>CM030360.1:179930938-181400498 GCA_017893485.1 Hemerocallis citrina
ATGAGTGGAACTAAGAATTGAAGCAAGTTTTCCATAAAGAAAAGGAAGAAAATAAAGTAACAAAAAAACTGTTGAACAATGTTGAGGGCTCAAGCGCTTTCCTTGATCCTTGACGATAGAGGATACCGAAAACCAAACAGTTCAAAATCGCCGACAGAGTATCCTATGTGTCAGTGATGAAAATGAAACTCAGCATATTTTACAACCCAAACAAAGGTGGCCGGCCACAATACTCACCACAGGGGTTCTTTTTCCGACAGTGAACCTGCTGCCAATTGTCATCACTTACTACTTGTAGTGTTAATAGCGTAACACACCACAAGAAACAGATACGTCCAAGATCTAGATGCACTAAGAACAAGCCATCACAATAATCGCAAGATCTCACAACCATACGAACACAACAATATACAGAGATAACTAATACTTCTTATTTCTCAAGAAATACAAAGACTAAAAGAGATCAAAACTCTCTCTCTCTCACCTTTGAAATACTCGGCACTCACCTCTCTTGAAATTGTACTTGATAACGGCTCACCAATTTCCTCTTCAGTGTTACTAATCCTAGAGTCTATAACCTCTTATATAGCCCTCAAGTAATCTCTTAAAGATATACACAAATACAGCTTATTGAACCCGAAATTCGTAGCCCAAAATAATATACAGCGCCGATCGCAGCCGACTGCAATTAAGTTCTGCCAAACCCGAGAGTGGGGTAGTCGACTGCATGCGATAGTGTCCTCACCTCTTTCTAATGTTCTTGTTGCTATCGTTGCTGTCTCTTCTTGTCCTTCATCTACTCTTCCTTTTCTCCAACTCCAACTCCAACTCATTTCGTGCCTGTATTTGGGTCCACAATTTTAACAACCCCAAGTGCAAACCACAATGAAATGTAATGGGGCCTACATTGTGTTAGCTTTTCCAAAGACGCGTTGGAATATAATAATGTTATCTAGTGAGTTAGCAGTTGTAATGTCTAGAATTTTTCGCTGAACTGACCCACTTTTTAAAAATATTTGGGGTGTGACCTACTTCCGAAAATAATTAACGATCTGATCCAATTTTGAACACATCAGCATAAACCGTTATTGGAAATAACGGCATAGGTTATTTACGTGCCGCTAACCTATGCCGTTATTTTCAATAACGACATTTTTTTTACATTGTTTTTACCATGCCGTTATTTGGAATAACGGCATTAGTATATTTCTCTTACAAGTGTGAATCTTCTAACTTTAAAAAATCCTAAGTGTGAAATTTTTTTATAAATAATGTCGTTATCCCCAATAACGGCATTCGAATGACTGATGCCGTTATTGGAGTTAACGGCATCAGTTATATATAACTGTTGCCGTTGTTTGGAAACAGAAATGAATAATAAGTTAATTTTTTTTATAAAAAAAATATATAACTAATGCCGTTATTCCAAATAACAACATCAGTTATAATTTTTTAAAAAAAATTAACTTATTCATCAGAGAAGATGAATAATAAGTTACTTTTTTATAAAAAAAATTTATAACTGATGCTGTTATTCCAAATAACGGCATCGGTTATAAGGTTTTCAAATGCCGTTATTTGAAATAACGCAATCTGTTATAAGGTTTTCACACTTACAATTTTTTTTTCTAAATAGAGATTACAAACTGTCGAAAAACAAAATAACTCATGCCGTTACTCCAAATAACGGCATATACTTTTTTTAAATATAGATGCCGTTACATATGCCGTTTTTTTCAATAACGGTTTTTTGCTGACGTGTCCAAAATTGGGTCAGTTCGTTAACTGTTTTCGAAAGTGGGTTAGAGCGCTAAATATTTTCAAAAAGTGGGTCAATAGGGCAAAATTTTCTGATGTCTATATAATGAGGGGAACGGGGTTTCAATTTATTCAATACCTTTTGTGTTTGGTTTCTGTAGTTAAGTAGTCAGGGACCGAGAGAAAGAGTGGAAGGATGTTTGGCGTAGATGGAATATGGAGTAAACTGAGGCCATACATGGCAATGACTTTTGTGCAGGTTGGGTATGCGGGTATGTATGTGATTATTCTGGTATGCATCAAACACGGAATGAGCCACTTTGCTCTCGTGGTCTACCGAAACGCCGTTGGTGCAATCGTTATGGCTCCATTTGCATATTGGTTTGAGTGGTACTACAGCCGTGTCTCTCCATTCTTTCTCTTATTTCTAGTTGATCTGTTGATGTAACATAATATTTACCAATCTTTTACTCAAATATTCTGTGAAATCATGGTTAATTACAGGTGATTTGACTATGATTTTTCATTAATTTATTATTCAGTTTTTTTTTTTTTAATATTTAGAGTTCAATGAAACCTTTCTAGTTTCTATGGAGGAAAGAAATTAAATTAGAATTTTCAGGAGAAAACATACCAAATCAAAAGTAACACTTGTAACAATTTTTTAAAAAAAATCTCAATAAAAATAATACAAATTCATAAAAAATTAACATGTATATATGTTTGCAAAATCACTGAGTTATAACTCAAAGGAAAATAGCTGATATGACTAAAGGGAGGTGTCAGAAATCACTGAGTTATAACTCAAAGGTAAATTGCTGATATGACTAAAGGAAGGTTTCAGGTTCGAGAGCAGCTGCGGTTTAGCTATTTATTATAGAAAAGAAAACATATATATTAGCCAAAATTCATATACTTTGCACAGAAATTAATAGAGTACATCTCTGTATATAATGGGAGAGTTGGAATTGTAATTTGTCAACAAACAACTCGTGCGTTGCACGTGCAACTCCAACTCTCCCTTTTTTACTTTCTCCAACTCTTAACACGTGCTTCGCATGTGCTATATTATATTACTTTAAAAAAAATTATCTCTATATATAATGGGAGAGTTGGGGTTGTAATTTGTCAACAAACAAACCCATGCGTTACACGTGCAACTCCAACTCTCCCTTTTTTTACTTCCTCCAACTCTTAACACATGCCTCACATATGCTATATTATATTACTTTTAAAAAAAATTAAAACGTGCACTAAATACTAGTCTTATTAACTGAAAAGGTACCTTAACACAAAATGAAACAAACACCTATCCAGTCAGCCCCTTCCAGAAGGGAATATAATAATAATAATAATAATAATAATCTATATAATAAATTACAAAGAAAGCTATCAAGGGGCTCACAATCAATCCCCCTCCCCTCCCCCCCCCCCCCCCCCCCCCCCCCCAAATCAAAGGCCCATATCAAAGCTCACAAAACACTTTTTTCCTCCAAAATTTTAAATCCCAAAATCAAAATTTTCCGCCTAAAAAACTCATTACTTTATTACTATATCTCGCTTCTCTCTTTACCTTTTCATTTCTCTCTCTCTCTCTCTCTCTCTCTCTCTCTCTCTCTCGCTCCCATTCTTTCTTCATTTACTTAGAAATTTTGATTTTAAGATTTTGGTTTTGTAAAATTTCAGAATTTTTAATAGCAAATATCTCTTCAACAATTAAATTTCATTATTTTCCACACTTAAAGTTCTAAGAAGTTAGATTTTATACCCCCATTTATAATTATTTTTCAACATATACTAATGGAAACATAGACTTTATTAATAACTAATTATTGTCATACTATTCAAACTTGAGCTACATAATTATTGTTTTACTGTTTACATGGTTTTTCGTGTTTTGTATCGTTCCGAAGACGTGCCGTAGGCACGTGCCCACGGGCAAATCTAGTAATAATAATAATATTCATTTATATGAGAAGGGGTAGCTAACAAATGTTAATTTTCGGATTACTTTTCATTGATCATTATTTGCATATAAATTGCTAACAAAATGTTGAGAAAATAATTAGTGAACCTAAATACCCCAAATTAACCTTCTGAAAGTACAGTACGGTTCTTGAATGGATTGAATTGATCGGCTTTGACTGCAGCAGGAAGAAAGTGTGAGAATGGCTCGAGGCGTGGATTGCACTTTCTTTAAGAAGTTATTCGGCCGATTCTGGAGATGAATCATTGATCACCAAACACTCCCCCTAGGATACAACAAGCTTCTGTTTACAGTGCTGCCTAATACTCCAGTGGCAACACGTACATACCAACTTGCACCCAAAAAGAAAATGAATCGCTCAATAACTGAAAGGAAAAAGAAATACTGTTTTTCTCTGCATTTTCTTTTTAATAGAGATCCTCTTTTTATAACCAAAGAAGAGAAAAACTTTTTCTTTATTTTGGCCATTAAAACCAGGATTTATTTTCATCATGAAAGAAATGTTTCATTGAAAGAAAAACGTTTCAAAAGTCTCCCAGACCCCTAAGGCCCGACCCGGTTAAAGATATATAAATATCTATATATATAATATGTGGAAGATGAAAATTGATTCTCCAATCTCATGTGAACCCAAAACTTTAATCATTGGGTCAGAAGACAATGTTGACAATAAACAATAAAATAAGTGTTTTAAATGTATACTAAATTTGAGCACAAAATATTTAAAATTTGGTTTAACTTTTATTTTCGTGCAGGAAAGGAAGAACAAAGATGACACGAAGCATCTTCCTAAAAATAGTGGTGCTAGCAATTCTAGAGTACTCCTCTAAGCTTTGTTTAAACCATTACTAGTTACCTATCATCTTATATAATTAACTAATTAATGAAATGTAATTATCATGTACTGCTATTTCATTTAGACCTGTCATTGATCAAAATTTGGGCTACATGGGAGCAAATGCAACTACGGCTGCCTTTGGGGCCGAAATCTACAACATTGTGCCTGCTGTAACCTTCATTTTAGCTATCATAATAAGGTGAATTATCTTTATAGTACTAGTATATGGTACACTTTTTGTGTTTTTTTATCTTTATATGTATGTATGTATATAAAGATAAACATAGATATAGGTATAGGTAAAAAGATATATTTCTAAGTAAGCCATGACACATTGATTTCATATAAAACTTTTTCCCTCATTTTCGATTATAGGATAGAGAAGATCAAACTCAAGAGCTTATACAGCCAAGCTAAGATTGTAGGAGTTGTACTAACTGTAGCTGGTGCATTAGTCATGATATCGTACAAAGGTCCAAATGTTGAGTTTTTTTGGTCAAAAGGGAGAATCAACCACAATGATAGTTCTCCGAGTAGCACTGATGGAACCCACTGGGTCTTAGGCACATCATTTCTCCTCTTCAGTTGCA
This sequence comes from Hemerocallis citrina, assembly GCA_017893485.1. Lineage (NCBI taxonomy): Eukaryota > Viridiplantae > Streptophyta > Magnoliopsida > Asparagales > Asphodelaceae > Hemerocallis > Hemerocallis citrina. The sequence goes on from CM030360.1 coordinate 179,936,112, forward strand.
CTGGTTGGTCTGTTTTCTACCTACTACAGGTAATTAATTAATAATTAATCATGCATCTTAATTAAATTTTCCATAAATCTTTTCAGTTAACCAAAATATTAGTTAATGTTTTGTTGATTTTTACAGTCCAACACTCTAAAAGTGTATCCGCAGCCACTTCTGTTGACAACCTTGATCTGTTTCATGGGTTCGTTGTTCAGCGCGGCAACTGGGCTTGTGTTCGATCGCAATCCTAAGTCTTGGCAAGTTGGATTGGATACAAAACTAGTGACCTGCATTTATTCTGTAAGATATATATATCATTTTCGCTATGCAAATTTCTTTCGTGTTTCATTTGCTTTTTTTATTTGATTGGTGGCATTTATTTAGTTTTACTACATAAATTTTCCTAAGTTACAACTATGTTAAAATTTCTTTTCAAATGCCTTTTTCAGGGAATATTTTGTTCCGCACTCTCTTATTACTTGCAAGGACTGGTGATGAAGGAGAGAGGTCCGGTCTTTGTTACTGCTTTTAATCCTGCAACGATGATCATAACAGCAATTTTGGGCTCCATCATTCTTGCTCAGCCAGTTACTCTGGGAATGTATGCATGCTTTTTCTGTAAAACACTTTAATCAATATTTGTGTAACCATTTTCGAATGTCTCAATCTTTACTTTTACTTCTTACAGGACTATTGGTGCAGTTTTCTTGGTGTTTGGTCTGTATTCCTTACTATGGGGAAAAAGTAAGGAATTAAATACCCAAATCAAAGAGGATGAAATAGAAAAGAATGGCGAGCTGAAGCTACCTGTCGCAGCCTCTGATGTCGAGATTCCAGAGGTAAAAAAGGTTTAATAGCTATACTAGGAAGCAAAAGAGTGTGCTCTAATAACATATTTGCTTTCATGAAAAAGCATTCTACAAGTACGTAGTGTTTCTCTTTTAGCTTCCCGAATTTCTGGTACGATTCTATGCAAGTATATGTATGTAGTAGTATGGATGAAGGCTATGATCAAATTGGAAGCTGCTGTCAGATACAACTGGATATATATTATTAATTGTTGGCAGTTTTTAGTTATTAAGAGCATCCACAGTCGTTTGTTAACCAACTAGCAGCTTGGGTGGGAAAAAGACAATAGGTGGTTTCAAGGCTTCATTTAGGTTCTTTGAATTTATGTTGTCTTTCATCTTCAATCCCTCTCTGTTCTAGCTGCATGTTAAAAGATGTACTGCTTAATTGAATGCAAACGTTTAGTAGTGATTTTCAGATTGTTTTTTTTTATTTATTATTATTGTTACAGCACTTAAAATTTAAGAATATATACTTCAAAACATCCGGTCTTCAGACTACGATCAACCACTTTCTTTTGACCCTTTCGATCTTCAGACTATAGCAGAGAATCGATCTAGCCAACAACGTTACAGCACTTACATTATACCTTTCAAATGTTTCCTGCAGTTGCATGTTATCTTCTATAGAATATAGGATTTTATTCTATGTTCCGTCCTGTATGCTGTTACCCTTTTAGCTAAATAATTGTGAGGGAATCAGAATTTTTTAAAATGGTAGTGAATATATATTGGCTTTTAAGTTCATTAGTATATATGAGCAAGATTGGAAATTTTTTAGAGAAGGAGATTTTTCAGATTTATATTCACTCAAAACAAGCAAACAGAAGGTACATCGAATACCTTTTCCATGACAATGTATAGAAAGCGCTTATGCTAAAGTTCAGATTCTCCATTTCTCAACTGGGAAACTAGCTAATCACCCCAATCTAAAGATGACAAAGTACAAGTATTAAACATCAGTACAATAAAATGCAACCCAATAATAATCCCCTCCAGCTAATGAGAACTATCTGAAAGGCTATAATTGGATATCAACTATTAAGATGAAGTTGTTGAAGGGATATTGCAACAGATATGACTGACATTGGTCGTTCCCTTTTTTTTTTGGGTCATAATTTATGTGTGTACAAAAAGTCAACTTTTAGAAGCATCCATACACGAAGTGGTCGAGCAGTACGTACATCAAGTGGTCCAGCAGTTTTCTATCATTTTGCATTCATCTAAAGCATAAGTAAGATGTCTACTAAATGCGGCTTTATAGGATCTGCTAGAAATTTTGTGACCTTCTGTGTACATGACCAAATCTAATTTAGTTTTCTAGAATCCAAAGATGTATTGTTTTGTATTTCCTGTCCAAAAACTTGAGAACCATGATAGCAACATCAAGTATACTTAACAATGTTGATGGCTAGTCCACTATCAAGATTGTGCAACAAAGAAATTCAATAGAATGAAGCTTTATTAATAAAGGAAGGGAAAAAAGAAAACAAAAAAGAAAGAAGAGGACATTCACAGATCGAAAGATTGTCTCAGGTGATTATGCTACCCTGATGTCCATGACCCAATACTGAACTAAGGTTTAGGATTCAAAGTGTAAAATCCGATATGCTTGACAGAAATAATTGACGATTCATAATTTGTTTGATACCTTTGAAGAAATGGTATTTGCCTCTGTTCACCAAGATCACACAAACATTATGAGACGTAACTTTTTTTCTTGTCAGATAGCTAATTGTTCAGACTACTTGTGTACCAATGTTTATGTGCATTCCTCTGTAAGCAAGTTAAATCTTTCAATTGTTCGACTATTTTCTTGATCACACGTTAGTGATGTCTCCCACGGTCACAATGCATTACAAAAATCAAACTTTTCCTATCATCTCACTTTAAAAGCCAAATTAAATAACTTTGAACAATCTCTAATCCTAACTTCTGAATTCTGTTTAACTTTCACGGACCACAACTTGAAGATTGCTTGAATTAGTCCCCTCCCTATATCGAATCCTCTCCCCCTTGCTATAACCTCTTTCAAACATTTACTCACATGTGGTGACCTAAGAAGAAAATATCATATTCCAAGGATCACTACAAAACGCAGGAGTATTCCCGGCATTTTTTCGATATTTCCCAGCACTTTTAAATGTAGGGAAAGATTACAATGGCCGAAAACGCAGACAAAAGTGCCAGGATAACCAATGCCAGGAAAGATAACTAGTATTTCCCGGCGATTTACAAAACGCTGGTATAGACAAAGTCTTTCCCTGCATTTTCCAAATCGCCGGGATAGACAAAAAAATGCTGGTAAAAACCAACCTATCCCGGCATTTTTTGAACACGCCAGGATAGTTTTTTTCTCTTTCTTTCCTATTTTTATTTATTTTATCAAACCAAAATATCTGTAATTCAATTCACAATCATTTCCTGAAATTCATTCCGATAATCAAACATAATAAATAATAGAAGTTCCAGAAAAACTCCAATAAACAAGCATAATAATCAAAGAATTCCAATAATCATCCAAAAAATCAAAGAATGCAATAACTACATATATGTACAAGTGCTGAATAGTACAAAATCACTAAATTGGATATGGGTAAACAAAACATATAAGTTTCAATGTATAACAGTTAAAGAATTAAGAAAAAAAAAAAAATCAAAAATTTTAAAAAGAAATTTAAAAACTAACTCCTTCTTCCACCAGAGTTGTTTCCACTGCCTCCATGCTCATTGGTAGTTTCATTTTCATGTTGCCTTGGTGGATTAACATGACTTAAAAACATATGGTACTCTCTGTTGGACCTATGTAATACACAAAATTGTCGGAAATTAGTCAACATAAACATGCACAAAATATATACACCCATGAATGAGAATTTTCTGCAATTTACCACAAAACTAAAAATATTCAATAAAAGTCCATCCACCATTACAATGTACAATCCATCTCGATATGTAATTTTCGATTCTAGACCAAACTAGAAATAATCAATTAAAGCACATCCACCATTTCAATGTGCAATCCATTTTGATATGTAGACTTGATTAGGTATAAGTTTTTAATTTTCATGATGACTCCTTCGATATGCACTTGATTATGTATAATTCTTTGTGAAATAATCAATTAAAGCTCATCCATCATTTCAACTAGTAATTTACACGTGCGATGCACATTTTAATAATTTCAAAAAAAAAAAAAACTCTGACGTAAGGAGGATTTGAACTGGAAACCTCCTTTATGTTAGTTATGTACGTGCGTTGCACATGTTGGTAGAATGACAAAATGACAAATGACACTAAGGCCTTCTCCCATTATAATATTAGAGATTAGAGATGTACAATCCATTTCGATATGTAAACTTGATTAGGTATAAGTTTTTAATTTTCGTGATGGCTCCTTCGATATGCACTTGATTAGGTATAATTCTTCGTGTCACTCACTACTTCAAATCTTTTGTACTTTGGAATCTACTTCTAATATTTGCTCCTTAAACTGAGTTACCAAGTGTTGAGATATACTTATTTGATGTTCACTTGATTAGGTATATATTTTTTTCCTTCATATCATAAACTTAGAGTCAAGTTCGAGTTTTTCATATTTGATTACGTTCTTATTAAATTTAAGAAATTTTTTCTTCACATGTATAAATTGTAATGACTGAATTATCAATGTTAATTTATTAAAAGTAATTAATTTAATTATCATTCACTATTAATTAATTTAATTATCAGTTCAACATTGGTTTACAACTTATACAAACTCTATTGTCTTTCAAATTTTGGTTTACTTCAACAAGAAAAATATAACTTATATTACTTGTGTCTGCAAGGAATTTCGACATTGGAATTTTGTTGCCCAATTACAGCTGCAAGAACTTCTCTAAGTTGTTGCTCCTCTGCCCTCAACTCAAATACCTCCTCACTGCGAGCAAGCCAAAAAGTAGATGCACAAGAACCGAATACTTGAGAGGGTGTTGGTAGTAAACCCAATCCACGCACACGACCATGACGCTCTCTACCCCTCACTTCGGACATAACTTCCATCTGAACTGTTAATGGATCGGAGGAAAGAGTAAAAGACCTCAATTGATGCAGCTCTCTGGCCTTTTTCTACCAAAAGACCGAACAAGAAATTAAGATTAAGTTATTTATTTGAAAGCAAATTAAATATCAAACAAGCACACAAGAGCTAAAACTTTACCACCATACCGGCTGCCTCATCATCCACAAAGCTTTCATTTCTTTGGATGTGGGTAGCTTCAAAAAAATCTATATCACCGATTATGTCACCTATATTTGACTCTTCCTATAGATGAGTAAGATGCAGTGATTAAGTCATATAATATTTTATTATGGTAAAGACATGAAAACCCTCAAAACCAAAAAATTACAGACTTGACCATTCTCAAGATTGTCCTTATCCCCCCTGAATAGCATACAATCATTTGGACATGTTGTTATTTTCTCATACCTTATGTCAAAAGACTTGAGGAACTTTTTTGTTGCATGGGCTGAATTTGGAATACAAATTTCTGGAAATATTTCATTCAACAATTGAAGGAGTGTGGTGAAGGATTTGGCAGACCACCCATTTGAACATTTCATTTGGAATAATCTAACAATGAATGAGAACTTAAAATTTTGGGTGCAATCACAGTACAAAGATGTATTAGCATCTTCCAGTAACTTAGTAAATGTTTCATATTCTTTATTATTTTTAGGGTCATGCCTTTTTTCCTCCATAAAAACACCAAGATGTGATGCTTCTGTTGACTCATTATGGACTTGGTCCATTGCATTGTTTGTGTGGGCTGTAAAGTTACGAATTTCTAAAGCATCCCGCAGTGAAGATTGCCACTCATCAACAACATTTAAGTCATCATTCACTAAAGGCTCGTCTTCAAATACCAATGGACCAACGAAATCTAACTTAAGATACTCTCCATGGCAAAACCTTTGTGTGTACCCTGGTAGAAAACAATTGCAATTCAAATGTGTTTCCATTACGTCACATGTCCTCAACTCACAGTTTGTACATCGCATACATGGACAAAGAATTAAGTTGTCATCAGGAGAACTATTCTTTGCAAAATTAAAGAAGTGTTAACATCATTACGGTACTCCTTAGTAATGATGGCTTATTAATCCACCTTTTATCTACTTGAATAATAGCCTTCATTCTGAAATTTAAATTTCATAAATTTAAAAGTTATTATAATTCATTAAAGTACAAGATAACCACCATTTACTAATAAGAACATCATATAATTGCAAAACCTGAAGATTCCGTGTAACTCCATGGCTGTACGTATTTTTCTATGTATTTCCTTCCTTCCAATTATTTATATTTTCTCGTTCTTTTGAATGCATTTGCATACACTAGGATATTCAATTATTTTGTTAATTAGTGTTAAAGCTCATTCTAATTATCAATTATAGTTGTAATCATTTTCATATAATTAGAGATATATACCCAAATCTGAAACCCGATTAATCTAAACCCAAACCCAAAGCCCAAACATTAACCCTAATCACCTATTTGATCCCCTAATCATCTCCTTCCCTAAGCTAACTAGCCGCCACCTAACCTTGTTGCCATCTTTTCCTCACCCAATCACCTCTTGCTGCACCCCCTAATCCAAATGCCACCGCAATCAGCCCCTTCATCTCATCAACCCGTAGCCAACTCCAAAGCACCATCTCCATCAACCCGAACTCCACACTGCCTCAAACACCCGAGCTCCACCACCACACCCGCAACCCACTGCCTCACCCCACCATCAACCCCGACTCCTTCTACACCTCCACAACCGAACACCCTCATCCCTTGCTTGCTGCTTGCTGCCGTTGGTCGTTGTCGTTGCCTTCTTACCGTCGCTAGCTACCATCACCTTACTATTGTTGTTGCTGTCGTTGGCTTCCATCACCTTGTTGTTGTGGCTGTCGACCGCTACTATTATCACTACATTGTTGCGGCATTATCAGTGCATTATCGCTACTTAGTTGCTACCTTGTGCCGACGACGAGCCGTTGCTGCTGTTGCTTTGTCTCCTTCTCGTCGTTCCTTGCACATTCATAATCATCGTAATGGCAAGCATTTCTTGAACTCTTGCAAGTAGTTCTAATTCTCATTGATCTATCGTATTGTCGACTATTATTCATGATCACTTCTTGCTTTATTCGAATCTTGAACCACTTGTTATATCCATAAACGACCGTTCCTATATGATTTTCTTTCAATTCGATTTTCTGCCCTATCTCTTACCTGAACTTGTATTGAGAATTTGACCCAGTTCCTTGTAAACAAATTTAGAACTTTATATGTGTATGTTGTAGCCCACTGAGTGTAGAATCCATAACATCTCTTGGTTTCGCAAACCGATTTATAGACTGTGAGATATTGATGTTCTAGTATTGTAACGTCTAAATTTTCAGAATACTGATCGAGGTGTATCATACCGGTGAATTAATTGAAATAATAGGTTGTTAATGGAATTAAAATTTGAGATTAACCTGAATGTTAATGGACTTTGTTAGGAGTTATTTTATAATTCTTGTGGGGTTTAATAATGACTTTTTAGGAGAATTATAAGCATGAGAATTTGACACTATGTTGCTGCCTAAACACTAGACCTTCAAAGAACTGATTGATAGACATGGTTACTAAACTTACAATGTGTCGAGTGAATAAGCATTGGATTCGTAGGAGAGTCTGATTTCTAGAACCTCTGACAGCATTGGTTTTTCTTTCTTTTAGCAGCAGAAAAATAAATTTTAGTGCTGACATGTATTGCTATCCAGATTCGTATTTTGTGTTCTTGAACTATATATACATTGTTTTCGTGTATGTTAAATCATACTGATAAAGTAGATCAATAGATTGTCTAATATCATGCATTTGCATATATCACTTGATACTTTCATGATTGTTTTCCTTGATACATGTATTTGCTTTCACCTCTTAACATACTCATGATTACCGCCCTTGATAGTTTCTTAATATATATCTTGATACTATCGTTATATACATCATTACTATTATATTTATTGTTCCAGTATTTTGGATGGGGGAACTAAGTGGCACATGGAGCTAAGTACTACATAGAACTAAGTGTCACATCATAGGTATCGGTAGGGGTTACCTTTAGAATCTATGGTGGTTACCTCTAGAATATGTGGGGGCCACCTCTAGAATTGAATATCCTAAGAAGTAACATATATGACTGTCTTGATACAATTGTTCCCACTAATTACACCGACTGTATGTTAATGATTGATCATAGTAAAAGAATAAGAAGCTGGGGTAATAAAGGGTACAACTTAGTTCTGGACAATATAGGGGAGTTTACTCGGAAGGGGGCTTATGAATCCCATATTACTATTTATAGATTAATGTTCACTGATTACTAATGACGGATTACTGATCATGATTGTAGTATCCCGATTGTTGTTTACTGTTTACTAATTAATGTTCAATGATTACTGTATACTGACAGGTATCTACTATTACTGTTACTGATTACTGTTTCCAAGTGCATAATGTTGTAAACTTCACTACTTAAGTCCAAACATTCACTTGATTGTTATGCACTCGAACCTGTGGTATGGAACATAAAATTGCGTGCATTAGATATGTTAATTAAACCGATAGACTTAAAAAGGATACTGAACAATGACAATGATACTGAATACTGATTGCTGATTACTTATTACTGATCCATGAATTCCGATTACCGATTGGTTATACCTTTCAGTCATGAATGCATTATCTCACAGTTGTCATTGACATATCACATAATCACATCATTTCAGTATTTGTATTGCTATTCCTTGTCCTTCCGTGTCATGCTTTACTGTCATATTACTGTACTGCTTATTACTACTTGCAGAATGTAGCTTGCTCTAATGGAACCCCCCCCCCCCCACACACACAGTCCTAGATGATGTCTATGCGGGTACTAAAGATGAGTTACCGAATGATCTTGTCGAACAAGCTTTCTAGACGATCATGATTTATTTCCTACGCCGTTGCTACTTTATATGGTTTTATTTTTAGTCGCTATTTTAACTAGTTTTTGTAAGGAACTATTTATTGTATTGCTTTCATTTCAGTACATTGCATTCCCGTGCGTTTTGACCTGAAGTTTGTGTTTACGTTTTTCCATATGATGGTTATTTTGAGGATTATTTTATTCCATTTCATGTTTATGTGATCACTTTTATTGCCTGTGTGGATGTGTTTATGAATATCTTGTTGAGCTTATGACTATACAGCTTATGGATGATGTAAGTTGGAATTTTTATATCATTAGCTGGGTTTTAGTTGTGTGCATGTGTTTTCGTTTACCGGGAAGCGGGGCGTGACATTCCGGCATTTACATATATTGCCTAATCCTTTTGGTTTGGACTATTATACACACAAACAGAGAAAGCAGCGAATAAAGACAATAGCAACAACAACAAAATCCTAAATCAAACATAGCAGCATTTTCTTATCTCATCCATTCTTTCTCTTCGAGAAACATACCACACTTCTAAACCTAGACACACACAGACAAACAGAGACATCAGTAACAACAAAAAAATTGTTAACAACAACAATAATAATGACAACTTCAACCAATCAACAATATAAATTTCACAAATAGCAAACCCTAGATTCCATCAATCAAATAATAGCGAAACCCAAATTTAATCAATCAACAAAAACTAAAACAAAAATCAAATCCTAGATTCAACCAAATGATCAAAGGAGGATGTAACCCTCGTTTCCGTTTATATGGAATTCTTCTGTATTCTTGTAATTTATCGTCTATAAATTATTTTGTTCCCGATTATACATATTTTATTCCTTCTTGTTCTGTATTCTTGTATTTTAATCTCCTTGTAAATTCTTTCTTTCATTTGAATTCATTTCCTTGTACATATCCTATTGAAATCCATCTTGATATTCATTTAAAACCCAAATTCATATTCTATACTATAATCTTATTTTCTCTTATTTTATGTTGAAGCCCAAACCTAGTTTTGTTTCTCCCATCTTATAAATATTATCTTGATTTATTGAAGCCCAGTTTTAATCCATACCATCAGATTATTTTATTGATCATTTTAATTTCATATGAAACCCAATTCTTCAGCCCAATATTACTATTATTATTTTATTTTATTTTATCTTGAGCCCATCTATTGAAACCCATACTATTATTGGATCTCTTTTGTATACCCAAATCAAGCCCATTAACCCAAACCCAATTTTTCCTCCTACATGCCTATTGACCAGATAAACAAATTCCTCATGTTCTCCCTCAAATCTCTCTCACACCCTGATATGGCTAAAAATAGGATTAAATCGGGATCGTTCAAATTGAGCACAAATCTAAAAGCTCTCAGGGGTAAAACGGTAATTTCACCTACAAGCGGGTCTGAAATAGAAACTGGGTCTTTCTTCAAAACCCAATAACCCATAGACGGATATGTCCTACTAGGTACGGGTCCCAACCCATTACAAATCAGTTCAGAAGGATAAAGAAGAATTCAGATTCATAATTATCCCTAAGAGGTGGTTTTAACCACTTCTATCCATCCACACTGGGAAGTAGAGATTTGTTCTTATCTCTAAACGGATCCCTAAGGCGACTATAAATACCCTTCTCTCCCTCCACCGTAACAAGGTAATCAATCTTTTTCTACGTAATGCTCTTTCATAATCTTCCTGATTACTGACAAGAGCGTCGGAGGGTGCGTCGCAGGAATCCACCCCGGTGTATCGCACTTTTTACAGGTTCACGACAGCGGCAAGAAACAAGACCAACACATTGGTGAAGGTCAACAGGTCAATAGGTTTGCCTTATTCGTTTTCTCAAGAATCCACAAATTCATCGGTTTGCTCCCACACTGAAATCAGCAGCAACAGATTTGCACCGTCTGTGAGAAACGAAAAAGCAATCCAACCTAACTTCGTCAGCGAGAGTATTTTCAAGCCATGCATCCAAAAGAGAAGGAGAAGGCAGCGGTCTCCAGCCGAAAAACCACTCCTTTTCCTCCTCCTCCTCCTCCAGTTCAAGATGTTCTTCTTCAACAGTCTCCACCTCAACAGGCCCCTCCAGGGTCTCGGAAAGCTGCCCAGGGGAGCTCCCGTCGGAGTCGTCCAAAGCAACATCCTCCTCAGGACCATGTCGCGATCCACAATCCTCCAGTTGACTCTATGGCTTCTCAAAGCCCTCCTGAGCGGGATCTCTGTCAAGTGATTACCAACCGCCAAATAGGGGTCGACCTCCAAACTCGCCTAAATGGATGGAGAGTCCTTGGAGGAGTCCATCAACCCTAGAACCCAGGGGTCTTGAGAGTCCGGACCTCCCGCAGACCGAGGACCAGAAGATCCCCTCCCCGAGGAGGTGAAAGAGTCACCTCAATGCCATCGGCAGAGAAGTCATACTCTAGTAAACCGAGCCACACATAGGGACCGCCAAGCTGGAGAGGCACCAATCACAAGGGCGGAGTTCCAAGATTTTCAAAAGGTCGTTCTGCGGGCCTTCAACGTCGCTCCCAACCATGAGCAACGGGCACCTAGTCCTTAACCTGCCCTATGCCATCACCACTGCACTCCTAGTCCCCTTTCACATGGGAAAGAGTCTAGGGCCTCGGTAGGATATGACCGAAGGAAAGACTCGGTCTACCGCCATCTCCACGAGATGGAGAGGCGCTTTGGCCGACTTGACAGATAAGAGGAACAACGGGCGAGGAATTTCCGCCCGAGCAGGCCCCCGTTCTCCCGAGCCATCATGGAAGCCCCGGTCCCGGAAAACTTCAAGCCCCTAACTTTGAGTCATACAATGGGGAGTCATACCCCGTCGACCACATCGAGAGTTTTAAAACTCTCATGATGACCCTCTAGGCGTCAGATGCACTCCTCTGCAAAACCTTTCCTACCACGCTGAAGGGGCCTGCGAGAGAATGGTACTCTCGACTCGCCCCGGCCTCCATCTTCTCGTTCGATCAGTTTGAAGGGCTTTTCCTTAATCATTTCGTGAGTAGCCGCCGGCCCGAGAAAACAAGTGAATCTTTGGTGACCCTCAACCAAAGAAAGGGTGAACGCCTAAGAGATTACGTTCGGTGCTTCACCGCCGAAGTCCGGTCTATTGCCTCCTTCAACCAATCCGCAGCCTCTGCGGCATTCGGGCACAATGTCACTAACGCTAACCTCAAGGTGTTCCTTGCCAAGAAGCCTCCTCGAGACTTCTCAGAACTCCTGCTTAGGAGTGTGAACTACATCCGAGTGGAAGAGGATTTCAATCCCCCCAATCTTGAGGAACCATCTTCCGGGAACAAACGGAAGAATACTAGTGACGAAGGGTCCCAGAAATTCCAGAGGAACGATAATGGCCAACGCCGCCCAGCTCCTCGATTTGAGAAGTTCACCCCCCTCAATGCTAGTATATCAACAGTTCTCATGGAAGTGGACAAGGAAGGGCTACTTCGCGCTCCCTCTGGAATGAATACCCCTGGCAAGAAAAGAAACAGGGATAAGTAGTGTCGCTTTCACAGGGACCACGGCCATGACAGGATGATTATCGGGCTCTTAAAGAGGAGATCGAAGAACTCATATAGCGAGGATACCTGGCCAAGTTCGTTCGAAGAGACGGGGCTGATCCTCCACCCCGAGGAGCCTACAAGCGAACAGAGAGGTCCGCCGAGTTCCAAGATTCCGAACCTGGGGCCGTCCTCCACCTTATCCCTGGAGGTCCAATGGGGGGAGAACCAAACTCCTCCCAAGAGGCCCTCACCCTATCGTAGAAGTCGGTTTTCAGTGTTCAATAAGGCCGATGCTTGTAACACGACCAAGAAGCATGTAATAATGGCTCGCCCAATTGAAGCAGCCACTTAGTTCATCTCAATAAAACCCAGCTTTTTTCTATTGAAAATTATTGCACTTGCCTCACTTCTATCTCACTGAGTCACGTTTATGACTCGTCAAATGGTAATTTCGGAGCCCAGCTTGTCCTACAGAGCTGCTCCCACAACTTACAAAGCTCAAAAAATGAGTTTGGATTCCAACACTTGGTTTGACGTTGCCTTAGCTGCTTACAAACAAGCAAGTGCGGGGCAGCTCACCATTCAGATTGCTCCTGCAACTCGTTAACTCTCTTAACAACAAGTTCAGAGTCCAACACTTGGTTCGACGTTGCTTTAGCTGCTTACAAATAAGCAAGTGCGGGACAGCTCACCATTCGGAATTGCTCCCACAACTGTTGAACCTCTTCTCAACAAGTTTAGAGCTAAAACTCTCCTCTAGAGTTGCTCCTCAAACTTGTCTCCCAAACGGCTCTCTACTAGAGCCTAGTGATGTTCTTCACTCTGCTCGCCTCCCGAGAAGCCTTCTTCTCAACAAGTTCAGAGCTAAAACTCTCTCCTAGAGTTGCTCCCCAAACTTGTCTTCCAAGAACGAACTTTCCCTAGAGTCATGCAAATCTCTTCTCAACTTCTTGAAGGCAGAGATGTTGCGAGACTATCTTGACCTTGAAGAAAGGTGATTCTCCAACTAGTTTCTCAAGAGAACTTGTGGATCTTCGAGATAGCTTCGAAACGAGGGGTCACACGCCCTGATCCGACCTCCGTAGCCCTAGGAAAGTGAGTTAAAACACAACCGCTTGCCAAGCTCGCCGCAGATGTCGAACAGACATGTTTCCGAACTAAAAATAGGCAAAATGACGTTGACCAGTCAACGCTCGCCTATCGTTTGCTATGTTCATGACACCGCTCGGCAAGCTCGTCGTAGATGTCGAACAGACGTGTTTCCGAACTGAAAATAGGCAAAATCATGTTGACCAGTCAATGCTCGCCTATCATTCACCATGTCCACCACAACATGCCGAACAGAGCTGTTTCTGAACAAAAAATGAAAGAAAAAAATCTCCTCACAATCCGCGCTCAAATCTAGAAGAATGGCTCAGATTTGCCCAAAACAAAAAATCAAAAAAGAGACTAATGGGTTAACGGGTTAGGTTTGGACCTGTTATAGGCCCAAACCTGCAACCCTACACCTCTCCTTCTTCCCTTCTGAGTTTGAGCGCCAAACCAAAAAGCCCAACATGAACTCCTCCGAGGTCCGAACTGTCTTTTCCACGCCTTGTCGACCCTCCCCTCGTCATCATCGAGCTCCCACGACGAGCTCCCTCACTCCGTCGTCGAGCTCCCAACCTCGACTCCATCACCATCGTCATCCTCAGAGCCTTCTTCAAAAAATCTGAGAACCCAAGCTCCAAACCCACTCCGAGCTTACCCTCCGACGAGCTACATGGCTGAGCTCGTATCCACATCACCATGCTCCCCACATCGCCGAGCTTGCACGAAGGCCAAGCTGCAACTGAGCTCCCCTCACTTCTACGAGAGCTCCATCGAGCTCCATAGCTCCCCTCTGTCACCTTCACTAGCTCCGAACCCAACACCTTCACCGTCGACCTCCACAACGGTGAAGCTCCTCCCACCTTTGCCAAAACCGATTCGAGCTCCAAGCCAAACATCTCCTTCGTTCGCCAACTCCTCCATGGCCGAGCTCAAGCCTCACCCCGTTCGCCGAACTCGCTCAACCCTTGGCCACGAGCTCACCTTCGTTCGCTGCTCTCATCGCCGACCTCCATCTCTCAAGCCGAACGTCTACTTCGTTCGCCAACTCCTCCATGGCCGAGCTCGAGCCTTACTCCGTTCTTCGAGCTCGCTCAACCCCTGGCCTCGAGCTCATCTTCGTTCGTCGCTCTCATCGCCGACCTCCATTTCTCATGCCGAACGTCTCACTACAAAAGAAACTCAATTTCCCGGCATTTTTTTACGTCTTTACCGGTGTTTTTTTACGCCGGTAAAACTTTCCCCGGCGTTTATAATAGCGCCGGTCCAAATGCCGCCGAATCGAGCATCGCTGAAAGGAAGGGGTCTACACCGGCGGTTTTACTGGGCACCGGTAAATGTGACACCTACACCGGCGGCCTAAAAACGCCGGTGTATTGGGTCCTCTGAGTGCCGTCTTTTACCCCCCAATATACATTCACCGGCGGCTATAAACCGCCGGTGTTCATCAATTTACCGGCGTTTATAGAAATGCCGGTGTAGAATGAACGTTCACCGGCGGTCTGTGACCGCCGGTGTATGTGCATTTATGACTGCCCGCTTTTCCCTACTCACAAGCACCGGCGTGATCAAAAACGCCGGTAAACCCAACTACACCGGCGTTTTATCAAATGCCGGTGTTCCTTTTTGCCGTTACATCTGACGATATTCACCGGCGTCTAGCGGCATACACCGGCATTTGTGTGACCGCCGGTCTATCGCACACTGCAACTAATTCAATAGATAGACCGGCGTTTTATAAAAATCCGGTCTGGCTATGCCCGTTTGTATTCCTTTCTCCGTTTTCCGTTCGATTTCAATTCACAGTTTCTTTTACAAAACCTGTAAACTAATTCATAACTACTGATTCAACCAATTTCATTTCATATTAATGCGCAAATGACAACTGATGTGGCTAAAATTAGGGGTTTAATCAAGGCCGTCTAAATGGAGCACGAATCCCGAGATTCAGGGGTGAAACGGTAATTTTACCTACAAAACAGGTCTGAAGCGGATACTGGGTCTCCTTCTCACAGATCCAATAATCTGCGAACGGATCCGCCGCAACTGGGTCCGGGTTTTAACCCGCAACAAATCCGGTCCAGCGGGATAGAATTAGGGTTTCTGATTAATATTAATCAACGGCCCTGATTCACATCTATCCTTTCACTGGGGATTAGGGATTACATTCCTTATCTGTATACACAGGAATTACATGCCTAATCTGTTCCCTAAGACGCCTATAAATACCCCCCACCCATCTCCATTAAGAGGTAATCAATCTTTCACCAGTTTTTACGATCATTCATAGTCTTCCCAGATTACTGACTTGAGCGTCGGAGGGTGCGTCGCCGGGAACAACCCCGGTGTCTCGCACTTTTTGCAGGTGCACGGCGGGAGTAACGAACAAAGCCCAAAGGAACAGGTACACAGGTTTACTATTCAGTTTCCCTAAGAATCCACAAATTCATCAGTTTGCCCCCACACCAAATTTAGCGGCAACAGATTGGCGCCGTCTGTGGGAAGCTAACGAATAGAAACCTCTCCTCTTCCTGGTGAACAGGTCTTCTCCAGCCATGCCACCTCGAAAAGTCAGATCAAGGGGGTCCAACCGAGGACCCAACCCTGATCAGCAGCAAGAAGTTCCTAACAATCCTGCTCAACAACAAGGGCAGCTTCCCCCTACGGCGGAAGACCCGCTCCAACAGAACCTTCCCCCTCCTGATCCAAAGGGTCCTAACCCTCAGAAACAACCCCTTCACCAAGAGCACCTGTCCATCCACAATGCCTCTACAGACTTTATGGCCTCCCATCACCCCCGAGCCTCTGGCCGCCACAATACCGCCCTCAACCGCCAGAAAGATGATGACCTCCGCCGCCATCGGGATGAAAAGCGGGCCCGAGAGGGAACCTCCCGCCAACACCATCCGGGCGATCGATCTCCGTGCCGCCGGTATTACAGGTCTCCCGTCCGCAGAGGGAGGAAAGAGTCCCCCGATCATTACCGAAGAAGGCACTCCCCCGCAGGTCGGCAACAGCCCAGGAACAATGAGGCACCAATCACCCGTGCCGAGTTCCAGCAGTTCCAAGCGACCGTCCTGCAGGCTCTCAACCTCCGTCAAAATCCTAATGAGCATAAGGACCCATCCCCTCCTCCAGTCCGAAGCCCTCACCGACGGTCCCCATCTCCTCGTCCTGCTCCTACCAACTCCCGGCGTACCCCAAGTCCTCGTCGCTCCCGAAGTTACCATCGCCGCAGCCCTCACTCTCCCTCATACGAAGACGAGTCTCGTGGCTCGGCAGATTACCGTCGGAGAGATGACACCATGAACCGCCGTCTTCATGAAGTAGAAAGACGCCTGGGTCAGATAAACCGAGAAGAGGAGCTCAGGGGGAGGACCCTATGTCCTAGCCGACCCCCTTTTTCCCGAACCATAGTGGATGCACCTGTCCCGTTCGGCTTCAAACCTCCCCAATTTGAGACTTACACCGGGGAGACCGATCCAGTTGATCACATCGAAAGCTTTAAGACTCTGATGCTCCTCCATCAAGCTTCCGATGCCCTCCTATGCAAAACCTTCCCCACAACTCTCAAAGGACCAGCTCGAGAATGGTACTCTCGCCTCGCCCCCTCCTCAATATTCTCCTTCGAGCAGTTCGAAACTCTCTTCGTCACACATTTCGTAAGCAGCCGTAGGGCTGAGAAGACCAGCATCTCATTATTGCACCTCCGTCAGAAGAAGGGGGAGAAATTGAGGGACTACGTGAAGAGGTTCACAGCTGAAGCCAGAACCATCGCATCCCTCGACCAGTCAGTTGCTACCGCAGCATTCCAATCCAATGTCCTCAATTCCAACCTCCGCTCCTCCCTCGCCAAGAAACCACCACAGGACTTTTCCGACCTTCTCCTTCGCACCGAAAAGTATATCCGGGCCGAAGAGGCCGAGCAGCAACCCAACTGGGAGGGGTCTACCTCTGGGTTTAAGAGAAAGGGAGCGGAAGAAGGAGCTAAGAAGCTCCAGAAGGATAATGTCGGCCAGCGCCGACCTCCCCCTAGATTTGAGAAGTTCACTCCCCTCACCACTAACATCTCCGCCATCTTCATGGAAGTCGAAAAAGAAGGGGTCTTGCCTCCAGCTCCGAAGATGAACACCCCCGCCAAGAGAAGAGATAAAGAAAAATGGTGCCGCTATCACCGGGACCATGGGCATGACACCAACGACTGCCGTGCTCTGAGAAATGAGATCGAAGCCCTTATCTAGAGGGGGCAGTTGGCGAAATTCGTGAGAAAGGACCGAGCCGAGCTTCCTCCCCAGCCTCGGGGGGCTAACAAACGTCCGGAACGAGAAGAGACGCCAGATTTTGAGGAAGAGCGAGTCCTCCACCTCATCCATGGGGGTCCAATGGGGGGCTCCTCGAACTCCTTTCGGAAAGCTTTTATCAGAGAAGTCAACTCGGTCCGAACCACCCCTCCTCCCAAAGGCCTCGGAGTCCCCGTCACCTTCTCTGACGAAGATCTCGAGGGTGTCCGCACCCCTCATTGTGACGCACTCGTCATCAGTCTTCACATGGCCAATTTCAAAGTCGAGAGGATCTTAGTGGATAACGGTAGCTCCGTCAACATCCTCTTCCTCGACGCTTTCAAGGACCTGAAGCTCTCCCGAGACAGACTCAAGCCCGCCGGCTATACGCTCCATGGGTTCACAGGAGTGCCGGTGACTATTGAAGCGGTGATTACCCTCGATGTCACAGCTGGCAAAACTCCTACTACCCGCACGGAGTCGATGTATTTCATGGTCGTAGATGTCCCAGCAGCCTACAACGTCATTTTGGGTCGGCCTGGCCTAGCCGCCCTTGAAGCCGTCCCTTCTGCCTATCATCTCAAAATGAAATTCCCCACCCGGGCCGGAGTAGGGGAAGTAAGGGGCAATCAGGAGCAGGCCCGCAAGTGTTATATGACCTCCACCCTCGGGCCCGTCCTCTCATTAGAAACACTGGAAATTCCCCAAGATGCCGCTCGGCCGACTTCTGAGCCGGTGGACGAATTGGAGGAGGTGCTCTTCTCGGAGAAGAGCCGACCCACAAGTTCTTCGTTAGCAAGACCCTCCCGTCCGCCTTATACTCAGATATTGTAAAATGCATCCGAGCCAACCAAGACCTCTTCACATGGTCAGCTGCAGACATGCCCGGTATCTCCGAAGAACTCCTGGTCCACCGCCTAAGTGTTGATCCGGGGTCCAAACCGGTTCAGCAGAAAAGGTGCAAGTTCGCCCCCGAGCGTCAGCTCGCTATCAAAGAGGAGGTAGAAAAATTGTTGAAGGCCCGATTCATACAGGAGGTAAGTTATCTTGAGTGGTTGTCAAACGTAGTAATGGTGAAGAAGTCCAATGGGACATGGAGAATTTGTATTGATTTCACCGACCTCAACAAGGCCTGTCCCAAAGATCCCTTCCCTCTGCCGAGCATCGACACTCTGATTGACGCAACCTCGGCACATGAGCTCCTAAGCTTCATGGACGCTTTCTCGGGTTACAATCAGATAAGAATGTTCCCCCCGGATATCCCTAAGACATCTTTTGTGACCGACCAAGGCCTTTATTGCTACAGAGTCATGCCATTCGGCCTAAAGAATGCAGGGGCGACGTACCAACGCCTCGTCAACAAGGTTTTCCAGGCCCAGATCGGCCGGAACATGGAAGTGTACGTCGATGACATGCTTGTGAAAAGCATCCGAGGCGTTGATCATGTGGTTGACCTCCAAGAAGCATTTGATGTTTTGAGGAAGCACAATATGAGACTCAACCCGAACAAGTGTGCGTTCGGCATCTCATCAGGGAAGTTCCTCGGCTTCATGGTTAGCCAACGAGGAATTGAGGCAAATCCGGAAAAGATCAAGGCCATATTGGACATGGCCCCCCCTAGAAATGTCAAGGAAGTTCAAAGGTTGACTGGTTGCCTAGCCGCCATTGGGCGCTTTCTGTCGAAGTCCGGGGAGAAGTGCCTCCCGTTCTTCAAAGCCCTCAGGGGGGCTAAAGGATTTGAGTGGGGGCAGCAGCAACAAGACTCCTTCAATCAGCTTAAAGCTTACCTCGTCAATCCACCTCTCCTTAGCAAACCAATACCCGGCGAACCACTCTACCTCTACCTGGCAGCTTCCGAACAGACGCTCAGTGCAGTCTTAGTCAGAGAAGAAGAAAGGGCTCAGAAGCCCATTTACTATGTCAGCAAAGTGCTTCGGGACGCCGAGCTCCGGTACCCGAAGATTGAGAAAATAGCCTATGCCCTGGTAATGGCCGCGAGAAAGCTTCGACCCTACTTTCAGTCCCATTCGGTGGTCGTCCTTACCGACCAGCCACTGAAACAAGTCCTTCACATGCCTGAGACTTCCGGCCGCCTCATGAAGTGGTCGATCGAGCTGAGCCAACATGATATAACTTATCAGCCTCGGACCGCGATCAAGGCTCAGGCACTGGCCGAATTCATAGTGGAAACAACTATCCCCAACTCCGAGCAAGCAATGAAAGGACCACCCGTCTGGTCGGTCTATGTCGACGGATCCTCTTGCAACGAAGGAAGCGGAGCAGGGGTCATCCTGGCAGGCCCAGATGACTTTGTCCTCCAATATTCCCTCCGTATAAACTTCAAAGCCTCGAACAACGAGGCCGAATACAAGGCACTCATAGCCGGCCTTGGAATGGCCCGGAATGCGGGGGCACAATGCCTCCGGATCTTCAGCGACTCTCAGCTGGTCGTCAACCAGGTCCTCGGCGAATATGAAGCCCGTGACGACAGGATGGTTAAGTACTTGGCTAAAGTGAAAAGCCTCATGGCCCTGTTCGAGGAGGCCCTCATCCTCAGAATCCCCCGAGAAGAGAATGCTCAGGCCGATGCCCTCTCCAAATTAGCCTCCTCTTCCCTCCAAGGCCTCGAGCAAACTGTTCTGATAGAAGTCCTCCTGAAGTCGAGCATAGAGGACGATGCGCTCGACTCCGTCGAAACACTGCCAGTCCTCCTCGAAGACAATTGGATGAAGCCCCTCGTCGAATTTCTAACTGACGGACTCCTTCCCCAGGATCCGAAGGAAGCACGAAGGATAAGAACCCGAGCCGAGCGTTTTGTATTAATCGAAGGCATTCTGTATAAACGCTCCTTCACTCAGGTAGACGGTCGGCCCTACCTAAGGTGCCTCTCCCCCCGGCAAGCTGACTACGCCCTGTAAGAGCTCCATGAGGGCATTGGCGGAGCTCATTCTGGCTCCAGAGCCCTAGCGTGCAAAGTGTTGAACTATGGGTATTATTGGCCCACTCTCCTACGAGATGCCGAACAACACGTTCGGCAATGCAGCTCCTGCCAGAAATACTCCGACATCCGACGCCTTCCACAAGCACCACTCGCCTCCCTATCAAGTCCGATCCCCTTCGCAATGTGGGGGATGGATTTACTAGGACCGTTTCCGCCAGCTCCCGGACAGCTAAAGTTTCTAGTCGTGGCAGTCGACTATTTCTCGAAGTGGATAGAGGCCGAGCCCCTGGCTACAGTCACCGAGCATAGAGTCGTTCAATTCTTCTGGAAGAATGTGATCTGCCGATTCGGCGTTCCCCGGGTCATAGTTACAGATAACGGAACGCTGTTCGCCGGGGCCGCCTTCCGAGCCTTATGTGAAGACCTCGCCATACAACACCGCTTCTCCTCCGTCTCACATCCCCAGTCTAATGGCCAGGCCAAAAATGCCAACCGACAGATCCTCTCAGGCATCAAGAAAAGACTAGACAAGTGCTCCAAGGGCTTGTGGGTCGATCAACTGCCGAACGTTCTGTGGAATTACCGCACCACGAAGCGGACCCCAACAGGTGAGAGCCCGTTTAATCTCACCTATGGGTCCGAGGCCCTCATTCCTCTAGAAGTTGGTATACCATCTCCTCGTTTGATAGCCTTTGAAGAAGAGCAGAATGCCAGGGAGCTCAGAGCAAGCCTAGACTTGATAGACGAAATCCGAGAAAGAGCTGCCATACGGCAACAAAGTTACCGAAGGAGAATTGAGCTCGCATACAACAAAAGAGTCCGCCCAACCGGCCTCAAAGAAGGGGACCTAGTCCTCCGAAAATTGGCCATCTCGTTCCCCGGACAGAAAGGCAAACTGGCCCCGAATTGGGAAGGACCATACAAAATCTCGAAAGTGATCCGCCCCGGTGCATACAAGCTAGAAGATCTTGAAGGCAGGGAAATTCCCAGGATTTGGAATGCCGACCATCTTTTGAAATACCAAGAGAAAGCGACTACGCTCCTCTAAGTAACTCGAGATGTCGAACCATTCCCTTCCTGTTGCTAGTAGTAATTTTTCCTTTATTTTTTCATTGTAATAACGGCTAGCAACTTTAGAAGCAGCCGATCATTGGATATTAATAAATAAAGTTTTTCATATTTTTTATACTATCGCACCTCTCTGCCTTTAATTCTTCAACCTCACGATGGTTCGGAGTCCAGCACTCGGCTCGACTCTTCTTCTTCGGCTCGCCTACAAGACGAGCCGGAAGTAGATCGCCCTTCGAAATTGCTCCTGCAGCCGTTGAATGGATCGGAGTCCAACACTTGGCTCGATTCTACTTCGCAAGTTCGCTCCTAAGCGGACTAGAGGTAGCTCGCCATTCGAAACTGCTCCTGCATCCCATAAACTAACCTCACGATGGTTCGGAGTCCAGCACTCGGCTCGACTCTTCTTCCTCAGCTCGCCCACAAACGAGCCGGAAGAAGATCGCCGTTCGAAATTGCTCCGGCAGCCGTTGAATGGATCGGAGTCCAACACTTGGCTCGATTCTACTTCGCAAGTTCGCTCCTAAGCGGACTAGAGGTAGCTCGCCATTCGAAACTGCTCCTGCATCCCATAAACTAACCTCAAGATGGTTCGGAGTCCAGCACTCGGCTCGACTCTTCTTCTTCGGCTCGCCTGCAAGACGAGCCGGAAGTAGATCGTCGTTCGAAATTGCTCCTGGAGCCGTTGAATGGATCGGAGTCCAACACTTGGCTCGATTCTACTTCGCAAGTTCGCTCCTAAGCGGACTAGAGGTAGCTCGCCATTCGAAACTGCTCCTGCATCCCATAAACTAACCTCACGATGGTTCGGAGTCCAGCACTCGGCTCAACTCTTCTTCCTCAGCTCGCCCACAAACGAGCCGGAAGAAGATCGCCATTCGAAATTGCTCCGGCAGCCGTTGAATGGATCGGAGTCCAACACTTGGCTCGATTCCGCTTCGCGAGTTCGCTCCTAAGCGAACTAGAAGTAGCTCGCCATTCGAAACTGCTCCTGCATCCCATAAACTAACCTCACGATGGTTCGGAGTCCAGCACTCGGCTCGACTCTTCTTCTTCGGCTCGCCGACAAGACGAGCCGGAAGTAGATCGCCGTTCGAAATTGCTCCTGCAGCCGTTGAATGGATCGGAGTCCAACACTTGGCTCGATTCTACTTCACAAGGTGGCTCCTAAGCGGACTAGAAGTAGCTCGCCATTCGGAACTGCTCCTGCATCCCTTAAACTAACCTCACGATGGTTCGGAGTCCAGCACTCGGCTCGACTCTTCTTCCTCAGCTCGCCCACAAACGAGCCGGAAGTAGATCGCCGTTCGAAATTGCTCCGGCAGCCGTTGAATGGATCGGAGTCCAACACTTGGCTCGATTCTACTTCACAAGGTGGCTCCTAAGCGGACTAGAAGTAGCTCGCCATTCGGAACTGCTCCTGCATCCCTTAAACTAATCTAACGATCAGATCTCCTATGGATCGACTCTATCTCTCCGACTCGTCCTCAAACGGGCCGGAATTAGATACAAATAACAGCCCTGACGCACCGGGCCGGGGTGCCGGGGTACCGACCCTCGAATATGGCAAAAAAAACCTCCCGAGACGAAACCACCGTCAGATCGTCTCAGGAAGTGTGCTAGGGCTTGATGAGCGGATCTCATTCAACCACGTGTCCACAAAACGACAAGATAGTGTTTTCTTGGGAACTGGACCCGCCTCGAGATTCGTGCAAACATCAGACGGCCCTGATCGCCTCGCTTCGCTCGGCGGAAGCCTTCCCGGTCCCCAAGCAACGATCAGGCCACATGGGCACAGTCGAGAAACGACTGCGCCTTAACAGCCGAACCGAGCCGCACCAGAAGGGACCGGGCTAGGCTCAGAAGCGCAGCAAAAGAGAAAGTTTCGAGGCCAAGGAGTTCGACGAGGCGAACACCTGCCTCACGGTTCGTTCCGAGCCTACCCTAGTTTGTGTGACTAGAGCACAAATAAGAAGACAGCATAGAACAGTTCGGATAAAACAAACCCAATTCAATTAATAACTTGGACAAAGTTACAAAGTGGATTACAACAACAAAAACTTGCGAGAGGGTTACAACAACAAGATACGACCCGTCTACTACTTCCGAGGGAGGGGTATGCTTCGGTTCAGAGACACTTTGGGTCGGCGTTTCTTGACCGACGAGCTCGTCTCCAGTCCGACGAACCGAGACGCCTCTTCGCCGCTGACCCTGATAGTTGCTCCAACCGAAGCACTGCTTGAAGACACCGCTACTCCGCTCTGGGCGTCAGCTGCTGACCGGCCTCCGATAGGAGTCCGGCTCGCCGCTTGATAGAACGTGATCCCTCGCTCAATCTCTTCGCGGGTGCACGAGGTGCTCCGGACGTTAGCCCTCACCGGCTGAGGCTTGAGCCGAGCCACCTCTTCCTCCAGTTCGACGATCCGATCCTTCAGTGTATCATCCTTTACTATCACCTTAAACCGAGGAAGTTTTGCCGAACCGGGGTACTCGGCGCTGTCGGATATGACGCGGCGTAAGTGGGTCACTTCGATACTCTTGTCGACCGTCACCCTCTGCAGCTCTTCCACCTTCTTCGCTAAGCCATCTCGTTCGGCCGAAACTCGTGCCAGTTCCTCTTCCTTAGCAGATAGCTCGGCCTCGACTATCCGTAGGTGATGCAGCTCGACCAAAGCCTCGCTATGCCTAATCTCTAAGTTGTGAAGTATCCTCCTCGTCAAGTGAACCTCACCCTTGAGACGGTCCTCCCGAGATCGCTTAAACAACTCGGCTCGGCGCAGTTCAGCCGAGGTGTTGTGAGTCAGCCCGGCAATCTGAAATAAGAAAGGGATAGCATTGAAATACCACACTACCGAGCCAAACACTTAGACAAATTTCGAAGTCAAATTCCGGAGTGAAAACACTACACTACCAAGCCAAACACTTTGATAAATTTCAGAGTCAAAATACTTTTCATTCACTAAAAAGCGGTGGCCAGTCCGCAAAAAGCATTACAATGCTCGGAAGAAAAAACAACAAAAACTACAAAAAAACTTAACATGGGGATCAGGGGTCCACCTTCTTCGTCGCGTCGACCACGGGCGCATCAACGGATGGCCCCTCGGTCCGCCGCAGGCTCTTCGGCCTCTTCCTCCTCGTCCTCCCCTTCGGACTCATCGCCCTCGCCCTCCTCCTCACCGCCTGAAGGCGACCCTGGCCATAGGCGGTAGCCGACCCGCTCGAAGCCGGGGATTCGCTCTTGCACATGGTCGAGCGCCGTTTGATAAGACCGCTCCATGTTCTCGGCCATGTGCTTCTTCGCTTCGTCCTCGACCTCCTTCTCCACTTCGGCCCGGATCTTCGCCGCCAGGGCCTCCTTCTCCGCCTTCTCTTCGGCCAAGAACTTCGTCGCCGCAGCCAGCTCCTCGGCGGCCTTGGCAGCCTTGGCAGACTCCGCCTCGAGGCTCCCCATGACTTTCTCCAGGTCGGCAACAAGGTCGGCCACCCGGGCTTTCAAGGCCTCGGCTCTCCTCTGCTCGGCCTCGAGTTCTTTGACCGCCCTCACCTTCGCCAACCGTTCTTTGTCACTGGCGGCCCTCAACTCCTTCTCCTGCTCGGCGAACGTCTCGAGGAGATGGCCGAAGTGACAACTGGCCTGCGAAGACAACAATGAGCGCACTAAGCAAACCGAGCAATAAACTTGGGAAATTTTTTTTAGAAACAAGAAACTTACCGAGACGAGTGACCGAGCCACCTCGTAGGTGTCATCACCCACCGTCCCCGCCTTCAGCGCGGCTCGATCCTTCGGGGTCGCCAAGTGCTTGACGACCTGCACTGACATTTGCGAATTGCCGAGGAACCCGTCATGGTTCTTCACTCGCCAATTCGGCACGAACAGCTGCTTGTGCTGTTCGGTCAGAATTTCCTCGGCATCCTTGGTCAGCAGTGGTGCCTCGATTGACAGCGCTGCGTTTATGTCGAAGGCCCCCTCTATCACACCTGGGGCCACGGAGGCCGAGGGTGCCTCGGCAACAACAACCTCGGACGGTGCTTCGGCAGTCGAAGGGGGAGGAGCGATGGTAGAGGCAACGGTGGGCGGTGGAGTCGAAGAGGCAGCCTTGGTCGCCCTCTTCCTCTTTCGGCCCCCGGTCAACTTGGACCTATCGGCCATCATTGCGTTGAAATCAATCTTCATCGCTTCTGCGTCAGACAACAAGAAGAAAACAAATCAGAAAGACGAACTAAAAACTTGAAAGAAAAACGAAAATAAATGAGATGTCAGGAGCATACTCGGGTCGATGGGGCTTAGGCCGGACCCGAACAAAACCTCCTCCGTCAAATCCCTCCAACTCAAGATCGGAAGAGCCATTATCTTCCTCGCCACATCCTCCTCGGCCTCAGACAAAACAGGGTCGGCACGCGCGAATTTCGGCACCTCCACCTTCCAACGGGTCGGAATAGGCCGAATCGCCTCGCCCCTTACTATGAAATACCTCTCCTTTCAACCCTTAATTGAGTCAGGGTTCTCTATAATCTTAACACCCTTCCTCGGCCCCAAGTAGTATCGATACTCCGTCTTGTGCTGCCGGTTTACTCGATACATTCCTCGGAAGACCGTGAGATCCGGCTCTACTTCGGCTCGGCAGCACTGAAGCAAAAGGGCGTTCACATGGCGCCAAGTGTTCGGCATGAACTGGGTCGGTGCAAGGCAGAACCAGCCAAGGATCTCAAGGATGAAAGGGTGCAGAGGGAAGCGTAACCCGGCATTCAAGGAGTCGACGTCAAACATGCACATGTCCGACGACGGCAGCTTAGAGTTCGCTCGTATCCCGAGTCCGGGGAGGATCAGCTTGTACTCCGGAGGAATGGCGAAAGCCCTCCTAACCCGAAGTAGGTCCTTCTCGGCCAACAACGTGATGAGCTCGTCGGCTTCGGCGGGAAGGACCAGGTTAGGTTCCTCGACAATCTTAGACTTTCCATAGATCGCCTTCTCCAGCAGGTCGCCCTGGTACTGCCTGACCCCCGAATGACCGGACAGGACAGAAGGATACCGTCCCATCTCGGGGGCTTGCTTCGGATTCTCCACAATCACCGCCACTACGGGGGATTGGGCTTCCACCCTCTTCTTCTTCTTCTCCTTCCTCGACTCGGCTATAGACGGTTCGGCAACCTGTTTACCCTTCCTCCGAATCTCCGACCTCCTCCTCTCCTCGGCACCATCATCGCCCGAAGACGAGGCCCCACTCCCCGAGTTCACTCGAGACATCTCTAGAAAGATTATTTAGACTAAGTGAACTGACCTTTTGAAGTGACGTTCACGGTCGGAGTGCTCTCGCTGGAAATCGCCTGGCCCACGCGACAGCTAACGGCAACGCCTTGGAGAGAAAAGCTCCGCTTGCAGAACTTAGAGATCGAAAGTAAAAACTTGAGAGTGAAAAGTAAGAAATGAGCTTGAGAGTGAGGGTGAAAGCTTATAACAGCTAACAAGTTGGGCCTCCTTGGAAAACGCAAAAAGCCCACTAAGAAGCCAAAGCGACAAGCGGAAAAGTTACGAAGTTACGAGAAGCAAGAAACTCTTCAAAATACCAAGACAACGACTCGGCCACCGGTCTGCCGAGCCGAGCTATTGAACAGCCCGGCTAGGCAACCGAGCTACTGCGCTCCTTCAAAACAGTCCCGACCCTCGTATATGCCGAACCTCAACTCAGCACCTCGGCCAAACGGTCCTGATATGCCGAACCGAAGAACCGGGGTACCGACCCTCGTATATGGCAAAAAATCGTCCCGAGGCAAAGTCACCGTTGGATCTCTTCAAAATTTGCAACAGAATTTGATGGACGGTTCAGATCATGCCACGCCCACAAAACGACAAGATAACATTTTCTCGTGATCTGAACCCCATCCTTGTGATGCGCGCCATGATGAACGGCTCAGATCCGTCCACGCGTATCTTCCGAGATGCCTGCCATCGGCTCGCCCAGCCGAGCTACCGAACAGCTCAGCCGAGCAGCCGAGCTACTGGGCACGGAGGAGCGGAACCCTCAAGAAGTACTTCCTTCGAAACATCCAACTCAGCACCTCGGCCAAACGGTCCTGATGCGCCGAACCGAAGTACCGGGGTACCGACCCTCGTATATGGCAAAAAATCGTCCCGAGGCAAAATCACCGTCGGATCTCTTCAAAATTTGCGACAGAATTTGATGGACGGTTCAGATCATGCCACGCCCACAAAACGACAAGATAACGTTTTCTCGTGATCTGAACCCCATCCTCGTGATGCGCGCCATGATGAACGGCTCAGATCCGTCCACGCGTATCTTCCGAGACGCCTGCCATCGGCTCGCCCAGCCGAGCTACCGAACAGCTCAGCCGAGCAGCCGAGCTACTGGGCGCGGAGGAGCGGAACCCTCAAGAAGTACTTCCTTCGAAACATCCAACTCAGCACCTCGGCCAAACGGTCCTGATGCGCCGAACCGAAGTACCGGGGTACCGACCCTCGTATATGGCAAAGAATCATCCCGAGGCTCGTCATGACGCCGCAACCCTCGGACCATCCGAACCGAGGCACCGACCCATCTAGCCGAAGAGTCGAGCCGCCGAGCCGAGGTACCGGGGCACCGACCCTCGTATATGGCAAAGAATCGCTCCGACGCGTATCAGCCGTTGGATCTTGTGAAAAAGCGCGCTCGTCATGATGGACGGCCTAGATTTGGCCACGTCCACTAAACGACAAGATAGCGTTTTATAGAGATCCGCGCTGAGATGGACGGCCCAGATGATGCCACGTACCTCGGAACCATCGAGCCGAGGCACTGACCATCCGAGCCGAGACACTGGTCCTCGAGATACCAATCCGAACTGAGGGACAGACCCGCCGAGCCGAGGTACCTGGGTACCGACCCTCGTATATGGCAAAAAATCACACCGACCCATATCAGCCGTTGGATCTTGTGAAAAAACGTGCTCGTCATGATGGACGGCCCACATTTGGCCACGTCCACTAAACGACAAGATAGCGTTGTATGGAGATCCACGCTGAGATGGATGGCCCAGATGATGCCACGTACCTCGGAACCATCGAGCCGAGGCACTGACCATCCGAGCCGAGGCACTGGGCCTCGAGATGCCAGGCCGAGCCGAAGTACCGAGGTACCGACCCTCATATACGGCAAAAAAACGTGCCGAGGAGCAGGGACCGTCTGATCTCTCCGAAAATCGTGCTCTGCCCTGATCGAGGGCTCTGATGACGCCACGCCATAAATGAATATTAAAAATTCGATTTTTATTTATTTAAATCATTTTATTTATCTAAAAAATCGCGAAAAATTACTAAAAATTCGGGAAAATTAGCTAAAAATTCCAGGAAATATTTAAAAATTCGGGGGATATTTCCAAGCCTCCGAACGAACAATTATTCCCTAGAACGCACGGCTAAAGCCCCCGAACGACTAGCTGACGCATCGCGAAATTAGATAAATAGCCTGAAAAAATAGACAAAAACTTGATATACCATATGGCTTCAAGAAAGAGAAAGAAATTGCCTCACCACCCACTTCGGGATTCCAAAAATACCCATTCAGACTTTGATACAACTCTATTAGCCACTAAAATAGTCAAACTACTCCTCAAAGACTGATTGACCTCAGCCTTTAGGAGTGGGGGGCTCGTGATGTGGCTAAAATTAGGGGTTTAATCAAGGCCGTCTAAATGGAGCACGAATCCCGAGATTTAGGGGTGAAACGGTAATTTTACCTACAAAACAGGTCTGAAGCGGATACTGGGTCTCCTTCTCACAGATCCAATAATCTGCGAACGGATCTGCCGCAACTGGGTCCGGGTTTTAACCCGCAACAAATCCGGTCCAGCGGGATAGAATTAGGGTTTCTGATTAATATTAATCAACGGCCCTGATTCACATCTATCCTTTCACTGGGGATTAGGGATTACATTCCTTATCTGTATACACAGGAATTACATGCCTAATCTGTTCCCTAAGACGCCTATAAATACCCCCCACCCATCTCCATTAAGAGGTAATCAATCTTTCACCAGTTTTTACGATCATTCATAGTCTTCCCAGATTACTGACTTGAGCGTCGGAGGGTGCGTCGCCGGGAACAACCCCGGTGTCTCGCACTTTTTGCAGGTGCACGGCGGGAGTAACGAACAAAGCCCAAAGGAACAGGTACACAGGTTTACTATTCAGTTTTCCTAAGAATCCACAAATTCATCTGTTTGCCCCCACACCAAATTTAGTGGCAACAACAACCAAACACAAGAATAATAAAGTTTAACACGTGTCATATCCCAAATATCTCAACAAACTAATTAACAGTGTCATAATCACAACCAAATTCACCGCAAAATTAACAGTCATAATCACAACCAAATTAATAGACCGACGAACATCCCAAATATCTCAACATCCCAAATATCTCAAGTCTGACAAATATCCCAACTAAACCGTCTGACATAACTCTCATCCAAAAAAAACAGTCTGACATAACAGCAAGGAGGACATAAGAACAATCATACAGCAAGGACACAAAAACAGCAAGGAGGACCACGGATTCATACCCTCGAGGAGCTTCAGTTCTGATCATCAGAATTTTCTTCATCTGGGCGACCGCTCTGTGAACAAAAAAAAACAATAGTTTAGTTCAACAGTATACCACAATACAGAATATACATATTTTTTGAATTTGCAAAAAAATCTAACTGTATCTTAAATTATAAGATCAAAGTGCCAATTGCAAATGGAATTGTTAATGATATATAGAGAGGTAAAATAATTACATTGCAATGCTAAAAATCCGGTACTTAATTTTGTTTTTTAAATATATCTAAAATAACAAAACAAATGAAAATTCAGTATCTAACTTGAAAACTCTATATTCTCTCCCTTGATTGGGAATATCCACTACCTAAAACAGTAAAACAATTAAAAATTCAGTATATAAGCATCTCTTTCATGGATTGTTCAGACAATCCATGAAACTGTCATCGTGGACGGAAACCAAATATAAGAAAAATAAGAAAAATAAGATAGGGCTCATATCAAGTGTATTTTTAGGGAACTGTCATCGTGGAAGGAAACCAAATATATATAGAAGCCAGAAATGGAAACAGAAAGAAGAAAGGTAGAGACTTTGGATACACCAGGCTAACATAGCGGCATTTTCCTCATCTCTCTCTCATCCCTTGTTTCCCTTCAGCACACGAACACAAAGAGACATCAGCAACAACAGCAAGAGCGACAAGAACAACAATAATAATAAATTATTATGAACAAGATGTCTCTATATGGGTTTCCAGATCTCCACTCGAGCCCACTCTTTCTAATCACAGCCCAATTAAGAACATAGACAACATCCACTAAACAATCCAATCATAGCCCAGTCAAAATTTGCCATCCTAGATCCAATCATAGCCCAGTTAAAAAAACCATGCCAAAGATTGCAATCAAGTTACATTAACAGTATCTGAAAATGAAAATTTCTCCATTATCTGAGCTTATATGTTGCTCTCCAACTATATCGCAAAACCCAAGTGTTGTGCATATCCGGCCGGAGGATTTTGGCATACGTACCTATATACCATCCTCAGTTACAGTGAACCCATTTTTGGTATAAAAACAAACATGCCAAGAAGACAATCAGGTGCATGAAATCAGCTTCACTAACAGTTAAGTGAAAATAGGACCAAAAAATAGCCTTAGAAGACCATCAGGTTTGTGAAATAAGCTTCACTAACAGTGAAAGAAACTGGGGATGCTATGCAGCATACTTAGTTTGGAAGTGAAGTCATTTTGTGTTAAAAAACCATGCCAAAGATTGCAATCAGGTTACATTAACAGTATCTGAAAATGAAAATTTCTCCATTTTCTGAGCTTATATGTTGCTCTCCAACTATATCGCAAAACCCAAGTGTTGCGCATATCCGGCCGGAGGATTTTGGCATACGTACCTATATACCATCCTCAGTTCACAGTGAACCCATTTTTGGTATAAAAACAAACATGCCAAGAAGACAATCAGGTGCATGAAATCAGCTTCACTAACAGTTAAGTGAAAATAGGACCAAAAAATAGCCTTAGAAGACCATCAGGTTTGTGAAATAAGCTTCACTAACAGTGAAAGATACTGGGGATGCTATGCAGCATACTTAGTTTGGAAGTGAAGTCATTTTGTGTTAAACAAACCATGCCAAAGATTGCAATCAGGTTACATTAACAGTATCTGAAAATGAAAATTTCTCCATTTTCTGAGCTTATATGTTGCTCTCCAACTATATCGCAAAACCCAAGTGTTGTGCATATCCGGCCGGAGGATTTTGGCATACGTACCTATATACCATCCTCAGTTCACAGTGAACCCATTTTTGGTATAAAAACAAACATGCCAAGAAGACAATCAGGTGCATGAAATCAGCTTCACTAACAGTTAAGTGAAAATAGGACCAAAAAATAGCCTTAGAAGACCATCAGGTTTGTGAAATAAGCTTCACTAACAGTGAAAGAAACTGGGGATGCTATGCAGCATACTTAGTTTGGAAGTGAAGTCATTTTGTGTTAAAAAAACCATGCCAAAGATTGCAATCAGGTTACATTAACAGTATCTGAAAATGAAAATTTCTCCATTTTCTGAGCTTATATGTTGCTCTCCAACTATATCGCAAAACCCAAGTGTTGTGCATATCCGGCCGCAGGATTTTGGCATACGTACCTATATACCATCCTCAGTTCACAGTGAACCCATTTTTGGTATAAAAACAAACATGCCAAGAAGACAATCAGATGCCAAGATGACAATCAGATGCATGAAAATAAGCTTCACTAACAATAAAACAAAATGGGTTCACTTCAACAACAGCAACAACAGCAAGAGGGAACCAAATATAGAACAATTGGGTTTTGAATGGAGATTGTAGTCATACATCAATTCTTCATAGAAGAAAAATACGAATAGGGCTCATAGCAAGTGTAGTTTTAACTGGAATTGTCATCGTGGAAGGAAACCAAATATAGAAGCCAGAAAGAGGAATGGTAGAGAATGAGGATACACCAGGCTAACATAGCGGCATTTTCCTCATCTCTCTCTCATCCCTTCTTTCCCTTCAACACACGAACACAAAGAGACATCAGCAACAACAACAAGAGCGACAAGAACAACAATAATAATAAATCATTATGAAGAAGATGTCTCTATATGGGTTTCCAGATCTCCACTCGAGCCCTCTCGTTCTAATCACAGCCCAACTAAGAACATAGACAACAGCCACTGAACAATCCAATCACAGCCCAATCAAAATTGGCCATCCTGGATCTTAATGAAATAAGCTTCAGTAGTAGTAAAAGAAGATGGGGATGCTAGCAGCAAACTCTGATTGGAAGTGAACCCTTTTTTGGTTAAAAAATCAAATCAAAGATGGCAAACAGGTTACTTTAACAGTATCTTGAAATGAAAATTTCCAAAGATGCCTCAGTTCACAGTAAACCCATTTATTATCAAAAAAACATGCCAAGAAGACAAGCAGATGCATGAAATGAGCTTCATTAACAGTGAAAGAGGATGGGGATGCTAGCAGCATACTCAGTCTGGTGGTGAACCCATTATTTGATCAAAAAATCATGCAAAAGAGGGCAATCTGCAGGATACCTTAACAGTACCTTAAAATGAAAATTTACATTAACTGAGCTTAATTATATGTTGCTCCACTAATTGTTGTGCCCAACTAAATCTAAAACCAACTTGTTGTGCAAATCACAGACCATTTTGGCGTACGTAGCTATAGCATCCTCAGTTCACAGTAAACCCATTTATTATCAAAAAAACATGCCAAGAAGACAAGCAGATGCATGAAATGAGCTTCATTAACAGTGAAAGAGGATGGGGATGCTAGCAGCATACTCAGTCTGGTGGTGAACCCATTATTTGATCAAAAAATCATGCAAAAGAGGGCAATCTGCAGGATACCTTAACAGTACCTTAAAATGAAAATTTACATTAACTGAGCTTAATTATATGTTGCTCCACTAGTTGTTGTGCCCAACTAAATCTAAAACCAACTTGTTGTGCAAATCACAGACCATTTTGGCGTACGTAGCTATAGCATCCTCAGTTCACACTAAACCCATTTAGTATCAAAAAAACATGCCAAGAAGACAAGCAGATGCATGAAATGCGCTTCATTAACAGTAAAAGACCATGAAAATTTTCAGTATCTAAGCATTTATTTTTCTATTAATTCTTCATCCCAACTAAACCATTCAAGTTAAGGAAATCAAGATGCATCTATCTGAAAAATATGCTAAGTTTGGAAAATAAGGGAAATCAAGAAATGATACCGAAGAGAGCGAGAGATAGAGCGGAGGAGGGAAATCGAAAATGACGAATAGGGCTCATAGCAAGTGTAGTTTTAACTGGAATTGTCATCGTGGAAGGAAACCAAATATAGAAGCCAGAAAGAGGAATGGTAGAGAATGAGGATACACCAGGCTAACATAGCGGCATTTTCCTCATCTCTCTCTCATCCCTTCTTTCCCTTCAACACACGGACACATAGAGACATCAGCAACAACAGCAAGAATGACAAGAACAATAATAATAATAAATTATTATGAACGAGATGTCTCTATATGGGTTTCCAGATCTCCACTCCAACTTGTCTCTTTCTAATCACAGCCCAATTAAGAACAATTGGTCACAGTCACTTTTAAAGAAACATATATGCTCAGATAATGGAAATTTTCATTTTAAGATACTTTTAAAGTAACCTGATTGCCATCTTTGGCATGATTGTCATCCTCATCTTCTTTTACTGTTAATGAAGCTTATCTCATGCATCTAATTGTCATCTTGGCATGTTTTTTTTAACAAAATGGGTTCACTGTGAACTGAGGATGCTATAGGTACGTATGCCAAAATCCTCCGGATATGCACAACAATTGGGTATTAGATTTAGTGCAGCGATGAACAGGGCTCATATCAAGTATAATATTACGGACTGTCATCATGGAAGGAAACCCATTTAATATGTAACAAGAGGGGATGGTAGAGAATGAGGATACACCAGGCTAACATAGCGGCATTTTCCTCATCTCTCTCCCATCCCTTCTTTCCCTTCAACCCACGGACACATAGAGACATCAGCAACAACAACAAGAGGGGATTGGTCCAACAAAAAGTATAAATTATAATAAACGAGATGTCTCTATTTGGGTTTCCAGATCTCCACTCCAGCCCTTTCTTTCTAATCACAGCCCACTTAAGAAAATTAGATTTAGTTGGGCTCAAGAATTAGTAGAGCAACATATAAGCTCAGGTACTGTTAAAGTAACCTGCAGATTGCCATCTTTGGCATGATTTTGTAACAAAAAATGGGTTCACTGTGAAACTAAGTATGTTGCTAGCATACCAAAATCCTCTAAATCAGTACAACAACGCGGGTGAACAAACCTTATCAGCAGGTCATACAATGTCATCTAAGCATGTTATGTGCCAAAGTGGGATTGGTAATACAATGCATGAACGACACGTATTAGTTGTTTGTGAGTATGCAATAGGGTGCAGCTATGAACAGGGCTCATATCAAGTGTATTATTACGGACTGTCATCGTGGAAGGAAACCCATTTAATATATAAGCCATATATGGAGCCAAAAAGAAGGATGGTAGAGACTTTGGATACACCAGGCTAACATAGCGGCATTTTCCTCATCTCTCCCCTCATCCCTTCTTTCCCTTCAGCACACGGACACATAGAGACATCAGCAACAACAACAAGAGGGGATTGGTCCAACAAAAAGTATAGATTATAATAAACGAGATGTCTCTATTTAGGTTTCCAGATCTCCACTCCAGCCTTTTCTTTCTAATCACAGCCCACTTAAGAAACATAGACGAAATACTTATAGACGACAGCCACAATGCACACTCACAAACACTAGTACGTGTCTTTCATGCATTCAAGACCATAATCTCTTTAAAAAAACCAATTTAAATACTTACCCTGGGTGGGACTTGGGACTGCTGCCCTATTAAATTGGCCATTTGTTCTTGGAGGAGTGCAACTTGTGCCTTTAAGGCAGTCATCTCCTCGTCCCGATTGCCACTTGAACTAGATTCACTCCGTCCAAATAGCCGCGAGGGGGTTGGTCCCAGGCCCATACCACGGACACGTCCATGCCTCTCCTTTCCCCTAACATCGGTCAAGGCAACTCTCTGCCGGGTACGCCAATCTGGGCGTGGCGCCGTAGGGTCCGAATCTGAAGCAGAGGAGATTTCATCATAACTTTTCCGAGCGTTAGTCTGTAAAAGGACATAACAATCAGAGTTAAAAGCAGATGAGATTTCGACTACTCATTAGATATTAGTTCACAAATTACCAGAATCCGTGCTGCCTCAGGGCTCGCATACGTCCGATCCTTTGATTTGTGGGTGGCATCAAAAAAGTCAATGTCCCCAAACTCCGTAGGCCCCCCCAAATCTTCTGCCTATATATTAGTAAGATGAAATGGTTATAAACAAATAACTGTATGTAAAAAATTGTTCAATACTATTGCGCCTACCAATTTTTCCCGAACCAGAACGAAGCTCTGTGTACCAGCGGTGTGCAGCACTAGCTGCTTTGACCGACTGGCAGCTCCCACCTCCGCCCTTTTCTGTACATGCCACAATGAAGTTAACAGAAAAAATCATTATAGCCGCCATACAACCACATACTCATTAGATTTTTGTGTGTTTAATGTAAATACCTAACCGATCGCCGAACTCCAGTAGTGCATAAGAAATTGCCAATCCGAAGGCTCCACATTTTCTGGTATATTCACTGCATTCTCCTCCTCTGAAAGGTCTTTGTTATAAAACTTCGACTTCAATTCACTCTTGTGGTCCCTCCACTTCTTGGAGAGTGACTTTTCAACCCAAGGCGTAAGGGAGTCGGCGAACGAGAAGTATTGCTGCAAAATTCATTACCCATCACTAATAATACATATTTCAATAATAATTTTTCGCCGACCAATTATGTATTTTAGATGAGAAATACCTTGATTGTCGTAATAGCAGTGGCCTTTGTGGTGGTTGGCACCTTCGGCCAACTCTCGTATGACAAAGGAAGTATGCGGGGGTTCCTTGCTATAACCCCAATGAAGGAAGAAAATTTGTTGGCGTTATCGCCAACCGGTTGCCCAACACCGTTCGCCTCCACCTCGATCCTTTCATCATTCTGAAGCCTCCAAACATTCGTCATCTTAGTCCGCCCACGATGTTTTTTGACAGTGGGCGGCGTGCTACCCTCACCCTCTTCTGTTTGACTGCCACTATTATGTAGTGGCTGCTCATCCCCATGGCTCTTGTTGCCATCATTTATATTTAACCTCTTTCCACGCCTCGGCATGTTGTACCTGTCAAGGATTCAAATACACACATGCCAAGAAGACAATCAGATGCATGAAATCAGCTTCATTAACAGTGAAAGAAGATGAGGCCTATGCTAGCAGCATACTTAGTTTGGAAGTGAACACATTTTTGGTTAAAAAATCATGCCAAAGAGGGCAATCAGGTTACTTTAACAGTATCTTAAAATGAAAATTTCCATTATCCGAGCTTATATGTTGCTCTACTAATTCTTGAGCCCAACTAAATCTAAAACCCAATTGTTGTGCATATCTGGAGGATTTTGGCATACAGCTATAGCATCCTCAGTTCACAGTGAACCCATTTAATATAAAAAAAAACATGCCAAGAAGGCAATCAGATGCATGAAATAAGCTTCATTAACAGTAAAAGAAGATGAAAATTCTAGCAGCATACTTAGTTAGGAAGTGAACCCATTTTTTGTTAAAAAATCATGCCAAAGATGGCAAACAGGTTACTTTAACAGTATCTTGAAATGAACATTTTCATTATCTGAGCATATATGTTGCTCTACTAATTCTTTAGCCTAACTAAATCTAAAACCCAATTGTTCAGCATATCCGGAGGATTTTGGCATACGTAGCTATAACATCCTCAGTTCACAGTGAACCCATTTTGGTTAAAAAAACATGCCAAGATGACTATCAGATGCATGGAATAAGCTTCTTTAACAATAAAAGAAGATGAAATTTCTAGCAGCATACTTAGTTTGGAAGTGAACCCATTTTTGGTTAAAAAATCATGCCAAAGAGGGCAATCTGCAGGTAAATTTAACAGTTTCTTGAAATGAAAATTTACATTATCTGAGCATATATGTTGCTCCACTAATGGTTGTGCCCAACTAAATCTAAAACCCAATTGTTGTGCATATCCGGACCATTTAGGCATACGTAGCTATAGCATCGTCAGTTCACAGTGAACCCATTTTATATCAAAAAAACATGCCAAGAAGACAATCAGATGCATGAAATCAGCTTCATTAACAGTATAAGAACATGAAAATTTCAACATGCATCTATCAGAAAAAAAATGCTAAGTTTCAAAAATTAGGGGAATCAACAGATGATACCGAAGAGAGAGAGAGAGAGCGGGGCGACGAGCGCGGGGGGGGGGGGGGGGGGGGGGGGGAGATAGAGAGAGAGCGGGGCGACACGGTCGTTTCCGTTCGCCGATTCACCTCCAAATCGGGATAGGGAGGAGGAAAATCGAAAATGGTGAAGGGAAGAAGGGACGATGACGAATGTTCGAAGGCCGTCGAAGAGGACGAAGCGGCGGAGGCAAACGCGCGGGAAGTAGAGCGAGGAAGGAGGGAAAACGAAGCACCTTTTGTTTTTTATTTTTTTGGGGTTTGGGGAAATGGCGAGCGAAAGGTTAGGGTAGATGGGATTTATCGCAGCTTTTTACCGGCGTTTTAATTAGACACGCCGGTGAATCATACACTTCACCGGCGTTTTTAAATAAAACGCCAGTGAATATGCGGATTCACCGGCGTTTTAATTTGGCTGCCGGTATATAACCATCCCATCTGGTGGCCCCATTCCTAATCGCTACCTACCCCGGCGCTACTAGTAAAACGCCGGGAAATATTCGCCGGTAAATCTGGTTTCTTTTGTAGTGTCTCCTTCGTTCACCAACTCCTCCACGGCCGAGCTCGAGCCTCTCCACGTTCGCCAAACCCCTTGTCTTTCGTTCGCTGAGCTCGTCCCATTCACCAAACTATTCCACTGTCGAGCTCAAGAACCCATCGTCGTATGCCGAACTCTCGGGCTCCGAGCTCCTCACTGTCGAGCTACATGTTCTCCCGTCGAGCTGCCCGTTGCCGAGCTCGACGTCATCTCCTCGTTCGCCGCCACATGGTTGATGAGGAAGAAGAAAGACGAAGGCAGAGGCGGGAAGAAGAAGAAGAAAAAAAATTGCCATGTGGCGGTCAATGTTGACCGGCCACGTGGCGCGTCCTGGCTGGTTGGCGAACGTTTCGTTCAGACGGTGGCAAACAAATGTGTTTCCGAACAGATTATAGGGGAAAAAAACTGCTGCCTCCCGATGCGCGCTCGTCTGATCATGATCAACGTACAAGATTGTGCCACGTATCCAGGTATTTATTTATTTATTTATTTACTTAGTTGAATTAATTATTTAAAAATCCGAAAATTAATTAAAAATTGAAAAAATAATAAAAAATTCTAAAAATAATTATTAAATTCTGAAATTAATAATTATTAAATTAGAATAATTAATTAAAATTTTTGATAATTAATTATTTAAATTCGGAAATTGAATAAAAAATTCAAAAAAAAAAGATTAAAAATTGGAAAAAAATTCAGAAAAATCTGGAAAAATCACAAAAAAATCCAGAAAAATCTAAGAATATTTTTGGGCATTTTACAAGCTCAGAATGACATCGTTACACCTCGAGCAAGATCCGAACTCCCTTAAAGAATTCCGATAAAATCCCGTACGCCATTAGAACAACCAAACTGATATGACTAAAAATAGGATTAAATCGGAGCCGTTCAAATTGGACACGAATCTTAATGCTTTCAGGGGTAAAACGGTAATTTCACCTACAAGCAGGTCTAAAATGAAAATTGGGTCTTTCTTCAAAATCCAATAACCCATAAATGGATCTATCCTACTGGGTACGTATCCCAACCCGTTACAAAATAGTTTAGAAGGATAAAGAAGAATTCAGATTCATAATTATTCCTAAGAGGTGGTATTAATCACTTCTATCATCCACACCGAGAAGTAGAGATTTATTCTTAACTCAAAATGGATCCCTAAGGCGACTATAAATACCCTTATCCCCTCACCGTAATAAGGTAATCAATCTTTTTCTACGTAATGCTCATTCATAATCTTCCTGATTACTGACAAGAGCGTCGGAGGGTGCATCACTGGGATCCACTCCGGTGCATCGCACTTTTTGCAGGTTCGCGGCAGCGATAAGAAACAAGACCAACACGTTGGTGAAGGTCAACAGGTCAACGGGTTTGCCTTATTCGTTTTCTCAAGAATCCACAAATTTATCTGTTTGCTCCCACACCGAAATCAGTAGCAACACACCCCCACTAATCCTAACCACCCTCTCTAATCCCCAGATTTTATCTCTCCCTATTCTTATCCCAATAGTAAAAAACTCTAACCTCTTCATCTTCTCCCTATACAAATCCCAATACCCCCCTACTGTTCAACCTTCCAAACCCCGACCCTCCACCATCATCTTTCCCTGACCCCGTCCTCAACCACCCACCACAGCTCCACCTTCGACCTTTATCCCCTGTCTTCACCCCGTCGTTGAGCCGCCTACATCCCACTCCCATCGTCTTACTCATTGCCCTGCGCCCCTCATCCCCATCGTCGTCCATTTCCAGCCTCCTTGCCTTCATCCTCCACTCGACCACCACTGTAGATATTTGCCCTTATCAAACCCATCATCCATCCTCGTCGACTACACCCTGATCCTCCAGCACCGCTCCACCCTAGCCCCCATGTCCTCGATTGCACGCTGCCGACCACCTGCACCATCATTCTCATCCTATGCCATCGACCTCCCGCCGCCGAAGCACTCATCACTGCCTCCTCGTCTTCCGTCTCTGCACCACAGCGTCCTCCGCCCTGTCTCGCTGTCTCGATCTCTCCCCCGACCACCAAGCCCTGCTACCTTCTCTTCCAGTCCACCGCCGTCGAAGCCATTCGCCGTTGCTATTGCTGCTGTGTGCTGTTGGTCGTCATTGCT
Source organism: Hemerocallis citrina (assembly GCA_017893485.1). Lineage (NCBI taxonomy): Eukaryota > Viridiplantae > Streptophyta > Magnoliopsida > Asparagales > Asphodelaceae > Hemerocallis > Hemerocallis citrina. Next base: position 179,976,991 of record CM030360.1, read on the forward strand.
GTGTTGTTGTCTCTTGTGCACGTGTCTCTGTGCACCTAACTTACACGTGCTTCGGTACCCAGGATCCTAATCTCGTTATTCTTATAATCATTATCGTCATCACATTCAGGCAAGTATTCTCTTATACATCTTTTTGTTCCAGTACAAGCTTTGTTTTGAATCCCGTAAGTAAACCTTTTATTGATTTGTCGTGAGATAATCTCATTTTCACCCTTCACATGTTGATTACCCGTTAAAATCTATTATCCCACTAGATTATTGTTAATCTCGTAACTCATAATTCGATCATGAATACTCTTTGAAATCATATTCATTACACGAACACATGAATTGGAAACATATATTTGAATGTTTATAAATAGGTGATCGAATAATTTGTTGAATTGAATGCTTCAATTGCATATGATTTTTGGGAACTAACTATCATGAAATGCCTCGTAATTGTAGAAATCTCATCCCAATAATCAAGTATAATTTCTATAAATTAATTGCCATGGAATCTATACTTGCATATTTAAATAGTCAACAATTAACATGAAATTGCTTATTGGCATGCTGCGTATTTGATATTGCATTGAAGTTTTGAATCACTAGTTGTGTGAATTTGATAAAACCTTGTGAATAGCTTCTGTACCCCATGAGTCTACTTTTCAGTACTTTTGACAGATCTGGAATCCGATCTGAAACTTGTAAGATACCACACTTTTAATACTGTTGGGTCGCAAATTTCCAAATTTTTTATTACAAGAATATTTACATGAATTATTGATTAAAATAGATTCTAACAGTAAAATTTAGACTTGATATTAATCTGAACATGACTAGACATGATTAGGAGTCACCCTAAATTTTTGTAGAATTATTTTGATAATTTTTCTGACTTAATATATTTATGCAAACATAATTCTAGATTGCTACCTGCTTGCTAGTTCAGTAAAGAACCTCATTTTCGACCTGATTCTATTTGTCATTGATTAAAACTTATTGAATAAGAATTGTAGCCCTCTATGTCTGGAATCCAGATCATCTGACAATCTTGCAATCCCTCTACCGAATGCAAGATATTCACATTTTCGTACAGTGACGTCTGAATTCCAGAATGCAGTTTAAAATATACATCACCCTGCTTAATTAACTGAAACGGTAGATTAATTTAAGTATTAAAATCTGAGATTAATTGTATTGATATTTAACACTGTTAGGAGTTTAAATATGAATTTTATAAGTTTTTTAAATGATTTTACAAGTTACTTTTGTTTATAAGTATTTAACTCTTACATGCTGCCAGAACATGTAATTAGTAGAGAACGGGATTATTTGCCTAATTTCTGTATTTTTAATATGTTGTGTGTATATGTGCTGGAACCGGAAAGGAGTCTAGTTTCTAGAATTCGTGATGGAACCATATTTTCTTTCCTGTGGCAGTGGGAAAGTTAATCTTTGTGCAGTAACATCTGACTGCCCAGACTTGTGATTTATACTTGTTTATGCATGAATTTGTTATTTCTTGCACTTAAGACTTGAAACACATCACATAACCCTTGATGTCTCCCTGATTATGTCCCGACATTGTCCCCGTTGTTGCACCGTATTTAATTACTATAAAAGAATCAAGCCGGGGTATTGAGGGAAAGACCTAGTAGTGGGGTATATAGGAGATTGTAATCGGAAGTGTAACACACTGAATTCAAAAACAGACTGAATTCGAAGTTTCACAGGATCTTTACACTTCTTTCGTACAATTTACAAGGAAATAAGAACTTTCGTTACATCAGAGTTTACAATTACATTACATATTTACAGCGGAAGCAATTTACAACAATTTACATGAATAAAAAAGTACAACACTTGAATCATTCTTTAAGCAGCATGCATTCATTAGTCTTGTTAATCACTTTTACCTTGCATAAAAACTGTGGGTGCGTCAGTTGCTTACAATCGACGAAATATTATACACGGCTATCCTCTCTATGCCGAACAGTATAACGATTTTCAAATACTTAAACAAACCAGAAAGTTGATCACAAATAGAACTATAAGGGACTATCCTATTGATGTCGTGTAGTGTAGTGCACTTAGTCCTTAATACAATTATTTATATTAGATGACACTAATGCGCACTTGTTCAAATTCTATGCATCCCATACTACATAGGTCTGAGGGCAAGCCCTTAACCGTTATTCATCTTGTAGGGTTTAATCCCTCGTTATGACTTAAACTACTAATGTAACTGCGATAAGTATCCTAGATGTTCTATGAGTTACGAGCTCATGTCCAGACAGCCTGAAAGGGAATTCCACGTTAGGTCACGACGCATCGTGAAGAACCTATGGATAATTCAGCCTCCGTCATGAGACATGAAACCACCCGCAGTCACCAAACACCCCACGAGCGTCGCCTGCAGTACGGACTCCTGGAGACATATCCACGTCATGTTACGACGCATCATGAAGACAGCCTGTGAATACTCTTACACCATAGCTCTGAGGCCCTCATACTCATGTTTTTCTCTTATTTTCATCACATCTTCACTATGTATCTAGTCATTAGTTATTTGAATCATGAACAAAATCAATTCTCTAGAGTTAGCCCTTCCACTATACCGGTTTTAACCATTTATACAACATGACCCAATCTTGGTCTTTTCATTTCAAATTTTATTTCAACATATTTTGTTTCGATACCGATATGAGGCTTAGCTACACTTTAGTTCTCAATTTCAATTCATAATCACAAAAATTGAGTTCTCATACTCTTATAGTCTTTTCATAATTCAAATAAATATCCATCTCCTTTCCATAATTCAATGTTAAATTTCAATTTATAACATTCTCATTCAAACAAATAAATCTCAATAATTCCATCTAATTTCCGTACTATTATTTCTTTTTCTCCAAAATCAAAATCATATTTTTCATTTAACATTCAATGCATACATTACTCATGATAATAACAAAATCCATAATGAACACAGTTCAAGTTCTTTTTATACAAAATTCTCTTTTATAAATTTAGTATAACTCAAAAATCACTTTTGTTCTTATACTTATGCAAATATCGATTTTACAAGGTTCTACTCAATTTTTCTTCTCACACCATTTAATTTAAGTCAAAATAGTGGACAAATATTTTTCATGAAGTCTATATATTTTTATAAAAATTATCGGATTTTTCCCGAATTTTTTAAAGTCAAAAATCACAAAATCAATAAAAATCGAAAAAGGGTTTAATCATGCCAAAGTCCGGAATCGAACCAACAACCACAGACAAAGCCAGCGCACGGGCTAACCAGAAAGGACAGGGTGCAACCGCGTCACAGAGAGGACTCGAATCCAAATGAGCTCGTTTCTAGCGCTCGGTTTTTATCCAAAAAAATTAAAAATCAAAATTGAGTCCAAGTTTCGAACCTGAGACCCAAGACCAGACCCACGCTACAGTAGCGCACCCAACCGCACCTACTAGCCAAATTGTCCAAGTGACTAAGCTGATTTGGTTTAGGTTTTAAGGGTTTTCATCCGAATTGCGTTCATTCGATTTTTTTTATTTAAAAAATCTAGTTTCCACTTCGTTTCTTCTTCTATTACAATCAAAATTTTCAGAATCTAATTTTTATGTACTTCTAAAATACCAATAACTGAAAACTTAATTTTTGGCATAAAAATGTGATTTTTCCTCTAAAAATGATTGTCTTGTAATTTCAATAAACACATACAATAATTTCTTTTGTAAGGTTGCATTCAAACTTCTCATATTTCTTTCTTATTATGATTAATATTATTACTTAATCATTTCGGTAACGAATCCCTTTTTTTCTCATTATTAACAATTGAGATAGCAAAATCACCATTAGGCATGATTATTATCTCGATCCAATTAAGCATACAATCATCTCTCCTTAGCACAAATCATCAATTAAAGCATGGTAGCATGGTCAATATTAAACTATCACAATTTGCAACTAATTATCATTCTTTTAATACACAATCAAGCATTCTAATTTGTCTCATTCTCATCACACATGGTTAGAATAGCTATGTTTCTTTTCAATTGCATCAACCATACTCTAGCATGAACCTAATTAGAAGTGTAAGAGAATCACCCACTTTTGATGGAGAGGAAAACAAATAAACTCCTAGAGATCTCCTTCAACGAACGAGCAAAGCCTTCTCCTCCTAGATCAAGCCACCAAATTGACTCCCCTCCTAGTGATGCAGGCAACACGAGCTCCCTCTTCTTGATCCTTGAAAATGTCGGCCTCCTCCTTGGATGAAGAACACAATTGCACACAATCTTACAACTCCTCAATCTTTTGCCTCACTAAAATTACATATCTTTCTTTTCTTTCAATTCTTTTCTTTCAAAAATTTTAAGTGTGAGAATGAAGAGTGTAGGGAGGCATATTTATACAATATTTTAGGATGAATGTAGGGCTAGGATGTGATCAAATGGTTAGAGATCAATGGTCTAGATGAACTAGGGAGTTATAAAAACTACCCATGATGAATAATCACCTCTCCACCACTTCCATCTCTCCCACTCCTCCATATACAATCCGGCCAATGGGGAAAAATGTGCAATGCACACCCTAGTGCTTACATGTGCCAACTAGTACCCCCCTCCTTTCAAGTGGACATGTGAATAAAAATTTAATTGCTCATGAAAAGAGTCTACACTACAAGTTGGATTATTTTAAAAGAGAAATAAGTTAAATGGGCTCACTAATGGGCCAATTTAACCATGAGCTTTAATAATTAAATTAATTAATTAATCAAGAGTGGGCTTAAAAGAAAATTAGGCTTAAATTTTAATTAGGCTTTTAAAGAAAATAATTTTTGGAAAATAAAGAGAGCAAATACTATATAAGAAATATTTTTATAAAAGGAATTATACAAATGAAATTATAAGTGCAAAACACGTAAAATTGCAAAATCTTCATAAATAAAATCTAGGGTGTTACAACACTCCCTCCTTAGAATAGTTTTGTCCCCAGAACTACACTTAAAGAGTGAGAAAACAAGAAATACAACAAAGAGATAAGAAAAGAAAAATAAGATACAAATCACACAAAGAGCTCCGGATGATCTTTCATCATCCTCTCCTCAGATTCCCAAGTAGTTTCTTCAACCAACTGGTTTCTTCGGACTCCTTTGACCATTGGTATCATCTTGTTCCTCAAGACTTTCTCCTGACGATCGATAATCTCAACCGGAAGCTCAATGTAACTAAGATCCAACTACAAACCCTCCGGTACTTCGGGCAAATAGTGACTCGAATCTGAAATGTAACCTCTCAGCATAGACACGTGGAAGACATTGTGCACATGAGACAACTCCTCCAGCAACTCTAACCAGTAAGCAGTTTTCCTAATCCGCTTCAATATCTTGTATGGGACTATGAACCTTGGGGCTAACTTCCCACCTCTGCCGAGGCGAATCACACCCTTGCTAGGTGAAACCTTCTAAAGATAAAGTCACCAACCTCAAACTCAAGGTCCCTCCTCCGGCTGTCTGCATAACTCTTCTGCCTACTCTGAGCATCCGCCAATCTCTTTCTGATCAAATCGATCTTTTCAGAGGTCTGCTGCACGATCTCAGGCTCAAACATCTGCTGCTCCCCAACTTCGAACCAACAGACAGGTGTTCTGCACTTCCTGTCGTACAGAGCTTCGTACGGTGCCATTCCAATACTAGTCTAAAAAATGTTGTTGTAGGCAAACCCTACCAGAGCTAGATGCCTTTCCCAACTGCCTCCAAAGTCTAGTACACAACACTGAAGCATATCCTTAAGAATACGGTTGACTCTCTCGGTCTACCCATCGGTCTGCGGATGAAAAGCAGTGCTAAAATCCGTCTTGGTACCCAAAGCTGTCTGAAGACTCCTCCAGAAATGCAATGTAAACCGTGCATCTCGATCAGACACAATGGTTAACGGAACACCATGAAGCCTGACAATCTCACCAACATACAGCTCAGCCAATCTGTCCATCGACGAAATGAGTTTCATTGCCAAGAAGTGAGCGGACTTGGTTAGTCGATTGACTATGATCCAAATCGGATCATTACCATTTGAACTCTTGGGCAAATCCATGATGAAATCCATACTGATGTTATCCCACTTCCATTTCGGAATAGGTAACAGTTGCAATAAACTTTCGGGTTTCTGATTCTCGGCTTTGTCCTGCTAACAGATTTCACACCTCGCCACGAACTCGACCACATCCTGCTTCAAACCTGGCCACCAGAAATGTTGCTTAATGTCTGTATACATCTTAGTACTCCCAAGATGTACAGACAAAAGAGTAGCATGTGCCTCCTGAAGAATGCTCTCCCGCAATTCTGCTTGATCTGGAACACACAGCCTCTCTCCAAATCATAGCACTTCGTTCCTGATCTGAAACTCTGACAACCTGCCAGCACTGACTTGCTCCTTCATCTTCTGAATCTTTGCATCTTCCTTCTGACTTGCGATAATCTTTTCATTCAGCGTTGGTTGAAGCCTCAACTGAGCTAAAAATGATCCCAAGTCTTGTAGAACAACTTCAATACCAGCCCGATCCAACTCCTCTGCAAGCTGCCTCTAAGTTGTAATCAAACTAGCCAGACTTCTCTTGCGGCTAAGTGCATCAGCAACAACATTAGCCTTCCCCGGGTGGTACTTAATCTCAGGACAAATGTCCTCAAGTACTTCAATCCATCTCCTTTGCCTCAGATTCAGATCTTTCTGCTGATAGATGTACTTCAAGCTTTTATGGTCCGTGTACATGTTCAGCTTCTCACCATACACGTAATGTCTCCACTGCTTCAAGGCAAAGATAATCGCAGCCAACTCTAGATCATGAGTTAGATAATTTTTCTCATGCGGTCGTAGTTGCCTAGACCCATAAGCGATCACTTTCCCTTCTTGCATTAAGACACAACCAAGCTCACGATGTGAAGCATCGCTGTAGAAATCATACTCAACACCTGCTCTAGACAAAGCCAAAATGGAAGCAGTAGTCAGCCTCTCTTTCAACTCCTAAAAGCTTGCCTTCACTGCTCAGTCCATTTGAAGTTCACATTCTTCTTGGTCAGACCAGTGAGTGGCACGGCTATCTGAGCATAGCCCTGAATAAACCTCCTATAGTATCCAGTTAGCCTAAGAAAAGTCCTAATTTCCTTCACTGTAGTAGGCCTTATCTAATCCTTCACCACCTCTATCTTCTGCGGATCAGTTGCCACTCCCTCCTTAGAATAGATGTGACCCAGGAATGCCACTTCAGATTTCCAGAAATCGCACTTGGACAACTTGGCATACAACTCCTGCTCTTCCAACTTCTTCAAAACTGCAGCCAGATGCTCTGTGGGCTCCTCCTCTGACTTGGAGTACACTAGAATATCGTCGATGAATACCACGAAGAAAGAATCAATGAACGGCCTCAGAACTCGGTTCATCATATCCATGAAAATTACAGGTGCATTCGTCACTCCAAACGGCATAACTAAGAATTCGGAATGCTCGTGTCGAGTTCTGAACGTAGTCTTATGCACATCTTCAGCCTTCACTCGAACTTGATGGTATCTTGATCGGAGATCTATTTTGGAGAAAATAGCTGCTCCTTGTAGACGATCGAACAAGTCATCAATTCGGGGAATAGGATACTTATTCTGAGCAGTGACCTTATTCAGCTCCCCGTAATCGATGTACATCCTCATTGAACCATCCTTCTTCTTTACCAACAGCACCATTTCTCCCCAGGGCAATGCACTCGGTTGAATAAAGCCGTTCTCCAACAGTTCCTCAATCTGCCATTTGATCTCATCATACTGCACATGCGTCATCCTATACGGTGCCTTGGACATGCGGGCACTTCCTGGCTGACTAGTGATGCTGAACTTCACATTACGATGCGGGGGTAACCCAGGCAAATCTTCCAAGAACACAGTCGGATAATCTCGAACCACAGGAATTTGCTGCACCTCTATAGAAACATCCCTCTTGCTGATAGCAGCCACCAGACCAGAACACCTCTTCTTCCCTTGGAAAGTGACTTCAGAACCACCTGGAGCCTTCACTGTTACTTCTTTGGTCTTACACTCGATGCTTGCATTGTACACCGACATCCAATCAATGCCAATGATCACATCGACTCCCAAGAGATTCAGCTCGATTAGATCAATTCCAAAAATTTTGTCCCTAATCTCGATCTCGCAGTCCGCATAGTACCGATCAGTGGTTAAAGTCTTCCCTGATGGAGTAGCTACTGCCAAGACCTTGCCTGGAAAGACTTTCGTTTTGACTCCTAAAACTTTAGCAAATTTAGGTGATACAAAAGTGTGAGAGGATCCAGTATCGAACAAAACAATAGCTTTCTTTTCATTCAAAATAAGTTCTCCTATTACATAACACACACTCGTTACATAATAGTTCACTATATAAAGCGAAAAAAAGAAACAACAGAAAAACACTCCTAAACATCCTCCCTTGTACCAGTGATGATGTGATCCACCTTATCAGTGTCAGCTTCAGTCAAGGCAAATACTCGCTCCTGCTGGTATGGCTTCTTCCCAACTTGCTGCGTTGGTCCACTACGGGTGACATTCTGCAGCTTGGGGCATTGAGATTTGTAATGTCCCGTCTCACCACAGTCGAAGCAAGTCATCATAGGAGGTCTCACCCAATTGTTTTCGGATCTCCCAGCTACATTGACAGCATTCGCTCCTGTTGGTTTGGACCTCTAGGCCGGCGGCTGTCCCCTGAAGTTTCCAGAAATTGCGGGCTTCTTCCCAACATTCCAGTTGGTCCTCCGATTCTGAACAGCATGGAACTGCTCCATATCTGCTTCAGTGGCTGCCGCTCGTTTGACCAGCTTGTCAAACCTCCTGATACCGAGGGGTATCATTCTGGATCTCAGACTGGACCTCAAACCATGCTCGAACTTTCGAGCCTTCTTCGCCTCGTCCATCATCAGTTCGGGCGCATATCTCGAGAGCTGAGTGAACCTTGTCTCATACTCCCTAACCGACATGCCATCCTACTGCAGCGCTAGATATTCCATGGCCTTTTTCTCCTGAACGTCTGATGGAAAATACTGATTGCAGAATTCCTCCAAGAATTCCTCCTAGCCAAGAGCAATATCGCCCATCGTTCGCTTCATTGACTGCCACCACACAGCCGCATCCTTCTCAAACTACAGCGCAGCCAGCTTCACCTTGTTGCCTTCCGGAGTCTCCAAGACTTCAAAGATAGTCTCTACCTGTCGGATCCAATTGTCAGCCGTGTCAGGGTTTGACTTCCCCTCAAATACTAGTGGTTTCATCAGCTTGAATGATTCCATGAGTTTAATTACTTCAGGTACTGGATGCACAGGCACCGCCCTCTGGTTCATGGCAACGGTATTGACCGTCTGATAGACCCTCGCTAACTCCGTTTCCAATTCCAGACCTTCTCCGCTTCGAGCTCTTCTTCCGGCCATATTCTGATGCAAAAGATCCATTAAATTCGAAGTAGAAAACATGAATTTAAATCAACTTTTCATTTAATTGAATTCCAAACTTTATACATTCGAATTTAAAACATTTCTGACATCGAATGAAAGCTGTAAGAAGATATAACAGTCTAGTTCCTACGGTTCCTCTTGCCTTCTCGAAGCTCTTCCCATAGTTCCACCACTTTCCCCTTCAGTACATCGTACATGTTTTTTCTCTTCTCGAGTTCCCAAACACGATGACTGAAAGTTACAATGCTCTCCTTGCACTTTGCACACTATGCCTGTAGCAGCTCTGCTCTCTCCCTCTGAGTCTCTACCTGCCTCTGAAGAGACACAATAAGAATACTCGGAACTGGATCTTCCTCGTCGGAGGAATCACCAGATGAATCCGGAGGTGGAGTGATCTCTTAGGACTCAGGCCATTCCTCTTCATATTCTTCAGGACCTCTTTGTCTGAATAAGCTTGTCTGGGGTAGTAATCCTCCTCAACTATGTGCTAGTCGTCATCTCCAGCTGGGTCGAAGTGGTCCCCCATCTTAGAGAAAGGAGAAGAACAAGCATAAGTCATAAAGCAACAAAAATGTAAGTGACTTACATTTAAATCTCTAAACACAACACATGCTCTAATGTCCACTCTTAGGATGTCGTTCCTTATAAATTTGTACTACTTGAAAGCGTGGCTCTGATACCACTCTATAACACCCCGAATTTCAAAACAGACTGAATTCAAAGTTCCATAGGATCTTTATACTTCTTTCGTACAATTTAAAAGGAAATAAGAACTTTTGTTACATCAGAGTTTACAATTACATTACATATTTACAGCGAAAGCAATTTACAACAATTTACATGAATAGAAAAGTACAACACTTGAATTATTCTTTAAGCAGCATGCATTCTTTAGTCATGTTAATCACTTTTACCCTGCATAAAAACTGTGGGTATGTCAATTGCTTACAACCGACGAAATATTATACACGGCTATTGATGTGGCTAAAATTAGGGGTTTAATCAAGGCCGTCTAAATGGAGCACGAATCCCGAGATTCAGGGGTGAAACGGTAATTTTACCTACAAAACAGGTCTGAAGCGGATACTGGGTCTCCTTCTCACAGATCCAATAATCTGCGAACGGATCCGCCGCAACTGGGTCCGGGTTTTAACCCGCAACAAATCCGGTCCAGCGGGATAGAATTAGGGTTTCTGATTAATATTAATCAACGGCCCTGATTCACATCTATCCTTTCACTGGGGATTAGGGATTACATTCCTTATCTGTATACACAGGAATTACATGCCTAATCTGTTCCTTAAGACGCCTATAAATACCCCCCACCCATCTCCATTAAGAGGTAATCAATCTTTCACCAGTTTTTACGATCATTCATAGTCTTCCCAGATTACTGACTTGAGCGTCGGAGGGTGCGTCGCCGGGAACAACCCCGGTGTCTCGCACTTTTTGCAGGTGCACGGCGGGAGTAACGAACAAAGCCCAAAGGAACAGGTACACAGGTTTACTATTCAGTTTCCCTAAGAATCCACAAATTCATCTGTTTGCCCCCACACCAAATTTAGCGGCAACAGATTGGCGCCGTCTGTGGGAAACTAACGAATAGGAACCTCTCCTCTTCCCCGAAAACAGGTATTCTTCAGTCATGCCGCCTCGCAAAGTCAGATCAAGGGGGTCTAACCGAGCACCCAACCCCGACCAACAAGAAGTTCCCAACAATCCTGCTCAACAACAAGCGCAGCTTCCCCCTACGGCGGAAGACCCGCTCCAACAGAACCTTCCCCCTCCTGATCCAAAGGGTCCGAACCCTCAGAAACAACCCCTTCATGAACAGGTCTCCATCCGCAACGCCTCCACTGACTCTATGGCCTCCCATCACCCACGAGCCTCTGGTCGCCACAACACAGCCCCTAACCGCCAAAAGGAGGATGATCTCCGCCGCCATCTGGAAGAAAAACGGGCCCGGGAGGGAGCCTCCCGCCAAAACTATCCGGGCGAGCGGTCTCCTCGCCACCGGTACCACAGGTCCCCCATCCGCAGAGGAAGAAAAGAGTCCCCCGATCATTACCGAAGGAGGTACTCTCCCGCAGGTCGACAACAGCCCAGGAACAATGAGGCACCAATCACCCGTGCCGAGTTCCAACAGTTCCAAGCGACCGTCCTGCAGGCTCTCAACCTCCGTCAAAATCCTAATGAGCCGAAGGTCCCGTCCCCTCCTCCGGTCCGAAGCCCTCGACGACGGTCTCCCTCTCCTCGTCCTGCTCCTACCAACTCCCGGCGTACCCCAAGTCCTCGTCGCTCCCGGAGCTATCATCGCCGTAGCCCTCGCTCCCCCTCATATGAAGACGAGTCTCGAGGCTCGGCAGATTACTGTCGGAGAGATGACACCATGAACCGCCGTCTTAATGAAGTAGAAAGGCTCCTGGGTCGGATAAACCGAGAAGAGGAGTTTAGAGGAAGGACCCTACGTCCTAGTCGACCCCCTTTCTCCCGAACCATAGTCGATACCCCCGTCCCGTTCGGCTTCAAACCTCCCCAATTTGAGACTTACACCGGGGAGACCGATCCAGTTGACCACATCGAAAGCTTTAAGACTCTGATGCTCCTACATCAAGCTTCCGATGCCCTCCTCTGCAAAACCTTTCCCGCAACTCTCAAAGGACCAGCCCGAGAGTGGTATTCTCGTCTCGCCCCCTCCTCGATATTCTCCTTCGAACAGTTCGAAACTCTCTTCGTCACACATTTCGTAAGCAGCCGAAGGGCCGAGAAGACGAGCATCTCCCTATTGCACCTCCACCAGAAGAAGGGGGGAAAATTGGGAGACTACGTGAAGAGGTTCACGGCTGAGGCCAGATCCATAGCATCCCTCGACCAATCGATCGCCACGGTAGCATTTCAATCCAATGTCCTCAATTCCAACCTCCGCTCCTCCCTCGCCAAGAAGCCACCACATGACTTTTCCGACCTTCTCCTTCGCACTGAAAAGTATATCCGGGCCGAAGAGGCCGAGCAGCAACCCAACTGGGAGGGGTCTACCTCCGGGTTTAAGAGAAAGGGAGCGGAAGAAGAAGGAGCCAAGAAGCTCCAGAAGGATAATGCCGGCCAGCGCCGACCTCCCCCTAGATTTGAGAAGTTCACTCCCCTCACCACTAACATCTCTGCCATCTTCATGGAAGTCGAAAAAGAAGGGGTCTTGCCTCCAGCTCCGAAGATGAACACCCCCGCCAAGAGAAGAGATAAAGAGAAATGGTGCCGCTATCACCGGGACCATGGGCATGACACCAACGACTGCCATGCTCTGAGAAATGAGATCGAAGCCCTTATCTAGAGGGGGCAGCTGGCGAAATTCGTGAGAAAGGACCGAGCCGAGCTTCCTCCCCAGCCTCGGGGGGCTAACAAACGTCCGGAACGAGAAGAGACGCCAGATTTTGAGGAAGAGCGAGTCCTCCACCTCATCCATGGGGGTCCAATGGGGGGCTCCTTGAACTCCTCTCGGAAAGCTTTTATCAGAGAAGTCAACTCGGTCCGAACCACCCCTCCTCCCAAAGGCCACGGAGTCCCCGTCACCTTCTCTGACGAAGATCTCGAGGGTGTCCGCACCCCTCATTGTGACGCACTCGCCATCAGTCTTCACATGGCCAATTTCAAAGTCGAGAGGATCTTAGTGGATAACGGTAGCTCCATCAACATCCTCTTCCTCGACGCTTTCAAGGGCATGAAGCTCTCCCGAGACAGACTCAAGCCCACCGGCTATACGCTCCATGGGTTCACAGGAGTGCCGGTGACTATTGAAGGGGTGATTACCCTCGATGTCACAGCTGGCAAAACTCCTACTACCCGCACGGAGTCGATGGATTTCATGGTCGTAGATGTCCCAGCAGCCTACAACGTCATTTTGGGTCGGCCCGGCCTAGCCGCCCTTGAAGCCGTCCCTTCTGCCTATCATCTCAAAATGAAATTCCCCACCCGGGCCGGAGTAGGGGAAGTAAGGGGCAATCAGGAGCAGGCCCGCAAGTGTTATATGACCTCCACCCTCGGGCCCGTCCTCTCATTAGAAACACTGGAAATTCCCCAAGATGCCGCTCGGCCGACTTTCGTTTGATAGCCATTGAAGAAGAGCAGAATGCCAGGGAGCTCAGAGCAAGCCTAGACTTGATAGACGAAATCCGAGAAAGAGTTGCCATACGGCAACAAAGTTACCGAAGGAGAATTGAGCTCGCATACAACAAAAGAGTCCGCCCAACCGGCCTCAAAGAAGGGGACCTAGTCCTCCGAAAATTGGCCATCTCGTTCCCCAGACAGAAAGGCAAACTGGCCCCGAATTAGGAGGGACCATACAAAATCTCGAAAGTGATCCGCCCCGGTGCATACAAGCTAGAAGATCTTGAAGGCAGGGAAATTCCCAGGACTTGGAATGCCGACCATCTTTTGAAATACCAAGAGAAAGCGACTACGCTCCTCTAAGTAACTCGAGATGTCGAACCATTCCCTTCCTGTTGCTAGTAGTAATTTTTCCTTTATTTTTTCATTGTAATAACGGCTAGCAACTTTAGAAGCAGCCGATCATTGGATATTAATAAATAAAGTTTTTCATATTTTTTATACTATCGCACCTCTCTGCCTTTAATTCTTCAACCTCACGATGGTTCGGAGTCCAGCACTCGGCTCGACTCTTCTTCTTCGGCTCGCCTACAAGACGAGCCGAAAGTAGATCGCCGTTCGAAATTGCTCCTGCAGCCGTTGAATGGATCGGAGTCCAACACTTGGCTCGATTCTACTTCGCAAGTTCGCTCCTAAGCGGACTAGAGGTAGCTCGCCATTCGAAACTGCTCCTGCATCCCATAAACTAACCTCACGATGGTTCGGAGTCCAGCACTCGGCTCGACTCTTCTTCTTCGGCTCGCCTACAAGACGAGCCGGAAGTAGATCGCCGTTCGAAATTGCTCCTGTAGCCGTTGAATGGATCGGAGTCCAACACTTGGCTCGATTCTACTTCGCAAGTTCGCTCCTAAGCGGACTAGAGGTAGCTCGCCATTCGAAACTGCTCCTGCATCCCATAAACTAACCTCACGATGGTTTGGAGTCCAGCACTCGGCTCGACTCTTCTTCCTCAGCTCGCCTACAAACGAGCCGGAAGAAGATCGCCATTCGAAATTGCTCCGGCAGCCGTTGAATGGATCGGAGTCCAACACTTGGCTCGATTCTACTTCGCAAGTTCGCTCCTAAGCGGACTAGAGGTAGCTCGCCATTCGAAACTGCTCCTGCATCCCATAAACTAACCTCACGATGGTTCGGAGTCCAGCACTCGGCTCGACTCTTCTTCTTCGGCTCGCCTACAAGACGAGCCGGAAGTAGATCGTCGTTCGAAATTGCTCCTGCAGCCGTTGAATGGATCAGAGTCCAACACTTGGCTCGATTCTACTTCGCAAGTTTGCTCCTAAGCGGACTAGAGGTAGCTCGCCATTCGAAACTGCTCCTGCATCCCATAAACTAACCTCACGATGGTTCGGAGTCCAGCACTCGGCTCGACTCTTCTTCTTCGGCTCGCCTACAAGACGAGCCGGAAGTAGATCGCCGTTCGAAATTGCTCCTGCAGCCGTTGAATGGATCGGAGTCCAACACTTGGCTCGATTCTACTTCGCAAGTTCGCTCCTAAGCGGACTAGAGGTAGCTCGCCATTCGAAACTGCTCCTGCATCCCATAAACTAACCTCACGATGGTTCGGAGTCCAGCACTCGGCTCGACTCTTCTTCCTCAGCTCGCCCACAAACGAGCCGGAAGTAGATCGCCATTCGAAATTACTCCGGCAGCCGTTGAATGGATCGGAGTCCAACACTTGGCTCGATTCTACTTCACAAGGTGGCTCCTAAGCGGACTAGAAGTAGCTCGCCATTCGGAACTGCTCCTGCATCCCTTAAACTAATCTAACGATCAGATCTCCTATGGCTCGACTCTATCTCTCCGACTCGTCCTCAAACGGGCCGGAATTAGATACAAATAACAGCCCTGACGCGCCGGGCCGGGGTGCCGGGGTACCGACCCTCGAATATGGCAAAAAAACCTCCCGAGACGAAACCACCGTCAGATCGTCTCAGGAAGTGTGCTAGGGATTGATGAGCGGATCTCATTCAACCACGTGTCCACAAAACGACAAGATAGTGTTTTCTTGGGAACTGGACCCGCCTCGAGATTCGTGCAAACATCAGACGACCCTGATCGCCTCGCTTCGCTCTGCGGAAGCCTCCCCGGTCCCCAAGCAACGATCAGGCCACGTGGGCGCAGTCGAGAAACGACTGCGCCTTAACAGCCGAACCGAGCCGCACCAGAAGGGACCGGGCTAGGCTCAGAAGCGCAGCAAAAGAGAAAGTTTCGAGGCCAAGGAGTTCGACGAGGCGAACACCTGCCTCACGGTTCGTTCCGAGCCTACCCTAGTTTGTGCGACTAGAGCACAAATAAGAAGACATCATAGAACAGTTCGGATAAAACAAACCCAATTCAATTAATAACTTGGACAAAGTTACAAAGTGGATTACAACAACAAAAACTTGCGAGAGGGTTACAACAACAAGATACGACCCGTCTACTACTTCCGAGGGAGGGGTATGCTTCGGTTCAGAGACACTTTGGGTCGGCATTTCTTGACCGATGAGCTCGTCTCCAGTCCGACGAACCGAGACGCCTCCTCGCCGCTGACCCTGATAGTTGCTCCAACCGAAGCACCGCTTGAAGACACCGCTACTCCGCTCTGGGCGTCGGCTGCTGACCGGCCTCCGATAGGAGTCCGGCTCGCCGCTTGATAGAACGTGATCCCTCGCTCGATCTCTTCGCAGGTGCACGAGGTGCTCCGGACGTTAGCCCTCATCGGCTGAGGCTTGAGCCGAGCCACCTCTTCCTCCAGTTCGATGATCCGATCCTTCAGTGTATCATCCTTTACTATCACCTTAAACCGAGGAAGTTTTGCCGAACCGGGGTACTCGGCGCTGTCGGATATGACGCGGCGTAAGTGGGTCACTTCGATACTCTTGTCGACCGTCACCCTCTGCAGCTCTTCCACCTTCTTCGCTAAGCCATCTCGTTCGGCCGAAACTCGCGCCAGTTCCTCTTCCTTAGTAGATAGCTCGGCCTCGACTATCCGTAGGTGATGCAGCTCGACCAAAGCCTCGCTATGCCTAATCTCTAAGTTGTGAAGTATCCTCCTCGTCAAGTGAACCTCACCCTCGAGACGGTCCTCCCGAGATCGCTTAAACAACTCGGCTCGGCGCAGTTCAGCCGAGGTGTTGTGAGTCAGCCCGACAATCTGAAATAAGAAAGGGATAGCATTGAAATACCACACTACCGAGCCAAACACTTAGACAAATTTCGAAGTCAAATTCCGGAGTCAAAACACTACACTACCAAGCCAAACACTTTGATAAATTTCAGAGTCAAAATACTTTTCATTCACTAAAAAGCGGTGGCCAGTCCGCAAAAGGCATTACAATGCTCGGAAGAAAAAACAACAAAAACTACAAAAAAACTTAACGTGGGGATCAGGGGTCCACCTTCTTCGTCACGTCGACCACGGGCGCATCAACGGATAGCCCCTCGGTCTGCCCCTCGACCCGGCCGTCCGCCGCAGGCTCTTCGGCCTCTTCCTCCTCGTCCTCCCCTTCGGACTCGTCGCCCTCGCCCTCCTCCTCACCGCCTGAAGGCGACCCTGGCCACAGGCGGTAGCCGATCCGCTCGAAGCCGGGGATTCGCTCTTGCACATGGTCGAGCGCCGTTTGATAAGACCGCTCCATGTTCTCGGCCATGTGCTTCTTTGCTTCGTCCTCGACCTCCTTCTCCACTTCGGCCCGGATCTTCGCCGCCAGGGCCTCCTTCTCCGCCTTCTCTTCGGCCAAGGACTTCGTCACCGCAGCCAGCTCCTCGGCGGCCTTGGCAGCCTTGGCAGACTCCGCCTCGAGGCTCCCCTTGACTTTCTCCAGGTCGGCAACAAGGTCGGCCACCCAGACTTCCAAGGCCTCGGCTCTCCTCTGCTCGGCCTCGAGTTCTTTGACCGCCTTCACCTTCGCCAACCGGTCTTTGTCACTGGCGGCCCTCAACTCCTTCTCCTGCTCGGCGAACGTCTCGAGGAGATGGCCGAAGTGACAAGTGGCCTGCGAAGACAACAATGAGCGCACTAAGCAAACCGAGCAATAAACTTGGAAAATTTTTTTTAGAAACAAGAAACTTATCGAGACGAGTGACCGAGCCACCTCGTAGGTGTCGTCACCCACCGTCCCCGCCTTCAGCGCGGCTCGATCCTTCGGGGTCGCCAAGTGCTTGACGACCTGCACTGACATTTGCGAATTGCCGAGGAACCCGTCATGGTTCTTCACTCGCCAATTCGGCACGAACAGCTGCTTGTGCTGTTCGGTCAGAATTTCCTCGGCATCCTTGGTCAGCGGTGGCGCCTCGATTGACAGCACCGCGTTTATGTCGAAGGCCCCCTCTATCACACCTGGGGCCACGAAGGCCGAGGGCGCCTCGGCAATAACAACCTCGGACGGCGCTTCGGCAGTCGGAGGGGGAGGAGCGATGGTAGAGGCAACGGTGGGCGGTGGAGTCGAAGAGGCAGCCTTGGTCGCCCTCTTCCTCTTTCGGCCTTCGGTCAACTTGGACCTATCGGCCATCATTGCGTTGAAATCAATCTTCATCGCTTCTGCGTCAGACAACAAGAAGAAAACAAATCAGAAAGACGAACTAAAAACTTGAAAGAAAAACGAAAATAAATGAGATGTCAGGAGCATACTCGGGTCGATGGGGCTTAGGCCGGACCCGAACAAAACCTCCTCCGTCAAATCCCTCCAACTCAAGATCGGAAGAGCCATTATCTTCCTCGCCACATCCTCCTCGGCCTCAGACAAAACAGGGTCGGCACGCGCGAATTTCGGCACCTCCACCTTTCAACGGGTCGGAATAGGCCGAATCGCCTCGCCCCTTACTATGAAATACCTCTCCTTCCAACCCTTAATTGAGTCAGGGTTCTCTATAATCTTAACACCCTTCCTCGGCCCCAAGTAGTATCGATACTCTGTCTTGTGCTGCCGGTTTACTCGATACATTCCTCGGAAGACCGTGAGATCCGGCTCTACTTCGGCTCGGCAGCACTGAAGCAAAAAGGCGTTCACATGGCGCCAAGTGTTCGGCATGAACTGGGTCAGCGCAAGGCAGAACCAGCCAAGGATCTCAAGGATGAAAGGGTGCAGAGGGAAGCGTAACCCGGCATTCAAGGAGTCGACGTCAAACATGCACATGTCCGACGACGGCAGCTTAGAGTTCGCTCGTATCCCGGGTCCGGGGAGGATCAGCTTGTACTCTGGAGGAATGGCGAAAGCCCTCCTAACCCGAAGTAGGTCCTTCTCGGCCAACAACGTGATGAGCTCGTCGGCTTCGGTGGGAAGGACCGGGTTAGGTTCCTCGACAATCTTAGACTTTCCATAGATCGCCTTCTCCAGCAGGTCGCCATGGTACTGCCTGACCCCCGAATGACCGGACAGGACAGAAGGATACCGTCCCATCTCGGGGGCTTGCTTCGGATTCTCCATAATCACCGCCACTACGGGGGATTGGGCTTCCACCCTCCTCTTCTTCTTCTCCTTCCTCGACTCGGCTATAGACGGTTCGGCAACCTATTTACCCTTCCTCCGAATCTCCGACCTCCTCCTCTCCTCGGCACCATCATCGCCCGAAGATGAGGCCCCACTCCCCGAGTTCACTCGAGACATCTCTAGAAAGATTATTTAGACTAAGTGAACTGACCTTTTGAAGTGACGTTCACGGTCGGAGTGCTCTCACCGGAAATCGCATGGCCCACGCGATAGCTAACGGCAACGCCTTGGAGAGAAAAGCTCCGCTAGCAGAACTTAGAGATCGAAAGTAAAAACTTGAGAGTGAAAAGTAAGAAATGAGCTTGAGAGTGAGGGTGAAAGCTTATAACAGCTAACAAGTTGGGCCTCCTTGGGAAACGCAAAAAGCCCACTAAGAAGCCAAAGCGACAAGCGGAAAAGTTACGAAGTTACGAGAAGCAAGAAACTCTTCAAAATACCAAGACAACGACTCGGCCACCGGTCTGCCGAGCCGAGCTATCGAACAGCCCGGCTGGGCAACCGAGCTACTGCGCTCCTTCAAAACATCCAACTCAGCACCTCGGCCAAACGGTCCTGATATGCCGAACCGAAGTACCGGGGTACCGACCCTCGTATATGGCAAAAAATCGTCCCGAGGCGAAGTCACCGTCGGATCTCTTCAAAATTTGCGACAGAATTTGATGGACGGTTCAGATCATGCCACGCCCACAAAACGACAAGATAACGTTTTCTCGTGATCTGAACCCCATCCTCGTGATGCGCGCCATGATGAACGGCTCAGATCCGTCCACGCGTATCTTCCGAGATGCCTGCCATCGGCTCGCCCAGCCGAGCTACCGAACAGCTCAGCCGAGCAGCCGAGCTACTGGGCACGGAGGAGCGGAACCCTCAAGAAGTACTTCCTTCGAAACATCCAACTCAGCACCTCGGCCAAACGGTCCTGATGCGCCGAACCGAAGTACCGGGGTACCGACCCTCGTATATGGCAAAGAATCATCCCGAGGCTCGTCATGACGCCGCAACCCTCGGACCATCCGAACCGAGGCACCGACCCATCTAGCCGAAGAGTCGAGCCGCCGAGCCGAGGTGCCGGGGCACCGACCCTCGTATATGGCAAAGAATCGCTCCGATGCGTATCAGCCGTTGGATCTTGTGAAAAAGCGCGCTCGTCATGATGGACGGCCCAGATTTGGCCACGTCCACTAAACGACAAGATAGCGTTTTATAGAGATCCGTGCTGAGATGGACAGCCCAGATGATGCCACGTACCTCGGAATCATCGAGCCAAGGCACTGACCATCTGAGCCGAGACACTGGTCCTCGAGATACCAATCCGAACCGAGGCACAGACCCGCCGAGCCAAGGTGTCGGGGTACCGACCCTCGTATATGGCAAAAAATCACACCGACCCATATCAGTCGTTGGATCTTGTGAAAAAACGTGCTCGTCATGATGGGCGGCCCAGATTTGGCCACGTCCACTAAACGACAAGATAGCGTTTTATGGAGATCCATGCTGAGATGGACGGCCCAGATGATGCCACGTACCTCGGAACCATCGAGCCGAGGCACTGACCATCCGAGTCGAGGCACTGGGCCTCGAGATGCCAGGTCGAGCCGAAGTACCGAGGTACCGACCCTCGTATACGGCGAAAAAACGTGCTGAGGAGCAGGGACCGTCGGATCTCTCCGAAAATCGTGCTCCGCCCTGATCGAGGGCTCTGATGATGCCACGCCATAAATGAATATTAAAAATTCGATTTTTATTTATTTAAATCATTTTATTTATCTAAAAAATCGCGAAAAATTACTAAAAATTCGGGAAAATTAGCTAAAAATTCCAGAAAATAATTAAAAATTTGGGGGATATTTCCAAGCCTCCGAACGAACAATTATTCCCTAGAACGCACGGCTAAAGCCCCCGAACGACTAGCTGACGCATCGCGAAATTAGATAAATAGCCTGAAAAAATAGACAAAAACTTGATATACCATATGGCTTCAAGAAAGAGAAAGAAATTGCCTCACCACCCACTTCGGGATTCCAAAAATACCCATTCAGACTTTGATACAACTCCATTAGCCACTAAAATAGTCAAACTACTCCTCAAAGACTGATTGACCTCAGCCTTTAGGAGTGGGGGGCTCGTGATGTGGCTAAAATTAGGGGTTTAATCAAGGCCTTCTAAATGGAGCACGAATCCCGAGATTCAGGGGTGAAACGGTAATTTTACCTACAAAACAGGTCTGAAGCGGATACTGGGTCTCCTTCTCACAGATCCAATAATCTGCGAACGGATCCGCCGCAACTGGGTCCGGGTTTTAACCCGCAACAAATCCGGTCCAGCGGGATAGAATTAGGGTTTCTGATTAATATTAATCAACGGCCCTGATTCACATCTATCCTTTCACTGGGGATTAGGGATTACATTCCTTATCTGTATACACAGGAATTACATGCCTAATCTGTTCCCTAAGATGCCTATAAATACCCTCCACCCATCTCCATTAAGAGGTAATCAATCTTTCACCAGTTTTTACGATCATTCATAGTCTTCCCAGATTACTGACTTGAGCGTCGGAGGGTGCGTCGCCGGGAACAACCCCGGTGTCTCGCACTTTTTGCAGGTGCACGGCGGGAGTAACGAACAAAGCCCAAAGGAACAGGTACACAGGTTTACTATTCAGTTTTCCTAAGAATCCACAAATTCATCTGTTTGCCCCCACACCAAATTTAGCGGCAACAGCTATCATCTCTATGTCGAACAGTATAACGATTCTCAAATACTTAAAAAAACCACAAAGTTGATCACAAACAGAACTACAAGGGACTATCCTATTGATGTCGTGTTGTGCGGTGCACTTAGTCCTTAATACATTTATTTATATTAGATGACACTAATGCGCACTTGTTTAGATTCTATGCATCCCATACTACATAGGTCTGAGGGCAAGCCCTTAACCGTTCTTCATCTTGTAGGGTTCAATCCCTCGCTATGACTTAAACTACTACTGTAACTACGATAAGTATCCTAGATATTCTATGAGTTACGAGCTCATGTCCAAACAGCTGGAGGAGAATCCTACATCATGTCACGACGCATCGTGAAGAACCTATGGACAATTTTGTCTCCATCATGGGACATGACACCACCTGCAGTCACCAAACACGCCACGAGCGTCGCCTGCGGTACGGACTCCTGGAGACATATCTATGTCATGTCACGATGTATTGTGAAGACAGTCTATGAATACTCTCACACCGTAGCTCCGAGGCCCTCATACTCATGTTTCATCACATCTTCACTATGTATCTATTCCTTAGTTATTTGAATCATGAACAAAATCAATTTTCTAGAGTTAGCCCTTCCACTATACCGGTTTTAACCATTTATACAACATGACCCAATCTTGATCTTTTCATTTCAAATTTTATTTCAACATATTTTGTTTCGATACCGATATGAGGCTTAGCTACACTCTAGTTCTCAATTTCAATTCATAATCACAAAAATTGATTTCTCATACTCATATAGTCTTTTCATAATTCAAATAAATATCCATCTCCTTTCCATAATTCAATGTTAAATTTCAATTTATAACATTCTCATTCAAACAAATAAATCTCAATAATTCCATTTAATTTCCGTACTATTATTTCTTTTTCTCCAAAATCAAAATCATATTTTTCATTTAACATTCAATGCATACATTACTCATGATAATAACAACATCCATAATGAACACAATTCAAGTTCTTTTTATACAAAATTCTCTTTTATAAATTTAGTATAACTCAAAAATCACTTTTGTTCTTATACTTATGCAAATATCGATTTTACAAGGTTCTACTTAATTTTTCTTCTCACACTATTTATTTTAAGTCAAAATAGTGTACAAATATTTTTCATGAAGTCTATATATTTTTATAACAATTATCGGATTTTCCCCGAATTTTTTAAAGTAAAAAACCACAAAAACATTAAAAATCGAAAAAGGGTTTAATCATGCCAAAGTTCGGAATCGAACCAGCAACCACAGACAAAGCCAGCGCACGTGCTAAGCAGAAGGGATAGGGCGCAACCGCGTCACAGAGAGGACTCGAATCCAAGTGAGCTCGTTTCTAGCGCTCGGTTTTTATCCAAAAAAATTAAAAATCAAAACTGTGTCCAAGTTTCGAACCTGAGACCCAAGACCTGACCCACGCTACAGTAGCGCACCCAACTGCACCTACTAGCCAAATAGTCCAAGTGACTAAGTTGATTTGGTTTAGGTTTTAAGGGTTTTGATCTGAATTTCGTTCATTTGATTTAAAAAAAAAAAAAAAAAAAAAAAAACTAATTTCCACTTCGTTTCTTCTCCAATTACAATCAAAATTTTCAAAATCTAATTTTTATGTACTTCTAAAATACCAATAACTGAAAACTTAATTTTTGGCATAAAAATGTAATTTTTTCTCTAAAAACGATTATGTCTTGTAATTTCAATAAACACATACAATAGTTTCTTTTGTAAGGTTGCATTCAAACTCCTCATATTTCTTTCTTATTATGATTATTATTATTACTTAATCATTTCAGTAACAAATCCCTCTTTTTCTCATTATTAACAATTGAGATAGCAAAATCACCATTAGGCATGATTATTATCTCGATCCAATTAAGTATACAATCATGTCTCCTTAGCACAAATTATCAATTAAAGCATGGTAGCATGGTCAATATTAAACTATCACAATTTGCAACTAATTATCATTTTTTTTACACACAATCAAGTATTCTAATTTGTCTCATTCTCATCATACATGGTTAGAATAGCTATGTTTCTTTTCAATTGCATCAACCATACTCTAGCATGAACCTAGTTAGAAGTGTAAGTGAATCACCCACCTTTGATGGAGAGGAAAACAAATAAACTCCTAGAGATCTCCTACAACGAACGAGCAAAGCCTTCTCCTCCTAGATCAAGCCACCAAATTGACTCCCCTCCTAGTGATGCAAGTAACCCGAGCTCCCTCATTTTGATCCTTGAAAATGCCGGCCTCCTCCTTGGATGAAGAACACAATAGCACACAATCTTACAACTCCTCAATCTTTTGCCTCACTAAAATTACTTCTCTTTATTTTCTTTCTATTATTTTCTTTCAAAAATTTTAAGTGTGAGAATGAAAAGTGTAGGGAGGGGTATTTATACAATTTTTTAGGGCGAATGTAGGGCTAGGATGTGATCAAATGGTTAGAGATCAACGGTCTAGATGAATTAGGGAGTTATAAAAACAACTCATGATGAACAACCACCTCTCCACCACTTCCATCTCTCCCACTCCCTCCATCTACAATCCGGCCAATGGAAAAAAGTGTGCAATGCACACCCTAGTGCTTGCACGTGCCAACTAGTACCCCCTCCTTACAAGTGTACATGTGAATAAAAATTTAATTGCTCATGAAAAGAGTCTACACTACAAGTTGGATTGTTTTAAAAGAGAAAAGTTAAATGGGCTCACTAATAGGCCAATTTAACCATGGGCTTTAATACTTAAATTAATTAATTAATCAAGAGTGGGCTTAAAAGACAATTAGGCTTTTATAAAAAATATTTTTTGAAAAATAAAGAGAACAAATACTATATAAGAAATATTTTTATAAAAGGAATTATACAAATAAAATTATACGTTCAAAATACGTAAAATCACAAAATCTTCATAAATAAAATCTAGGGTGTTACAAGAAGGGGGGCCCGTGTTTCCCGTAATGATGATACAAGATTTCAAGTTATATGAAACTAAGTACCACGTAGAACTAAGTGCCACGTCAGGGATTGACGGGGGTTACCTCTAGTGCCTGCGGGGGTTACATCTAGTGCCCAAGGTTTGACTACATGCTCATATTTCCTGCAAGACCTGAGTATTTGACCCTGTATAATAATCCACTAGAGTCTAATCGTTAACATGCTTGTATACATCTGACCTTTGGTATGGGACGCAGGATCGCGTGCATGAGCTAGGACTGATTAAATGAATAGACTTAAGTTGACACTGAGCACTGCATATACTTGTTACAAGATTACATGTTACTTGTTACAAGTTTACATGATACTTGTTTACATGATTCCTGCTTACAAGTTACATGTTACATGTTTATAAGTTAGAAGATTTCTGTTTACTCGACATGTTTCCTGTTACATAATTCCTTGTTCCCAATTAGTTATATTTGAGATTTGATTAGTTCTTCTTTTCTTCTTGTTATGTATATTGTTTTCCGTTATCATGTTTATTCCGTATTTGAATTCCCAGTTATTACTGTTTTCCTGTTATACCTTATTTCTTATTCCTGTTTTGCTTGTACTACTTGCGGCCCGTAGCTTGCTCTAACGGGTGCCATCCATCTTTCTTTTGAGTTATGTTATATAGGTACAGACGATGAGTTACTGAAAGAACTCGTCGAGCTGTTATTGCATTACATATTCTCTAGCTATTTGGTAAGTTCTTGTATCTCAGATATCAGTTATTGCATTATATTCTTGATTATGTGATTATTATTATATTGTTGAGTTGACTGGTATTGTACAACTTATGGATGATATGAGTTGGCATATTTATATCATTTGCTGGGCCTCAGTTATGTGCTTGTGTTTCCGTATAACCGGAAGCGGGGCGTGACAGAAGAAGAAGATAGTGAGATACCCGGTGGGAGTGTCAGTGGCTGTCGGGTTCGGGTAAAGAGATGGTTGTGTCGATGGATGTGATGGTCGGCGTCAGGCTGCTAGTGTTGGTCTATGGAATTGAGGAGGAAGGGAGACGAGAGGAGACAACAATAGTGATGTGAGGAGACGGTGACGATGATGAGAGGAGATGAGCGGCGACAGTAACGGTGATGGCGGAAAATGTTGGAATTGGGAATTTGCGATTAAATGGAAATGTTAGAATTGGTGATTTTGGAAAATATTAAGAATCTTTGGGAGGATATCCCGATGTTTTTTCACGCGTTTTCTTGAAAAACGTCGGGATAGGGTAATGCTATCTCGGTGTTGTACTCGAAATCGCAGAAATACAATAATTTTTTTCGTGCATTTTTGAAAATGTAGGGAATTAATGCTGGAAAAAGACCAAGCAGATTTTAGTCTGTAGTTTTTTCTGGAGTTTCAACCAAACGCTGGCGAAAATTGGTCGGAAAAAAAAAAAACTTTTTTTTGGTAGTGCATATACAATCATCGAATGACGCCAACCTTTATATAAAATGAATGGTTCCAATATGTAGAAATAGACCAACAAAGACACTACCCTATGCCATTGAGTCTCTCTAAGCCCCTACCACATTTGTAAAGTAAAGTAGGCACTAAGTTCCCTTTAACCTCCATAATGATTTTGTTGGTATGTTATTATTAATTTGCATGCTTTGAAGAGCTCTCACCAAACATATATCACTACCCTAGACTTTCCTTTTCTTCGTACCGATTCCTATCAATAGCAATAACAACCCCCCCCCCCCCCCCCCCCCCCCCCCCCCCCCCCCCCAACACACACACACACACAAAAAAGCAATTCATATTAGTAAAATTTTATATAAATCTCTCAAAATTAGTAATTTTTTTTTAATTTATATAAATCTCTCAATATAAATGTACTATTTTGTGAGTTATATATTGTTGTTGGTTACGTATTATTTAAGTGATTTACAATAGAGTTGAAAAAGGTCAAGAGACCTGATTGAAAATCATTCATAAAGGTCAAGCTTAAGCAAGCTCGATCTATAGGTGTGATGATGAGGTAGAAAGCACTACATTAATATTTATCTTCCTTTGATTTCCATATTTTATGTATTTTATTATTATCAACAGAAAAGGGTTAATGAAAGTGGATGGCAATGATCGTGATCCTTTTAGGCAAGATATACATTGGTGCACACTTTTCTCCTCAGATTCAGAATGCATGCCATTAGCTTGTCAAGGATAATAAATTTTAAAAATCAATGAATGCAACCCTTACATTATTCAATTATTGTAGCTAGGGTTTTGCATGCACATGTGGTTTTAATTTAAAAGAAAAGTGTAAAATATCTGTAATAATAACCTAGCCCTTAATTATTCTGTATTCATTTATTTAAAAGAAAAAAATACGTTAAATTGTTTA
The DNA here is from genome assembly GCA_017893485.1 of Hemerocallis citrina. Lineage (NCBI taxonomy): Eukaryota > Viridiplantae > Streptophyta > Magnoliopsida > Asparagales > Asphodelaceae > Hemerocallis > Hemerocallis citrina. The sequence goes on from CM030360.1 coordinate 180,004,203, forward strand.
GAAGAGATTTATATTATGACTAGGTTTACCCGTGGACACGTACGTACGGCACGTCTTCCTGAACAACGCATCATATGAAAAGACATATAAACACATAAAGAAAATGCAAACAAATCAAAGCACATAAACTTCAACTTATATTTAGCACATTTTTACTAATGGTAAGTCTTTGGCAATTTAAACTTGAATAACCAAGGCCTTGTTGGATCCTGTAGGCGAGACAACAAACACTAGAGAGAGGGGGGGGGGGGGGGGAGGGGGGGGTGTGAATAGTGTTAATTAAAAAACTGCAGAATAAATAATTTCTTCTTCGGTGCAGTCGACTTAGTTGTGAACCAGTCGACTGATATGACCAAATAAGAGCAAATACAAACAACTCTGTGCAGTCGACTTAAAGTTGAGACAAGCGACTGAAGACACAGTGAAAATACAACTTATACGAGACTGACCAGTCGACTGGTAATTCAAGGAGTCGACTGTCCAGACAAGTTTCACAGAACTTAAGTAAACGAAAAGTAAATGCAAGATCAAGACAAGCAATCACAGAGTACACACGATATATCTTGGTTCGGTCCTTCCGACCTACATCCAGTCCCCAAGCAACCCACTTGAGATTTTCACTATTCTTGAAAAACAAGTTTACAAGAATACCCTACGGCGTTAAGACAACAACCTTATCTAATCCGTAGTCCTTTCTCAAAACCAGAGAGAAGGAGACCCACTCTACTACCAAGAGTGAAACGACCGACTCTACACCCTAGAGTCTAACTCTCCAACCGAGAGCAAAAAGAAACAATAAAAATCTTACAGTCAACCTATAGCCTTGTTGGTGTTATGTGTTGTAGAACGTGGCTAAAACAAAGGTCGACTTCTATACCCAGTCCAGAACGAAATCGTTGTTATACTGGACTGAGTGTAGAGAACCAGATATTTAAAACTTGAGAGCTTTTTCACTTTTTCTCTTAGAAATGCTCAAGAATGCTTGGAGATCTTAAAAAGTGTTGTTAGATCTTTTCAGTGAGATCTGAACTCTATTTATAGAGTTAGATCTCTTAGACGTTGGGAGACAGTTATTCCAACTGTCAACCAACGGATCTTAAAGCTTTTGATTTTGAAAACAGAAACGGTCAAAAGCACTCGAACAGTCGACTGGGTTGCCATAATGAGTCGACTGGTCAGAGTTTGAATAAATTTAAACAATTTTGTACTGCCAGTCGACTGCCAGAGGCATCAGTCGACTGGTACTCAACAGTTAAATTATTTCAAACTGTTTTGACTTTTTTTGTTGTTTTTGAAAAACACACATTATAAAATAGTGAGTGTATGTGTGTGTGACAAGGCTTTACAACATACTAAGACTCAACAAAAGTAAAATTACATTGTTTACAAGACATGACAATTTATTGACACATTTGAGCTTGAGTCTTGAGTCTTGAGTCTTGTCTTTATCTGGAGCTTTTGTGCTTGTGCATTTGTTCAGCTGTATTGTAGTAAGTCCTTTGTGTATAGCACCTGTAAGTTTAGCATAGATACATGTGCAGTGTGTTGTGATCACCAAAATCAAGAATCAACATTCTCCCCATTTTTGATGATGACAACACAATAGCTGATAATAACAGAAAATAATACAAGCATAGTAATGATATGCTCCCCCTATTAAAAACACAATATGCATGCACAACATGCATACATAGAGATTTATCATAAAATAGATGTATCAGTCGACTTATAAAAGGAGGCAGTCGGCTGAACAGATAAAGAATATACAGGACATTGTGAAACACAAGTACAGGTATATCAGTCGACTTATCAGAGATAAAAAATACACACACAATTTTAAACAAACACAGAAAAACACATACAAACTCAGTAAATAAATAAGAGGATATTTCTCCCCCTTTGTCATCAACAAAAAAACACAAAATAAACAGTCTTTTGCATAAAAGAACACAGAAATAAATGTCTCATACATAAACTAATAAGTTCATCAATACATAGAAAATAAAAAATTACATAATAACGAAAAATAAGCTTTAATTTTCCTCTTCGGAGTCTTCATCAGCGGCTTGAGAAGGAGGGGGAAATTGAGAAGTGAAGAGACTGGTTAGGTGATCAATTTTGGAGTCAAGGGAGTGAAGCTGAGAATCAACAGTCTCTGAATGTTTCATAAGGTAATTGACACATTCATAAAGAGTTGATGGATCTTCATATCTAGCTTGAGGACGAGAAGAACTAGAGGAGGCTGAAGGTCTAGCACTAGAAGCCAAAGGAACTTGAGAAGGAGGAGGAGACCTAGGGGTTGTTCTAGGATCAGGATCTAGAAGCTTCATACGTGCTAAACTAGCACGATCGAAGCATTCATACTGCTTAACGACATTGGTCTCGGAGTCGAGATCAATATCATAAGCTTCAAAGACCCTGGTAAGGAGACCTCCAAAGGGTAGGAAATGAATATGATGCTGTTGAAGTTTAGAGAAAATGACACGACCCCAATTAATAGCTATTTTACCAAAAATGGCATAAACAGCTTGTTGCAATTCTATCGAATATTGATCATAACTTCCTCTTTTGGGAAGAATATTATAAGAAAGTATTCTATCAACTAATTTTGCAACATGTGTTATGTTTTTACTAGTCATTAGGGGTCCTTGATTGGGAAAAAATATTCTAGATAAAATAGAGAAATCATCAAGGATAATGTCACCGAGATCAAGTCCCTCGTCATCAATACCCATTACTTGATTGATTCTCTCGGGTGTGAGAGTCATTTTGGTATTTTTGACTGAAGAACGAATGACAACATCTCCATCTCTCAATTGAACAACTCTCATGTTCGTATAGAAGAGATAGATTAGTTGTGGGTAATAGTCGGGTTGATTTGCTAAAGAGAGATAATCATAGAGACTACAATTTTGGAATAAGGGAACAAGGTTAAACCTATCCAAATCACCAAAATTGACAAAACGACCCGGAAAAATAATAATGCTACACATTAATTGCCAACGTTCTAATAGATCCGGACTCAACAAATATTGTGAGTAATCTTGAGATGAACTAGCATCATGGGACCTCTTAGAGCGCTTAGGAGCCATAACAAAAGAGTGTAGGAAGGATTTTACCAAAGAAAAAGAGAGAAAACAGTAAGGAGTCGAGCAGCAGCAGCAGATTGAGTCGACTTCTTCTTCTTCTCTGATTAGGGTTTCGAAATTTGGGGAAAACGGTAAAAGGTGAAGAAGGGGGCTGTAAAATGGGTTTTTAACTGGAGATTGAAGGCTGAGATTGAAAGAGTGGAGATCGATGGATGATATGAGTAGTCACGGGCGAAAAGAGATGAGATTTTTATCTCAAAAGCTGTGATGAGTCGTCGCTGAAGACTATTGAACTCGCGACAGTCGACTGGTAGGGTATAGCAGTCGACTTAGTCGAGAAGTGCCTAATTTTTTTATTTTTTTTTTAATATCTGCTGATCAGTCGACTGGAATAAGAATCAGGCGACTGGTCAGAGAACAAAATAGGTATATATTAAACTACAGTACAGTCGACTTAATCAAAACACAGTCGACTTAACAGATACAATTTTCAACAAATGTCTATAAAATCACATATTCCTAGTTCTCTTCTTAAATTAATAAAAGTATCTTCTTTAAGAGTTTTGGTAAAGATGTCTGCTACTTGTTTATCAGTAGAGATAAAGTCTAAAGATATATCTCCTTTTAAAACATGATCACGTACTTTTAAAACATGATCACGTAGAAAATGATGTCGAATATCAATATGCTTCGTACGTGAATGTTGAATCGGATTTTTAGATAGATTAATTGCACTGGTATTATCACACATAATTGAAGGTTTTTCAATGGAAATACCATAATCTAATAAAGTTTGTTTCATCCACAAGATTTGTGCACATGCCAAACTTGCAGCGATATACTCAGCTTCTGTAGTTGATAGGGATACGGAATTTTGCTTTTTACTGCACCAAGAGACTAGTGAATGTCCCAAAAAGTGACATGTCCCACTCGTACTCTTGCGATCAGTTTTACTACCAGCAAAATCAGCATCACTATATGACAAAAGTTGAAAATTATCGGTGCGTGGATAAAATAAACCATATTCAGATGTGCCTTTAATGTATCTTAAAATTCGTTTCACAACTTTTAAATGAGACTCTTTAGGACTAGACTGATATCTAGCACATAAACATACGCTGAACATAATATCTGATCTACTTGCGGTAATATATAAGAGTGAACCAATCATACCTCGATAGAGTTTCTGATCAACACTCTTACCTAATATATCTTTGTCAAGGGTAGTAGTAGTAGCCATAGGTGTGGATTTACTACTAGTACTATCCATGTTAATACGTTTGAGTAATTCCTTTGCATATTTTCCTTGATTAATAAATATGCCATTTGAGGACTGTTTAATTTGAAGTCCAAGGAAATAATTGAGTTCACCCATGTGACTCATCTCAAACTCATTTTTCATGGTATTAGCAAACTCTTGACATAGATTATTATTAGTAGAACCAAAAATTATATCATCAACATATATTTGTATGATTAAGATATCATTCTTAACTCTCTTAATAAACAATGTAGTATCTACTTTACCTATTTCAAATCCTGTTTCTAAAAGAAAAGTTTTCAGACGATCATACCAAGCACGAGGTGCTTGCTTAAGACCGTATAAAGCCTTTTTCAATTTATAAACATAATCTAGAAATTGTTCATGTTCAAAACCTGGCGGTTGTTTAATATAAACATTTTCTTTAATAAACCCATTAAGAAAAGCACTTTTAACATCCATTTGATAAAGTATAAAATTCATGAAACAAGCAAAAGATAATAAAATACGAATTGATTCTAGTCTAGCAACAGGAGCATATGTTTCATCAAAATCTATACCTTCTTCTTGATTATACCCTTGAGCAACTAATCTAGCTTTGTTCCTTACAACTTGTCCTGATTCATCTAACTTATTTTTAAATACCCATTTGGTACCAATAATATTCTGATCAGGAGGTCGTGGAACTAAATCACATACATCATTCCTTATAAATTGGTTTAGTTCATCTTGCATGGCATTCATCCAAAATTCATTTTCACAAGCTTCTTGTATATTTTTCGGTTCAAAATCCGACAAGAATGCTGTATGAGAAATCATATTAACATGTGAATGTGTCTGAATACCATGGGAGATGTCACCAATTATTAAGTCATGAGGATGATCTTTAACTTTAACAAATGATTTTGGTAAAGTTGAAGATATCACAATAGGATCAGTCGACTTGACAGGTTCTTCAGTCGACTGCTTTACTTCAGTCGACTGGAAATTCTTATCAGTCGACTTATCAGCCAGACTAGTCTGTTCTAAAGATTTAATCACATTATTTAAAGGTGATGAATCAGTTTCATCATCTTTACTTAAATTTGATGAAGGTAGAGATTCATCGAATGTAACATGTGTTGACTCTTCAATAGTCATTATAGACTTATTGAAAATTCTATATGCTTTACTCCTATTTGAGTATCCTAAAAAGATACCCTCATTAGATCTAGGATTAAATTTGTCTAAATTATCTTTAGTGTTCAGAATAAAACACTTACAACCAAATGTCTTAAAGTAAGAGACTTTAGGAATTTTGTTAAAAAACAACTCATAACAAGTTTTCTTTAGCTTAGGTCTTATAAGAATCCTATTTAAAACATAACAAGTTGTAGCAACAGCTTCAGCCCAAAAGTACTTTGGTAAATTGCTTTCAACAAGCATGGTACGTGCGCATTCTTACAAAGTCCTATTCTTCCTTTCAACCACTCTATTTTGTGGTGAAGCTCTAGAAAATGCAAATGAATGTGTTATACCATTCTTGTTGCAATATTTTGTAAATGTTTCATTCTCAAATTCTCCACCATGATCACTTCTAATAGTGACTATGGTTAGAGATCTTTGATTTTGAATACGTTTACAAAAATGTGCAAATTCATCAAAAGCATCATTTTTATGTTTTAAAAAGAATGTCCAAGTGAATCTTGAAAATTCATCTACTAAAACAAATACATATCTACTTTTATTTAAAGAAGCAACTCTAGTAGGGCCAAATAAATCCATATGAATTAATTCGAGCGGCCTACTAGTAGAAATTACTTTTTTTGTTTTAAGAGTGGATTTGATTTGTTTTCCTAGTTGACATGCATCACATAACTTATCCTTTTTAAAGGATAGTTTTGGCAGTCCTTTAACTAGGTTATATTTAGATAATTTTAGAGATTCTTCATGTTCACATGTCCAAATCTTCTATGCCATAGCCAAGATTCATTGTTAGAGGCTATTAAACAAAAATCATTTGAAAACTCAATTGTATTCAAACACAATTCTTAAATATTATTTTTACGAAAACCTTGAAAAATAATATTTTGCATAGTAGAGTCATAAATCAAACATGCATCTTTTTCAAATACTATTTTATACCCTTTATCACACAATTGACTAATACTTAATAGATTATGCTTTAATCCACTAACTAACAATACATTTTCTATAGTGGGGTTAGAATTTTTACCAACCATGCCGATTCCTATGACTTTGCTTTTGTTGTTATCACCAAAGGTAACTGTTCCTCCATCTATGCTTTGGATGGTGGATAGAAGCTTGGCATGTCCTGTCATATGTTTTGAACACCCGCTGTCTAGTATCCAGCGATCTTTCTTGGGTACTTATAAAATATTCAAGGTAAATATGGTACCCTTTTCATTGGGTCCAAAACATATTAGTTTGGGGGAAACCAAACCCATAAAGAGTTTGATTTTCCTCCATAAGCAGGAATATAATTAATAGAATTACACACATTTAATACATATGAATTAATATACGCAATTCTATCATTCTGAGTTAAGCTGACTGGAACCCATACAAACTTGTTCTGTCCAGTCGACTTGACAGTGTCCTTCAGTCGACTTCTAGTGTGAGTCAGTCGACTGGATGGTACACTAGGTCGACTTATATGAGGTTTTGATCTTGTTGAATAAGATTCAATTCCTCTGGACAGACGACTGATAGATGGGCTCAGTCGACTTAACCGAATGTTAGACTTGCTTTTATCACTAGAATTTACTACTTTAGGCAGTTCAAAAAATTCATATAATTTGTGTGTAACACTAGAAATAGATGCTGATTTGTTTCTACTAGTGTTTTTAGCAGAAGATTCTTTTATAGAAGAATTTTTGAAACCAAACTGTATTTTTGACTAGATTTTACTTGATGATGAAGGACATCATTTAAATTCTCTTTGCCTTTGTTAAAATTAGATACGTTCTTTGATATCTCTTCATAATTCTTTTTGAAAGACTCAAGATCAGTATCTAAACTTGCAATGCGAGAATTTAAAGATTTCACTTCCTTATCAATGTTAAGATTTTCTTGAGAAAGTGTTTGATTAACTTTCTCTAGATTCTTAACTCTAATCTTTTCATTTTTTAACTCTTGAAATATTTCATTAAAGGCATCAAGTAAATCTTCTGAATCGAAGTCACTACTTACATGATCTTGTGAAGCCATGAAGCACATATTTGCCACTTCATTGTTTTCATCCGTTTTTTCTTCGGAAGAGGAATCACTATCATCCCATGTTGCTTGATAGGCCTTCTTGTTCTTAGCAAATTTATTCTTTGAGTATTTGTCCTTCTTGAAGTTGGATGTTTTTCTCTTGTTCTTTGCATTTTCTAGGGGACAATCTTTCTTCATGTGACCTGTTTTATTGCACCTGAAACAAGTAGGAGGGTCATTAGAATCTCTATTTTTGGAATTAAACTTACCCATCTTTAAGAATTTTTTGAATCTTCGAGTGAACATTGCTATCTCCTCTTCATCTTCTTCCTCATCTTCTGAGTCTGTTAAAAGCCAATGATTTCTTCTTTGCTTGATGTGATTCTGCATCCTTCTTTCGATCTTCAAGTTGAACCTCGTATGCCATGAGATTTTCCACAAGATTCTCAAGAGAAAGTTGTGACAAATCATTTGCTTCTTCTATTGCCGTGGTCTTCTTTTCCCATTCTGGAGTGAGTGCACGAAAGACTTTTCTAACCATCTATGCTTGAGTATATGTCTTTCCAAGTGCCACAAGAGAGTTTGTGATATCAGTAAATCTGGTGATCATCTCGGATACGGTTTCATTGTCCTTCATTCGGAACATCTCAAACCTGTGAACAAGAACAGAGATTTTAGACTCTTTTACTTTATTTGTTCCTTCATGTGTTACCTCGAGTGTATGCCAGATTTGATGTGCGGTTGTAGCATTTGATACACGGTTGAACTCTTCCTTTGTGAGTGCACAAAATAATGCATTCATTGCTTTGGCATTGTTCATAGTTTGGTCCTTTTGATCATCATTCCATTGTACATATGGAATGGTAGGGGCAGTGAATTCCGTCTCCGTCATGTGCCATATTCCGTAGTTGATTGATTGGAGGTAGATTCTCATTCTGCACTTTCAATAATTGTAGTTTGTTCCATCGAATAGCGGTGGCCGTTGTGTAGATTGGCCTTCATTGTATTGATTAGCATTTGAAGTAGTTGCCATAGCCTGTAAACCTCGCTCTGATACCAAGTGTTGGATCCTGTAGGCGAGACAACAAACACTAGAGGGGGGTGAATAGTGTTAATTAAAAAACTGCGGAATAAATAATTTCTTCTTCGGTACAGTCGACTTAGTTGTGAACCAGTCGACTGATATGACCAAATAAAGCAAATACAAACAACTCTGTGCAGTCGACTTAAAGTTGAGACAGGTGACTGAAAACACAATGAAAATACAACTTATACGAGACTGACCAGTCGACTGGTAATGCAAGGAGTCGACTGTCCAGACAAGTTTCACAGAACTTAAGTAAACAAAAAGTAAATGTAAGATCAAGACAAGCAATCACAGAGTACACACGATATATCTTGGTTCGGTCCTTCCGACCTACATCCAGTCCCCAAGCAACCCACTTGAGATTTTCACTATTCTTGAAAAATAAGTTTACAAGAATACCCTACGGCGTTAAGACAACAACCTTATCTAATCCGTAGTCCCTTCTCTCAATCAGAGAAAGTAGACCCACTCTACTACCAAGAGTGAAACGACCGACTCTACACCCTAGAGTCTAACTCTCCAACCGAGAGCAAAAAGAAACAATAAAAATCTTACAGTCAACCTATAGCCATGTTGGTGTTATGTGTTGTAGAACATGGCTAAAACAAAGGTCGACTTCTATACCCAGTCCAGAACGAAATCGTTGTTATACTGGACTGAGTGTAGAGAACCAGATATTTAAAACTTGAGAGCTTTTTCACTTTTTCTCTTAGAAATGCTCAAGAATGCTTGGAGATCTTAAAAAGTGTTTGTTAGATCTTTTCAGTGAGATCTGAACTCTATTTATAGAGTTAGATCTCCTGGACGTTGGGAGACAGTTTAACATCCAACTCTACTACGTTCATCAATCATCATGAAGCAATCGTTGACAACATGGATTTTTTTTGTGGTAGGTTTAACTTCACTCTTATGCATTGGCATAGCTGTAACTTACTTAAACCTAGGATATAAAGACAAAAAAGTTCCTCTTTGTACACTTTTATTTATCTCAAATACAATTTTATGATCAGGTTACCTACAATTCTAACTCCTAACTTCTTCCTTGTTGCTAGAAATATCAACTTCAAATTTAATCAAAATGGCACTTTTTCAGTTTTAAGTTAACCTGTAACAAATTAGAAGTTACTTCTGATGTTATCTTTGCAAAGCCAATACTCTGATTTTTTTTTTTTTGCTAAGCTGTACTGCTTTGTCGTCTTCCCTTAACTGAAGTTGAATTCTTGGGTGTTATTTGTTCGTAAAGCACCTATCACAATTCATTAGATTTTCTGAGAATTCTATTATGTTTTAAATTATTGCTTCCAGTTCGTTATAACATTATTCTTATGATCACCAAAGAAGAAGAGGAAAAAAAAACAATCTAATTACATAATTAAAATAACACTCTTTACACATTCGTTAAGATAATACAATACTTAACACTAAACAACTTTTTATAACGAAATGTATTATAGAACAAACTTAATACATATTTCTAGATTGTCAACAATAGTCCCAAAAATGACTTAAACTCCTTTCAAAACAGCCGTGCTTGTCAGTCCTCAGAAGGCTTCTGTTTTTTTCCATTTGTATGCAGCCTCAAAAATCTTAAGATTAGGAGCCATTGCCACCTCATCTGGGGATATGTAATCAATATATTCCTTATACCTGCACATATCCATCCAAGATTAGCTTTACAGTCCAGTTAAATACACAGTTAAATACAAATGTAAAAAAATAAAAAGAAGATGAAAACATACCCAGCAGGTGCTCCATCTTCAGATGAAATAGCCATCTTCCTCTTTATTTTCCTCGGCAACTTCTTCTGTACTATGTTAACATCCCCGAGAGTTCCAAAGCTACTTTCAATGTTAAGACACTCCTCCAAAAGCATTGCTCTTTCCTCTTTTAGTTCAGGTGCAGATGTTCTAAAGTAGTCGAATGCTCTCTCAAATACAACTGATCAAAACAAACAGAAGGTTTTAGGTCCAAAACTGAAAACCAAGAAGAAAAGGAGATAAGATGTTTAATATCTGACTCTTCAGTTACCTCAGCAGCGTTGGATGCACTCCAGCTTGTGTTCATCATCATACTTAGGCTATTAGTCATCTTCTTCTGTAGCAAGGGAAGCCTCAAATTTTGCAATACTTATCTAAACTTTCAAGTGCTTCGTCCGATCAAGAAGCCTATCACAGAGTTGTCTTGTTCTTTCGTACTCCTGTCCAGATATTTCAAAATCGATATATGCCTGAAATGTAGAAAGTAGATGATTAAGAAAAAATCTTCACTATCTTTTTTAACTTATTCATTTTGAGGCAAGCAGAAGGCCATATTGGAGATGTAAATACATCATTGGACATTTGTTCTAAAATCTACCAAGAAATTATGAATTCATTACATCTCCACTACATTAAATTCGAAGTTTAGCCCAACATTTACCAAGAAATAAGGGCTAGCCGAATATAAAAAGAAAAGAAAAAAACCAAGAGGAGTATATATTGGTCCCCAAGTATGTTTAATCATGTAACTGAGTTTATCAATAAACAACTCGCGTCGGTTAGATTATTAAAAGTTAAAAAATTTCTCGACTCCTTCCAAATACCACTACTGGCCTACTAAATCTCCAAGTTGGTGATTGTATATGGAATGTGCATATGACCCACTTAAGTAGGTTTGCTATGCATACATCTCATTTATGAAGTCAATTTTTACTATCTAAAACCTATTAAACATTTCGATAAAGCTTATAAAGCAACTTAACTTTGCATAGGGCCGGGCCTATAGGCTTTCTACCTCAATTTTAACTGCCAAAGACTTACCAATTGTCTGCATTTTAATTGCCATAGACTTGCCAATAGTAAAAATGTGCTAAATATAAGCCGCAGTTTATGTGCTTTGATTTGTCTGCATTTCTTTGTGTTTATATGGCTTTTCATATGATGCATCATTCATGAAGACGTGTCATAGGCACGTGTCCACGGGCAAACCTAGTCTTTAAATATTATAAGTGAAAGGTTGACATATGGCATGGCAAAAGAAAATGTGAACCTTCAATGTGATTAGTAATTTATTGCAAGCTCCAGCATAGACTCATCCAAAGACTCATCTAAAGGTTGAATATATCATATGGTCACCCTGCAAGCTATCCACTTGCATATCCATGTCACCAATTTTAGACACCCAAGTGGTATGTTATATTTCATCTAGTAGCCAATTAGCTAAACCATAAAAATATACAGGTGAATATATACTATGTATACCAAATAAACTTCAAAATCGCAATGAATGGTCATAGCTAATAACCCCATTATCATAATCAGACAATTTTCGTTCACTGACCAAAATAAAATTTGAAACTATTAACATTAACACTAAATACTCACTCACATACACGTATTCCTTTTTCCATTTAGTCAATCAACTGTCTTTTTTTTCTTTCACTGTCTTGTTTTTCCTAGATGTCAAAATCATCTGCATACACAACTCATACCAAAACCATGAGAATTCTCATTTGAAACTTCCTCGGTGTAACCCATTTTTCCCTTTCAAATCAAAACACCACACATTCCTTCGCGAATTAATTAAACATTGCGATACTCATTTCAAATTGAAAAGACTACAAAAATAGTGCAGAATGAAGCATCTAAGAGCAGAGTCATTTAACTCCCATCCTCAATCTCCACCCCTCCCAAGCAATATAGAAGTTTTTAAGAAATAACAGAGGAGTTCAAGATATTTAAATATTATTAGCCAAAGGTTGAATTTGTGGAGAGTTTGGCAAGGAAACAATCTTGGGAGAAAAATCCGAAGTTAGGCAAGGATTCTTCCCATATTTTGTGGGGAAAACACAAATTTATATATGCATGAGCTTTTTGGTTATATTGTTCTTTCAGTTGTACCAACTTCTGTTTGTTGATGGTTTGACTTTCATGAAGAATTACCTACTTTTAGAACTATGTCGAACGTTTTTCAACAGAACCAACTACTATAAGCTTCATGACAACCACTTAAAAAATGAATAATGGAAGAATTAACACTATGACATTCACAGGAAATTGGGACAAGCGAGTTGTTTGAATCATCCATTCCTTACAAAATCTAGCAAATATATGAGCATAAGAAACAAAAAAAGAAAGAAAAAGAAAGAAAAGAAGACACATCCATCACATCAGGGCTTACCATTTTCAGTGATGTATACTGGGGGATTACCATACTTCTGCTTGATGTAGTTCATTAGGTTTCTCATCCCCTGGGGTACAATATATAGCCATATCGATGCCGCCTGTAATTGCATGTGTTTTTAGCTCTTATGGTAGTTTCATGTTCATACACAGGAAATTTGCAAGTTTTTTTTAAATATATATAACGTTCAAGTCCAGTGTGTTCATGAAAAAAGACAATATTTGTGTCAATGCATGACTTTATTAATTCAGAATGCTCATAAACTTCCCTGCATTTGCTTGTGAAGAATCATTGCATTTGAAGTTTCTGTTTTGTAAGAAGTTTAATTTAGTGAAATTGCAAGAAATTGCTAAGTGCACATCATCTTTTGAAGTTACAATAAGAAAGATTATTTGTTGGAAGTCATTATATATCGTTGAACAAAGAGAAATAACTTGTAGTATACTGCAGAATTAATAAAGCTTGCACTATCTCCTATCAGACTCAAGCCCTTGAAAGCTGCCACACAATAAGAAAATCAAAGGTAACTACCAATTCAAAGAAAGAAAATTCACACACACACACACACACACACACACACAAAAAGTCTTGTGATAAATAGTCAGACTTTGCTTTGCAAAGAATAGGCAGCTTTGATAAGCAAGCCATAATCGTTGCTCCCCAATCAATCATCACAACAGCTTTTCTTTTTTTTTTTCTTCATCAGTTTCTCTTTTAGCATCATGCAACTAATTATAAATGCCTTGCTATTATTATCTCACACCAAATTCTACCACTCAAAATCCATATCCATTGATTGGGCCACAATCAAAAGCTCCAGGGAAATACATCTCTTAAGCATTACCGATTGAGAGATCCAGTATATACATTGACCCAAACATAAGATAGACTTGTTGTGGCGGTCGTGAAGGAATTTTTTATTTGTTTCAGAAATTGTGGTCTTTGGTCAAAAGTAGATATAGCCTAAATTTGATTAATATGATTGATGTAAGGGAAGGGACATACCTCAATCTGCGTTCGGAAGTGAAGACTATGCTTGTCTATTACCTAATTGATTCTTGAAAAAAGTGGGGTGATTTGTTAGAAGTTAAAATAATCATCAAAAAATTTATAGTAGAACCAGACACAACTCTTAAATGAAAAAGTATGTTTTCCAATACATCCTGAATGTAGTAATGGATATAATCTAACAGATTGTGCAAATACCTGTCCATATTGAAGCCTCGAAGCATCACTATAGAATTCTGGATCAGCTTCTTTAGCTTTAGTATATGCCTCCATGTCACATTCCATGTTCTTTGTGTGTTTCTTGTGAGCATTGCACAATGTTTTCTGATTTAAAATTGGTCACAGTAGTTGATATTTTAGTCAGGTATTAATATTGAACATCTATAACAAAAAAATTGCCCACTAATTGAAATTTCTCGAGTATAGTTGTTGGCGAGTAGAATTGGCACAACCAAAATTGGAAAACATCATCATTAATCAAAGAAACATCTCTATAATTTCAAAAGGAAAACTATAATCAAAGCATCTATTCTATTAAACTCCAAAAAAAGTATGTCAAGCTATTTAGCATCATCTAAGGATGAAACTACAAATTATAATCCAAGGGTCAAATTAAAATCTACAGAATGCCCAAATTTATATGTGTGTGTTGGTGGGGGAACTTACATCAGAAAGTGTTTCTGGTTTCTGGTTTGTTACAAGCTCAAATCTACAGAATGCTTCAGTTTTGGGAGAAAATTACTTCTAAGAATTACTTCTCAATCTCACACCAAATAAATTGATGTAAAAAATTTTAATTGAAGAAAAGGGATAAAAATTTTATGATATCTACAATCTACATTCCGAAATCGTTCAATTCCATCACCGAACAAAACTAAACTAATAAATTTAACCACTTCCATATCAAATTCAGTAACAAACCAAAAGTGGAATGTTCATTACCAACCGGATCAAGCGCAACCTTTGCCTCCCCCATAAAGGCTTTCGCCGAGTTATGAAGATTCCTCTTCATCAGATAATCATAAATGTAAACATCCAGCCTACAAACATTACTAAAATTTTTATCTTAATAAACAATAAAAAAATAATTATAAAAAAAACTTCAGTTGATAACAATATTAATTCAGTTGATAACTTCAGTTGAATGATCAAGTCTTTTGCAACTCATTTCATCTAAAAACTGCCCAAAAATTGCCCAAAATTCCAAACCTTACAGAATAATTAATCATATTACTGTCTGCAAAAATTCTAAAAATTCTAGGTCTGCAAACTAAAAATTCTAACAGTTCAATTGAACAATTCGATTCAACTAAAATTCTATCATTTTTAACAATAATTCTAACTACAATTCACCTAAAATCTATCAAGTACCGATACGAGTACGACGATACGCGTACGGGGACACGGGTACAGGGGATACAACAATTTTCAAAAAAGTAGGATACGGGATACGGCGGGGATACGGCTGTGTGTGTGTATATATATATGAATAATTACACATAACTAAATAATATCTCTTGTTAATAAGGAAATGGTAAATATATTTCATTAAACAAAAATAAGATAATCCATAAAAGCTATAATAATTGTTCATAAGCATAAGCAATAACATACGTAAACAAAGCAAGTTCATAAACAATATAACATAAGCAAACAAATCAAATAGTGGAACAAATTTCAACCGTATCAAATAGTTGGATAATAAAAAAATGCAGGATATGGAGATATATGGGATACGGGGACACGAGTATCGGATACGTACATGATACGGGGACGGCACCCTTCGTAAAGTATCCGTGCTTCAGTGCCTAAAATCCAAGCTTTAGATGAGAATTGTAATTAACCCAAAACGAATGCAGTCAGTTTTGTTTAGATGAGAATTAAGTTACAATCCAATCTTTAGATGAGAATTAGGTTACACATAAAAAAAATAACACATAACACATGAAAACCCAAATCTAACACAAACTCAACAAAAACGAATGCAGTCTGTGGTCGGGATCGGTGGTTGGGATCAACTAAATCTAACACAAACCCAACAAATTTTGATCGGTGTGCAGTGAAAAGCATGGAACAGAGAGAAAGCAATGCATAAGGTTTCGGGCCGAGTGTTAAACACATTGTAAGAAAAATAACACCAAGCAAAGTTAAAATTTATGAATAGTGGGGATTCAGTTCAAGAGTTGGCTGAAAATTGTAGGGAGATATTTCCTTAATAATACAAAACCTAAAGGATCCTTCAAACATCTATAGCATTTGCAAATGACCACGGTAAGAATCTGTGCTAGTTTCCTCTTCTAGTTATTTTGATTAGTCAGAACGGCCTACAAAAAGCAACAAAATGTATTTGTGCAATAAGGTAGGTTTTCAGTTGGCCATTCTATCATAGCTCAGTGCACATACTAACCTACAATGCTCTCCGTAGGTTTTCAGTTGAATGAACCATCACGGATTCAGATGGGTGGGTTCTGCCTCAATATCCTTGCTGACTCAACCAACTCATCTCACATACATTGAGGGTCCAATAGGATTTGTGCAATAAGGTAGGCCCGACATTTGATATATATATACATTGTAGTTATGATATGTAAAACGAAGTTTCAAAGTAAATCATCCAATTATATTATTTCCCATGCCTCAGTCGGATTATAAACCCCAAATGTAGATTTTTTCAATTTTGGACTTACAGGTTTATGTATGCTACCACCTTTCAAGAATGCCAACCCCAAAACAGTGGCTACTAAAATTTGTTATGATCTTTGAAGATTAATAAATAGCACCGGAGTGTTTTATATTGCACAACTCCTTGTGGAGAACTCAATTTGTTATGATCTTTGCCTCAAAAAATATGTTCGGATGAAGACTATGCAATTTGGATGTATTTTACTCATATCCAGTGATTGCTTTAGTACTAATGTTCACTAAATGACTTTGCAACAACTTGATGTGTGAGTAAAATATATTATAATTTCATTAACATGAATACCACGCTGAACAGCATGAAACATACATTTGAGAATTGAGAAAATAAATTTCAGGGTGCCATGGGAAAATTTATGACTTCACATACATCTCCAGTTATTATTCAGAAGAAAGTCAATGATCCAATAATATTTATGATTATCTCTAAATAGAAAAAAAAAATATGCAAACATACGAAGTTTCAAGCTAGACATAAAATAAATGCAGTGGACTTCCTTTTGTTTGCAATCTATCCCTGTTGAGTATGTTGACATAGGAAGAAATCACTTCCAAACAATACAGTGAACAATGCAACCAAACTATCTTTTACATGAAAAAATTAGTACAAGCACCTTCTTAATCGCTTTTTTGGCCGCTAAGCTTTCGGTTGAAAGTTTGACCTCTGTAAGAAATTGGCAAAAATTACAATTAACCTAAATTATAACTACAATTAACCTAAAATCCAACACAACCCAACAAATTTTGATCAGTGTGTAATGAAGTATACCTGAGATGTAGAGACGGGAAATCGGTGATCGGGATCAACTCAGGCTGTGGTCGGGATCAATTGGGAAAAATTACAATTAACCTAAATTATAACTACAATTTACAATCCACGCATGTCAACTAAGCAAAGGAATTACTCCAAATTAAACACAAAACAACAACATCACACATCTCATGTCAACTCAAACCGCAATTTACTCCGATAAATAGATTAAAAATCAAACCTTTACATACACATGCAACAAATCCAATCCCTAAACCCTAAATAAACAGGAAAGATTAATTAAAAACCAAACCTTTCAGATCCTTCTCCATTGCTTCTCTGACTCTCCATATGATCTAACAAAAAAAAACTAAAATCAGAAGAAGAAGAAAAATTGAGATAAAACCAAACACAACAGATCAGATCGAATCAGATCGGGCCAATTCGTACCTTCAATAGCGATTCCGGCAACGATCCGTTGATCACTGCTGCGGAATCCAGCGGCAGCAGCGGCGGAAACCCAAGGCCGCCACCGAGTCGAGAGAAGGAGGGGAAGAGGCTGGAGGAGGAGAGAGGCGGGTTCTGGATCATCGGTTTGCTTGGAGATTCGGAGCTAGGGTTTCATGGATTTTAGTTTCTTTTTTTTCTTCTTCCTCTTCACTTTTTGCAAGCTAATATGAGCTCTAAATTCTATAGATGAGTGGAAAGGATCGATTTAAATTTTCTGTATTCATTTTTATATATAATAATTTAGAGAGACAGTGAGAAAAGGAGAGAGAGAGAGAGAGAGAGAGAGAGAGAGAGGGTTTTAAAAATGTGGGGTTTGAAATTTTGGGCGGAAAAATATGTTTTGTGAGAATCAATCTGGGCCATTAGTTTTATGGGAGATTGAAGGAGAGCCACTTGATAGCTTTCTTTGTAATTTATTATATAGATAGATTGACAGTGATTGGACTCATGGACTTAATTGAGACCATCTCACATTTATGGCAGTTCTGTTGTCACTTGCGATTGATCGCAATAATTTATGCTTTAACTTGTATCGATACGTAATGTTCAGGATACGTGTTCATCGTATTTTTTGCTTTTTTCTCTTTGTAATAAGTAGAAAAGGAGACACCAACTTCATGCATTATAGTTCAAATGAACGGTGCAACAAAGAAGTTTCCTGGTTCATTATCCAGTTTATATGTGAATCTACTATATAGTAGGGTTTCTTTATTTTCACCCCTTCTTTGTTAGCTATAATAGCATCCACAGTCGTAATTGTTTAAAAATGTATAAATGCATATTTACATATAGCATTTTGAGAGTTTAACGCAGTCATCGAATGGTAAATTATAATAATTTAATATATAATAATATCAGACGGAGCTTGAAGTTGCGTCGGAGGGATTTAATAATTTTTTAAAATGCTAGACGGAGTTTCTCTTTGCTTCCGAAGGAAAAAAAAAGGAAAAAAAAACCAAAATTGAACAGACGCCAAATGACTTTGCATCCAGGTTTTTTTTTTTAGGGGGGGGGGGGTCTCGTGTTGGATATATTGATATATTCTCTCTATATAAATATTGCATGTGCATATGAGTAACACGTGTAATGAACTACAATTGATTGGATATGGAAACACGGGTTTGTGGGCTTATAACCTGATACCCAAGCCAGTATTTAGGAATAAATACTGGCTTGTGATAGCAGTCTAGGTATTCTAATCTTGATACCTAGAGTGAATATCTCAAGCAACTTAGATCTAGAGATAAACCCTAATTCCCAATTATTAATTTTCTCACAAAACCTAACAATCTTGAGATATTCTTAATCAATTTGTGAGATTAACAGAGAGATCATTGAAGTTCGTCGACGTCGAGATCTCCGTTTGTCGGGATCTCGCTGCCGCAGTGGGCCACCACCATCTCCGACCAGAGACGCCGCCGCCTCCGTCGTCCGTGCCAACACAGACCAATTGCGCCACCACCCCAATGACGCAAACCAACTGTGCCACCACCCCGTCGACGTAGACCAACTGTGCCACCACTCTGTTGATGCAGACCAACCCGCTGTCGCCAGCCACCGCACCGCTAATCCTTTCCCCACCGCTAATCTTTTCGACTTATTCATCAATCCCAATCTCTCTGATCTGGTTTAAAGTTTAAACCAGATCCGATTTGTTCATTAGAGGATTTGGGTGTTTCTTGTTTGGGGAAAAGATAAGATCCTGTGTAGTTGAGAGATCAACTTACTGTGATAGTGCTTTGTGCATCAGATTTGGCTTTCGGATTGATTCATATCGGTGTTTGGTGTTTGGCATCCCAACTCAGATCCATTTTTTTTGATTGGACGTTTTTTTTGTGTTTGGTGTTCGGGTGGTTGGAGCAGATCTAGATTCAGATCCAGTCCAATAGATGCTTTATTGGTTGGAGATTACTGTTTGGTGTTTGGACTGTTGGATCAGATCTAGATCCAACCAAAAGGAATCAGATCTGGATCTAACCAGTGGAGACAATCCATTGGATATTGTTTTGTATTCCATGTTTGGAGAGAAGACTGGATTTACTGCAGATATAAATTAAAGATAAGTTCTTCAACGAATTTAAATTATTATTTAATTATTTGTTTGAATTTTTTTGCTAAGTGCTAAAGTTAAATTTGAATAACTGTTTTGGCTACGTGCTAAGGATCAAATACTCATTTTGATAAATTATAGGCTTTGACTATAAAATTGAATCTCCAATTAAATTGTTGTGAATTAGATAGTACAACTAATTTATTTAATTGGCTAATCTTTAACGATTTGATAAATGTAGGAACTTCAAAGTTACTTATAAACTGTGTGTATAGGAGACAATGGATTTGCATAAGTCTGCACTACGCAGGTTTCTCCATCGAATTTGAAAAACACTTCTAACTTAAAGTGTCGGTATGATCTACTCTAATTTTCTTAGTATTTTTCATGTGATGAATGTGTTAACGTTTTGTGCGTTTGATCATATGATTGAGAGTTTAGATCATAGTTATTCTCGGTTTGGAAAACTAGCATGTTTAGGATTGTTAAGTGTTTTATCATACTATGTGTATAGATATTTTGACAAATCCATTATTTGCATTTTGTGTGAGATTACATATTTGCTTCTCTAAAATTTTAAAAATAAAATAAAAATTGTATAAGATGTATAACAAATGTCTGTAACTTAGGAGAGAGCGTCTCTTAATGTAGAATATGACTCTACTAGTTACATTTTGTTCCTTCTCATTCATTGTACTGTGTGTGCAAAGTTGAATTATAATATGTTAGTCATTATCTCATTTAGCGTTATGAAGATGATGAAGAACGAATAAAGGAAAGAACTCTTCGCTCAATGTGTTTGAGCAAGTGGACATTGTTAGAACCATTAGAGAAAGCAAATAATTCTTGTCAAATGTGATAGAGTAATTTTGTATTAACTATTTTAAAGTGCATATATTGTCAATCGCATGTATAACTTGAGTTTAACAAATGAGACAATTAATAATAATAGTTTTAATTGTGTTCTTGAACATAGCATAATTGGCTAGGATTTGAGAACTATATATATTCAATTGTTTGTGAGGAAATGTGATCTAATTATCAAAACTGTGAGGGAAATGAAGTTAAAAACTATTGAGTAAAAATCTTTAACATCCAAGTTGTTTTGAAATTTAGAATCACTATGAACTATATATTAAATTGTTTGTTCTTGTTAAAACTTATAATTCTACTAAATGACACTTCATTAAATATGAAAAATGTGAAGTTTGAATTCAGATTTTGATCACTAGAAAATCATTTTGTATGGTCTCTAGGAGTTTATAAATTTTTGAATCAGCACATTCTGATATTTGTGATCTCAGTAGCTTTGTGACTATGTGAGATAATTGTTGGTCAGAAGTATTTAATCGCTTTTGAAGATGATTAATATAAGTCTGTCATATATATGAAGAATGAAGCACTTGTTATTCTTAATGAATTAAAAATTATAGTTAAATACTAAAAATCAAGGGTTCAGATTTGATAGAGGTGGTGAATATGTTTTAACAATTTAAGAGAAGTTTGCATTTGGCATAATCTCTATTGCACTCTACTTACAACAGTTAAACGTTATTGATAAAAGTTAGAATTAAACACTTAGTGAAATGTTGAATTCTATATTATTGACTGTTGTTTGTCTTGTGTAATTATGAGTGATGTTGTGCTGTTAATCATATCTTTAATGTGTTACTACATTCTAAATTGAATATACCTTGTAAATCATGGCATGAAAACATAAATAATTTTGTTAAAGTGAAATTTGTGTTGTGATACATCTGTTAGAGTACATGACTCTAGAAGGCCTAAAGTAGGACCTATAATAAATATTTGTGTGTTTAGAAAGTACAGAATGTAGTTCGGTGAAAAGATGTTGGATCTATCTAATTTGTATCAGAAGAATCTAGACTTGCAGAATCCTTTGAAGATGTGTTCATCAAAGATAAATGTATGAAATAATCTAGTCATATAGACATGTTCAATGATTCACAGTTGGAATCAAGAACCAGCCTTACTGACACTTAAAAACCTGAATGACAAATGAGCTAAGAAGAGTCTTTATTAGACAATGAGATGATTTTGTGTCATACAATAATACTTTAATTTAGTTGATCTGACGAAAGGGACTAAAACTATAGTAAGTGGAGTTTTGTAGAAGAAACTTAATTTTGATTGTTCAGTAGCAATTTTAATACTTTTTAGTAGCTAACAGATTGACTAAGAAAAATGGAGTAGATTTATTTAATGTCTACTTACATGTTTGTCATATTGCTACAATAAGTATTCTTCTTACCCTTATTTTGTCATTCATAAAGGATATTTAAAAAATTTTGTACTTGATGTTCTGTACTGAACAGTTTTGTATTGGAAAGTTTTGAACTACTTTGTTTAGTGAATAAGATTTACAATTTAGTAAAATCATTGTATATTCTTAAATAATGTATAGCCGACAAATAAATAATTTGACAAATTTCTTAAAGAGCCTAATATATGAATCTAGTAATTCAGATCAGTACCTTTAACTTTGTGGTGTGTCAAATATAGTTGTAACCCCTGTTTTCCCAAAAAAATATTTTTGTGTATTTCCTGTATTTTAAAAATTTTCGCAAATTATTTTTTTTGCTTTTCAAATTCTTTTGTCAAAATGTATTTTTGATTCTTCTATTAAAAAAAAAACTATTTTCGATAAATAATCTTATTTGTAACTATTTTCTATGATTTTTATACAAATCTTATTATTGATATTATTACTATTAATTTTGGCCGGTTATTGAAAATCCATTTTTATGTACCAATTGTTTTTGTATCTATTTTAAATAAATTCTATGTTTAATGCAAACTACATTTTGTTATAAATATTATTTCATGTTATTGATTAGTTTATTTTCCCATTGGTTTTTAAAACCCCATTTTTATTTATATTCTAAATACCCTAATACCCAAAACCCATTTAAATAACCTTGCACCCGAAACCCTATTAAAACACCCCAGACCCGAAACCCACAAAACCTAATACCCGTTCCCTATATCAACTACCCATTTCCCATCCTATTACCCACAACTGCCCAACCCGCAATACCCTACCAAACCCATTAGAAAACCCATACTCGAAAACCAACCAACCCTAATATTACCCATCCATAACCCTGTATCCCAACTCTTCATCTTCTCTTCTCAACTCAGCCGTCATCAACCCATGTGCCTCCCGAACCCATCCCCTTCGTCTACCTCCGTCTGCACCCTCTCCCACTCTTTCGCCCTCTGCCAGCCAGGTCGCGACTGTAGCCACCTGCGGCAGCACAACGGCTCAGCCCCCTGTCCTCCTCCCGAGCCTAGCCGCTCAGCTCCGTGTCCTCCTCCCGAGTGCCAACCAGTCAGCAGCCATCCACCGTGCCGCGCCTCCTGTCGCAAAGCCACTGTAGCGCCAGACCTCAGCCTAGTGCCCCCCGGCCTGTCTCCCTACCGCCGCCATCCAGCACATCGTCGGTGCTACCCCTGGCCACCGTGTGCCGCCACCGATGGTCGCCAGAGCCAGTGCAGCAACTTTGCTGAGTTGTCTTTATTTTGATCTTGTTCATCCAGAGCCATCCGATTGGATCATGATCTACATCATCATCTTGGAGTTCTTGATTGCTTTGATTGTGGACCGTCGGATCTTCACGATCTCATCTTGTTCTTCTTGATCATGGTTTAATCTTGGCCATCTGTGGGATCTTGATCATCATCTTTGATTACGGACCGTTGGATCGCACCATCATCATCTTGGAGTTCTTTGATCACTTTGATTGGTGGTCGTCCGATCGTCGATCTGATCCGATCATCATCCTCATCATCAAGATACTGATCACATCTCGATCTTGATCTTGATCTTCGATCAGAGTCGTCCGATCTGATCCGGTCGCCTTGATCTCTTGATCTCCTGATCTCAGCCGTCCGATCGTGTTCGTGGGTTATTTGTTCTTTGGATTCGTGATCTTGTTCGTAATCATCTTGTTCGTGATTTGTTGCAATTGAGTTCGTGCCCAGGAATCTGTTCCCGTTATTTTCTTTCTCTCTGTTGGATTCGTCATCTCTTAGGCAAGTAACTTGTACTCCAATTCATTTGTTTGATACAAGTCAAAAGTTTACCTATAGTGTAGTTGGGTCTAAAGACGACTCTTGTTTGTGTTATGTTTGATGGGTTTTGTCTCTATTGTGAAAATTTGACCATAGATGACTCATGACACAATATGGATATGAATTAACTTAGGTTTTACCCGTTCTTGATTTTGTTCGTGTATGCAAGACTTTTGTGTGAGAATTCGTGATTTGGTTGAGACCCACGTGTTATATTTGGTGTGGACATGCTAGATAGTCTAATTCATGATGTTTAGACACTTGGTAGATGTGATTTCATGTTTTGGTGTGTTGGGATTAATTTTCTTGAATCTATGTTGATTTTGTTTTTATGGGAAAAATCTGTAATTTGTCGCTGTTCTGTTTTGTTTGCTGTTTTGGACTATTTTAAAGTCAGTATCTTAATTTCGGTATAAAACATGAGTTTTAGAGAATTTCGTCTATTTTCAAAATCCTCTGACCTTTCTTGATTTTGTTTTCGTATGAGTGAGTTATGACTGTTTTACTACAGAGGTGTCGATCTTTTCCAGATTTTGTTTTTTCAGTAGTTTTGATGAAAAATCATTTTAAAGAACTATGCTACATATATTATTTTGACCCAAAACTTTGGTCAGTATTTCTTTACCTAGTTAGGGATTTCTCAGAATTTTGGTGAAATTTATTGATGAGTTTTATGTGTTGTTTCATGCTCGCTTATGAAATCTACACGTGGTGTATTTTGCTCGCTAATCTGTAAAGAACCTTATTTTCACTATGGTTCCTTTTACTGTATGAAAAATATTTGTGAAATATGAAAGTTAATATATTTTATCTATTTTCACCTTTCTTTGGCAGATTTGGATTTCGTTTCACTGGTTGCGAGATACTTCAGTTTTCGTACAGCAGTGTTGGGACTTCCAGATTTTCTAAAGTGTCGTTTCTTGATATTTTCTAAATTTTGATGACTAAACTAATTTTACTGGAATATTATGAAACTTTATATTTTGATTATAGACATATAGGAAAATACCCCAGATTATTTCTAAATTTATTTGAGAGGTTTTGATGTGGTTTTCCTGACTGAGAATTCATTTTCCTGATTTCTGACTGTACATGTTTTCTGGATTCAATCCTGTTTTGAGTTATGATGTTGTGAACTGCTATATGACTTATTTATATTCTTTGTATTCATGTGGAAGTCTATTTTCCAGATCCTTCGACATATCTAGATTTGGATGTTTGTAGTAGCAGGAATCACTGTTTTAGTACAACACTGTCTTGCTGTCCTGAATTAGAAAACTAGTTGTTTTACCCTGTTATATGTTATCTTGTACCTGTACTTGTTTATCTTGCACCCTGAACTTGATACATATTTATGCTCTGATATTCTTGCTTTGTTTTGCGACACATATATGCATGCCAGATTATAATAATAAATGACCAAGCCGGGGTTTTAATGGAAAGATCTAATAGTGGATAATTCAGAAACGAGTACTCAGAAGGGGGTCCGTGTTTTTCATTTTGATTCATGTTGATGTATGGACCTGTTGGTTCATGTACCTGTTACCTTTTGATGCATGATACCTGTTGGTTCATGTACCTGTTACTTGTTGATGCACGGACCTGTTGGTCGTGTACCGCTTGATTCATGAACCTGTTGATACATGAATCAGATGATTCGTGTACCTGTTTGATTCATGAACCTGTTTTCTATTTCTATTCTGATTCCTGAGTACACTGTCCTCTATGGTCCACTATGAAATATAAAGCAAACTATTTGTTGTAGCAACCATGTAGTAAAAGCTGGGATGCATGAAGTGCTACCTAGATAGTAATCACTATAAGACTTGATATATGATTCTTGAACATGATACTTGAACATGATACATGCTTACTTGATACTTGACTACAAGATACATGAGATTTGATACTTGATATATGATTACATGATTATCTGTTTACCTGTATACCTGTTACCTGATACCTGTTACATGTTTACCTGTTTATTTGATTACTTGACACTTGATTCATGCCATTTACACTTGTTCATTTTGCCATGCTAGTTATTTATTTTGACATCATGCTTATACCATATTGCTAGTTAGTTTTTTCGTGTGCTTGTATCATATATTATAAGTGGCCCGTAACTTGCAATTGACGGGTATTTGTTTTTCTCTTTTTCTTTTTCCTGCATTCGTTGAATTGCATATTTTGGAGAACAGGTTCCAGACGATATTGGTGACATGAAATATTAGTGCTGGATCTTGTTATTATTATTTCTTGTAGTTTTCTTGACCAATAATTCTATTTATGTATTTGAATTTATTATTGTATTTGGACAATATGACCCCGGATATTTGTTTTTTTCAGATCATGACTATTTAAGATTAATATATTTTATTTCAAGTATTCTTGTTGGTATTTTGGTTCATATGTGCATGTGGTTGATTCTTTTGCTTCCGACTCTGATGATTCTTGTGAATGTTGTAAAGATTCTTGAACAGCTTATGGATGATGAAAATCATTGGCTGGGCCAATGTTACGTACTCGTATTTCGTATTTTTGGAAAGCAGAACGTGACAATAGTGGCTATTATTTACTTGTTCTGTTGACATGCTTGTTCTTGGAAGTGATCCCTCATTATAAATGAAGTTAAAATTGTGCTATCCAAAGAATTCAACATGAAAAACCTAAGTATTGTGAACACCATAGGTATAAGGGTGAGTTTTGGCTGGCAAGGGATAACTCTTAGCCAAACTCATCAAATCAAATGTGTTTCAAAAGTGGGGATATAGTGATTGAAGGTGTGTTTTGAAACACCTTATGATTATGATAAAAGGTTGACACCTAATGATGGTGCAACTATGAGACAGGTAGATCATTCTAAAGGAATTGACAGTCTCCTGTATACAAAGATCTGCACTAGAATAGACATAGCCTTTGAGGTAGGTATGATCTGCAGATTTACTAATAATCCCATACACATTTGAGTGCCCTTAAGAAGCTATTGAGATACCTGAGTGGTATTCAAGAGTTTACTTTGTGCTACTCTAGTCATTCTTCGAATGAATGGATGATCTGATGCATTATGATGCTCAGAATTTAGTGAAAGTCGATAACTAGTAGATATGTGTTTACACTAAGAAAAACAAAAATATTATGAAAATAAAAAGCAAACATGTACTGTGCTATCATCCAGGAAATCAGACCTCCATGTGTAATCCTCTGCAGGGAAAAAGGCTGAGTGGATGGAAGAAATTGTTGCTAGTTATCTATTAAGAAGTTTAAGTAACTCTCTAATTCTGTTATGTGACTATCAAGCTACAATGCACTGTGGCTCATAACTCACTCTATAATAGTCAGAGAAGTATATTAAGGCTGAAAGAAGCCTAGTTGAACTTTCTCATAGATAAAGTGCAATTGCGACAAGTATGGCTAATGCTCTTACTAAGAGATTTGAAAGTTATCTAATTATCAAAACTGTGGGGGAAATAGAGTTGAAAGCTATTGAGTCAAAACTTTCACATCCTAATTGTTTTGAAATTTAGAATCCAATTGGAGCTATAGAAAAATTCAAACTTAAGCATCAATTTTAGGCAGTTGACATGTTTTAGATAATTTTGATGATTCCACATATATTTCACAAATATATAATGTCATTCCAATTTTGATGGTATTATATATCTAGGAAATTTACTTAGAATAATCATATTATTCCATTACGAAACATGAAAACTTTTCGATGTGTTTCCGATGATTAAATTGTCCTAAATATCATTTCAATTTTGATGATATGTCTTTTATGGATACATGTTTCATTCCAATTTTGATGATTCAATGTTAAACCATGATTGAAATGACAGTCTTTTCATTCCAATATGAAACATAGTATGGTTCTTGTATAGAAACTATAAAAGTTCATGTTCTTTATTTAGTTAAAGAAACTTGATTGTGAGACTTGCGTTACATTTTTGCTAAGCTAATTATGAATTGTACTAAGTTTTTTTATGGAACTAGATACTTTGTGAAATTCGTTGGAATTCTTAGAGATGTGTCTCTTGATATTCTTGTTTTCTATAAGCTAGCAAAGATGGAGGAATTGAATCTGTCAACATAGATTTCAAAAAATAATAATTTGCTCAAAATGGAGGAGTAAACATAAAACAGTGTGCAAGGATAAAGTTTCAGTTTATTTCTTTCGAGAATAAATTAGTCACTTGCTTGATAAAACTTCTGTTGAATTTAAGACTCTTGTGTTCATGAGCTTAAAACTCACATTTTGTTCTTAAAGTTTATTTGCTTTGTTTGATTTTAAAACTATGACAGACTATTCCAGTTGGTTTAGTCTTTGTGAACTATTCTGAATTGGATATGGTTTGGAACTAGTTAATTAAATTGGTTTAGTCTTGATTGAACTATTCAGTTTTATAATTCTATTGGTTCTTATGAAACTATAACTTTTTGATGCTTTCTTTTATGGACAACTATCAGCCAGTCAGTTTTATAGTGAACTGATGAGATAATCCTGTACTTTATATATTGAGAATATAGGAGGAGATTGTTGGATATATTGGTATATTCTCTCTATATAAATATTGTATGTGCATATGAGTAACACGTGTAATGAACGTACAATTGATTGGATATTGGAACGCGGATTTGTGAGCTTATAACTCGATACCCAAACCAGTATTTAGGAATAAATACTGACTTGTGATAGCAGTCTAGGTATTCCAATCTTGATACCTAGGGTGAATATCTCAAGCAACTTAGATCTAGAGATAAACTCTAATTCCCAATTGTTAATTTTCTCACAAAACTTAACATCTCGGACGCAAAGTTACTTTGCTTCCGACCATTTTTTCGGTTTTTTAATTACGAAAAAATGTATTTTTTTGGAGGGATGCAATTCGAAGTTCCATCTGACGATTAAAATAATACTCCCTCCGTTTCACTTTAAGTGATATTTAGGGGGATTTTTCTTGTTTCACTTTAAGTGATATTATCCAATTTTTTTCCTTTTTTTTTCCAAGAACACCCTTATTTATGTTGAAGTTTTATCTTAATTACTCATCTTAATCCTATCAACTATTTTTAGAAAATTGTAGTTTCAAGTTTCTAGATTTTATTTTCTCCAAAAATTTAATGCAAACTCCCCCTCACCTACTACTTGCAACTCTATATATTTTCCAAATCAAAAGTACTACTCCTACACTCTTCCTTAATCTGTGTGCAATTACTCCTAGTAATTAATCATAGAGACTTATTAATAAGGGTATAAAGGAAAAAAAATATTTATCTCACCCTTCCTTAATCTGTGTGCAAAACTCCTAAATATCACTTAAAGTGGAATGGAGGGAGTATATTTTTTAGAGGGACGCAAATTCACTTTGCGCCCTTTAAAATATGCATAATTCTCATATCTATTCTCATTTATAGCAATCTACTGTTGCTTTTGAATCAAAACATGCATAAATAATAAATGACTGCAGTTCGTTATTTGCTATAAAATAAATTTTATAGATAATTGGCAAATCGACCGTGGATGCTCTAAGTCATTTAAATTTGAAGTTGATAACTTTAATGAATAAGGAAAGAGAAAAGTCGGAGTAAACAGTTTAAGTGGAGCCATGCTTTAAATTTGAAGTTGATAACTTTAATGAATAAGGAAAGAGAAAAGTCGGAGTAAACAGTTTAAGTGGAGCCATGCAATAAATTTTAGGGTTTTGAACAGTGAACAACCAGTACCACATCCAGGAAAAAAAAATCTGGTTTTAAGTGGAGCCATGCATTCAGGGCCAGAACTGAGGTAGAGACTGGAGGGAGACCGGAGAGGCGATCACCTCGGCCTTTTAATTTTTGCTTATTTTATGTTTTTCGGAGCCCCAAAATTTTTTTCGTTATACCTATAAATACGTATTTTAGACGGAAGTCAAATTACAATGTGTATATTTTTTTAGCGGTCCTCAAATTTAAATTATGTGAGTTTATCTCGATTATGTAAGCTGCCGGCCCTGCATGCATGCAATACTTTTTAATTATACCACTATTTTACTCATCACCTTTTTATCCCAAGCTTATCAGTATTATAGTGCACTCTTACACTTTACACAAATTAAAGTACATTATAAATTATTGGTTATTAATTATTATGACATGTGTCTAAATTTGGTTTAAAGAGAAACATAAAAAAGATACGCACTTGGATTTTCTTCCACCCAAGTATAATTGAGGGTTTGAGACATGGGCGGATCTAGGGATTGGGATATGCTAAGCCCTTCCAATATTTTGGTATTTTTTATTGCAATTTTTTTGGGGAAAATATTAGTGTGGGATATATATTTCAGTCCCTCAAAATATTTTTTAATGCCCATCTCATATATATTTGAGCCTTCTATTTATTTTTTTGACCCAAACCCAACTCTATTCTATCTAGTATGTATAATAACAACTTTATTCCTCTAGTATCTATAACAACTTTGTATATATTTTGTATGTTATCTTGTGCGAATTTTTTTTTCCAAACCATTTGATAACACTTAAATCACTATTACCTCTCCACTTTAGGATGGTTCATGATTCAAAATCCCTTGTTAATTAGTATATATATGCTAGTAGATTCATGTCTTGGTACTGTAATTGAATTGACTGGTATTTATTGCCATCTTATATAGCTAGATTGTTTTTCCTAAACAACTTGTCTAGCTAGCTATCTCTTAGGTCACTGATATTCTTCAAATAATGGTTTTTTGCACATAAACACTTTTGAGTTTCCACGATTGTTAAAATATGATAATTGAGATTGTACAAAGTATATGTATGGACGACCAGTCCAGCTCAAATCACTCTCAACAGACATTTTTAAGTCAGAGTCATTGAACCATTGCTGATAATCATAAACATCGCAGCAAATCAGAACCGTATAATTTTAACATAAAATTTAAAATTTCTACATGCAGATTAATCATAACGGGCTTCTTTTACAAGTACAAGCCTTCTCCAGCATCCTCTACAATACATGTGGCTCTTTCAAGCCCATAAAAAGTGACAGATTAGGCCCACTAAGAGAGACCCAGCCCATAAGGGCTGTTAGCCAAATTTCTTATCCCCAAACAAGAAAATTTATCTCTTGAGAGGAAGATTTGAGTAGGAGATAAGGAATTCAATATCAATATAATGGATTCATATCAATCTCTTATACTGTCTTCAGACCTATAAATACCCTCCCCCCCCCCCCTCTCCCTCAGTCAGAAGGTAATTGGTAATTTCTCTCTAAAACTCTCTTTCTCTTTTTGGTTCTGAATTGAGCGTCAGAGGGTCTATCGTTGGGGCCACCCTGGTGTCTCAAGCTTTTTGCAAGTCCATCGGCCGCGTCAACAGCCGTCGGATTCAGATCGTGGTATTCAATCAATGATCCAGGTTTAATCTTAGGAGTTCTAACTATTTTTCACGGTAACAATCAAAGGAGAGATCTTTAATAGTTTCCTTCAAATATAAACTCACGATCTGTTTACTCCCACACCAAAATAAGCGTAATAGATTGCAGCCGTATGTGAGAAAACCACACAAATCAGACTTACTGTCGTGCCACCAAGACTGAGAAGGAGAGTGTCCACCTCAAGCCGTCGCACCAACTCTTTTCGTCAACAAGATCCTCCCGCGGAGGACCCAATTCCTCCTCAACAGCCGGATCCGCCCCTACAGCCTAATCAAGATCATATCAATGGAGAGGCACTGGCAGGCTCCTGACAAAGCCGTCATGAACAGCATCGTGAACAACACCTTCTGCACGACCATATCTCAGTCCATAATCCTTGCAGCGATTCAATGGCTTCGCAAGGTCCCCAAGGGTTAACACTACAAAAGAAAGTAGATTTCCCGGCGCTTTTTGACCTATTCGCCGGCGTTTTTTTACGCCGGTGAAACATTCACCGGCGTTTACAATAGCGCCGGTCCGAGTGTCGCCGAATCGAGCGCCGCTGAAAGGTAGGGGTCTACACCGGCGGTTTTACTGGGCGCCGGTAAATGTGAAACCTACACCGGCGGCCCAAAAACGCCGGTGTATTGGGCCCTCTGAGTGCCGTCTTTTACCTCAGATATACATTCACCGGCGGCTGTAAACCGCCGGTGTTCATTAATTTACCGGCGTTGCTTTAAACGCCGGTGTAGAGTGAACGTTCACCGGCGTTCTATGGCCGCCGGTGTACGTCCGTTTATAGCTGCCCTCTTTTACCAACTCACAAGCCCCGGCGTGACCAAAAACACCGGTAAACCGAACTACACCGGCGTTTTATCAAACGCCGGTGTTCCTTTTTGCCGTTACAATTGACGCTATTCACCGGCGTCTAGCGGCATACACCGGCGTTTGTGTGGCCGCCGGTCTATCACACTCTGCAACTAATTCAATAGATAGACCGGCGTTTTATAAAAATCCGGTCTAGCTATGCCCGTTTGTATTCCTTTCTCCGTTTTCCGTTCGATTTCAATTCACAATTTCTTTTACAAAACCCATAAACTAATTCATAACTACTGATTCAACCAATTTCATTTCATATTAATGTGCAAATGACAACCAAACACAAGAAATATAATAAAGTTTAACACGTGTCATATCCAAATATCTCAACAAAGTAATTACCAGTGTCATAGTCACAACCAAATTCATCGCAAAATTAACAGTCATAATCACAACCAAATTAACAGACCGACGAACATCCCAAATATCTCAACATCCCAAATATCTCAAGTCTGACAAATATCCCAACTAAACCGCCTGACACAACTCTCATCCAAAAAAAACAGTCTGACATAACAGCAAGGAGGACATAAGAACAATCATACAGCAAGGACACAAGAACAGCAAGGAGGACAGCAAGGAGGACCACGGATTCATACCCTCGAGGAGCTTCAGTTCTGATCATCAGAATTTTCTTCATCTGGGCGACCGCTCTGTGAACAAAAAAAAACAATAGTTTAGTTCAATAGTATACCACAATACAGAATATACATATTTTTTGAACTTGCAAAAAAATCTAACTGTATCTTAAATTATAAGATCAAAGTGCCAATTGCAAATGGAATTGTTGATGATATATAGAGAGGTAAAATAATTACATTGCAATGCTAAAAATCCGGTACTTAATTTTGTTTTTTAAATATATCTAAAATAACAAAACAAATGAAAATTCAGTATCTAACTCGAAAACTCTATATTATCTCCCTTGATTGGGAATATCCACTACCTAAAATAGTAAAACAAATAAAAATTCAGTATCTAAGCATCTCTTTCATGGATTGTTCAGACAATCCATGAAACTGTCATCGTGGACGGAAACCAAATATAAGAAAAATAAGAAAAATAAGATAGGGCTCATATCAAGTTTATTTTTAGGGAACTGTCATCGTGGAAGGAAACCAAATATATATAGAAGCCAGAAATGGAAACAGAAAAGAGAAAGGTAGAGACTTTGGATACACCAGGCTAACATAGCGGCATTTTCCTCATCTCTCTCTCATCCCTTGTTTCCCTTCAGCACATGAACCCAAAGAGACATCAGCAACAACAGCAAGAGGGACAAGAACGACAATAATAATAAATTATTACGAACAAGATGTCTCTATATGGGTTTCTAGATCTCCACTCGAGCCCACTCTTTCTAATCACAGCCCAATTAAGAACATAGACAACATCCACTGAACAATCCAAGCATAGCCCAGCCAAAATTTGCCATCCTAGATCCAATCATAGCCCAGATAAAAAAACCATTTTTGGCCGAAGATTGCAATCAGGTTACATTAACAGTATCTGAAAATCAAAATTTCTCCACTATCTGAGCTTATGTGTTGCTCTCCAACTATATCGCAAAACCCAAGTGTTGTGCATATCCGGCCGGAGGATTGTGGCATACGTACCTATATACCATCCTCAGTTCAAAGTGTACCCATTTTTGGTATGAAAACAAACATGCCAAGAAGACAATCAGGTGCATGAAATGAGCTTCACTAACAGTTAAGTGAAAATAGGACCCAAAAAATTGTTTGGAATTAGAAGACCATCAGGTTTGTGAAGGAAGCATCACTAACAGTGAACGAAACTGGGGATGCTATGCAGCATACTTTGTTTGGAAATGAACCCATTTTGTGTTAAGAAAACCATTTTTGGCCGAAGATTGCAATCAGGTTACATTAAAAGTATCTGAAAATGAAAATTTCTCCACTATCTGAGCTTATGTGTTGCTCTCCAACTATATCGCAAAACCCAAGTGTTGTGCATATCCGGCCGGAGGATTGTGGCATACGTACCTATATACCATCCTCAGTTCAAAGTGTACCCATTTTTGGTATGAAAACAAACATGCCAAGAAGACAATCAGGTGCATGAAATGAGTTTCACTAACAGTTAACTGAAAATAGGACCCAACAAAATGGTAGCCTTAGAAGACCATCAGGTTTGTGAAGGAAGCATCACTAACAGTGAACGAAACTGGGGATGCTATGCAGCATACTTTGTTTGGAAATGAACCCATTTTGTGTTAACAAAACCATTTTTGGCCGAAGATTGCAATCAGGTTACATTAAAAGTATCTGAAAATCAAAATTTCTCCACTATCTGAGCTTATGTGTTGCTCTCCAACTATATCGCAAAACCCAAGTGTTGTGCATATCAGGCCGGAGGATTGTGGCATACGTACCTATATACCATCCTCAGTTCAAAGTGTACCCATTTTTGGTATGAAAACAAACATGCCAAGAAGACAATCAGGTGCATGAAATGAGCTTCACTAACAGTTAAGTGAAAATAGGACCCAAAAAATTGTTTGGAATTAGAAGACCATCAGGTTTGTGAAGGAAGCATCACTAACAGTGAACGAACCTACATACCATCCTCAGTTCACAGTGAACCCATTATTTGGTCAAATTCAATTGCCAAGATGACAATCAGATGCATGAAAATAAGCTTCACCAACAATAAAACAAAATGGGTTCACTTCAACAACAGCAACAACAGCAACAACAGCAAGAGGGAACCAAATATAGAACAATTGGGTTTTGAATGGAGATTGAAGTCATAGAACAATTCTTCATAGAAGAAAAATACGAATAGGGCTCATAGCAAGTGTAAGTTTAACTAGAACTGTCATCGTGGAAGGAAACCAAATATAGAAGCCAGAAAGAGGAATGGTAGAGAATGAGGATACACCAGACTAACATAGCGGCATTTTCCTCATCTCTCTCTTATCCCTTCTTTCCCTTCAACACACGAACACAAAGAGACATCAGCAACAACAACAAGAGCGACAAAAACAACAATAATAATAAATCATTATGAAGAAGATGTCTCTATATGGGTTTTCAGATCTCCACTCGAGCCCTCTCGTTCTAATCACAGCCCAACTAAGAACATGGACAACAGCCACTGAACAATCCAATCACAGCCCAATCCAAATTGGCCATCCTGGATCTTAATGAAATAAGCTTCAGTAGTAGTAAAAGAAGATGGGCATGCTAGCAGCAAACTCAGTTTGGAAGTGAACCCTTGTTTGGTTAAAAAATCATGCCAAACATGGCAAACAGGTTACTTTAACAGTATCTTGAAATGAAAATTTCCATTAATGCCTCAGTTCACAGTAAACCCATTCCTTTATCAAAAAAACATGGCAAGAAGACAAGTAGATGCATGAGATGAGCTTCATTAACAGTGAAAGAGGATGGGGATGCTAGCAGCATACGCAGTTTGGTGGTGAACCCATTACTTGATCAAAGGATCATGCAAAAGAGGGCAATCGGCAGGATACCTTAACAGTAAGTTAAAATGAAAATTTCCATTAACTGAGCTTAATTATATGTTGCTCCACTAATTGTTGTGCCCAACTTAATCTAAAACCAACTTGTTGTGCAAATCACAGACCATTTTGGCGTACGTAGCTATAGCATCCTCAGTTCACACTAAACCCATTTAGTATCAAAAAAACATGCCAAGAAGACAAGCAGATGCATGAACTGAGCTTCATTAACAGTGAAAGACCATGAAAATTTCCGGTATCTAAGCATTTATTTTTCTATTAATTCTTCATCCCAACTAAACCATTCAAGTTAAGGAAATCAACATGCATCTATCTGAAAAATATGCTAAGCTTGGAAAATAAGGGAAATCAAGAGATGATACCGAAGAGAGCGAGAGAGAGAGCGGAGGAGGGAAATCGAAAATGACGAATAGGGCTCATAGCAAGTGTAAGTTTAACTAGAACTATCATCGTGGAAGGAAACCAAATATAGAAGCCAGAAAGAGGAATGGTAGAGAATGAGGATACACCAGGCTAACATAGCGGCATTTTCCTCATCCCTCTCTCATCCCTTCTTTCCCTTCAACACACGGACACATAGAGACATCAGCAACAACAGCAAGGATGACAAGAACAACAATAATAATAAATTATTATGAACGAGATGTCTCTATATGGGTTTCCAGATCTCCACTCCAACTCGTGTCTTTCTAATCACAGCCCAATTAAGAACAATTGCTCACAGTCACTTTTAAAGAAACATATATGCTCAGATAATGGAAATTTTCATTTTAAGATACTTTTAAAGTAACCTGATTGCCATCTTTGGCATGATTGCCATCCTCATCTTCTTTTACTGTTAATGAAGCTCATCTTATGCATCTGATTGTCATCTTGACATGTTTTTTATAACAAAATGGGTTCACTGTGAACTGAGGATGCTATAGGTACGTATGCCAAAATCCTCCGGATATGCACAGCAATTGGGTATTAGATTTAGTGCAGCGATGGACAGGGCTCATATCAAGTATAATATTACGGACTGTCATCGTGGAAGGAAACCGATTTAATATATAACAAGGGGGGATGGTAGAGACTTTGGATACACCAGGCTAACATAGCGGCATTTTTCTCATCTCTCTCTCATCCCTTCTATCCCTTCAACACACGGACACATAGAGACATCAGCAACAACAACAAGAGGGGATTGGTCCAACAAAAAGTATAGATTATAATAAACGAGATGTCTCTATTTGGGTTTTTAGAACTCCACTCCAGCCCTTTCTTTCTAATCACAGTCCACTTAAGAAAATTAGATTTAGTTGGGCTCAAGAATTAGTAGAGCAACATATAAGCTCAGGTACTGTTAAAGTAACCTGCAGATTGCCATCTTTGGCATGATTTTGTAAAACAAAATGAGTTCACTATGAAACTAAGTATGCTGCTAGCATACCAAAATCCTCCAAATCAGTACAACAACGCGGCTGAACAAACCTTATCAGCAGGTCATACTATGTCATCTAAGCATGTTATGTGTCAAAGTGGGATTGGTAATACAATGCACGAACGACACGTATTAGTTGTTTGTGAGTATGCAATAGGGTGCAGCTATGAACAGGGCTCATATCA
Organism: Hemerocallis citrina; assembly: GCA_017893485.1. Taxonomy (NCBI): domain Eukaryota; kingdom Viridiplantae; phylum Streptophyta; class Magnoliopsida; order Asparagales; family Asphodelaceae; genus Hemerocallis; species Hemerocallis citrina. The sequence goes on from CM030360.1 coordinate 180,041,504, forward strand.
AGTGTAGTATTATGGACTGTCATCGTGGAAGGAAACCCATTTAATATATAAGCCATATATGGAGCCAAAAAGAAGGATGGTAGAGACTTTGGATACACCAGGCTAACATAGCGGCATTTTCCTCATCTCTCCCCTCATCCCTTCTTTCCCTTCAACACACGGACACATAGAGACATCAGCAACAACAACAAGAGGGGAATAGTCCAACAAAAAGTATAGATTATAATAAACAAGATGTCTCTATATGGGTTTCCAGATCTCCACTCCAGCCCTTTCTTTCTAATCACAGCCCACTTAAGAAACATAGACGAAATACTTATAGACGACACCCACAATGCACACTCACAAACACTAGTACGTGTCTTTCATGCATTCAAGACCATAATCTCTTAAAAAAAACCAATTTAAATACTTACCCTGGGTGGGACTTGGGACTGCTGCCCTATTAAATTGGCCATTTGTTCTTGGAGGAGTACAACTTGTGCCTTTAAGGCAGTCATATCCTCGTCGTGATTGCCACTTGAACTAGATGGACTCCGTCCAAATAGCCGCGAGGGGGTTGGTCCCAGGCCCATACCACGGACACGTCCATGCCTTTCCTTTCCCTTAACATCGGTCAAGGCAAGTCTCTGCCGGGTACGCCAATCTGGGCGTGGAGCCGTAGGGTCCGAATCTGAAGCAGAGGAGATTTCATCATACCTTTTCCGAGCATTAGTCTGTAAAAGGACATAGCAATCAGAGTTAAAAGCAGGTGAGATTTCGACTGCTCATTAGATATTAGTTCACAAATTACCAGAATCCGTGCTGCCTCAGGGCTCGCATACGTCCCATCCTTTGATTTGTGGGTGGCATCAAAAAAGTCGATGTCCCCAAACTCCGTAGCCCCCCCCCAAATCTTCTGCCTATACATTAGTAAGATAAAATGGTTATAAACAAATAACTGTAAGTAAAAAATTGTTCAATACTATTGCGCCTACCAATTCTTCCCGCACCAGAGCGAAGCTCTGTGTACCAGCGGTGTGCAGAACTAGCTGCTTTGACCGACTGGCAGCTCCCACCTCCGCCCTTTTCTGTACATGCCACAATGAAGTTAACAGAGAAATTCATTATAGCCGCCATACAACCACATACTCATTAGATTTTTTTGTGTTTAATGTAAATACCTGACCGATCACCGAACTCCAGTAGTGCACAAGAAATTGCCAATCCGAAGGCTCCACATTTTCTGGCACATTCACTGCATTCTCCTCCTCTGAAAGCTCTTTGTTATAAAACTTCGACTTCAATTCACTCTTGTAGTCCCTCCACTTCTTCGAGAGTGACTTTTCAACCCAAGGAGTAAGGGAGTCGGCGAACGAGAAGTATTGCTGCAAAATTCATTACCCATCACTAATAATACATATTTCAATAATAATTTTTCGCCGACCAATTATGTATTTTAGATGAGAAATACCTTGACGGTCGTAATAGCGGTGGTTTTTGTGGTGGTTGGCACCTTCGGCCAACTCTCGTATGACAGAGGAAGTATGTGGGGGTTCCTTGCTATGACACCAATGAAGGAGGAAAATTTGCTGGCGTTGTCGCCAACTGGTTGCCCAACATCGTTCGCCTCCACCTCGATCCTTTCATCATTCTGAAGCCTCCAAACATTCGTCATCTTCGTCCGCCCACGATGTTTTTTGACAGTGGGCGGCGTGCTACCCTCACCCTCTTCGGTTTGACTGCCACTATTCTGTAGTGGCTGCTCATCCCCATGGCTCTCGTTGCCATCATTTATAGTTGACCTCTTTAAACGCCTCGGCATGTTGTACCTGTCAAGGATTCAAATACACACATGCCAAGAAGACAATCAGATGCATGAAATCAGCTTCATTAACAGTGAAAGAAGATGAGGCCTATGCTAGCAGCATACTTAGTTTGGAAGTGAACCCATTATTTGGTTAAAAAATCATGCCAAAGAGGGCAATCAGGTTACTTTAACAGTATGGCCAATTTAAAATTTCCATTATCCGATCTTATATGTTGCTCTACTAATTCTTGAGCCCAACTAAATCTAAAACCCAATTGTTGTGCATATGTGGAGGATTTTGGCATACAACTATAGCATCCTCAGTTCACAGTGAACCCATTTAATACCAAAAAAACATGCCAAGAAGGCAATCAGATGCATGAAATAAGCTTCATTAACAGTAAAAGAAGATGAAAATTCTAGCAGCATACTTAGTTAGGAAGTGAACTCATTTTTTGTTAAAAAATCATGCCAAAGATGGCAAACAGGTTACTTTAACAGTATCTTGAAATGAACATTTTCATTATCTGAGCATATATGTTGATCTACTAATTCTTTAGCCTAACTAAATCTAAAACCCAATTGTTCAGCATATCCGGAGGATTTTGGCATCCGTAGCTATAACATCCTCAGTTCACAGTGAACCCATTTTGGTTAAAAAAACATGCCAAGATGAAATTTCCAAACTAAGCTTATTTAACAATAAGAAAGTATATGAAATTTCTTGCAGCATACTTAGTTTGGAAGTGAACCCATTTTTGGTTAAAAAATCATGCCAAAGAGGGCAATCTGCAGGTAACTTTAACAGTTTCTTGAAATGAAAATTTACATTATCTGAGCATATATGTTGCTCCACTAATGGTTGTGCCCAACCCAATCTAAAACCCTATTGTTGTGCATCGTCGGTTCACAGTGAACCCATTTTATATCAAACAAACATGCCAAGAAGACAATCAGATGCATGAAATCAGCTTCATTAACATTATAAGAACATGAAAATTTCAACATGCATCTATCAGAAAAAAATGCTAAGTATCAAAAATTAGGGGAATCAACAGATGATACCGAAGAGAGAGAGAGAGCGGGGCGACGAGCGCGGGGGGGAAGATAGAGAGAGAGCGGGGCGACACGATCGTTTTCCGTTCGCCGATTCACCTCCAAATCGGGATAGGGAGGAGGGAAATCGAAAATGGCGAAGGGAAGAGGGGACGATGACGAATGTTCGAAGCCCGTCGAAGAGGACGAAGCGGCGGAGGCAAACGCGCGGGAAGGAGAGCGAGGAAGGAGGGAAAACGAAGCGCCTTTTCCTTTTTTACTTTTTTGGGGTTTAGGGTAATGGCGAGCGAAAGGTTAGGCAGATGGGATTTATCGCAGCTTTTCACCGGCGTTTTAATTAGACACGCCGGTGAATCATAAACTTCACCGGCGTTTTTAAATAAAACGCCGGTGAATAATCGGATTCACCGGCGTTTTAATTCGGCCGCCGGTATATAACCATCGCATCTGGTGGCCCCATCCTAATCGCTACCTACACCGGCGTTACTAGTAAAATGCCGGGGAATAATCGCCGGTAAATCTGGTTTCTTTTGTAGTGTAAGAAATCTCTGTCAAATCATCAGTGCTAGACATGAAGGAACTGACCTGTAATTCTGTTTGGATAAGAGGCGCACTAGAACCGAGGCCTCCCGCTCAGAACATCAAGTAAACTAAAGAAGCAACTTTCCCCGAAGGACGAGATCAAGATACTCCTCTTCTTACAGGGGGCACACTGCATATAGAAGTCTGACTCATCAAAGTTGAAAGCATCTTGAGAGAAATAGAGAGAAAGAGGCCACAATCACCAGGGCCGAATTGGAAAACTTCAAGCTTGACATACTCCGAGCAATCCAAGGCAGTCAAGATCAGGGTTGACCCTTAAAAGAAGAATCATGAGATTCAATTGGATCCAAGGGGAATGACGACCAAGTCCTTTGCCGAATTCGAGAAGTAGAAGATCGCCTGAAACAAATGAAAAATGAGGGGAACCGCTCCAGCAGGGCTTACCGTGTAGCACCCCGAATTTTCAATATAATAAACTCAGAAATACGTGGCACAATTTCCAGCATCTACCTCAATATAATAGTAAATATAGTCAAACATAGATAATTTTTTTTACTTTTATTACATCAATTCTTTACATAGCACAGAAGAAAATTAAACACCTTGAATTACAATTTCTTTTACAACACATTCTTTTACAATTTGCATAAGCCACACTATCATTCTACCACATGCATCCAAATCCCAAGCTATAGGTACCTACCTGTAAAACATGAGTCTAGAGATAACTCTAACCCCAAAACTATAGGGATCAGCCATAACGGTGTGAGTGACATTAAAAGAAAATACAATATTAAGAATAAATTCATAATCAATACATTCCAACCGTAGTAATAATGAAATATGAAATGACAATAAATAAGGCATGAAAACATCAAGTGAAACTAAGCTAAGTGTCAAGTGTAAGAAAACAGAAAAACATCAAGCATAATACAAGTCAAGCAAACACAAATACGTATGATGACTCTCTAATGCATACTTGTCGGATTCTATGCATTGCATACTACATTGTTTCGGTGCAAGTCCTTATCGTTTTCTACTTTATAGGGTTAAATCCCTCATTATGCAACTAATCATACTACGGTGATAGAAACAAGATCTAGAATACTCCGCAAACAGGCCTAACAACCCACGATACGCAAGCATCATATAAGCATAGCTCAAAAAACTGGAGAATCACCTTCCTGCCATGTACCCCACGAATAGGCCTGCCGACCATCGACGTGCAGATACACAGTACATTCCGTAAATAGGTCTGTCGACCCTCGACATGCGAATGCAACATATGTTTCGTGAATAGGCCTGCCGACCCTCGACACGCGAACATACCAACTGTCCTCTCGGGACACAACAACTTACAGTCCTGGAATGCATCCGTCGGACTAACAACAGAGCATATACTTACGTTTACCAAGTTTTATCACATCTCCACAAGTGCATGTCCTTAGGTTGATTATTATTAATTAAAACACAAATTTCCCTCTCTAGAGTTGGTGTACCCTGCCGGACTTAATTCCACTAAAACAACACCAAGGCTCCAACTGGAAAATATCCACAAAATCTCATCTGCCAGTTTACAGGAATCTCACTCAACCTCTGGAGACTCACAAATCAAATACCAAAATAAAACATTTCATTAAAACTCTTAATTTCATCATCAAATAGTTTATATTAAGAAAAACTCCTTTAATCAAATAAATCCAAATTTATCCAAATACCCGCAAATTTCCAAAAGTAAAATCCGAGATTAAATCTCTTGAACAACTGAGCTTCACATCTTGAAGTCACAAAAAATCACCAAAACAACAACTCCTTTGAAAGCCATATATATTTCACCTTTTTAGAGTCGTAGAAACACAAATTAAATTCTATTAAAATCAAATTATAACTCTCTATAAAATACAGTAATCTGTAGCAAAAGCTTCATTTAAAACAGTAGATCAATAGACCCTAAGTTCGAAGAAATAATATTTCAAGAAATTAGCAAGAAACTCAACAAAGCAATCAGTAGCGCGGCTGACGGTTGACTGTCAAGCTAGTTCAAAAAGCAAAGTTCGACTCTCATACTAAATTTTCAAAACCCAAGAACAGACAGTCGACCAATATTTCATGTGTAATTTTGTGCGGTCGACCGACATGTTCAAAAATGCAGCTTTAATATTTATGCACTTTCTCAACTGACATATAGTTATAATCTTTAAAAGCATAAATTTGTAAAAAAAATCCTCAGATGATCAAATACAACTTTTCTAACATACTGGAGGTCATAAATGAAATCAAACTCCCATCAAATCCATAAAAGAGCAATTTTCAATGAAACTTCTTCAAATCAGGAATATGTAAAAGTGTGTATATATATATATGTATGTGGATGCATATACATCAGTTAAGACATCACAAATCACTGTGTATGAGTAGTATTTTGTTTATTTCAATCTCAGTATCAATGTAAATCAAAATCCAATCGAAAACTTCACAAAAAACACAACAATCCACTTCGGCCTGCATGCCATCAGACCCGAAACATCAAAACCCCCTTTCACCCTTTAAAACTTGATCCTTTTGATTCAAAACTCTCTTACCAATTAATTTAAACATATGCACAACTGATTAGATCCATTAGCCTATGATTATAAGTGTCTACATCAGTTTTTGTCAAGTTCCATCCAAATCAAACAACCAAAACAGGAAGTATGCATACACACACAGTACTGATCCAACTTCATTCACTTTTATGCATTTTAAATCTTACAATCCATTATACATCATCAAATCAGCAAATAAATAGCACATCCATGAGTTAGATTAAGTTCTTAACATTCTTAAGTCATCCATATAGAAATTGATTCATCCATTGCATAGTTTTCATGAAAAGTTCTATTTTTATTCATCCATCCATCAATAATTCATTATATCATCATACAATTATCTAACATGCATTCTAATAGGCAAATCTTCATATATAACATGCATAGAATAACATGAGATCAAACATGTCACTCACCTTATTGAAGAATCAACCGAAATAATAAAGAATAAGGAAAAGCTCCTCATTTTGCAAAAATCCAAAATCCTCGCCTCGAAACTCCAAGAATATCAATAGTAAAATAGTATTTTGTTTTTGCAGAGGAGGGGGACGGCTGTAGGAGTTTCAATATAGCCGAAATTCTGGAGTTTTAGAGTTTTATGAAGATTTTACAAAATATTCCTTTAGAATAAATCTTTACATATATAAATCTCTGTACTAGGAAATTAGGTTAACCAATTTAGTTGGGATTAAAATTAAAAATACCTCTCCAGATCTGGTCGGCATCCATTTCTAATCAGCAAAAAATAAATTTTGTAATTTTGGCATCTAAGTGGTAATTTTGCAAAAAAGTCATTTTTTAACAAATTTGCGAAATAAACCAAATCTATTAGAATAAAAATTGAAATCTTTACATTTGAGTTGGCTAGCCATCATGCTCAGCCCAGAAAACAGAAATTCTGAAGTTTTTACTCAAAGTGGTAATTTTGCACAAAAGCGTCTTTTTTTGTAATATTTGCAAATATGCCAAATAAATATCAGAAAAATTCAGAAAAATCATAAATAATACCTACTAATAAATATTAGATTTTTCCAAAATAATTTCTGACTTTGAATTTCTCAAGAAAATATTTGCACGTGTAACAAGATAAATTTCAGAAAATGTTTATTAAATCACCAAAAATCACTTTAATTCATTTATTAATCTAAAAAAAATTATTTAAAATTTTAGGGTGTTACATACCGTCCCAGTCGACCTCCATTAAGTAATTCCATCCTTAATGGACCAATTCCGAAGAACTTCAAAGCTCCGCAATTCTAGTCATACGATGGTGAATCAGACCCGACTGACCAAACTGAGAGTTTTAAGACTCTCATGATGATCTACAATGCCACTGACGTGCTCATGTGTCAAACAATTTCCGCAACTTGGAAAGGATCAACAAAGGAATGGTACTCCCGCCTCACTACAGGGTCGATATTCTCCATCGACCAGCTCGAGGAGCTCTTCATAACGCACTTCGTTACTAGTCGCAAGGCTGATAAAACAAGTGCCTCCCTGTTGGAACTGAAATAAAAGGATGGAGAATTGCTAAAAGACTTTGTCAAGAGCTTCACAGCTGAAGCATGGTCTGTCTATTCTCTAGAGTTTTTGCCTTCCGCCATAACGTCACTAACAAAGACGTGAAAGTCTCCCTCGTGAAGAAGTCTCCTAAAGATTACATTGAGCTCCTAAAAATGAGTGACAAATATATCAGAGTCAAGAAAGCTCTTTATCCTCAAGGCAAGAACTTTCATCTTCTAGGAATAAATGGAAGATTACAAACAAGGAAGGACCCATGAAATTCCAGAAAGACGACACCGATTGTTTCTTGCCTGTGTTGGATCCTGTAGGCAAGGTAAATAACACTAGAGGGGGTGAATAGTGTTGTTTAAAAATTAAAAAAGAAATTGAACTTTTCGTACTGTCCAGTCAACTGAAAATAGATATACAGTCGACTGTTGCGTCAAAATAGAAGAGTATCTTACTGAAGAGTAACTAGTCTGACCAGTCGACTTATAGCAGAAAACCAGTCGACTTACAAGACAAGTTTACGAAATAAAACACAGAAAAATTGAAATTGCAAGTTGAGAGAATACAACCACAGAGAGTCAATCACAGAGTACACAGCAATGTATCCTGGTTCAGTCTTCCCGACCTATATCCAGTTCCTAAGCAACCCACTTGAGATTTTCCACTATTCTTGAAAAAAGTACAAGAATACCCTATGGTGTTTAACAACAACTATGTCAAACCTATAGACCTCTCTTACCACTAGAGAGAGCAAACCCACTCTACACCCAAGAGTGAAAAATCGACTCTACAACCAAGAGCCCTACTCTCCAACGAGAGGACTACTCTCACAATCCGAGAGCGAAAAACAACAACAAAAAGAGTTTACAATAACCTATAGCCTTGTTTGTGATTTGTGCTTTTGTATAGTGGCTATTAGGTTAACTTTTGAAATCAGTCTAAAAAAAATTTGATGTTATACTAGACTGAATTTCAGAGAACCAAGACTTAGAGTTTGTATGCTTTTGAAAGACTTGTTCTTGTTGAAAACAAAAAGCATGAAACTTAAAGAAATGCTTGGAAATGTTGTAACCATTGCCAAATGAGTTCTATACTCTTTTTATAGAGTTAGAAACATTTGGACGTTGAGAGGTTGAATCCCAACTGCCATACAACAGCATTAAAAAGATTTGATTTTGAAAAACAAGTTTTAAAATAAGAAAACTGTCGAAATGGCTTGAAAAGTCGACTGGGTTGCCATAATGGGTCAACTGGTCAGAGCTTGTATGAATTCAGACAGTTTCGTACTATGACAGTCGACTGGTTCCAAGGAACGGTCGACTGGTACTCAACAGCTAAACTTATTCAAGCATATTTTGACCTTTTAGTTTTGTAAAACACTCAGTTATTAAAAAGTATGTGTGAGAGTGTGTGTGACAAGGCTATTACAAGTTTCTAAGACTCAAAGAATGAAAATTACAATATTATAAGACACTTTTTACAAAATATTTGAAGCACTTGAATTTGTCTTGAACTTGAGTCTTTGACTTGAGCTTGAGCCTTTGTCTTTATGTCTTGAAGCTTGCTTGATCAATGTGTGTCACGCCCCGCTTCCCAAAATTATGGAATACGAGCGCGTGACGAAGCCCAGCGAATGATTTTAACATCATCCATAAGCTGTAGGATCGACTCAGCATCATAACAAGAATATAACAAGATTTATATATAACCAAGCATGCATGAATAATCTATTAAGCAACAGAAAACAATGGAAATAATAATAATATTCAAATAGTTTTCAAGTCTGGGACAAAAGGAAAAAACCCGGGAACATCAGCCCATTACAAGTTCTTAAACAGAAAGAATAAATAATTCAAGAAAAACATATATTCTAAGCAAGTCTTTTCTCCACTTGAACACTAAAACCTCTGCTCACTAATTCCAGCAGGTAGCTCGTCACCAAAGTCTGCTTAATAAATATAAAAAGGGAAAAGTAGAGAAAACAAGAGAAAATGCCCTTAGTGAAAGTTAGGGCCACAAATAGTAAAAACAAGTACAAGTAATGTGGAACAAGAATTGGAATCAAGAATGTAACAGGGATACAACAAGTAGTGGAAATCCAAAAACTAGCTAGCAAGGAGGACAACTCAAGTGAACAGGCTGGATAATAAATACTAATGGTGAAACAAGTGACAAGTGAACATGTAGGGATATCTAACCTCAAGTGACAAGTCTTAAGTCTAGTGTCAAGTAACAAGTATCAAGTTTAGTGTCAAGTATCAAGTCTCAAGTATAGTGTCAAATTTTATATTCAAGTGCCAAGTCTCAAGTAACAAGTTGTCAAGTATCAAGTAACATGTATCAAGTTCAAGTTTCATGTTTCATGCCTCACGTATCATGTTTTATGTATCATATCATCAAGTATTAAGTAAACATATATCGAGTTCAAGTTTCATGTTCAAGTCTGGTGGTGATTACTATCTAGGTAGCACTTTATGCATCCATTCTTTTACTACATGGTTGTCAATGCAATTTCGTTTAGACCTAGTAATGGAGTCTATAGGGCGGCGTACTCAGGTATCAAGTATCATGCAAGCCATGGTCCATGAATCGGAAAATAAATAACAAGTTCACGAAGCAAGTTTGCGAATCCACTAACATGTTCAAGAACCGCACAATGAGTTCATGAATCAAATAAGTTCATGAGCCAAGTAAGTGACTCCATTAATCGATCAAGATACAACAAGTTCATGAACCAAGTATTTGGGAAACATGGGCCCCCTTCCGAGTACACTTACCTATATTGTCCACTAATATAGTCTTTCCCTTAACCCCGGCTTATTACTTTTATTAATTCTTATCAAGAAAGCATACAAGTGTGTGAAACAAGTCAAGAAATCATAAACATGGTCATGGGACAAGTTTGAGGTAATTATATGGCATAATCGAGGGTCAACATAAATAAAAATATCACGAACAACAAAAATTCCAAATCTGGACAGCACGACGTTGCTGTACCAAAACTGTGATTCCTGTTGCTACAAAATAGCAAAAGTGGATCTGTCAGGAGATCTAGAAACTAGACTCCTGTCCGGTTCCAACGCATGTAATTAAGGTACAAGAAAGTCATGGTAATATGTGTCAAAACAGCAAACTACACTGCTAATGTGTTCGGGCAGAATTTGTGTATTTGAATTTATACAGGTGAAACAGAGTTGAAATGTTGTTAATTAATTCTAAGAACATTTGGGAATGTCCTATAGTGTGTCCAGCAACCGCATATAAAATTTCGAGTCAAACGCTTACTGTTAACATAGCCAAATTAATTTACAAAGTAGAGGTGTGCAGCAGTTTTGCGAATCTGCGTCTACCGACACAGCTGCAGTAAAACTACAATAACTCTTAGACCACAAATCCAAATTCAAAAATTTTGGAGGCTATCGATATTTAGACATCTATAGCTACATTTTCTATTCAAGGCTCGGGTTCAGATTCTGATGTTAAAGGGGTCAAAACAGCTTAATAAGATTCAGGACAGCAACATGTGAAAATATCTTACTAGTATAGGTTACATGAAAATTGGTTAATAGGCATCTAGGTTAATGTGTGATATAAATACAAGATAATGGTTGTCAAAAAAGTAAGTAATAATTGTTTTTCAAGCCAAATGGTTGTAAGTTCATCAAATACAATATATAACATATGTCTACATATCTTGGGTTCCTTAATTCATGTGTTCATGTGTTCAGGGGGTAAAATGATTCCAAGTAATTGTAATATAATACAATAAATTTATTGTGACTCTTAAGATTATGAAATTGAAGAGGTTTAATATTTGATCAGCAACGACAGTCAAGGAGGAGTCACAATTTCTAACTATTTGTAGTATTTTCAAGGAATGCTTGTACTAGAACAAAAATGTGTACAAGAGGAATACTTGCCTTGATTGACGATGAAGAATCCGAATACGAACCAATACGGGATGCGAATCCCGAGAGACGAGGCACTAGTACGGACATGCGCACGTACGAGACACGTGCAAACGTCCATACAAGATCGGATCCGTAGCGGATCTTGATGGAAGATCAAGATCAGGACGATCGGACGGCTGGATCTACTTAGATCTGAGTTGAAGATCACGATCGAATGGACGGCTGAGATCTGATCTGGCTGAAAAGATCAGATCTGATCAAAATCAGATCTTGATCAAATCGACGGCTGAGATTGAATCCCGGCCTCTTCTTCTTCTTCCCTCTTTTGCTAAAACAGAGAGCAAGAAAGGGAGTAGCGGTGGCAGAGCACGGGGGGTGCACAGGGCTGGCGACTATCAGAGGAGTCGCGACAGGTTGGCGGGCCTGGCTGTGGTCGTCTGCTGCGCTCGGGAGGAGCGGGATAATGGGGGAGGTCGCGAGGCATGGTGGGGCGCGACGCAGGGGACAGCGGTGTTGGCGATGCGAGTGACAAGGGTGTCGAGATGGGGAGAAGGTGATGGAGAGGGCGCTGGTGGTGCTGCGATGCTGAGCGGGGACAGCCGACTGGCTGCGTCGTCGACAGGATGCAAGGGGAGTCACCGAGAGAGGTCACGGCTCTAGTGGACATTGCTGCTTGCACTGGTGCTGTCGTCACGGTGCCGCTGCGGTGTGGGCTGGCACCATCGGGGCTTGGTACTGCATCGCGAGGAGGAGATGAGAGGCGGGGCGAGGCGTAGGTGCTGCCGATGTTGTCGCTGCGGAGGAGCGGCAGGGAGGGGGTAGGGCGACGCGACTGGGGTCGCGAGGGTGGCGCGTCACAAGGTAGAGGACGGGAGAAGGTGGTGGTGACAGGGTCGATGGGGAAGCGACAAGTGGTGATGGCAATGGATCGATGGGTTTTGGCAGTTTCGAAGTAACAGAGAGGGAGGAAGAGCGAAAGATGGAGACAGGGGAATGAACAGGGAATATGGGGTGGTTGGCGGCTGTGTGGAGGGTAGAACAGTAGTATAGGGTTAGGGTTAGGTTTTTAATAGGGTATTTATATAATAGGGTTATGGGTTTGGGTTTTGGGTATAGGATCCAATAAGAGAATAGGTATTGGGTTTTGGGTATTAAATGGGGTATTAGGATCTAAATGAAAAGATCCAATAGAATAGATAAAATAATAAATAAAAATTAGGATTATATAACAAAATATATTTGTACTTCAATATGGAAATTATTTGAAATGACTACAAATACAATTAACGATAGAAGTAGATTTTTTAAAAATTAAAATCAAGGGTAATAATATTAATAGTAAAAATACTAATGATAGTACTCATAAAAAGAATAATAAAAATGATAATAATAACAATAATAAAAATTTTGACATACATATCAAATAGAATTTGAGACAAACAATTTTATAAAAAAATCGTAATAGTAATAAAATAAGATACAAATAGAAAATCACTTAGAAAATAAACAATAAACTCAGAATATACTAATACTCGAAGTAAATATAATTTCCTGTTCGAAAAGATTTTATTAGAAGGCCCAAGTCGAGTTTAAAATAATGACGAATTTATGAATAATTAAAATACGGAAAATATTATGAAAATATGTATTTGAGAAAACAGGGCTTACAATGTGGCTTGAGCTTAAATCTTTGTGGCTTGATCAATTACTCTTGAAAGCTTCATTGGATTGTTTTGCCTTTGTGTATTTCATCATAGTATTGACTGTGATATACTCTGCAAGAGATATGTGATAGACAAACTTTGTATTGTGTTGTAGTCATCAAAACCAAGAATCAACATTCTCCCCCTTTTTGATGATGACAGCACAATAACTTATAATAATAATAATAATTACATATCATGAAGTCATACAAAATTGAAAGATATATAAAATATAAACATGTATGCTCCCCCTAACCAATGTAAAACAAGAACAAAAATAATAATATGCACAAAAACATGCACAAGACAAAACATGCACCAAAAACACATGCACCAAAACAAGCCTTTTCTCCCCCTTTGTCATCAACAAAAACATAAAACCAGAAGGAGGGAAGAAACAAAACATAATGTAAATCATTTCATAACGAACAAAAGCATTCCATAACCATAACAAATTAATACATAGAAAATGAAGTACAGAGTTGCAAATACTACATAGAAGTGAAATACATAAAACATGAAAAATTACAAAAAAAACATAAAATACAGTAAGTTTATTCGTCTTCTTCGTCGTCATCACCTGTGGAGGCAGGAGGAGGTTGTTGAAATTGTTGAGTGAACAAGTGAGTACGGTTAGCAAAACTAGCCTCAAGATTATCCTGTCTAGTGAGGATAAGATCGGTACGATCCATGAGATAATTTACCGAAGTATAAAGACTCTCGGGATCAGCAAAGACAGCTCTAGGATGAGAAGAACTAGAAGCAGAAGACCGACGACCAAAAATGGCTAAAGGAATAGGAGGTACATTCCTTTGAGGAGACTGAGGAGGAGAGTTAAGGATCTTCGTACGAGCTAAACTCGTACGATCAAAAGACTCATAGTGAGTAACAACACTAGACTCAAAAGTAAGATCAACTTCATAGAAGTTGAAGACATGAGTAAGTATTGCACCAAAAGGAAGGAAAGATGTGTAAGCCTTATGGAGACGATTGAAAATGACTTGACTCCAATTTATTTGGATGTTGTCGAAAATGGCATACACCGCTTGTTGTAATTTAAAAGAGAATTGGTCGTAGCAACCCGTTTTAGGGATAATGTTATACGACAATATTCGGGCAACAAGCTTGGCTAAAGGAGTAATCAATTTGTTGTTCATTGGAGGACCTCAATTAGGCAAAAAAGTTTTTGAAAAAATAGATTGATCATCCATTTAATTTTCTCCCAAATCTAATCCTTCATATGGGATACCCAAAATAGTTCCCAATTTTTCAGGAGTTAAAATCATATGAATATTTTTTACCGTAGTAGTAAAAAATATTTTGCTACCATCCGCAGAAGTGGCAACTTTCATATTTGTATAAAACAAATATATAAGTTGTGGATAGTAATAAGGTTGATTGACAAGAGAAAGCAAGTCAAATAACCCACATTTTTCAAACAATGGGGCTAAGGGGAACCTATTTAAATCAGGAAAATTGGCAAATCTCCCCGGAAAGATAGCAATTTGACATATGAGAAAGAATTTCTCAACTAGGTTGGGATTTCTTAAGTATTGAAGATAGTTCTGAGAAGATTGACCTTCTTCAACATTAGAACCTCTAGCTCTCTTAGGTTTAAGCATAGTTGACAAACTAGGAAACTTTAAAAGATTGAGAGATCAAGAAAAAAATTACCCAATAACAAGAGAAAGAAGCAAAATAGCTTCAAGAGACTCGAAACAGACTTCGAAATGGAAAGGAATCTCAAATCTGGATGGTGATCTCAAATCCAAGAGCTTCAATTTCTAAAATTGCCAAGCACACCAAGAGCAGCCAACCGAGGGTTTTGAGAGCAAAGTGAAAGAGGAAAGTGAAAAAAGAGGGGTAAGAGATTTAAGGTTTTTACTAAGAGCAAAGGGCTTAGATTAAGAGTAGGTTTGAATGAAGGGTTGAGATCGAAAAGACTAAAAGAAAGAGAGAGAAGATGCCTCAGTTTAAGTGAAGATTCGGAATCAGAAAAACCAAACTGATGTCGCGACAATCGACTGGTTTTGATATCAGTCGACTTAGTCGAGAGAAAATTAAACCAAAAGAAACATCAAGTAAAAACTTTCTGTCAGTCGACTAGTTATTTATACAGTCGACTGTTCAGAACACAAGATTCAGTAATAATAAGAACAACAAAAATCCTTTGTCAGCCAACTAAAAGTTATTTTAATGTCGACTTACACAAAAGAAATATCATGAAAACAGCAAATTCCTATTTCTCTTCTAAAGTTGATAAAAGTGTCTTCCTTAAGTGGTTTGGTAAATACATCTGCTACTTGTTTATCAGTAGAAATAAAATCCAAAGTTATATCTCCCCTTAAAACATGATCACGTAGAAAATGATGTCGAATATCAATATGTTTTGTACGTAAGTGATGAGCCGAATTTTTAGATAGATTAATAGCACTGGTATTATCACATATTATAGCAGGTTTTGAAAATGAAATACCATAATCCAATAAAGTTCGTTTCATTCACAAAATTTGGGCACAAGCCAAACTTGCAGCAATATATTCAGCTTCTATAGTAGATAGGGATACTGAATTTTGCTTTTTACTGCACCAAGATACTAGTGAATGTCCCAAAAAGTGACAAGTTCCACTAGTACTTTTACGATTAATTTTACTACCAGCAAAATCAACGTCACTATACGACAATAGTTGAAAATTATCAGCCCGCAGATAAAATAAACTATATTCAGACGTACCTTTAATGTATCTTAAAATACGTTTCACAGCTTTTAAGTGAGATTCTTTGGGATTCGACTGATATCTAGCACACAAGCATACACTAAACATAATGTCTGGTCAACTAGCAGTTATATATAAGAGTGAGCCAATCATACCTTGATGGAGTTTTTGATCGATACTCTTACCTAATGCATCTTTGTCAAGTGTATTAGTAGTAGCCATAGGTATGGTCTTACTATTAGTGCTATTCATGCCAAACCGTTTAAGTAATTTCTTAGCATATTTTCCTTAATTAATAAATATGTCATTTTGTGACTACTTAGTCCAAGGAAATAATTAAGTTCACCCATGTGACTCATCTCAAACTCAATTTTTATGGTATTAGCAAACTCTTGACAGAGATTACTATTAGTAGAACCAAAAATTATGTCATCGACATATATTTGTATGATTAGAATATTTATCTCTATTTTTCTAATAAACAATGTAGTATCTACTTTACCTATCTCAAAATTAGTTTCTAAGAGAAAAGTCTTTAACCGATCATACCACGCACGAGGTGCTTGTTTAAGACCATATAAAGCATTTTTCAATTTAAAAACATGGTTTGGGAATTGTTCATGTTCGAAACTGGGTGGTTGCTTAACATAAACATCTTCCTTAATAAAACCATTAAGAAAAGTACTGTTGACATCCATTTGGAAGAGTGTAAAATTCATAAAATATGCAAAAGATAATATGATCCTAATTGATTTTAGTCTAGCAACAGGTGCATATGTTTCATCAAAATCGATTCCTTCTTCTTGATTATATCCTTGAGCAACTAACCTAGCCTTATTCCTAACGACTTGTCCTGATTCATCTAACTTATTCTTGAATACTGTACCAATTATAGTATGGTCAGGAGGCCGTGGAACTAAATCATATACATCATTTCTTATAAATTGGTTTAATTCATCTTGCATGGAATTCATTCAAAATTCATTCTCACAAGCTTTTTGTATATTCTTTGGTTCAAAATCCGACATGAAGGCCGTATAAAAAATCATATTAACATGAGATCTTATTTGAATACCACGTGAGATGTCACCAATTATTAAGTCATGAGGATGATCTCTAATTTCAACAAATTTTGGTAAAGTTTGAGTCATCACAACAGGATCAGTCTACTTAACAAGTTCATCAACCGACTGACTCACATCAGTCGACTTAATATCCTTATTAGTCGACTTATTTAGGGTAGTTTGCTCTAGTGATTTAATAACGTTATTGAAAGGTGATGAATCAATTTCATCATCTTCAATAACAGTTGATGAAGGCAAGGATTCATCAAATGAAACATGCATAGATTCTTCAATCGTCAAGGTTGACTTATTGAAAATTCTATATGCCTTACTCCTATTTGAGTATCCAATGAAGATACCTTCATTAGATCTAGGTACAAATTTATCTAAATTATCTTTAGTGTTTAAAATGAAACACTTGCATCCAAATACTTTAAAATAAGATACTTTAGGAATTCTTTCAAAAAATAGTTCATAACAAGTTTTTTTAAGCTTAGGCCTAATCAATATTCTATTTAAAACATAACATGCTGTAGAAATAGCTTCAGCCCAGAAGTATTTAGGCAAATTGTTTTCAACAAGCATAGTACGTGCACACTCCTGGAATGTCCTATTCTTTCTTTTGACCACTCCATTTTGTGGTGAAGCTTTAGTAAATGCAAACGAATGTGTTATACCATTCTTGTTGCAATATTCTAAAAATGTTTCATTCTCAAATTCTCTACCATGATCACTTCTAATAGTGACTATGGTTAGAGATTTTTTATTTTGAATTCATTTACAAAAATTTGCAAATTCTTCAAAGCATCATATTTATGTTTTAAAAAGAAAATCCATATAAATCTTGAAAAATCATCTACTAAAACAAATACATATTTACTTTTATTTAAAGAAGCGACTCTAGTAGGACCAAATAAATCCATATGGATTAATTGGAGAGGCCTTCTAGTAGAAATCATTTCTTTTGTCTTAAAAGTAGATTTGACTTGTTTTCCTAGTTGACATGCATCACATAACTTATCTTTCTTAAAAGATAGGCTTGGCAGTCCTTTAACTAGGTTGTACTTAGATAATTTAACAATATTTTTGATATTCACATGGCCAAATCTCTTATGCCAAAGCCAAGAATCATTGTTAGAAGCTACTAAACCACAATCATTAGAGAATTCATTGGTTTTTAAACATAATTCATAAATGTTGTTTTTCCTAAATCCTTGAAAAATTACATTTTGCATGGAAGAATCATAAATTAAATATGCATCTTTTTCAAAAACAATTTTATATTCCTTATCACACAATTGGCTAATACTTAACAGATTATGCTTAAGACCATTAACAAGAAAAACTTCTTCTATAGTAGGGGTAGTGTTCTTACCGACCATGCCTATTCCAATAACCTTCCCTTTGTTGTTGTCACCGAATGTGACTGCTCCTCCATTTATTTCTTGTATGGAAGAAAGAAGGTTAGCATGACCAGTCATATGTTTGGAGCATCCGTTGTCCAGTATCCAACGTTCTCTTTTACATACCTATAAAATAATCATTATGAATATGGTACCCTTTTCATTGGGTTCGAAAGGGATTAGTTTTCGGGAAACCAAACCCAAAGTGAGTTTGATACCACCAAAAGCAAGAATATAATTTACAGAATTACAAACGTTAAGAACATAAGAATTTATATAAGTAATTCTATCGTTTAGATTCAGATTGACTGGAACCCAAATGTTTTTAGTCTGTCCAGTCGACTTCATTGTACCTTTCAGTCGACTGTTATGAGAAGCCAGTCGACTGTTGTGAGAAGCTAGTCGACTGGGAGGTGAAATAGGTCGACTTATCTGAGGTTTTGATCTCTTTAAATAAGAATCCAAACCTCTGGACAGACGACTGAAATTAGGGTTCAGTCGACTGTCTGAAATACAGAATTACTATTTTCATGGAAAACAACAGTTTTTGGTTTCTCAAAAAACTGATATAATTTGTTCTTAACACTAGAAAAAGATTAGTCTTATTACTACTAGTATTCTTAGAAACATGATGTTTTTCAAGAGACTTTTGAAAACCAAGTCCAAATCTCTTATTGGATTGAACTTGATTTTGGAGAACTTCATTTAAATTCTCCTTACCTTTGTTAAACTTAGATACATTCTTAGATATCTCTTTATAATTTTTCTTATGAAATACAATATCTATATCCAAATTAGAAAGTTGAGATTTTAACGACTTGACTTCAACATTTAAGTCAAGATTCTCTTGAGAAAGTGTTTGATTGACTTTCTCTAAGTTTTTAACTCTAATTTTTTTCTTCTTGAGTTCTTGAAAAACCTCATTGAAATAATAAGTCATTTGAATCAAAGTTATCACTTACTTCGTTTTGTGTGGCCATGAAACATACGTTCGCAACTTCGTTTGACTCCTCATTCTCTTCTTCCGATGAAGAGTCGCTATCGTCCCAAGTTGCTTGATATGCCTTCTTGTTCTTCATATACTTTTTCTTTGTATACTTGATCTTCTTGAAGTTGGGAGCCTGCATTTTCTAATGGGCAATCCTTCTTCATATGACCTGTTTTGTTACACTTAAAACAAATAGGGAGTTCATTAGTATCTTTAAATTTGGAATTAAATTTACCTTTTCTAAGAAACTTATTGAACTTTCTAGTGAACATGGCTATCTCTTCTTCACCTTCTTCTTCATCTTCGGAGTCCAACATGGCCTTGAAAGCGAGTGTCTTCTTCTTTGTTTGTTAAGGTTCTAGATCCTTCTTGCGTTCTTCAAGTTGTACTTCATATGCCATAAGATTTTTCACAAAATTCTCAAGAGAGAGTTGTGAAAAATCGTTGGCTTCTTCTATGGCGGTGGTCTTCTTCTCCCATTCGGGGGTTAGGGCACGAAGAACTTTTTTCACCATTTCCGCTTGCAAGCACTACAACACATGTGCGATTTACCGGCGTATATTCCCCGGCATTTTACCATTCGCACCGAGGTATGGAGTGACCAGGAATGGGGCGTCAGATTGGATGGTTATACACCGGCGGTACCTATAAAACGCCGGGGAATCATGATATTCACCGGCATTTTCTTTAAAAATGCCGGTGAATGGTATTATTCACCGGCGTTTTAATAACACACGCCGGGGAATATATAGATACATTCACCGACATTTGTAATTTCAAACGCCGGTGAATTAACTGAGATAAATCCCTGCGAACCCTAACATTTCGCTCGCTAATTTCCCAAACCCAATTTGGCCACCTTCGTTTTCCCTCCTCCCTCTCTCTATTCCGCGTGCTTCGCCTCCGTCCCTTCGTCATCTTCGACAGTCCAATTCGATTTCCCTCCCTCTCTCTATTTCACGGTAAATTTGCGATCGAAAACCACCGCTCGTCACCTCGCTCTCTCTCTATCTCCTACGCCACCGCTCGTCGCCCCGCTCGTAGCCCCCCTCTCTCTCTTTGGTAATTTCTCTTGATTTCTCTCATTTTCACTGTCAAAGATGCTGAATTCATGCATCTGATTGGCATCTTAGCATGTTTTTTTTACCAAAATAGGTTAACTGTCAACTAAGGATGCTAGCTGTATACCAAAATCCTCCAAATCTGTACAAGAATTGGGCGGAACAAACCTTGTGCAGGTTTATTTTGGAGCCACAAACATCAATGGTTTAGTTGGGATGAAGAATTAATAGACCAACATATATGCTTAGATACTGGAAATTTTCATTTTCTTTTACTGTTAAAGAAGCTGAATTCGTACATCTGATTGCCTTCTTAGCATGATTTTTTTACCAAAATGGGTTGACTATCATCTAAGTATGCTAGCTGTATACCAAAATCCTCCAAATCTGTACAAGAATTGGGCTGAACAAACCTTATGCAGGTTTCTTTGGAGCCACAAACATCAATGATTTAGTTGGGATGAAGAATTAATAGACAAACATATATGCTTAGATACTGGAAATTTTCATTTTCTTTTACTGTTAAAGAAGCTGAATTCATGCATCTGATTGTCATATAAGGATGCTAGTTGTATACCAAAATTCTCCAAATCTGTACAAGAATTGGGCTGAACAGACCTTGTGCAGGTTTCTTTTGGAGCTACAAACATCAATGATTTAGTTGGGATGAAGAATTAATAGAGAAACATATTAGTAGCCGTATTAGTTTCTTTTGTGCAGGCTTATTATTATTATTATTATTATTTTGGGATAAGTAACTGATTATTAGTAGCCATGAACAGAATAGTTCATGAGTCATCAGATCTTCTTGTTACCGTATTTACAGCACGACGCCCTCGTTATTCGTCCGATTTTTCTTCCTCAGCAAATACCCTTTACCATCATCATCTCCTTGAACGGAAAGCCAAATACAGGGGAGACTATAGTCGAATCGATATTAGACTCGAACACAAGGTGTGCGATAAAATGCCACTAAGGTGGTTGTGATAATTTCCACAAAGGTAGTTTAGGGTTATGTGAATAAAGTAGAATGTATTAAGATTTAATTGTTTTTTTATACATTTTTGGAACCACGATTTCTTTATTTTACAGTTAATTGTTATATCGTTTATTTATTTGCAGCTAGGGATAGTTTTAAAAAAGGTGAAATTAAATATACAAAATGCCTTTTACTGTCAATACTATTTAATATGTCAAATTTTAATTTCAGATTGTGTGCTATTATTATATATAATGGATAGAAGTTGGATTAGTAAACCACAATTATCCAAGGAGTACCGTGATGGTATTAAAGATTTTATTATCTTTGCCAAACGACATTCCCGTGATCCCAACCTAATCCTTTGTCCATGCCTCCGGTGTACAAATTGTAATTTGAGGACATGTGACGTAGTACATACACATTTGGTTGTCAACGGTTTTCTTTAAGGGTACACACGGTGGTTTTGTCATGGAGAGGATCATACGTCAGCTCCTGTTCATCCGGTTGTATTAGAAAATGAAGATGAGCCCTTAGT
The DNA here is from genome assembly GCA_017893485.1 of Hemerocallis citrina. Taxonomy (NCBI): domain Eukaryota; kingdom Viridiplantae; phylum Streptophyta; class Magnoliopsida; order Asparagales; family Asphodelaceae; genus Hemerocallis; species Hemerocallis citrina. Next base: position 180,063,356 of record CM030360.1, read on the forward strand.
GAACGAAGACTTAAGTGTTCCCGATGAGATGCATGCTTTGTTGCAAGACGCCTTGGGGATTCATAATGTTTCTTTCCACACCAATAATCCAACAACCCAAGTTCATAATGAGTCAACAGAAACATCACACATTGGTGGTGGGGTGGACGAGGAAATGCCTGACCCCGCCCCTGAAAATAATAAACAGCAAGAATCCTTCGCTAAGTTGCTTGAAGATGCTAGTATTCCGCTGTACCGCGATTGCACCAAATTCTCTAAATTCTCATTCATTGTCAGACTATTTCAGATTAAATGTTCAAACAGGTGGTCTACTAAGTCCTTCAGTATGCTACTTGAACTGTTGAATGAAGCATTTCCAAAAATCTGTATTCCAAACTCAGCCTATAAAATCAAAAAAATTCCTAAGTTCTTTCGATCTAGGATATGAGAAGATAGCAGCATGTCCAAATGACTGTATGCTTTTCATGGGAGGTAAGAAAAGTCTAGAGAATTGCGAAGTCTGTGGTTCTTCGAAATGGATAGAAACACCAAATTAAGACGATCAAGCCAGTGGATCTACTAAGCGAAGTAGGAGAAAGAAGCCTGCCAAAATACTGCGTTACTTTCCTCTGATTCCTAGGCTACAAAGGTTGTTTGTCTACGAAAACTTCTTCTGATATGAAATGGCATGCTGAAGGTCGCACTAATGATGGGATTCTTAGACATCTTGCTGATTCTCATTCTTGGAAAAAATTTGATGAAAGATATCCCGATTTTACGAAAGATCCTCAAAATGTGAGACTTGGACTAGCTAGTGATGGTTTCAACCCTTTTAGGCAAATGAGTAGTACATACAGCATATGGCCTGTTGTGTTAATACCATACAATTTGCCGTCTTGGAAATGCATGAAGCAGTCCTCATTTATTTTGTCCATGATAGTTCCTGGACCGAAAGGTTCTGAAAATGATATAGATGTGTACCTACAGCCGTTAATAGATGAACTTCAGAAATTGTGGGTGGGTGTTCCAACCTATGATGTTGTGGCTAAAGAAACATTTTCTCTTCGGGTCGTGTTGTCCTGGACAATCAATGATTTTCCAGCATATGCAAATTTATCTGGCTATAGCACTAAAGGACGTTATGCATGTCCTTGTTGTGCTGACCAAACTAGTTCAAGGTGGTTGTACAATGGCAGAAAGTTTTGCTATATGGGTCATAGGAGATGGTTGCCTGACACACATATATTTCGGGCAGAGACAGCGACATTTGATGGTACCAATGAATGGGAACATGCTCCTGGAGCTTCTTCTTGGTCAGATATTTTGAGGCGGGTAGATGGTCATCAGTTCAAATATGGAAAAGAACCACAAGTCAGCAAAAAGGGCAAGAAAAGGGCAAGGTTGGAGCAAGGTGAGGAGACCGATCTATGTGGCGAAGATGAGGATCAGAACATGACTAGTTTAGGTGTATGGAAGAAGAAGAGTATTTTCTTCAAGTTGTCGTATTGGGAATTCAACTTATTGCGACATAATTTAGATGTGATGCATATCGAAAAAAATATTGGTGAAAGTTGTATAAGAACAGTTATGGAAGATGACCGGAAGACAAAGGTTAATCTCAAGAGCCGACTTGATTTGAAGTCAATGGGCATCCGACATGAGTTGCACCCAGAGGAATTACCGAACGGGAAAGTACTTCTACCTACTGCAATCTATTCAATGTCAAAATCGGAGTTGGAATTGTTTTGCAAAGTTCTACTGGAACTTAAAGTTCCTGATGGCTATTCTTCTAACATAGCAAGATGTGTCAACTTTAAAGAGAAGATGCTTCAGGGTCTAAAGTCACACGACTACCACGTCCTAATGCAGGATCTCCTTCCTGTGGCCCTAAGGTCTTCAATGTGTGAGCAAATCACTACTGTCCTGAAAGATCTTTGTAACATATATAAAGGTATTTGCTCAAGAATGCTTCGTGTTGAAGATATTGACCAATTGGAGCAACGGGCGGCATTGACACTTAGTAAAATGGAGATGATATTTTCGCCATCGTTCTTCGCTATAATGATTCACTTGATAATCCACCTTGCTGGTGAAGCCAGATTCGGCGGTCCTGTTCACTATCGGTGATGTACCCCATTGAGAGGTAAAAGAATTAATGCATCTTACAAAACAGAATTTTCAAAAGCTCATTTCTTTTAATCCCCTATTCCTCTCTAATTCATTAATTATACAAGTTCAGGTACCTATACCGGCTCAAGGGTTATGTTAAAAATAGAGCATATCCTGAAGGGTCAATAGCTCAAGGATATCTATCAGATGAGTGTTCACATTTTTGTTCTAGGTATTTGCAGGGTGTAGAGACATCTTTGACTAGACCAAGGAGAAATCCAGACATTTCCAATCTTGATGTTGCTAAATATCTTTTTGATACCACTGGCACTACTGTTGGTAAAGTTGATGCATTTGAGCTAGATAACTTAACGTGGGAACAGGCACATCGATATGTGCTAGACCACCATGCATCAGTAGAACCATTTCGAAAGTAAGTTGCTTTTGAATTTAAATCGAATATAGTAAAAACCACAGAGTTCGATATTAACTTACTTTTGTTATTCCTTATTTCAATTGCTTGTATTTTAGCGAATTTGTCAGGGACATCAAACGAAGGGCCAGACCAAGAAGACTACCACCACGTGAACAAAACAAGTTGATGAATGAAAAATTTCATAAGTGGTTTGAATCTCATGTAGGTGAATTAAGAAAATGCAAGTTAATCTTCATTATATCTACATTATCCATGGTGCTGATACGATTTGCGCAAAATTAATAGGTACATTCTTTGGGTCCTGAAGGTGTATCATCTGAAATACAAGTACTTGCCAAAGGTCCCTATAAGATGGCCAAAAGATACGGAGGATACATATTCAATGGCTTTAGATTTTGTACTAAAGATCGTGAATGTAATTTGAAGTCTCAAAATAGTGGAATGGCAGTGACTTCTAAGACTAGAAGTTATGCTTCCAAGTCGGACACGAGGCCGGTAGATGGAGATCTCGACTAGTATGGAGTGCTCACGGATATCATTGAGTTGAACTATTTTGGTCATTTTCGTGTTGTCTTATTTCATGGGGATTGGGCTGAGTTTGATAGGAATTTTGCTAATAACAAGGATAAGTTAGGCTTCCAGTTGTAAACTTCTCAAAATTGATTCACATCGGTACACACATTAGCCACGAACCATTTGTGTTCCCATCCCAGGTGCAATAAGTATTCTACATTGAAGATCCAACCCTGCCAAAATCGTATGTGGCTCTCGTTATGCAACCAAGAGATGTATTCCAACTGGGCGATACTTCAGAAGATGAAGACGGTGAAGTCATGAACAGTTACATTGATTCTGAGTTTCCTATGTTTGATGTAAACACAATCGACGGCGGAATTTGCGGGACTTGGCTCCGCAAGGATGGAGAAGAGGGCGATGTATTGGAAGATGTCGTATTGTAGTTTACTTGATTTTCATAGCTCAATATTATATGTCCTGTAATTTTCGTGTCTTAAATCTTGTTGTAATATTATATCTTGTAATTCCGAACATGTTGTATGTGAATTTAATAATTGGTTTAATTATCTTTCTATTTTCTACTGCTTGGTGTTTTACATTAAACTATGCTTAGTGTCATTTGCATCAAACTATCATTGTAGTTGAATTTGTTACAAATCTCACTTTTTTAATTTTTTGTAATTATGTTGGTTTGTTAATCCTAGATAATAGTGGCAGTCAAACAGAGGAGGGGGAGGGTAGCACGCTGCCTACTGTCAAAAAACATCGAGGGCGAACTAAGATGACGGGCATATGGAAACTTAAGAATGACGAAAGGATTGTGGTGGAGGAAAACGGTGTCGGGCAACCGGTTGGTGATTAAACAAGCAAATTCTCATCCTTTATTGGGGTAATAGCAAGGAACCCACGGATAATTCCACCGGTAAGTCTTTAAATTGGTAATTTTGAAGATATTATAATTTTCAATGCATGAAAGACACGTATTAGTGTTTGTGAGTCTGCATTGTGGCTGTCGTCTAGTGGCTATCGTCTATGTTTCTTAATTGGGCTATGATTAGAAAGAAAGGGCTCAAGTGGAGATCTAGAAACCCATATAGAGACATCTTGTTTATTATAATATATTATTATTGTTGGACCAACCCCCTCTTGCTGTGTGCGTGTGTTGAAGAGAAAGAAGGGATGAGAGAGAGTTGAGGAAAATGCCGCTATGTTAGCCTGGTGTATCCTCATTCTCTACCATTCCTCTTTCTGGCTCCATTTATGGCTTCTATATTAAATTGGTTTCCTTCCACGATGACAGTTCCGTAAAACTACACTTGATATGAGCCATGTTCTTATTGTTCTTCAATAAAATTGGGAGTTTTGGTGATCCAACTAGTGATCATAGCTGCACCCCACTGCATACTCACAAACACTAATACGTGTCGTTCATGCATTCTATGACCAACCCCACTTTGGCATATAGCATGCTTAGATGACATTCTATGACCTGCACACATGTTTGTTCCGACCAATTCTTGTACAGGTTTGGAGGATTTTGGTATATATCTAGCATCCTTAGTTGACAGTGAACCCATTTTGGTAAAAAAATCATGCTAAGATGACAATCAGATGCATGAATTCAGCTTCTTTAACAGTAAAAGAAAATGAAAATTTGCAGTATCTAAGCATATATGTTTCTCTATTAATTCTTCATCCCAACTAAATCATTGATGTTTCTAGCTCCAAAAGAAACCTGCACAAGATTTGTTCTGACCAATTCTTGTACAGATGTTGGGAATTCTTAAGTTTTTAGATCCAGGATCACAAATTTTGATTGGGCTGTGAATGGATTTTTTAGACTGTCAACAAGTGTTCTTAATTGGACTGTGATTAGAAAGAGAGGACTCGAGTGGAGATCTGGAAACCCATATAGAGACATCTCGTTCATAATAATTTATTATTATTGTTGTTCTTGTCGCTCTTGCTGTTGTTGCTGATGTCTCTTTATGTGCGTTTGCTGAAGAGAAAGCAGGGATGAGAGAGAGATGAGGAAAATGCTGCTATGTTAAGCTGGTGTATCCTCATTCTCTACCATTCCTCTTTCTGGCTTCTATATTTGGTTTCCTTCCACGATGACAGGTCCTTAGAACTACACTTGATATGAGCCCTATTCTTATTTTTCTTCAATAAAAATGGGAGTTTTGGTTATCCAACAAACATGTACCCGCATACTTCCAAATGGCATTTTCTTTAGAAAGTCGAGCTCTGAAGAATCGATCTATGACTAGAATCTCCATTCAAAGCCCAATCAAAAATTTTCATCCTGGATCTAAAATCTTCTTTGAGCCACAAACATCATGATTTAGTTGGGATGAAGAATTAATAGAGAAACATATATGCTTAGATACTGGAAATTTTTATTTTCTTTTACTGTTAAAGAAGCTGAATTCATGCATCTGATTGCCATCTTAGCATGACTTTTTTACCAAAATGGGTTCACTGTCAACTAAGGATGTTGTATGTATACCAAAATCCTCCAAATCTGTACAAGAATTGGGCTGAACAAATCTTGTGGAGGTTTATTTTGGAGCCACAAACATCAATGGTTTAGTTGGGATGAAGAATTAATAGAGAAACATATATGCTTAGATACTGGAAATTTTCATTTCCTTTTACTGTTAAAGAAGCTGAATTCATGCATTTGATTGCCTTCTTAGCATGATTTTTTTACCAAAATGGGTTCACTGTCAACTAAGGATGCTGTATGTATACCAAAATCCTCCAAATCTGTACAAGAATTGGGCTGAACAAACCTTGTGCAGGTTTCTTTTGGAGCCACAAACATCAATGGTTTAGTTGGGATGAAGAATTAATAGAGAAACATATATGCTTAGATACTGAAAATTTTTATTTTTTTTTACTGTTAAAGAAGCTGAATTCATGCATCTGATTGCCATCTTAGCATGATTTTTTTACCAAAATGGGTTCACTGTCAACTAAGGATGCTGTATGTATACCAAAATCCTCCAAATCTGTACAAGAATTGGGCTGAACAAACCTTGTGCAGGTTTCTTTTGGAGCCACAAACATCATGATTTAGTTGGGATGAAGAATTAATAGAGAAACATATATGCTTAGATACTAGAAATTTTCATTTTCTTTTACTGTTAAAGAAACTGAATTCCTGCATCTGATTGCCATCTTAGCATGATTTTTTTACCAAAATGGGTTGACTGTCATCTAAGTATGCTAGCTATATACCAAAATCCTCCAAATCTATACAAGAATTGGGTTGAACAAACCTTGTGCAGGTTTCTTTTGGAGCCACAAACATCAATGATTTAGTTGGGATGAAGAATTAATAGACAAACATATATGCTTAGATACTGGAAATTTTCATTTTCTTTTACTGTTAAAGAAGTTGAATTCGTGCATCTGAAGATTTAAGATCCAGGATGGCAAATTTTGATTGGGCTGTGATTGGATTGTTTAGTGGCTGTCATCTATGTTCTTAATTGGGCTGTGATTAGAAAGAGAGGGCTCGAGTGGAGATCTGGAAACCCATATAGAGACATCTCGTTTATAATAATTTATTATTATTGTTGTTCTTGTCGGTCTTGCTGTTGTTGCTGATGTCTCTTTGTGTGCGTGTGCTGACGGGAAAGAAGGGTTGAGAGAGAGATGAGGAAAATGCTGCTATGTTAGCCTGGTGTATCCTCATTCTCTACCATTTTCTATTTCCATTTCTGGCTTCTATATTTGGTTTCTTTCCACGATGACAGTTCCTTAAAACTACACCTGATATGAGCCCCTTCTTATTTTTCTTATTTTTCTTATATTTGGTTTCCTTCCACGATGACAGTTTCATGGATTGTCTGAACAATCCATGAAAGACATGCTCAGATACTGAATTTTCATTTGTTTTACTGTTTTAGATACTGGATATTCCCAATCAGAGGAGAATATAAAGGTTTCAAGTTAGATTCTTGATTTTCATTTGTTTTGTTGTTTTAGATATATTCAAAAACAAAATTAAGTACTAGCTTTTTAGCACTGCAATATAATTATTTTACCTCTCTATATATCATTAACAATTCTATTTGCAATTGGCACTTTGATCTTAGAATTTATGAATTGGGTAGATCTTTTTGCAAGTTCAAAAAATACGTATATTCTGTATTGTGGTCTACTGTTGAACTAAATTATTGTTTTTTTTTTCATAGAGCGGTCACCCAGATGAAGGAAATTCTGATGATCAGCATTGAAGCTACTCGAGGGATATGAATCTGTGGTCGGCCTACTCTAGTTGTTGTTGTTATGTTGTCCTTGTTGTTGTTATGTTCTGGATTGTTGTTTTAAGTAATTGTTGAGATATTTGGGATGTTAATTACTGTATTTGTTAATTATGACACTGTGTTAATTATGCGGTGAATTTGGACGATTAATGGACTATGTGTGAAACTTTATTACCTTTAATTCTTGTGTTTGGTTGTGATTTGCGCATTAATATGCCTGAAATTGGTTGAATCAGTTGTGAATTAGTTTACAGGTTTTTTAAATGAAATTGTGAATTGAAATCGAATGGAAAATTGGAGCAGAAAAAACAAACGGGCATACACCGGCGTTTCATAGAACGCTGGTGTATCTAATTGTTTAGTTGAAAATTTCGTTAGAGAGGCATTTCCACGCATGCTAGTGTACCCATATATCTATAGCGGCGTGTCATAAAATGCCGGTGAATATCTATATACCGGCGTTTTATAACATGCCGGTGATTGTAATTAGGGAAAGAAGGGCGCTCAGAAACAAGCATACACCGGCGTTCTATGACCGCCGGTAATATTGGACATACATCGGCGTTTTTACAATCGCAGGTGAAAGATATATATCGGCGGTATGTGACCGCCGATGAATGTATATTGGGGGAAAGAACGAAACTCAGAAATTCGCATATACCGGTATTTTTCTGGCCGCCGGTGTATTTTCAAGATATATCGGCGTCCAGTAGAAACACCGGTGAATACACCTATCTTTCCGTGATGCTCGATTCGGCGGCATTTGTACCGGCGTTTTTGAATGTTTCACCGACGTAAAAAACCGCCGGTGTAGGTCTAAAAAAACGCCGGCGAATAGCTTCTGTGTTGTAGTGAAGTACATCTTTCCAAGGGCCACAAGAGAGTTTGTAATGTCCGTGAACCGTGTTATCATGTCCGACACATTCTCGTTCTCCTTCATACGAAACATCTCGAACCTGTGAACAAGAACAAATATTTTAGATTCTTTAACCTTATTAGTACCTTCATGAGTTACCTCGAGTGTGTGCCAAATTTGATGAGCTGTTGTTGCATTTGACACACGATTGAACTCCTCTTTGGTAAGTGCACAGAATAAAGCATTCATCGCCTTTGCATTGTTCATTGTGTTGCTCTTCATGTCATCGTTCCGTTGTGCATAGCGAATTGTAGGAGCGATGAATTCTGTCTCAGTCATGTTCCAAATCTCATAGTTGATGGACTGAAGGTAGATCTTCATTCTATACTTCCAATAGTTATAGTTTGTTCCATCGAATAGGGGTGACCTTTGTGTGGATTAGCCTTCATGGTATTGGCTTACATTTGAAGTAGATGCCATTGCACTCAACCAGGCTCTGATACCAAGTGTTGGATCCTGTAGGCAAGGCAAATAACACTAAAGGGGGGGGGGAATAATTTTGTTTAAAAATTAAAAAAGAAATTGAACTTTTCGTACGTCGACTGAAAATAGATATACAGTTGAATGTTGCGTCAGAATAGAAGAGTATCTTATTGAAGAGTTACTAGTCTGACTAGTCGGCTTATAGAGGAAAACCAGTTGACTTACCAGACAAGTTTTCGAAATAAAACACAGAAAAATTAAAATTGCAAGTTGAGAGAATACAACCACAGAGATTCAATCACTGAGTACACAGCGATGTATCCTAGTTCAGTCCTCCCAACCCACATCCAGTCCTCAAGCAACCCACTTGAGATTTTCCACTATTCTTGGAAAAAGTACAAGAATACCCTACGACGTTTGACAATAACTATGTCAAACCCGTAGACCTCTCTCACCACTAGAGAGAGCAAACCCACTCTACACCCAAGAGTTAAAAACCGACTCTACAACCAAGAGCCCTACTCTCCAACCGAGAGGACCACTCTCACAACCCGAGAGTGAAAAACAACAACAAAGAGAGTTTACAATAACCTATATCCTTGTTTGTGATTTGTGCTTTTGTATAGTGGCTATTAGGTTAACTTCTAAAATCAGTCTAAAACGAATTTGATGTTATACTAGACTGAATTTCAGAGAACTATGACTTAGAGTTTGTACGCTTTTGAAAGACTTGTTCTTGTTGAAAAAGAAAAAGCCTGAAACTTAAAGAAATGCTTGGAAATGTTATAACCTTTGCCAAATGAGTTCTATACTCTTTTTATAGAGTTAGAAACGTTTGGACGTTGAGAGGTTGAATCCCAACTGCCATACAACGGCAGTAAAAAGATTTGATTTTGAAAAATAAGTTTTAAAATAAGAAAACTGTCGAAATGGCTTGAAAAGTCGACTGGATTGCCATAATGAGTCGACTGGCCAGAGCTTGTATGAGTTCAAACAGTTTCGTACTATGACAGTCGACTGGTTCCAAGGAACGGTGGACTGGTACTCAACAGCTGAACTTATTCAAGCTTGTTTTGACCTTTTAGTTTTGTTAAACATTCAGTTATTAAAAAGTATGTGTAAGTGTGTGTGTGACAAGGCTATTACAAGTTTCTAATACTCAAAGAATGAAAATTACAGTATTACAAGATACTTTTTACAAAACAATTGAAGCACTTGAATCTTGTCTTGAACTTGAGTCTTTGACTTGAGCTTGAGCCTTTGTCTTTATGTCTTGAAGCTTGCTTGATCAATGTGGCTTGAGCTTAAATCTTTGTGGCTTGATCAATTACTCTTGAAAGCTTCATTGGATTGTTTTGCCTTTGTATATTTCACCATGGCATTGAATGTGATACACTCTGTAAGAGATATGTGATAGGCAAACTTTGTATTGTGTTGTAGTCATCAAAACCAAGAATCAACAGCCTGATGTCCCGAAGAGCTTTTGATTAGTAAGGGAGGTGAGCCCTGGTAATGTTTCGAGGTTAATTCCATCCACCTCAAGCACCACGCTTTGACAAGTTTACTCCTCTCAATGCAAGTATATCAGCCATCCTCATAGAAATTGAGAATGACGGAATAATCCGCCCTCCGCCCATGATATCCACAGCTAGCAAGAGAAGAGACAAAAAATAAGTGGTGTGCATTTCACAGAGATCATGGATACACTATTGACAAATGTCAAACCCTAAAAAAAACTAAAAACTTGAAGGTCTAATTCGCCATGGCTATCTCTCTCAATTTATCCAACAAAACAACAATGCCGAAACCTCTCCGGCACGAGGGACTAATAAGCATCAAGAGAGGCCCTCTGAATCACAAGACTCAGAACATATGGCTATTCTCCACTCTATTCAAGGAGGTCGGATGGGGGGAGATTTCAACTCCTCCAGCGAAGCCTTTGTCGGGGAAGTCAACTCAGTACACAACATCTCACCTGCCAAGAGCACCGGGGTCCCGATATCTTTCTCCGACAAAGACTTAGAATGTGTTCGAACACCTTACTGCGACGCATTGGTCATAAACCTTTGCATGGTGAATCATGAGGTACGTTGCATCCTGGTAGACAACGGCATCTCAGTAAACATCCTTTTCAAGAACACTCTTAATGGTCTGAAGCTCTCCCAAGACCGACTCAAGACAAATTACTATACACTCCATGGATTCTCTGGTGTGCCGGTTCAATTAGAAGGAATCGTCACACTCGATGTGATAGCAGGAAAAGCCCCTGCTATTCGAATGGAAGCACTGGAATATATGGTAATCGATGTCAAAGCCACATACAAAGCAACATTCGGCCGTCCCGATCTAATGGTGTCACGCTCCGTTCCCAAAAGAGAATACGAAATATGGATACGTGACTAAGCCCAGCGAATGATTTTCATCATCCATAAGTTGTTCGGAATCTTTAGAATATTTCACAAGAATAATCAGAGTCGGAAGTAAGAGAAGTCAACCAAGCATGCATATATGAATCAAAATACCAAAGGAATACTTGAAACAAAAATATCATAATCTCAAATAATCCAGATCTGAATAAGCCAAAAATCCTGGGTCACATTGCCCAAATACAAATATATCCAAGTAATCAAGTATAGTTGTTCAAATAAGCAGCAAGAAATAAAAATGGGAAAATTCCATCAGTTAGTATCTCATGTCACCAACTCCATATGGCAACTATTCTCCAAAATTTGCAATTTAATAAATTACACGAAAAGTAAAAAGAAAACAAACTCCCGTCAATACAAGTTACGAGCCGCTTGTAGTACTGGATACAAGTACATGGGAAAAGATAACTAATAATATGGAATAGGCATGATGATAAAATATAACAACTATCATGGCACGATGAACAAGTGTAAGTGGTATGTATCAAGTGTCAAGTAAACAAGTACCATGTAACCAAGTAATAGGTAACAAGTGTCGAGTATCAAGTATCAAGTAGCAAGTATCAAGTATCAAGTACAACTAACAGGTAACAAGTGTCAAGTGATCATGTTCAAGTCCTATAGTTATTACTATCTATGTAGCACTTCATGCATCTCGATTTTTACTACATGGTTGCAACATTCAAACAGTTTCGCTTTAGATTTCATAGTGGATCATAGAGGGCAGTGTACTCAGGGACAAGTATCAAGTAATCGAGCTCCAAACTCCAAGTATCATGTATCATGTATCATGTATCACGTATTAAGTTGTGCAAGTGGCAAGTAATCACGTGTCAAGATTGCAGGTATCAAGTAATCACGTGTCAAGCATCAAGTTTCAAGTAATCACGTAGGATCTGTGGATCCCCTTCAGAGTACACGTTTTTGTATTTTCCACTATTAGATCTTTCCCTTTAACCCCGGCTTGATTATTTGTTATTATTATCAAACAGGCATGTGCGTGTGTACAAAACATAGTAAGAATAACATGGTATGAACATGTAACAAATTCAGGTTGCAAGGTAAGTATGTACAGGTGAAAGACAACTCATAAAAGAATAGAACAACGAGAATTCTAGTTCAGGACAGCAAGACAGTACTGCACTAAATCTAGGATTCCTGTTGCTACAAACATGCAAACCTGGATCCGTCAAAGAATCTGAAAAATAGACTCCCTTCTAAATCCAGCAAATATATATAAGTCATATAGTGTTTCACAAAAACTCAAAACAGATTTGAATCCAGAAAACATGTTCAGCCAGAAATCAAAAGATTGTATTCAAAGTCAGAAAAACAGTATGAAAACTCATTAATTAAATCCAAGAAAAATATGGGGTATTTCCCTATATGTGTAGCATCAGAATATTAAGTTTCGTAATTTTTCAATATAAATAGTTTATCAACAAAAATAAGAAAATATCAAGATGTAGTAGTTTTATAAATCTGAAATCACAAACACTGCAGTACGAAAACAGCAATATCTTACAAACCATAAATCGAAATCAAAATCCGTCAAAAGGATGATAAAATAGACACATTAGGCTAACTTTTATATTCACAAATATTTTACAAAAATTAAGCAGAATTAGGTCGAAAATCAGGTTCTTTACTGAGTCAAAAGGGTGATAAAATAGACACATTAGGCTAACTTTTATATTCACAAATATTTTACAAAAATTAAGCAGAATTAGGTCGAAAATCAGGTTCTTTACTGAACAGTATGAAAATTCTACATGTATAGTAATTGTTTGGAAACATAGAACAGTTTGTAAAACTCATCAAATAAATCCACAAAAATTCAGGATTAATACCAATCAAGTCTAGTTGTACTGTGAAAAATTTTAGATCAAAATAATACTTTTAACATCATGATAAAAATAGATCACTCTTCAGAACTCATATAAAACAAAATCTAGAAATCTCTCTACACCTCTGTAGTAAAACAGACATAACTTACAAACCATAAAACAAAACTGAGATATGTCAGAAGGGTTGGAAAATAGACAGAATTCTCTACAAATCATGTTCACAAAATATTTTCAAATACTGACCTTAATAGGATCTAAATACTGATCAAAAGCAAGGTAATAGAACAATACAGAATTATTCTTTGAACATAAAATCGTTTAGTTCAAATAAAACTCATCCAAATCAACCCAACATGAAATATAGGGTACTAGATGTCTAAACAACATGGTATAGGGTATTTTGCAAGTCCACTACAAGTCTACCACGAATAATACGAACGAGCACATGATATCATATGAACAACACGCATATATACAACAAGAAGTAGTCAACCCTAGGTTATTTCATGTCATGTATGTCGTAAGGAAACTATGGTCGAATCAACACAATAGAGACAATATATAACAAAGGATTCACACACGAATTGTCTCTAGAACCCAACTACACTACAGGCGGTATTTAGTACTTGTATTACACAAAGAAAAGAATACAAGTTACTTGCCTGAGAAACAACGACAAAAACGAAGCAAATAGTAAGAATAACGGGAACGGATTCCCTAGCATGAACACGACCGAACGAACACGAACCATGAACCATGAACGAGAACCAAATACAAATGCGACAATGAACACGAAACCGAACACCCAACACGTGCAAACACACGCACGTGCCAACAAGAGAGCGAGCGGACGGAGGCGACGATGGTGATGGGCGACAGCGGCCTAGGGCGTCAGAACGGCAGCACAGCGGCTACCGCTGTTGCTGGTGCTGTCTGTCACTGCTGTCTGTCGGGGAAAACAAAACACTACGGCGCTGTTGCTGCTGCAGTGGCGCTTCGACAGAAGGAAGGTAGGGCAGGGGACCAGGAGGAGCGTGCCACGGTGCATGGGAGACAGGGAAGCGGTCGGGAGAGAGAGAAGGATGAGCGGCTAGGTTGCTTGGAGGCCGGGAAAGCACAGGTGAGGTTGGGGACGGAGAGAACGAGGGTGCAAGAGATCAGGAGAGGGAGTAACTGGGTTGCGGTTGTAGGGGATAGATGAACAGGAGCATATATGGGTAGTATATATAGGAGGGTAAGTACTAGGGTTTCGGTAACAGCATGGGTTGGTGGTTTTCGGGTCTGGGGTATTTAAATGGGTTTGGATTATATATAATTGGGTTTTAAAGAAATGGGTGAAACAAATAGGGTAGGATTAAGGAAAAATAAATAATGGATTAAAAAAAATGAGATGGCACAAAGAGGATAAATAACAGGGCATGAAGAAAAATAATGAGAATCAAAAATATTTGCACGATCAGATAGGGATGAAACAGAAGACTGAAAATTGAATTAAGAATTCAAATGAAACAAAAAAGCAAATAAAGAATATAGAAGAAAAAGAACTCCAATATACCGTCCAAAGAGATACAAGGAGAGAAATACAAAAAAAAAAAAATACACCCAAAAATACATAAAATGGAAAACAGGGATTACAAATCCTACCCACCTAACAAGAAGAATTTCATCCTCAAATTCAACAAGAAAATACATAGGGTAACCCCGAAAACAAACAAAAAGAACAAAACAAAAATAAAACTACTCAAACAAATGAGGAAACTTCTGCTGAATCTCCTCCTCCAGCTCCCAAGTCGACTCACCGGGCGAGTGAGGATTCCAAGAAACACGAACCCACTTGATAACCTTGTTCTTATGCACTTTCTCCCGCCGATCCACAATAACAACTGGCAGAATCTCACAAGTCAAATCTGGCCGAATGGTCAACTCAAAATAGTTGATCATGTGGCTCTCATCTCGGATATATCTCCTGAGTTGTGAGACATGGAAAACATCGTGCACTCCTGATAAAGCTGGCGGCAATGCAAAACGATCGACCACCTTGCTTACTCGCTCCACAATATCAAACGGTCCAATAAATCTAGGGCTAAGCTTGCCCCCACCACCAAACCGAATGAGACCGTGCCAAGGCGATACCTTTAGGAAAACATGGTCACCAACCTCAAACTCCAAAGCTCACCGATGGACATCGGCCCATCGCCTTTGCCTATCCTGAGCTGCCTGCAAATGCTTCTTGATCTGAACCACCGCATCAACTGTCCTGGTGATGAACTCTGGACCCAACAACTTCCTCTCACCAATGTCATCCCAGCACACTTGTGATCTGCACTTCTGCCCATAAAGTGCCTCGAACGGTGCAGCTTTAATACTGGCTTGAAAGCTGTTATTGTACGAGAACTCTACGAGATGCAAATGGTCCTCCCATGATCCACCGAACTGCAGCATACAGGACCTCAACATGTTCTCAAGAATCTGGATGGTCCTCTCTGACTGTCCATCAGTCTGGCGATGAAAAGTTGTACTGTATTTTAATTTACTCCCCAAACTGTTCTGAAGACTCTCAAAACTGAGATCTGAATCTCGTATCCCTGTCGGATATAATAGTGACTGGAACCCCATGAAGTCTGACAATCTCTTGCATGTACTTCTCAGCTAAGCTCTCAGTAGACTGTCCGACACAGAAGTGAATGAAGTAAGAACTCTTCTTCAATCGGTCGACAATCACCAAAATAGTATTATGACCCTTAGGACTCCTCGGCAAAGTGATCACAAAATCCATAGTGATATGTTCCCACTTCCACTCCGGAATGGGAAGTGGTTGAAGAAGTCCAGTGGTCCTCTATGCTCTGCCTTAGCCTGCTGGCAGATCAAACACTGAGAAACAAGCCGAGCCACAGCCCCCTTCATACCATGCCACCAAAAATGAAGCTTTAAATCCAGATACATCTAATTACCGCCATGATGGATAGAATACGATGACTGGTGGGCTTCCTCAAGCAACCTCTGACGAACTTCACCCTTCGAAACACATAACCTGGACCCAAAACGAAGCGATCCATCAGCATGAATAACCATGTCCATTCTTGAACCAGACTCAACCTCAACTCGAAAACCCTACAACTGTGCATCACCAGCCTGTGCCACTTTGATCTGATCAACAAGAGACGACTGAAGCTGGTGCACCAAACAAATCCGATCCGAAGTCGACAATAACACATCCAACTCCAACCTCCAAATCTGCTTAATTAGATCCCTCTGCTGAGTTAGGAACATAGCTTCCGGTCTCCTGTTCAAAGAATCTGGCACCAAGTTCACTCTACCAGGATGGTATTGCAAACTGATATCATAATCGGCCATAAGTTCCAATCAACGCCTTTTCCTCATATTCAACTCCTTCTGGGTGAAGACGTACTTGAGACTTTTGTGGTCTATAAAGATCTCCACTTGGTCCCCAAGTAAATAATTTCTTCACTATTTCAAAGCAAAGATCACTGCCACTAACTCCAAGTCATGAGTCAGATAGTTCTTCTCATGCAGCCTCAACTATCTCAATGCATAAGCAATGACTCAGCCCTTCTGCATCAGAACTACTCCAAGACCCTTACTAGAAGCATCACAGTGAACTACAAATCCGTCTGAACCATCTGGAATAGTCAACACAGGCGCTGACGTCAACCTGCTCCTCAACTCAACAAAAACCTCACTGCAAGCCTCAGACCAACAAAATTTCTGATCCTTCCCAGTCAGCTTAGTCAATGGTCCTGCTATCTTCGAAAAATCTTGGACGAATTTTCGATAATAGCCAGCTAAACCAAGAAAACTCCTGACCTCTGAAACTGACTTGGAAACATGCCAATCCTTCACAGCCTCAACCTTGGTTGGATCCATAGAAATACAATCAGAGATAATGTGCCCCAAGAAAGTGACCCTGTCGAGCCAAAACTCACACTTGCTGAGTTTTTCATAGAGCTGATTCTCTCTCAAAGTTTGCAGAACCAACCTAAGATGCTCAGCATGATCTTCCCGATTCTGAGAATACACCAAAATGTCATCAATGAAGACCACCACAAATCTATCCAAGAATTGAGAAAATATCATGTTCATAAGACTCATGAATACAGCAGGTGCGTTCGTAACCCCGAACGACATCACAAGATACTCATAGTGGCCATATCTGGTCCTGAAAGCAGTCTTCTGTACATCAGTCGCCTTCACTTTGACCTGATGATACCCATAACAAAAATCCAACTTCGAGAAAATAGCAGCTCCACTCAACTGATCAAATAAATCATCGATCCTGGGCAATGGATACCGGTTCTTCATAGTAACACTGTTTTGTTCCCGATAATCCACACACAGTCGACGACTACCATCCTTCTTGTTGACAAAAAGGACTGGAGCACCCCAAGGCGAAATGCTGGGTCTGATGAACCCCAAATCAAACAACTCCTGAATCTGCACCTAGAACTTTACTAACTCAACCGGTGCCATCCTGTAAGGACTCTTTGATATCGGCGTCGTACTAGGCTGAACTTCAATACCGAACTCTACATCCCTATCAGGGGATAAGCTAGGAAACTCCTCTGGAAAAATATCCAGGAAATCCCGCACTACTAGAGGCGCAACCTTACAGCCTGAATGCAATTCCGTTGCACAAACCTCCTGATCAACAGCAGTTCGGCCAATGCACATCTCCCCGGCATGGAACTCAAACTCTGTGCGATTTGGGATTCGAAATGCAACTTTCTTGGTACGGCAATCAATAATGGCATGGGTTTCACCCAACTAATCCATACACAGAATAACTTCGAATCCTGAATTCCCAATTACAATTAGATTGGCCTTGAAATCTGTGCCACCAATAATCACGAGACACTGCCTGCACTTCCGGGAACAAATAACACCACCACCACCTGCCACAATGTTTCAAGCCTCTGACATGATGCTGCACTCCAACTGATGGCGAGCCACAAATCAAGAGGAGACAAAAGAATGAGTTGCCCCGGAATTAAAAAGAACGTGAGCAGGGAAAGAGCAAAAAAGGACAACACCTAAGGCAGAATCAAAAGAGACAGAGAAAAGAATGGATGAACAGGGGTGAGGAAAAACAAAAAGCAGAAAGATAAATATGAAAGAAATAATGCGAGAGAAATGAAAAGAAGAAAAAAAAATACAACAAAACCAATAAAACAATAAAGCAAATATACCTGCAACAACACCCTCTGCTGTCTCAGCATCAGCAGGAGTCAGGTTGAAAGCCTGACCTCTCCTGGGGGCAGCGGTCCTATGACCGACAATTAGAGCTACGGAGGAAGCGGTGGTCTGACTGGACCACGAGCTGGGACAACCTGCTGAACTGGACCCCTCGCTGGAAGAGCCATCTGCGGACAGTCCCGCACTGAATGGTCAGCAGCACCACATCCAAAACAATGACGATTGGCATGCCTGCAGTCCTTGTGCTCATGCCCAAGAAGTTGGTAAAAGTCGCAAAACCCAACCCTCTGAGGACCCGCAGTAGAGTAAGGAGCTGCACTGACCGGCTGGGCTGGGACAGGCCTCCGAATAGGCCTAGAAGAAGGCCTAACAATAGAGTGCGGAACAGTCCGCTGAGAAGGAGCTAATCCACCACGAGCCTACTCCTGAGCTTGAGCTGTCTCGAGAGCCTCAGCATAAGTATGCAAGCGGAGTGAGGCAAGTCGTACCTTAATGTCTCGCTCAAGCCCCAATATGAATCTACAAGCCCTGTCCTCTTTGTTTGCCACAAGAATGGGTGCGAAGCAGCTAAGTCTAGTAAATTCAGCTGCATACTCATCCACAGACCCGGAGCCCTGTTTCAAGAAAGTCTTATGTTACAACATTGCGTGGACAATATGTAACAAAGTTCCAATAATAGAAATAACGAGCAACCTGTTTCAGGGCCAAGAATTTGTTGCTCCATCACAACTTTAGTACTGCTAGGGAAGAACTTCTCCAAGAATCTTCTAGTGAAAGTGGCCCAAGTGATCGGTCGCTCGAGCCTTTTGGACTCGGACCTCCACCAAATATGAGTTAGATCCATCAGCTGGATGGCCACCACATCCACTCTATCAGCATCTGCAACTCTAGCTGCCAAAAGCAGTTGCTCAGTCCGAATCAGCCACTGTTCTACCTCCAAAGGCGTCTCAGTGCCTGAAAACCTGTCGGGATGCAGCCTCATGAAGTCGGTGATTGTACCTGGACGGGCAGGAAGAGCTGCCTGCATAGGCACAGCGGGCGGCGGAACCTGAGCAGCTTCCAAAGCAGCCATCCCCAAGTCACTGTGATTCTGCTGCATATTGATCAGCTATTCCAACATAGTGGTGACGGCCTCAATCCTAGGCTGATCTCCTTGGGGACGGGAAGTAGAACCTCTACGAGCCATAGTTTGCACAAAACCAAAAACAGTTAGCATCCAGATCAAAGTTGATTTATAATTCCTTTATGTATGCATGGTTTGTGAACTATTGAGCCAATCCCAGATCGATCCAAGCTAGTCTAATATATTAGTTAAACTAATATATTAGCCAAATATGGGCTCTAATACCACTAAAAACCCTGTCATGCCCCGCTTCCCAAAATAGAATATGGAATACAGATACGTGAATATGCCTAGCGAATGATTTTCAACATCCATAAGCTGTTCGGAATCTTCATTTCACAAGAATAATCAGAGTCGGAAGCAAAAGAAGTCAACCAAGCATGCATATATAAATCAAAATACCAACAAGAATACTTGAAACCAAAATATCATAATCTCAAATAATCCAGATCTGAATAAGTAAAAAATCCTGGGTCACATTGCCCAAATACAAATAAATTCAAGTAATCAAGTACAGTTGTTCAAATAAGCCACAAGAAATAAAAATAGCAAAATTCCAGCACCTAATATCTCATGTCACCTACTCCATCTGGCAACTGTTCTTTGAAATCTGCAATTTAATAAAATGCAAGAAAAGAAAAAAGAAAACAAACTCCCGTCAATACAAGTTATGGGCGGCTTGTAGTGCCGGATACAAGTACATGGAAAAAGATAACTAATAATATGGAATAGGCATGATGACAAAATATAACAACTATCATGGTAAGATGAACAAGTGTATATGGCATGCATCAAGTGTCAAGTAAACAAGTATCATATAAACAAGTAATAGGTAACAAGTGTCGAGTATCAAGTTTCAAGTAGCAAGAGCAAGTATCAAGTACAAGTAACAGGTAACAAGTGTCAAGTGATCATGTTCAAGTCCTGTAGTTATTACTATCTATGTAGCACTTCATGCATCCTGGTTTTTACTACATGGTTGCTACATTCAAACAGTTTCGCTTTAGATTTCATACTGGATTATAGAGGGTAGTGTACTCAGGGACAAGTATTAACTAATCGAGCTCCAAGCTCCAAGTATCATGTATCATGTATCATGTGTCAAGTTGTGCAAGTGGCAAGTAATCACGTGTCAAGCGTGCAAGTGTCAAGTAATCACATGTCAAGCATCAAGTATCAAGTAATCACACGGGATCTGTAGATCCCCTTCAGAGCACACGTTTCTATATTTTCCACTATTAGATCTTTCCCTTTAACCCCGACTTGATTATTTATTATTATTATCAAATAGGCATGTGCGTGTACAAAACATAGCAAGAATAACATAGTATGAACATGTAACAAGTTCAGGTTGCAAGGTAAGCATGTACCAGTGAAACACAACTCATAAAAGATTAGAACAACGCGAATTCTAGTTCAGGACAGCAAAATAGTACTACACTAAATCTGGGATTCCCGTTGCTACGAATATGCAAACCTGGATCCATCAAAGAATCTGAAAAATAGACTCCCGGCCAAATCTAGAAAATATATATAAGGCGTATAGTGTTTCACAAAAACATAACTCAAAACAGATTTGAATCAAGAAAACATGTTCAGCCAGAAATCAAAAGACTATATTCAAAGTCAGGAAAACAGCATGAAAACTCATTAATTAAATCTAAAAAAATCTGGGGTATTCTCCTATATGTGTAGCATCAGAATATAAAGTTTCATAATTTTTCAATATCAATAGTTTAGTCAACAAAAATTAGAAAACATCAAGATGTGGTAGTTTTGTAAAGCTGAAATCACAAACACTACAGCACGAAAACAGCAATATGTCACAAACCATAAATTCAAATTCAAATCCGTAAAAGGGTGCTAAAATAGATACAGTAGGATAAGTTTCATATTCACAAATATTTTATAAACAGCAAGTAAAATTAGGTCGAAAATTAGGTTCTTTACTGAACAATATAAAAATTTTGCATGTATAGTAATTATTTGGAAAAATAGAATGGTTTGTAAAACTCATCAAAGAAATCTGCACAAATTCAGGGTTAATCCCAATCAAGTCTAGTTGTACTGTGCAAAATTTTAGATCAAAATAACATTTTTAACATCATGATAAAAATAGATTACTCTTCAGAATTCATAGAAAACAAAATCTGAAAATCTCTCTACACCTCTGTAGTAAAATAGACAAAACTAACAAACCATAAAACGAAACTGAGATCTTCAGAAGGATTGGAAAATAGACAAAATTTTCTACAAACCATGTTCACAATATATTTTCAAATACTGAACTTAATAGGGTTTAAAATACTGATTAAAAGCAAGGTAACAGAAAAATGCAGAATTATTCTTTGAACATAAAATCGTTTAGTTCAATTAAAACTCATCCAAATCTACCCAAACATAAAATATAGTGTACTAGATGTCCAAAAAACATGGTATAGGATATTTTACAAGTCCACCACAAGTCTACCACGAATAACACGAACGAGCACATGATATCATATGAACAACACGCATATATACAACAAGAAGTGGTCAACCCTAGGTTATTTCATGTCATGTATGTTGTGAGGCAACTATGGTCGAATCAACACAATAGAGACAGTATATAACAAAGGATTCACACACGAAATGTCTCTAGAACCCAACTACACTACAGACGGTATTTATTACTTGTATTATACAAAGAAAAGAATACAAGTTACTTCCCTGATGTCTTCCAGGGAAAACACAGCGCTACGATGCTATTGCTACTGCAGTGGCGCTTCGACAGAAGGAAGGCAGGGTAGGGGACCAGGGGGAGCACGTCGAGGTGCAACGGAGACAGGAAAGCGGTCAGGAGAGGGAGAGGGATGAGCGGCTAGGTTGCTTGGAGGCCAGGAAAGCACAGGTAAGGTCGGGGATGGAGAGAATGGGGGTGTTAGAGATTGGGAGAGGGAGTAGCTGGGTTGCGGCTATAGGGGATAGATGAACATGAGCTTATAGGGGTAGTATATATATAGGAGGGTAAGTACTAGGGTTTCAGTAACAGCATGGGTTGGTGGGTTTCGGGTCTGGGGTATTTAAATGGGTTTGGGTTATATATAATTGCGTTTTAAAGAAATGGGTAAAATAAATAGGGTAGGATTAATGAAAAATAAATAATGGATTAAAATAAAATGAGATGGCACAAAGAGGATAAATAACAGGACATGAAAAAAATAGTAATGAGAATCAAAAATATTGGCACGATTAGACAGGGATGAAACAAAAGACTGAAAATTGAATTAAGAATTCAAATGAAACGACAAAGCAAATAAAGAATATATAGAAGAAAAAGAACTCGAATATACTGTCCAAAGAGATACAAGGAGAGAAATACAAAAAAAAGAAAAAAAAATACACCCAAAAATAAATATAATGGAAAATAGGGGTTATAAGTGGCCTTTCATGCAGTTACTTCCGCCTACCACATGAAAATAAAGTTCCTAACAACAGCGGGCGTAGACCAAGTTGCAGGGAGCCAACATGCAGCACGAGCATGTTACACCGCTATAATAAGGGCTCGGTTCTTCCCCTCGACGTCATAGAGCTACTACCATAAAGCAATCACTGTAAATCCAGGCTCATAAACAAGCTTGAAGCTACTGCACTAGACAATCCTACTGAGAACTTCCAAACCTTCCAAATCCTCTCCACCTAGGTCGAAGTTTGTCCTCATCAGAATACTACGACATACTTGAATCCCCAGCCCGAAGCCACTCCGCTCATTCAACGGAAAGAAATAGTCCTGATTAAACACATTGACAAATCTGAAGATCTCTCATTCTCTATGCAAAACAAAAGGAGGCTCGTTCCAAAAAAACAGGCAAGTCCAGTCAATGTCTACCAAGTTGTTCGCCTAACGACTCCATCAACTTGAAGACCCGGTGGGCAAGGAGATATCAGCAGGGACTTGAAAAGTAGAACACCTTATGAAGTTGAACGAGGGCATCTTAAACGTCCGCTTTTAGTAGTAGTTGTAGCAAATTTCTCAATTTGTAATAAAGGCTAGCCACTAAACAAGCCATTTAATTTTACTTTTCAATAAAGACCGCTTTCACTACCGCTCACTACATGTAATAACGGCCAACCACTAGCGCAGCCGCTTAGTTTTACTTTCCAATAGAATTTAGTATTAAATTTTGCAGAGTGATTGTACAACTCTATGGATGGATACATTGAGTTAAATGCCAAGTCTACTCTTGAAAATGGAACCAAAAACTCATTAAAGGCTTCCTATAAGATGGGTTCGGAGTCTATACCTATGGCTCGAAGTTACTCTAGCAATTTGCAACAAAGCAAGTTCAAAGTTTACTTTGCCATTTGACCTACTCCTGCAACCTGTTAATACCGAAACTAACAAGTTCGGAATCCATACCTATGGCTCGGAGTTACATTAGTAACCTACAATCAAGCAGGTTCGGAGTTCAACTCGCCATATGATATGTTTCTAAAACTAGTTAAAATTTCTTAAAGACAAATAAGAGGTCCAAAATCGTGGATTGCAGTTACTCCAATAAAACTTACAAAAGCAACACTTGGAGTTCAACTCGCCATTCGATGTGACTCTCACAATTTATTGGAGGACACATACAGCAAATTCAGAGTCTAACTCTTCCCTAGAGTCGCTCCTAAACCTAGCTAAAACACAAAATGGCAAGTCTGAAGTCTAACTCTCCTCAAGAGCAGCTTCTACGACTAGCCAACCCCCAAGAAGATGAATCACAGGACAAGAACACCGGCATATAAATGATTTCTTACTTCATGAACAATAAGACTCGTTACGAATGCAGAATTACAATGAGTCTACGTTCCATGCCTAAGCATCATAACATGAAGTTTTGCAAACACTATACAACAAGCTGTTCTACAGATCGTTGTCCCGACTACATACGCCACCTCAACTCTTGAGAATAAAATTCAAGACAATACTTCATTAGGCGGGCAGGCTCCAAGATTTTCCGACCACCTTCACCTGAGCAAGCTCAATGTCTCGAGGACCTTATTCGATGTGCACAACTACTTGTTAGCAAAAAGAAGAACGGAATCACCTCAACACTGAACAAACACAAGTGACTTCACTTCAATATCAATGAGACTCAAAACAAGTTACTTCAACAACTCGTTGACTCCAAACAACTAGTTCAACACTCTGTTCACCCTCTCAGCAACTTGTTGACTCCGAACCATGAGTTCAATGCTCCACTTACCGCTCGAGCTCCATCAAAAACTCATTGATGCCAAACAACGAGTTCAACACTCTGCTCTCTGCTTGAGCTCCATCAAAACTCGTTGACTCCAAACAACGAGTTTAATGCCCTGTTCTTCGCTTGAGCTCCATCAATAACTTGTTGGCTCCAAACAGCGAGTATAACGCCTTGCTCGAGCTCAAGCTCCAACAACAACTTATTGACTCTAAACAACAAGTTCAACATTCTGCTTTTCGCTCGAGTTCTTTCAACAACCCCATAACATCATGTAATAGACTCGACATCCAATGCTGGCTCAGAGTTATCTCTTTAAACTTGCTGGTATCAAATAGGAAGCTCTACGTCAACTCCACCTTAATATTTGCCTCTCAAAACTTGTTGTGTGCAAATGATAAGTTCAAACAACTAACTCCATCGCAGAGTTGACTGTACAAACTTGCCGAGCAAAAACGAAAAGCTCTACATCAACTCGATTAAGGAGTTGTCTCTTCAAACTTGTCAGGATCAAACGACGAGTTCTACATCGACTCCATCTCAGAGTTGCCTCACTAAACTTGCTGGCATCAAACGGCAAGTCCTACATCCAACTCCATCACAGAGTTGCCTCTACAAAACTTATTGGGCTCAGATGGCAAGTTCAAAGTCTAACTCCGTCAAAGAGTTCTCTATAAACTTTTTAGGATCAAACGGCAAGTTCAACATCAACTTTGTCTAAGAGTTGCCTCCACAAACTTGTTGGGAACAAGCAACAAATTCAAACGTCCAACTCCGCCTTAGAGTTGCATCTACTCACCTGTCTGGCATCAATAGCAAGCTCAACGTTTAAAACCGTCACAGAGTTATCTCTAAACTTGCTAGGCGCAAACAACAAGTTCAAACGACCAACTCCATCTCAGAGTTGCCTATCCAAATTTACTGGGCGCAAACAACTTCGAACGTTCAACTCCGTCCAAATGTAGCTTTACAAACTTGTTGAGCGCAAATAGCTAGCTCTACATCAAATCGATTAAGGAGTTGCCCCTTCAAACTTATCGGGATCAAATGTTGAGCTCTATATCGACTCCATCTCAGAGTTGCATCACAAAACTTGTTGGCCTCAAACGGCAAGTCCTGCATCTAACTCGATCACAGAGTTGCCTCTATAAAACTTGCTGGGTACAAATGTCAAGTTCAACGTCAAACTATGTCAAAGAGTTCTTTATAAACTTGTTGGGATCAAACAGCAAGTCCAACATCAACTCTGTCTCGGAGTTGCCTCCACAAACTTGTTGGGAACAAAAACTGAGTTCAAAGGCCCAACTCCGTCTTAGAGTTGTATCTACTCACTTGTCAGGCATCAAACGGCAAGTTCAATGTTCAACACCGTCTCAGAGTTGTCTCACAAAATTTCCTGGGATCAAACGGCAAGCTCTATGTCCAACTCTGTCCTACAGTTGTCTCTACAAAATTGATGAGCGCAAATAGCAAGTTTAAACTTCCAACTCCGTCTGAAAGTTGTCTCTAAAACTTGTTGGGCACAAAGGACAAGTTCAACATTCAACTCCGTCTAAGAGTTGTCTCCACAAACTCGATGTTATCAAACAACGAGCTCTACATCCAACTCTGTCTAAGAGTTATCCCTACAAACTTACTGGGCATAAATAGCAAGTTCAAACGTTCAACTATATCCCAAAATTTCCTCAACAAACTTGTTGGGATCAAACAGTAAGTTTGCAGTCCGACTACCTCCCGAAGATTGATCCCGTGACACCTCTTCTAGGTCAGCAGCATACACCAAATCCAATGGTTAAAGCACTTAGTCCCAGATCGATAGAACACTCGTCCAATAGCAAAATGCTCGACCGACAAAACAAGCAAATAACACAATGCTTGGTCGATGTAAGAGCAGTTCAACGAAACGAGCGACGAGACGGTTGATCAACAAAACAAGTAAACAAGACAAAACTTGGTCAACGATGAGGCTCTTATCCAACAAAATGAGTTGATAAGCACAAGAAGCCATGATTCGTAAAAAGGATATTATTTGCTGAGTTAAAGCCAATGATTATAAAGTGGTCTTCAAATTTATGTATGCATATACACACATATATATAAATACATATATGTATAATTGTTTTCATACACAAAGAAGCAAACACAAGACCAAAATAATCTATCTCCTAAATATTAACCTTTAAAGCCCAACCAGGATCAAACCCAAACTCCAGTAGTTGAGGTATTTTTGATCTTGGGGTGAGTATTTGAGTTCACAAACCCGACCGGCAATCAAAAAAAACTCCAACAAAGGGGGATTGAGGTTCGGGTTCAAAACAAATTTGGTTTGGTTCCAAAACCCGAACTAAAAAATCCCAAAAGAACTCCCTCTTCTTCAAAACCCAAACTCCAATCCCTGAGCTCAAAGACCTACACAACTCCGAAGCTTCAAACTCCACAACTTCGAGCACCTTCACCATCAATGAAGCAAAGCTCGATAGGAAAATCTATAGCTCGACAACAAAGCTCCTTGATCAACACAGCCCCATAGCTCGACCAAAAGATTCACAACTCAAAGAGGATCATAGATCGACCAAAGCAAAGAGCGATTATAACTCGACAATGGAGAAACACCATAGCTCGATGAAAAGGAAGTATAGCTGAACGAGATAGCTCCTGTAACACCCTGTAAAATTTAGTTATGACAATTTTGCCCACGTGTGTTACACACTTGTATTCTGTACTGTTATAGGTAAATCCGTTACGTATTTTAATATAAATATCCTACATATATCTGCATTTTGACTATTTATATATTTTCTGTAGTCTCAAAATTCATTTTAATCCTATTCTGAGCCAACTTAAACATTTATTTTAATCTTTGGATTTTTACGTGCATTGCACGTATTTTTAGTGCACGTGTCGATTACGTATATTTTACAGTTATGTATAATATACGTAAAATTATTAATATAAATGTTATACGTACTTTTTAATTTGACTATATATGAGTGTTTTTCGTTCCTCAAATTTATTTTGTATTGATACGTGCAATGTACGTGTTTGCAGTGCATGTATTTGATGTATCCTTTTTTTAAATAAAAATTTAGGGAGTATGTATGTTTATTATTATTTTTATTAGTTTAAACTATTTTTACGTGAAATATTTCTTTTAAAATATTTTTTTCTACACGTGCTTTTTCTACTATACACGTGCAACATTCGTTTTTTTTACTACAAGTTGTGCACTAAAAATTCATTAAGATCAATTTATACTGAAATTTTGTTAAGAAAAATAGTAAAATTATTTATTAAAAAAGAGGGTTTAAAATGAAATAAAATGATAATTTAAGAGTAAATTAAAAGTGTACAAAATACTTGCACAAGTGCACATGTGCAATGTGCACTCTTTCAAGAACCGGCTGCATATAGGAGAAAGTGGGGTGAGTGTGTGAGTGGTTGTGTGAGTGGGTTAGTGGGTAGTTAGTTGCTAAAACCACTCCCTATTTACCTATGTAAATACCCCCTACCTTAACCTCATATGAACTCAAAACCGAGAAGAAATAAAATTGGTGCTTGTTGTTAGTAGCTTTCGGGAAGGAAGGAGAGAGCCTGCGGTTTTGGAGTATTATAATTTTTGGAGCTCTTTTGCTAGGAATTCAACTATTAGGAGTTCTATTTTGAGGTTGGTGTTTTCATAATCTTCTTGTATGTAGAAATTGTGTCTGTTTAAATTAAAAATGTGTAGATGAAGATAAATTAATATGCGTAAGTAAAATAGTTCTCTAGAAATTTTATTTGTGCATGCTAAATTACAATTTTGTAGATGTTGAAATTAATGTGTGTATGTGTAAGAGTTTTATAGAAATTTTATCTAGTGGAATTTCGTATAATAAACTCATGAGATCAATTTACTTGCATGTAGTTTAGTAATATAAATACTTCTCAAACTCTAGTTGTGTAGGGAATAATTGTTCATCTAATTCAAGTTATAAGACTATGAGTAATTCATACAATTTAGATGACAAATCATATGTTCTTCAAGAATAAATTGGTACGCATGTTTATCTTAGAAATATTTCATTCTGGAATTGTAGAGTAATACGTAGTAATTGAGTTATCAAAAATTTCAAGTTTTCACATCTACTGTAGTTCGGGATTTAAACAATAAGTGCCCTTTTCTCTCACAAACAGTGATTTGGCACTTTGATTGTGGGTTGCATTTGGTTTGCTGTTGGGTCTGGGTTCGAATCCAGCCAGGAGCAGTTGTTTAAAAACCCTTTTATTTTTATTTTCTACTTAATGTGTGTATATGTAGGAGTTTTATAGAAATTTTATCTAGTGGAATTGTATAATAAACTCATGAGATCAATTTACTTGTATGCAGTTTAGTATTATAAATACTTCTCAAACTCTAGTTGTGTAGGGAATAATTGTTCAACTAATTCAAGTTATAAAACTATGAGTAATTCATACAATTTAGATAACAAATCATATGTTCTTCAAGAATAAATTGGTACGCATGTTTATCTTAAAAATATTTCATTCTGGAATTGTAGAGTAATACATATAGTAATTGAGTTACCCAAAATTTTTAGTTTTCACATCTACTATAGTTCGGGTTTTAAACAATAAGTGCCCTTTTCTCTCACAAACAGTGAGTTGCCACTTTGATTGTGGGTTGCACAATAAAAAAACTTTTTTTTATCTGCTACTATTAGCTAAATTACGTGTGATTCAATCAAGAATAAATTTAAATTATACTAGTAGATTAGTGGAATATTTGAGATAATTATGTACAAATCTAGAATTTAATTTGAGGATAAAAATCACATTGAATAGTATGTCTAGTTGGACTTATTTAAAAAAGGAATTGTTTTATGAATGAGTTAACTTTGGAATAATTGAGATAATTAAATATTAATGTGGGAGATTCATTTGGATGAAAATTATATTGTACATTGTTTACTTTAAGGAGTAAAATTGGTAATTTATTTCATGATGAAATATTAAAATGTAATAATTTATCCTAGAATTTGTGTCATATGAAAGGAAATTTCATCCCAGAATTTATGAAAAATGATTTATGTGACAATTAAGTGATAAACAAAGAATGTATTTGGGAAAATAAACATATAATATTTGAAAAGTTTTTATCGAAGTTGAAATGCTTTCGAGCTACATTATATGGGGATAATAGTGTATAATTTGAAATTTAACAATTCAAAGTGAATGTATGAAAGAATCTAATGAATTATGAATGGGAAGTTGTGTAATTAAGGTCAAGATGACCTATAAGATCTCGGTGTTGAGATGGTTGGAATCTAGAGGCTGAGCGAGACCTGTAGTGACTGCAAGTTGTGATAAATGAAAATTGAGAAGTATCTACTGTCGGCTAACAATTCTCCTAGTGTTGATTTAAGTCCGGTGGGGTAAGCTAGCTCTAGGTTGTAATGATTATAATTAAACCTAAGGACATGAACTAGATTGGGGATGTGATGAAGTAACAGCAAACATGAGTATGAGGGCCTTAGTTGGTCTGCGGTGTGAGATTGTCTTCCCAGAATTATCGAGATGTGATTGGGAGTGTCCCCAGCTCATCTGCAGTGTGGGATTCATCTCCGAAATTATCGGGATCGAAGCGACGCTTATGGGGTGTTTGGTGACTATTGAGGCGGCATAACTTGTGTTGTGAGATTGGATATCGAGATTATCGAGATGTGATTGGGAGTGTCCCCAGCTCATCTACAGTAACACCCCGAATTCCAAAATACAACTGAATTCGAAGTTCCACAGGATCTTTACACTTCTTTCGTACAATTTTACAAGGAAATAAAAATATTTCTTTCATCAGAGTTACATTACACCTTTACATTATCACAGCGAAAGCAATTTTACAATAAATTACATGAAACAACATTTAAATTAATCTTGAGCAGCATGTATACTTTAATTGTGTCAAGCATCTTTACCTTGTATGTAAAATTGTGGGCGCGTCAGTTCATTCAACTGACGAAATATTATACACGGCCATCCTCTCTATGCCAAAAACAGTATAACGATTCTCAATACTTAGCAAACCACAAACTTGTCACAAACAAAACTAAAGGGACTATCCTATTGATGTCGTGTTGTGAATGTGCACTTAGTCCTTAATGCAATTATTTGTATTACATAACACTAATGCGCACTTGTTCAGAGTCTATGCAGTTCATACTACATAGGTCCGAGGGCAAGCCCTTAACCGTTCTTCATCTTGTAGGGTTCAATCCCTCGCCATGACTTAATCTACTACTGTAACTACGATAAGTATCCTAGATGTTTTCTGACCTACGAACTCATGTATAGGCGCCTTGGAGGGAATCCCAACGCACTGACACATGACTCATCATGCAGGCATCCTGTGGTCTCCTACCATAGACATGACACCACCCGCAGTCGTCAAACACCCCACGAGCGTCGCCACCGGGACGGTGCTCTGGAGCAGTATCCACGCCCTATCATGACGCATCATGGGACATCCTGTGAATACTCTCACGCTGCCAATCCAATGGCCCTCATACTCAATGTTTTTCTCTTACTTTCATCACATCTTCACTATGTATCTAATCCTTAGTTTAATTGAATCATAAATAAAATCAACCCTTAGAGTGTAGCACTCCCACTATACCGGTCTTATTCATTTAATTCACATGACCCAAACCTTGGTCTTCTCATTTCAAATATCATTTCCACATTTCTTTTATTGCCGGTATAAGGCTTGGCTATACCCTAATTTTCAATTTCAACCCATAATTACGATATTGAGCTTTTCATACTCATAAGGTCTTTTCATGATCAATCACAATTCATGTTTCATAAGCATGGTATTCATGTATTCACATCTTTCATAACTAATCACCATCAATAATTCAACTTCACGTGCAATTTATGTATAAGAATAAATTTCAACTAGTAGTAATCAATAATTCATGTATTCCACAAATCTATTATTCTCATTTCAAAACCTTACTACAAGCACAAAATAGAAGTCCAATTAATTACACCAATCACACTTTCAAAAATTCCTCATTACTAATTTTTCATCTTTATAACTAAAAAATCTCATTTATTTTTTCTTTATTTAAAAAGACAATTTGATTTCAAAAAGAAGTCCTTTCTTGCAAAAACCCCAATTTCTTACTCACACTTTATCAAAAGTTATATAATTTTTTCTTATAAAATCCTAATAATTTTCAGTAATTAATCCATATTTTTCCAATTTTTATTCTATTTATAAAACTCAATTAATCAAAAAAAATCTCACAAAAAAATATTTTTTTTTAAACTCAAACCCCCAACCGGATTCGAACCCACAACCAGCGGTCAAACAGACAGTGCACAAGACCAACGTGCCAAAGCCGCCGAACGATATAACTAGGGGTTATAATCCCTATGTATCGACTCTCGGCTATTTGGGTTTTTAACAAAAAAATAAAAACAAAGCCTCAGTATCGAACCCGAGACCTCCCCCTTACTGTAGCGGCCGAAAGCTCTATTGACCAGTTGGTCTAAGTAGCCAATTCATTTTGATAGTAATTAATTTGGGTTTTAATCTCGTTCTCTGTTCATAGTTTTAATTCATGAAGTCTCAAAACAAAAATGTCTCTTTTTCTCATCTTTTGAAAACAAAATTTTCCAGAATTAAAATACATTCAATTCTATAGTAACCAGTATTTTTATGAGTATTTTTAACTCTTTAAAACATATATTTTTGCCTTAGTTTGTATTCCATGATCATAATTTCGACATTCGAGAACTAAAGCATACTTCTTCATAATTAAAGATAGGTTCCCACAAAAATTCACTACATTAATGTTCTCTTACTTATTGACAACTATGATGTTTTTAGAACACAAAATCATCTTTTCTATTGAATAAAACTTCTATTTTATCAACTAATTTACACATAATGCATTCAATCATTTGTTTGCAAATACATTCTCTTTAACATTCATATGGCACACAAAAATGGTGAATTCTACTACAGAAATTAACAATTATCTCTTAGTAAATCATTCCATCAATTCAAACATGGTCCCAATCTCTTACTAGTTAATTCAAATAATTGCATTTAAAACATACGTAGCATGCATTCTAATATTAGGAACAATGAGGAACACTCACTTTCACCCATAATTAATAAATCTAGCAACCAAATTAACACACATCTAATAGTTTATCAATTCTCCTCTAATTAGGCAAACAATGGATTTCATTTCAACTAGTTGCTTTTCAATAACTATTCAATTCATTCCTAGCATGATTTCCACTTTAGAAGTCATGAGAAACACCCACCTTTTGGAGAAAAAGCCAATTAAAAGCTCCTAGAATCCCCTAGAATGCGAGAGAGTGCCTTCTCCTCCTAGATTGTGATGCAAAAGATCCTCCTTCTTGCTTCCTTGCTAAAACCGAGAGCTCCTTGTGAGGAAAGATGGGTCGGCCTCCAATGTAGGGGACACACACACTCACACACACTCTAGTATATTTCTCCTATATAAATTCTTTTCTTTCAATAATTTCTTAGTGTAGAATACAAATAGCACTACAAGAAAAATCTTTTTTCACAACGCCAAATGTCGTTGCTAAAACTCGTTTCACTACAAAAGAAAGTAGCTTTCCCGGCGGTTTTTTCCGTCTATACCGGCGTTTATTTACGCCGGGGAAACTTTCACCGGCGTTTACAATAACGCCGGTCCAACTGCCGCCGAAGCGGGCGTCGCTGAAACGAAGGGTCCTACACCGGCGTTTTTGGGGGACGCCGGTAAATACTAGGACTACACCGGCGGTCATAAAACGCCGGTGTATGTCCATTTCTGGGTGCCGTGTTTGTGTGCCTATATACATACACCGGCGGTCGTAAACCGCCGGTATTTATCCATTCACCGGCGTAAATAAAAACGCCGGTGTATATCGAAAGTATACCGGCGGTCATAAAACGCCGGTGTATGTCCGTTTCTGGGTGCCGTGTTTGCGTGCCTATATACATACACCGGCGGTTGTAAACCGCCGGTATTTATCCATTCACCGGCGT
Organism: Hemerocallis citrina; assembly: GCA_017893485.1. NCBI lineage: Eukaryota > Viridiplantae > Streptophyta > Magnoliopsida > Asparagales > Asphodelaceae > Hemerocallis > Hemerocallis citrina. The sequence goes on from CM030360.1 coordinate 180,096,896, forward strand.
AAATAAAAACGCCGGTGTATATCGAAAGTATACCGGCGGTCAAGAAACGCCGGTGTATGTCCGTTTGTAAGCGCCTGTTTTTCCTTGTTTACGAACACCGGCGCGACTAAAAACGCCGGTGTAGTTATATACACTGGCGTTTATAAACGCCGGTGTATACCTGTGCCGTTACAGCTGAAAACTTTCACCGGCGTACGTTGAAACGCCGGTGTATCATACACTCCAACAATTAAATTATATACACCGCCGTTTTTTAAAACGCCGTTCTGGCTATGCCCGTTTATTTTCGATACTCCGCTTTTCCGTTCGATTTCAATTCACAGTTTCATTTACATAACCTGTAAACTAATTCTCACAACTGATTCGATCATTTTCGTTGCATACTACTGCGCAAACCACAACCAAACACAAGAATAATTAAAGATAATCAAGTTTCACACGTGTCATATCAACGTCCAAATTCATTGATTAATTAACAATGTCATAATTAACAAATTAATATAGAGACTAACATCCAAAATATCCAAACAAACCAGTCTGACAAATATCCAAAATATCCCAAATTCAAAGTATGACATAACTCTCATAAAAAAAACCAGTCTGACATAACAACGGCAAGGAGGAGGACATAAGAACAACAACCATACAGCAAGGAGGACATAAGAACAGCAAGGAGGACCGCAGATTCATACCCCTCGAGTAGCTTCAGCTCTGATCATCTGCATTTCCTTCATCTTGACGACCACTCTGTGAATAAAAAATAATAGTTTAATTGAACAGTAGATCACAATACAGAATATACATATTTTTTGAACTTGCAAAAAGAACTACCTGTGTCTCGAATTATAAGATGAAAGTGCCAACTGCAAATGGAATTGTTAATGCTATATACAGAGGTAAAATAATTACATTGCAATGCTAAAAATTTCGTACTTAATTTTGTCTTTAAATATATCTAAAATAACAAAACAAATGAAAATTTAGTATCTAACTTGAAACCTTTATATTCTCCTCTGATTGGGAATATCAACTATCTAAAACAATAAAACAAATGAAAATTTAGTATCTAAGCATGTCCTTCATGGATTGTTCAGACAATCCATGAAACTGTCATCGTGGACGGAAACCAAATATAAGAAAAATAAGAAAAAATAAGATAGGGCTCATATCAAGTGTAATTTTAGGAAACTGTCATCGTGGAAGGAAACCAAATATATATAGAAGCCAGAAATGGAAACAGAAAGAAGAAAGGTAGAGACTTTGGATACACCAGGCTACCATAGCGGCATTTTTCTCATCTCTCTCTTATCCCTTATTTCCCTTCAGCACACGAACAGAAAGAGACATCAGCAACCACCTTAAGAGCGACAAGAACAACAATAATAATAAATTATTATGAACAAGATGTCTCTATATGGGTTTCCAGTTCTCCACTCGAGCCCACTCTTTCTAATCACAGCCCAATTAAGAACATAGACCACATCCACTAAACAATCCAATCATAGCCCAGTCAAAATTTGCCATCCTGGATCTTAATGAAATACGCTTCATTAACAGTGAAAGAAAATGAGGATGCTAGCAGCATACTTAGTTTGGAAGTGAACCCATTTTTGTTCAAAAATCATGCCAAAGATGGCAATCACCTTCATTAACAGTATCTGAAAATGAAAATTTCCATTAACTGAGCTTATATGTTGCTCTACTAATTCACTGTGCCCAACTAAATCTAAAACCCAATTGTTGTGCGTATCCGGAGGATTTTGGCATACGTACCTATAGCATCCTCAGTTCACAGTAAACCTGTTTTGCGCAAAAAAACATGCCAAGATCACAATCAGATGCATGAAAATAAGCTTCACTATCAACAAAAGAAGAACTGAGAATGCTATGCAGCATACTTAGTTTGGAAGTGAACCCATTTTGTGTTAAACAATAAGGTTACATTGACAGTATCCGAAAATGAAAATTTCTCCATTATCTGAGCTTATATGCTGCTCTACTACTTTTTCAGCACCAACTATATCGCAAAACCCAAGTGTGGTGCATATCCGGCCGGATAATTTTGGCATGCGTACCTATACAATATCCTCAGTTCACAGTGAACCCATTTTTTGGTATAAAAACATACATGCCAAGAAGACAATCAGGTGCCTAAAATCAGCTTCACTAACAGTTAGTGAAAATGAGACCATAGAATAGCTTAAGAAGACCATCAGGTTTGTGAAGTAAGCTTCACTAACAATGATAGAAACTGGGGATGCTATGCAGCATACTCATTTTGGAAGTGAACCCATTTTGTGTTAAAAAAACCGGTTACATTGACAGTATTTGAAAATGAAAATTTCTCCATCATCTGATGACCACAGTGAACCCATTTTTGGTTTAAAAACATACATGCCAAGAAGACAATCAGGTGCTTGAAATGAGCTTTACTAACAGTTAGTGAAAATGGGACCATACAATAGCTTAAGAAGACCATCAGGTTTGTGAAATAATCTTCACTAACAGTGAAAGAAACTGGGGATGCTATGCAGCATACTCATTTTGGAAGTGAACCCATTTTGTGTTAAAAAAACCATGCCAAAGATTGCAATCAGGTTACATTGACAGTGCCCGAAAATGAAAATTTCTTCATTATCTCAGCTTATATGTTGCTCTACTACTTTTTTAGCCCAACTATATCGCAAAACCGGCCGGAGAATTTTGGCATACGTACCTATACAATATCCTCAGTTCACAGTGAACCCATTTTCGGTATAAAAACATACATGCCAAGAAGACAATCAGGTGCTTGAAATGAGCTTCACTAACAGTTAGTGAAAATGGGACCATAAAATAGCTTAAGAAGACCATCAGGTTTGTGAAGTAAGCTTCACTAACAGTGATAGAAACTGGGGATGCTATGCAGCATACTCATTTTGGAAGTGAACCCATTTGGTGTTAAAAAAACCGGTTACATTGACAGTATTTGAAAATGAAAATTTCTCCATCATCTGATGACCACAGTGAACCCATTTTTGGTTTAAAAACATACATGCCAAGAAGACAATCAGGTGCTTGAAATGAGCTTCACTAACAGTTAGTGAAAATGGGACCATACAATAGCTTAAGAAGACCATCAGGTTTGTGAAATAATCTTCACTAACAGTGAAAGAAACTGGGGATGCTATGCAGCATACTCATTTTGGAAGTGAACCCATTTTGTGTTAAAAAAACCATGCCAAAGATTGCAATCAGGTTACATTGACAGTGCCCGAAAATGAAAATTTCTTCATTATCTCAGCTTATATGTTGCTCTACTACTTTTTTAGCCCAACTATATCGCAAAACCCAAGTGTGGTGCATATCCGGCCGGAGAATTTTGGCCATCTTTCCCGTTCGGCAATTCTTCTGGGTGCAACTCATGTCGGATGCCCATTGACTTCAAATCAAGTCGGCTCTTTAGATTGTCCTTTGTCTTCCGATCATCTCCCATAACTGTTCCTATACAATTCTCACCTATATTTTTGCCGATATGCATCACATCTAAATTATGTCTCAGTAAGTTGAATTCCCAATACGGCAACTTGAAGAAAATACTCTTCTTCTTCCATGCACCTAAACTCGTCAAGTTTTGATCCTCATCCTCGCCATATAGATCGGTCTCCTCATCTTGCTCCGGCCTTGCCCTTTTCTTGCCCTTTGTCCTGACTTCTGGTTCCTTTCCATATTTGAATTGATGACCATCTACCCGCCTCAAAATATCTGAACCAGAGGAAGACCCAGGAGCATGTTCCCACTCGTCGGTGCCATCAAATGTCGCTGCCTCTGCCCGAAATATATGTGTGTCAGGCAACCATCTCCTATGACCCATATAGCAAAACTTTCTGCCATTGTACAACCACCTTTAACTAGTTTGGTCAGCACAACATGGACATGCATAACGTCCTTTAGTACTATATCCAGATAAATTTGCATATGCTGGAAAATCATTGATGGTCCAAGACAACACGGCACGAAGAGAAAATGTTTCTTTAGCCACAGCATCATAGGTTGGAACACCCACCCACAACTTCTGAAGTTTATCTATTAACGGTTGTAGGTACACATCTATATCATTTCCAGGACCTTTCGGTCCAGGAACTATCATGGACAAAATAAATGAGGACTGCTTCATGCATTTCCAAGGCGGCAAATTGTATGGTATCAACACAACCGGCCATATGCTGTATGTACTACTCATTTGCCTGAAAGGGTTGAAGCCATCACTAGCTAGTCCAAGTCTCACATTTCGAGGATCTTCCGCAAAATCAGGATATCTTTCATCAAATCTTTTCCAAGATTGAGAATCAGCAGGATGTCTAAGAATCCCATCATTAGTGCGGCCTTCAGCATGCCATTTCATATCAGAAGAAGTTTTCGTGGACATAAACAACCTTTGTAACCTAGGGATCAGAGGAAAGTAACGCAATGTTTTGGCAGGCTTCTTTTTCCTACTTCGCTTAGTAGATCCGCTGGCTCCCTCGTCTTGATTTGGTCTTTCTTTCCATTTCGAAGAACCACACACTTCGCAATTATCCAGACTTTCCTTACCACTCGTGAAAAGCATACAGTCATTTGGACATGCTGCTATCTTCTCATATCCTAGATCGAGAGAACTTAGGAATTTTTTGATTTTATAGGCTGAGTTTGGAATACAGATTTCAGGAAATGCTTCATTCAACAATTCAAGTAGCATAGTGAAGGACTTAGCAGACCACCCGTTTAAACATTTAATCTGAAATAGTCTGACAATGAATGAGAACTTAGAAAATTTGGTGCAGTCGCGGTACAACGGGATACTAGCATCTTCAAGTAACTTAGCGAAGGATTCTTGCTGCTTATTATTTTCATGGGTGGGGCCAGACATTTCCTCGTCCACCCCACCACCAATCTGGTTTGTTTCTATTGACTCATTGTGAACTTCGGTTGTTGGGTCATTGGTGTGGAAAGGAACATTATGATTCCCCATGGCATCTTGTAACAAAGCATGCATCTCATCGGGAACGCTTAAGTCTTCGTTCACTAAGGGCTCAGCCTCATTTTCTAATACAACCGGACGAACAGGAGCTGTCGTATGATCCTCTCCATGACAAAACCACCTTGTGTACCCTTGAAGAAAACCGTTGACAGCCAAGTGTGTATGTACTACGTCACATGTCCTCAGCATACAATTTGTACAGTGAAGGCATGGACAAAGGATTAGGTTGGGATCACGGGAATGTCGTTTGGCAAAGATAATAAAATCTTTAATACCATCACGGTACTCCTTGGATAATCGTGGTTTACTAATCCAACTTCTATCCATTATATCAATAGCACACAGTCTGAAATTAAAATTTTATATATTAAATAGTAATAACAGTAAAAGGCATTTTGTATATTAAATTTCACCTATTTGAAAATCATCCCTAGCTGCAAATAAATGAACGATATAATCTCTAACTGTAAAATAAAGAAATTGTGGCTCCAAAAAATGTACAAAAAAAAACTACTTCTTAATACAATCTACTCTATTCACCAAACCCTAAACGACCTTTTGTGGAAATGATCACAACCACCTTAGACGGTATTTTATCACACACCCTGTGTTCGAGCATAAAAAAAAATCGACTATAGTCTCCCCTGTATTTGGCTTTCCGTTCAAGGAGATGATGATGGTAAAGGGTATTTTGCTGATGAAGAGGAATCGGCCGAATAATGAGTGCGTCCTGTTGTAACTACGGTAACAAGAAGATCTGATGACTCATGAACTATTCTGTTCATGACTACTAATAATCACTTATCTCATAATAATAATAATAATAATAATAATAATAATAATACTACTAAACAAAAGAAACAGTAAAAGAAAAATTAAAATGTCTAGTATGTAAGCATATATTTTGCAGACTGAACCAATTGTTGTACATAGCCGGAGAATTTTGGCATAGAGCTATAGCATCCTCAGTTCACAGTGAACCCAGTTTGGTCAAAAAAACATGCCAAAATGACAATCAGATGCAGGGGATAAGCTTCAATTAATTAACAGTGAAAGAAACTGGGGATGCTATGCAGCATACTTAGTTACGAAGTGAACCCATTTTGTTAAAAAACCATGCCAAGGATTCCAGTCAGGTTACTTTAACAGTATCTGAAAATGAAAAATTTCCCATTATCTGAGCTTATATGTTGCTCTACTACTTCTTCATCCCAACTAAATCTAAAACCCAATTGTAGCCGCATATCCGGCCGGAGGATTTTGGCATACGTACCTATACCATCCTCAGTTCACAGTGAACCGATTTTGGTAAAAAAAACATGCCAAGATGACAATCAGATGCATGAAAATAAGCTTCACTAACAACGAAAAAAGAAAATGGGGATGCTAGCAGCATACTTAGATTGGAAGTTAACCCATTTTCGTATAAAAAACCATGCCAAAGATTGACAATCAGGTTACTTTAAGAGTATTTGAAAATGATAAATTTTCCATTATCAGAGCTTATATGTTGCTATACTACTTCTTCAACCCAACTAAATCTAAAACCCAATTGTTGTGCGTATCCGAAGGATTTTGGCATACGTACCTATAGCATCCTCAGTTCACTTAGTCTGGAAGTGAACCTATACAAACTGGGGATGCTATGCATGCAGCATACTCATTTTGGAAGTGAACCCATTTTGTGTAAAAAAACCATGCCAAAGATTGCAATCAGGTTACTTTAACGGTATCTGAAAATGAAAATCTCCCATTATCTGAGCTTATATGTTGCTCTACTACTTCTTTAGCCCAACTAAATCTAAAATCCAATTGTTGTGCATATCCGGCCGCAGGATTTTGACATACGTACCTATAGCATCCTCAGTTCACAGTGAACCCATTTTGGGTTAAAAACAATCATGCCAAGAAGACAATCAGATGCATGAAATCAGCTTCATTAACAGTGAAAGAAAACGGGTATGCTATGCAGCATACTTAGTTTGGAAGTGAACCCATTTTGTGTTAAAAAACCATGCCAAAGATTGCAATCAGGTTACTTTAATAGTATCTGAAAATGAAAATTTCCCATTAACTGAGCTTATATGTTGCTCTACTAATTCACTGTGCCCAACTAAATCTAAAACCCAAGTGTGGTGCATATCCGGCCAGAGAATTTTGGCATACGTACCTATACAATATCCTCAGTTCACAGTGAACCCATTTTGGGTAAAAAAACAAACATGCCATGAAGACAATCAGATGCATGAAATCAGCTTCATTAACAGTAAAAGAAGATGAAAATTTCCATTATCTAAGCATATATTTTTCTATTAATTCTTCATCTCAACTAAACCGTTCATGCTAAGGAAATCGAACACGTAACAGGCATATATTTTTCATTATCTAAGCATATATTTTTCATGCCAAACTGAAAAAAGCTGCCTTTTTGGGAAAATAAGGGTAATCAAGAGATCATACCGAAGAGAGAGGGAGGGAGCGGGGCGACGAGGGCGGGGGCGTAGGAGAGAGAGAGAGAGGGGGCGACCGCCGATTCACCTCCAGATCGAGAGAGGGAAGAACGAAATCGAAAAGGACGAAGGGAATAAGGGACGATTTCGAATGGTCGAAGGCCGTCGAAGAGGACGAAGCGGCGGAGGCAAACGCGCGGGAAATAGAGCGGGGAAGGAGGGAAAGGAAGCGCCTTTTTTCCCTTTTTTTTTTGGGGTAATGGGTAAATGGCGAGCGAACGATTAGGGTTCGCGGGTTTTATTCCCAGTTATTCACCGGCGTTTTAATTTGAAACGCCGGTGAATGTGCCAGCATATTCGCCGGCGTTTATAATAAAAAACGCCGGTGAATAATAAACTTCACCGGCGTGTTCAGCTAAAACGCCGGTGAATACTAACATTCACCGGCGTTTTAAATCGACCGCCGGTGTATGACCATCCCATCTGGCGCCCAATTCCTACTGGCTCCCTACCCCGGTGCTACTAGTAAAACGCCGGGAAATAATCGCCGGGAAAGCTACTTTCTTTTGTAGTGTTTGTCGTTGTAAAAAATATTTTTGGCAACGACATTTGTCGTTGCAAGGTCGTTGCGCGTCCGGGCGTCGCGAAAGATTTTGACTACGACTTTTTGTCGTTGCTAAACATAGATTTTCGCAACGACATTGTCGTTGCAATATATTTTGTCATTGCCATACCTAATTTCACCCGTGCTAAGGTATAAAATCAATCGCAACAACTTTTGTCGTTGCCAAACATACTTCATATATTTGGCAACGACTCATGTCCTTGCTAAAGATGTTTTTTTCGCAATGATATATTGTCGTTGGCTTACATTCTTTCTATTTTGGTTGCTTTGCATTACTTGTATTTTGGTAACAACTATAGTCGTTGCTAAAGCTACCAATTGTCGTTGCGAAAGTTAAATTCTTTTTTAGACAAATTATATATTGTCGTTGCATCAGTCCTGTCCTAAAACTAGCATACACTTCAAAAACATTAAAAACCAACATCATTCTAAAAACTATAATATTAAACTTGTCCAACATATTACATTTATGTCATATAAGAAGCAATGCCCAAAATATTACAACCATCAACTTCTCAAAAAGATATTTAAGTATCTCATAATCATTTCCATTGTACATAATAAGCTTAACCATGTTTTCTAATAGATCAAAATAGCATGTGCTTATACATTTAGCTTCCTCCAAGTACTTGCAAAAAAAACTTGTCTAATATCAACATCCTGCATCAATTTTAAAGGAAATGAATAAATAAAACAAGTATAAGATCAAAATATTAGAAAACCAATTAAAACATAGCCACAAACCATGAACTTAAATCGCAATCAATGTATGCTAAATTAGTTTTCTAGCTAAATTAGTTTGTGATGCATGGATGTATGCTAAATTAGTTTTCTAGCTAACAAGAAATCATATCTGTAAATCAAAGACGTGAACATGCAAAGATGCAACTAAGTGAAATAGAAGGGCAAGACTTGAACAATTATTTGGCCTAATCAATAGTGTATGGACAAAATTGTATAAAAACATAGAAGAATGATATAAGCTAAATGATAGAATCGTAATTAGGAACATACCTCAGCACGGATATCACATATTGCTTTTAAAATCAATAAACAAGTCACAGGATTAAGAGTCTTATATGTCTCAATTTCCTCCCTAAAAAAAACATTTCAAGGACATCAGCTTGACATAATTGTTATAAACTGAGCTTAGGCTTCATCCCTTTTTTCCAATAAAAAATAAAAATTAAATAAAAATTAAAAATTAAAAATTAAAATAAAAAAAAACTTTCACCTCAATTGCTATAAACTGAGCTGGTCTGTTCTTAATTTTTTCCGGCAAGTAGAAGCTGGAGGAAAAAACTGGGACAGGTTAGAAGAAATTTCATCAACGGCTATAGTGGGCTCTATTGTGATGCATTTAGAAACAGATATAGAAGCAATACTAGTTGATATAATTAACCAAACACTAGTAAACATGAAAAAACAATAAGTAATGCTCACTTTCACTATCAAAAAGTTGCTAGCAAGTGCAAATAATGACTAATAATGAAACTTCAGAATTACCTTAATCTTTCATTCCAAGACTTTCTCCTTGGTACCATATGCACACCACACATTGTAATCATTGTATGCCTAATTGCCTCAAGTTAAAAGGCAAACAAAAAAGAGTTATTTGTCTATTAGCAAATCTACATGGATGAATGTTACAACACTGAAAGATGCATGTAACTAGTGGCCTACCAAACTTGTGCTATTTTCAGCTATTAAGTTTGCCTAGCATAGAGAAATTTAAGAAAATATTTAATTCAGGATATGACATGTTCTCATATTTAAGTCTACTTATTTTACAATAATATCCTGCCAATCGTGCTACAATTACCAGAAAGAGTTCAAAAATCCATTCATTATCTAATGGAAAGTAGATGGCTTTATGGAGGTTTCTCAGATAGTAGGGAAATTGAAGCAGATAAGTTGCTACATCAAATTGTATATGCTATAAAAATTAGTCACGGATGAGAAGCTTTGGGCGTGTATAAAAGAGAACAATAATTGTACTGGTTAAACAGGAACTAGGAAGAGTGACAGGACTGTAGTTAACGCAACAAAGACCAAAGGTGTCTAATGAACTTGAATTGAAACAATTATGAGAATCATCATAACCGTTATTTTGACAAAGGAGAAGACTTTTCAAGGAGCTGAATAGAGAATAAGAATTCATGCTGCCAATCCCAGTCTGATGCAGATGATGTTCTTATTTCTCATTTAAACAAAAGCCAAAACAGAGTATTGTATTCACTGATGCACTTTAGACATAAGGAACTTTGGACACTAGTAGAGTTTTTAATTTCAATGCAAGTCCACACTTTTGGCAGATTACCACTAAGGTTTTTGGAATCTTCTCTCCAATAAGGAGAGTGGGAGGGCTTTCCGTTGGATGTAATCATCTAAACAGAAAAGGTTTAATGGCCCAAAGAACATAATTTCACACTGAGACAACAAAAAAGGCTTTTTCAAAGGAGCTCAAAAGTAGCACTAGAAGATTATTCCACTTCTTTTCTCTTCCTAAATGATTGGTTTGATCCAAGAGTATGTCTCTAGTGAAGTTCCATAGGTACATAGATTAAAGCGAGAAGAGAACTATAAAACAATGAGGTTAAATGTAATATGTCTCTAGTGAAGTTCTCAACATAATTCTGCAACTAAAATTTAACATAGTTTCTTTCTATAATGCCATCCATGACTAATTTAAGCAAAAATCAATCTTACAGAAGACAAAATGAGACAGACACTACCCATAATATCTCATTCAACTATAGTGATTCGTACAGTAGTTGAATATATCACCATTTTTGCATAAATCTTACGAGGGAAAACGAATCAACACCAGTCAATGTGTGAATTCATTCTTTGGAAAATTTTACAAGGTCTCTCTTTAAGATTAAAGCATTCACATGATAAGGGTGTTGATGACAGTTATACCTTGCTAGCAATGTTACTAGAGAGCCAGTCCAGCCCCTCGTACAAACCTTCTCCAGATGTAGCACAGGTGCTCTGGATGTACCTGAACATGGCCACATTCATATATTCCATGCATTAGTTTATTTTCGGTTTACAATTAATTCAATAATTCAATAGATATAGATGAAAAATATGCACAACAGATCAAATATTACAAATGCTAGTTCAGCTGCTCATGTAAATAGGGCAAACAAGATGTACATGTTAATTCACATGAGCATGACCAGAGCAAATTTTACCCCCCCAAAAAAAAGACAACAAAAATGAATTTTGCATTTACAGATCCACCAATCTACAGTATGTTACTATGCAACCATTAATTGAAAATCCATCATATCATAGTTGACGAAATGGCTTATGGAGAAAAACTAATTTGAGGACATTGACAATGAATCAGGTATAAGAGAAGCGAGAGTATTAATTCTAATTTTGCAGTAAACTTGATCAGTTTCAATGAATGTAAGTCACAAACCAATCATTTAGGAAGACGAACAGCCTCCCCCTCCTCGCCTACACCCCAAAAAATCAACAAATCATCACAAACCCTAAATTCAAAAAATAGGCCATCAATTCCATCACCAAATCCAACTCACCTGCGCTTCTCGATAGGCATAATTCTCGATAAACTCGTAATCAAGACTCTCCGTGCCGCCGCTGGCGAGGATCCGCCGCGCCACTTCCACCTCAGCCGCGCCGACTCCATGCCGTTTTGCAACTGGTTCGACTGCATGGCGACGACTCATGCAAATCTCAGTATTTTGGAACTTTGGGATTTGGGGAATGAGTGAGAACTGAGATTTGATATTTGAGTTTGAGGACCGGGGAGGGGCAGAGCGGGGAGGGTTTCTGTTTGGGCAAAAACGAAAACAAAAGGAGAGAGAGAGGGTAGATTGGAATTTGGGAGAGAAAGAGTAAAGAATATATATATATATATATATATATATATATATATATATATATATATATATATATATATATATATATATATATATATATATATATATATATATATATATACGGGGGTTCATTAAAATTGTTATTTATTTATTTATTTATTTATTTATTTGGAAACAATACTGTCGTTGCAGTAAATATAAGGAAATATACGCAACGACATTTATCGTTTCCAATTTACACAATCTGGCAGGGGGATTTGCAAAGGCCCGCGCAAGGCATTTTGGAACAGGGAAATTTTATTTTATTTTTAGCAACGAATTTTGCGTTGCCGTAACTAATTTTCACAACGAGTAAAAAGTCGTTGTCAAAACCTTGTTGCGAAAAAGAGTTTTTCTTGTAGTGTAGGTAGGGAGTATTTATACTAGTTCTAGGATGGATTGGAGGGCTAGGATTTCACTAGATGGTTAAAGATGGATGGCTAGGATAGGAGGGGAAGTTGTAGCAACCACCCACTCTCAAATAAACTACCCATGCACACACACACCCACTCCCCATGATCCCATGCACAATCCGGCCTCCACATGGTGTGCATTGCACACTACGTGCATGCATGTGCCCCCTAGTACCCCTTATTTGAAGTTTGTACAATTTTAATTAATCAATTGTTCACAATTTGTGTCTACATGACAAGTGTGATAATTTAAATGATTAATTAAATTTGTGGGCTTCATAAATAGTGGGCTTAGACTTGTGGGCCAAAGTAATAAAATAATAAATTATTAAAGTGGGCTCAAACTAAGAAAAAAGTGTTTTAGGCTTTAGAAAAATAAAGGAAGAAAATAATTGTTCATACTGCAAAAAGAGATTTTATATATATAAATAAATAAATAAATATACATATGAAATTTGCACGTGCACAACACGTGCAAATCAACATTTTATTAAAAATGAAAGTTTAGGGTGTTACATCTACGGTGTGGGATTCATCTCCGGAATTATCGGGGCATGGGCTTAATACTCAAATATTATCTAAATCTTATGCTAGTCACGGTTGAAAATTTGCATAACGAGGGATTGAACCCTACAATGAGGAGTACGATAAGGGCTTGCCCTCGGACCTATATAGTATGGGATGCATAGAATCCGAATAAATGTGCATTAGTGTCATCGTAAGTGTAAATATCTGTATTAGGCATTAAGTTTATATCATCCACGGACATAATTAGGATAGTCACCTTTTGTATTTTGTGCATTCAAGTTTTTTATTGTAAGATGATGAAATCACTGTGTTATAGCATTGCATCAGTTGTATGGAACTGACGTGCCCATTGTTTCCTAGTTGCAGGATTGGATTCAGCATTGACTTGAAGTCATTGTGATGGGTTGACATAAGACTGAAGAGATTCCATTATCATATGTTGTATTGTACTTATTTATTTCCGTTGTGCTATTGTAAAGAACGATGTTCTAAATAAAAAAGTTTTAATTTCCTTGTAAATTTGTACGAAGTTGAAGTAAAAGGTCTTATTTGTGCTACGAATTATCTCGGTTTGGAATTCGGGGCGTTACAGCTCCATAGGTCGACGAGGGAATTGCTCTATAGCTTGACGAGATAGATCCATAGACCGAAGAGATAGCTCAATAGCTCGACCATAGCTTGAAGATCCATAACACTATCGTAGCTCGAAGCTCCATAGCTTGACCACGGAGAGCCAAAGCTTGACCAAAAGCTTCATTGCTCGAAGAGGATCATAACTCGACCAAAATCTTCACAGCTAGTGATCATAGCTCGACAATGGAGCAACACCATACCTCGACGAGATAGCTCCATAGGTCAATGAGGGGAATTGCTCCATAGGTTGATGAAAGGAATTTCTCAATAGCTCCACCGTAGCTCGAAGCTCCATAGCTCGACCAGGATCAGAGCTCGACCCCAAAACAAGCTCACTCGAAACTCATAGCTCGATTGTGACTAAACCCATAGCTCGACGAGGACATGGTAGCTCGACGGAGATTGAAGCTAGCAGCTTCAAGTTCTAAGCTTCGAAGTCTCGAACGAATCCCAAACTGATGAAGCTTCTTCTTCCAAAACCCATAATCGACGTGGTTGTAGCTCTACGGTGAAACAACCCAAAGCTTTACACCTACGGTAGCTTGATGGAGGTAAGAGGCCATAGATCGACCTAGATCGAAAGCCCATAGCTTGACGAAACCGTCGGTCAAGCTAGGGGGTCTCCATAGCCATGCTAGCTTTTGGATCACTCAGAAATTTGCACTCGAGTCTGATCAACAAGCTGAACGAAGATCAATCACTTCTCCCTTCTTCTTCAGATTTCAACAACCATATCATAGTGAAACGCATGCAAGCGTGTGATCAACGTACCACTATTTTGCCACGTCCCTCAATGCCTCCACAACAGCACACCTGACTCAGTGGGTGAGCAGTTATATGATCAATGGTTTAGATTGCTTTAGAAAGCACACCGACGAGGCAATTCATTAAAAAAATCGCCAGAAATTCATTTTAAAAGCGAAAAATTAATTTAAAATAAAAAAATTAATTAAAATTTATGAAATATAATTTGAATTTGGGTTTATTATTTAAAAAAGTCAAAAAAGTGATTTTAAATTGGGGGAAAATTATTTTAAAAATCCAAAAAAATTTAGGAAAATCCTAAAAATTACGAAAAAATTCTAGAAAATTTTAGGAAAATATTCACCGCCTTCAGAAGCATCTGATCTGTTCCAGGTATCTCTAATACACCCAGAAGCATCTGTTCTAAGATTGTATTCCAGAATCCAAGAATAAGACGAATTACTTCCGAAAGTCAAGAAAATTGTCTCTCGGGAATGAAGGCTTATGATAATGGAAAAAATAATAGCGAATCAGAGCCGTACGGTTCCAGCATATATTTTAAAGCTTCTACAAGCAGATTAATCATAACGGGCCTCTTTAACAGGTTCGGGCATTCTCCAGACTCCTCTACAAGATATGGACATCTTTTAAGTCCATGAAAAGTTACAGATCAGGTCCACTAAGAGAGACCAGTCCATAAGGGCTGTTTGCCAAATCTCTTATCCCCAAACAAGAAAGTTTATCTCTGGAGGGGGAGATTTGAGTATGAAATATGGAATTCATTATCGATCTAATGGATTTATATCAATCTCCTGTACTGATTTTCAGGCCTATAAATACCTCTCCTCTCCTCAGTTAAAAGGTAATTGACAATTTCTCTCTCAAACTCTCTGTAACACCCCGAATTCCAAAATACAACTAAATTCGAGATTCCACAGGATCTTTAAACTTCTTTTGTACAATTTTATAAGGAAATAAAAAAATTTCTTTTATCAGAGTTACATTTACACTTGTACATTATCACAGCGGAAGCAATATTTCAATAAATTACAAGAAACAATATTTAAAATAGTCTTGTGCAGCATGTATACTTCAATAGTCAAGCATCTTTACCCTGCATATAAAACTGTGGGCGCGTTAGTTCATTCAACTGACAAAATATTATACACGGTCATCCTCTCTATGCCGGAAACAGTATAACGATTCTCATTTCTTACAAACACAAACTTGTCACAAACAAAGCTAAAGAGACTATCCTATTGATGTCGTGTCGTGAATGTGCACTTAGTCCTTAATGCAATTATTTATATTATATGACACTAATGCGCACTTGTTCAGAGTCTATGCAGTTCATACTACATAGGTCCGAGGGCAAGCCCTTAACCGTTCTTCATCTTGTAGGGTTCAATCCCTCGCCATGACTTAATCTACTACTGTAACTACGATAAGTATCCTAGATGTTTTCTGACCTACGAACTCATGTATAGGCGCCCTGGAGGGAATCCCAACGCACTGACACATGACTCATCATGCAGACATCCTGTGGTAATTTAGCTCCTACCATAGACATGACACCACCCGCAGTCGTCAAACACCCCACGAGCGTCGCCACCGGGACGGTACTCTGGAGCAGTATCCACGCCCTATCATGACTCATCATGGGACATCCTGTGAATACTCTCACGCCGCCAATCCAATGGCCCTCATACTCAATGTTTTTCTCTTACTTTCATCACATCTCCACTATGCATCTAATCCTTAGTTTAATTGAATCATGAACAAAATCAACTCTTAGAGTGTAGCACTTTCACTATACCGGTCTTATTCATTTAATTCACATGACCCAAACATTGGTCTTCTCATTTCAAAATATCATTTTCTCATTTTTTTTATTGCCGGTATAAGGCTTGGCTATACCCTAATTCTCAATTTCAACTCATAATTACAAAGTCATACTCATAAGATTTTTTCATGATTAATCACAATTCATATTTCAATAGCATGGTATTCATGTATTCACACCTTTCATAATTCATCACAATCAATAATTCAACTTCACGTGCAACTCACGTGTAAGAATAAAATTTCAATTAATAGTCACCAATAATTTATATATTCCACAAATCTATTATTCACATTTCCAAATATTACTACTAGCACAAATAAGAAGTTCAATTAATCACATCAAGCACACTTTCAAAATTCCTCATTACTAATTTTTCATCTTTTGTAGCTCAAAAATTTCTCATTTATTTTTCCTTTATTTAAAAAGACAATTTAATTTCAAAAAGAAGTCCTTTCTTGCAAAAACCCCAATTTCTTATTCACACTTTATCAAAAGCTATATAAATTTTTCTTATAAAGTCCTAATAATTTTTCAGTAATTAATCCATAATTTTTCCAATTTTTATTTATTTTTAAAACTCAATTAATCCAAAACAGTCCACAAAAAAACATTTTTTAAAACTTAAATCCCCAACCAGATTCGAACCCACAACCAGCGGTGAAACAGACACCGCACAAGACCAACGCGCCAAAGCCGCCGAACGATATAATTAGGGTTATAATCCCTAAGTATCTACTCTCGGCTATTTGGGTTTTTAACAAAAAAATAAAAACCAAGACACAGTATTGAACCCGACACCTCCGACTACTATAGCGACCAAACTCTTCCGACCAGTTGGTCTAAGTGGCCAATTCGTTTTGATAGTAAATAATTTGGGTTTTAATTCTACTCTTTGTTCATAATTTTAATTCATGAAATCTCAAACAAAATTGTCTCTTTTTCTCCTCTTTTGAAAACAAAAATTTTCAGAATAAAAATACATTTAATTCTACAGTAACCAGTATTTTTAAGGGTATTTTTAACACTTTAAAACATATATTTTACCCTTAGTTTATATTTCATAATCACAATTTCGACATTTGAAAACTAAAGCATACTACTTCATAATTAAAGATAGTTTCCCAATCCACTACATTAATGTCCTCTTATTTGTTGACGACTATGATGTTTTTAGAACACAACATTATCTTTCTCAATGAACAAATCTTATATTT
Organism: Hemerocallis citrina; assembly: GCA_017893485.1. Lineage (NCBI taxonomy): Eukaryota > Viridiplantae > Streptophyta > Magnoliopsida > Asparagales > Asphodelaceae > Hemerocallis > Hemerocallis citrina. Next base: position 180,114,244 of record CM030360.1, read on the forward strand.
TTATCCACTAATTTACACATGATGCATTCAATCATTTGTTTGCAAAATACATTCTCTTTCATATAATCTAACATTCATATAGCATACAAAATGGAGAATTCTACTACAACAATTTACAATTATTTCTTAGTAATTCATTCCATTAATTCATCTCTAATATGCCATTCTACTTTAATACTTTCATTAACAAACATGGTTCTAATCTTTTACTAGTTAACTCACACAATTGCATTTAAAACATACTTAGCATGCATATCTAATAGTTTATCAATTCTTCTCTAATTAGGCAAACATGCATTTTATTTCAACTAATTACTTTTTAATAACAAATTCAATTTATTCCTAACATGATTTCTACATTAGAAGTCATGAGAAACACCCACTTTTTTGAAGAAAAGCTAATTAAAAGCTCCTAGAGTCCCTTAGAATGCGAGAGAGTGCCTTCTCCTCCTAGATTGCGATGCAAAAGCTCCACCTCCTTGCTTCCTTGCCAAACTGAGAGCTCCTTGGTGGGGAAAGATGGGCCGGTCTCCAATGGGGGAACACACACACAAGTCACACTCACTCTAACATATTTCTCCTATATAGTTTTCTTTCTTTCAATAGTTTCTTAGTGTAGAATACAAATAGATAGGGGGTATTTATACTAATTCTAGGATGGGTTGGAGGGCTAGGATTCATTAGATAGTTATAGGATGAATGGTTAGGATAGGAGGGGAAGTTGTAGCAACCACCCACACTCACATAACTACCCATGCACACACACATCCACTCCCCATCACTCCCATGCATACCCGGCCTCCAAAATGGTGTGCATTGCACACTACGTGCTTGCACGTACCACCTAGTACCCCTATGTAGAAGTTTGTACAATTTAATTAATCAAAATGTTCACCATTTGTCTCTACATGACAAGTGTGACAATTTAATTGATTAATTAAATTTGTAGGCTTCACAAATAGTGGGCTTAGACTTGTGGGCCAAAATAATAAAATAATAAATTATCAAAGTGGGCTCAAACTAAGAAAATAGTGTTTTAGGCTTTAAAAATAGGCTTTTAGAAAAATAAAGGAAGAAAATAATTGTTCATACTACCAAAAAAAATTTTGTATATAAAAATAGATAAATAATATACATATAAAATTTGCACGTGCACAACACGTGAAAATCAATATCTTATTAGAGTGAAAGTTTAGGGTATTACACTCTCTTTTACTTTTTGGTTTTGACTTGAGCATTGGAGAGTCTGTCACCGGGCCAACCCTCGGTGTTTCAGACTTTTTGCAGCTCCATCGACCGCGTAAGCAACCATAAGATTTGGATCATGGTTTTCAATAAACGATCCAAATCTAATCTTAGGAGTTTTAATACTTTTCATGGCAACGATCAAAAGCTCAGGAGTTCTAACTACTTTTCGCAGCAACGATCAAATGTCAAAATTTTAGTAGTTTTGTTCAAATATAAACTCACTATCTGTTTGCTCCTACACTAAAATAAGCAGCAACAATTGCTAAAGAATGGGACATGCGCAAAAATGGAAAGATTGTCTCAAACTGACTGTTAGTATTGCCCACTGAAGAAAGCTTTTCAGGTTTCAAAGTATATAATAGCTTATATATCATAATAGAACTAATTGTAGATTCATACTTGTTTGCTACCTGAGTGTTTCATGCCTCTTTACACAATGTACGGTAGACAAAGACAACATTATAAGACATTAAAAAAAAAATTCTTTCTAGAGAGGAAAGAATAAAACTACCCTACATTATCAAATAGATCAAATGATAACTAATAACACAATATTATACAGACAAAATCTGACATACAAAAACAAATAAAAAACTACAACAGTATATTGATTATATATATATATATATATATATATATATATATATGGAAAAAGGGGTATGAGAAATTTGCTCATTTAGTAAATGAGCAAGTGATTGTTCATATACATATACTTGCTCATATATATATACTCCCTTTGCACTTTACCCTACCCAACTTATTTTTGGCACTAAACACTACCAACGTCAACTCTTTTAGGCATTTTGGCATACTCCGTCTAATTTGAGCAGTTTTTTCGAGCACATGCAAGCATGTGTCACTGTTTTAAGCAGTTGTTATTATTATTATTTATTAGGATATAATTAGAAAGTAAATACCCTAATTTGATGTAATTGAGAAAATTGAGAGAGGAGAAAGAGAGATTGGTGGTTGGTCCTAGGGGGTGGTGGTGGTTGTCCGAATTTAAGGGGGGAAGAAGGTAAGGGAGGAGAAGGGGGTGAGAGATTTAATGGAAGTGAGGTAGGTGGTGGTGGTGGTGGTTGGTCAGGGGTGGGGGGAGGTGAGGGTAGAGAATGAGGGGGTGGTGGTACTTGGTTGGAACCCAACTTTTTAAATGGAAGGGGGGGGGGGGGAATGGGGGATTCGTGGGAGGATGAGATGGTGGTAGTGGTGGTGGTGGTGGTAGTTGGTTGGAACCTATTTTTTTTAATGGAGAGGTAGGCGGTGGTGGTGGTGGTGGTTGTTGGTCGGAGGTGGGGGGAGGTGAGAGATTTGGAGGAGGATGTGGTGGTGGTGGGGGTAGTTGGTTGGATTTGAGGGAGGAAAGGGAGGTGAATGATTTGATGGAGGAGAATGTGGTAATGGTGGTGGTTGGAGGTTGAGGGGGATTCGAAAAGGAGGAGGTGGTGGTTGATGGAGGAGAATGTGGTGAATGATTCGAGGGAGGATGAGGTGGTTGGTCGTAGGCGGTGGTGGTTCGTCAGAAAGGGGGAAAATTAAAATTAAAATGAATCTAATTTTAAAATTAAAATTAATAATGTGATTAAAATTAAAATTAATGATGAAATTAAAATTAATGTACAAAATTAAAAATGAATTTGATATTATAATTTACATTAATTATGTGATTAAAACTAATCATCCGATTAAAATTAATGAAGGAGAAAAAGAAGATGATGATGATGGACTGATAATTTAGTAATTAATCTGAACTGATACGGGTTTTTTTTGATACATTTTATACAAAAGTTAATGACGTCATAACGGAGTAGGCCAGAACACCAAAACAGATGACGACGGTAGGGTTTAGTGCCAAAAAAGAGTTGGGTATGATAAAGTACAATAGGGTTAACTGAAATATATATATATATATATATATATATATATATATATATATATATATATATATATATATATATATACACTAGATTTGCCCGTGGGCACATGCCTACGTCACGTCTTCAGAACGATACAATATATGAAAAGCATTGTAAATAGTAAATCAACAATTATATAGCTCAAGTTTGAATAGTATGAAAATAATTAGCTGTAAATAGAAGTCCATGTTTTCATTAGTATATGTTGCAAAATAATTATAAATTGGAGTATAAAAGTCCGTGTTTCCGTAAGTATATATATATATATATATATATATATATATATATATATATATATATATATAGAGAGAGAGAGAGAGAGAGAGAGAGAGAGAGAGAGAGAATTTTATAAATAAAGAAGTTTTAGGGAGGATTTGAATTTGAGTTTTTTTTGGGGGGGAGGGAGGAATGTGTTTTGTGAGGTTAGATCTGGGCCTTTAATTTTGGGGAGATTGAAGGAGAGCCACTTGATAGCTTTCTTTATGTTTTATTATATAGATATATAATGATCATCGGCATTTTTCTCTTATAGTGCCCTAAAAACTCAATCTTTGTTATCAGAATTCACGAACCATGACATTCAAGCTGATCATCATACCATAAAAGATAGAGTGATGTAAAATTACTGCATTTGAACAAGTTTTTCCCACTCATTAATGAAGTTGCAGAATGAACGATTTTCAACAATAGAACAATTGCAACCATTTAATGTATGGATAAAACATATCCAACTTTGATAATAATTCTTGCTCTTATGTTGTGACATGTTCAACACTTTGAACAGTGTTAATCATGCTTTGCAAGGACAAAGTAGGTATTTTAGGGTGTCATGGAAACAAATTTCATCCCCCCCTCCCCCCCCTCTCGCGTGCTCTCTCTCTCTCTCTCTCTCTCTCTCTCTCTCTCTCTCTCTCTCTATATATATATATATATATATATATATATATATATATATATATATATATATATAATATTATAATGGGAGAAGGCCTGAGTGTCATTTGTAAATGTTTTGTCAATCTACCAACCCATGTAACACACGTGCATAACTATTATAAAGGAGGTCCTAGGTTCAAATCAAGACTACGTCTAATTTTTTATTTTAAAAAACTATATTTATTAAAACGTGCATCGCACGTGTAAATTACTAGTATATATAGATAGAGAGAGAGAGAGTTAGTCTATTATGAGATGGTGAGCTGAAGATCTCAGCCGTTGGATCGAGATCAGATCCGCCCAAACTCTATAGATCTGTCTAAGTGTTGAAGGCATTTTAGGGATTTCGAAATCCATCCCACGCTCATTCCGCTTCCTCTCTCGTTCCTCTCCTTCCTCTCATTTCATAATCGATCTCAAACTCTCCCCCAAATCGAAAACCCTAGATCGTCATCATTGAATTCCCCCAAATTCCGGCGCTCCTCCCCAACGATTCTTCTAACCCATTGCTCTAAACCCACCCCATCACCATCGAATTCCCCCACATCTCGACGCCCGAACAGCCCCCAAATCGAAAATTCCTCATCTCGCGGCGGTTTTGGCTGAATCAATTCTACTAACCCGCCGCTCTAAACCCACCCCGTTGCCATCGAATTCCCCTACATCCCGTTGCTCGAACAGCCCCCAAATCGAAGATTCCTCATCTCGTGGTGGGTTTGGCTGAACCTTGATGCCCTCAGTCTTGGATTCTTCATCTTCACAATATTTTGGAGGCTTGACGCCCTCAGTCTTGGGTGCTTCATCTTCACAATATTATGGAGGGAAGTGTTTGATTCTCATACATGCTTTTATTATTTATGTTCAATTTCTTGCATTTTATTTTGGTTGTGTGTGTAGGCAATGATGAGTCACATTTTGATATAAGTTGGTTAATTACATCTGATGAGTGAGTTTCTATAATTTGATACTGGATCTAAATAATTCTTTTCACACATTTATTTTTGTAACTGAGAGTGCGCAACTGATTATAAATGAAGACTGAGAGTGCACAACTGAGAGTCATCCCAAACTCTGAGGTATTGAATCCTAGTTTTACTGGGTTCATGAATTTGTGCACTTGGTCTTATTTTTGTATTGTTTATAGTAGAAAGTGGGAGGCTAATGTTTATGGGAATATTGTGATTACTTACTTGTGATCAATTTGCAAGAGGATGGTGATTTTCGTATTTGGTTTGGAAGCAAACCTTGTTACAGATATAGCTTAGATTGAGTTGTGGAGAAAAAAAAACAATCTTGTTCATTGAGTATCAAACCCCAGAATTCTTAAATGAGTGTTGAGGGTATCAAACCCCAGTATCCAACGATTGAGATCTTCTCCGCCCAAACTCTATTGATCTGTCTAATTGTTGAGGGCATTTTAGGGCATTTTAGGGATTTTTGTATTGTTTATTGTAGAAAGTAGGGGGCTAATGTTTATGGGAATATTGTGACTACTTACCTGTGATCAATTTGCAAAGAATGGTGATTTTCGTGTTTGGTTTGGAAGCAAGCCTTGTTACAGATATAGCTTAGATTGAGTTATGGAGAAAAAGAAAAACAAATTTTTTCACTGATTTTTGGTGCAAGAAATTGCCCAAACAAACTACATGGGTAATATTCCACATCTTTTAGTTGTAATTGATTTAATCTTCCGTCCTATTGTTTTGTTGAATTTGCTCGTGAGCTTGACTAACTATCTCTTTGTTCAATTTTTTTAGTGGAGGCATTACACATGACGTAGATTCCGCCTCAGGAGAAAGTACCGTTGACACTGATGATTGAGGGAAGATCCTCATTCTGTTGTTCCATTTAAAGTTTATTTCCAGATTTGTTTTATTGTGTGTTGGTGTAGGCAATGATGACAAAAATATTTTATTCAAGCTTTATGAATTGATACAAATGTTCCAAACTGTTTGTGTGCTCTGTTTATGTTGTTTAAGAGAATTTTGAGCGATGTTAATGTTGTTTCCAGGCATCTTGAGCTCTGTTTATGTTGTTTATATGCATATTGAGCTCTCTTTTCAGCTTTATTTTAGTCCTATTTGACATTGGTTGAGAAAAAAAATCAGATTATGGCTGGAATTTGTTGGCATGGCACAATATTGCATCCCAAGTGACAACATAATTCTGATGCTTTTGTCATGCTTGTTATATGCAAGGGTGTTCTGAGCCTACAATTAGTTAAAACATTTTGAGATGAGTTATGTTAGTAGCGTTGTTATCTAAGATAAATAATTACAAATCAGCTAGCTAAACCCTTTCTTTCTTATTTATTACAGTTTGTACAGTGACTGAAGGTGGTGACAGATGCCGGAAATTGGATGCATACTTTAATCAGCTAGTGTGCTATGTAATATTATATGTACCAAATTTTTATGCAATGTAACAGCTCTAACAATGTATATTATTTGATCTTTGTATATAATGATGTAACAGCTCCATTTTGATGCATTGTAATAGCTCCATTTTCATGTAACAACTCCTAATAAGGATGTAACATCTTTATTTATGTTGTTTCCATGCCTATGACAATGTTTATGTAGTTTCCTTTTCATTATCAGCATTGTTTATGTTGTTTCCATAATTTAATCAGTTTCAGCGTTGTTTATGTTGTCAAAAAAGAGCACTGTTTATGTTGTTTTGATGCTTTATTCAGCTTCAGTGTTGTTTATGTTGTCAAAAAAGAATTCCGTTTATAAGATTGTTTATAATGCAAATGAGGAATGTATACAAAGAGCTCTATTGTTTCTTGAGGAATGTATATAGTGTACACTTGTTTATGTCGAGGAATGTATATAATGTATATATAAAGTAAATGAGGAAAGTAAATGAGCTCTTTTTGTAGTACACATTTGTTTTTCTTGAGCTTTGTTTCTAGTGCACATTTGTTTTTCAAGAGCTTTGTTTATGTTGGCTCCAGGCATAATGAGTTCTGTTTTTTGTTTGAGCTCTGTTTTTGTTTTTTTCAGGCCAAATGAGCTATGTTTATTTGCACTCAAATGAGGTATGAAATTTCCAAGCAGATTGAGCAACAAGACTTTCAATATTTATTTGCTTTCGTTGTTGTTTCTAGGAAAATTGAGCTATGAAATTTCCCGGCATGAAGAGCTCTCTTTATGTTGTTCAAACCACTCTTGAACTCGCATAAAAGTGGACAATTACAAATCATTTCAAATAAAGTTAACTGCGTCAAGATTACGAATATCATTATACAAACTCAAAACTCATATTACATTATACAAACTCGAATATCATTATACAAACTCGAAGCTCATATTACAAACACGAAGCTCAAACCCACTTGAAGCTCATATTGCAAACTTCGAAAATCATTATACAAAAAGTTACAAACATGATGCATTACAAACTCGATGCATTACAAAAAGTTACAAACTCGATGCATTACAAACTCATATTAGAAACTCGATGCTAGAAAATAAACAAAAAAATCTTCAGCCAAAAAACTGTTGGACTGCTGCTGATTCCACCAAAAAACTGCCAGAAAATAAACAAAAAAAGCTTAGCAATGTCGGACTGCACTACTAACAGCATAATATAAAGATTTGAATTGAATTAGTCATAGGCATCAAGAAAGTAGTATGATCATCAAAATCATGAAATTGAATTAGTCATAGGCTCAGATCACCCTTGTGTATTGTTCAAATCAAGTATGAAGATTACCCTACGACTGCATTATTATGCCATGCCAACTACAGCTAACCATGTAGCGCCCCGAATTTTCAATATAATATCTCAGAAATACGTGGAACAATTCCCAGCATCAACTTCAATTATAATAGTAAACATAGCTAAAAACACAGATAAAATTTTTCAACCTTTATTACATTAGTTCTTTAACAAACACAGCGGAAAAACAACACCTTGAATTACAATCTTTCTTTACAAATACAATCTTTTACAATTTTACATAAGCTCTATTATCATTCTATCTCATGCATCCAAATTCCAATGCTATAGGTAATCACCTGTAAAACATGAGGCTAGAGATAACCCTAACCCCCAAACTACAGGGTCAGCCATAACAGTGTGAGTGACATAAAAACAAAAGCAACATAAATAGAACATAAAACATGGAATCATAAACAACATGTAATAAAGACAAGAATAAATGAATTAAGAAATAACAATGAAACATGAAAAACATTAAGTGTAGCTAGACTAAGTGTCAAGTGTAGAAAACAGAAAAATACATGCATAAACCAAATCAAGAAAACACAATACTATATGCTGACTCTCTAATGCGTACTTGTCGGATTCTATGCATCCCATTCTACATAGGTCTGGTGCAAGCCCTTAACGTTCTCCACTTTATAGGGTTTAATCCCCCGCTACGCAACTAATCCTACCACGATGATTACTACGAGATATAGATAAACTGTGAGTATTAGCCCATTTCCCGATAATTTCGAAGGTCAAACTCTATCCACAGATAATTCCGGAGACTATTTCACTCACACCTGGGAATCTTCGAGAATACCCCACACCACAAGCTATGGCGCCTCATCACACGAATACCATATGAGCGTCGCCTCGATCCCGATAATTTCAGAGATCAATCCCACACCACAGTAATTCTGGAGACTATTTCAATCACACATCGATAATTCCGGGGATTATCTCACACCGAAAGCTATACTGAGGTCCATATCCCATGTTCTCATTTCATTATATCACCATCTAGTATCTGTCCTTATCTTTTTAAGTTAATTATTTTATTTACGAATCTTCTAGTGTTGGTATAGCCTACCAGACTTAACTCAACTGCTCAACAATAAGCCTCAATAGGCCAAAAACCCAAAACTTAACTGCCGGTATACTAGGGTCCCACACACCCTCTAGAGACTCACACTCAATCCCAAACTTCCATTAATCAATACTTCCATAAAACATTTCGAAACATATAATCTGTAGAAAATGTTATTTATAATAGTAAGACATCAATCCCAAAACATTAGAAGAACCAATCATTTAGAAGAACATCAGAAAACTCAAGAAAATATCAATCAGAATAGTATCAGTCGACTGTATACAGTATTCGGTCGACTGTCCCGTGTGAAAATCTAAAACTTCAAGAAAACATAAGTCAGAGCAGTAACAGTCGGCTGTATAAAGTTGTCAGTCGACTGTCCCGCACAAAAATCCAAAACTTCAAGAAATACAAAACTGAGCAGAGACAATCGACTGTCCTGCACGAAATTTCAAGCCTTTGAGAAAACGCAGTAGCCAGGTAGCGACGGTCGACTGTCGATAATGATCGGTCAACTATTACTCCTACAGACTGCAGTTTTAGCTTGTGCACATTTCAACCGATACGGAGTTTTACTTTATAAAAACCAAATCTGTAAAAGGTATAATTCTGATATGTTCAAATATGACTTATAGAGTATATAAGAGTCCACAAAACCAACCAAAACCACTTTGAATTGATAAAAATAGCTTTTTGATGAATTCCTTCAAATTGAAACATGAATATGTGCATATATCAAAATAAAGTTTTTAAGAATCAATCATACATCAAAAGACCTTCGTATTATGTTCCAAACCATATTAATACCAATATAAGTTGAGATATAACCAAAATCTTCAAAAAAAAACACTTAAAGATTCAATTCCTTCAAAACAACAAAATAGGATATTCATGTAATAGTATTCGTGCATGTTTGTGCACCAAAGAAAATTCTCAAATCCATCAATTTAGGAATAGACAAATGTTCAGATTAAATCTTTAATAATTAAGCAATTCAAATCCAAGTAAAAACTTCATAAAATCACGAAATCTCCAATTTAGTGATAAAGCATCAAATCCAAATCTAATTAACACGACAATGCTCAAGGCATGATCTTTTAATTCATTAGTCCTTCTCAAAATTCCTCAAAACTCATTCACAATTATTTTCAATAGTTAACTCATGAACATAAACCAATTTAACATTACCATGGCCAAGTTACATTCATCCCAAGCCATCAATAGTTAAAATTTTATCTTTAATCAATTTGTACATAACATTCACCATACTCAATTAAATCATCAATAATCCAAAGAAATAGCATACTTGTGATTTAAAATAGGTTCTTTAACAATCTTAAACCATCCACATCTAATTTCAATCATAAATAACTAGGTTATCATAAAAGACCAAAATTTTAACTCATAAATTCATCCAATCCATCATATATGTTCATATCAATCCCTAGCATGTTTTCTAGTAGATGAAACACCACATACAACATTTAAAGGACAACACAAAATAAATTATATCACTCACCTTATTGAAGAAATCAACCAAATTAATAAAGGATGAGAAAAAGCCATTCTTTTGCAAAATCCAATATCTTTTTTTTCGAACTCCAAGAAATTAATAGTAAAATAATGTTTTGTTTTTGCAGAGGAGGGGGACGGCTGTAGTGGCTATTTTATAAGTCGAAATTTGGAATTTCTAGGGTTTTACAAGTTTATGGAAACATCCCCTAACAAATTATTACTTTACATATATAAAGATTTCTTTAATAAAGTAGTTAAATAAATTAAATAAATTAAAATCAAATCAAACCCTTTTACTACTGAGTTTTCCAACCATCCAGCACAGCCCAGAAAAATAAAAATTTCGGATTTGTACTAAAAGTGGTAATTTTGCACAAAAGTCCATCTTTTTGTAATATTTGCAAATATATCATAAAATATTCATAAAAATCCAGAAAAATCAGAAATAATATCTATTAATACATTTTAGATTTTCCAATTCAAATTTCTGACTTTTACTTTCTAAGAAAATATTTGCACAAGATCCAACATAAATTCCATATTTGCAAAAACACCATATTTGTTTAAATCTTTACCAAATTAACTCTAAAAAAAATTTAAATATATTTTATTTTCAATGATGGCCATGGAAAGCCAAAAATTTAGTAAAAATGAATTTTCATTATTTGTTTGAGATCCAAACGGCTTTTTACATAAAAGCCCATCTCTTTCGAGGTATTTATAAAAATAGTTTCTTTATTCAGAAAAATCCCAAAATTTGGGATAGACTCAATTATAAGTAAGAGAATTTAATAAAAATTTAAAATTGGATATTTGCACCAAAAATATCCGCACGTGTAAAATCGACAAATTTGTAAAATAGTCAAATTAATTTAAATAAATCTGAAAATTAAAATATCATCTCTAATATTATAATGGGAGAAGGCCTTAGTGTCATTTGTAAATATTTTGTCAATCTACCAACCCGTGTAACACACGTGCATAACTATTATAAAGGAGGTCCTAGGTTCGAATCAAGACTACGTCTAAATTTTTATTTTAAAAAACTATATTTATTAAAACGTGCATCGCACGTGTAAACTACTAGTAAATAAATAAGGAAAATCAATCATTGACCATAAAATTTTAAGAATTCAAAATTCATAACTTTGCACGTGTGTTGCACGTGCAAAATTGCAGTTTCAAGAAAATAGTCAAAATAGTTAACTTTATAAATTCAATATTATTAATAATGCAAAACAAGTCTTTTTATTTTGCGGGGTGTTACAAACCATGCCTCCCCCCCCCCCACACACACACATACACACACACGCACACACAGCCTAGACCAAGACCAAGGACATCAGATTGCAAGCATTCATAAACTAGAATAGGACAATTCAAATAATTACCAGGAAGAACCCACAATGTGAAAATATTCCTTGTCCTCACTGCCTAGACCAAGAACAAGACACAATCAAAAATATATAGCGGGGGACAAGTTGAAAATATTACACTGCTTAGACCAACAGGTAATTTTATATGATGAGTGAGTTGCTATAATTTGATACTGGATCTAAATGATTCTTTTCACTCATTTATTTTTGCAACTGAGAGTGCACAACTGATTATAAATGAAGACTGAGAGTGCGCAACTGATAGTCCCCCCAAACTCTCAGGAATTGAATCCTAGCTTACTTGTGATCAATTTGCAAAGGATGTTGTTTTTTATTCTTTTCACTAGAAGCAAGCCTTGTTACAGATATAGCTTAGATTAAGTTATGAAGAAAAAGAAAAACAATCATGTTCAGAGAGAATCAAACCCCAGAATGCTTAAATGAGTATCAAATACTACCCTGACATATAATAGATGTCCATCTTGTTACAGTAGCTAAATCATAAGTATCCAACCCAAAAATATAGTGAAACGGTCAATCGGTGATTGTCATCACTGCCCAAATATCAGATGAACTGCGCTGGGCTCAGATCACTTAAATGTAAGCTAAACACTACTAGGGTTGCAGTTTAAATGCATTCCATCCAGTCAAGCTTCATTTTCAAGATAACTTCATCTTATTAGGAATTGTGAAAATGTTCACCTACAAAGTGAGTCTATTATGAGATGCTGAGAAGAAACCCTTATTGTGAGCAAAAGATCTCAACCGTTGGATCGAGATCCAACGGCTAAGATCTGATCCACCCAAACTCTATAGATCTGTCTAAGTGTTAAGGGCATTTTAGGGATTTCAAAATCCATCTCACGCTCATTCTGCTTCCTCTCTCGTTCTTCTCCTTCCTCTCATTTCAAAATCGATCTCAAACTCTCCCCCAAATCGAAAACCCTAGATTGTCGCCATTGAATCCATCTAGTCAAGCTTCATTTTCAAGAAAACTTCATCATATTAGGAATTGAAAAAATGTTCACCAATATGAACAAATACCCAAATTGCTGAGATCTATCTTAGTGTTGACGGCCTTTTGTAGATTTCACAACACTCATTCATTTCTTCCCTTTCTTCTCTCACACTTAGTCGCGAACTCTATTCAACAAATAATTCTCATGGCACACAACCGAATATGCTTCAAAATAATAATTTCAACAAGCATTGCTAACTTAGATCCAGTATCAAATTTGCTTGTGATCAATTTGCAAAGGATGGTATTTTCGTGTTTGATTTGGAAGCAAGCCTTGTTACAGATATAGCTCATATTAAGTTATGGAGAAAAAGAAAAACAATCTTGTTCACTGATTTTTGGTGCAAGAAATTTCTCAAACAAACTAGATGGGTAATATTCCACATCTTTTAGTTGCAGTTGATTTAATCTTTCGTATTAACAACACTACTAACACAACTCATCTCAAAATGTTTTAACTAATTGTAGGCTCAGAACACTCTTGTATATAACAAGCATGACAAAAACAACAGAACTATGTTGTCACTTGGGCTGCAATATTGTGCCATGCCAACAAATTCTAGCCATAATCTGATATTTTTTCTCAACCAAATATCAAATAGGACTAAAATAAAGCTGAAAAGAGAGCTCAATATGCATATAAACAACATAAACAGAGCTCATGATGCCTGGAAACAACATAAACATCACTCAAAAATTCTCTTAAACAACATAAACAGAGCACACAAACAGTTTGGAACATTTGTACCATTTCATAAAGCTTGAATAAAATATTTTTGTCATCATTGCCTAAAAGATTAAATCAACTGCAACTAAAAGATATGGAATATTACCCATCTAGTTTGTTTGGGCAATTTCTTGCACCAAAAATCAGTGAACAAGATTGTTTTTTCTTTTTCTCCATAACTCAATCTAAGCTATATCTATAACAAGGCTTGCTTCTAAACCAAACATGAAAATCACCATCCTTTTGCAAATTGATCACAAGTAAGTAGTCACAATATTTCCATAAACATTAGCCTCCCACTTTCTACTATAAACAATACAAAAATAAGACCAAGTGTGCAAATTCACGAACCCAGTAAAACTAGGATTCAATTCCTAAGAGTTTGGGGGGACTCTCAGTTGCGCACTCTCAGTCTTCATTTATAATTAGTTGCGCACTCTCAGTTGCAAAAAATAAATGAGTGGAAAGAATCATTTAGATGCAATAAAAAATTATAGCAACTCACTCATCATATATTAACCAACTTATATCAAAATGTGACTTATCATTGCCTACACACACAACCAAAATAAAATGCAAGAAATTGAACATAAATAGTAAAAGCATGTATGAGAATCAAACACTTCCCTCCAAAATATTGTGAAGATGAAGAACCCAAGACTGAGGGCATCAAGCCTCCAAAATATTGTGAAGATGAAGAACCCAAGACCGAGGGCGTCAAGCTTCAGCAAAACTCGCTGCAAGATGAGGAATCTTCGATTTGGGGGCTATTCGAGCGTCGAGGGTGTGGGGGAATTCGATGGAGATGGGGCGGGTTTAGAGCGGCGGGTTAGAAGAATCGATGGGGAGGAGTGTTGGGATTTGGGGGAATTCAATAGCAACGATTTAGGGTTTTCGATTTGGGGGAGAGTTTGAGATTGATTATGAAATGAGAGGAAGGAGAGGAACGAGAGAGGAAGCGGAATGAGCGTGAGATGGATTTCGAAATCCCTAAAATTCCTTCAACACTTAGATAGATCTATAGAGTTTGTCTGGATCAGATCTAGCCATTGGATCTCGATCCAACAGCTGAGATCTTCAGCTTACGATAAGGATCTCAGCTCACCATCTCATAGTAGACTAACTCATATATATATATATATATATATATATATATATATATATATATGAAAGAAAAGTGAAGGCAATGTGGCCTAGGATGAAATTTCCTCTTATGGCACCCTAAAAAATCATACCCCCTCATCTCCAATGCATGATCCATACTGTTTAAAGTGTTTAGCATGTAATAAAATATAAGAGGAAGAAATATTATCTAAAGTTAATGTAACGTCCCGATTTCCATATACTGGGAAACCGTGACATAAGCCAGAATCTTTTCTTCAATTAGTCACAATACACAGTAAAACAGGAGAATTTAAAACTTTTTATTCAACACCCAATGTATTACAAGTTTGAATGTTATACAACTTCAATACATTACAATAGTGTTACAATAATACCTTTACAATTCCAAGTATTACAACTCTCAACAAATTACATCAGAATACATTAAATGAAGAACAACACTTGGTAATTCCAACTTGGGTATTTTTGACAAACAGATAATCAACGTAAATATTACAGCGGAATCTAAACATGATATCGACTCATCTCTTTCCTTGCCTTGAGTCCTCATAAATCTCGCACTTGTGCTTCTGCGATCCAGTACCTATTGAAGTGGGGACGTCAATATTCACTGACGCTTTAAGGCTGATAACATAGCAGCGAATCTCCCAAAACAACTTACAGAAATATGGCAATTGTTTCGGTGTAGTTTAAGTGTTCATGAGTGCTATGACTAAAATCTAATACAATAATGACTAAAGCTAGGATGCTCCTATTCTAATGCCAGCAAGTATCCGCAGCAACATGCAGCCCATACTACATGCGCCCTTCTCAAGCCGTCTCTTCATTATAGGGATTTGAACCCTGCGTTATGAGTTCTATTCTTGTACTCAACTTGTTTCTGAAGATTAGACATGACTGATAAGGTTTCCCCGAAGCGGTCTAATTCTGCCAATTGTAGTTTTATAGTGATGTCTTCGTTTACCACTATTGCCTTACTAAAAAATCTGACGAACCCCGGAGTTACCTGCCAACAGGAGAGCCCCCTGCCGCCCCCTAGCCAGACCGTAGTCTATGGCTTGTTCGCCCTTAGATCCAAGTCAAGACGGAGTGCCGAGGGTCCATCTCCTGGCTCCGACAGGAATCACTCCCGCTTATCATTCCACTTCAGAAATTAACAGACGAGATACGGATCCTGTGCTCCTAACTCGTGAGAGGCCACGACCATATCCCTTTGACGAGAAGGGTACAACCCAATAACACCACCTAAGGTCGGCCCCAAAGGACGAGTTGGTTGTAAGGTGCCCCCTACTACCAACTCCTCTCTTTCTGGCAAAATGGTTAAGTAAAGGGTCTTTATAAGTCACTACCCTAACGATGTCACTAACCCTGAACAATCCTAGTGATGACAATATTATAAACACAACATGCTAGGTCTTAAATTAGACTTCGCAAGATAACTCTACTAGGCTGCTCAACCTAGACTTGCCAGAATCCCTCAGGATCCGGTACATGGCCTATCGATCCAAGACTCTGGCAATACGAATGTACCCACAAGCCCCTACCCTGAACTTGGATTCCGTCTATACTCCGGTCCACAATCAACCTACACCGGTTAAGATCCGACGGTACACCAGGAGTGACTTGTCCACAGTTGCCTTGGAGTAAGAAAACGTATATCTTGGTCGATAGCCCCTAGGGTAATAGTATCACCCTAGCCGAGCATAACAAAACTGCATACTAGCTAACAAGTTATATACGAGTAAACCGAACACCTACGAGCCAACAAGCTACGTATGAAACAATAACATACATACCAGCCAAATAAGCCATGTATGAGACTAACAGCTACGTACGGGCCAGTCGAACCACGTACGAGCACAACCATATGCAAAACAACCAACAGGTAATCAAACCTAGAAGCGACCAACGTGCTCACTAGCAGCCTTGATCTTCTATCATTAGAAGCAACAGAAGGATCTACTAACAGCCTAAAATAGGCATTCTACCTATAAGAAGCCGCAAGCGACATAACAACTTTTATTTAGGAAGCTACAATATACCATTCAAGCATGCATGGCTCTAGCCTATGAAATCTCAACCCTGGGATTCCTTCTAGGGGATTAACTAGAACTACTTACAACACAATATTACAACTACAACATGAATAGTTTCCTTACTAACACTACAACTACAAGCATGGACACTACTTAAGTAGAAAGCTACTAGATTTTAGCATGGATATCTCCTACTACTTTAAGCATGACCTATAATTCAAACACAATGTTACTATGACTTAACCATGAATGTCTACTACTTAAGGCATGTATACCTACTACCACCTTAAGCATGGATCTCCACTACTTAAGCATGATTAATCATTACAACTCAAGCATGAATATATACTTAGCACGAATCTACAACATTCCTAAGCATGGTAGATAACTTAACATAAATCCTACAACAATCTAAGCATGGATATATACTTATCATGAATCTACAACATTCCTAAGCATGGTAGATAACTTAACATTAATCCTACACATTCCTAAGCATGGTATTCAACTCCAATATTTATCTACAACAAGCTAAGCATGGTAGGTAATTTTAACATTAATCCTACACATTCCTAAGCATGGTATTCAACTCCAATATTTATCTACAACAAGCTAAGCATGGTAGGTAATTTTAACATTAATCCTACACATTCCTAAGCATGGTATTCAACTCTAATATTTATCTACAACAAGCTAAGCATGGTAGGTAATTTTAACATTAATCCTACACATTCCTAAGCATGGTATTCAACTCCAATATTTATCTACAACAAGCTAAGCATGGTAGGTAATTTTAACATTAATCCTACACATTCCTAAGCATGGTATTCAACTCCAATATTTATCTACAACAAGCTAAGCATGGTAGGTAATTTTAACATTAATCCTACCCATTCCTACAATGATCCAAGCATGGTATAAGACTTTCCTACTTTAACTTACAACAAAATAGCATGGATTTGCTACTTTAAGCATGGGTTTCTATTATAGTTTAAAGCAAGAAGGTCTATTACTATTTCAACATAAACTTTACTTAAGCATGAATGTCTACTATCTTAAGCATGAACATCTACTAACTTAAGCATGAATAACATTTAAGCATGAACATCTACTAACCAAGCATGAATATTAATCTAACATGGTATACAATTTTCCTACAACCATCTAAGCATGATACTTACTTCAAGCATGGGTCTTTTATCAATACTTAAGCATGGATGTACAACCTTTCTACAAAAATATAAACACAACATAAACATCAACCTATAACTATCTAACCATGGATATCTACTATAATGGGAGCATGGGTTACTACTATACTTCTAAACAAAATGTCATTTACTACTTCAGCATGACCTTACTTATATATAACATAAACATCTACTACTACTTTATTTAGACATAAACATCTACTACTACCACTTTTCTTAAGAATAAGCATCTATTTCTTACCTATTTAAGCATAACATTTATTATTACTTAGTCAAACATAAAAGAAATCTTTTTAACATTCTACAACTAATAACTTAGATTAGTTTCTTTTTCATGCTAGAATTAGCATCCAAAAAATGGGTTCTTTTTACATAAGATTTATAAAAGGAAATAAGCAAAATAAAATAAAGTAAAGAACCTTCAACTTGGTTCAACCATTCATATGCATATTCTTTAGTCCAAAAGTTCAAGTTGTATGTTCTACAACCCAAAAATGGGTGTATGCACCAAGTCCATATGCTTATGTTTGAGTCCATTATCAAGTCCTACAACCCAAAGTGGGTGTACAATCACCATATGCTTATGTTTATTTTAGTCCAATTAATAACACAAGAACAACAACTACTACTACAAAGATTCAACCTTTATGTGGTTATTTAGTACTACCACTTATTACTTCTCTTTTTATCCATACAAAGCTACAACATATACAATAACACCATCACAAGAAAAAGCACCCCAAAATGAAAGAAAACAAAACAATGAAGATAAGAAGAAGAAGGAACCAAAACAACAACTCAAGCAAACAAAAGCAAGTGGAGAACCCCCATCTTTTTTTTTCTTGTTGGAAGGACTTGCTTGCTATCCTTCTCCTTCCCCTAAGCTCCTATGAAAACTTCTAAGAACCTACAAAAGAAAACTCTCTTATTAGTCTTTCTCTCTTTCTTTTTCCTTTCCTTTCTTTCTTTGTCTTTGTAAAAAGAGACAAGTGTGAGGGGGGGGGGGGGGGGGAGGGGGGGGGGGTATTTATAGGATGAAGGAGAGGGTGGAGAGTGCAAAATTGCACACACATCTTGCACAAAACCCCTTCCTTAATATGGGGGCCGGCCATGCTTGGTAGGGGGGTAGGGATGAGGTGGAGGTATGGTGTGAGGTGAGGTGGAGGTATGGTGTAGGCTTCTAGAAGAGTTTTCTTAATCCTCTCATGCACACTTAACCTAGGTTAACCATTTAAATAAAAACCCTAATAATCTAATAGGTTTGTCATAACAAAGACAAGTATTTTGTCCAAAAATACACATGCACTACATAATTGGTACAGTGTACTAATTTGCTACAACACGCATATGTATGTATATATGCGTACACCGCAAATCTTCGCATAATCCGTATAAAATAATTTAATTTCGTAAATAATAATAAAATAAATTTTATTATCAATTCGGGAGATCACGGTGCCAATGTGATACACTACGGATGTACACAGACCGGTATATGTGTACAGATAATGCTTATGAACAAACTGGGTGAAAATCACCAAAATAATTCAATTATGGAATTAAAACAAAATAATAATAAAATAATAATTTATACAAGATAATACCCGTCCGGGATATTACAGTTAACCATATTTTGTCCATGTATTGAGTGGTCGATTGTTTTATTGCTGAAAAGCCGTTCATTATGCAACGTCATTGGTAAATGAACAAAACATATTCAAATGTAGTGATTTTGCATCACTCTATGTTTTAGGGTAAAAGAAAAAAATTCCTTCCATTTTTCTGTCTATATATCAATCGTGTATAGGAACGCTATCGCCGTTGTTGTTATTGCACCATTTGCACTATGGTTTGAAAGGTTAATTTACTTATTTTCTCCCACTTTTTCTTCATTCCATTCATCTTACATCAGGTGGTAGAATGAAGTTTGCACACTGTTATGGGTAAAAAAAGAACCAAATCAGGACAGTTCAAATCGGACACGGATCTTAAAACTCCCTGGGGTGAAACGGTAAATTTCACCAGAAACGAATCCGTGAAAGAAAATTGGGTCTTTTTTAAGCCCAACAACCTCAAAAACAGGTTTGTCATGCTGGGTTGCCATAGCGACCCAACATGAAGGAGTTCATATATCTGAAGTACAAACTTAAACTCTCTATGTGTAAGACAGTAACCACTTCTATCTCTCCATCCACAAGAGATCAGTGTTTAAAAACTCTTTTTTTTTATATCAAGAGTAGAGTGCTAACTCTATCTCTACAACAACTTCTATCTCTTTATGAAGAACAAAGTCAACGAACTCTAACTTTATGTCAAGAGAAGAGCAACCGACCATATTTCTTCATGAAGAAAAGAATAACCAACAATATCAAAGTACAAGGAAGTAGAGATAAATCAATATATTGAAACAGGCTCCCTAGGCGACTATAAATACTCATGACCTCTTCAGAACAAGGTAATTGCAAATTCCGCTCTAAAAACTCTTCATAACTTCTGAGTATTCTGACTTGGGCATCGGAGGGTCTGTCACCGGGGCCAGCACTGGTGTTTCAGCTTTTTTGCAGGTCAATCGGAGCATTCATCACCGTTTAGATAAGATCCAAACGTTCAAACAAGTCAAATTTCAGAATCAATATCAATTTGTAGTGATCAACATCAATGAAAACTAACAATGTCAGATCTTTTATTGTTTCGATACAAAAATTCACACATTCGTTTGCTCCCACACAGAAAATAGCAACAACACGCACAAAGTTATGTCGGTCTATTACTCACAGGCAAATTATAGACAACAGGGTCCTGATTAGGGCTGCAAACGAATCGAGCTATTCGCGAGCTTTCGGCTCGAGCTTGGTCAAATCTTGGTCAAAGCTCGGCTCGAACCGAGCTCGAGCTCAAAACTGAGCTCGTTTCGTAAACAAGCCAAGCTCGAACTTCGGGGGTTTTTTTTTTTAGGCTTAGCTCGTGAGCTATTCAGCTCGAATATGGTCAAAGCTCGGTCAAACCTCGGTCAAAGCTCGGCTCGAACCGAACTCGAGCTCAAAACTGAGCTCGTTTCATAAACAAGCCGAGCTCGAGCCTGAAGGTATTCGGCTCGGTTCAGCTCGATTGCAGCCCTAGTCCTGATGTTGTTGGGGGCGAGAAGAAATTTTAGTTAAGGGCCTTTGGTTGACTGTGGTTTTTTGGCTTTAAGTTGCGTATAATTTAGTTGTTGCACTAGTATATATTTCATGATTCTTCAACAAGAATATTTAGATTTTAATTACCTTTGCAGCAAAGTTTGCAGCAAAGTAAGACCTAGAATGACACTCGGCATCTTCCTCAAAACAATGGCACTATCACTGCTTGGGTAAGTAGCAACCGATAAATCTTCCGTAGATCAAATTTTTCTACTTGATTAATTATTAAAAGGGGTTTTTCTAACTCTCGTTTCATTATTTTTTTCATTAATGAAAAACTGCGGCGATAGCAATCTTTCAGACAAAATTTTAAAAAAAAGTTGTTACTACTTGAATTAATTCGCGGTTGTTTCTTCAGTGACTGAGATTAATGCAGCACATGAACTTTAATAATTTGCACTGTGATTTAATCAGGCATATACTTGATATGAACTTGTATTACATCGCGACCAAAGCCACATCAGCCATCTTTTCAGCTGCACTCTATAATATAGTCCCTGCTGTCACCTTCATATTAGCCATTGTACTCGGGTCAAAAATGAGATTCCTTCTTTCTCATTATTAAAACTAGTAATTTACAATTGCAATGCATGTTTTAATAAATATATAATTTTATTAAAGTAAAAACCTAGACGGCAGGATAAAGAAAGGGTGTGTGGATTTTGAGAAAGAGAAAAAAGAACAGTCGTCTTGTTTTTTGAGAGAGAGGGAGTTTGTATGGATAGTTTACGTGTTTGATGGGTTTATATACAGGATATTGGTTGTACATGCGTTCAACGGGTTGGTAGATTGACAAATTACACTAAGGCTTTCTCCTATTATAGTAGAAGAGATACGGTGGTGATCGCCACCTTAGGGTGGAAGAGGGAAAAAATGGTAATTTTTTTCTACCATTTGATGTGGAGGGTTTCGTAGAATGATGGGCCTAAAGCAAATTTTCGTAAAGCCTGGTCCGTTGGGCCTACTTATATTCCCTTCTATTCTGATGGTCAAGCCCAACTAGTGCAAGAGCTAATGAGAGTTGTTTAGCATAAGTTTCACTAATTCTCTACTCAGTTAGGATGGAGAAATTGATGATGAAAGGCAAACATTCTCAAGCCAAGATTGTGCACTTCACATGATACCCTACAAAGGTAAAGTCATTGCTCCTCCCTTTTTTTTTTTTTTGGGGAACAAACGACAGAAGCCACCACCATATCAATCTAATTCCAGACACTGAACACCAAACCCACTGGCTTATGGGCACCAGATTGCTTCTCATCAGTTGCTATTGTTGGGCCTCTTTCTACATACCACAACTAATAATCATTAGCAACTTTTATATGTTTAGTACTGATTTCTTCAAGTTAATTGACAACTAATTGGATAGCTGATTATTTATCCTTCTATTTTTTTTTATTTTGGGGTGTGTGTGTGTGTGTGTGTGTGTGGGGGGGGGGGGGGGGGGGGGGGGGGGGGGGGGGCTTCATACACTAAAATTTTAGGACTGCATTGATATGCATGATGGGCATGGTTTGGGGTGCGGCAGTGACGGCATGACAAGAAAAACAATAAAAGTGCTATTCTCTTTTAATCTTTCGCAAATAATAAGTTTGAAGCATTAAGTCAAAAATTATGTAAAAAAATACTATTGATCTCCCTCAATGAATAAGAAATCAAAATATTTACTTCCAAAAAAAATATTCATTCTGTTTTTTAACTGACGGTTGACCGTTAACTAATCTCGGGAAAGTCAAGAGAAATTGACAGTAGACCTTAACCAATTTTAACTTGGTTTAACGGTCAACTATGATGCACAGTCGACTATCAACCATGCTTTCGACTGTTTGTTTAAAAACTAATTTTTCGAGGATTCAATAATATATCTTTCTAAACTTTCCATTTGCCAAGAATTTGTTTGCATAATAATTCTCACCAAAATAAGAATGAAAAGGATCATTTCTTGATACACTTGATTCTTGATGATTTGCACATTTTTTTCTCTTGGAAATTCTTCTGATTTGAATCGTCTTTATATATTAAGCATGATTCTTTCTCCTTGTGTTTTTATTTGTTTCTTTATCACTAGATGGTGAAATATCTTTGTTTTGAACTTTGAATTCCATCGTATTTCTTTCTATATTTTCCTTTAAAAAAAATCTCAAATGAAAATATTAAATAACATGTGCATGTATTGTACGCACCAAGCATATGGTCAACTATCTCACCTTTTTTTGTGGAAAAAACATGGCAAGAATTTAGATCGTGCTTCCCCTTAATTCATAAATCGTGCTCCCCCTTAATCCATGCATAAGTATATATGAAAAGTGTTCCAGGAGAGAGCACACAAAACACAAATAGCACGTTTAATTGATACAAAGAATTCCAATATGGCAAGAACCAAAAAAAGTACTTCATTGATACTAAATAGATTTAATACATGTCATAGAGAGAGATACATAAAATACTCAAAAGTTCTCACATGTTTAAAAAAAACTAAAAAGTGCAAAACAAACTAAAATTAAGACCAGATTCCAATTTCAAAAGAGTTAAATTCTTGCAAGCCCCAAATCTTCTCCTCCTTTTTGTAACACACCAAAAGAGGCTCCCATCATTCATCTCCCTCCCCAGCGTCTTGGTAATCACGAGGATTGAGGAAGCTTTTACCCAAAACAGAATCATAATAATCAAGGGTGTTGGAATAGTAAGTATAAAGTTGATCTTGGAATGTATTTTCCATGGAGTCCAAGCGATCATGGAGAAAGCCAAATTCGGTTGAGAGGAACTCCTTCATGGAGGCGTCATCCTCATCGACACGGGGATTCCCTTTTTTTTGGAGACTATTTTCCATCAAATTAGGTGCAATGGGGTCGCGGGTGTGCCCTTGTAGGCAACGAAAATCAAAATGTAATCCCGGGCAAGGTTAAAGTTGAGAGTACTATGAGGAATGACTCGTTTGTTGAACAAGGCATTATACATGGTTTGAATAATAACTGTATGCAAGTCAAAAGTTTTGCCAGAAATAATCTACTAGAGAAGAAGCATTTGGTTATCCCTACAAGTGGATTTATCATTTTCTTAAGGCCAAATACTTGCAATTATAAATTTATTGAGGACACAGCTTCATGAAGAAGTCATTTGGAGAGTTAGAGATCATGAAAACAAAATCGGATTTCAAGAGAGAAGCGAATGTGGTTAATTGATGTTCTCCTTCCGTAAATTCAGAAGTAGCGATTCAAAGGATAAGCATCAAAGGTTCCATCAACTAAATAATAGTGATCTTTAAATTTTCACGGAAAATAACTACTTTTTGGCCCTCTATCATGGATTGAATTTCAAGATTTTCATCTATGAATTCTAAATTTGCATAAAGTTGCTGAGTAAGGAATGGTGAATGGATACTCTCAAGGGAAAAAAATTTCTTCCACCCAAATTCTAAAAATCTCTCATACAACCTACGGAAAGAATTATCCAATTCAATGAAATCCAGAGACCTAGTGGCAACCATGGATTTTTTTCATAAGAAATTCACTATAGTCTTCGCACTAATCTCATCAGTAAAAGGGTTTCCACTGAAAAGAACGTAGGAGAAGGTGGAAGGTTTCTTTCCCTTAGACTGAGAAAATGAAGAGGACCCATTTTGGCTAAATGAACTTGGTTTAGGATCCATAGATCCAAAGTAGAGAAGAAACATTTAACAAAGAACCGAGAAAGATAAAAGTTTTAGAATAGAAAAGCTAGGGTTTTGGGTGACTGTGGGGAAGAAGAAAAAAGAATGGTAAATTGCGGAAAAGACCCATGAGTTATGGGGTCAACACAGTTAACCCCCTAAACTATCTAAAGGAGGTCACGAAGGAATCTTCTATCACTTTACCTGGTCAAACTAATCTAATTAATATATAGTGATCAAAATGCCCTTTCGTAAGAATAAAAAAAATAAAAAATAAGAGGACGAAGAAGAAGGCAAGGAGGCTAACGACAAGGGCATGGCAGACATCGGTGAGGATAGCAACAACAATGACACATGGAATAGCAACGTCGTCAACAACAATAGCGGTAACAGCGAAGATAACAAGCAACGAAAGTAACAATGGCGATAGGACCACTTCGGGCTGAAGCCGATTTTAGGTTGAGTTGGAAGTAGGGGGTTTGTCAGGTTTGGATTTTAATGGAGGCGAGAGAGAGGCTACCTGGTTAGGTGATAAGGCTTTCAATGAATATGATGGTGATAAAGCTTGAGTCGGAGAGGGTTGTCGGGTTGGAGGTTAGGGGCTATTGGTGTTAGGTATGGAATGCAGCTCGGGAATGGGTTTGAATGGAGAAGAGATGAGGTCTGGGCTGTTGGGGGTGGTGGGGCGGAATGGAATCGAGTTTGATGGAGTTAGGTTGGACGGAGGTTGGGTTGGAAATGGAAGTCGATGGTGAAGAAGAAAAGGATGGGGCTGAGTTTCAGAGAGGTGGGCGAAAAGGGATGGTGATGGGTGCCTGTTGATGGAGTGGACGTCGATAATGGGTTTCAGTGCAGTAAAAAGGGAAGAAAAATTATGAAAGGGCATTTTGGTCAATATACTTTAATTGAAAGAGTTTGACTATGTCAACTGACAGAATGTAACGTCGTGATCCCTTTAGATAGTTCAGGGGGGTTTACTGTGATGAAAAAAGTTGTGGGGGTTAATTGTGTTGACAGAATAATTCAGGGGTGTTCCGCAATTTACCCAAAAGAGAGAAGAATAAATGGCAGCCAAAAATAAGGAAAGGGGGCAAATGAGGGTTAAAACGGGAAGTGAGAACCAGTTTTCGTAGATTTCTTAGCACACAAAAAAATATGGACTTGACGGTCGACTGTATGGGGCCGCAATTAACCGTCCAAAACATTCTACAAAAACTAAAAACAGTACGGTCGACTGCTTTTAGATGCATTCGACTATCACTTTATTTTTAGTTGTTGAGAAAAGTTGACAGTCTACTGTTAAAATGAAAAGTCGACTGTTATAATAAACAGTCGACCGTGAATATTTATACCCCCATTTTCTTTCTTTCTTTCAATTTTTTAACAAAAAATATTTTTTGGGGGATAAATGTTACCTATAAAACAATCACAAAAATCAAAAATAAAGTTGTTATATCAGTAACATTAAATTAACCATGAAAATAATAAAAACAGTTTTGATCCAGTGGCTTAGTAAAAATATCAGTTAACTGCAAATTAGTCGGAACATATTCAAGTATGATGTTGTTGCTGCTATTTTCTGTGTGTGGGCAAACAGATGTTGTGAATTATTTTAGAAACAGTAAAACGAACTAACATTTAGTTTTCACTGATATTGACTATTTCCGACTGATCTTGATTCCCGAATCTGACTCATTTGGACTTTTGGTTCTGATTTGGACGGTGATGATCGCTTCGATTGACCTACAAAGTCTGAAACACCGGGGTTGGCCACGGTGATAGACCCTCTGATTCTCAAGTCAGTACTCATAAATATATGAGAGGTTTTTAGTGGTAAAATACTGATTACTTGATTTCTGTGATGGTCATGGGATATTTTTAGTGCTTTTTGGGGACCAATTTCAAGATATTGATTTGTCTCTACTTTCCGGTATTTTGTAAGATTTTTTTATTCTCTTCTTCATGAAGAGATAGAAGTAGTTGTGGAGATAGAGTTAGGATTCTTCTTTTGAAAAGAGATATGGTTTTTAAACGGTCTCTTATGGATAATTATGAGTTTAAAACGATTTTGAGATAATCATGAACTCCTTCATGTTGAGCTGTTATGACAACCCAGTTAAATAAGCCTATTTTGGGTTGTTGGGCTTGAAAGAGGCCGAACACCCGTCCACGAGCTTGTTTCAAGTGAAATTTATTGTTTTACCCCTAGAGCTTTATGATTCGTACCTAATTTAAATGGTCCTGATTTGGTTCTATTTTTACTAGAAGAATGAGTTTCACAGCCTTCAAAGAGTAGTTTGCCCGTTTTTACTAGTTTACAGAACTTATCGAAATTTTTGGGGACGCTTGAGTGTTTCTCGAGGTGTAACAGTGTTATTCTGAGTTTGTACACACCCAGGATTATTTTAAGTATTTTATGGACCTTTTTTTTACTTTTCTAGATTTATATGAATTGATTCCAAATTTTAATCATTTCTCTGATTTTTTATTTAATTTCCACATGTTTTATAATTAATTTTTGAATTTTGAATTGATTATTCTAAATTTATAATCACTTTTTCGGAATATTAATATATTTTTCAGAATTAATAAATATTTTTAGAATTTTTAATTATTTAATTCTTATTTTAATTATTTAGTTTGGAATTCTTAAACATTAAATCTGAACTAATAATTAAAAAAAGAAAGAAATTAACCTGATTAAATCTGAGCTGTTGACCGTTGATGTGCGAAGATCAGGTGGGCCTAACAGATCACAACACGCAATTACCTGCATTATGGTCGAGGACAAGCCTGCTCCAGTGCTCCCCCCTCCCCCGACCCCATGTGGCACCAAGGTGGCACTGACGTGGCGCCCTATCGGTGGCTCCTACGTAGCGCTAACGTGGCACCTATTTTTGCTCATTCTGGTAGGGGTGAGTCTGCAGGGGGGCTGCCCCCCCTCTTCCCGTCGTGGTGCTGACATGGCGCCCACATGACATTGAGGTGGTGCCTATGTCGCACTGACGTGGCACCACGTGATGCTTTTTTGCTCCATCTTGGTTGAGGGCTTCGCTGCCTCCCGATCCCATGTGGCATCGATGTGGCAACGTTGAATGGACAACATTGACTAATTAACTCTTGGCTCCTGGGGTTGGATGACGTGGCAATTGTTGACCCCCCCTACTTTCCTCCTTTTTTGCAGAGTATTTGGGCCTTTGGACTTCCCCCGACCGTTGGAAGCCCAAAGGTCGAGAACCCAAGGGTCGCCCCTCCCCCTATAAAACCCTCCACCCTCCTTCTTTCTCGTCACTTTTGCTATCCACTCTCTCTCTTTCTTTCCGATCATTTCTTTCTCCAAAATGAGCTCGTGATTTTTTCGGTTCTCTGGCAGTCTTTTCCGACCGTATGAGTCACATTGAAAGTAATTTTATAATATTTTATGCGATGTTTAGAGTCTCTTCAGGCAATGAAGACTTTCCCTACGAGCCCTGGTGAAGAGTGATTGTTTGTTCCCTACTTTACTAGAGAAGATAAGGGGAAAGGGTTAGCTGACTCATCTTTAGTTATTGTGAAGACAGTAGTGAAGGAGGATAGGAGGTCAGGTGAGTTTGAGAAGTACTACTTCTCTCTTTCAGATCTCTTGGGGATTTGTCAGTACTCCCCCGACACAGTGGATTTGATAGAGCACGATATTCGCTATAAGGAGCCCGATTATTGTGAGTCTTCCGAGGTGAACAATATATTTTCAATCCTTACTGAGGAGGATTTGGGTCGTATACAGGTGTGATACAAGATCCCTTGGGAGTTTCATATGATGTTACCTGTCTCAGGGTAAGAGCTTGTTCCCCAATCTTTTCAGAGTTGTTTTATTTCCCGTTCGATGGTTTTCATGCGAGACTTTGTCTACTTCTCCAACCATTTGTTAGAGAAGTTTTCAAGTGGTACACCTTGAGCCCCTTTTGGTGAATAAGTGGATGCATATGAACAACTTCATCTTGCACTGTCAGGCAGCAAGGTTTAAGCTGTGGATGAATGTCTTGAGGGCACTTTATAAGCTTCATCAGAAGAATTATATGGAGTTCAGGTATTATCTTACTCCTCGACCGGGCGTGCAGTTGATCAGTAATCCTGATTCGATTAAATTTTGGAAGGAAAAGTACTTCATAATCTGTAGTCGCGATCTGTAGGGGATTCCCATTGTTTGGCGGGAGAGTATTTCGAACAGAGTGAGGGAAGATCCTTGATTGAGTCCCGGGGAGAATGGTATATGGGACGCTCTTTTGAAGCGGTCGGCTTTGAGATGTAGATAGGTGACCAAGGAGGTTCTCTTCAGGGGGGTCTTAGCCCAATTGATCTTCGTACGCACTCTCTATTTGTGTTTTATTTTATTCGACTATTTGAGTTATCTATTTTATTGTTTTAACACTTTGCACGTCCAATTACAGAGATAGCTGACATGGATTTTGACGCAATTGTGGCGAGGCGATCGGGGTTGTGTAATAAAGCTCCCGATGAAAAGAAGAGGAAGAGGGTCGTCACTAGGCCCGCGCCTACTGAGGCTGCGAAGAGTTCCACGGGCACTACCCTGGGTGTAATATCCTGAATTTTCATATAATTAAATATAAATTTTTTATTTGATTTCACGTATTTTGCACATGCAAATTAATGTGTACATTAGCCTTAAAACTATTTTTAATGTCATGAACAAATATTTCTTTTCTCTTTTAAAAGCCTTTTATTAATCATTATAGAGTCCTAGGCCTAATAACTTAATCCTAGCCCACCCAAAATAAATTAAATAAATTAATTAAAAGCCCATAGAATTAGCCCACCAAGCTAGCCCACTAGTTAATTCATTTGTTAATTAAATAACTTGTATGGTAGACCTTGTCATGTAACAAATTAGTATAGCAAATTAATGAACAAATTATTTATAGGTGTGCATGTGGGGGCACGTGCAAAATGAAGAAGGGATAGGCCGACCAATAATAGGGGAGTGGGAAGAGTGGAGAGAGTGGGAAGGTGGTTGTGTGCTAGTGGGTGGTTTTCTAACTCCCAAATGCATCTTAGCCATTCATCCAAACACATCTCAACCTTCCATTTGACCATGAATTGTATATAAATAGGCCCCTTTGTCATTCTTCATCCCTGGCACCTAAGATTTTTTTAGAGAGAAAGAGAAGAAATTATGTGAGAAAAAGATTGAGTGAGTGTGTATTTTCTATCATTGGAGGCCGGCTAGTTCAAGATGGAGGGAAGCTCGGTTTTTGCACAAGCCTGGAGGAGAAGGCTCGCGGCTAGGATCAAGGAGAAGGGAAGGCAATCATGCTTTTGAGGAGTCTTTCTTTAAGAATTCTCAATTCGTTCTTCAAGAGGGGAAATTTCTGTACTTCTGGTCTAGATATCATGTTAGTAGGCTAAGTTTATGAATATGCTAGAGTAAATGATAAAATTTGCCATGTGATTGTTTAAAGAGGCTGGTAGAGAAAAAGAGAAAATCTTGATTGTCAATAGGAAAAAATTCGTAGAATGAATTTGAGATTAGTGAATTGAACTTATCATTGTGCTATATCAATATATTTCATGATAGAATATCTATTTTAATGAACCATGTTAATATGATAAATTTGCTTAGTGAATGGCTTGTGTAAAGAATTTTGTAGAATGTAAAATGACCCCATGAATTGTTGAATCAAAATGATTAATATAGAAAGTTGCAATATATGTCGAATTTTATTTACATTGTATGAATAGTTCTATATCCACCTTATTATCGAACTGTGTTGCATTTGGAACTATAAGAGAAGAATGAGTCGTCTCATGTAAAGGATAAAAATTGATCTAAGAGAAATATTTATGTTGGGAATGAAAATTGTATAGTGGATGTATAAGAGAATTGTTCTAAAAAAAGGCATTTTAATCAAAGAAATTCATGAGGAAAAGATCAGGTTTCTAAATTTTTGAAAACTATGTGAATAAATGTGGGGAACAAGTAGCTAAAGGATTTATTAAGAAAAGAAACTCCAATGTCAGTAAATGCATAAATTGTTCATTTCTCAAAAGAGATAAAAGGAATAATATTTTTAAATTGGGAAAATTAAATTTAAATTAATAATCATGTTTTAAATCAGTAAAGATAATAATTTGGAAAATTATGGTTTCTTATTAATAGTATAAAAACGATAGAAGGAGAAGAAACTAAAAGATATGAAAATGTGAGAAATAACAAATAAACAGAGAGCCGGATTATAAAGAACCTAATTCACTATATGAAAATTAAGTGTTTGGGTCTTTCTGGTTAGCGCGTCTGTGGCCTTCTCTAGTGCTGACATGTGGTGCGCGCGCCTGGGCCCTTGGGTCATGGGTTCAAGCCCTGGCCTTTGGAGATTTTCTTTTTTTTTCTTTTGAGAAAGTTTTTGGGGTTTCGGACTTAAATTCTTTTGGATTTTTGGACCTTAAAAAAATTACTGAGAAATTTGAAAAAAATTAAAAGGAAGTTCTAGGAATTAATTCATGCATTTTTTGGGAAGTTCTAAGTATATTTTCACCCTAATACTTGTTTTTCTTAATATTAAATTAAGGGAATTTGTAAGAAGAAATTTGGAGAGAATAACAAAGTTTATCTAAGAGTCGCTGTTTAAAAACAATGGAGTTATGAATCTAAAATTTATGAATGCAAAGAGTTTTGTGTAGAGATCAAACTATGAGATTTCGACGTGAAAGATTGGAGTAAGTCAATAAATGGAATTGGTGTTTTAATATACATAGGTGTGCATGGAAAATGAAATAAAAAGATCATGATGGAATATGAAATTTGTAAGTATAAACACCCAAATTTTGGTGAACATGAAAAGAGATTAAAATATAGAGTATAGCTAAGTCCTTACACCGGCGTGAATGAATTCTTTGAAGATAAATGTTCTAGAAAAAGGCCAAGAATGGGTCGTTGTCATCAATTGATGTTTAAGACCGGTGTAGAGGAAATGCTAACTCTAGGGTGTTAATTTACTCATGATTCAAATACCTGAAGACAACACTATAGTGAAGATGTGATGAAAATAAGAAAAAAATACAAGTATGAGGGCATCGGATTCACGGTGTGAGAGTTTTCACAGGCTGTCTACATGATGTGTCAAGTCATGACATGAATCTATCTCCGGAATTATCGGGATTGTGGAGATTCTTGTGGGGTGCTTGATGACTACATAGTGCCATCGTCCCATGATAGAGGCAAATTGTCTATAGACTGTCTATATGATGCGTCATGTCATGATGTGGGATTCCCCTCCAGGCTGTCTGGACATGGGCTCGTAACTCATAAAGCATCTAAAAACTTACCGTAATTATCATAGTAGTTAAACTCATAGCGAGGGATCCAACCCTACAAGATGAAGTACGGTTAAGGGCTTGTCCTCGGTTCTATGTAGAATGGGATGCATAGGTTCGAACAAGTGTGCATTAGTGTCATTAAATATAAATAACTGCTTTAAGGTTAAGTGCACAAGCACACACGACATCAATAGGATAGTCCCTCTTTAGCTTTGTTTGTGATCAAGTTTGTGTTTTCCAAGTAAGAGAAATTGATGTATTATATCCTAGTGTCAGTTGTATGCAACTGACATGCCCACAGTTTCTATGCAGGATAAAATGGATGAAAGGACTAAAGAAAGAATGTTGCTTAATGAAATGTTTCAATTGTTATTTTATTCATGTATTATGTTGTAATTTACTTCCGCTACGTTGACGTAAACATTGTTGTTTAAAAGTTTTTAAATTCCTTGTAAAATTGTACGAAGTGAAGTGTAAAGATCCTGTGGAACTTCGAATTCAGGCTTATTTAGAATTCGGGGTGTTACACTGGGAGCAGTCTTAGGATCTCATCTCGCCTCCTCAACTACTCCTGTAGCTAGGGGGTTCTCTTTGGCTTTGGCTTTTGCACTCGAGGCCCCTCCGCTCACTGCAGAAGCTGAGGCTATCCTTACCAACAAGGACAAGAAGATATTCATTTCGGACTGGCAGGTTAGGAGCCACGATGGCTTCCTAGGAGATTCAGTTAGTTGCATGCAAGAGATTAAGCACCTCGCAACCCCCAAGGATAGGAACCTGATGGCCACGGGATGCGTTGGCGATTCCGTCTTAGATATTTCTTGGGTCGCCCTGTCATTGTGTTCTGCATTTTCGTAGTTTCCTTCTCACATTTTTATTTCGTAGTATAGACATACTTTTCTCTTCATAAGTGATTGAAATCTGCTCTTCTTTTTGTAGATCACTTATCACCTACTTATACTTTGGCCACTTGTTGAAACATGTGGCGGATGAGGAGAAAGAGTGGAAGGAGATGGTCGACATGGCGAAGGCAGAGCGGGTGAAGGCCATTAAGGAGCGGGATGCGGCAGAGCTTCGATAGGAGGCTCAGGATGACTGGATTGCGCAGCTAGAGGGGGCTCTGGCTAAGGAGAAGGAGCAGACGGGCGAGGGAGAGAGCGGATGCAGTGAAGGATAGTAAGACCATGGAGAGATATCTTATCTCTAATATGGAGAAGGCGTATGCTAGAGCCCTCCAGGAAGTTAGCGAATGAGTCCCCGAATTTGAAAGTACGAGGTAATAGTTGTTCGGGGGTGGTACTGCCGAAGATGAGGGAGACGAGGTAGCGGTGGATCTTGACCACCATGGTCGCGGATAGTTCAGGATTCACGGGGGGGGGGGGGGGGTGGAGATGAAACTCCCTCTCCATTGGTTCCGTCGAACGAGGTGTGTCGTTCATCCTCCTTCTCATTCTTTAGTTTTTGTCTTGTTTTTGTATCGATGCCTAATTAGCGGACTGGCCACCACTTGATGTATCTTCTTTATTGCAATGGAAACTTGTTTAGTATCTTATTAATTGTGTTCGTTTTGGATGTGTTGGATTAGGACGCTTGAGTTTTTGCATATTTTGTAGTCTTGGTATCCACCATTGTAGTGATCCCCTATTATTTCCTATCAGCAGGTTGTTGTGTATATTGGAAGTGATCCTCACGATGAAGAGATTGTCTGTCTTCGTACTAGGCTTCGCATGGCAGAGTTAGGGCTTACTTACGTACGGGAGAAGCTTTTCAAGGCAGAAGTGGAGTTGGACTACTTGATGGGGCTGTTGACCAAGAGGAATATCGAAGCGGGTCATCATGATGACTGTCCATGGGAGACGCCTCCAGCCAATGTGGAGGGGTGCTTGCACGATGGCAGGACTCCTCTTGCTGAGTGGATCATTGGGAGGGACTTGGAGATTAAATCCCTTCGTCATTCTTTACTTGCGGTTACCACCGAGAAGGATGAGTTGAAAAATGTAGTGCTTGAGAAGAGCTTAGAAGTTGCTCATAAGAAAAAGGTCGTCCCTGAATTTACGGGAGAGACTCATCCGGACTATCCAGCGCGCACCTGTATGGCCTGTTGGAAGATTAGGGTGAAGGATGCCCATCTCAAGAAAAGGCTTGTCAAGTAGGAAGAGGAGATCCATCGGTTGAAGCAACTTCTTGAGGGGGCTGGGACCAAGAGCACTTCTTGCTTTTGTGATGAGATAAACTAGGGGAGGCCATTTCATGAATTGGCTTTACGTCCACAAGAGATCTTGAGGAATCTGAGTCGGCTCGTCAAATATTGCATTGATTTGAGGGGAGGCATGTGTTGATGGTCATGCGGCTCGAACTCAGTTTGCGGGTTTAGTCTTTCCTTCAGATCGCTTGAATGATCGAGGTTGTGCTTTGGTAGCCCTGCGGGGGAGGGGGTAAGCTACGCGTGTCTTTTAATAGGAATATCCCCTTGCAACGGGGGAGTAAAGATGACTCTAATCTTGTTGATTGTTTCCTTTGGAATTGTATTAAAATTTTGATGTGAAATGAACATCTTCTAAGTGTTCAAGCGTTGTCTCGTGTTTTCTTTGAGTAGTAGCTCTTTGTGTTAAAGTGGCTGTAGTGTAACACCCTAGTTTTCATTTATGAGAGTTTGTGATTTTACGTGTTGTGCACGTATGATTTCATTTGTATAATTTCTTTTATAAAATATTTTTATATAGTATTTGTTCTCTTTATTTTTCTAAAAAAAATATTCTCTTTAAAAACTTAATTAAAATCTAGGCCTAATTGTCTTTTTAAGCCCACTCTATTTATTAATTAAATTAATTATTTAAAGCCCATGGTTAGTTTGGCCCATTAGTGAGCCCATTTACTTTAATTCTCTTTTGAAATGGTCTAACATGTAGTGTAGACTCATTTCATGGACAATTAAATTTGTCACATGAACAAATTTGTAAATGAGAGACACTAGGTGGCATGTGCATGCAATGGAGTGTGCATTGCACACCTTCTCACCTAGGCCGGAAAGGTTTGGAGTGAGTGGGAGAGATGGAAGTGGTGGAGAGGTAGTTGCTCATCATGGTTAGTTTCTATAACTCCCTAATGCATCTTGGCCCTTAATCTCTAGCCATTTGATCTAATCTTGGCCCTCCATTCACCCTAAAAAATTGTATAAATACCGCCTCCCACACTCTTCATTCTCACACTTGAAAAAAAAATTTTAAAAAAGGAAGAATAGAAAGAAAGAAAAGATACTGGTAGTAAGGCAAAAGATTGAGGAGTTTTGTGAGATTGAAAAGAGATAGTATTGTGTGTGTTCAACAACAAGGAGGAGGCCGGCATTTCAAGGACCAAGAAGGGAGAGGCTCGGGTTCTAGCTTGATCAAGGAGGAGGCGACTTACGTGGCTTGATCTAGGAGGAGAAGACTTTGTTCATTCGTTGTAGGAGATCCTCTAGGAGTTCTTTTGATTTTCTCTCCATTTAAGGTGGGTGTTTCTCTTAAACTTCTAATTAGACATCATGTTAGGATGTGGTTGACAAATTAAGGAGAAACTCTAACTAATATAGCCATGCATTATGAAAATGAGACAAATTGCTATTAGTTTGATTATATGTTAAAGGAGTGTTAAATTGATTGCCAAATTATGATTTGTTAAATGATTACCATGTTACTATGCTCAATTTTGTTGTGATGTGCTAGATAAACAAATACATGCTTGTATGTTGAACAATTGAATAAAGAACTATGGATATAGGTGATTTTGATTAATGTGTTGTTAAATGACATGAAAAATAAAATTTATTACTGAGATAATTGTACAATGTTAACAAAAATACTATTTGTGATTTAGGGAAATTTGAATAGTAAATTATAAGGAGAATATGCCTTTTCCCCCCAAATTCGAAAATTGAAAAACAAAATGAATTGGAGAGCAAATAAATTTTTTTGTGTCAAAAATTAATTTTTTATTTACTAAAAAACTGTACTGAGATGAAAAATAAAATCTGGAGTTTTTGAATAAATTTAGAGAAGAAAACTCAAAAATAATTATTTTTGTAAAAATTCGAAAAGAACAGAGACCTTGCTTATAACCCCAGTAATCTAAACCATACCAATTTAGCACCATGGCCATACTGGTTCGTCGGTGCGTGGGTTCGGTTACTGTAGCAGTGGGTTTGGGTTGGTGGTCTTGGGTTTGAAACCTGCCGTGAGCCTTTTGTTTTCTTTTTCAAAAAATCTGAAAATCGAAACCCACAATTTATCTTAAATTGGCCCCCTTCTGTATCGAAGTGGTGCCTTGCCTGTTCTGGCTCTCGGTGGTGGTTGGTTACCCTGTGGTCGTGAGTTCGATTCCCAACTTCGGCAAGAATTTAACCTTTTGATTTTTTGGTTTTAAAAATTGATTTGTGGCTTATAAAAATTTGGGAAAAATACTACAATTATTCTAAAATTATATGGACTTAATGAAAAATATGTGGGACAAGATTTGACTCAAATAAAGATGGTTTAGAAGTAAAATTACATAAAGTTGAGATTTGTATAAAATGAAAGGTGATTATTTTTCTTGAAAAGATTACACTAAGTTATAAAAGAGAAATTTTGAATGAATGAAAATTTTAAGTGGGTTATCTATGGATTTTATTGCCTAAATTGAACATTGTGTATGAGTGGGAAATACGAATTTATCATTATGGAATCAAGTAAGGAAAGAAACTATAGTATGAAAATTTATTGTGCTTATGGAAAAGAAATTTGTGAGCATGAAGTATAAGAATTGAAAGTGAACTTGATATGTGAGTTTTTGATCCATAGAAATGAAAAGAAGTCATGTTAATTATTAAAAAAAAGAATTTATGAGTATAAAGACTCAATTTTTGTGATTATGAATTGAAATTGAGAACTAGAGTGTAGTTAAGCCTCATACCGGCATTGAAAAGAAATGTGTTGAAATGAAATTTGAGATGAAAAGACCAAGATTTGGGTTATGTTGAATAAATGGTTAAGACCGGTATAGTACAAGGGCTAACTCTAAAGAATTGATTCTGTTCTTGATTCAAATAACTAAGGATTAGATACATAAGACGCGATATAAATAAGAGAAAAACACGAGTATGAGGGTCTCAGAGCTATGGTGTGAGAACATTCACAGGCTATCTTCACGATGCATCGTGACATGACGTGGATATGTCTCCAAGAGTCCGTATTGCAGGCGACGCTGGTGGGGTATTTGGTGACTGCAGGTGGTGTCATGTCCCATGACGGAGGCTAAATTGTCCATAGGTTCTTCACGATGCATTGTGACATGATGTGGGATTTCCCTCCAAGCTGTCTGGACATGAGCTCGTAATTCATAGAATATCTAGGATACTTATCGTAGTTACAGTAGTAGTTTAAGTCATGATGGGGGATTGAACCCTACAAGATGAAGAACGGTTAAGGGCTTGCCCTGGATGCATAGAATCTGAACAAGTGCGCAATAGTGTCATATAATATATATAACTGCATTAAGGACTAAGTGCACCGCACTCCACGACATCTATAGGATAGTCCCTTGTAGTTTCTGTTGTGATCAAGTTTGTGGTTTGTTTAAATATCTGAGAATCGTTATACTGTTTCGGCATAGAGAGGACAGCCGTGTATAATATTTCGTCGGTTATAAGCAAATGACGCGTCCACAGTTTCTATGCAGGGTAAAGTGTTTAACAAGACTAAAGAATGCATGCTGATTAAAGATTGATTCAAGAGTTGTACATTTCAATTCATATAAATTGTTGTAAATTGCTTCTGCTGTAAACTCTGATGTAACAGAAGTTTTTATTTCCTTGTAAAATTGTACGAAGAGAAGTGTAAAGATCCTGTGGAACTTCGAATTCAGTATGTTTTGGAATCCGAGGTGTTACAGAGTGATATCAGAGCCACGCTTCCAAGTAGAACAAATTTATAAGGAACGACACCCTAGAAGTGGACATTAGGGCGTGGGTGAGTCTAGAGATTTAAATGTAAGTCACTTATATTTGTGTTGCTCTATGATTTATGCTTTTCTTCTCCTTCCTCTAAGATGGCGGACCACTTCGACCCAGCTGGAGATGATAACTGGCACATTGTTGAGGAAGATTACTACCCCGGGCAAGCTGATTCAGACGAGGAAGATCTTGAAGAATTTAAAGAGGAATGGCCTGAGTCTTGAGAGATCACTCCACCTTCGAATTCATCTGATAATTCTTCTGACGAGGAAGAACCAGTTCCGAGAAATCATATTGTGTCTCTTCAGAGGCAGGTAGAGACTCAACGGGAGAGAATCGAGCTATTGGAGACTCAGTTGGCGAAGCACAAGGATGATATTGCAATTCTCAATCATCGTGTTTGGGAACTCGAGAAGAGGAAAAACATGACCGATGTACTGAAGGAAGAAGTGGAGGAACTACGGGAAGAGCTTCGAGGAGACAAGAGGAACCATAGGAACTAGACTATTGTATCTTCTTACTGTTTTCATTTTGATGTCAGAAATGTTTTAAATTCGAATGTATAAAGTTTGGAATTGAATAAATTGAAAAGTTGATGTTTATACTTCGAATTTAGTGGATCTTTTGCATCAGAATATGACTAGAAGAGAAGCTCGAAATGGTGAAGGTCTGGACTTGGAAACAGAACTAGCGAGGGTCTATCAGACACTCAATGCCGTGGCCATGAACCAGAATCAAGGAATGGTGCCTGCGATTCCAGTATCCGAAGCAATCAAACTCGTGGAATCATTCAAACGGATGAAACCACCCATATTTAAGGGAAAGTCAGACCCTGACATGGCTGACATTTGGATCCGACAGGTAGAGACTATCTTCGAAGTCTTGGGGACTCCGGAGGGCAGCAAGGTGAAGTTGGCGGCACTGCAGTTTGAGAAGGATGCAGCTGTGTGGTGGTAGTCGAAGAAGCGGACGATGGGAGGTATTGTTCTGGGCTGGGATGAATTCTTGGAGGAATTTCGCAGTCATTATTTTTCCTCAGACATCCAGGTGAAGAAGGGAATGGAGTTTCTGGCGCTGCAGCAGGGCGGCATGTCGGTTAAGGAGTATGAGACAAGATTCACTCAGCTCTCAAGGTATGCGCTCGAACTGGTGATGGATGAGGCGAAGAAGGCTCGAAAGTTTGAGCATGGGTTGAGGCCAAGTCTGAGATCCAGGATGATATCCCTCGGTATCAGGAGGTTTGACAAATTGATCAAATGAGCTACAGCCACTGAGGCAGATATGGAGCAGTTCCATGCTGTTCAAAATCGGAGGACCAAGTGGAATGTTGGGAAGAGGCCCGCAGTTTCTGGCAACTTCAGGGGACAGCTGCCGGCCCATAGGTTCAAACCAACAGGAGCGAATGCTATCAACATAGCTGGGAAACCTGGAAACAATTGGGTGAGACCTCCTGTGGTGACTTGCTTCAACTATGGTGAGACGGGATATTACAAGGCTCAATGCCCCAAGCCGCAGAATATCACCCATAGTGGACCAGCACAGCAAGTTAGGAAGAAGTCGTACCAGCAGGGACGAGTATTTGCCTTGAATGAAGATGATGCTGATGAGGTGGATCACGTCATCACTGGTACGAGGGAGGATGTTTAGAGTGTTTTCTGTTGTTTCTCTTTTCCCGCCTTATATAGTGAACTGTTATGTAACGAGTGTGTTATGTAATAGGAGAACTTATTTGAATAGAAAGAAAGCTATTGTTTTGTTTGATACTGGGTCCTCTCACACTTTTGTATCACCTAAGTTTGCTAAAGTTTTAGAAGTCGAACCGAAAGTCTTTCCAGGCAAGGTCTTGGCAGTAGCTACTCCATCAGGGGAGACTCTAACCACTGATCGGTACTATGCGGATTGCGAGATCGTGATTGGAGACAGAATTTTTGGGATTGATCTGATCGAGCTGAATGTCTTGGGAGTCAATGTTATCATTGGCATTGATTGGATGTTGGTGTACAGTGCGAGCATCGAGTGCAAGACCAAGGAAGTTACACTGAAGGCTCCAGGTGGACCTGAAGTCACTTTCCAAGGGAAGAAGAGATGTTCTGGTCTGGTGGCAGCTATCTGTAAGAGGGATGTTCCTATGGAGGTGCAGAAAATTCATGTGGTTCGGGATTACCTAACTGTGTTCTTGGAAGGTTTGCTTGGGTTACCCCCGCATCGTGATGTAGAGTTCAGCATCACTATTCAGCTAGGGAGTGCACCCATTTCCAAGGTACCGTATAGGATGGCGCCTGTGGAGCACGATGAGATCAAATGGCAGATTGAGGAACTGTTGGAGAAAGGCTTTATTCAACCGAGTGCGTCGCCTTGGGGAGCGCCGGTACTTTTGGTAAAGAAGAACAATTGTTCGATGAGGATGTGCATCGATTACTGGGTGCTGAATAAGGTCACTGTTCAAAATAAGTATCTGATTCCACGAATTGACGACCTGTTCGATCGTCTACAAGAAGCAGCTGTTTTCTCAAAAATAGATCTTCGGTCAGGTTACCATCAAGTTCGAGTGAAGACTGAATATGTGCATAAGACTGCTTCAGAACTCGACACGGGCATTACGAATTCTTAGTTATGCCATTTGGAGTGACGAATGCACCTGCAATTTTCATGGATATGATGAACAGAGTTCTGAGGTGGTTTATTGATTTTTTCGTCGTGGTGTTTATCGATGATATCCTTGTGTACTCCAAGTTGGAGAAGGAGCACACAGAGCATCTGGCAGCAGTTTTGAAGAAGCTTCAGGAGCATGAGTTGTATGCCAAGTTGTCCAAGTGCGATTTCTGGAAATCTGAAGTGGCATTCCTGGGTCACATCCTTTCTAAGGAGTGAGTGGTAACTAATCTGCAGAAGATAGAGGTGGTAAAGGATTGGGCAAGGCCTACTACAGTGAAGGAAATCAGGAGTTTTTTGGGCTGACTGGATATTACAGGAGGTTTATCTAGGGATATGCTCAGATAGCCGTGCCACTCACTGGTCTGACCAAGAAGAATGTGAACTTCAAGTGGACCGAGCAGTGCGAGGCAAGCTTTCAGGAGTTGAAAGAGAGGCTGACTACTGCACCCAGTTTGGCTTTGCCTAGAGCAGGTGTTTAGTACGATGTCTATAGCGATGCTTCACATCGCGGTCTTGGTTGTGTCTTAATGCAAGGAAAAGTGATCGTTTATGGGTCTAGGCAACTTCGATCGCATGAGAAGAATTATCCGACTCATGATTTGGAGTTGGCTACGATTATCTTCACCCTAAAGCAATGGAGACATTACGTGTATGGTGAGAAGCTGAACATGTACACGGAACACAAAAGCTTGAAGTACATCTATCAGTAGAAGGATCTGAATCTGAGGCAACAGAGATGGCTGGAAGTACTTGAGGACATTCGTCCTGAGATTAAGTACCATCCTGGGAAGGCTAATGTTGTTGCTGATGTACTTAGCCACAAGAGCTGTCTGGCTAGTTTGATTATAACTCAGAGGAGTTGGATTGGGCTGGTACTGAAGTCGTTCTGCAAGGCTTGGGATCATCTTTAGCTCAGTTGAGGCTCCAACCAATGCTAAACGAAAGGTTTATCGCAAGTCAGAAGGAAGATGCAGAGATTCAGAAGATGAAGGAGCAGGTCGGTGCTGGCAGGTTACCCGAGTTTCAGATCAAAGATGAACTGCTGTGGTTTGGAGAGAGGCTATGTGTTCCGGATCAAGTAGAATTGCGGGAGAGCATTCTTCAGGAGGCACATGCTACTCTTTTGTCTATACATCCTGGAAGTACTAAGATGTATAGAGATATTAAGCAGCATTTCTGGTGGTCAGGTCTGAAGTGGGATGTGGCCGAATTCGTGGCGAGGTGTGAGATCTGTCAGTAGGACAAAGCCGAGAATTAGAAACCCGGAGGTCTATTGCAACTGTAACCTATTCCGGAATGAAAGTGGGATAACATCAGTATGGATTTCATCGCAGGTTTGCTCAAAAGTTCCAAGGGCAATGATGCAATTTGGGTCATAGTCGATCGACTAACCAAATCTGCTCACTTCTTGGCGATGAAACTCACTTCATCGATAGACAGATTGGCTGAGCTGAATGTTGGTGAGATTTTCAGGCTTCATGGTGTTCCATTAACCATTGTGTCTGATTGGGAGGCGCGATTTACTTTGCTTTTTTGGAGGAGTCTTCAGACAGCTTTGGGTACCAAGATAGATTTCAGCACTGCTTTTCATCCGCAGACCGATGGGAAGACCGAGAGAGTCAACCGTATTCTTAAGGATATGCTTCATTGTTGTGTACTCGACTTTGGAGGTAGTTAGGAAAGGCACTTGGCTCTGATAGAGTTTGCCTACATCAACAGTTTTTAGACTAGTATTGGGATGGCGCCGTACGAAGCTCTGTATGGCAGAAAGTGCAGAACACCTGTTTGCTGGTTCGAAGTTGGAGAGCGGCAGATGTTTGGGCCTGAGATTGTGCAGCAGACCTCTGAAAAGATCGATCTGATCAGGAAGATGTTGGTGGATGCTCAGAGTTGGCAGAAGAGCTATGCAGACAACCGGAGAAGGGACCTTGAGTTTGAGGTTGGTGACTTTGTCTTTCTGAAGGTTTTACCTAGCAAGGGTGGGATTCGCTTCGGCAAAGGTGGAAAATTGGCCCCGAGGTTCATAGGCCCATACAAGATATTGAAGCGGATTGGGAAAACTGCTTATCGGTTGGAGTTGCTGGAGGAGTTGTCTCAGTTGCACAATGCCTTCTATGTGTCTATGCTGAGAGGGTATATTCCGGATCCGAGTAACCATTTTTCCGAAGTACAGGAGGGTTTGCAGTTGGATCTGAGTTACATTGAGCTTCCTGTTGAGATTGTCGATCGTCGGGAGAAAGTCTTGAGGAACAAGACGATACCGATGGTCAAAGTAGTCTGGAGAAACCAGTTGGTTGAAGAGGCTACTTGGGAATCTGAGGAGAGGATGATGAAAGATCTTCCTGAGCGCTTTGAGTGATTTGTATCTTCTTTTCTTTTCTTTTCTTATCTCTTTGTTGTATTCCTGTTTTCTCACTCTTTAAGAGTAGTTCCGAGGACGGAACTATCCTAAGGATGGAGTGTTGTAACACCCTAGTTTTCATTTATGAGAGTTTGTGATTTTACTTATTGTGCACGTATGATTTCGTTTGTATAATTTCTTTTATAAAATAATTTTATATAGTATTTGTTCTCTTTATTTTTCCAAAAAAAAATATTCTCTTTAAAAACCTAATTAAAATCTAGGCATAATTGTCTTTTTTTAAGCCCACTCTATTTATCAATTAAATTAATTATTTAAAGCCCATGGTTAGTTTGGCCCATTAGTGAGCCCATTTACTTTAATTCTCTTTTGAAATGGTCTAACTTATAGTGTAAACTCCTATCATGGACAATTAAATTTGTCACATGAACAAATTTGTAAATGAGAGACACTAGATGGCATGTGCATGCAATGGAGTGTGCATTGCACACCTTCTCACCTAGGCCGGATAGGTTTGGAGTGAGTAGGAGGGATGGAAGTGGTGGAGAGGTAGTTTCTCATCATGGGTAGTTTCTATAACTCCCTAATGCATCTTGGCCCTTAATCTCTAACCATTTGATCTAATCTTGGCCCTCCATTCACCCTAGAAAATTGTATGAATACCCCCTTCCACACTCTTCATTCTCACACTTGAAAAAATTTTTTAAAAAAGGAAGAACAAAAAGAGAGAAAAGATACAAGTAGTAAGGCAAAAGATTGAGGAATTTTGTGAGATTGAAAACAGAGAGTGTGTTCAACAACAAGGAGGAGGCTGGCATTTCAAGGACCAAGAAGGGAGAGGCTCAGGTTCTAGCTTGATCAAGGAGGAGGCGACTTACGTGGCTTGATCTAGGAGGAGAAGGCTTTGTTCATTTGTTGTAGGAGATCCTCTAGGAGTTCTTTTGATTTTCTCTCCATTTAAGGTGGGTGTTTCTCTTAAACTTCTAATTAGACATCATGTTAGGATGTGGTTGACAAATTAAAGAGAAACTCTAACTAATATAGCCATGCATTATGAAAATGAGACAAATTGCTTTTAGTTTGATTATATGTTAAAAGGGTGTTAAATTGATTGCCAAATTATGATTTGATAAATGATTACCTGATGAACACAATATTATTCACATTTAGGAGCAATAATCTTAAGGCAATTAGACATTTAAATGCTCTATATGTGGTATTTATGCTTCTTTTCTCTTTTTCCATAGGAAACAACCAAAAGCAGCAAAACGAAGCAGATTCCAGACTAACACAGACTGAGAGGACGATATACAGGGAACAGCAGAGATCAGTCGACTGACTCTTCAACCAGGCGACTGGGCAGAGAGTTTGACAAGGCTCGGAACAGTCGACTGCTCCCCAAGCTAGTCGACTGGTACGCGGCGAGTCAGAAGATAAGAGCAGATGCATCCTCATCCAAACCCGAATCAAAATTAAGTTATCCAAACCCA
Organism: Hemerocallis citrina; assembly: GCA_017893485.1. Lineage (NCBI taxonomy): Eukaryota > Viridiplantae > Streptophyta > Magnoliopsida > Asparagales > Asphodelaceae > Hemerocallis > Hemerocallis citrina. The sequence continues at coordinate 180,158,770 of CM030360.1, forward strand.
GGTGTTTTCTGCGAATCACAACTTCTCAAACAATCAAAGCAAGAAGCACGTGGTAAGCAGATAAGGAAGGAAAGAAGAAAAAAAGAAAGAAATAAACGGCTGATGAAGATAAGGAAAGAAATAACAATAGAAGAAGACTTCTCTGCAAAAAGTACAAACCCTAATTCTCTTCTCTTGTTCTATAAATACCAATCAAGAAAGAAGCGAAAGGAAGACTCTCTCTCACTCGGACTCTCTTCCGTACGCATCCTGAATCACCGAATCACAAAGTTCCAGAGTCATCAACAAGAAGCACTTTATCAGCATCAAAGAAGAAGAAAGGAGATCAAGCATTAAGAAAAGAATGGCCGGTCGACTGTGTGACAGCCAGCCGACCTATTTGACCGAACTACATCAGTTTATTCCTTCTCTTTCTTATTCTTTTATGTTAACCATGTATTCAAACTTGTTGATTAATAAAAGTATTATTATGTGGAACTAATTTCATAGTTGGGTAGATTGAAGTCGTAGTTATGTAATGCTATATTCTTCTGAAATCTTCTATTTTACTTATTGATTGAATCTGATTGAATTGATATAGACTTATGATAATCAAATTTGTTCTCAAAGTTCTGAGAGCAGTCGACTGAGGTGAGAGCCAGTCGACTGACGTACAGAACTTGAGAATATCAAGTTTGCATTACCATCTATTTGAATCTGTTATATGAGCATATTGAGACGACCCGTATCTCATGTTCATAACTTGTAACAAGGGAATCTTTTGGGGTTCTTGGTTCAATCAACTTAAGGGATCTAGATCTGATACCAATTTCTAGAACCTTGAGTGTTTGTTCGTTTCCACTGATCTTATGTTTTCTTTAAGTACAACTTAGTAGATACCATGCTAAACACTTGATGAAAGAAACGAATTAGAGTAGATACCATGCCTAATTCTTGGCTTAGGGAAACATTACTTTAAGGAGTAGATACCATACCCTTGAAGAGAACAAACATGAGTAATAAGAAGAAGTTCAGAAGGTAACTTAGCATTATTGACTATTGGTGGATATCTAAACCCAACTACTTCATCAATACTTGTGATTCAACACTTCTTAATTTAGTTTTAATCTTTTTATTTCTTTTAGACTTTTAAAACAACTCTTTATGATTTTTAGTCTTTTTATTGATTAGTAAGTTAAAGTCTACAATCTATGTGGGATTGACCCTTGCTATTGCTACGCTTTTATAAACGATTCGTGCACTTGCGAGGTTTTTAATTTGTGTCTAGTTTTATCTCTTTATTTAGGTAGCTAGATTGCACAACATTACCATGCTACTATGCTCAATTTTGTTGTGATGTGCTAGATAAACAAATACATGCTTGTATGTTGAACAATTGAATAAAGAACTATGGCTATAGGTGATTTTGATTAATGTGTTGTTAAATGACATGAAAAAAGAAATTTATTACTGAGATAATTGTACAATGTTAACAAGAATACTATTTGTGATTTAGGGAAATTTGAATAGTAAATTATAAGGAGAATATGCCTTTTTCCCCCAAATTTGAAAATTGAAGAACAAAATGAATTGGAGAGCAAATTATTTTTTTTGTGTCAAAAATTAATTTTTTATTTACTGAAATACTGTACTGAGATGAAAAATAAAATCTTGTGTTTTTGAATAAATTTAGAAAATAAAAGAACTCAAAAATATTTGTTTTTGTAAAAATTCGAAAAGAACAGAAACCTCGCTTATAACCCCAGTAATCTAAACCATATCAGTTTAGCACCATGGCCATACTGGTTAGTCGGTGTGGTGGGTTCGGTTACAGTAGCAGCGGGTTTGGGTTGGTGGTCTTGGGTTTGAAACCTGGCGTGAGCCTTTTGTTTTCTTTTTCAAAAAATCCGAAAACCGAAACCCACAATTTATCTTAAATTGACCCCCTTCTGTATCGAATTGGCACCTTGGCTGTTCTGGCTCTCGATGGCGGTTGGTTACCCTGTGGTCGTGAGTTCAATTCCCAACTTCGGCAGGAATTTAACATTTTGATTTTTTGGTTTTAAAAATTGATTTGTGGCTGATAAAAATTTGGGAAAAATACTACAATTATTCTAAAATTATATGGACTTAATGAAAAATATTTGGGACAAGATTTGACTAAAATAAAGATGTTTTAGAAGTAAAATTACATAAAGTTGACATTTGTATAAAATGAAAGGTGATTATTTTTCATGAAAAGATTACACTAAGTTATAAAAGTGGAATTTTGAATGAATGAAAATTTTAAGTGGGTTATCTATGGATTTTATTGCCTAAATTGAACATTGTATATGGGTGGAAAATATGACTTTATCATTATGGAATCAAGTAAGGAAAGAAACTATAGTATGAAAATTTATTGTGCTTATGGAAAAGAAATTTGTGAGCATGAAGTATAAGAATTGAAAGTGAACTTGATATGTGAGTTTTTGATCCATAGAAATAAGAAGAAATCATGTTAATTATGAAAAAAAAGAATTTATGAGTATAAAGATTTAATTTTTGTGATTATGAATTGAAATTGAGAACTGGAGTGTAGTTAAGCCTCATACCGACATTGAAAAGAAATGTGTTGAAATGAAATTTAAGATGAAAAGACCAAGATTTGGGTTATGTTGAATATATGGTTAAAACCGGTATAGTGGGAGGGCTAACTCTAGAGATTTGATTTTGTTCATGATTCAAATAACTAAGGATTAGATACATAGTGAAGACGTGATGAAAATAAGAGAAAAACACGAGTATGAGGGCCTCGGAGCTACGGTGTGAGAATATTCATAGGCTGTCTTCACGATGCATCGTGACATGACGTGGATATGTCTCTAGGAGTCCGTACCACAGGCAATGCTCGTGGGGTATTTGGTGACTGCGGGTGGTGTCATGTCCCATAATGGAGGCTGAATAATCTATAGGTTCTTTACGATGTGTCTTGACATGACATGGGATTCCCCTCCAGGCTGTCTGGACATGAGCTTGTAATTCATAGAACATCTAGGATACTTATCGTAGTTACAGTAGTAGTTCAAGTCATGACGGGGGATTGAACACTACAAGATGAAGAACGGTTAAGGGCTTGCCTTCAGACCTATGTATTATGGGATGCACAGAATCTGAACAAGTGCACATTAGTGTCATGTAATATACATAACTACATTAAGAACTAAGTGCACCGCACTCCACGACATCTATAGGATAGTCCCTTGTAGTTTCTGTTGTGATCAAGTAAGTATTTGAGAATCGTTATACTGTTTCGGCATAGAAAGGATAGCCGTGTATATTTCGTCAGTTGTAAGCAACTGACATGCCCACAGTTTCTATGCAGGGTAAAGTGTTTAACAAGACTACAGAATGCATTCTGATTAAAGATTGATTCAAGAGTTGTACATTTCAATTCATGTAAATTGTTATAAATTGCTTCCGCTGTAAATATGTAATGTAAATGTAAACTTTGATGTAACAAAAGTTTTTATTTCCTTGTAAAATTGTACGAAGAGAAGTGTAAAGATCTTTTGAAACTTCGAATTCTGTCTATTTTGGAATTCGGGGTGTTACATGTGGCAACTCTAGTAGAGGGTTAGATCTCTTGTGCCCGTGTTGCGGCAAGTTGTGCGAGTGTCTATTAGGAGGAATTTGACCCCATCATTATCAGTCGGGGCAGCTAACACATTGTGATAGCTTGCTCCGACTGGCGAGTTACGCTCTCTAACTCAGTTTTCTGTATGTTGCGAAAGCAACTTCATGCCCGGGGTGTATACCCCGTGCTTATTTTCTGAGCTTTCCGGGAGAAATCAAATGGCGGCACGTGCCCTGCTCTTGCTTAGTGGCAACTGGCTAGAGCGACTCTATGAACCGTGAGTATGGACTCCGAACAGGTTGATGACGAGTTTTGGGAGCAATTGAATGGCGAGGCATGTTGCGCTCTTGCTCGGTGGCAAGTTGCTAGAGCGACTCTATGAACCATGAGTATGGACTCTGCACTTATCCTGGGTTATTTTGTTAGCATACCGAATAGCAAGGCATGCCTTGCCCTTGCTCAGTGGCAAGTGGCTAGAGCTACTCTATGACCAATGCATGAGTGTGAACTCCGAACAGGTTGATGATGAGTTTTAAGAGATCTCAAATGGCAAAGCGTGCTCTGCCCTTGCTCGGTGGCAAGTTGCTAGATCGACTCATGTACCATGAGTATGGACTCCGCACCTGTCCTAGGATTATTTTGGGAACATATCAAATGACGAGGCATGCCCTACCCTTACTCGGTGGCAAGTGGTTAGAACGACTGTCACGCCCCGCTTCCCGGAATACAGGAACACAGGCACATAACTGAGGCCCAGCGAATGATATAAGTACGCCAACTCATATCATCCATAAGCTGTACCAGTCTTAGCTCAACAATGTAAGAAAATGAATCACAACCACGCAGGAAACATAATCACATAAACGAGAATGAAATTTAATAACCAAATCTGGAATACAAGAACTTACCAAATAACTCGAGAGGCTCCTGCTCCAATCGTAAAAGAACTGCTCATCAATGCCTTCGGACAATTTCTCTGGCTCACCTGTACTTGTTCATCTAAAAGAAAGAATAATTTTTCCTTAGAGCAAGTATGGACAGCAAGTAGTGAAAAGCAGAGAGTAAGGAATAAGGTACATGAAGATTATGAATCAAGATCAAATTGCAAAGGCAATAATGGTATTAATAAACAATGGTCTTAATCGAGTATATATACATGTCAACTAAGTCTATTATCAAGTTGTTCTTCCTATCTAGTGCACGTACTACTACGTCCCAAACCACAGGTTCGGTGCACGCACAACAGTATTCGTTTTAGACTTTGTGGCAGGGTCTACAAAGCGTGTACTCAGGTATATCACGATAACAAGATAACAAGTTCAAGTCTCCACAAGTAATTCTCCACCTTCCATGTCATGTTCATGTAACAAGATAACAAGTTCACGTCTCCACAAGTAATTCTCCACCTTCTACCGAGTACATTTTCTGAGACTGTCCACTACTAGGTTGTAGAACCCCGTATTTTCAAATATTATTTTAATTATTTGAAAATGAATTTAAATGATTTTGAGGATTTAATTGATATTTTCTAATAAAATTTATCTTTTGTACACGTGCAAAACACGTGCAAATGACTTTGAGAGGTTTGAAAAATTAAGTTTTCTTTATGAAAAATCATTATTTATTATTTGGGATTTATATAGTATTTTTCCAGATTTTTCTGAAATTAATTAGTACTATTTGCAAATTTTGAGAAAAGAAGGATCTTTTTGCAAATTTGCCATTTTAAAGGATTGGCGTGCAAATTATATTTTCTGGACAATCCGATCAGTATTGGTTGAGGTTTAGACGTATATTTTCTGGTAAATCTTAATTTAAATGATATTGATTAAATTTTCAAGACTAAACCTATGTATATAAAGTTGTATTCTTGCAAGGATTATTTTGCAAAAGTGTGGGTAAAACCCTAAAATTAATCCCAGATATTTAAGGGATTTCTTTCCCAGCCGTCATTTACAAAATATACAGATTTTTAGATTTGTTTTTAGGAGCAAGAAGAGGATTTTTGGATCTAGCAAAAGGGAAGCTTTTCGTGGGTTTTCTTCAATCAAAGTGAGTGGTTTTGTTTTGTTTTGTTTGTTTTGATTGGTGAATGACGTAAGATCTTTTTGTTTCGTTTTGTTTGTGATCGTTATGATATTGTTTTGTTTGTCTCATTGTATGCATGATATAGATCTTTTACTATGATATGGATGATGTGAACATTTGTTAATATTTGGACCATGTATGTGAAAATGTAAGATTTGTTGAGTGGATATTGATTTATGGGATCGTATTGCTAGAAAGCATGTTAAGAATTGATTATATTGTGATCGGATGAAAAACATCTGGATCTTATGATTATAAACCAGATTTTGATTATGAGTTGAGGAACAAGTTTAGTTGAGAAACCCTAATGGTAGAATTAGGAGTTTGGACCATGAGAATTCGAGATTTGAGATAGTGATTGATTGAGTATGTATCCGTATTGGAGATTATTTGAGAGTTGTCATTGGCTTGTGTACGAACTATTATTTGATAAACAATGGATCTTTAGAAAACTCCAGTTTTGATCTTGTATTCAGAATCGAATTTCGAAAACTGTAGGCCGACAGTCGACTGGCCTACTATGCAGTCGACTGGTACGACCCTACTGATTATCTTCAGTCTCTTGAGAATTGTTCGGGACAGCCGACTTGGACTATGTCAGTCGACTGGTCTGCTGATTGTAAAATTTGTGCAGTCCTTTCGGGACAGTCGACCTATGAACCTTTCAGTCGACTCATATACTTAGATTATTTTCTTAAGAATTATTGGTAATTGTCTCGGTTAAGTCGACTGATGACTTTTCAAGTCGACTGATATGCCTTAGTTTATTTTTGAAAAATTTTGGATATGTATCCTCTGGACAGTCGACTTACTTCAGTATAAGTCGACTGGTACTGAGAGATCTTCGTGAACTTGAGTGTTCTTTTGAATGATTAGTTTTCAGATGATTTGGTCTATATTTGATATTCAGTTCAGTATTTGATTTAAGACATTCAGTTAAGTATTTGGTTTTGAGATATTCTTTTAAGAATACAATTTTGAGATATTCAGTTGAGCCACTTTGTTTAGTGGAAATTTGATTAGACATTTAATTTTGAGTCTCTAGAGTTGTGTGACCCTAGTATACCGGTGTTGAGTTATTTGTTGAGGCCCATTGAGGCGAATTTTCAGTTATTCAGATTTTTAGTCCGGTGGGGCACACTACTCTAGGAGATTTGTTCAGTAACCCAACAATAATCAGGACAGGCATTAGTCGTGTTATGACGAATGGGAACATGAGTTAGGCACCTCAGTATGACTTTAGATGTGAGACTTAATCTCCTGAATTATCCAAGTGATTTACTTGAGATGTGAGACTTATCTCCGGAATTATCCAGGTAGATTACCTGAGATGTGAGATATTTCTCCAGAATTATCCAGGTAGTTATTTGAGATGTGGGATTGATCTCCGGAATGATCAAGGTCGAGGCGACGCTTGTGGGGTATTCACGTGATGATGTGTTTATGTCTAGATGTGAGATGATCTCAGGAATTATCCAAGTGGTCACTTGAGATGTGGGATCAATCACGGAATTATCGGGCATGAGCTAATCCTCATAGTTTATCTTTATCTCTTAGTAATCATCGTTGTCAGCATATGGCATTGTGTTTTATTGACTCTTTTTATGCATTTGGATTTCCTGTTTTCCACACTTGACATTTGGTTTTGGTATCACCTATTGTTCTATTTGTTGTTACTTCACATCTTATGTGTTTGGTTATTATCTGTTGGATATTATGCTTTGAGTTCATTTATGTTGTTTGTTGATTTTATGCCACTCACACCATTTATGGCTGACCCCGTAGTTTGGGGGTTAGGGTTCAACTCTAGCCTCACTTGTTGCAGGTTACTACTTAGAGTGGGAGGTTGGATGCTTGAGCTGGCTTTTGAGTTAAATCGGACTATTAAGAGTTTGGTGTAAAATTGTATAGAGCATATTTGAGATAATATTGAGCTGTAAATGAAAGATTAATTTGAGTTGATATGTTTAGACTTCCGCTGTGATTTGTAAAAGTTTGTGGTAATAAAAAGTTGAAAATTTTAGTGATTTTGGTTGTGTTTATTGTTGTATTGAAGTGGATCACTGGGAATGTGCCACGTATTTTCTAAGCTCTCATATTAGAAATTCGGGGCGTTACATAGGTCAACCGTTAGAAACCCCGGCTTGTTTAGTATTTTATTAATAATTCATACATGTACATGCAAGTGGTTATAAGAAGGTCCAGGAAACGATACGAATGTAGCAACATGATACATTGCACAATAATAAATAAAAAGTAGTAAATCTAAAACAACAATTCTCTTTATATTATTTTAACTGATCCCTAATATAACTGGGTCGAAACCTCAGTACAAGATAGACAAGGCAGCATCACATAAATGTTCATCAAGTGGGCAATTATCGAGTTATTGTATCATGCATGTGGCAAGACTAATGTATAGCAAGTAGAGTGAATTTTCCCAGTAAACAAGTCAAGTGAATTTTCCCAGTAAACAAGTCAAGTTTATCATGTCAAGTTCAAGTCACAAGATCTCAAGTAACAGCATGTATTTAATCAAGATGTATTTTCTCATGTACAAGTTTATTTATTTTATTCATGTCAAATGTATGTCTAGGCTTGGGTTTGAGTCAATGGATAATAAAAGAAGTCAAGAGTACGTCGGGTTAGCTCGTGTAAACCCTCGATACTCCTAATGGAAGAGACACAAGGCAAATTAGAATAATTAAGATGGAACTACTTGCATAGGAGGTCAATTAATCTTGAACTAGAATAAATAAAAGAGTTCAAGAGGACTTGCCTTTTGTAGACGGTTAGATTAGATTCACCAGAATAACGGGATCAGAATCCCGGGGAGCAATCCCAAGAGCATGTGCGAAGACCGAGCGGAAAAATCCAAGCAATAACAGCAACTAGCAATAATTCTCCATACTGGATCAGGCAAAACAGCAAACACAATTTCATATCCGAAGTGCAAAAAACACGAAACACCGGAAGCAACCAATAGATTTCTTCTCCTCACACTAGATCTGATCCGAACACGGAACAACGAAGAAGGATCGGGTGTGCGCCGAACAGCAACCAGCAAGAAGCAACCAATCAGTGCCTTCTCCACACAGCGGATCGGCCCAAATGCGAGACAGCGAGCGGAGGATCGAGTGTGGCAAAACAATGGGCAGCGAAAACGGCCAATCAGGACTTGTCTTCCACCTTCAAACGGAGAGAAAGAGAATGACGGCACGGGGCTGGCTCGACGACTGGCATGGCATGGATGGCTAGTGGCGAATCAGGTGGCGGCGTTGGTTGGGAAGCGACGCAACGACAGAGCTTCGACGAACGGTGCTCTATTTCCGCGCTCGAAACAGAGGATGACGGAACGGGACTCCGACGAGACTTGGACGGTGATGACGAGGGCGGTAGGGTCTGCGGTGGATGTAGGGGGTGAGCGGAGAGGGTTGATGGTGCTTCGAAGGGGTAGACGGAGTAGGTTTTGGTGGAGCTTCGATGGTTGGCAGCGACTGGGGACAGCGGCGTGGCGGAGGCGGTGGAATTGCGGAGTTCGAAGGAAGCTCGAGAACTCCGTCGGCAATGGTGGAGAGCAACGGTGCGAGGGCGATGGATGCGGCTCGAGCACGGAGGTCGACAATGACTCGGAGGGAGGTCGAGCGGCTGGGCTCGAGCGGAAGAAGAGGAGGAAGAAGGAGACGTTTGGGTTTTCTGCCTTGGGTTTCGAACAGTGAAGCGAGATAGAGCGGGAGATGGAGGAAGGAGATGGGAGAGTTGGGTATGTTGTTGGTTACTCTATTCTTGGTTGAGAAACAGAGAGGAGGTAGAGAATGGGGAGATTGAGGGGTACGGGAATGGGAGATTTGTATAATAATATAGTAATTAATGGAGTAGTGGGATGAGAGAGAGTGGGGGTGGTTATCGGACATGGGGGAATGTGCATCTGCAAAGTGGGGAAGTTGGGGTACGGGATTGAAGAGTGGGGGAAAGTGGGAAGAAATTGTATACGGGTAGATGTGTGGATTTGTGGGTTTGGGTTTAGGGTAGAGTCCAATAGGAGATGGGCTTGATTATTGGGCTCCAAATCAATTAATTAAATAATATAACATATATCAAAAATCAATAGGCTAAATTCCAACAAGAGATGAGCTACTCTTTGGGCTTCAATTGAATTCAAAATAATTAATAAATGATAGTATGGATTAATTTAGGCTTCAAAATAGATAAATAAAAAGAAGTGGGACAAGATTCAAGTTTGAATATAAGTTTGGGTTCAGATTCAAGAAGATTTAAATGCATCTAAAAGAATTTATACGGAAATCAAAATATAAGAATACATGGAGAGAAAGAAGGAACTGGAAATCCGTATAATCGGAAACAGGGGTGACAAATCATAACACACATGTTAATAATAGAAATAATAATAACAATAATAATAACAATAATAATAACAATAACCAAAAAAAATAGTAATAATAATAACAGTAATAAAAATTTTTTTAAAAAATCATCATAGTCATACTGATGGAAATAATAACAATAAAATAAAAAAGTTAACAATACTGATAATTATGATAATGCATGCATGGCAAAATTGGATTCAAAACATTCATGAAATAATGCAATAATAATAATTATAATTATAATAACAATAATAATAATAACAACAATAATATTAATAATAGTAATAACAATAACAACAATAATAATAATGGCAAAACATTAACAACACTGGTAAGAATAATAATACAAGACAAAATATAATTTGGTTCAACAAATTTTTTTTTTTTTTGTACGAAGGTAATTCAATATTAAGAACGATAATAAATAATGAAAACAACAATAATAGTAATAGCACTGGTAATATCAGTAATAGTAATGATACTAATAATAACAACGAACACAATAGCAATAATAATAGTAATAGTATCAGTAATAATAAATTAGCAGTAATAATAATAGAAATAATAACAATAAGGATAATGAACACAATAATAACAACAGCAATAGAAATAATAATAATGATAATAATACCAAGAATAACAACGAAAACAATAGCAATAATAATAATAATAGTGATAATAATTTTATATACAAAATAGAGTAAAATCAACTACACGAGTTCAAATTGTATGGAAACATGAAGTGTAATAGTATAAACAAGATGTCATAAAGAAAATATTTCTTTACCTTTAGTTTCATTATATAAGTAAAAATTGTCTTGAAATATAAATTAGCAAATAGGTAGAAAATCTTGCCTCCTTAACATCAAGTTGCATGTTTGCTTTCATGACATCAGGTTTCAAATTGCCGTCCGGATATTCGGTTGCACATTGTGCCTCCCCGATACCCAATTGCAATTTGCCTCCATTGACATCGAGTTGCATATTTGCCATCTCGACATTAAGTTGTACCGAAATGGTAAAATGGAAAATGTAACCTCCCATACACACAGGGATATGGGACATTTAATTTAAGTATGATGTTGTGTTTTGAAATTCGTGATATATAAATAGTAGGAGAGTAAGAAACAAGGTTGAAAGCCATACAATAAAATATCAAAATAGATGTATAGATTATAAATATCAAATACAATAGTACAAAATAGTAGCAGTTAAAATGATTTATAAAAGTAGGGAGAAGAACGGAATGGAATATATGCATAAATACAATCCACAAGAGAAAATAAATATAGTGTAGCAAATTTACACAATAAATATATCATAAAAATATACAATATCGTAGGAGTTAAGTGAGCCTCTAACATGTCCTTGAAGATCCACAGATGTCGATCGACGAATCAAGCGGGAAGAAAAGAATGGACAACTCCAGAATCAAATGAATATGGGTACAAAAGAATAAAATTGTACTCAGTAGGGAATCAATGATTGTGAATGAATGGAAGGGACGAAACAACTAAGAAATGAAGGAACTGAATATGAAGGGATCAAAAGATGAATCAAATGAGAGGGGTATCCAGATTATATATTGGTTATTCATGTTCATGTGATTAACGTGGTGCGCATATTATTGAGTTAGACCGGCTAGAACCGAACTTGACTGACATATTAGTCAAACATGACTAACACATTAGCCAAACTAGCTAAACTCCAACATAGTTAGAGCCTAACCTGGGCTCTGATACCACTAAAAACCTGTCACGCCTCGCTTCTCGAAATACGGGAACACAGGTACGTAACTAAGGCCCAGCGAATGATATAAGTACGCCAACTCATATTATCCATAAGCTGTACCAGTCTTAGCTCAACAATATAAGAAAAATGAATCACAACCACGCAGAAATCATAATCACATAAATGAGAATGAAATTCAATAACCAATTCTGGAATATAAGGACTTACCAAATAACTCAAGAGGCTTCTGCTCCAATCGTAGAAAAAATGCTCACAAATGCTTTTGAAAATTCTCCTTGTGCACCTGTACTTGTCCATCTAAAAAGAAATAATAATTTGTCCTTAGAGCAAGTACGGACAGCAAGTAGTGAAAAGCAGAGAGTAAAGGACAAGGTACGTGAAAGAATATGAATCAAGATCAAATTGCAAAGACAATAATGGTACTAATAACAATGGTCATAATCAAGCATATATACATGTCAATTTAAGTTCATTATAGTGTCATTTTTCCTATCTAGTGCACGTACTACTGCGTCCCATACCACAGGTTCGGTGCACGCAAAACAGTGTTCGTTTTAGACTTTGTGGTGGGATCTACAGAGCGTGTACTCGGTGTCAATAACAATCATTTACCATTTACAATCAATCAATTTCCAATTTACAGTCAATCATTCACAATCAATACTTCTCCTTCCATGTCAATACGATATCACAATAGGCCTTACCGAGTATATTTTCTAAGACTATCCACTATTAGGTCAACCCTTATAAACCCCGGCTTGTTTAGTATTTTATTAAATCATTCATGTCCATGTAATTGTGTATAAGGATGTCAAGGGAACGATATGAATGCAGCAACATGATGCATTGCACAATAATAAACATGAAGGGGCAATTCTCTTTATATTATTTAAACTGATTCCAATTATAACTGGGTCGAAACCTCAGCACAAGACAGACAAGGCAGCGGAAATTATAAAAGCTATCACGTATATATATTCATCAAGTGGGTAATTAACATGCTATAGTATCATGAAATGCATTACACTGTTATACAGCAATTAGGATGTTCATTACCATGTACAAGTCCATTTATCATGTCATTGTTCAAGTCACAATATCTCAATCGATCAATGTATTCAATCACCATTCATTTTCTTTGTATACAATTCTAGTCATTTTATTTATGTCAATTGTGTATGTAGGCTTGGGTTTGAGTCAATGGATAATAATAGGATGCCAAGAGTACGTCGGGTTAACTCGTGTAAACCCTCGATACTCCCAACAAAGGGACACAATGCAAATTAGAATAATTGAAATGGAACTACTTGCTTAGAGATCAAAAATCTTGAACTAGAATAATAAAAGAGTTCAAGTGGACTTGCCTTTTTATTGTAGACGATTCAATAAATTAATAAGAATAATGGGATCAGAATCCCGGGGAGCAATCCCAAGAACACGTGCAAAATGCGCGCTAAAATACCAAACAGTAAATTCCACTCCACATCGGATCGGCCAGAACACGGGACGGAAAAATCAGATTTGCTGCGGGCAGAACACAGAACACCAAAACTGTCCAATGGGGATTCTTCTACACACCCGATCCCGAAAAAACATCGAACGGCAGGAAGGGGATCTGGCGTGGCCGAACACAGAACAGCAGAGGGTGACCAATCAGCTTCTTCCACACAGCGGATCCGTCCCAAACACCAGACAGTGACTGGGATCGAGTGTGGCCAAAACAGCAAACAGCAGTTTCGACGAATCGCTGTTCGTCTTCTTCCTTTGATCGGAGAGAGAGAGAGAGCGCACGGGAGAGAACAGTGAACGGCATGGGCGGCTGGTTCGCGGTGGCCAACAGGCGGCAACAGGACAGTGTAGCGCTCGGGAGGACGGCAGGCGACCAGGGCTTCGACGAGAGTGGCCGGCTCTGTTTCGCTTTGAAAACAGGGGAGAGGAAGAGATGAGCGAAAGGGGGTTCTTCGGTGGCTCGGCGGTGCGGCGAGAAGTAGGGTGACGAAGGGGAAGGTTCTCTCTATTGGGTTTCGTTGACAATGACGAGCGGCGGAGTGAGCTTGGATGGCGATGGAGTTGTCGACAGGGTGGACGAACGGGGAAGACGACGGAGAGCGACGGTATGAGCGGGAAGCGCTCGACGAGCGGAGAAGGTGATGGCAATGGCGGTAACGGCGTCGAGGATGAGGAGGTGGCGGTACTAGATTAAGCGGGAGGCGCTCGGAAGCAGAGGCGAGCAGCAGAGTTCGAGTGGAGGAGGAGAACGGCGGAGAGCGGCGGGACTGATGACGAGGGGCTTCGACTATGGTCGCGACGGAGTCGAGGTTGAAGACGATGCAATGGCAGAGGAAGCTTGAACGGGGAAGGCGACGGCTGGAGTGGTCGAGGCTGGCGGCAGGCGAGGGGAATGGTCGCGACGACTAGTTTGGAGCAATGGCAGAGGGCAGAGCGAGAGGTGTAGTCGAAGCTTCGAGGTTCTTCGGAGGTCGAGCGGTGGAGCGTGAGCGGCAATGGCGGGGCTCGAGCGGGAGAATGGAGGAAAAAGAGTTGGGGAGTTTGGGTTTTTGTTGTTGTTGGGGAAAAGAAACAGAGAGGGAGAGAGATAGTAACGGGGGAGAGAGGGTGTGGGGGTTTGTTTAAAGAATAATAAAATAGTTATTATAATGGGGGTAGTTAGAGATAGTGGGGATGTGGGGGATGAGGGAAGAGTGGGGAAAAGTGGAGAGATTGTATAAGGGTGTGTGCATGGGTTTGTGGGTTTGGGTTTAGGGTTAGAGTCCAATAGGAGATGAGATTGGGTTTGGGCTAAAATCCAACAAGGGATGAGCTATTCTTTTGGGCTTCAAATGAATTCAAAATAATTAATAAATGATAGTATGGATTAATTTAGGGTTCAAAATAGATAAATAAAAGAACTGGGACAAGATTCAAGTTCGAATATAAATTTGGGTTCAGATTCAAGAAGATTTAAATGCATCCAAAAGAATTTATACGGAAATTAAAATATAAGAATACATGGAGAGACCGAAGAAACTAAAAATCCGTATAATCGGAAATAGGGGTTACAACGACTCTATGAACCATGAGTGAGGACTCTGAACAGGTTGATGACAAGTTTGAGGAGCAATCAAATGGCGATGCACCTGCCTTTGCTCGGTGGAAAGTTGCTAGAGCGACTCTATGATCCATGAGTATGGACTCTGCACTTGTCCGTGGGTTATTTTTGGAACAGAAAAAGTGGCGAAGCGTGCCCTACCCTTGCTCAGTGGCAAGTGGCTAAAGCAACTCTATGAACCATGAGTATGAACTCCGAACAGGTTGACAACACGTTTTGGGTGCAATCGAATGGCAAGGCGTTCCCTACCCTTGCTCGGTGGCAAGTTGCTAGAGCGACTCTATGAACCATTAGTATGGACTCCGCACTTGTCCGTGGGTTATTTTGGTAGTAGATCGAACGGCGAGGCGTGCCCTGCCCTTACTCGATGGCAAGTGGCTAGGGTTACTCTATGAACCATGAGTGTGGACTTCGATCAGGTTGACGACGATTTTTGGGAGCAATCGAAAGACGAGGCATGCCATGACCTTGCTCGGCGGCATGTTGCTAGAGTGACTATATGAATCATGAGTATGAACTCCGCACTCGTTAGTTGTGGTGCTCAATTAGCACCTCGCATTGTCCAGGAGCAGACCATATCTCTGATTCATTATTTGCATCCAATGGAATTGTACAAGAATTTTTTTTAAGAAAAGACTGAAAATTTATTAAAAGATGAAACTAAGCATTTTCTTTAATTGCTAACCTTTATTACATGTTGTGTCCATTATAAGTATCGTTCTTTATTACATGTTTGAAACTAGCTACTAGGGGAGGGCATTATGTGCCCTTGTTGTACTTCATAAGTTGTTCGGCATTCCAAGTCTTTGATATCTTCTTTCCCCCCAGGTCTTTAAGTCAGTAAGCTCCTGGGCGGACCACTTGTGAGACCATGTATGGTCCTTCCCATTTAGGTGCAAGATTTTCTTTCTTGCGTGATTTGGATATCTCGAGCTTTCAATGGACGAGGTCCCCCTCCTTGAGGTTGGCCGGACGAACCTTCTTGTGGTAGAACTTCTTTGCCCTCTGCTGATAGATATGTCTTTAGAGTGCAAACTTCTCTTGTACTTTTTTAACGAGGTCTTGATTGGCCCAGAGGTCATTCAAGTTTTGCTCTTCGTTGATGGAGAGAATGTGAGGGGATGGTAATCCTACTTCTAGAGGGATGAGTACTTCTGTGCCGAATGTGAGGTTGAATGGGTATTCTCCTGTCGAGATTTTCTTTGTGATTCTGTAGGACCAAGGCACGCTTGGGAGTTCTTCGAACCATCGACCCTTCGGTGCTTCACCAAGTCTCTTCTTGAGACCTTCAAGATTTTCTGTTTAGCGTTCTCAGCTTGGCCATTGGTCTGGGGGTGCGAGAAAGAAGAGAAGCATTGTTCAATCCCTAGAACGGTGCAAAATTTGAGGAATCCATTGCCAACAAATTGAGTTCCTTTATCAGTGACTAGCGTGCGGGGAACATCGAATCGACAGACTATGTTCTACCAAAAGAATTGCTTAACTTTATGCTCTGTGATGGTTGCTAGTGGTTCCTCTTAGACCCAATTTTTGAAGTAGTCGATGGTTACCACTAAGAAGTTCTGTTGTCTAGTAGCAGAAGGAAATGGTCCGAGCAGGTCCATTCCACACATGGCCAAGGGGATGGGGCTTGACATAAAGCTGAGGTTGGCTTGGGGTACCATAGAGCCGAAGTTGTCTTGGGGTACCATAAAGCTGAGGTTGGCTTAGGGTACCCTCTTGATGGAGGAGTACTTCTGGCAAAGGATGCATTCGCGAACATATGCTTGGGCATCATTGAGGAGAATAGTCCAATAGTATCTATGGTTGAGAATTTTTCTTACAAGAGACCTTGTGCCTAGGTGACTACCTTCTATCCCATCTTGTATCTCTTTGTGGACGTAATCGGCCGCTTCGAGGGAGAGGCATCGTACGTAAGGTCGGTCATCGTCTGTGTATAGGAGCGCTTGTAAAGGATTCCCTCAACGAGTGTACATTTTTAGCCACCCCCCATATTTTTCTTGCTTCTTTGGTCTTCGATGGGAGGACTCCCTTGTCGAGGAAGTCGATCGAGAGTTTCATCCAGTAGTCTCCGGGTGTTTGGGGGTGATGACCGTGAACTCCAATGTCTCCTCCTCAATGCTTGGCATGAGTAGGACCTCAATGGGCACAATGTGATTGAGTCCGTCGAATGATGAGGAGGCCAACTTAGAGAGGGCATCTGCTTGTCTGTTTTCCTCACATGGGATGCGAGTGACTTTGACTTCTTTAAAAGTAGTCATGATTTTCTTCCCATAGGCCAAGTACTTGATCGTGTGGTCATCCATGGCTTCATATTTGCCCCAGATTTGGTTCACTACTAGTTGGGAGTCACTAATATAATACCCCGTATCTTTATATATATATATATATATATATATATGGGTAAAAGGGGTATGAGCAACTTGCTCATTTAATAAATGAGCAATTGATGAGGTGGTATGCATGTGATACATTGAGTATCTAACAACTTTTAAGATTTCCCAATCACATGCATGCCACCTCATCATTTGCTCATTTACTAAATGAGCAAATTGCTCATACCCCTTTTTCCCTATATATATATATATATATATATATATATATATATATATATATATATATATATATAGCCATGAATTAGAATTTGGGCCATGTAATGACTATGGACCTAGAAGGAATTATTTGGCTTATGGGTTGGCTGTTTGAATTGGTGCTTATTTTATGTGTGGTGGTGCATGTGAGGTGACCATGCACACATGAAAGGGAGTGATGAAATGAGTTGGTGTATGGAGTGTTAAGTCCCACATCGGCCCTAAGAGTGGAGTGAGTGAGTTTCAATAGATAAGCCCATCAACAAGAGTCACCAACTAGTCATGACACCCTTTGTGAGGCAAGCCTGTGGTGGGCTGTTGTTAGGATCTATTTTTCGGGTGTGTGCACGGGTAGTGTCGTGCGCAGCTTAGCTGGGCTCGGAGCATTACAAATGGTATCAGAGCCGAGTTTCGACACCGATTATGGGTAGGAGTGGGTTAGAGGTACACTTGAGATGGAGCTAGGAAAGTACGTTGGTAGAGAGATCAAGGGCAATACGCTAGTAGAATCAGGATACTCCACTCCATGTCGGCTAGAAAGGTGATCCTGGATCAGGTTGCATGTCCCGGGCTCAGCGAGGACACTGAGTTCTTAAGGGGAGTGTATGTAATACGCCGTATCCTTAAGAGTATATGTATATATAGTATGATATGGAGTATAATAATAATGATATATTTATATATATATGTATATGAAATAATTAGTGTTAGTGGGCTTAATATCAAGTGAGTTGGCTGATTGGTTTGGGCCATGATTAATTAATATAAAGGTCCAAAGGAGGATTATTTGGCATTTGTTTGGCCAGTTGTGCATAGTAATGCACGTGAGCTTGGAGTGATGATAATGAGTTGGTGTGTGTGGTTTAATTTTCCGCATCTGTGGGGATTGTTTAAGTGTGTGAGTTTAAATAATAAGGCATATGATCAAGAGGTACCAAATAGTCATGACACATTTTGTGAGGTAAGCATGTGGTCGGCCATTGTTAGGACTTTTTTCGCGTGTGCGCGCAGAGCTGAGCGGCATTTGGGGTGTTACAAATGGTATCAAAGCCGACTTTTGACACCGATCGCAGGTCGGAGTGGGTTAGAGGTACGCCTGAGATGGAGCTAGGACAGTTTGCTGGTCGAGAGAGCATGGGCAATACGCTAGCAGAACTAGGGTACTCCACTCCACGTCAGTTAGAAAGGCGATCCTGGATCAAGTTGCATGTCTTGGGCTCAGCGAGAACGCTGAGTTCTTAAGGGTGGTGTATGTAATACCCCATATAATAATAATAATAATAATAATAATAATAATAATAATAATAATAATAATAATAATAATAATAATAATAATAATAATAAGGCTAAATTTTAAAAAACCCCACTGGACTTTGGGTCATTTTAAAAAAAATGCACTAAGTTTTTTTTATAAAAAAAACGCATAGAACTATTGTTCAAAAAAACACACACTGACAGAGTTAGAGTTAGGGTTAATGTTAGGGTTAGGGTTAGGGTTAGTTCATGGGGGTTTATTTAAACATCTGATTAGTTAACTGATGTTTTTTTAAACACAAATGAAAAATGAATGTGGTTTTTTTTTAAATTTAGCCTAATGGAAACCTAACTCCGTTAAAGTGAGTTTTTTCAAACTATAGTTTTGTGCGTTAAAAAAAATTAAAAAAAAAATAGTGCGGTTTTTTTTAAATGGCCCAAAGTTCAGTAGGGGTTTTTTTAATTTAGCCTAATAATAATGAGAAGTTGGGCCTATAGGAATTGTATGGGCTTGGTTTAGGTGGGCTTATATATATTATATATATAGCCATGTATTAGAATTTGGGCCATGTAATGATTATGAGCTTAGAAGGAATTATTTGGCTTATGGGTTGGCTGTTTGAATTGATGCTTGTTGTATGTGTGGTGGTGCACGTGAGGTGGTCATGCACACATGAAAGGGAGTAATGAAATGAGTTGGTGTATGGAGTGTTAAGTCCCACATCGACCCTAAGATTGGAGTGAGTGAGTTTAAATAGATAAGCCCATGATTAAGAGGCACCAACTAGCATGACACCTTTTGTGAGGCAAGCCTGTAGTGGGCCGTTGTTAGGATCTATTTTTTGCGTGCACCCACGTGTAGTCACGTGCGCAGCTGAGCAGAACTCGAGGTATTACAGCTGAATTCTATGACTCTTTGTTCCCCTGCTTTTCTTGCTAGGATGAGCCCGTCGATGAGGGCTTCATACCTAGCCTCATTGTTGGAGGCTGGGAATTTGAGGCGTAACAATTATTTGAGTGTGAACTTATCGGGGCCGAACAAGATGAACTGACTCTACTCTCTTCAAGCCAAGATGACCCATCCATATAGACCCTCCAAAGTGGATGGTTGTCTCCTCCTCAGGGATCAGGGATGGTGCTTTCAACAATGAATTTGGCCAAGGCTTCGGCCTTGATTACTGTTCTCGGTCAATAAATGATATCATGTTAACTTAACTAAATGGACTACTTCATAAGTCTCCCGAAGCTTTCTGGTTTGTAGCACACTTGCTTAAGTGGTTGATCAGTGAGTACCCAAATGAAGTGCGCTTGAAAATAGGGGCAGAGCTTCCGAGCGGCTGCTACTAGTGCATAGGCCATCTTCTTCATCATTGAGTATTGAAGCTAAGCATCATGAAGTACTTTACTTACATAGTAGATTGGATTTTACACACTGTCTTCTTCCCTTATCAAGAGGACACTAAGGGTATGATCCGAGGCAGCCACGATAGAGGACCTCTCCCGGCTTGGGCTTGCTAAGGATTGGAGGATTGATAAGGAGTGCATTAAGAATTTTGAAGGCTACATGTTTTTCCTTTTCCCACTCAAAATTCTTTTCTCTTCGCAGAGCTTTCAAGAACTGGAGTCGCTTATCCCAAGACTTGGAAAGGAAGTGTCCAAAGGCGGTGTGGCGATCGGTGAGCTTTTGGACTTCTTTAATGGTAGTCGGGGGAGAAATGTCGATTATGACTCTAATCTTCTCAGGGTTAGCTTTGATTCCTCTTTGGCTGAACATGAATCCTAGAAACTTCCCACATGAGACCCCAAAGATGCACTTCGAGGGATTCAATCTCATGTTATGTCCTCGTAGTACATCGAAGGCTTCTTGGAGATCGGCCACAATGTTCTCCTTTCTGAGGATCTTTACGAGCATATCATCCACATAGACTTTCATGTTTTGGCCGATTTTCACCTTGAAGACTTTGTTCACCAACCGTTGATATGTGGCTTCGGCGTTCTTCAACCTAAATGACATGACTTGGTAGCAGTAGAGCCCTTGACCATTGATGAAGGACGTCTTCGGGATTCTAGTGGAAACATTCGGATCTGGTTGTATCCCGAGAAGGCATCTGTGAAGCTTAAAAGCTCATGAACTGAGATGGCATCGATCAAGGCGTCTATGCTTGGTAGAAAGAAGGGGTCCTTTGAACATGCTTTGTTGAGGCAAGTGAAGTCTATGCAGATTCTCTATTTTTCGTTGGTTGTATTCTCCATTACTACATTCGCTAGCCATTCGGGATAGCTAACTTTCTGAATGAAACAGCTGCCTAGGAGCTTCTCGACTTCCTCCTTGACTGCTTGTTGCCTATCAGGGCAAACTTACGGCAATTTTTGTTGGACGGATCTGACTTCTGGGTTCACACTTAATCGGTGCATGATCAGATCCTCGGAGATTCCCTGCATGTCAAAGGTGGTCCTAGCGTAGAGGTCCTAATTTCCCGTGATGCAAGTAATGAGTTTCTCTTTGACCAGATAAGGGAGTGCCTTGCTTACCCGAAAGCACTTAGCTTGATCCTTTTGGAAGAAGGGGATTTCTTCTAGTTCGTCTACGGGTTCGGAGATGGATTGTCCCCTATCTTGCGGGAGTTCCATGACATCAAGTGGGAGGACCGAACCCCCCATTGTGGCAGTGTAACATGCCCAAGCAGCTTTTTGGCTTCCTTTGACTTCCCCTACCCCTGCTGTTGTAGGGAACTTCATCTTCATGTGGTAGGCTGGGCCAACCAAGTGAAGGGCTGCTAGCCTTGGGCGACCAAAGATGAATTTGTAGGCAAACTTCATACAGACAACCAAGAATTTGAGTGCTTCCATGAGGGTAGCTGGAGCTTTCCACACGGTCACATCAAGGGTACTATTCCTTCGATTTGAACTGGGGCTCCTGAGAATCCATGAAGGGTGTACCTGATAGGTTTGAGATGGTCTTGTGTAAGCTTGAGTCCCTCGAATACATTCAGGAAGAGGATGTTTATCAAGCTACCATTGTCTACCAGGATGCGGTGCACCTCATAATTTGTCATGCATATGTTGATTACAAGTGCTTCATAGTAAGGCATTCGAACACCTTCGAGGTCTTGGTCTAAGAATGTTATTGGAACCCCGGAGTTCCTGGGAGGGGGGATGTTGTGCATTGTGTTCACTTCACGGTGGAATGATTTCTTAGAGGAGTTTGACAACCCTCCCATACGTCCCCATGGATGGAGTGGAACATCACCATGTGTCCTGGGTCTTGGTACTCGGAAGGCCTTTCTGGTCGCTTGTTGGCTCCCTTGTGGGAGACCCAGTGTTGTTTCTTTGGGTAAACTTGGTGAGGTAGCCCCATCGGAGCAAGTCTTCGAGCTCGTCTTTAAGGGCTCGACAGTCAACTGTGAGATGCCTGTGATCTTTATGAAAAGCACACCACTTATTCATATCCCTTATTCTACCTGAGGTGTTCATCTTGGGGGGAGGTTGAAGGAGTCTGTCCTTGTCGACTTCCATGAGAATGACAGAAATTCTGGCATTAAGCAAAGTGTACTTCTCAAAATGTGGATCTAGGGTAGGACGACGCTGGCCTGTGGCATCCTTATAAGTCTTCATGGGTCTGTCTTCATTGCTGCTCTTCTATTTGTTCCCGAACGATGACACCTTTTGTTCTTGGTGTCAAATGACATCTTTCCCCTGCGTCTATTTCTCTACTCTTTGAGAAGGTCGGAGAAGTCTTGAGGGAGTCTTCTAACGAGAAAAGCTTTGAGGTGGTCATGCTTTACATTGTACCTGAAGGCGGCCGTGGCTACGACTGAGTCGAGTGAGGAGATGGATCGGGACTGTAACGCCCCAAATTTCAAATACAGGCAATTCGTAGCACAACCAGGATCTTTACTTCAATTTCGTACAAAAATACAAGGAATTTAAAAAAATTTATTACAATATTATTCTTTACATTACGCAACAGAAATTTACATAAAAGAGATACAATTTATAACATCAAACATCTTCAATCCTATAACAGCCATCAACATCAACCCATCCCCCCGTCGCTCGTTAATCCAATCCTGCAAAACTTGAGAACTGCGGGCGCGTCAGTTGCATACAACTGACGCAATGCTATAATACAGTGATTCCTCTATTTTAACAATCACAAACTTGAATGCAGAAACAAACTGTGAAATGTGACAGTCCTAAATATGTCAGTGTATGATATAAACTTAATGACTAATGCATACATTCATACTATGATGCAACCCTAATGCTCACTTGTTCGGATTTTATGCATCCCATACTACATAGGTCTGAGGGCAAGCCCTTAGCATACTCCTCACTATAGGGTTCATTCCTTCGTTATGCAAACATAAAACCATGACGAAGACATGATTTAGACATTCCGCGAATATTGGCTCTAGTCCTGAAATACATCCACCCGACCATACGAACCCTCATCGCGCAAACATCCCGAAAGCGTCGCTCTAGCTTAGAATACTGGAGATCCATCTCCCTTCCGCCTGACTATTCATAATTCCGGAGTACATCCGCCCAATTATTCATAGTTCTGAAAATAATTAAGACTTATCTCGCATAAAAATCACAGTCCTGGAATACAACCATCTGACTGTATAGTCCCGAAATACATATGCCCGACTGTAACTATAGTCCCGGAATACTTCCGCCCGATTATATAGAGCCCTGACTCACGTTTGCCTATGTAATATCCCGGACGGATATTACCTTATATAAATTATTATTTTATTATTATTTTGTTTTAATTCCAAAATTGAATTATTTTGGTGATTTTCACCCGGTTTATTCATAGACATTATCTGTACCCAGATATCAGTCAGTATACATCTGTATTGTACCAAATTGATACTGTGATCTTCCGAACTAATAATAAAATTTATTTTATTATTATTTCCGAGATTAAATTATTTTTATACGGATTATGCGAAGATTTTCGGTATACAGACATATATGCGCGCATACGTGTAGTATGTCGATTAGTACATTATACAAATTGCATGTTGTGTATCTTTGGACAATACTTGTCTTTGTTATGACAAAACCTATTAGATTGTTAGGGTTTATAAGTGTTTAACCTAGGTTAAGTGTGCATGAAGAGGTTAAGGAGACCCTTCTAGAAACCCTCACATAACACCATACTCACATAACACCCCACCCACATCCTACCTCCACCACATCCCACCTCCCCATAGGCATGGCCGGCCCCCATTTTGTGGGAGGTCCTTTTTGCAAATGTGTGTGTGCACATTTGCACTCTCCACCCCTTTTCCATCCTATAAATACTCCCTTCCTCCACCCTTGTCTCATTTTAGAAAGATCAAAAAGAAAGAAAGAAAGAAAGGAAAGGAAAAGAAAGAGAGAACACCATACTAATTTGAGAGTTTTCCCATTGTAGGTATTCCATAGAGATTTCTAAAAGCTAGGAGGAAGGAGAAGTAGTAGCATAGCAAGTCCTTCCTACAAGAAAAGAAGGTGGGGGTTTCTCTTTGTTTGTTTGTTTGTTTGTATTGTTGTTTTGATGTTTCTTCTTCTTCTTGTCTTCCTTGTTTTGTTTTCTTTGGTTTTTTTTAGGATGGTTGTTGTGATAGTATGGTGGTGTGTGGTTCTTGTTTTGTATGTTTGTAAATGTTAAAGATAATAACCACAAGAAATGAATGAAAACAAGTAGTAGTGCTAAATAAACATAAAGATTAAATCTTTATAGTTGTAGTTGTTGTTTGTGTTTGTTAATTGGACTAAAATGACATAAGGCATATGGACTTGTACATACAACCGTTTGGGGTTGTAGGACTTGATGTGAACACATGAACAAAGCATATGAACCTTTTTACAACCATTTTTGGTTGTAGGACTTGTTTTTGGACTTGGACTAAAAAGATAAGCATATGTTGGTTGAACCAAATGAAGGTTCTTACCTTATTTTTTTATTATTGTTGTTTTCTTTTATAAAGTAAAAAGAACCTAAATTAGATGTTAGTTCTAATTATGAAAAAGAAATCACTAGTTGTAGAATGAATAAAAAGATCTTTTTCTAATTACTAGTTGTAAAAGGATTAAAAAGATCTCTTTTATGTCCACTAGTAATAATAAGAAACATATACTAATAAAGATTGGTAGAAATGTTAGTAGATGTTCATATTAAAATAAAATGGTAGTAGTATGTTTAAATAAAATAGTAGTATTATGCTTAAATAAAGTAGTAGTAGTAAGGATTAAAATAAAGTAGTTGTAGATGATATGTAAAATGTTAGTAGCTATTCATGATTAAAATAAAGTAGTAGTAGTTGATGTTCATGTTTTAAGTAAAGTAGTGTAGTAAATGTTCATGTTAAATAAGTAGCATTAGTAGATGTTTATAAATTTGTATTAGATGTTCATAAAGTTTTGGTAGAGGTTTATGTTCAAGTAAATTTGTAGTAGATGTTATGTTTCAATAAAGATAGTAGATGTTCATGCTTCATGCTAAGTTAGTAAGTATCATGCTTAACTATTATTCATGCTAAGTGTATAAACATGCTTAGGATGTTGTAGGATTTATTCTAAAATTACCTATCATGTTTAGAGATGATATTCATGCTTAGGATGTTGTAGGATTTATATTAAAAATCCTTATCATGTTTAGGGATGATATTCATGCTTAGGATGTTGTAGGATTTATTCTAAAATTACCTATCATGTTTAGAGATGATATTCATGCTTAGGATGTTGTAGGATTTATATTAAAAATCCTTATCATGTTTAGGAATGATATTCATGCTTAGGATGTTGTAGGATTCATTCTAAAATTATCTATCATGTTTAGGAATGATATACATGTTGTAGGATAAATGCTAAAATTATTTATCATGTTTGGAAGTATATATCTATATACTTAGGAATGTTGCATGTGCATACTAGTAGTTATCCATGCTTAGTAAGATATTCATGCTTAGTAGTTATTCATGCTTAATAAGATTCATGCTTAGATGATTGTAAGAAAGTAGTATATCATGCTAGTTTAATTTATCTATGCTTAGATAGTTGTGGAAAGTGGTATATCATGCTAGATTAACTTATCCATACTCACATGCTTATAGGTAAGTTGTATACCATGCTAGATTAATGGTAGGGAAGTTGTATATCATGCTAGTTTAATTATAGGTAAGTTGTATACCATGCTAGTTTAATTGTAGGTAAGTTGTATACCACGCTAGATTAATGGTAGAGAAGTTGTATACCATGCTAGATTAATGGTAGGAAAGTTGTATACCATGCTAGTTTAATTGTAGGTAAGTTGTATACCATGCTAGATTAAATAAATATTCATGCTTACATGATACCCATGCTTAGATAAGTATATGTTCATGCTATGTTAGTAGATGATCATGCTTAATCATTATTCATGCTAAGTAAATAGGTGTCATGCTAATTATTGTTTATGTTAAAGTTAATGGTATCTATGCTAATGATATTCATGCTTAAAATATAGTAGATACTCATGCTTAAATTAAGGGAACTATCCATGGTTAGTTGTAGTGATTTTTATGTTATGTTCTATCCATGCCAGGATTGTTGTAGAAACTCATGCTATGTTGTAGGTTGATACTTAACTAGTATACATGACTAGAATGTTACTAAAATGTACACCATGCCATATGTTAGTGTTAAAGTAGCATACCATGTCTAGGAATGAGGCATACCATGTAAAGTTTAAATGCGTGCTTAGAATGTTGTAGGGTTAATGTTAGAATACCTACCATGCCTTGGAATGTTGTATATCCATACTAGTTATATACCCATGCTTGGGTTGTGGTGATTAGTCATGATAAGTAGTAAGCATTCACGCTCAAGTTATAACCTATGCTTGACCGTAGTGGACTTCATGTCTAGATCATAGTGATTTTCACGCTTAAGCTTGATATAAGTACATGCTTAATCATATTCGTACTTAGGACTATTGTGGTGAGCGGTTATGTTATATAATTAGATTGTCGTAGGAAGATGCTTGCAATTGTATGCCATGCTTAAGGCACTATAGGTTGAAGTAATAAGGATTGGGAAGACCACTAGTAGTAGTCAGTTGATAATGGTTGTTATGTCGCCTTCGGTTTTTCATTGGTAGAATACTGATCATAGACTATTAGTAGATTCTTCTGTTGCTTCTAATGATAGAAGATCGAGTTTGCTAGTAAGCACTTTTGGTTGCTTCTAGGATTGATTGCCTGTATGATTGTGTGCATATGGTTGTGCTCGTACGTGGCTCGACTGGCCCGTATGTAGCTGTGGGTCTCATACGTAGTTTAATTGGCTCGTATGTAGGTTGTTGTCTCGTATGATGCCCGACCGGCCCGTGCGTAGTTGTTGGTCTCATATGCGGCTTATTTGGCTGGTATGCACGTTTTTATCTCCTACGAGGCCCGCCTGGCTCGTAGGTAGCTATTGTTTCATACGTAGCTTATTAGCTCGTATGGGGTTGTTACTCGTACCTAGCTTGTTAGCTAGTACACAGTTGTTGTGCTCGTCTAGGGTGATATTGTTTCCCTAAGGGCTATCGACCATCAAGACATATGTTTTCTTGCCCTAAGGAAATGTGGAGGAGTCACTCCTTGTGTACCGTCGAATCTTAACCAGGGTAGGTTGATCGAGGACCGGAGTATAGACGGAATCCAAGTTTAGGGTAGCGGCATGCATGTATACTCGCACGGCCGAGGTCTTGGATCGATGGGCCAGGAACCGGATCCCGAAGGATTCTGGTGAGTCTAGGTTGAGCAGCCTAGTAGAGTTGTCTTGCGAAGCCTAATTTAAGGCCTAGAATGTTATATTTATAATATTATCGTCCTTAGGATTGTTGAGTCAGGGACATCATTAAGGTAGTGACTTATAAAGATCATTTTACTCAGACCCTTGCCGAAAAGAGAGGAGTTGGTTGTAGGGGGCGCCTTACGACCAACTTGTCCCTTGAGGGAGGCCTTAGGTGGTGATAGTGGGTTGTACCTTCCCGTCAAAGGAATACGTACGGTGCCGTCTTACAAGTTGAGGACACGGGTTGCGTATCTCGCGCTGTTAATTCCTGAAGTGCCGTGGCTGAGGGTGCCACAGGGTAGGCTTCGCGCTACCCTGCGCTTGCGAGACCCTAGAGGGTGCCACAGGGTAGGCTTCGCGCTACCCTGCGTTTGCGAAATCCTATGATTTGGATTTTGGAATGACGATCGTCTATTTTTTGAGTGAGGTCCGGTTAGCCGGGTAGCAGTGGCGAACATAAACACCACTGGCGTACTGCATCAGTGGGACATGACCACGTCTGCAACCTCATCAATCACGTGTAGGTGTCAGGAACAGGTTGTGTACAATTAGAAGTTCATAACGCGGGTTCAAATCCCTATATATAGAGAAACGGCTTGAGATGGGGTCGCATGTAGTATGGGCTGCATGTTGCTTCGGAGACTCGCTGACATTAGAATAGGTTGCATCCTAGTTCTATTTAAATATTGCATTAGAGTCTAGTCATAGCACTCACGAACACTTAAACTACACCAACACCATTGCCATGTTTTGTATGTTGTTGGGAGATTCGCTGCTTTGATATCAGCCTTTAAGCGTCAGTGAATACTGACGTCCCCACTTCCATAGGTACTGGATCGCCGAAGTACAAGGGCGAGATTCAGGAGGACTCAAGGCAAGGAAAGCAAGGAGTCAACGTCATATTTAGTTCCGCTGTAATATGTGTATTAGTTGAGAAGTACTCTGATGTAAGATGTTGAAGGTTGTAATACTTGGAAATGTAAAAGTAATATTGTAACTTTATTGTAATGTATTGCAGTTGTATAATATTCAGACTTGTAATACATTGGTGTCGAATAAAAAGTTTTAAATTCTCCTGTTTTTCTGTGTATTGTGACTAATTGAAGAAAAGGTCTTGGCTCGTGTCACGGTTTCCCAGTATATGGAAATCGGGGCGCTACAGCCTAAGTTTCATCACATCTCCGTTTATAGTGTCTGTCCTTAATCCAATTATAATTATTATGACCTAGAGCTAGCTTACCCGGCCGGACTTAAATTAACTCACCGAGAACGTTGGCCCATAATGGCCACCTCTCAAAATTTCATTTATCACAATCTGCCAGTCACTACGGGTCTCTCTCAGCCTGTAGAATCCATCCATCTCAACATAGAAATATTCTAGGTTATTCTTAACCACTTTTAAAATTTCTCATTCATTACAAATCACTTGATTCTGTCATTCATTCTCTTTAAATTTAACAATCTTAAAGTAAATAAATAACCTCTTATCCCTTTATAACAACATATCATTTCAACTTGACAAAACCCTTCGCAAAATATCTTACGTCTAATTTTCCAAATTCATTCATTAATAATCTCTTAATTCATCATCTAGCGAAATTTACATAAGCTCCAAATTAAACTCGTTTCTATATGATATAAAATTTTTGGAGTAAATCTAGATTTAAAACCATCACATTTCAATATTTTAATCACAATTAATTTAAAACGAAATAACTCCAAAAGTTACTTTTTAAAGTAATTTAATTTACAACGTAATTTTTCCATGAAATAAATGTTATATTAATATATAAATTTTTTGTCAAAATATTCCATTAACACCCTATATTCATTTTAAACATTTTCTCAAAGG
Source organism: Hemerocallis citrina (assembly GCA_017893485.1). Classification (NCBI taxonomy): domain Eukaryota; kingdom Viridiplantae; phylum Streptophyta; class Magnoliopsida; order Asparagales; family Asphodelaceae; genus Hemerocallis; species Hemerocallis citrina. The sequence goes on from CM030360.1 coordinate 180,188,213, forward strand.
AAACAAGGATTTATAAAATAAAACAAAAAAAAATTATAACCACCGACCCCATAAGGATTCGAACCAATGTGCGAGAAACACCCGCTCTAAACCACATACAACAACCGAAAGTCCAAGTCACTCTTGGTGTAAAAGTCTACACAAAAATTTCATATATGTTTCATCTACTGTTGTTTGCACTTAATAAATTTTTTAAAAGGAAACACAGCCCCAAGGACTCGAACCCACAACCTTATAGAATGTACACAACGACCGAAACCGAATGCCAAAACCAGGCTCTCACGCTTCACTCACTGTCTACAACCGTGAATCAATTAATGTTGAATGTGAAACTCTATGTTTTACAACTAAGATAAAAACCTTCCCAAAAAATCAATTCTACAACCTTTCTCACAATTTTATACACTATATTATGAATTCTAATAAATTTTCAGAAAAGAACTTATTTAATCTAGCATATTTAGGCATGGATTTGAATTTATCTCAATCTACATAGATTAATATGAACATTTAACTCTCATTTGCATGTTATCACATTCAAGAGTTAAATTCATAGCGACAATGAAATCACATGAGTAATATTCATACAACTTTAGAGAAACATTCATCTATAGTATTTCACAAGCATGTAATCTAACTACCATGAAATATGTTATTCAAAATGAAATTTCTCATATATTAATTTAGAAAAAATCTAGAGAACTCCCCTAAATATATATATTTCATATATGAATTTAACAATCATCTATATATTCTTATCTAAGCATGCATAATTCTACAACATTAGAAAATAGTAGAAACACCCATCTATTTTTTTATGAATCCCAAGCTATTAGAACTCCTAGAAAATAATCTCCAATCTTCCTCCTCAAAATCTGAACTCTAAATACCAAGAGTGTGCAGGATTTTCAAATCGAAAAAAAATGAAAACTCTCTGCTTCATGCTTGGCCTGTGGGAATATAAATGGGAGGGAGAGAGTGGAGCATGGTTACTATCTTAACCACTCATAACTCCTACTTAGTCTCTCCACTAATCCACTACTTAATTCAATTGAATTTTCCTACTCTATTTCCAATATGGCCGGCTACTTAGTGTGGGTAAAGCACGAAATTCGCAAAGTTTGTGTGTGCACATAAATTACACACAACTATTAGGAATTTTAATTACTATGATCATATATATTACCCAATCTATTATGAATTTAAACTAAGCTAGCTTCATTAAAACTAGACTATACATTTATACTTTGTAAATAGGAGAAAAATATTTACATAACTAAAATTTCACAATCGACGCGTGCACTGCAAACACGTGCATTGCACATATTAACAAAATATATTTGAGTTGAAATTTAAATAGTAGATCAAAAATAAATTCAAACACATAATTGAATTTGAGAGAACGAAAGATCAAATACAATATACGTAGAATATTTATATTAATAATGTTACGAATATTACACGTAACGGTACAAAATACATGTGCGTAACACACGTGAAGCAAAATTGTCATAACTCAATATTGCAGGGTGTTACAGGGGGTTCATCTGTGAAGCATCGTACATAACTCCTAAGAGACTTCACATCCCTTTGCTTCAATTCAAGTAAAGAGGCACTTGTCTTCTTTGTCTTGCAGCTGGTGATGAAGTGCGTGAGGAATAGTTCCTTAACTTGATTGAAGGAGAAAATGGACCTTGTAGAGAAACGAGAGAACTACTCCCATGATGATCCCTTCAGGGTTTTTGTGAATGCCTTGCAAAGGAATGATTCGGATGCCTAGTGGATCTTCATGAGATTTTTAAAACTCTTAAGGTGGTCTACGGGGTCGGACTATCCGTTGTATGAATCAAAAGCTAAAATTTTGAAGATGATTGGAACAGAGCCTCGATGATCTTTCTGGAGAAGGGGGGTCGGATGGGGTAGTATGTTCCCTCATGCCTTCCCTCTTCTTATTTCATAAGTGCTAGACGTTCTTCCATCTTTTGGAGGCGCTAGAGGATGGTGTTGTCTTGTTCTTCGGACCTAGTGGCATGGGACTCCTCGGGTCCTGGAGGAGTGGAGCTACCAAGGCTGGTTTGTTGGGTCCTATTAGGTACAATGTTGAGGGCTTGAAGGATCCCATCGTTGATGTTTCGGAATTCTGCCATGGTGACTAGCGCTTCTTCTTCCTTATCCCTCATAGGGGCTGATTGGTTTGTTGGGGTTAGGCTCCTTCTTCCGCGAGGTGGAGAATTCCTGCTCCATCCCCTATGAGTGTGATGGCTCCCTTGCCCCCTGGGGGAGGGGGTTCTTCGATGTCTCTATCTTCAAGGAGAGAGACTCCTCTTACTTTTCTAGTGTGCTAGATGGGGGATTTCGACCTAGATTCACCTTCCATTCAAGCAATTTGAAAGGTCAGACCCTTGCTATCGGGCGAGTATGATCTAAAGAAGGTCCGATTGTGCTTGAGGCACTCTAGGGGGTAACGTGGAGGGTGTGGAGGTGTAAACTGACCCCCTATTCTCACTGATACGCTGCACACGACACTGACTTCTTTGGGAACCCCTTGGTGCAGCCTCTTTAGAGAGAGTCTGAGTAGGATGTTGAGTCTGTTCTGGCTGAAGATGTTGATTTGGTTGAGGGGGTTGATCCTGCTGAGAGGTAAGATGGACATCCACATGAGGAGGAGTTGGAGGAAGAGGGTTGGCTCGTCGGTATGAGGCCGCCACATTTTCTTTCCCCTTTGGAGGCATGGTTGAGAATAGTAGTTTTTTATCCGCAAATTTTGGTTGGATTCCTTATCTGTTTCCCCCAGATGGCACCAATATGTTGTTGCTATTTTTTGTGTGGGAGCAAAAAAATATCATGAAGTCTTTTAGAAATAATAAAATGAACTGACATTTTAGTTTTGACCGATTGACTATTTCCAAATGATCTTGATTCCTGAATCTGACTCATTTGGACCGTTGGATCTGATCTAGATGGTGACAATCACTCCGATTAACCTGCAAAAGTATGAAACACCAGGGTTGGCCTCGACGACAGACCCTCTGCCTTTTAAGTTAGAACTCAGAAATATATGAGAGGTTTTTAGTGGCAAAATACTAATTACCTTATTTCCGTTGAGGTCATGGGGTATTTATAGCTTTTTGGGGACTAGTTTCAAGATATTGATTTATCTCTACTTCCTGGTGTTTTGATAAAGTTTGTTATTCTCTTCTTCAAGAAGAGATATAAGTAGTTGTGGAGATAGAGTTAGAACTCTTATTTTGTAAAGCTATATGGTTTTTAAACTGTCTCTTATGGATAATTTGAGTTGAAAACAATTTTTAGATAACCATGAACTTTTTCAAGTTGGGCTATTATGACAACCCAGTTAATCAATCCTGTTTTGGATCATTTGACTTGAAAGAGGCTCAACTCCCGTCTACAATCCCGTTTCTATTGAAATTTACCGTTTCACCCCTAAGAGCTTTAAGATTTTTTTTCCAATTTGAATGGTCCCGATTTGGTTCAATTTTTACCCATATCATATGTCACCTTTAATGAAATGATCATTAATAAAATGGTAACAGATTTCTACAAGCTTTGTGCGACTATGTTGGTCAGAATTCTTAGTCATGTGAACAGTACTAGTATTATCATACTTAATTAGAATATGATCGAGAAGTATCGTATAGTCCTCCAATGTGTGTTTCATCCATAATACATGTGCACAAAATGATCTTGTAACTATGTATTCGGCTTTGGCATTGATAATGTGACTAAGTTTTACTTCTTTGAGGCCCATGATACTAGACACTTCCCAAGAGAATGACATGTGCACCTTGTACTTTTTCTATCAGTCAAACTTCCAACATAATTTGTATTTGAGTATCTTACAAGAGAAAAAATCCTGTTTTTTCTAATTCCAAAGTCTCATGTTTGGAGTACCTTTAAGGTATCGAATGATACGACAGCAACCAAATGTGATTCTTTGGGACACAATTGCAAATAGGCACATATTCAAACACTAAATACAATGTCAGGGCGAGATGTAGTAATATAAAGTAAGCCACCTATCATACCACGATATGTCGAAATATCAACATTTTTAGCGTTTTTGTCCTTTGAGAGGTTTGTATTCATTGGCGTTCTGAATGCATTTGCACTTTCCAATCCTAACTTCTTAACCAATTCTTTTTTTATTTAGATGGATTTATGAAGATTCTATTTTTACTTTGTTGTACTTGAAGACCAAGGAAGTAGTTCAACTCACCCATCATGCTCATATCAAATTCATCATGCATTTTCTCTGAAAAATTCTTGCACATGATTTTATTAGTAGACCCAAAAATAATGTCATCAACATAAATTTTAACGATCAAAATATTTTTAAAATGATGTTTTATGAAAAGTGTAGTGTCTACTTTCCCTATTGAGAAACCTATGTGGTTAAGAAACGAGCTTAACCGCACCTACTATTCTCTAGGTGCTTACTTCAAACAGTATAAAGCTTTATGAAGAGGAAATACATAATTTGGGTGTGTCGAACCCTGGTAGTTATTCAACATAAACTTCTTCAAGTATATAACCATTTAGAAAGCACTTTTGAAATTCATTTGAAAAGCGTAAAATCCATGTATGATGCAAAAGCTAGTAAAATGTGAATGGTTTCAAGTAAAATTTTTCATCAAAGTCAAGTCAAGCTTGATTTCTAACCATGACTCTAGATTCATCCAATTTGTTTTTAAACACCCATTTCGTTCCGAGAACGGTTCTACTACGGGGTCTAGGAACAATTTTACATACTTGACTCATTTCAAATTGATTAAGTTATTCTTGCATGAAAATGATTTAGTCATTATCTTTCAAGGAATTATTAATATTTTTACGTTCAGTTATGGAAACAAATGCAGAAAAATACATAAAACTCTTTTCTTGAGTACAAGTAGTTACCCCCTTTGACATGTTTCTTTGTATTAATTCAAGAGAGTGACTAGGCATAATTTTCCATGCATGACTTTTTTCTTTAGTATGAGTTGGAGTGGAAGTATTTGTTTATTCGTCATCTTCTAGTACATGTTCATTTTCTAATGGTTCCCATCTATTATATTCGTTGCACATTGTTTTTGTTAGTGCCTTCTTGTTGTGGAAGTGATTCGACGTGAGGAATTGAGTTTTGGATATTATTTTGTACTTCTTGCAATTCCTTAGCAGTTTGGGTTTGTCTTCTCTCTATGCGAACACATATCTCATCATCATCAACAATATACAATATCTCTATTGCAAGAGGATTAGTCTCATAAAAAATAATAACAATAGACTCTTAAATTATGTATTTTCTTTTATTGAAGACATGGTATGCCATACTAGTTAAAAAATATCCCAATAATACATCGTTATCACTTTTACGATCAAACTTTCCTAAGTTACCTTGAGTGCTTAAAATATAAAAAAAACACCTTTATCACTTCGGGCCTTCGTATCGACCATCCAAACCGTTCAAATTGATCTATACATCTAAATCAATCCAAATATGTATAATTAAGTCATTTGAAATTCATTTGCCTATCCATCATGTCATTATAATAAAAACGATATTCGGCCATAATATTTTGTAATACTTCAATGGATGGGCAAATGAATTTCAAATGACTTGATTTTAGACTAATTTAGATATGTAGATCAATGTGAACGGTTCGGATCGTCGATACGAATGCCCGAAGGCCGAGTGCACACGGAGGCTAGTACACACGGAAGGGGACTATATATATCTATATAATAAAACACAAAGAAAGCTATTAAGTGGCTCACCTTCAATCCCCAAAAAATTAAAGGCCCAGATCTAACATCACAAAACATTTATCCCCCCCAAAACTCAAATTCAAATCCCCCACCCAAAACAATTATTTTATTTATTTTTTTCTCTCTCTCTTTCCCTCCCTCTTCTATTCAAAAAATTAAGAAAATAAAAAATTTTAAAATTTTTAAAAATTAAAAATTAAAAAACTAAAAAAATTCAAAATTTAAAAACTTTTAAAATAATTTTAAAAAATCAAAAAAATCATATAATATGTTTGGACTCCCAAAAGTTTCTCATATAATATGTTTGCTACTTCAATTAATTCGCTGGACCTCCAAAACTATTTTATATGATCAAATAAGGTGCACCGTTTCGAAGACGTGCCATAGGCACGTGTCAACGGGCAAACCTAGTATATATATAAACTTCATTTATGCTCCTATTAACAAAATAAACTCTTTTGTTTATCCACAACATCTCTAACTTGCAAATGGAGAAGAAAATTGTCAATGTGTGAATAGTTTATTTAGATGATGAGAGGAAAAAAAATAAAGAGTCACAAGTTAAAATAATGAAAGGCCAAGATCATTTGTCATACTTTTTTCGTATGCCCAATGGGTATATGATTTTTAATGTATGGCTTCTTGTTTATAATATCAATCATATCAGCCTCTTCATGTTGTTGCAACTGAGTTAAAATAATTTCTTAGAAGAAAAGTTTTGCACCTAGTTATCTTGACAAGAACGAACACCTAGTTTTCTTGACAAGACCAAAGCCTAACCTTATCTTGACAAATGGGGCCCTCTTCTTTCTGTATAGTAATACAAATCCATCAACACAAAAAATAATTTTATAACCATCATATTTAACAAATGCAAGAAAAATAATTTATAATTAACTTATTACTATTTCAGCTTCTATCAGAGCAAATCCCTATCGACTATCACAGTAAGAAATAGTTTGTTTCATTCTCGTTTCCTTGAACTTTGTGCTTTTTGCCTACAAAAAAATTGCACTCTAGTATGTTTAATTTAATATACACGATATCTATATAATAAAACACAAAGAAAGCTATCAAGTGGCTCTCATTCAATCCCCCCAAAAATCAAAAGCACAGATCTAACCTTACAAAACATATTCCCCCCCAAAAGTTCCCCCCAAAACTCAAATTCAAATCTCCCACCCAAAACAACTCCTATATTTTTTAATTTTTTTTTCTCTCTCTCTCCCTCTTTTATTCAAAAAATTAAGAAAATAGAAATTTTAAAAATTTTAAAATATTAAAAAATAAAAACTTTAAAAACTTTAAAAAACTTTAAAAATAATTCAAAAAAAATCAAAAAAATCATATAATATGTTTTTTGCTCTATGTTTGCTACTTCAATTAATTTGCTGGACCTCCAAAACTATTTTATATGATCAAACAAGGTTCATCGTTTCGAAGACGTGTCGTAGGCACGTGTCAAGGGGCAAACCTAGTTTTATTACAAGTTATACTAAAACTATACGTAGTTTCCCTCAAATTTTGGATTGTTTCTTGATTTTTCAAATTCGTCCCACTCTGTTTGATTTTTGTAGATTGGTTTTTTGTTAAAATTTTCTCCTAATTTTGCTTTGCGTGACATAGCAGATCCTTCCATCGCTTGTAGGGTGTAAGTTTTAGCTTCTCTATCACGTCCATTGAACATGAACTTTTGCTGCAGCAAACCATTTAGAAATAAATCATTTTCATAAAATTTAAGTGTGGCACCCCAAATCCTACAAAAAAAATTCTTCCATTTACATTTTTAGAAAGGTAACCTGCTGAAAATTAGAAACAAATTCATTTTAGAACTCAATTCCACATAGGTGGTATCCAAAATAATTTAAGAACCCACAAAAAAAACAGCTTTTCGAAATTCTGCGCAGTAATCAGAGAATAACCATAGAAGATCCAATATGCAATGAATTTTAAATAAAACTGACCTTTATTGCTTGCCAATAAAATTCTTTAGTCTCATTAGATATCCTCTAGTCATCATATTTTAGCGGCAATATTTGACGTACTAAAACTCCTACAGAAGAAGACAAAAAAATTTAGTTTTTTCAGATAGGTTGACCAAGCTTATTTAATGTCACATCCAACTTTTGTCCGTTGTTAGCGGACAAATGAATGCATGTTGTGTGTCCGCGAGTCCTCGTCATTCCATATTACTCCTGGAATTGATTTTATGTTTCTTCTTTCAAATCATTTGGGGACGCATCACCTCTCGCATTTGAGTCTACCTGCTCTGATATGCATATCCTCCAATTTCTTGCCTTCTCCTATAGCTTTCAGTTTTTCTTTTCCTTTTCCTTCTCCTTTTCCCTTATATTTACCTTTCCCTTATCCTTTCTCTTTTTATTCCCCTCTTTTGTCCTTTTCCTTTTGTTTCCTAGTTTTGAGTTCTACAAATGTTTCAAACAAAACCTCCATTAGGAATAATATACAATAAAACTATATTGTTGTATGAGTGAATAAGAAATTGATGGAAGTTTCTACCTGCTATTGAGCCATGTTTGAAAGAAAGATACCTCGCTAAAATAAAATCAAAATATGAAAAACATGAAATTAGAAAGATTCATCATCATATGATGCTGCTAGTTTTTTGGTGTGGGAGCAACAGATAAGGTGAGTTCTTTGGTGAAGAGGAAACTCAGATCTCGGCTGCTGATCTGAGTTTGGGTGATGGGCCTATAGTCAGCCCACAAGCTGTTATGAGATCTCCCCGAGATTCATACCAGGATTGAGCGGTGCAGATCGTGTGCTATTTTTACCCTCATCATAAGTTCCCCACTCTCGGAGATGAACTTTCGGTCTTCTTCGAGGAGTAGTTGGCCCATTGAGGGTGTCGTGTATATAATGGCGATATGCACGCGTTGGGATTGGGATTGTCTCACTGCGGTACGAATCTACAGGAAAGATGAGATCGACTGTCGTATTGAGGCTGGGAGTGAATCTCCCATGCTCAGGGTCCCCGTGAGGGTCGGCCTCGGGTGCCACGCCGATGGTGGTGTAGCGGTCGGGAGACTTTGTGAGAACTGAGGGTCGACTTCGGATGCCACGCCGAAGGCACATCGAATCGAGACTGTGAGATCCTCATGAGGGTCCACCTCGAGTACCACACTAAGGGAACATTGGTCAGGAGACCTTATGAAAGCTCTTCATGAGGGTCGGCTCGGGATGCTATGCCAAGGGCACAGTACATTGAAGCCTTGTGAAAGCTCCTCATGAGGCTTGGCCTCGGATGACGCGCAGAAGGCGCAGCACATTGAGGCCTTGTAAGGGCTCCTCATGAGCGTTGCCCTTAGATGCCACATCGAGGGAGCGGAAAATTAAAAAACCTTATGAAAGCTCCATATGAGGGTCGGCTTCGGATGCCATGCCAAAGGCGCGGCACATTGAGGCCTTGCGAAAGCTCCTCCTGGGGGTCGGCCCCAATGACATGCCGAGGGCACGACACATTAAGGCCTTATGAGGGTTCCTCATGATGGTCGGCCTCGGATGCTATGATGAGAGTGCGACACATTGAAGCCTTGTGAAAGCTCCTCATGAGGTTCGGCTTTGGTTGTTACATCGAGGGCACGGTACATTGAAATCTTGTGAAAGCTCCTCATGAGGATCAGCCTCGGATGATTCTCCGATGGCACAACACATTAAGGAATTGTGAGGGATCCCCATGAGGGTTGGCCTCGAATGCTATGCCGAGGGTGCGGCACATTAAAACCTTGTGAATGTTCATCATAAGGGTCGGCCTCGGATGCCATGCCAAGGGCGCGGTACATTAAAGCCTTATGGAAGCTCCTCATAAAGGTCAGCCTCAAATGCCACGCCGAGGGCCCGACACATTGAAGCCTTGTGAAAGCTCCTCATGATGGTTGGTTTCGGATGCCACACTGAGGGCGCGACACATTGAAGACTTGTGAGGGCTTGAGTCTAATCGTCACATGACACTGGCCACCCAGATGACATTCCATGTTCGTTTGCAGTTATCGAGGGAGTGTCATGTGACCTGTTAATTGAGAAGTCACTCTTTCCTCTATAAGTCTTCCTACCCCACTACTTCTGGGACCACTTCTTGGGGACAAAGGCCCAGCCTCTGATTTTGCCTGCGCTTCTTGAAGGGCAGCATAGGAGACCACATGTTCTTGATTGTGTAATGTTCTCTGACTACTGTGGTAACTGTTGATCTTGGGAATTGACCATTGACCGCAATAAGTGTTGGGACATTCGTGGTGAACTCCAACTGCTTATAGATCCCCTTCCTCTTCAGACGTTCTCGCATCACAAGGAAGGAATGGTCGAGATGCTGAGTGGGAGCTTCACCTTCCGAGTGTTCGAATCAGTGGGGGTCGGGACTCGGCCTAGTCGTTTTAGCCCTTTTGCCCCGGATTCCAAGATCTGAGGTTTTACCCTCGAGATCCTAGAGATATGGTCTATTCATGGTTAGGCTCATTTAGGGCTCGGGGTGTTCAGCTCGGCTGGGTATCTCATACTGGCAGCTTTGTCTCATGGAAACCCGATAGGACCGAGGCGGTCCCATTGAACCTCATCAGGTACATCTCATATTTCACGACCAGATGGTTGTCGTCGGTATCTGAAGGCCGGGAGAGAATATCCATAATTCACGGCGGGCTTGAGGATTTGCCTGAGAGGCAAGAGCGGCGATCTGGTCTTTGTTCGTTGCTTGGGCGTCATTGGTGCGGCTCCCCAAACTCACCGCTCGAGGAACTCCCAAGTTGGAAGTTTGCAGGTGCACCCATATAATATGCCGGATAATATAATGCTTTTGTATGTGTGTGTGTGTGTCTATATATATATATATATATATATATATATATATATACATATATATATTGTAGTGTTGCCTGATTATATATTTATGAATGTTGAAGTGCGATTAAATTTGCGAGATTGTTCGCGTGGATGGTTGCGTTCATGGTGGTGTGTGAGAATGAGAAGGATCGATACTAGTACATACACTTGTTCTGAGTGTGATGCATATGCAAATATGCAATTGTATGGTACCACAATGGATATTCTTTGCATGTACTCAAATCTAACCTCTCATCTCTCATCTAAAACTTGATCAAAGGCTAAAAATATCAACCATGCAAATTTCTTCTAAACTATGAGTTATTAGGAGATTGTTTTGAAGAAACCACTATGCCACATTACCCCCTCCTACCCTTATGGCCGGCCTTCCCCCCTCACACCCTCACTCCTTCTCACTTCTTAAAAACCCCTCATTCTCACTCTCATTTCAGTTTTGAAATTTCAGAAAGAAAAAGAGAGGAGAGAGTGAAAGAAGGTAAGGAAAAAAAGAGGTGTTCTAGAGCTTTAGAGGAGGTATCAAGGAGGAAGGCCAAGCTATCTTCATCTCTCAAGCTACACCAAGGGTGGGGAGTTCTCTGAACTTTGGTCTTGTTTCTCTTGTTTTATTTTCTTGCATGAATCAAGTAGTAATAGCTATAAGAATGATTATTTAGGAGTAGATTGTTAGAATCTGAAAATAAAAATAGAAAACATGATCTGCATGTTATATTCCCGAATTTCCAGAGAACAAAATAAATCGAATTTAATCATGAAATTTATACATAATGATCTCATGTATGTCTGGAAGCTACATGATTTATTTCTGGGTTTTCTGATGTTATTTGATATTTTAATAAAATCAATTTTGATGACTGAGTCGTAAGACAGAGACTGGGTCTGTCTATTGTAACAATTGAACTTGTGGGAATACTTAGAATTAATTGACCCATGATGTATTTCTGAAATTTTTATCATGTTACCTTGCATGCATCTGGACTCTACAGAAAAATAATGAAATTATTTGGATAAAATTTGATGCATGTTCAAAATTAATTAATCAAGAGTAGTTAAGATAGTGACTGAAGAACAGTAGAACCTTTATACCTGATTGTAATATGTATAACTCCTTGAATATTTGGAATCAGGATGTGATCCTTTATGCATACTATTCATGATGTTGTCTAGTTTCTGGAAATACAAATTTGATGACAATTGGTTGTGCATGTGATTTATTATGAATATTTAAGCATGTACTGTGCAGAACCTAGTCAGGATTGACACTCTGATAAGATAGTACCCTTATGGCTCTGTATGAGTAGAATTTGAGAAAGTAAACAACTAGAAAGTTGTAGTAGACATCATGAGCTTTCCAAAAAGCCCTATACCAGGAAATTCTTATAAGTAGAATAATAGATATGATTTTTGCAAGTTAGGACAGAAACCAGATTTTGAGCTATAGGCTCTATTTGAGTAATACTTTGTGTGTGGTTATGTATACCTGAGGAAAATGACTGTTTTAGGGTAATCAAATGAAATAATTGGGATTGGCGTTCAACTATAAATTTGTAGAGGACATTCACACCTTTCCACAGAACCTAGATTTGTATCATTCAGATGAGCAGGTAGAGTTTTATGCTATCGGTAAGGTGCAGTCAGTGTATAGGAAGTACACAGGCTGAGGATTGTGAGGCTATCTTGAGCAATGAGATGATTAAATATGAGGTGATGGTTAACTAGTGAGTTGTAGCCTAGGTTCTTAGCTATCCAGATTAGGCTAGAACACCCAAATCTGAGTTGTATTGTGGGAGTTATGACCTTTTTAAGTTTCTGGCAGAAATATCATAGTTGTTTAGTCATGGTTTTGACTAAGTGTTGGGAGAACCTTTCCCTTTTTCTTACATAAGAGTTGATAACTCGTTGTTTGGGGATGAATGGTGTCTATTGCTGGTCTTGTTAGTGTTTGTCTCCTGTTGAGGAGGTTGTGACGAGTTAGTCACAAGGGTAAGGTAATACCCTACGACTATCGACCCTAAGATTAGAACTTCTGCTGAGGCATTGGATGTTCGATCGGTGTCGATGAATTGAATTCATGCCAGTGAAGGGTGAACGTGGGCTGGGGTGATGGACGAATTCCAAGCTAGGGGAAGTGGCGAGCAGGACTTGTGTCGCCGGGGCCAGTGGTCAATGGGCAGAGTTTTGGAAGCAATTTTATTTACCTGAAGGATTAGAGTGAGTCCGGGATAGAGTGATGTATTAGGGGTATGTAAAATTGCATTAGTACTAGCAGACCATAGTCGGGTATTGTACTTTTTCTATCGTAGGGATACGGATTTGGTTCTCAGGTTTTGAGTTCACAGGTCCCGTATCTCAATTTGTTAATTCCTAAAGAGCCGGGGTAAGGAACGAGAGAGTAACTCCTGTCGGATAGAGGGATTTGACCCTCGAGGCCGTCGTGTTCCTATGCACGTGGATGTTGTATCTTGACGTCATGGATACATGATTTTGTACCGAAAGGATTTTCACGGCTTTTTGAGTGAGGTTCGTGCGCGGGTACTAAGTGGCAAGAGCGACCACCACTTTAGGGACTGCAGTAAGGGACTTGACCGAATGACTGCAACCTCCTTAGACACGTTAATCTATTGGGAACAGGATGAGTACAAGAGTATGATGCATGGCGAGTGATTGAACCTTACAATCAGGAGAGTCAAACTCTTTGAAAAGTATGTAGTATGGGATACATACGTTTCTATTGAAGTTGATTTTGGGAAAGTATGTAGTATGGGATGCATACGTTCCCAAATGAATTGCATTAGAGTAGGTACATCGTGTGCATTCTTTGTTTTGTGCATTAGATTAGGCCATGCTTGATTCTGGAACATATGTAGTATGGGATTCATGCGGATTCAGAGTCCCAAAGTCTTGCTTGCATTAGAATAAGGCATGTGACTGGTGCATTTAGTTGTTAGATCATGGCATACATGAACACTAGGGAATTAGGATGCACGTTTCGTTTCCCATTCAAGATGGTTTATGGTTGCTAGTTTGGAGATCACTGTTTCTTATCAGTATTGCGTCAGTAGAATTACTGATGTTCCCCACCTTTTAGGTACCAGTCCTACCTTTCGAGCAGGTGCAGAAATATCAGAGTCACACAGCGGAAGACTCAAGCCGAGGGGTAAGTTCCAGGGAAGAAGATTGACCACTCAGCAGAGCTTCGGCGGTGATCAGTCGATTACCATTTCGGGAGAGCTGATAGCTTTACAATAGGAGTTGGTAAATATTTTGTGATAAGATGTAATGAGTTAATGTAATTTGTATTTTGTTCAAGAACAAGATATTGGTTGTAATCGATGATGTAATGACCTTATTTGGCAATAAAAAGTTTTTAAATTTTCGTGTTATTACTGTGTTGAGATGCATTTTAAGGTAAAGAATCTGGTTGCATCACGGATGTCCGATAATGGGGATCCAGGGCATTACAAAAGTGGTATCAGAGCTGACTTCAAGTTACAGGCTAACGCAGTAGGAAATTTGACTTAAAATGCCGAATCGCTGGGTTTAGTTTGGATTGTAGGAAGGTCAAAACCAAGATTGTTGCACTTTCCTACTTATGTTTATGACTTTCCCTATATCCAGGACTAACCCTGTGTGTTTTCTTTTTTTGAAAAGCGTCCAGAAGAATCAGAAACAGCCACCATGGAATGATTGAAGGCGAAGAAATGACACTAAATTCAATGTTGAAGCAGAGTTTACCCGTGTATACCAGATGAGAGGAGCATTTGTGGAAGCTAGCAGAAACCAAGCACCGCCATAGGGAACACCAGGAGTCGCTGCTCCTGCAGACCTGATAAAGATGGTGGAATCGTTCAAGAGAGAAATCGCCAGTCTTCGAAGGACAGACCGACCCAATAGCTGCTGACAATTGGATACGTCAGGTGGAAATGGTATTCGAAGTGATGATGACTCAAGTAGATAGCAAGGTTCGTCTGGCCACAATCTTGCTGGAGAAGGACGCTGGAGTATGGTGGCAGTTTGTGAAGCGTGGTCTTGGAAAAGGTCCAATCACTTGGGAAGATTTTCTTGAAGATTTTCGGCATCACTATTTTCCCATGGATGTGCAGGAAGAAAAGGCGATAGAGTTCCACAACTTGAAGCAATGAAATATGTCTGTCAGGGAATATGAGACAAAGTTTTCCCAGCTGTCATAGTATGCGCCAGAGATGGTTCAGGGAGAAGCAAAGAAGGCCCAAAGGTTTGAGCAAGGTTTTAGGCCTGGACTGAGGTCGAGGATGGTTCTGTTAGGCATTCGCCGATTCGACAAGATAGTTAGGCGAGCTGTGGTAACAGAAATGGACATGAGGCAGATTCAAGGCGAGGCTGAGATGAAGAAAAAAAGGAAGAAGTATATTCTCACCCCTAACCAAAACAAGCAGAACTCAACTCACGAGTTTAGAAATCTTAAAGAGACTAGCCAGATGGTGGTGTGTTACTTTTGTAAGGAACAAGGTCATTTCAAGAGTCAATGCTCAAAAAGAGCCCAGACAAACACTTGCTATAACTGTGGAGAAGCTGGGCACAAGAAATCGAATTGTCCACAACTGCTAGGGAACCCCAATGACCAGTTACGGAAGGTGGTCGATAAAGGGAAGAAGCCTGTTCGACAAGGACGAACTTCAGCTAAAATGGAAAGAAGTGTGAAGTTGTGCATGGTCCAGGATTGTAATATATTTTTTTAGTTGCATTTTTGCAAGCTATGAATGACGAACTTGTAATATGTTCTGTAGCAAGATTTTATGACTTTTTATAAAGCATTAAAGTTTTTGGGCATTTGGTCATCTCTTGTCTTGTGCTTATTTTATTAAGTGTTTGGATAAGGCATAAGGTTGAAATTTTTGCTTCTCCTTGGTCAGCCTCATTTTCTTCTAAGGAAGGAGTGGTCAGCGACCCTCAAGTAGTGCAACCGAGAGCTAAAAGATATGCTGAGAACTTGACTCGGGCACTAAAAGGGAGATATGATGAAGCAAGAACGACCGTGAGTAGGGAGGATCCAGAATGATCCACAGAGTGAGATATTCCCCAGCATTCTAGACGAGGGATGAAATAGGCCCCAGAATGATCGGTGGAGTGGGATTGATCTCCAGTATTTCGGGACGAGAGCGACACTCACAGGGAGTTCGTGTAATAGGGTCAGCTCCAGAATGATCTATGGAGTGAGACATTCCTCAGTATTCCAGACGAGTGATGAAATAGGCCCTAGAATGAACTGTGGAGAAGGAATTGGTCTCTAGTATTCCATGGACGAGAGCGATGCTCATGAGGGAAGATTGTGTGACGTTCGCTCCAAAATGATCCATGGAGCGAGATATTCCCCACTATTTCGGAACGTGGGATGAAAGAGACCCCAGAATGTTCTGTGGAGTGGGATTGATCTCTAGTATTCCCGAAACGAGAGCAACATTCACAAACAGGTTAGGGGACGTTGACTCTAGAATGATCCAAGGAGTGAGATATTCTCTTGTATTCTATATGAGGGATGTAATAAGCCCCAGAATATTCTGTGGAGTAAGATTGATCTCCAGTATTCTGAGGACGAGAGTAATACCTATGAAGGAATTCAAGGATGATTAAGGGCTCTAGAATGATCCACGAAGTGAGATATTTTCCAGTATTCCAGATGAGGGATGAAATAGGCCCCAGAACGATCTGTGGAGTGGGATTGATCTCCAGTATTTCGGGACGAGAGCAATACTCATGGGGAGTTCATGTGGTGAGGGCTCCAGAATAATCCGTAGAGCGAGACATTCTCCAGTATTCCGGAATGTGGGATGCAATAGGCTCCAGAAGGTTCGGTGGAGAGGGATTGATCTCCAGTAGTCTAGGACGAGAGCGACATCCCCCAAGGTGATTCATCCCCAGTACGGTGGATGAGGGATGAGCCAGGCCCCAAAATGACCCACATGATGAGATTGATCTCCAGGATGGAAGGATGCGCTGAGCACTTGAGGCTTGTGAGCAAGTAATGAATACTTAAAGAATCAGTTGTCGAGGATGTTCCTCGAGGAATTGGAGATGATCAAGAAAAGTATCTTCTGATCATTGATGACTTTCTGCTATTTTTGTCCCTAGCATCGTTCTGGGGACAGAATGATTCTAAGGAGGGAGTAATGTAATACCTCGGATAATATAATATTTTTGTATATATAATGTCTGTATATATATGTATATATATATGTGTGTGTGTGTGTGTGTGTGTGTGTGTGTGTTGCAGTGTTGCTTGATTATATATTTATGAATGTTGAAGTGCGATTAAATTTTCTGGGTCATTAGTGTGGATGGTTGCGTTCACGGTGGTGTGCGAGAATGAGAAGTATCGATACTGGTACATACACTAGTTTTGAGTGTGATGCATATGCAAATATGCAATTGTATGGTACCACAATGGATATTTTTTGCATGCACTCAAATCTAACCTCTCATCTCTCATCTAAAACTTGATCAAAGGCTAAAAATTTCAGCCATGCAAATTTCTTCAAAACTATGAGCTATTAGGAGATTGCTTTGAAGAAACCACTATGCCACATCACCCCCTCCTACCCCTATGGCCGACCTACCCCTCTCACACCCTCACTCCTTCTCACTTCTTAAAAAACCCTTCCTTCTCACTCTTATTTCAGAAAGAAAAGGAGAGAAGGAGAGAGTGAAAGAAGGTAAGGAAAAAAAGAGGTGTTCTAGAGTTTTGGAGGAGATATCAAGGAGGAAGGCCAAGCTATCTTCATCTCTCAAGATACACTAAGGGTGGGAAGTTCTGTAAACTTTATTCTTGTTTCTCTTGTTTGATTTTCTTGCATGAATCATGTATTAATAGCTATGAGAATGATTGTTTAGGAGTAGATTGTTAGAATCTGAAAATGGAAACATAAAACATGATCTGCATGTTATATTTCCAAATTTTCAGAGAACAAAATAAATGGAATTTAATCATGAAATTTATATAGAATGATCTCATGTATGTCTAGAAGCTACATGATTTATTTCGGATTTTTCTGATGTTATTTGATATTTTAATAAAATCAGTTTTGATGACTAAGTCGTAAGGCAGAGACTGTGTCTGTCTATTATAACAACTGAACTTGTGGGAATTCTTAGAATTAATTGACTCATGATATATTTTTGAAATTTTTACCATGTTATCTTGCATGCATCTGGAATCTACAGAACAATAATAAAATTATTTGGAATAAATTTGATGCATGTTCAAAATTAATTAATCAAGAGTAGTTAAGACAGTGACTGAAGAACAGTAGAACCTTTATACCTGACTGTAATATGTAGAACTCCTTGAATATTTGGAATTAGGATGTGATCCTTTGTGCATACTATTCATGATGTTGTCTAGTTTCTGGAAATGCAAATTTGATGACAATTGGTTATGCATGTGATTTATTATGAATATTTAAGCACGTACTGTGCAGAACCTAGTCAGGATTGACACTCTGATAAGATGGAACGGGAGAGTAACTCTTGTCGGATAGGGATATTTGACCATCGAGGCCGTCGTGTTCCTATGCACATGGGTGTTGTTTATTATCTTGACATCATGGGTACATGATTTAGTAGAATTACTAACGTTTCCCACCTTTTTGGTACTGGTCCTACCTTTCGAGCATGTGCAGAAATATCAGAGTCGCGCAGCAGAAGACTCAAGCCGAGGGGCAAGTTCCAGGGAAGCAGATTGATCACTCTGCGAAGCTTTGGCGGTGATCAGTCGATTACCATTCTGGGAGACAGCTGATAGCTTTACAAGAGGAGTTCGTAAATATTTTGTAATAAGATGTAATGAGTTAATGTAATTTGTAATCTTGTTCAAAAACAAGATATTGGTTGTAATCGATGATGTAATGACCTTATTTGACAATAAAAAGTTTTTAAATTTCTGTGTTATTACTATGTTGAGATGCATTTCAAGGCAAAGATTCTGGTTGCGTCACGGATGTCCGGTAACGGGGACCCGGAGCATTACAACCCATGTTCGATCCATGTGGTCGAATAGGAATATTTTTGCAAATATTCCTGCTAGAGTTCCACTACCAATGTGTATTTGGTTCGGTGTGTCAGTGTTTTGGGGCTTTCGAGAGCTGCCGCTGGAAGTCAATTATATGAGCGTTTAGCTATAACTTTGATGTAACTTTGTTTGTTTGTATAAACTGTTGAACTGGTTGACTCATTTTTGTTGAGGTGTCGGCATAAAGTGTGGTTTCTGAGACAAATGAGTTGTGGAGGGTCGGCCTCAGAGGCCATGCCAAGGGTGCAGTAAGGTGAGGTCTTGTAATGGCTCCTGGGGATCAGACTCATATCACACACCGAGGGCGTCAAGAGCTAAAGCCTGTGAGAGCTAATGCTTGTGACAGCTTTTGAGGATCAGCCTTGGATCACACGTCGAGGGCGTAAAGAGAAAAGGCCTGTGAGAGCCCATGAGGGTCGGGCTTGGATCACATGCCGAGGGCGAAGAGAGTAAAAGCATGTCAGAGCCCATGAGGGCCGGGGTCGGATCTCACACCGAGGGCTTAGAGTTGATGCCTATGAGATCTCATTGCCAAGGTTTGCCCTCGAATACCATGCCGAGGCGTGATCCCGATATAGGAACGTCCAGGGATTTGATAGTGGTCCTTGGGATCGGATACCACTCCAAAAGTGTAGTGCCGAGGTGGGACCGTCAGGCTTTTGTCGGCAGAGCTCGGTTTCGGATGCCATGTCGATAGGAGATACCCTTCAGAGATTTTGGCGTTGAACCATTCGACTTCACGTGCCACTTCGAGGGAGATCCTTCAAGGATTTTTGGTGTTGAAGCCTTTAGATGTCATGTCGGCGTCGGATGTCATGTCGAAGGAGATACCCTTTGGAGATTTTGGCATTGAAGACTTTGGCATCGGATGCCGATTGCATGTAACTAAACAAGTTGAATTTGGAAAGAAAATTAAATTTTATTCATTGACTGCCGAAGGGCAGTACGTGCGTCACCTTTTGAAGGCCTTATTATAAGTGTTCTACATTCCAGGACTTCTTGACTACCCTGCCCCCCTCCCTCCTTCCCCGGGTCTTCAAGTCAATACGTTTCTGGACGGACCACTTTGGAGACCCTATACGGGCCCTCCCAGTTGGGTACAAGTTTTCCCTTCTTGCTCGGTTTAGATATCTCAAGTCGTCTGAGCACAAGATCACCTTCTTTGATTTTGGTAGGCCAGACCTTCTAATTGTAAAATCGTTCTATCCTCTGTTGGTAGACGTTTCTTCTGATGGCTGCCTTTTCGCAAATGTCATCGAGGAGGTCCAAGTTGGCCTTGAGTCCGTCTGCATTTGAATCCTCGTCGAAGCTTATGACCCCTGGCGATGGCAACCTGACTTATGGGGGGATTACTGCCTCGGGGCCGAAGGTCAAGTTGAAAGGAGACTTTCCCATAAGGATTCTCTTGGTCGTACAGTAGGACCACAGTATGTTGGGCAGCTCGTCAACCCACAGTTCCTTGGGGGATTTATCTAGTCGCTTCTTGATGCCATCGAGGATTTGTCGATTGGTGTTCTCGGCCTGGCTGTTGAACTGTGGGTGTGAGATGGAGGAGAAATTCTGTTGAATTCCTAGGTCTTCTCAAAACTTGCGGAAGCCCTTTTTGGTGAACTAAGTACCATTGTCGGTGATGAGGATTTGATGAATCCTAAATCAGCAGACGATGTGCTTCCATAAGAATTGTTAGGCCTGGTGCTCGGTGATAATGGCCAGGGGCTTTACCTCGACCCATTTCGTGAAATAGTCGACAGCCACAATGAGGAAGCACCTATAGCCCGTAGCTTTAGGGAATGATCTGACTAAGTCCATTCCCCACATGGCAAAGGAGGCTGGACTGGCGAGCGACTTGAGAATGGCTTGGGCAAATCGCGAACCGAATAAAACCTTTGGCACGGGCCACACGTCTTTACCAGGTCTTAAGCATCTTGTAGGAGGGTCGGCCAGTAGTACTTGTGGTTAAGTACTTTCCTTGCAAGCGATTTGTTACCCATGAGGAAGTTGCCAATCCCCGCATGTGTTTCCTCGAGCACATACTTAGCCTCCTCCGGTGATAGACATTGGACGTAGGGTCTGTCGTCGAACTTTTTGTAGTAGCGCTTGAAGAGCTTGTTTTCAACAAGCAAAAACCTCTCAGCCCTGACCCTGATCCTCCTAGCCTCGGAGGTGTCTTGGAGAAGTTCCCTGTTTCTTAGGTAGTTCAGGATCGGATCCATCGAGGTTGGTTGCGTGGCGGGCGGGTCGAGACAGAGGACTTCGGAATTTTCCTTGTCGATGCTTAGTCGAATGAGGACCTCCACCAGGACTGTCCGATCGAGACCCTTGAATGAGGAGGACGCCAACTTGGAAAGGGCATCTGCTTGGCTGTTCATTTCATGAGGGATCCTGACGATGGAAGCATCCTCAAAGTCTGCCAAGAAGAGCTTGACCTGGGCTAGATATTTGACCATCCAGGCATCGCGAGCTTCATACTCTCTGCACACTTGATTGACGATGAGTTGGGAGTCGCTGAAGGCTTTGACCTGTTTGGCTTTTCGGGCTAGGAGGAGTCCGGCTATCAAGGCCTCGTACTCAACCTCGTTGTTAGATGCCTTGAAGCTAAAGTGTAAGGAGTACTAGAGGATGATGTCGTATGGACCGCTCAAGATGACTCCGACCTCGCAACCCTCTTTGCAGGACGATCCGTCCACGTAGAGTTCTCAAGCGAGTTCATCTTGTGGAGTTTCGAGGACCTCTAGGATGGTATATTCAGTTATGAATTTGGCGACTTCATGTCCCTTAATGGCCATCCTTGGCTTATAGTTGATCTCGTGCTGGCTCAACTCGATGGACCATTTGATTAGGCGGCCGGAGGTCTCGGGTTTATGTAAGACTTTCTTTAGTGGCTGATCCGTAAGGACCTGAACAAAGTGAGCTTGAAAGTACGGACGGAGCTTTCGAGTAGCCATGACCAAGGCGTAGGCGACCTTTTCAATTTTTGTGTATCGGAGTTTGTCGTTGCAAAGGATTATGCTAACAAAGTAGATGGGCTTTTAGGCTCTATCTTCTTCCATGATGAGGACCGCACTGAGGGCCTGCTCCGAAGCTGCCAAGTAGAGGTATAGAACCTCACCGAGCTCCGGCTTGCTGAGGAGAGGGGGATTGAAGAGGTAATCTTTGAGCTGATATAAAGCTTATTGTTGAGCCCCCCCCCCCCCCCCCCCACTCGAAGTTCTTCACTTCCCAGAGGGCCTTGAAGAAAGGGAAGGACTTATCCCCCAACCTCGAAAGGAAATGGCTGATGGTGGCAAGACGGCCGGTGAGCCATTGCACCTTGACATTCTTGGAAGGGGCCATGTCCAAGATTGCCTGAATTTTCTCGGGACTTGCTTCTATCCCTCGTTGACTGACCATAAATCCAAGGAACTTCACTGTTGTGACTCCCAAGGCATACTTAAAAGGGTTGAGTCTCATATTATGCATCCATGTTCCAACCGATTTGTTCTTTAAAGACCCGGTTAACGATCCTGTAGTAAGTGACGCCTGCATTCTTCAACTCGAAGGGTATGACCCTGCAGCAGTAGAGCCACTAATCGGTGATAAAAGCCGTCTTCAAAATGTCTAGGAGGTACATTCGAATTTGGTTGTAATCGTAGTAGGTGCCCATGAAGCTCAACAGCACGTGTTCGAATGTAGCATCGATCAGGGCATCGATGCTGGGAAGGGTGAAAGGATCTTTCGGGCAGGCCTTGTTGATGTCAGTAAAGTTGATGCCCATCCTCTATTTGTCGTTGGACTTTTTGACCAGCACGATGTTAGCCAACCACTCTAGGTAGTTAACTTCTTGGATGAATCGAGTGCAGAGGAGTTTTTCGACTTCCTCCTTCATAATTTATTGCCTTTTGGGGGCAAACTTTCGGTGTCTCTATTGTACTGACTTGTAGTCCGGGTGGACACTCAGTCTACGCATGATGAGGTCCTCGAATATTTTTGACATGTCCGAGGGTGTCCAAGCGAACATGTATCGATTTCGGCAGATGCAACAAATAATTTTCCCCTTGAGGACAGGAGGAGAGACTTGCTCATCTTGAAGTATTTGACAGGTTCAGCATTGGAGAAAAGGATCTCCTCCAGCTCGTACACTGGCTTGGAACCTATTGAACTTCGGTTTGACGGGAGATCAACCGCTTCGAGAGGGAGGACGGTGCACCCCACCGTGGCAGTGTAACAAGACCGAGCTGCCTCCTGATTTCCTTTGATAACCCCGACCCCATACTTTCTTAGGAACTTCCTGCGCATGTGGTTGGCCGAAGGTACCAGCCTAGAGGGAAGTGAGACTGGGTCGGCCCAGCATGACGTTATATATGGCTTTGACATCGACCACGATGAAATCTATCGCCTTCATTCGGGAGGTTAGGAATTTTTCTGCGATGACATCCAGAGTAACGATTCCCTCAATCTGCAGTAGGACACCGGAAAAACCGTAGAGGGTGTACCCTGTTGGTTTCATCCTCTCCCGAGATAGCTTTAAGGATTCGAAGGCTGTTAGGAACAGGATGTTCACCAAACTTCTGTTGTCGATAAGGATCCGACGGACATTGTGATTGGCGAGCGCAACACTTATGACCAATGTGTCACAGTGTGGGACTCGGACACCTTCGAGGTCTTCATCCGAGAAAGAAACTTCCAACCTGAGACCTCGGAGAGGGGGACAATTGTGAACTGAGTTTACCTCCAGGATGAAGGCCTTGAAGGAGGAGGTAGACCCACCCATGGGCCTGCCATGGACGTAGTGGGGGATGGCCAAATTATCGGTATCCTGATGCTCGGGTTTTGGCTCTGGACGTTTGTTCGCCTCCTGAAGGGGCGAAGAGGCTCTCGGGCCATTCCGATTGAATTTGGCAAGGTACCCACTCTGGATGAGGGCCTCGATTTCATCTATTAGAGCTCGGCAGTTATCGGTGTCGTCGCCATCGTCCTGATGAAAACGGTAGTAGAATCACTAGTCTCTCTTCTTGTTGGGATTATTGGACCGAAGGGTGTTAGAGTATGTCGTCGCCCTCCATTTTCATGAGGATGGCAGACACGCTCACATTTAGGGGAGTGAAATTATCGAACCGCGGGTGCGAAGTAAAGTGCCTCTGGCCCGAGGCATCTTTCTGGGCCTTCTTGGAAGGCTCGGAGCTGCCTGTCTTCCTCTTTTGTTTGGTGGGGGGTCCCTTCTGACGCCCAGGGTGGAGGGCTTCTTCGGTCCGGATGTACTTCTCTCTCCTATGGAGAAGGACGGAAAAATCGACGGGTGGCTTCTTGGTCAGGGAGGCCTTCAACGAGTCATGGCGGACATTGTGTCGGAAAGCCGCCGCTGCTACCCCAGTGTTGAGGAAGGAGATCGACCGTGCATCATCCGTAAACCTCTGGACAAAATCTCAGAGGGATTCCCCATCCTTCTATCCAAGGTCCAGCAAGGAGGCGCTCGTTTTCTCAGCCTTTCGACTGGTCATGAAGTGATCGAGAAAACTTTCCTCGAGCTGATCGAAGGAGTAAATCAAACCGGGGGCGAGATTGGTGAACTCCGAGGTGCTGTGAATCATCATGAGGGTTTTGAAGCTCTCAATGTGATCAACATGAACTGTTTCTCCGTTATAGTTCTCAAATGCTAGAGGTTTGAAACTCCTTAGGACGGGAGCATCGAGAATATAGGAGGAGAAGGGTGGCATGTTCGGCCAGTATCTCTATTCGGGCTGTCTTCCACCTTCGGCGATCCGAGCAAGGTGACCTTCCATTTCTTGTAGTCGTTTGAGGATGGGGTCTTCCCGTCTCTCAGACCAGGTTGACCCATAGGACTCATCATTCCCGTGCTCGGCCCCTCCTGCTCGAACAGTACGTTGCTCGGTCCGGGCCTCGCCTCGGATCGCTCAAAGGATTTTGTCCCAAAATTTGTGGAACTCCGCTCTAGTCACGTGACCCCTGTCTCCGCAGTTGTTCAAAGGTCAGAGGTCCCTCGGGGAGCAGCTTTGCTCTCTGTCTCGACCATGAGAGGAGTGGTGACTCCGGCTCGGGTTATGGTTCGAGGGCTCCCCCCCTCCCGTTCCGGGATCAGTTGAGACAATTTCGGTGGTCATCCTCATTTTGTTGGTTTCTGATGACATTTCTTAGGTCGGACACCACTAGATGGGCAACCTTACATGCTACCGAGCGGGATGCGCTCGGGGCGGGTTTCTCTAGCCCTTGGTCCTGTGGCTGTCGGGATCCTTGGGTGGCTGCTCGACTTTGCATCCGGTGTGGAAGAGGAAGTGGAGGGTCAGACTAATGACCTCCGAGTGGAGTCTTCTTGGCTTTGGGAGCTATGAGAAGCATCGATCACGGAGCAGAGTCTGAAGAAGAGGCTCGGATTTGTGTTTTCCACAGACGGCGCCAATCTGATGCAGCTTGTTTTTGGGTGTGGGAGAAACAGATAATCTGGGTTATTTTGGGGAAGAGAAAACTCAAATCTCGACCTCCAATTTGACTCTGATGTGAGGTTTAGGTGGTTGATTTGGTGGATCTAGGTGGTTCCACCATCGTCGGGCACCTACAAAATAGTCTGAAACACCGAGAGGACTCTCAGGGAGAGACCCTCCGACAATCAAGTCAATATCAGAAGATTAAGAGAGGCTTAAATGGTGAAAATTGCAATTACCTATTGACTGTAGAGGTAGGGTTGTATTTATAGGCGTGAGGGCCTGATTAGAGAATATTTCTGGATCCCCTGATTAGGGGGTACGACCCGATTCACGTTGGGTTGGATTTGGGTGATGGGCCTATAGTTGGCCCACAAGCTCTTATGAGATCTCCCCGAAATTCATGCCTGGATCGAGCGGTGCAGATCGTCTGGTATTTTTACCCTCATCATCATCATTGGAAATTTCAACATGCAAATGTGCACATTAACAAATATATAAAAGGAAAATTAGGTTCAAAACCTTACTAATTACATGATATAAGGAAATGTGTGATTAGAGAAATTGTGGAAGAATCGATTATAATAGGTTTCACTACGAAGCCGTGATAAAGAATAGAAATAACTATGCAGTAAAATAGTTTTGAAAAACTACACATAGATGTCTTCACAATTCTTTCTAACGTATTGATTATCCTCATCATTAGTATTCTTATCAAGTAAGGATGCATCTAACGATCTTGAATAAACAATCTCATCATCCAAATCCAACTCATTAAAACCTCTTGGTGGCACCTTCATATCAACATATCTTAGATGAATCACTTTCCATAAAATAAAACACTTGTTTTTCTTGTGATGCTAGAATAAATGGGTCCTTTTTAAATCATTGTTTTTCTTGGTGTAGGTTAACCAAAGTAAAACCTTCATCGACTTTGACACCAGTTACAATACAACACCAATAATGTAGACATCAACAACATGGATCAATCTCTAATTAGTAAGAAATTGTCGAGATACAAAAAAGAAAATTAAGAGAACTACTAGATTAGATACAAACCACTCAAGTACAATAAGCTAATTATATCATAGAAAACTAGTATGTAATACTATTACTGCTAGATTGCTGCTTACTATATGCATTAACCTTTCTGTAATTGACGTTATGGGTGGCTTGGGTGCTACACTATGTGTTATCGCTATTTTGAACATTGAAATGTATAACTAAAAAAGTAAATATTAAATATTATAGCATGGTTATATGAATAAACCATGCTTTATGGGTTAGAACTCAAGCATGTCCAACAGTCGAGAATTATGTAGAGAATATAGATGTAGCTAAAATGTATATGTTCGGAATGATGTGTAACAACTGTATATGGCTCTGTTAAGTATTTATTGCACAATTTATCTATGAACAAACAACTTTGACTAAAGGTTTTTATAGTGAGGAAGAGAACTTCATGAAAACCTCTGTTTTGTAAAGTGCTTTAGGATGCAACACACTTATACTATGTTTTATTAAAAACTTATCTAGACCCTAGAAAGTGAGCAGCTCTTAATAATCAATACCAAAATTCAAATCATAATCAACAAAAACCAAACTTCAAGAATCAATCAAAATATTCTAATCAAGTGCTGACAAATTACTTATATAGAATATAAAAATTGAAAACCCAACCAAAGATCAAAGAGAGTAGAAAAACTCACATCGCTCTAAAATGATCCTCAAGGCCATCAAAATTATATACCAACAGAACCCATTAAAATTTACGGTAAACCCAATAAAAATCTCAACATTCTAATCTAAGCATATAATACCTTATCAAATTTAATTCTCTCAGAGTTTATCAACAAGTCCATAAATCAATAATATCGAGTTTTAACTATCAACCCATTAGATATATGAACTTTTAGATCCAAACAGTCAAAAACACATAGATAATAACTGTTTTCAAAAAAACTGTATACAACAGATGATCAAAGGAAGAAAAAGATTGTGGGATAACTGGTTGGAGTCTTGCTGCATGTCGGTTCAGGTAGGGAGATGGTGGTGCCAAGATCCTTTCTAATAATTACTAAGTTCATAGTGTAACATGTTGCATTTATAGCTTTAGCCTCAAAAGATTTAGGTAGGTCAGGTTCACTAAGCATAGTCTATACGAGCCATTTTTTGAAGAGTTCGATTCTTCCTTTCAACGATCTCATTTTTATTGAAGAGTGTCAGGACAAGCGAATTCATATTTTATTCTTTTTTCATCACAAAAAGCTGTAAAGAGTTCAATTTGAAATTCTCAACCATGATAACTATAAATAGTTATGATGATAAGGTTTTTTTCATTTTCAACTCGATGGACAAATTTTTGAATTACAAAAGGAGTTTCATCATGATAAAAAAAATCACCCAAGTAAAACAGGTAAAATCATCAACAATTACAAAGGCATATTGTGCACCTCCAATACTATGTGTATGAGATGGACCAAATAGGTCAATGTGCAAAAGTTCATAAGGTCAAGAAGTTGATACCATTTTCTTTTGTTTGCGAGAACTCTTGGTTTACTTACCAAACTGACATGAATCACATATCTTATCTTTCACAAATTTGATTTTGGAATGCCTCTTATAAGATCTTTATTGACCAACTTATTGAGATTGTCCAGTGTTGTATGTCCAAGCCACCGATGCCAAAACCATTAGCGCTCATTTCTAACTACAAACACTTCATACTTTATATTGATAGATCAATAGTATTGATGACATAAATAAATAAAAATAATAATTAGCAGAAATCAAACAAGAATTATTACTATCTAAAACAACACATGCATGTTTATTGAATGTAACAGTATAGTCTTTATCATACAATTGACTAACATTAAGCAGATTATGTTTTAAGCCATTTACCAAAAGAACATCATCAACGGAGTAAGATTAACCAAAAATAATGTTACCTTTACCAATTGATTTACCTATGTTATCATCTCTGAAAGATAACATCCTTCTACTTTTTCCTTGATAGCGATGCGAATTATTTGCTAATGTCGGTCGTGTGATTTGAGCATCCACTATCAGGTACCATCGATCTTTAGTACTAACTATCATGGAGGTTATTACATTGTCATATAGAGATCTAAAGAAATCCAAGGTTTGTAGTCTTGATCAAATACAGTCCGATATACCCTGAAGAGAAAGGCATACGATAGAACCTGTACAATCTAACTTGGAGAAGAAATTGAGCTCAAACAGATCCACCAGATCCGACCCAAAGTTGTTGTTGTGTCAAAAGAGCAATACATTGTTACCTGAAGTACCAACCAGTTGGTTGCAGTCGATTGTCAATCTTCCAGACAGCAGCAACAGCAACCTTCTTCATCTTCATCTTCATCTTCTCTTTGAACATCTTCTCGCTTCGCTCCATTCTCTTCACATCGAACATAGTATGCAAGACATAAATCCAACAAGACTACTACAAATTAGTATTGTTCATAGCATCTCAAAGCCAACCATGATAGGAAATGATATCCTATGAAACTGAAAGTTAAGACAAAATGCAGGTGTTGTATGCTGCGACATATTCCGCTTGTACCAGGCTGAATAAAGGGCAAAAGAGAAAGTCTAGACAAAATGTGTACAATATTAATTAGCCCTCTTTCAGAAGTAGTGGCAGCTAAAACAAGATACAGCTTAGCTGTCTCTTTATAACATGTTCTCTGTCATTGATTCAAGTTATTCCATTATTCGGATCGATAGAGCTAGAGTTATTGGGTTTCTAAACGGCTCTGTTTTTATGGACCCACACCTGCGCATATGGAAGCTCCCCTGAACACCCAAGAATCCTATGCAAACTGTGTCTCTCTTGAAAATTCTCTCTCTTGCTCGAAGGGTACAGCATATGCACTATTTTAGCACTATAATTGCTAAGAGAATATTCTCACCATCTCTTGTATTCAAAAACAAATTCAACAATGCAGTAAACATATATGTATGCCATATGTTAGAAGTTTTTACCAAACGATCCCACTTTTTGTAAGTATGTACCAAACTGTCACTGTTTGAAAATTTAATACCAACAAGTCTCTGTCGCTAACTGAGTTAGCTCTCTTAATAATTTTCTTCGCGCTATCTCAGTTAACGTGTGTTAGGGGATAACACTTTTTTCCTCAAATAGGGTGTACGAAAAAACTCACCAAATATAGACACGCTAACTCCGTTAGCGTGCCTATTTAAACCACTCACGCTAACGGGGTTAGCGTGATAGGTGGACAGTAGGGGAAACTACTCCTCAAGTAAGGGTGTAGGCAAAAAACTCCAAGCATAGACACACTAACCCCGTTAGCGTGCCCCTTTATACCAGGCGCGCTAACCAGGTTAGCAAGTGTCGATTGGGATCATATTAAATAAAGCTCGTTATCTCACTCTCATCTCACTTCTCCTCACTTCGAAAACCCAAACCAGACGAGTTTAAACCCAAAACCCCCAAACCCTAATCTCCGATTTTGCCCTCTACCCATCCCAATCTGTCGAAAATTTCAGTGGAATCTCTTCATCACTCCCAAAACACTCATCTTAATCAACAATTTCCCCAAAAAATGCCTATTTAAACCCATAGACCATTTTCCCCAAATTTTCGAAAGGAGAGGATCAATAGTCGACTTCGAATATTCCACCCTATAATCGTTTGTAAGTGTTCGTAACTTATGCTACATAACTTTTGCAATTTTGGGTCTAGGGTTGGATTTGCAATGTTGGATTCATTTGTGTAAGTACGTATAAAATTTATTAAAACGGGTTAAATTTTGGTTGTGTAATTAATAAAAATTAAACCAATATTAAGTAAGTCTACGTCGTACTAATTGTGTTTGTTGAAATTAACCTATAGTTCACAATGCATGAGTGGGATATGCAATGATAGTAACATTGTCATATAATTCGCTACATCGAGTAATTGAAGGTAGCCTTGTCTATACATCGAGTAGTTTGGTGCCAATGTGACCTTTTGAGTAATATTGTTTTATATTTAAATTTTGAAAATTAAACATTGTTAATTGTATAATTAATTTATAGCAATTTTAAGTTAAATTTGTTAACATATATTATCAAACATGTAGGATTCAATTTGATATAACATATGGCACGGACAATGGGTAATCCCGAAGAAGGGAGTAGTAGTAGACCTCCAACAACCCGGAAAGGTCCACGGACATGTCATGGACAACCTCCCAAAAAAACTCACCGTGGTGGACAGAGACGTACCAATGTAAGATGATTTGACATTAATTTCATACGTTTAATTTTAACATCAGGAAACTTATAAATTTATATGTTGAATTTCAACTTTTTTTGGTATAGGATAAGGCCGGTCCTTCTTCTTCTCCGTCAACTCAAATGGGCCCGTCTCCTCCTCCTCCAAATCAACCTGGCCTTTCTTCTCCATCTAGTCAGCCGGGACCATCTTCTTCCTCATATGTTCCTCCAGTGGTTCTCGGTCTGATAAACTCGAAGCTTTTGACTTTACAAAGTCAGCATCGCTCTAAAGCCGTTTGGAAGGAAATTATTCAGAGTGTAGTTTTCGGGGGCATGGCACGTTAGAGATGCATCACCATATACATGAGATATTACAACAATGTGGGTTATACGGCATCAGGTTGATGATCTCCATTAAGGCCGACCAACCCTTATTAACAGTCCTTCTCGAGAGATGGCATCCCGAGACACATAGTTTTCACTTGTCGGTCGACGAGATGAATGTGACACTGCAAGATGTTGCTATAATAACACGTCTGCCAATTGATGGACTGGCCGTAACTGGCACAATGAACTTTGAACCGGAGTTCATTATCCATGAGTATCTCGGTGTAGAGGTGGATCGATCGGCCCTTGTAGGTAAATCGGTGAGAGTGAAATGGTTGAAGGAAACATTCTCTGGTACGCTGACTAATGCCTCCACTGAGTTGCAAGTACATTGTTACTGTTGGGCCTACATAATGACACTGTTCGGAGGTGTGATGTTCCCAAATTCCTCCGGAGATTCAGTGTCGTTAATGTACCTACCACTAATCACCGATCTTGGTGGAGTCGAGGCATACAATTGGGGTAGCGCTGCGTTGGACACACTGTATAGAGCCTTGTGCAATTGCTCTCTCGGTGCCAAGCAGATGAACGGACCAATGTTGATGCTACAGGTATGGAGTTAGGAACGAATACATATTGGCCGACCTATTGTCGCAAAGCAATCACCAAAGTGGGCAAATCTTCCTGAGGATGAGAACATGAGGCCACCGCAAGATGTGTATTGGACGGGTTCGTTGACGTGGAAGGCTAGCCCTAATAGATGTCTCTCATATTACCGAGATGAGCTTGACCACTTAGCAGACAATTGTGTTAAGTGGCAACCATATACCGAGGCACGTTTAGCGAGATTGCCTCCACTTTGTACCTCGGCTCCTCAACTGTGGTTGACAAAAGCACCACTTATCCACTTTAGCACAGTTGAGAACTATTTTCCAGATAGAGTACTCTATCAATTTTGGTTGCTTCAGAATATTCCAGTCCACCAACCGTACAATGTCGATCTACATAGTGTCACCGGTATGGATCGACAAGCAGCTTACAGTTGGGCAACTTCATTGCACGTGCACATGGATATTTGGAACAACCATCGTCTCGATCACGTACTTGCAAATATTCCCCCGTTCGATGCGTCTTCTCATGTCCTTTACATGATGTGGTATAGG
Source organism: Hemerocallis citrina (assembly GCA_017893485.1). Taxonomy (NCBI): domain Eukaryota; kingdom Viridiplantae; phylum Streptophyta; class Magnoliopsida; order Asparagales; family Asphodelaceae; genus Hemerocallis; species Hemerocallis citrina. Next base: position 180,220,024 of record CM030360.1, read on the forward strand.
AGAATGACTCGCATTTACATTTCTCCAACAAGCCAACTTCCAGTGGGCGTCCAAGTACCGACACGGAGACATGCCGCCGATCCAGCATACACGTACTCCATTAATTTACCATTGTTCCAACCTAAGACACAACTGCTTCGGAGTGTTGTAAGTTTTTTGTCTACCAATCTACCAAATTTTATTTATTGAATTTATTATTACGTTTCTTTTCTTTTTGTGTAGATAGCCCAAACATGGATTCAAGCGAAAGAATGCGCGAAAGTATTGAAGAGTAATGTAGCCGAACTGTTGAAGGTATTCGTGCATAAAATTGTTGAGTCATGTCGTGTACAAGCAGATCTCGTCGGCGAAGGCAACAGAATAGATACGATATTGTCCGGACCCGGGCACCAAACAGGTCGTCGGAAGACAGTGACTACAAAATCTCGTCCTCGTCCAATAATACAAGAAGAAAGACAACGACGAAGAAGGGAGCCGTCTCCACCGGTTGATGAAGTCCAAAAAGAGGAAGAAGAAGAACTTGACGAAGATAATATTCCCCTTTCCGGCTTAACTCAGGCAAGCCCGAAGCATCCAAAACATTCAAGGAAACATCCAAATCTATTCACCCCTTTGTAGGTAAATCTATTCACTCCTTGTCTTAGAGATCAGGCTTGAAGTTTGTAACTCAGGCTTGAATTTTGTAATGTTTTTGAAAATGTTTGAGACTTGGAATTCCTTTGGAGAAGTGTTTAAAGTTTTTAATGTTTTTTGGAATGAAGTTTGTAATATTTTGTTCGTTGTGGTTGGATTGTTTCTGAAAATGTGTAATGTTTTTGTGTCCTAGCTGTGTTTGAGACCTGGTTTAATATGCTGCGTTCAAGATTTGTGTGTTTGTGAACTCTTATGTCTGAAGTTTCTATATGTTGGATTATGATCTGTGACATGGGTTTGAAGTTTGTATATGTTGGTTTTTGATTGCTTGGGAATGATATGTTGAGAAAGATATGATGATATGTTAAGAATGTAAATGTGGATATGTTAAGATTGTGTATTCAAGTATCAGCTTTAGATTTTTTAAATTCTGTTTGTGAAACTAGGAACACACGTTAACTTAGTTAACGAACTTGGTAAAAAAAGGCACGTTAACTGAGTTAACAAGTGTGACTTTCTCAAATTTCCAGAAACTGTCAAGTTTCTGGAAATTTCAGATGACAACAATCGTTAACTCAGTTAACGGCCTTGGTAAAAAAAGGCACATTAACTGAGTTAATGAGTGTGGCTTTCTCAAATTTTCTGAAACTTTCAAGTTTCTTGAAATTTCAGATAACAACAGTTGTTAACTCAGTTAATGGCCTTGGTAGACAATGGCACATTAACTGAGTTAACGAGTGTGGTTATCTCAAATTTCCAGAAATATGAAAGTTTCTAGAAATTTCAGATGACAACATTCGTTAACTCAGTTAACGGCCTTAGTAAAAAGAGGCACGTTAACTGAGTTAATGAGTGTGGCTTTCTCAAATTTCCAGAAACTTTCATGTTCTGGAAATTTCAAATGACAACAGTCGTTAACTCAGTTAACGACCTTGGTAGACAGTGGCACGTTAACTGACTTATCGAGTGTGGTTATCTCAAATTTCCAGAAACTTGAAAATTTCTAGAAATTTCAGATGACAACAGTCGTTAACTCAATTAACGGCCTTGATAAAAAGAGGCACGTTAACTGAGTTAACGAGTGTGGCTTTCTTAAATTTTCAGAAACTTTCAAGTTTCTGGAAATTTCATATGACAACAGTTGCTAACTCAATTAACAGCCTTGGTAGACAGTGGCACATTAACTGAGTTAATGAGTGTGGCCATCTCAAATTTCCAGAAACACACAGATGAATACACCTAATCTAATGAGATTCAAATTTACATCTATCATACATTCATTCAAAATAACAAATACCATACATTGATTCAGGAACTTCAAAATATTTAACAATACAAACTTCAAACCAAGATATTAAAGATCTGAAAATATTCAACAAAATACAATATTACAATCATTCAATGATGGCTTTGAGTAGATTGACTTGAGTTTTTTCGACATCTGCGGCTATTGTGACCTCTCAAACCGCATTTTGAACACGTCATTTCGGAAGCCCTACTAGACTCATCTCTTACATCCATATCATTACTAACTCTCGTACTCTTTGGACGACCTTTCTGAGAACATCGAAGGTTCGGATCAGCTACAAGTCTGTTTCCAGTATTAACAGGCCAATATGCAGGATCTAGTGTAGGATGAAAATTGGGAGCTCATGTCTGTGCTAACGAAATAATTGAATAGAATGTATCAACATACGGATTGTAATTAATAGCGCGATATGCACAAGCAGCTAGAACATGAGAACATGGTATATGATATAGCTAAAATTTTTGGCAAGTACATGTTTTAGTGCCCAAGTTAATTGTGTACAAGTTACCACTCTTTTGATTCCCACCTACTCTTCGTATACCTGTTTTGACTGCAAAAACACCAGGCTGATGGCTAAACAATATCACTTCATGCATGTTGGCCCTTTCATCGGATATCTATCAAATCCTGTACTCTTTGTGCAAAAAATTTACCTTCACTAATGAGCTTGTTGGCTAACTGACGCCTGTAGCAAAGTACGAAGTAAGACCGTAAAAGATCATGTCCACAATAGCAGTTACTGGTAAATTACGGCTACCTTTTAATACCGAGTTGAAAACATCTGATAGGTTGGAAGTCATTATGCCATATCGTCGTCCTCCAGCTTTAGAAAGTGCCCATTTGTCAACTAATTTCTCTTTCAACCAATTTGCCGCTTCCATATTAACTGTTTCCAGTTCCGCGAGTTTGCTTTGAAAATTTTTGAGTTGGTTTTGACATGCTATGATTTTAACTTTCGTCCTCATTGGTTTGCTACCAAATTTGGTAAAGAAATTTGTAGCGAAATATCGCATACAATAACGATGATATGCATTTGGTTCGTTCCATGCTCCGTTCTATAAGTCCATGGCCACCAAAATACTAGCGTGGTGATCAGAGATAACACATAAACCAAACCGATCGGTGACATAAAAATAAATGCAACTCATAAACCATGTCCATGTATAAACACTCTCTCCGTCCACTATTGCGAAGGCAAATGGAAACATACAATTATTCGCATCCGGTGATACGGCTATTAACAAACAACCCTTATATTTTCCATACAAGTGTGTCTCATCAACACTTATAACAGGTCTGCATGACTTGAACCCTTCAATTGAAGCACCAAATGTCCAAAACACTCCCCTGAATGTCTCTTTGCCAGGACAGGAATCATGCTTATCCCAATAGATAATAGTTCCTGGATTTGCTGCTTGTATTGCTGATAGAAGTAAAGGCAACTTAGTACACGCGCCTTCAAATGACCCGTACAACTTCTCAATAGATTTTTGTTCTGCAATCCAAGCCTTCCTATAAGATATCTGATAATTCAATTGTAATTTGACTATCTCAATAATGGCCCGCGGTGTTATTCCTATCTGAGCCTTCATAACATTCATAATCAAATTGCATACAAGTTTAGCATCAACTTTGCAGTGGTTTTTATTCAATGCGTGATTCACACATGTATGCAGCCCTACCAGTTTTTTAACCACAAAATTTGTCCGTCCCTTCGGAACGATTGCACGTAATCTCCACGGACAATCACCCTCACTTGCAACCGGTGGGATTTGCACCATCTCCTCAAGTGAACATTTTCTCGGAGCCAATTTACATTTTACAACAAATATGGTAGGTGAAGATTTCATTGTGATAAATTCCCGATGTTCGTTGATGGAGTATAACTTTACCGCATGTTGAATTGCTTTTTTACTTTGAAACTCTTGCCCAATGTAGAACTCATCTATGGTGGATGAACCGGATGACTCTTGTGGACCATTGTTTACTCTCGCACTTTGTGCCATTTTCTCGGTAACATAAACGTTGACATTATTGAAGCCATCGGTAAGGTTTACATCAACATCATTACTCTCATTTATATTAATATTTACATATTCATCTTCTTCTTTCTCGTCTTCATTTGTAATCTTTCTTCAAGTTCATTGTCTGTTTCTTCGTCTTCTTCTACATCATCGACTAAATAATTATTAACGTTAGAATTTTCAAATATCCTGAAAACATTGGTATTCGGACCGAAATCATTAATCAAACTTGGTTGACGTGGCAATTCAAATTCAGTAGGATCCGGGCTTGTAGTATTTGTAAACGTGTCTTCTTGTGAGGACGGTGGGATTGCATGAGATGTTTGAACTGGATTCGAAATGATCGTATGGATCGGCAATTCACGTGCGGAGCATGAACCAAGGTTAGCATGTGGTTGGACATTAATATTTTTGGTTTGCTGAATATATAACTCTAATGCAGACCAACTAAAATTTGGATCAAGTGCTCTACCAATCATGGACTTCAGAGAGTTGTCATTTCCTATGGGCACAGTCATAAAATATTGACCATCACCTTTTCCCACTGCATAACGTGCTAAAATTTTAAATTTTCATCGCTTTTTATCCCAATTAGTAACCTCATAAACATTCTCAACAAGTTCTTCAATTGTGATTGTACGGGGTACCCAAACTATTTCGGGATCAACGACACTATAACAACAACCTATTTTTGGGTCACGGATAATTTCACCACCAAAATAAAGCCAAATAGGAATATCGTAATCCATACCTATACATATTTATAAAAAAATAATCATTATCTACTAAACAAAATATATTCAATAAAATGATATATAAATCATACCTTGAAATTAATGATAAAAAAAGCTGAGCAATTTCAAGCTTTGAGAAGATGGCGTAGTGAATGGGTTGATAACAAATCCGCTATGTGAATCCCCAAACAAAGAAAAGCCCAAACATGGATTTAGGGTTTTCAAAGTGGGAGGAGATATGATTGTGAGAGAAGAAGAAGATGAATGTGAGAGAAGAAGAAGAAGATCCTTTAAGATTTTGTAGGTATTTTTGAGTAAGATCTACAATTGGGATGCTAGGGTTTTGGAGTTGGGTTCCGAAATTGGGAGAGAAAGAGAAGAGAGAGACACTATAAATATAATGATACAGCATCAGCGATTGTGATTTAATAGGGTCCCAAATGACATAGCACGCTAACCCGGTTAGCACTCCTGGTATAAAGAGGCGCGCTAACGGGGTTAGCATGTCTGTACTTTGGGTTTTTTGTTGTCCACCTATCACGCTAATCCCTTTAGCTTGAGTGGTTTAAATAGGCACGCTAACAGAGTTAGCGTGTCTATATTTGGTGAGGTTTTTTCGCACATCTCCATTTGAAGGGAAAAGTGTTATCCCTTAGCACACGCTAATAGAGATAGCGCGCAGAAAATTAGTAGGGGCGCTAACTTAGTTAGCGACATGGATTTTTTTGTATTAAATTTTTGAACAGGACTAGTTTGGTACATACTTACTGATATGGCTAATAATAGGGTTAAATCGGAGCCGTTCAAATTTGGCACGAATCTTAAAGTTACAGGGGCAAGATGGTAATTTCACCTACAGACGGGTCCGAATTGGGAACCGGGTCTCTCCTCTTGGACCCGCTAACCCATGAACGGACTTGTTCAACTGAGAACGGGTCACAACCCGTTAAGGACCAGGTCAACAGGATAGGAGGAAATCCTGGCTCGTCCTTATCTGCTGAAGATGGTTTCAACCACTTCAATCTAGTCACACCGGGAAGTAGGGATTCGTTCTTATCCCGAAGTAAATCCCCACAGCGACTATAAATATCCCCTTACCTCCTACCGTTACAAGGTGATCACTCTATGTCTACCTAAGCTCTTTCTCTTTACTTTTCTGAGTATTGACAAGAGCGTCGGAGGGTTCATCGCCGGGATCCATCCCGGTGTTTCGAATATTTGTGTAGGTCATCGGGAGCACCAAGGAGTCAACTTGCCAACAAGGAAAGAAGTCAGATTCATCCCATTCGAGTTCCTACGAATCCACAAACTCTGTCTATTGCCCCCACACCAAATTCAGCGGCAACAGATTGGCGCCGTCTGTGGAAATCTCGAATAACCATCCGACCCTCCTCCTCCAACCAAAGCTACTCCTAGCAATGCCTCCCAAGAGGAAGTCCGCGAACTCCAACTGTAGAACAACCGCTTCTCATCCTCCTCCTCCTCCTCCTCTAGAAGATCTCCCTCCGCCCGTCCAGCCGGCCATACAACTCAAACAGCAAATCCCTCAGTCTATCCTGCAGCCTATAGGGCCCCAAGCGACCGTGGGGGAGCCCTCTTGGCGAAGCTGCCAAAAGAAACTTATGCATCAGGTTTGGGTTTCCATCCACAATGCCTCCACAGATTCCATGGCTTCGCATAGCCCTCTAACACCGAAGGATCTGAGGGATGTGCTCAACAACCAGCAGAACGAGCCTGGACCCGATCCGAATCCTCCTAGACGAGAGGCAGACCTGTGAGGCAAACCCTCATCAGGATCACCTCAGGGATCGGTCACCACACTGATCAGACCACAGAGGGTCCAACTCTCCTTGGAGGTGGAGGGAGTCACCCCAGCATTGCCCAAGGTGAAGTCACTCCCCGGCTGGCCGTCCTGCAGCTCAAGCCCATCGGGAGCAGGAGGCCCCCGTCACGAGGGCAGAATTTCAATAATTCCAGGAGGCGGTCCTTCGGGCACTCAACACTACCCCCAACAACAACCATCAGGCTCCTACCCTCATCCGTATCCTCGTCATCATCGCCACTCCCGCAGTCCTCAGTCGGCTCCGAGCCATCACTGCCATTCCCTAAGTCCTAGGCCGTCTCCAAGCCATCGCCGCCCTTCTCCTAAACATCGCTGCTGCTCTCGAAGTCTGCGGTCCATTCCGAGTTAACCCCATTGTTCTATCAGTTTACGACCTACTCAAAGCTACCACCATAGCACCAGCCCTCTTCGACACGAAGACGAGTCTCGGGGTTCAGCGAGGCAGGACCGAAGGGAGAACTCGGTCTATCGCCATCTCCACGAGATGGAGAGGCGCCTCGGCCAGCTCGACTGAGACGAGGAACGACGGGCGAGGGACCTCTGCCCAAGCAGGCCCCTATTCTCCTGCACCATCATGGAGGCCCCAGTCCCAGACAACTTCAAGCCTCCACACTTCGAGAGTTACACCGGGGAGTTAGACCCCGCAGATCATATTGAGTTTCAAAACTCTCATGATGATCCATCATGCATCCGACACCCTCCTCTACAAGACCTTCCCGGCCACACTCAAGGGGCCAGCTCGAGAGTGGTATTCTCGACTTGCACCGGCATCTATCTTCTCCTTCGACTAGTTTGAGGGCCTCTTCCTCACGTATTTCGTGAGCAGCCGCCGCTCCAAAAAGACGAGCATCTCCTTATTGTTCCTCAGTCAAAAGAAGGGCGAGCGATTGAGGAACTACGTCAAGCATTTCACTGCTGAGGCCAGATCCATCGCCTCCTTGGAACACTTGGTGGCCACGGTCTCCTTCTAGTCCAACGTTTTCAACACTGATCTCAGGGCGTCTGTTACCGCTGATTTCGGTGTGGGGGTAAACAGATAGAATTTATGAGTCCGAGAAAAACCTGAACAATTGACTCAGCCTTCTTGCTCCCGCCGCGACCTGCAAGGAAGTGCGAGACACCGGGATTGATTCCGGCGACGCACCCTCCGACGCTCTTGTCAGTAATCAGGAAAATATTAAGAAAGAGCTTAAGTGGTGAAAAAGTGATTAACCTGGTCTTGGTGGTAGAGGGGTTGTATTTATAGTCGCCTTTGGAACGGTTAGGGACCTGATTTCCTGCTTAACAGCAAGGAGGAAAATCCTCCCATTCTGTTTTGGGAAATTAGCCCATGATTCCCGGTGGGAGCAAATCAGGGCTGTTGATATGGCTAAATCAGGGATCCTGATTTGCCCCTTGTTGATTTGGGTTCGCCTTGAGTCGGGACCCGAACCCAACGGGTGTGGATCCGTTCGCGGGTTATTGGATCTGTGAGAAGAAGATTCAGTACCCGCCTTGGATCCACTTGAATGTGAAATTACCATTTTACCCCCGAGCATCAAGATTCGTGCCCAATCTGGACGGCTCCGATTTAACCCCATTTTTAGCCATATCACGAGCCCCCCACTCCTAAAGACTGAGTGTGATCAGACTTTGAGGAGTAGTTTAACTGTTTTAGTGGCTGGTGGAGTTGTATCGGTGTCCGAATGGAGGATTTTGAATCTCGAAGGGGGTAGTGAGGTAATTTTTGACGTCGTGTGCGGTTCTTTAGCTGCATCGGGTATCTGGCGGTCTTTTATCTATTTTTTCGAAGTACTTATTTAATTTTGCGATGTGTTTGCTAATCGTTTGGGGGTCTTAGCAGTATATTCTAGGTAATAATTGTTCGTTCAGAGGTTCGAAAATGTGCCTCCGAATTTCCAACTATTTTCCAGAATTTTTAGCTAATTTTCCGAATTTTTAGCAATTTTTTCGCAATTTTTAAATAAATAAAACGATTTAAATAGATAAAAAACGATTTTAATACCGATTAATGACGTGGCTCGATCTGAACCGTTGATCACGGACGAGCACGAATTTCGGAAGGATCTGACGGTTGTTATCGCTCGGCAGCTCTTTTCTCCGTTTACGAGCACGGAAAGGCACTTGCTCGGCTGCCGACCGGAGACCAGGGGGTTCGGCTATCCGAGCGACGTGGCGCAATCTGAGCCATCGGATGGCGGCACGTTTCCCAAGAAAACATTATCTTGTCGCGTAGTGTCCTCGGCGTTCGATCTAGACCGTTCATCACTAAGAGCGCGAATTTCTGAAAGATCCAACGGTCGTAGTAGCTCGGTTTCTTTTTTTCTCCATTTACGAGCTCGGAATGGCACTTGCTCGGCTGCCGACCGGAGGATATGGGGTTCGGCGATCCGAGCGACGTGGCGCAATCTGAGCCGTTGGACGATGGCGTGCATCTCAAGGCGGGCATATTTCTCAAGAAAACACTATCTTGTCGTTTAGTGTTCTTGGCGAGATCTGGGCCGTCTGATTGAGATCATGCGCGAAAGTTGAGGAGAAAGTGCGTTTTCTCCGTTTGCGAGCTCGGAAAGGCACTTGCTCGGCTTCCGACCGAAGAGAGGGGGTTTCGGCCGGACGAGCGACGTGGCGCAGTCTGAGCCGAGACGATCCTGTTCCCAAGGGCATTAATGTTGCTTTGGGGTTTGTGCGGCGTTCCACTTTCCCCAGGTTATTAGGGATAACTCCTTCAATTAATGTGCGGCGTTTCGACTTTCGAGGATCATAATGGCTGGTTCTTGGAGGTTAAGCTATAAGTACTCCATTCCCCTTGTTATTTCAGTCGCAATCAACATAGAGTTTCTGACCTCGGAGGTATCTGCCTTGGGCAGCTTCTCTTTTGAGGTCCGGAGGGGTGGTTGCTCTTCTACCTGGTTTTCCCTCTGTTCCTGACGGCCCCAAAGTGGATGTCAGGAGCGGGGGGGCAACGAGGCAGTAGTGGTGACGACCGTAGTCCGGACCCGAGGGGTGAGCTAGTTCGGAAGGACGGGTGGTCGTTCTTCCACCAAGATCTTCTGCTTTCCCTGTTTGCTCCGCAGCGGGTGTCAGGGTCGGCAGAGATCATGGTGGGAGAGGTGATCATCCATGTCCGAATCCGAGGGGTGAGCTTGTTCGGGAGGACGAGCGGTCGTTCTTCCACCATGATTTTTTTCGGGCCGTCTGAGCTCGTTGTTTGTAACTGTGAAGGCGCGGTTGCCAGAGTCCTCTGCCAGGCCGAGCCTTCCAGTTGCAACCAACTAGCTCGGAATGGTGCGCTTCTCCTGATCTCTGAGTGTTGATGGGTCCCCTCTCATCTCTGTCTTCCTTCCGGGCTGATGCCTTCTGATGGATGTCAACCCGGAGGAGTTAGAGATGGGGGGAGTGCCGATCTGTTTTTGACCGGGGCCCGTGGGTCGGTCGAATATCGACTGAACGCGGGACCTGGGGGGTGCTCGCCGAGGGCGGTGCCTTAAAACTTTGAATCAAAATTTTTCATGGTTCCTTTAGACACAGGTGGGATGTCCGAGGGTTCAGGAGTCCGAGCGGCGTGGTGCAATTCGAGCCGTTGGATGGTGGCGCGCATCTCAAGACGGGCACCATTCTCCAGAAAACACTATCTTGTCGTCTAGTGTTCTCGGCGAGATCTGGGCCGTCTGATCGAGATCATGCGCGAAAGTTGAGGAGAAAGTGTGTTTTCTCCGTTTGCAGGCTCGGGAAGGCGCTTGCTCGGATTCCGACCGGACCCTGTGGCAGACAAGTTCGGATTGCTTGTAGCTCGGATTCAGATCCCCTGGAGCCGAGCTAGTTGACTTGGTGATGGAGACAGTGGTGATGGGCCTTCGTGACGTTTCGAGAGCAGCCCAAAAGTTGCAAACTTTCGTTTGGAAGTCCAAGGGACGTTCCATTTTTACTATAAATCTTCACCCCCCCCCTTAGACCAAGTCTCACTTTTCACTTTTACTCTCACTCTTCAGTTTTTACTTTGTTTCGAAGTTTTTAGCTCTCTGGTGGCATTACTAGCTGTCGCGGTAGCGTTCCTTGTTTCCGGCGAACTTTCCGACCGCACCTGTCACTTCAAGGTTAGTCTCTTTCCCTTCTCTTTTAGGAAAAATGGTTAAGATTACGGATGAGACCCCCGCCTTGGAGCAAGCCGTTGGCCGAGGGGATAAAGGGAAGGGAGTAGTGGAGCCGAGCGAGCAGGACGTCGTTCGTCCGGACAATGAGGGCGAAGTGGCCGAGCTACCCGAGGAAGTCGTGGCGGAGTCCCGAAAGGGTAAAGCCGTGGTCACGATAGTGGAAACACCGAAGAGAGCGGGGGCGTTCGGTCGGCAGCCTATCGCCCTGTCGAGCGTGGGAGGCGTCCGGGATTACGCCGAGGATACCTTGGAGAGAGTCACTCAAGGTACGGCTAAGCTGGTGGAGGAGAACGAGCCTAGGGAGCTGTCCGAGGTGGACCATAGGATCTCGACTCTTACCGAGACCGATCTTCGTCTGATCCGAGAGGGTTTCCGGATCCCGCTTGAGTATGTACTGCTCCTCCCTGGGCCGGGATTCCGAGCCAACACAAAGTCCTCGTCGGACGTATGTGTCTTTCCGGTCGACTCCCTCATTGCCGGACTCCGCTTTCCCCTCCACCCGTTCGTGGTTGAAGTCCTGGTCTGGTACGGTTTGAGTCCCGCCCAGCTGATGCCGAACACATGGAGGCACGTCGTGGCGTTCGTCCTCCGATGCCAAGAGGTCGATGCCAAGCCGACTATGTTCCTCTTTCGGAGTCTCTTCCGACCTTGCCAGCCAAGGCGGGACGAGCAGAGGTTTTTCCTTTCTCCTCGGACGGGAGTTAAGTTGATCGAGAACCCGGACTCGATCAAACATTGGAAGGAGAAGTACTTCCTCGTCCGAGCCCTGACGCCATGGGTGATACCGACGGTTTGGGCGAAGGAAGGTCTGCCCAAGCGGACCAAGAGAGAGGCGGCGCTGAGTGAGGAGGAGGCGGAGGTCCAGAAGAAGCTCCTCGCCCTGCCAGCGCTAAGCTGGAAAGATATCACTGAGGAGCACCTGTTCCGAGGGGGTCTCAGTCCGATCGACCCTAGTATGCTTCTGGTATTTATGCCCTTTGCTTTAAGTTCATGAAAATTTTTTTAAGTTTTTTCGTTCGGCTTGTGCAGAGACGATGAAGCTGGACTACAAAGCTCTGGTGGCGAAGGGTAGGTCAGAGCAGGAGAAGAAGAAGAGGCCGTTGGCGGCGCCTCAGGACAATCGAGCCCCGAAGAAGCCTTCGGTCGAGAAGACTGCCGACCGACCGAAGGTCGCGGTCCTCGAGCAGGGGGATATCACCGTTCTGGATCCCCCTACTTCGGAGGTGCCGACTCCGACCTCGAAGGTGGATGCTCCCGGTTCGTCGAGCGGTACGTTCGGCGTGACGGAGGTGCTGTCCCTCCAGGTTCCGCCCCTCACTGCCGAGGCGGAGAAGATCTTGACCGAGCGTCATAAGCAGATCTTCGTCCCCGACTGGCAGGTGATGAACGTCGACGGCTTCTTGGGCGACGGCAACATCTGCATGGAGGCGGTGAAGCACTTGCCGACCCCCATGGACTGAGCGACCCTGAAGGCCGGGCAAGCAGGGGACGCCGTGATGCAGATTGCTCGGAATACTATGTCGGTAAGTAGGCTGGGCTCTCCCTCGTTGAAATTTCTTTCCTGGAATTTTTTCTAAGTCTTTGGGTTCGGATTTTAATCCGCTGTTTTCTTTCAGACCCTCAGCCACTTTAATTTCCTGGTGGAGGAGTTCGCGAACAAGGAGCAAGAGAGGGAGCGAGAGAGGGCAGAGCGCGTCAAGGCTACGCAGCGGCTTGATGCCGAGCAGCTTCTCTCGACGAAGAGGGCTGCTGAAGTGAAGGGGCTGGAGCAGCAGCTGGCCAATGCCACTCAGCTGTCGAAGGACGTGGCGGCCAAACTCGAGACGAAGGAGAAGGAGGTGGCCGAGCTGAAGGAGGAGTTGGCCAACGCCCGGTCGGAAGCAGAGAAGGCTCGGAAGAGGGCGGAGAGGATCAAGGCCAAGCACCTGGAGAAGGTGAAGAAGGTGAGGAAGGCCGTGCAGGAGGAGGCCGCACAGCATATGATCCAGAACATGGAGGATGCCTACGGTCGAGCCCTGCTCCACGTAGCCGCCAAGAACCCGGGCTTCGACACGTCCTCCTACCATTTCTACGACCCTGTGGAAGGGGAGGAGGGGATCACCGAGGGTTTGCTCAGCCCCGAGGGGGAGACGAAACCTGTCGAAGGCCCAGGGGAGACCGAAGCCGAGGGCGAGGAGGAGGACAACTCCGAGGAGGAGAGTTGGAGCGAAGGCGGAGGCGAGGGCGATAGCAAGGACAAGGCCGGGGGGTCGACGGACCCGAGCGACAAAAAGGTCGACCCCTGACTCGGTTGTCTTTTTTAGTCTTGTGTCGTCTTGTTTATTTTTGTAAGCCTCATTGCGGACTGGCCACCGCTTGTGTAAAACTTTCACTTCGATTTTGAATGAAAACATTTTGTTTGGCCAAAATTTGTCCAAGTGTTGAGCTTCGGATTCATGTGTGACTAGTTGTAGATGTTTCCGTGTATTGCCCCATCGGATTTATCTCCACTTTTCAGGTAATTTTCGGTCCGATTACGGAGGTTGTATACCTTCGGAAGGAGCTGGCAAAAACGAAGGGCGAGCTCTTTCACAGCCGGCAGAATCGATTTCTCCTGCTCGGCAGGCTGGAGGAGACGAAGGCAGCTTTGCGTAGGTACTGTCGCGAGCTGTGGCAACTGCGGAAGTACCCCCCAGCTCCTTGTTCCGAAGGCGAAGTCGAGAGTCTCCGTAGAGAGCTCACTGCCGCCGAGCAGAGGAATGACGACCTTTTGGCTGAGGTCCAATACTTGGAGTTAGCGGAGAAAGAACGTTCGGCGGAGGGAGAGAAGCTGACTTCCGAGCTGGAGAAAGCGTCAAAGGAGCGCAAGAGGCTATCGGCCGAAGTCGACAGGCTCAGAATGATCACGATAGATAGGGGAATCGAGGTCACCCATTACCGACGGCTTGCGACCGATAGTGCCAACGCCTCGGGCTCGTCGAGGGCCCCCCGACCGAAGAAGTTGGCGAAGGACGACGCCTTGAGGGATAGAATCATCGAACTGGAGGAGGAGATCGCGTCGCTCAAACCCGTGCCTGAGAGAGCTAATGTTCGCAGCACGTCGTGCACTCGGGAGGAGAGTGAGAGGGGGATTACGTTTTACGAACTTGCGACGCGCTCGCCTATGACCAGGCAGAGTCCAGCCGACGCTCAGAGCGGTGCGGCCGTCTCGTCGAGCGGTGCCTCGCCCGGCATCGCAGTTAGAGCCAGCAGCGAAGGGGGGTCGCGCTTCGTTGGTTTAGGGTCAAGCTCGGAGGGCAGGCCTCGTCGTCCTCGCGTTTCCCTAAACCGAAGCATTCCCCTTCCGAAGAGGCCCTGATCCCGTCGTTTTTCATCCCTTCTGACTTATTGTAAAATGTTGTAGTGGAGTCGGTCCTGATGTATGCGAAGCCACCATATGTATATATGAATGCAAATCTGAAAGTTTCTTCAGAAAATTTCCAAGCGTCAGACTCCGGCAGTGCATTGAAACTTTGTTGTTTGTTTTCCCCTTTTTTCAGCTCGAGGCGTCCGATTCATATGCTGATCTGTACGGCTCGGATGATGACTCTGAATCCGAAGCCTCTTCTGGGACGGTGGCTCTGAGTCCTAGGAGCGTCGAGCTGGGGTTACGCCGAGCTGAAGGTGAGCGGGCTCACCTTTTGTCCGTCCTCGGCCTTCGGGAAGCTGAGATCCAGCGTCTGGAGAACAGGGTTACCGAGCTGAACCCTACAGAAGGGGACGAGGACTCGCAAACCGCATTCAGCAACGCTCTTCGCATTAAGTGTATTCGGCACAACCAGTCGAAGATTATAGCTGAGCGGGATGATTTGCTTTCGGAGATTCGACATTTGCAGACTGTGGTGGCGAAGCTCCGGAACGATCCAGGGGAGCTGCCATTCGAGGGGGACGAACAGTCGGCCGAACAGTCTAGTGAAGATTTTTCCATATGAAGGCTAAGTATAGGGGGTCGGTGTCGTGTGTTTTGTTTCCCAATGCTTTGTAACCATGAGAAGACGTGCTTTGTATTTTAGCCTGGCTGTTTAATAAAATATCTTTTATTGCTCTGCACTTCTGTCTCGTTTATAATTGTGTTGTCTGCGCCGAGGTCTGTGTTCCGTCGGCGGGAACGTTGAGCCGAACGGGCTACCATATGTACGGTATTTTGTCGTTTAGTGACTCTGACAAGGTACGGGGCGAGTTCCCAGACGGCTCTGTCCTCGAGAAAGCTCAATCTCGTCGTTTAGCGCAGTTGGCATGATCTGAGCCGTTGAGCGTGGGCACGAATCTCGAGGCGGCTCAGTTCCCAAGAGAACGCTATCTTGTCGTTTAGCGCAGGTGGCAAGATCTGAGCCGTCAGATCAAGATCATGCGCGAAAGTTGAGGAGAAAGTGACTTTTCTCCGTTTGCGAGCTCGGGAAAGCACTTGCTCGGTGGCCGACCGGAGACGTAGGGCTTCGGTCTTCGGCAAGTGGCCAAGATCGCTCGGATTGAATGGCCGAGCGAGGCTCCGGCATCGATCTTATGGGGAAACACATCGATCTGTTGGGTTCCCGGACCATTGTTGTAGCTCGAACGGTTGTGGGAGCAATTCCTGAACGACGATCTACCCCTGGTTCGTCCGGAGACGAGCCGAGGAGGTAAAGTCTAGCCGAGTGTTGGACTCCGAACCATCGGTGTAGTTCAACGGTTGTGGGAGCAATTCCGAACGGCGATCTACCCCTGGTTCGTCCGAAGGTGAGCCGAGGAGGTAAAGTCGAGCCGAGTGTTGGACTCCGAACCATCGGTGTAGTTCAACGGTTGTGGGAGCAGTTCCGAACGGCGATCTACCCCTGGTTCGTCCGGAGACGAGCCGAGGAGGTAAAGTCGAGCCGAGTGTTGGACTCCGAACCATCGGTATAGTTCAACAGTTGTGGGAGCAGTTCGGAACGGCGGTCTACCCTTGGTTTGTCCGGAGACGAGCCGAGGAGGTAAAGTCTAGCCGAGTGTTGGACTCCGAACCATCGGTGTAGTTCAACGGTTGTGGGAGCAATTCTGAACGGCGATCTACCCCTGGTTCGTCCGGAGACGAGCCGAGGAGGTAAAGTCGAGCCGAGTGTTGAACTCCGAACCATCGGTGTAGTTCAACGGTTGTGGGAGCGGTTCGGAACGGCGGTCTACCTCTGGTCCGTCCGGAGACGATCCGAGGGGATGAGGCCGAGCCGAACGTGGACTCCGAACCATTGGTTGAAATCACAATATAAAAAGCAGGTGATAAGAGGGGAGAAAAACATGCGAATTCACAAACATAATAGAGCTTTCTTTATTGATATTTGACGGCGAACCGTTTTACATAGTACAATTTGTGAAAAATGGGTTACAAGTCGGAGGACTGGAATGGCTCGATACTCCATGTTACTTAGAGTGGCGCCGGAGCACTTTCTTGGTATTTCAGGAGGTGGTCGGCATTCCAGGTCCTCGGAAGCTCTCTGCCCTCCAGGTCTTCAAGGCGATATGTTCCTGGCCGAACAACTTTCGTGATCCTGTACGGCCCTTCCCAGTTCGGGGCTAGCTTGCTCTTCTGACTGGGGAGGGATATAGCTAGCTTTCTCAAGACCAAATCTCCTTGTTAAAGGTTGGCGGGCCGGACCTTCCTGTTGTACGCCAATTCAACTCTTCTTCGGTAGATCTGCTGCCGAATCGATGCCCTTTCCCTCAGCTCGTCTATCAAGTCCAATTCTGCTCTGAGGTCTCTGGCATTCTGTGCTTCGTCATAGGTTGTGAGCCGAGGGGAAGGTATTCCGACCTCAAGAGGTATCACGGCCTCGGACCCATAGGTGAGGTTGAAGGGGGACTCGCCTGTGGGGGTCCGTTTGCTCGTGCGGTAGTTCCATAGGACGTTGGGGAGTTGGTCGACCCATAAGCCCTTGGAACTTTTGTCGAGCCTTTTCTTGATACCTGCGAGGATCTGCCGGTTGGCATTTTCTGCCTGTCCGTTCGACTGAGGATGGGAGACGGACGAGAAGCGCTGCTGAATGGCCAGGTCGTCGCATAGAGCTCGGAACGCTGCGCCTGTGAACTGAGTCTCGTTGTCCGTTACGAGGACACGGGGGACTCTGAACCTGCATATGATGCTCTTCCAGAAGAACTGTACCACTTTGTTCTCGGTTATAGTGGCGAGGGGCTCGGCCTTGACCCACTTCGAGAAGTAGTCAATGGCTACGACCAAGAACCTGAACTGACCCGGAGCTGGAGGGAAGGGCCCTAGTAAGTCCATGCCCCACATTGCGAAGGGGATGGGACTTGATAGGGAGGCGAGGTTGGCCTGAGGGAGGCATCGGATGCTAGAGTGTCTCTGACAGGAACAGCATTGCCGAACGTGTCGCTCGGCGTCTTGAAGGAGGGTCGGCCAGAAGTACCCATAATTCAAAGCTTTTCGGGCCAAGGACCTAAATCCTGAGTGTGCCCCTCCGATGCCTTCGTAGAGCTCTTGCAGGGCATATTCGGCCTGATCCGGAGAGAGGCACCTTAGGTACGGTCGGCCGTCTATCTGAGAGAAAGAGCGTTTGTATAGGATACCCTCGATCAGGACAAACCGCTCGGCCCGGGTCCTGACTCGGCGAGCCTCTTTGGGATCCGAGGGCAGAACTCCATCCCTTAAGAATTCTATCAATGGCTTCATCCAATTGTCTTGTAGCATGACTGGCAACGACTCTGCCGAGGCGGGCGTCTCATTTTCGATGCTCGGCTTAGAGAGGACTTCGATCAGCACGGTCTGTTCGAGACCTTGAAGTGAGGACGAAGCCAATTTGGAGAGGGCATCGGCCTGTGAGTTTTCTTCCCGAGGGACTCGTTCGATGGTGGCCTCTTCGAACCGGCTCAGGAGGTCCCGGACCTTGGCGAGGTACTTCGCCATTCGCTCGTCTCGGGCCTCATATTCGCCCGAGACCTGGTTCACGACTAGTTGGGAATCACTGTGAATCCGGAGGCGCTGGGCTCCAGCACTTCGGGCGAGTCCGAGCCCGGCGATGAGTGCTTCGTACTCCACCTCGTTGTTCGAGGCCTTGAAGTTCATGCGGATTGCGTACTGGAGGACGAAGTTGTCAGGGCCGTTCAGTATGATGCCGGCGCCGCTTCCTTCATTACAGGACGATCCGTCCATAAAGACTGTCCAGACGGGGGGTCCTTTCAGGACGTGGCCGACCTCAGGGATAGTGGACTCCACGATGAAATCGGCGAGGGCCTGTGCCTTAATTGCCGTCCGGGGCTGATAAGAGATGTCATGCTGACTCAGCTCTATGGACCACTTCATTAGCCGACCCGAGGTCTCGGGCTTGTAGAGGACCTGCTTTAGAGGTTGGTCGGTGGGGACGACGATGGAGTGGGACTAGAAGTATGGTCGAAGCTTCCTCGCCGCTGTGACTAGTGAGTAGGCCATCTTCTCTATCTTCGGATAACGGAGCTCGGCGTCCCGGAGGACCTTGCTCACGTAGTAGATAGGCCTTTGGGTTCGATCCTCCTCTCTCACTAAGACAGCGCTCAAGGTCTGCTCGGAAGCAGCCAAATAGACGAAGAGGGTCTCGCCCGGGACAGGTTGCTCACGTAGTAGATAGGCCTTTGGGTTCGATCCTCCTCTCTCACTAAGACAGCGCTCAGGGTCTGCTCGGAAGCAGCCAAGTAGACGAAGAGGGTCTCGCCCGGACAGGTTTGCTGAGTAGAGGGGGGTTCGTCAAGTACGCCTTCAACTGGTCGAATGATTCTTGTTGTGGTTGGCCCCATTCAAAACCCTTAGCCCCCCTGAGTGCTTTGAAGAAGGGGAGGCACTTTTCCCCCGACTTCGAGAGGAACCGACCGATAGCTGCGAGCCGACCGGTGAGCTTCTGCACCTCCTTGATGTTCCGAGGCGGGGCCATGTCTAATATGGCCTTAATCTTCTCGGGGTTAGCTTCGATTCCTCGCTGGCTTACCACGAAGCCGAGGAATTTTCCCGAGGAGACCCCAAACGCACACTTGTTCGGGTTCAGCCGTATGCTGTGCTTTCTCAACACGCCGAAAGCCTCCTGGAGGTCGGCTACATGATCGGTGCCGCTGGATGCTCTTGACGAGCATGTCGTCAACGTACACCTCCATGTTTCGGCCGATCTGGCTCTGGAAGACCTTGTTGACGAGGCGCTGGTAGGTGGCGCCCGCGTTCTTCAGGCCGAACGGCATTACCCGGTAGCAGTAGAGGCCTTGGTCGGTGACGAAGGAGGTCTTCGGAATGTCCGGAGGGAACATTCGGATTTGATTGTACCCCGAGAAGGCATCCATGAAGCTGAGGAGCTCATGGCCCTGAGGTGGCATCGATAAGGGTGTCGATGTTCGGGAGCGGGAAGGGATCCTTCGGACACGCCTTGTTCAGGTCGGTGAAGTCAATGCATATCCTCCACGAGCCATTGGACTTCTTGACCATCACAACATTCGACAGCCACTCGGGGTAATTTACCTCCTGTATGAACTTGGCCTTCAGAAGTTTATCAACCTCCTCCTTGATGGCCTGCTGTCGCTCGGGAGCGAACTTTCACCTTTTCTGCTGAACCGGTTTGCACCCCGGTTCGACACTTAGGCGATGGACGAGCAGTTCTTCGGAAATGCCGGGCATGTCCGCAGCCGACCATGCAAACAGGTCACGGTTGTCCCGGATGCATTTAATCAGGTCCGAACACAGTGCGGTTGGCAAGGATTTGCTGATGAGGAATTTCCGGCTCGGGTCCTCGTCCGAGAAGAGTACTTCTAACTCGTCCGCCGGCTCGGACGTTGGGCGGGCCTTCGGCTCGGGGATTTCTAGTGTCTCAAGCGAGAGCACTGGTCCCCCGGTGGAAGTCATGTAGCACTTCCGGGCTGTTTCCTGGCTTCCCCTGACTTCTCCTACTCCCGACCGAGTGGGGAACTTCATTTTCAAATGGTACGCCGAGGGGACAGCTTCCAGGGCGGCTAGGCCGGGTCGACCTAGAATAACATTGTATGCTGCCGGGACGTCGACGACCATGAAGTCCATCGGCTCGGTTCGGGTAGTAGGGGTGCTCCCCACAGTAACGTCTAGGGTTATCACCCCTTCGACGGTTACCGGGACCCCCGTGAACCCGTGGAGTGTGTAACCGGCCGGCTTGAGACGGTCCCGGGACAGCTGCAGGCCTCGGAAGGCCGAGAGGAAGAGGATATTGACCGAACTCCCATTGTCCACTAAAATCCTCTGCACCTTGAAGTTGGCCATGCGGAGGTCGATGACGAGGGCATCGCAGTGTGGGGTTCGGACCCCTTCGAGGTCGGCATCGGAGAAAGACACAGGGACGCCGAGACCTTTTGGAGGAGGGGCACTGTGGACCGAGTTGACCTCTCGGACGAAGGCCTTCCGGGAGGAATTAGAGGAGCCCCCCATGGGGCCTCCGTAGATCAGGTGCAGAACCCGTTCCTCCTCGAACTCGGGTGTCTCCTCGCGCCGCTCGGAGCGCTTGTTAGCCCCCCGAGGCGGAGGAGAGTTGCGATCTGTCCGATCGTTAGCCTTCACGAATTTGGCCAACTGCCCCCTCCGAATGAGGGCTTCAATCTCATCTCTCAGAGCCCGGCAATCATTCGTGTCGTGGTCGTGGTCTCGGTGGTAACGACACCACTTATCTTTGTTCCTCCTCTTCGCTGGGGTGTGCATCCTCGGAGCCGGAGGGATGACTCCCTCCTTCTCCACCTCCATTAGGATAGTAGAGACATTAGTGGTGAGGGGAGTGAACTTCTCGAACCTGGGGGGAGGGCGGCGCTGACCGCCAATGTCCTTCTGAGCTTTCTTGGACCCCTCTTCCCCCGTCGCCTTCCTCTTCGACCCTGGGGAGGGCCCTCCGAAGCTCGGAAGGGCTTCTGCCTCTCTGCTCGGATGTACTTCTCGCACCTCAGGAGGAGGTCGGCGAAGTCATGCGGGGGCTTCTTGGCCAGGGATGATCGGAGGTTGGCGTTAAGGACGTTCGACTGGAACGCCACGGTGGCCACGGACTGGTCTAAGGAGGCGATAGACCTGACCTCTGCGGTGAATCTCTTCACATAGTCCCGCAGCTTCTCTTCCCTTTCCTGCCGCAGGTTCAGTAGGGAAAGACTTGTCTTCTCGGCTCGCCGGCTACTCACGAAGTGAGTTATGAACAGCGTCTCGAACTGCTCGAATGAGAAGATGGATGAGGGGGCGAGCCTGGAATACCATTCTCGAGCCGACCTCCTGAGGGTGGCAGGGAAGGTCCTGCAGAGCACCGCATCGGAAGCTTGATGGATCAGCATCAGGGTCTTGAAGCTTTCGACGTGATCGACCGGGTCGGATTCCCCTGAGTATGTTTCAAACTGTGGCGGTTTGAAACTCCTCGATCGGTTTGTGGGCCTCCATGATCGACCGTGAGAAGGGGGGTCGGCTGGGACGGAAGGTTCCTGCTCGGGACTCTTCCTCCCTGTCCATGCGGCCGATACGCCTTTCCACCTCATGGAGACGGCAGATGAGGGCGTCGTCCCTCTGCTGGTAATCGTATGACCCCCCGGACCCCTCTTCATAGGAAGAGGAGCATGGACTGCGGCGCCGGTAGTCCTGGGACCGGCGAGGGCTCTGTTGTCGCTGCTGGCGGCTGGAAGCCGGGGAAGGACTTCGGGTTCGGCGGCGAGGACTGGGGTCCCTCGGGGGCGTCGGAGCCCTCTGAGCATTCTGGACGTTCTGCCGAAGGTTGAGGGCCTGTAGAACGGTCTCCTGAAATTGGAGGAATTCGGCCCGACTGATAGGCACTTCTCGGTCCCTCGGATGACGTCGATCCCCGGGGGAACGAGACCTCCTCCTTCGGCGCTCGGGGGACGCCGCTCGGCCTCTGCGGTCTGGGGACCTTCTGCCGTCTCGGCGACGTGGGGACCGCTCACCCTGACGCTGGCGGGAGGCTCCCTCTCGGGCCCGCCTCTCGTCAAGATGGGTGCGGAGGTCGTCGTCCTTCTGGCGATTCAGAAGTGTGATGCGGAGGTCGGGGTGATGAGAAGCCATCGAGTCCGAGGACCCATTATGGACCGAGACATGGCCCGGATTGAGGGGCTGCTTCTCCTTCCGGCCGTTATGACCGGACGGACCATTGTTGGGCTGCTGCTTGGGAGGAGGAGGTGGGACCTGCTGGGTCGGCGGAGGGAGGTCGGACTGAGGAATAGGATTGACTGGGACTTCATTCGCCAGGTCGGCGAGGTTGCCCACACGGTTCGACCCTCTGGATCTGACCTTCTTCGGAGGCATGACTGCAGAGGACGACGGAGAATGGGCTGAGGCTGTTCGTGTGGTCTTCCCACAGACGGCGCCAATCTGTTACCGCTGATTTCGATGTGGGAGTAAACAGATAGAATTTATGAGTCCGAGAAAAACCTGAACAGTTGACTCAGCCTTCTTGCTCCCGCCGCGACCTGCAAGGAAGTGCGAGACACCGGGATTGATTCCGGCGACGCACCCTCCGACGCTCTTGTCAGTAATCAGGAAAATATTAAGAAAGAGCTTAAGTGGTGAAAAAGTGATTAACCTGGTCTTGGTGGTAGAGGGGTTGTATTTATAGTCGCCTTTGGAACGGTTAGGGGCCTGATTTCCTGCTTAACAGCAAGGAGGAAAATCCTCCCATTCTGTTTTGGGAAATTAGCCCATGATTCCCGGTGGGAGCAAATCAGGGCTGTTGATTTGGCTAAATCAGGGATCCTGATTTGCCCCTTGTTGATTTGGGTTCGCCTTGGGTCGGGACCCGAACCCAACGGGTGTGGATCCGTTCGCGGGTTATTGGATCTGTGAGAAGAAGATTCAGTACCCGCCTTGGATCCACTTGAATGTGAAATTACCATTTTACCCCCGAGCATCAAGATTCGTGCCCAATCTGGACGGCTCCGATTTAACCCCAGTTTTAGCCATATCAGCATCCCTCGCCAAGAAGCCCCCGCGGGACTTCTCAGAG
This sequence comes from Hemerocallis citrina, assembly GCA_017893485.1. NCBI lineage: Eukaryota > Viridiplantae > Streptophyta > Magnoliopsida > Asparagales > Asphodelaceae > Hemerocallis > Hemerocallis citrina. The sequence continues at coordinate 180,242,663 of CM030360.1, forward strand.
CTCCTACTCCGGAGTGAGAAGTAAATCCGAGCAGAAGAAGCTCTCCACCGCCCCACCTTTAAGGCGTCATCTTTCGGAAATAAGCGGAAGGCTGCAGAAGATGAAGGAGCTAAGAAGCTCCAAAAAGACAATGGGGATCAGCGTCGCCCCCTCCCCATTTTGAAAAATTCACTCCGCCCAATGCGAGTGTATCCGCCATCTTGATGGAGATCGGGAACGAGGGTCTCCTACCCCCGACTCCTAATATGAACACTCCCAGGAAGAAGAGAAACTGGGATAAGTGGTGTCATTTCCACCAGGACCATGGGCACGACACACATGAATATCGCTCCCTGAAGGACGAGATTGAAGCCCTCATCCAGAGAAGGCAGCTCGCTCGCTTCGTCCGGAGGGACAGGGACGATCATCCTCCACCCCCTAGGGGGGCTAACAGATGAGCTGAGCAACAAGTGGAGACCCAGGAGGACGAAACAGTGGCCGTCCTATACCTGATACATAAGGGCCCAATTGGGGGAGATTCTAACTCCTCCCAAAAATCCTTCGTTCGGGAAGTGAATGCTGTACAGAGCCGTCCTCCTCTGAAGGGCCTGGAGGTCCAAGTCACGTTCTCCGATAGAGATCTGGTGGGCGTCCGCATGCCCCACTGCGACGCCCTCGTCATTAACCTCCGGATGGCCAACTTCGACGTACGTCGAGTCTTGGTGGATAATGGCAGCTCGTTCAACATCCTTTTCTTGGAGGCTTCCAAGGGCCTCAAGCTATCAAGGGACCAGCTCAAGCCAGCTGGCTACACTCTTCATGGGTTCACTGGGGTTCCAGTGATGATTGAGGGAGACATAACCCTCAACGTAACTGCTGGAAAGGCCCCGATAACTCGTACAGAGCCGATGGACTTCATGGTGGTGGATGTCAAGGCCGCCTATAATGTTATCCTGGGTCGATCGGGTTTGGCCGCACTCCAAGCTATCCCTTCGGCCTACCACATGAAGATGAAGTTTCCCACCCCCTCAGGAGTGGGGGAAGTGAGAGGAAGCCAAGAAGCAGCTCGCAAGTGCTACATAACCTCGATGGGAGGTCCAGTCCTCTCCATGGAAGCCCTCGAACTTCCGCAGAAAGGTAGCCAGACTATCTCCGAGCTAGTGGAAAAACTAGAAAAGGTGGCCTTCTCAGAGGAAGATGCTACCAAGACATTTCAAGTCAGTAAGGCTCTCTCTCCCTCCATTAAGGAAGATATCTCCCAGTGCATAAGGGAGAACTGCGATCTCTTCGCCTGGACTGGGGCCGACATGCCTGGGATCTCAGAGGAGCTCCTAATGCACCACCTAAGTGTTGCCCCAGGAGTCAAGCCCGTTCAGCAGAAGCGACTCAAGTTCGCTCCCAAGTGTCAACAGGAGATCAAAGAAGAGGTCAAAAAGCTCCTCAACACCTGATTTATCCAAGAGGTGAACTATCCCGAGTGGCAATCCAATGTGGTGATGGTCAAGAAAGCCAACAGGAGCTGGAGGATATGCATCGACTTCACCGATCCCAATAAGGCGTGCCCGAAGGACCCTTTTCCCCTTCCCAGCATCGACGTCCTGATCGATGCTGTAATACCCTAAACTTTCATTTTAATAAAAATATTGATTTTTACGTGTTGTGCACGTGCAAATTTCATGTGTATATTTATTTATTTATTTTTATATATAAAATTTCATTTTTTATAGTATGAACAATTATTTTCTTCCTTTATTTTTCTACAAGCGTATTTTGTAAAGCCTAAAACATTGTTTTCTTATTTTAAGCCCACTTTAATAATTTATTATTTTATTATTTGGCCCACAACTCTAAGCCCACTAATTGTGAAGCTCACAAATTTAATTAATCAATTAAATGGTCACACTTGTCATGTAGAGACAAAATGTGAACAATTTGTTTAATTAAAATTGTACAAACTTCAAATAGGGGTACTAGGGGGCACGTGCATGCACGTAGTGTGCAATGCACACCACCATGGAGACCGGATTGTGCATGGAGTGACGGTGAGTGGGTGTGTGTGTGCATGGGTAGTTATGTGAGTGTGGGTGGTTGCTACAACTTCCCCTTCTATCCTAGCCATCCATTCTTTAACTATCCAATGAATCCTAGCCCTCCAATCTATCCTAGAATTAGTATAAATACCCCCCCCCCCCCTCCTATCTACATGTATTCTACCCTAAACAATTATTGAAAGAAAGAAAACATTATAGGAGATATAAAGTAGTGTGAGTGTGAGTGTGTGTGTTCCCCATTGGAGGCCGGCCACTCATTTCCCCACCTAGGAGCTCTCGGTTTTGGCAAGGAAGCAAGGAGAAGGAGATCGTTGCATCGCAATCTAGGAGGAGAAGGCACTCTCTCGCATTCTAGGGGACTCTAGAAGATTTCTAATTGGCTTTTTCTTCAAAGAGGTGGGTGTTTCTCATGACTTCTAAAGTAGAAATCATGCTAGGGATGGAATTGAATTGTTAGCATAAAGTAACTAGTTGAAATGAAATACATGTTGGCCTAGTTAGAGGAGAATTAATAAACTAGTAAATGTGTGTTATTTTAATGGCTATATTTATTTAATATAAGTGAGAGTGAATGTTCTCATTGTTTATAATATTAGAATGCATGCTAATTATGCTTTAATTGGAATTGTGTGAAATTCACTAGTAAGAAATTAGAATCATGTTTATTGATTAAAGTGTTAAAGTAGAATGGTGTATTCAAGATGAATTGATGGAGTAATTTATTAAAAATTGATTGTTAATTGTCTTAGTAGAATTCTCCATTTGTTATATGTGCCATATGAGAATTAGAATAAATGAAAAGATTGTATTTTTGCAAACAAATAATCGAATGCATCATGTGTAAATTAATTAATAAAATACAAGTTTTATTCACTTATAAAGGTGAGTTTGTGTTCCAAAAATATCATAGTTGTCCATGAATAAGAAAACATCATTGTAGTGATTTTTGTGTGGGAAACTATATTTATTTATGAATAAGTATGTATTAGTTCTCGAATGTTGAAATAGTGTTCATAAAGTACAAACTAAGGCTAAAGCACATGTTTTAAAGAGTTAAAAATACCTTTAAAAAATACTGGTTATTGTTGAATACGCTAGCAAAACACACAAGTTCACAAAACAGGTATGTTGATTCTTGATTTTGATGATTACAACACACTGCGACATGTATCTATGCTATACTATATAATTGCAGGTTGTATACACAAAGACCTCATTACTATACAGCTGAACAAATGAACAAGCACACGCTCTGGATAAAGACAATGGCTTCACTCAAGACTCATGTCAAGACCTATGCTTCAAGTGTCATATATTTTTTTGTCTTGTAAACAAATGTAATATTTTGTATTATTTGAGTCTTAGAATGATGTACAGCCTTGTCACACACACATGCACTCACATATAACTTTTTTAAATGTGTGTTTTCAAAATCCAAAGGTCAAAACAGCTTGAACTAGATTAACTGTTGAGTACCAGTTGACTTATACTTATATGAGTCGACTGAGTTGGTACAAAACTACCTAATCTTATTCAAACTCTGACCAGTCGACTCATTATGGTAACCCAGTCGACTGTTCAAGTGCGTTTGACAGTTTTCTATTTTTAAAATCGTTTTTCAAATTCAAATCTTTTCTAGATCCGTTGGTTGACAGTTGGAACAACTGATTCCCAACGTCCAGTGTATCTAACTCTATAAATAGAGATTAGAACAAACTATTAAAGATACAATACTCCAAGCATTTTCTTTGAGATCTTAAGTTTTACATTTTTCAAGAGATAAAAGCTTTCAACTCACTAAGACTTGGTTCTCTGTCTTTAGTCCAGTATAACATTTGATTTCGTTCTGGACTGGATATAGAGGTCAACCAATTAGCCACGTACTATATCAAAAATCACAAACAAGGCTATAGGTTGATTGTAAACAATTTTATTGTTTTTCTTTTCCTCTCGGTTGGAGAGTAGGACTCTAGGTTGTAGAGTCAGAGTTGTCACTCTTGGTGGAAGAGTGGGTTGCTTTCTCTGGTTGAGAGAAAGGACTACGGGTTAGACAAAGTTGTTGTCTGAACGCCGTAGGGTATTCTTGTAAACTTAATCTCAAGTGGGTTGCTTGGGGACTGGATGTAGGTCGGAAGGACCGAACCAGGATACATCGTGTGCACTCTGTGGTTGTATCTCTCTAACTTGCATTTAGTTTTTCTCAGTTTGTGTTGTTACTATGAAACTTGTCTGGACAGTCGACTGCATACTTGATAAGTCGACTGGTCAGACTCGTGTACTCTGAAAGTTATATGTATGTTAAGTCGACTGTCTCAACTCTAAGTCAACTTCACAGACTTATTTGAATTACCTTTTATTTGGTTATTTCAGTCGACTGGTTTACCCCTTAAGTCGACTGCACAGAAGAAAAATCTTTATTCCGCAATTTATTTTTTATAAACACTATTCACCCCCCCCCCCCCCTCTAGTGTTTGTTGCCTTGCCTAAAGGATCCAACACGGTACTATTTCATTAAAGTTTGAGAGACAAGTCTAATTACAGACCAACTACTCATCTTTACATTGAGATACAAAACTTGTTAAACCAAGATTACAAGATCATAGAAAGCTACATCAGCCCCTCATAGGGGTGGGGATACTTCGGTTAAGAGACACTTGTGGGCGACGAAGGCCGTGCTATCGATGCCCTACTTCGACGGACGTTCCTTGGCCGGCGAGCCTAAAAGCATCGTCCCCACCCGATCTAACGGTGGCCACAATAGATGCTCCACTCGACGAAGCTGCCACCCCACTTTGCGCATCTCCGGGGTCCCGATGTGTAGGGGGTGAGCGAAGCACGAGCTTGCAAATCGTTATCCCCCTATTATACTCCTCCCTAGTGCAAGAAGTAGTTTTGATAGTGCTTCCCTCAGATTGCGGTCAAAGAAAAGCGATCTCCGCCTCAAGCTCGACAATTCGCTCTTTGAGCGAGTCGTCCGTCACAGTTATCTTCAAACGCGGCAGTCGCATTGAGCCTGCACCACGAGAGGCGTCGGTGATTGTTCGCCGAAGATGAGCAACCTCCATGCTCTTATCGACAGTTACGTTCTTCAGTTCGTCCCTCTCCACTGTCACCTTGGTCAGGGAGTGACGAAGGCGCCTAAGTTTCAAGCCGAGGTTAGCAGCCGCCAACGAACCCACCTCATCGCCTTCGGGGGTCATCTCGTTAATCCTCTCTTCTAATCGTCTCCTCTCTATGTCTCGGCGAACTAAGACCAGTCTCAGATGATTCAGCTCACACTCCACTTTACGAAGCTCCCACTCCACTTCGCGAAGCCGCTCTTGGTTCCTAGCAAGCCCCAACCTTATCGCCCCTAGACCAGCCTTGAGACGTGCCACTTCGGCCACCTGAGGCACTTCGGTGAGTTGTAGCACTTCGACGATCTGAAAGAAGCCAAAGTACGGAGCTACTAAGTTTACATGACCCATACCCAAAACTCGAAAACAAGACTGACAGTTTTGAAACTTCACCAACACTTAGACAAAAAATTTCATTTCATTGAATACCAAATGCGGTGGCCAGTCCGCAACAAGGCAATACATAAAAAGGACCAAAATCCAAGACAAATCAGGGGTCGACCTCTTTTGCACAATCCAGCACTGAAGACGCCTCCTCAGGGGCCACGATAGCCAAGGGTGTAGCCTTCGACGGAGCGCCATCCTCGAGTTCGGTGCTCTGGCCTTGACCTCCTCGTCCGCTTCTTCTTCTCCTTCACCCTCCTCGTCCCCTTCCGAAACGTCGTCGAACCCGGGGATGGGGTCCGGAAAGAGATGCCAGCCGGCATAGTCTGCTTCAGGGAACTTCTCCGTCACCTGATCTATGGCTCGAGCATACGCCTTCGCCATGTTCATGATGAGGAACCCCTGCGCCTTCGCCATGGCCTGCTCCTCGGCCATCTTCGCCGCCTCCAGCTTCGCTACAGCCACTGCGTCCACCTTGTCCTTAGCTGCCTCCTCGGTAGCCTTAAGAAGGGGAGCGTTGTCAGCCTCCAGCATGGAGACCACGGCTTCGAGGTGCCCCAATCTCGAGTTCTTCGACTCGGCTTCAAGCCTTGCCTGCTCAAGGTCCTTGGTGACCCGGACGCTCTCCGCTCGAGCCCTGTCTACCTCAAGCTTCAGCTCCCTCTCATGCTCGGCCATCTTCTCCATCACATGGCCAAAGTGGCAAGTAATCTAAGGGGAGTAGGACTTGAGTTATAAACACAAAAAAATGGGAGATTAAGTACCCAACAGAAAGAACTCTTCAAGATCACCGACATTGCTGAAAGAGCGACCTCGAGCGCATCGTCTCCCACGCTCTCCACCTCCATGGCTGCTTTATCCTTCGGCATTGCAAGATGCTGAATCGCCTGCATGCACGTCGACGAGTCTCCTAGGAACCCGTCGAGCTTGCGGACCTGCCAGTCCGGAACGAATATCTTCTTGTACTCCTCGGTTAGGAACACCTCAGCATCGGCGGTTAGCAGTGGGGCCTCCAGACCTAAGGCTGCCGATAGGGGGAAGACCCCCATGTCGGTAGAGGCCGACGCCACCACTGGGGTCAGCGGCTTCGGAGCCAATGGCCGCCTCGCCAACTGCTCCGCGATGGTGCGATGCGCCTTTGCCCCTGGCAAGGTTGCCTTCGAAGCTACTCTCTTCCTCTTCTACAGGGCTTTGCTGCCCAGGGCACCCCTCATCGCCAGCAGGTTGTCAAAGTCCATAGCCTCTGCAAGAAGAGACAAAGCAAAAAAGTTAGAAAATATGGCCTACCATGCAACTAGCGCCGATCAAAGAAAAAAGAGACAAATATAGCAAAACCATACTGGGGTTTATCGAGCTAAGCCCCCCCTCCCCCCCCGGAAGACCACCTCCTCAGTCAAGTCCCTCTAACCAAACTTCGGGCGGTCGAGTAGCGTCCGAACCATGTCCTCCTCCTCGGAACCAAGTGTCGGACACTCCTTGACTCTCTTCGAGACCGCCTCCACCCAAGTCGTAGGGATCTCCCAAGGGACCGGACTTTGGGTTAAAAAGTATTTGTCCCTATAATTCTTTATTGAGTCCGGATAGCTTACCAGCTTCGCCCCATACCTCGGAGCAAGATAGAAACGATACTCCATCTTATGTTATTGGTGAATCCGGTACACTGTCTAGAGAATGCTCAACCTCGGCGCAAAGCCGGCCGCTTGGCAGTGCAAGATGGATCCGTTGATTAGACGCCACACGTTTGGCATGTACTGAACGGGGCTGAGGCAGAACCACCTCAGCACTTCGACGACGAAGGGGTGGGAGCCGAACCCCTACCAAGAACACGTTGACAGGCCAGAAGCACATGTCAACGGGCATCGGCGAGTTGGCCCTTACTCCCGCCCCAGGGAGCATTAGGGCGTAATCCCTCGGAATTTGGAAGCCTTCCTGAATGCGTCCCAGGTCCTCCTCGGTGAGGATAGAAACTGTCTCGTCTGCCTCCGTCGTCTCTCTAGCTTCGTTTTTCTCGAAGTTGCGACCCATCCCGTACATAATCCACTCCGCCTAGTCTTCCGGAAGTTCCCAAACCCTCTACAGTCCGGTTAGCACCCCGGGAAACCTTCCGAACTCTCCCATTCTCCGCTCCTCCTCAACCCTCGTCTCCACAATTACCGAAGAAGGCTCTACTACGGCCTTGCCCTTGTCTTTTGGGAGGACCTGATTAGAGGAGGCCTCGGCGGCATGAAGAGGGGAGGGCTCTTGCCTTACGGGCTCGATAGACATTCTCTAAAGGAAGGAAATAAGCTAAGTATAGAATTACCTTGAGTTGATAGCAACGGTCGGAAAACATACCGGAGCACCGTAAAAACTCGTCGGAAGCTCTCGCTAGTGAAAAATCTTGCCTGAGTAAAAAATAAGAATAGAGGGCAAATGAGAGTGGGGGTGGAGACTTATAGGGATTGGGGTAGTTGGCGCACTTCCCAAGGGTAAAAGGCCCCCAACGGTGCAAAGGTCTGGCCCATTTAGCAAAAAGGACAAAAATATCTGGGCAACTCAAGAGACGGCCGCGTGGCGCTCTCCTATTCGTCCCCGAAATGGTTTGCCACCGACGTCCAAATGCAAACAATTGCGTTGACTGCTCAACGGTGACTGGGACTCACTGGCCACATGGTGCTCTCCCATTGGTCCCCGAAATCGATTGCCACCGACGTCCAAACGCAAACAATTGCATTGACTGGTCAATGGTGACTGGGACCCACTGCCCACGTGGCGCTCTCCCATCGGTCCCCGAAGTTGTTTGCCACTGACGTCCAAACGCAAACTATTGCGTTGACTGGTCAACGATGACTATGACCCACTGGCCACGTGGCGCTCTCCCATTCCTCCCCGAAGTCGATTGCCACAGACATCCAAATGCAAACAATTACATTGATTGGTCAATGGTGACTGGGACCCACTGGCCACGTGGCACTCTCCCATTAGTCCTCGAAGTCATTTGCCACCGACGTCCAAATGCAAACAATTGCGTTGACTGGTCAACGGTGGCTGGGACCCACTGGCCACGTGGCGCTCTCCTATTCATCCCCGAAGTCATTTGCCACCGACATTCAAACGCAATCAACTGCATTGATTGGTCAACGGTGGATGGGACCCACTGGCTACGTGGCGCTCCCATTGGTCCCTGAGGTCGTTTGCCACCGACATCCAAACGCAAACAATTGCGTTGACTGGTCAATGGTGACTGGGACTCACTGGCCACGTGGCGCTCTCCTATTCGTCCCCGTGGTCGATTGCCACCGACGTCCAAAGCACGAAGAAACAGAGGCCCACACGCCACGTGTCGATCCATTAGACTTCAGCAAGCTTTCCGAAGTCATTTACCACCGACGTCCAAAATGCGAAGAAGCCGAGGCCCACACGCCACGTGTCGCTCCCCTAGACTTCGACGAAGCGTCCCGAGGTCGGTTGCCACCGACCATCAAATGGGAAAAATTTGCCCTCTTCACAGTCGTCAGATCACTCCGAAAAGCGCACCACTGTATGATCAACGTCTCAGATTTCGCCACGTTGATTTTATTTGATAAATCCTTTCGTTTTAATTATAAATTCGAATTAATTGTTTAAAAATTGCGAAAAATAATTTAAGATTCAGAAAAATTAATTACAAATTCTAAAAAATAATTATAAATTCGGGAAAAATATTTTGGAGCTCCTAAGTAAATAATTATTTAATCTACTAATTAATTGATATTTCTTGGAGACAAATTGTTGCTTCGAACGACTAAATAATTGATCTGAAAAATAGTTTAAAATTTGGGAAAAATCTCCAAAAAATCTAGAAGAGCCTAACAACAATCTTGAGCACATTACCGACTCAGAAAAGCACCATCACCCCTCAAACGAGATTCGAACACCCTTTGAGAATTCTGATAAAGCCCTATACGCCATTAAAACAACAAAACAACTCCCTAAAGGCCGTAACACACAGTGTTTGAGAGTGGGGGGCTCTTGATATGGCTAAAAATGGGGTTAAATCAGAACCGTTCAAATTGGGCACGAATCTTAAAGTTACAGCGGCAAGATGGTAATTTCACCTACAGACGGATCCGAATTGGGAACCGTGTCTCTCCTCTTGGACCTGCTAACCCATGAACGGACTTGTTCATCTGAGAACGGGTCACAACCCGTTAAGGACCAGGTCAAAAGGATAGGAGGAAATCCTGGCTCGTCCTTATCTGTTGGAGGTGGTTTCAACCACTTCAATTCAGTCACATCGGGAAGTAGGGATTCGTTCTTATCCCGAAGCAGATCCCCACGGTGACTATAAATACCCCCTACCTCCTACTGTTACAAGTTGATCACTGTTTGTCTACCTAATCTCTTTCTCTTTCCCTTTTTGAGTATTAACAAGAGCGTCGGAGGGTTCGTCGCCGGGATCCATCCCGATATTTCGAACGTTTGTGCAGGTCATCGGAAGCACCAAAGAGTCAACTTGCCAACAAGGGAAAAAGCCAGATTCAGCCCGTTCGAGTTCCTACGAATCCACAAATTCTGTCTATTGCTCCCACACCAGATTCAGCAGCAACATTTACAAAAAGTGGGATAGTTTGGTAAAATTCCATATGTTATGTGGCAGTGGTCCTCGCGTTGCTCTTAATAGTTAATTGTCAAACATCCAGTGAGTTTGCTATATTGGTGGTTAGAACCTAAGGTTAACTTCTGTATCATTTGAACATAGGAGAATGCAAAATGCTAGACATACATGAGTTTTTACCTCAAATGTACATTATAAATGCATTGGAGCCCACTTTCTACTAAAAGACAAGATTAAAACCTTGTCTTTTAGTAGAAAGTGGACCCCAATACATTTATAATGTACATTTGGGATAAAAACTCATGTATGTGCAGTCATCCTCTAGGAGAATATGCATGCCGACTAAGTACTAACCTAGTTTAGGCTGTTTACACATAATTCAACGATTGCATGTTACATTCATTGCAATTAATTGAAGTATGGCTTCAACTCCCAATGCACATTGAATATATTCTTTTTATTTTCCTTTTTTTAATTGAATATATTCTTAAATTTTGTTCAGTTTAAGCGTAGACTGAGGAAAAACTTAAGAGCAGCATGATATGTTGACCACCATTAAATTTCAATCAATGTCAGATTAGCACAGAAAAAATTAATCAAGATCAACACTAGCTACTTAGTAATGTGTAAGATCCATTTTTGTATTGAAATGCGACTGACCTGGTCTCGCCCATCCCCAAAACAATATTTAAAACCTATAGTTTAAGAGAATGACTACACATGCATGGATTTTTATTCCAAACATAAGTTATAAATGTATTAGAATCTATTTCTCACTAAAAGACAATATTTTAACTTTATCTTTAAAAAGTGAACCCCAATGTATTTAAAATGTACGTTTAGAATAAAAATTTATGTATGTCTAGTATTTTGCATAGCTTAATGACAACAATTAACACCTTTTTTTTTCTTTTCTTTTTTTTGAGTTTAAAAAGAAAAGAACATCTTTTTTTTTCCTCCTATGACGATGGTTCTAAATGTGACAGTGTATGAATTTATGGTTGCAAGTTATAATTTTACTGTGTTAAGCATGCTTGATAATATAAGATAACAGAACAAGTTTAGCATAGGTTTAGTAATGTAGAGGATCATATAAATGTTAATGATTAGAAGGCTAAAATATACTGGGCACGTCTGTGTATAATTGATCAAAATAACTGCTAGAATATTCATACAACACAAAATAGTAAACTCTTCTTCACCCTCTAGAAATTCCAAGCTTAAAAGAAACTCTTGCCTTTTCAATCTACAGATGAGTTTGCATGTTCTAATCAAGCCAAAGCTACTTGACATGATCATTTGCTTCATCTAATGCGTTCATTTTCCGGGGTACTGCGGAACCAACTAACCGAGTTGGTTTTTTTACCTCTAGATTTCCAGACGTCACATCCCAAATGGACTTGGTTCACCTGCAAAAGTATCATCACTGAGAAAATATCTCTAACTCTCAGGAAGTGCAAGATCATTCCACCTTGTGATAAGCTTTGGCTTTCTAAGCATTGTCATTGCTAGGATTATATTTTGTATACACGTGGTTAAGATTAGAAAAATGTATGATGAAGCACGGAGGTCGAAGCGTCAAAAAGAGTAGAAAAGAAAACAGCAACATCAGCAGCTAGGAAAAGTGACGATCGATCGCACCCCCAACCGCACACTCGACCACAGTTGTACAGGGTTTTGTCTGAGAAGAGGTCGGTCGACCGGTCTTGATGGACGGTTGACCGTACGCGGCGATGTGTTCTTTTTGTGTCTCGATTTGTTAGGTCATTTCAGTCTAATCTTCAACTCCAAGTCAGATCGTACAACTTCGATTCAGTTACTTCTTTTTCAGGTTATATCGGAGACTGGGAATCACGATTAACCTATAGTTCTCTCTATTCTTCTTCTATATATTGTAATCACCTCCAATATGAGAGGTAGAGATCAGAGAAGTACTTCACTGATATTTTCTCCATTGCAAAGAGAGACTTGAGAGATAGATAGTTCTTGATGAGTGAGTTTAATTCCTTGTATTGAGTGAATCATTAACTCCTTATAATCTATTCTAGTTGAATATTATATATCCCAATATTTTCCGTCCGAATTAAGCGAAAACTAACCGGAATAAATTCTCGTTGTGTTTGTGTTGGATTGGTAGATCTATTTGCTTCGGTATTCATTGGCTCGTCTCATCTATTTTGACTTCCTCATTGCTCTAATCAGTTCTGCTGTGCGTCACCACCAGTGTGTTTGTAGACACCCCATCCCAACAAAGTGATATCAGAGCTTCAGGTTGTCGTGTCCCTTGATTAAGATGACAGGTCACAGTCTTTTGAAGATCAAGCAGTTCGATGGAAAATATCAACTTCAATCTTTGGAAGGTAGACATGTATGATTTCCTAGTTCAAGAACGTCTACAGTTAGCCGTCAAGAAGAAGGAAAATCCATCTGAGATAAAGGAGAATGTTTGGGATGATATTTATGAAAGAGCCATAAGTTTAATCCGACTATCATTGGCGGGCGGACGAGGTCAAGTACATATTTTTTGAAGAAACTGGCGCAGCAAGTTTGTTGGAAAAACTCATAGCTGGCTACTCTGGTTCATCGTTATTAGATCAGATGCATTAGAAAAGGAAGTTATTCTGTTTCTTAATGAAGGAAGGTACCGATCTCCAAGACCACATCACAGAGTTCAACAAGGTTCTATCATAATGCGATCAACGCGGATGTGAGTGAGGAAGGTAAAGCTTTCAACATATATCACTGCCGGATTCATACAAGCATTTGATCATTATCATGCTACACGGTAAATCTGCCAAGGAAAGTATTACAGTAGATGGTGTAATCAAAGCATTGAAATAAAATCAACTTAGGAAAGGACCCAGAAATCATCGTTTACTCTAAGTTGTTTAGCAGTGGATGGTCCTTCAGGTGGAAGACATAGTGTTATGCAAAAGGATTCGATCTGTTGCTGTTGTTGCAAGAGATTAGGACATATCAATAAAGTCTATTGGAAATTGCAGAATTAGAAGAGCGCGAAGGATGAAAAATCTAACACCTATGTGGTTAGTGCTTGTGATTCAGGTGATTTGTGTCTTCTTATTTCAAATTCTTTAGAAAGGGATTCTAGTTGGTTTCTTGACTCAGATAGTTCTTCTCATATTTGCTCCACGAGGGAGTTCTTTTCTACTTATAAGTCTACTATAGGACGTTGGGTGAGAACGAGAATTGGGGAGATTTGTGAATTAGTATGTGAGGGGACAGTGGAATTGAAGATGCTAGGTCTAAACATGTTCCCTCAAAGAAAAGTTTTGCATATTCCTCTTTTGAAACAGAATTTGATTTCCTTGGGAACTATCAATGCACGGGGTTGTAGGTACACAGCTCGAGTTGGAGTTTTGTCTATTTTTCAGGCTCATCGAAAGGTGATTAGAGGTATGAGAGTGGTTGGGCCAATCCAAAATAATCTCTTCAAGCTTTGGGAAATCCGAAATACCTGTACAGGTGTCGTTACTTATTTTCCCATTATTCCTGCAAGTTCATCTAGTATGCTGCAACTAGCATCATCAATTCGAGACTACAATGTTCGAATATCATCGAGAGGTGGAGAGTGCCTCGATGTAGGTGGATTTTGTGCGGAGGTTGGCAACTCTGTGATAATGCCTACTGAGGTGTGCCCTTGAGAGGGTATACTAATCGGTGAGATTGGGTAGACGATTTGTTCAACTAGAATAAGAAACTATTGTTCTCAAGTACATTTGCAAGTGGAGTTTAGTAGAGTTTGGAGATGAGTGATCACACCATGTGATAGCACTCGTATGCAATCCAAGGTGCAGTTTGTTAAGATTATGTCTTGTATATTCGTGGTTCAGATTAGAAAAGGTACGATGAAGTACCGAGGCCGAAGCGTCCAAAAGAGTAGAAGAGAAAACAACAACATCAGCAGCCAGTAAGAGTGACAGTTGACTGTTCTGGGTGACGGTCAACTGCACACCCGATTGCAGTTGTACAGGGTTTTGACCGATAGGACGTCGATCGACCGGTCTTGTTGGACGGTCGTTCGTGCGCAGCGCTATGTTCTGTGAGAGCCTCGGTTTGTTAGGTCGTTTCAGCCTAATCTTCAACTCCAAGTCAGATCGTACAGGTCATATTCAGTTACTTCTTCTTCAGGTTATATCGGACTACTGAGAATCAAGATTAACCTACGGTTCTCTCTATTCTTCTTCTATGTATTATAATCACCTCCAATATGAGAGGTAGAGATCAGAGAAGTACTTCATTGATATTTTCTCCATTGCAAAGAGAGGAATGAGGGAGAGATACTTGGTGAGTAAGTTTAATTCCCTGTATTGAGTAAATCATTAACTCCTTGTAATCTCTTCTAATTGAATATTATATCTCCTGATATTTTTTGTCCGGATTAAGCGAATGCTAACTGGGATATATCCTCGTTGTGTTTGTGTTGGATTGGTTGATCTATTTTCTTTGGTGTTCATTGGCTCGTCTCATCTACTTCGATATTCTCATTGTTCTAATCACTACCGCTGTGCCATCACCGGTGTGTTTGTAGACACCCTATTCCAACAGTCATCTTGTCTAATAGCTTTCTATTATATATTTAGTTCCGATATCTTCTTGTTGCTAACACATGTCAAAATAGCTATACTGTCTATATTATCTATACTCTTAGAGCATTTGTGGTCGTTAATGTTAGGTTTCGATGGTAATCTCATATTAAATATACAGCGAAAAAATTACAAAGAAATATCAAAACCTAGCCATGGATTCATGCAAAAATCATAAATCGTGTTTAGGAGTTATACCTTGAAGATGGATCTGCTGTCTCCACAGTATGCCGATCACAGCACTACAATATTACGGTATATCTACGGTATCCACACGAATGGGTCAAATCAAGCTTTCCCTCACGCCGCGGTGCTAGCTGCAGGAAGGGATGTTCCTCACGATATCTCTCTCTCAAATTTTCTGTGAAGGCTAGGGTTTTCTCATGTGTCCTTTTTTTCACTAATACGTATCATATATATTGCCACAGAAAATAAACCCTAAGAGAATAATAAGGCTGAAGAACTCACAATTTAACCTGGTTCAGATTTGTGTGTTGGCCTTTGAACTTTAGTCAGCCCATTTAATCTAATAAAATGTACAACCAATATCAAAAGTCCAAGTCTTGCTTGGATCCCCAATTAAATTCATCTTATGAATTTAAATCCCAATTTCGATCCATTCTAAGTGTGCGACCCTGTAGGTTCTCGTTACGTTGACAGTAATACTAAAATCATATTCTAGTATTACAAATAGTGAACTGTATCAAGAAATATACTGCTACTCAAGTAACGAGAATGTCAGTTATTAGACATAACCTATTCGTGATAAATGTTACCATATAGTCTAGTCTCTTTGTCCAGTTATATTAATTGACCACAAGGCATAGAGCGTGTCACCCTTGCTTAATTCAATCTTTGGTTTCTTGATGTCCAAGTAGACTTATTTGAGCTCAATATCTCATATTAACTCATTTGAGCATGGTCATGCATTTTGCAGTCTCACTTAATCAAGGGACCCATAGATATCACTCCTATTATGTAAGAGGGACAAATCCTATCTAAGTCACTCACATTCTTCTGCATGATTTGTAGTATATTCAATAATCGACTTTGTAATCACCTTATTACAGGCAATGTTTGAAGACATTAAAATATATAACTTCTTATGTAAGGAACCATGTGACTTCAAGTCAAAGGACTACATACACCATAGTCACTATGAGAACCGCTTATGACACTCACGTAACGATCCAGGCAGCGTTCTCATGGTGGGTCAGTGCAGTACATTATTACTCTAATATATACCCATGTGAAGACTTGATATCTCATATCCATGACCCGTGAGATATGGTCATCAGTCTACGCACATACTAGTCTCTATGTATTATTGTTGTCCTAATTCACAATAATATTTGACTAGAGATATTTAAGAATAATGTTCTGATTACAACCAATAGGATCTCACAATCAAGTCATGCACTTGATATGCCATGGTATTGAACCTACTATTCTAATGACTTTATTATGCTCATTTAATCACAAACACAATAAATGAAATGCCTCATATATGACATAAATATCATGATACAATGTAAACTAGTAATGTCAATACACAGCTGGCCTTTAAGGCATACACCAACAGTTAAGACTCAAAATTTCCATATTTGCCTTTTAGAAATAGGAATTTTGAGTTGGCTTGTGGTCGTTGAAACCCAAAATTTGGTCAAATGGTGGATGAACGTTTTAATTTTGAATCTCAGCCATTGGTTTAAAATAAAAAAATAAAAATAAGTCCAAAACATTTGTAAAAAAGAAAAAAAAATCGTATGCATAGGAACATATAATAATTCCTATAGGCCCATTACATCTCATGCCTTGATCGAATAATCAAACCAATCTAAAATTAACTTTATATGTATAAACAATCTTATAGGGTCAATTCAATAGAAATTAAAAATACAAAATGGGGAGAAACTCAGGGACGAAACATGGTGTTGCGTCCATCTTGCATCCGATTTCATCAGCGAAATTTTTTTGTCAGACGCAAAATGGTTTTGCGTCCAACACATTTTTTTTAAAAAATTTGATCTTGCGTCCGACCTGTTTTTTTTATATTATTATTCTTCATATGCAAAATCATCTTGCGTCCGATAATTTTTTTTTAGATACGACGCAAGATGATCTTCCGATTCCTATATTTGGAAAATTCATATAACGTCTATCAAATATAGAAGGCTACTGTTCCATTTTTTTCAAAATTTGAAAATATAAGGAACAACTACAACGGTTCGTTCCATATATTTTTCAAATCTTGGAAATATACAGAACGACTACAGATGCTCTTACCTTGTACATTCCTTTTGGGCTTCTGCCGTGACTGATATAAACAAATAAATAAACGAATAAAAAGAAAAAGGGAAAAAGAAAAAAAAGAAAGAAAGAGCCAAAAAAGCCAACTCATCTATGATTTCCTTCTATATATAAGAATAATAACAACAGCAAATCTACTCGTAGATTATATTCTATATCACTTCTTCTACTGCTAAGTTTTGCATTGACTATAGATTTACTTTCCTTCTCTGCAACATTTTTTTTTTAAACAGGGGTACCGAACTATCCCACTTTTTGTAAGTATGTACCAAACTTCCCTATTTGAAACTTTAATGCCAAAAAGTCTATGTCGCTAACTTCGATAGAGCCCTTAGTAAAATTATTCGCGCTATCTCAATTAGCGTGTGCTAGGGGAACTACTTTCCTCTCAAGTAGGAGTGTGTGAAAAAACTCACCAACTATAGACACGCTAACTCCGTTAGCGTGCCCATTTAAATCACGCACGCTAACGGGATTAGCGTGCTAGGGGAACACAATGGGACACTACTACTCAAGTAGGGGTGTGGAAAAAAAATCACCAAGTATAGACACGCTAACCAGGCATGCTAACGGGATTAGCGAGTGTCAATTGGGACCTTCTTAAATCACGCTCGCTGACGTTGTCTCATTATCTTCATATTATATCTCTTTCTTCTCTTTCTCTCCTAATTTTGAAATCCAACTCCAAAACCCTAGCATCCCAATTGGAGATCTTACTCAAAAAAACTCTACAAAATCTGAAAGGATCTTCTTCTTCTCTCACATTCATCTTCTTCTTCTCTCACATTCAAATCTCCTCCCACTCTCAAAACCCTAAATCAATCTTCCAAAATTTCTTTGTTTGGGGATTTATATAGCGGATTTGTTATCAAACACACAACAACATCTCCATACAACACATCATCGCATCCACCACACATCTGCAAACATACAACAACATCTCCATAAAATCTCATCATCGCATCCACAACACATCTCCATACATCAAACTGATGTCAATACATCAAACTTACAAAACATTCTCGAAATTACAACACATCTTCAAACCTCACATCTCCAATGTCAACACATCTCCAATGCCCAATGTTAACACATCTCCGAACATCACAAACGTACCCAACACATCAAACTCAGACAATCATAAGAGTTCAAAATCAACTACAACAACTTCTCTCAAAATTACATTAACAACAACAACTTCTTCTAAAATTACAAAAAGACATAACAAAGCCAAAAATTACCTACGAATGGGTGAATAGATTTGGATGTTTCCTTGCCCGTTTTGAACGCTTCGGACTTGCCTGAGTTAAGCTAGAGAGGGGAATGTTATCTTTGTCTTCTTCTCCTTCTTCGTCTTCTTCTTCTTCTTCTTGTATTTCAACAACAGGTGGAGACGGCTCCCTCCTTCTTCGTTGTCTTTCTTCTTGTATTATTGGACGGTGACGAGATTTAGTAGCCATTGTCTTCCGATGACCTGTTTGGTGCACGGAACCGGAAAATATCGCATTTAATCTATTGCCTTCGTCGTCGAGATCAACTTGTGCTCGACATGACTCAACCATTTTACGCGCGAATACCTTCAATAGTTTGACTACATTACTCTTTAATACTTTCGCGCATTCTTTGGCTTGAATCCATGTTTGGGTCATCTATACAAAAATATAATAAATGTAATAATAAATTCAATAATTAAACTTTTTTGTAGTAATATAAATATGGACATAAAACTTACAATACTCCGAATCAATTGTGTCTTCGGTTGGAACATTGGTAGATTAACAGAATACATGTCTGCTGGATCGGCGGCATGTCTCCATGTCGGTACTTGGACCCCCGCTGGAAGTTGGCTTGTCGGAGAAATGTAAAGGCGATTCATTTTCCTATACCACGTCATGTAAGGGACATGGGAAGACGCATCGAACGGTGGAATATTTGCAAGTACGTGATCGAGACGATGATTGTTCCAAATATCCACGTGTACGTTCAAAGAAGCTGCTCAATCGTGAGCTGTTGGTCGACCCATACCGGTAACACTATGTAGTCGGCATTGTACGGTTGTTGCACCGAAATATTTTGAAGCAACCCGAACAGACGAAGTACTATATCTGAAAAATAACCCTCAACTGTACCAATGTGGATTAGAGGTGCTTTTGTCAACCACAGTTGAGGACTCGAGGTACAAACTGGAGGCAATCTCACTAAAAGTGCATCGGTATATGGTTGCCACTTAACACAATCGTCTGCCAAGTGGTCAACCTCGTCCCGGTAATATGTAAGGCATCTATTAGGGCTATCTTTCCACGTCAATGAACCCATCCAATACACACCTTGCGGAGGTCTCATGTTCTTGTCTTCAGGAATATTCACCCACTTTGGTGATTGCTTAGTGATAACGGGTCTTCCAAGGTGTAGTCGTTCCCAACTCCAGACCTGTAGCATCAACATTGGTCCGTTCATCTGCTTTGCACCGAGAGAACAGTTGCACAAAGCTCTATACAATATGGCCAATGCAACACTTTCCCAACTGTACGCCCCAACTCCACTAAGATATGTGATTAGTGGTAGGTACATTAACAGCACGAAATTTCCGGAGGAATTTGGGAACATCACACCGCCAAACAATGTCATTATGTAAGCCGGCGGTAACAATGTACTTACAACTCAGTGGAGGATTAGTCAACATACCGGAGAATGTGTCCTTAAGCCATTTCAATCTCACCGATTTGATTACAAAAGCCGATCGATCCGCCTCTACTCAGAGATACTCATGGATAATGAACTCTGGTTCAAAGTCCATTGTGCCAGTTACGGCCTGTCCATCGATTGGTAGACCCATTATTACAGCGACAACTTGCAGTGTCACAGTCATCTCGTCGACCGACAAGTGAAAACTATGGGTCTTGGGATGCCATCTCTCGAGAAAGGCGGTTAGTAAGGGCCGGTTGGGCTTAATAGAGCTCATCAACCCGATGTCGTATAACCCACAGTGCTGTAATATCTCATATATACGGGGATGCATCTCTAACGTGTCGTGCCCCCGAAAACTACACTCCGAAGAATTTCCTTCCCAAACGGCTTTAGAGCGATGCTGCCCTTGTAAAGTCAAAAGCTTTGGGTCGATCGAACCGGAACCACCGGAGGAACATACGATAAAGAAGATGGGCCCGACTGACTAGATGGAGAAGAAGGGCCTGGTTGATTTGGAGGTGGAGACCGTCCCATTTGATTTGCCGGAGAAGAAGACGGACCCGCCTCATCCTACACCAAAAAGTTGAAAATCAACATATAAATTTATAATTTTCTTGATGTTAAGATTAAACGTATGAAATAAAGGTCAAATCATCTTACATTGGTACGCCTCTATCCACCACAACTAGTTTTTTTGGGAGGTTGTCCATGACATGTCCGTGGCCCTTTCCGGTTTGTTGGAGGTTTACTACTACTCCCTTCTTCGGGCATACCCATTATTCGTTCCATATGTAACATCAAATAGAATCCTACATGTTTAATAATATATGTTATCAAATTTACCTTAAAATCGTTATAAAATGATTATACAATTAACAATGTCTAATTTCCAAAATTTCAATATCAAACAATATTACTCACAATGTCACATTGGCACGAAACTAAAATCATAAATCGGTCTATAGACAATGCTACCCTCAATTACTCGATGTATCGAATAATATGACAATGTTACTATCATCGCATATCCCACTCATGCACTGTGAACTATAGGTTAATTTGAACAAACACAATTAGTACGACATAGACTTAGTTAATATTGGTTTAATTTTGATTAATTACACAACCTAAATTTATTACGTGCATTGCGCGTTTTAATAAATCCTAAATCAAAATTTATGAACCCAAATATAGCTTACCATCAACCCATCATACTCATTTACTTAATAAGAAATCATACACACTTAGTATATCATCTAACCTAGATTCATTTATGAACATATCAAAATGAACCCAAAAATGCAAATCCAACCCTAGACCCAAAATCACCAAAAAATATATAGCATAAGTTACGAACACTTACAAACGATTGTTGGGTTGAAGGACGAAGTCGACTATGTTGATTCTTGATTTTGATGATTACAGTACAATGCAAAATTGTTGTGCTACTTCTTAAATATTACAGGATATACACAAAGGCAGAATGTTCTAACAACCTTTACAAGGTTCTCAAAGCAAGTTGATCAAGCAAAGCTACAAACAAAGCTCTTATAGCTAATTGATCAAGAAAGCTACAAGGTTGCCAGCTTCAAAGAAAAAGACAAAGGCTAAAAGCTCCATCTCAAGACTCAAGACTCAAGACAAGACCTATGCTTCAATTTGTTGTATTAAGTGTCTTGTAACAATTGTAACTTTTTTATTTTTTTGAGTCTTAAAAATTTTGTAATAGCCTTGTCACACACGCTCACACATATCTTTAAAATAATTGAGTGTTCTTTTTCAAAACTTAAAAAGATCGAAACAAGATTGAAAAAGCTCAGCTGTTAAGTACCAGTCGACTGCCATTAGGTACCAGTTGACTGTCCCAGTACGAAACTGTCTGAACTTATTCAAACTCTGACCAGTCGACTCATAACGGCAACCCAGTCGACTGTTCAAGTCGTTTCGACAGTTTACTGATTTTAAAACTTGAATTTTTTCGAATTCAAAAGTTTTAATTCCGTTGGTTAACAGTTGGTACAACTGCTTCTCAACGTCCAGTGGATTCCAACTCTATAAATAGAGTGTACAAATCACTTGGAAAAGGTTAACAACTTATTTCCAAGCTTTTTTGTTTCTCAAGTTCTCAAACTTTTGGTTTTAATAAGAAAAAGCATTCAAAAGCATTCACTTTCTAAGTCTTGGTTCTCTGAAATCAGTCTAGCATAACAGTGATTTCGTTTTAGACGGATTTCGGAAGTTGACCTAATAGCCATGCACAAAATCACATTCACAACAAGGCTATAGGTTGATTGTAAGCATTTTGTTGTTGTTCTTCACTCTCGGGTTGT
Organism: Hemerocallis citrina; assembly: GCA_017893485.1. NCBI lineage: Eukaryota > Viridiplantae > Streptophyta > Magnoliopsida > Asparagales > Asphodelaceae > Hemerocallis > Hemerocallis citrina. The sequence continues at coordinate 180,264,701 of CM030360.1, forward strand.
GAGAGTGGTTCCTCTCGGTTGGAGAGTAGGGCTGTAGGGTGTAGAGTCAGGTTTTCACTCTTGGTGGAAGAGTGGGTTGCTTTCTCTAGTTGTGAGAAAGGACTACGGGTTGGACAAGGTTATTGTCTAACGTCGTAGGGTATTCTTGTAACTTTTTCAAGAATAGTGGAAAATCTCAAGTGGGTTGCTTGGGAACTGGTTGTAGGTCGGGAGGACCGAACCAGAATACATCATGTGTACTCTGTGGATGTATCTCTTTGAACTTGCATTTCGTTTTCTCGCCTTTTAAGTTCTCTGTGAAACTTGTCTGGACAGTCGACTGTGTTAATTTGTAAGTCGACTGGTCAGACTTGTACTACTTTCTCTCTGAAAACTTGTCTGATAAGCCGACTCTCTCTTCTATAAGTCGACTGAGTAGACTTGTCTTAAAATACTCTTCTTAACTGTCGCCCCAGTCGACTAGTTTCTCTTTTCAAATCGACTGGTCAGAAGAAAAGTTCAATTCCACAATTATTTTTTATAAAACACTATTCACCCCCCCCCCCCTCTAGTGTGTCTTGCCTTGCCTACAGGATCCAACAGACTACTCCATTAGCGATCCTCTCCTTCCGAAAATTTGGGGAAAAGGGTTTATGGGTTCACCGAAAATTTGGGGAAATTGTTGGTTGAGATGAGAGTATTGTGAGTGATGAAGAGATTTAAGAAAAAGTTTCGAGAGATTGCGATGAGTAGAGGCCGAAACCGGAGGCTAGGGTTTGGGGGTTGGGTTTAAGATCGCGCGATGGCGTTTTGGGAGAGAGAAGAAGTGAGATAGCGAGCGTGATTTAAGAGGGTCCCAATTGACATTCGCTAACCCCGTTAGCGCGCCTAGTTTAAATGGGCGCGCTGACGGGGTTAGCGTGTCTATACTTAGTGATTTTTTCCCCACATCCCTACTTGAGGAGTAGTGTCCCCTAGTGTCCCCTAGCACGCTAACCCCGTTAGCGCGCCTGATTTAAATGGGTGCTGTGGTAGGGTAAAAATGGCTTAGGGCCCAACCAGGGCCCAATACAACTCTCACTCAGAAATGGTGAAAACAGTGGTCCAGATCGGCGTCGAACCTCCAGATCGGCGCCGAACCTCCAGTTCGGCACCGAACCTCCACTACAAGGTTGGCGCCGAGTCTCCAGTTCGCCCCCACAGATCCGGACTCCTCGTATCCGATGAGCGACTATGGCCCTCGGTCTCCGATCCACGACAGCCCTCCAAGCCGTCCTACCATCCTGGTATAGAAGGAAGATGACTTGGCGCAGCCCAGGCCCTCAGATCCTCCCAGGAGCACAGGAGCCCCATGATCTGCCCTGTCAGCTCCAAATACCACCCAGGGTTTTGCCACGTCAGCCCTATACCACTCCTGGTATTGCCACGTCAGCCCTAAACCCCCTGGGCCCTCTGCCACGTCAGGCCCATGGGCTTTCGGGTCCAGACCCGGCCCCCAAACGGAACCAAACCCGGTTGGGGTTCTCTATAAATACTAGACCCTCACCTACCTTTTTGAGGTAATCAATCTTTTTCCACTTAAATTCACCTAGTTATTGCTACTCTCTCACAGAGACTGACTAGATCGTCGGAGGGTCCGCCACCGGGACAAACCCCGGTGTTTCAGGACCGTCTGCAGGTACACAAGACCTCGGATCCGAATAATCTGATCCGAGCCCAGATCTCCGAATCACCCTGAGGTCGCCACAGGTTCTGCCCGGTCAGCCAAGGGTCGTCAGACGAGCAGCATTCTCCTTCAAATACAAATTGAGTCCGAACTCACACCTGGTGCATCCACACGCCTCCCAAAAATAAACCGCATCAGGTTGGCGCCGTCTATGGGAAAAACTGCTTCAGAGGCTGACCCTAGCACGACCATCAAGGCACCTCGACAGCCGAACTCTCATGGCCTCAAAGGGCAAGGGGGCTGCTTCCTCCGTCAACCGACGGGACACCCCACCATCAAACGCCAATGCCGGGCCACGCGCATCAAGGCACGGAGACTCCTATCAGGGATCCTGGCGGAGCGCCACCCATACAGTCCAGCCCGACCTACAGGGAGTAATCGTCAACCGACAGGTTAACCGCAACAGGGGAAGGGCCGCTTCCAACCCGACCCCGAACCATCCAAGACCGCCGCCCGAGGGACGGAGGTCAGCGCTCAGCCGCATCAGAAGGCAGCCCTCGGACCGACCAAACAGGGTCGAGGGAGCCCCCGTCACTCACAAGGAGTTCCGAGACTTCCGGAGAGAAATTCTCGGGGCCCTCCGACGGGCCCCCAGGGAGGAAACCTTCCACTCCCAAACTAGGTCGGATGCCGAGGCAAGCATGTCACACACATCAACTATCCAGCCAGAAGACGGCGGCGTACTCCTAAGGCGCCTCCAAGAAATGGAGGACCGCCTCGATCACATAGGGGACGGCGACCGACGAGTGACCCAGGGGTACAGACCCATCAGTCCTCCCTTCTCCGCCCCCATCCTTCAAGCAGAAATACCCAGGAATTTCCGACCACCTCAATTCGAGACCTACGACGGCGAGGGAGATCCTGCTGATCACATGGAGGGTTTCAAAACCCTCATGATGATTCACAGTGCCTCGGACCCCCTGCTATGCCGAGCCTTCCCCGCCACACTCCGAGGCCCGGCTCGTGAATGGTACTCAAAGCTCACCCCCGGCTCCATTTACTCCTTCGACCAACTAGAAGGCAATTTTCTTGCTCACTTCGTCACCAGCCGGAAGGTGGAAAGGACCAGCGCCTCTTTACTTGGGCTCAGACAGATAGACGGAGAGTCCCTCAGAGTGTTCGTCCGGAGGTTTACCACGGAAGCAAGGGCGGTCTCCTCCCTTGATCCAGGCGTCGCCTCCGTGGCCTTTCGGCACAACGTCCGTCACGGACAGCTGAAAGCTTCTCTGGCGAAGAGACCCCCCATCGACTTTCCCGACCTCCTCAACAGGGTCGAGAAATACATTAGAGCAGAAGAGGCCCTTAGCCCCGAAGACGCCAGGGAGGCCAACTCGAAGGGAAAACGGAAAGCCGAAGAAGTCGAGCCATCAAAGAAAGCTCCGAGGGACGCGGGGGCTGTAAAAAAGATCCCGCCGATCCCCCGCTTCGAGAAGTACACTCCCTTGACGCATAACGTATCCGCCATCCTCTTAGAAATCGAAGACAAAGGCATTGTTCGACTACCTCCCCGACCCAACAACGGCAAGAACCGAGATCAGCGCTTCTACTGCCGCTTCCACAGAGACCATGGGCACGACACCGATCAATGCCGGGCCCTGAAAGACGAGATTGAGGAACTCATCTCCAGGGGGTACCTCCGAGAATTCACCCGAGAAGTCCCACGGGAACGACGAGATACTAGGAACCGGAAACACTCGCCCCCGAACCCTACTCCGAACCACATCCAGGGTCGGGATCCCGAGTCCGAGGGAGCCGCGGACCCGCCATTTATCTTACACTGTGTCCATGGAGGGCCAATGGGAGGGGAATCGAATACTTCCCGAAAAGCCTTCATCCGAGAGGTGAATGCTGTCCAAGGCAACCCCTCTCCCAAGCTACAACCCATGCCATTCTCATTCTCAGGGGAGGACCTCGAAGGCGTTCGCCTCCCCCACTGCGATGCCCTCGTCATTAGCCTCCACATGGCTAATTGTGAAGTTCGCCGAATCCTCGTCGACAACGGCAGCTCGGTGAACATTCTTTTCCTCGAAGCCTTCGAGAATCTGAAATTACCTAGAGGCAAGCTCAAGCCGGCCGGATACACCTTGCATGGGTTCTCCGGCGTCCCTGTCGTGATAGAAGGGATTGTCACCCTCGACGTTACCGCAGGATCGGCTCCCGTCAAGAGGACTGAGTCTATGGACTTCATGGTGGTCAACGTCAAGGCGGCTTACAACGCCATACTCGGCCGTCCTGGGTTATGCTCCCTCCAAGCAGTGCCTTCGGCCTGCCACCTGAAGCTCAAATTTCCCACTCCACAAGGAGTCGGCGTCGTCCGAGGCAGCCAAGAAGCAGCGCGATCATGCTACATGACCACCGTCGGGGGAGGAGTGTTCCCCCTCGACGCCGTCAAATTCAAACCAGAGAAGGATGGCCCTACCCCCAGACCTGCCGTCGAGCCAGAGAGGTTCCCCCTTGACACCAAGCACCCAGTGAATTCCTTCGAAGAACGAGCATAGGTTTTAACTTAGCTAGAAGTGAACCTTTTGTAAAGCTTTCCTTTGTAAAGGGCCGTTTTTAGCGGCCCCCCCTATCTTATACTAAGGAAATCTCGTTGTATAATACTCCAAACGCCCCGGCAAATCCGACCTAATACCAGGTTAGGGGATCGACACCCAAGACTTCACCTCCCCCCACTCCGATTCCTCACAAAACGATCAGGCCGAACTACATCCCCTTCATCATTTCGTATGCTATCAACCGGAGCAAAGAGTGAAATGAATTCCTTATTCATGTTCCTTGACTAGGTTAAGAGGAAACAAACGAAGACCGTTGCAGAAATACTCCCCTCATCTCGAACAGCAGGAGGCCGCCCTCTCAAAACCCCTCTGATCCGACGAACGGCCACGATTGGTATACCGACCACGGAACTCTGGGCATCGGTGGGCCGCATACGTTCCGTTAGCAACACCACCATCGGTACCCCCCCTGCTCACTAACCACCCGAGGAAGGTCTCGAAACGCCCAGCATCGACCGGTAGAGGTGTATCTCCACCTCCTTCTCCACTAGCACATCGCGAAGTCGCTTCTCAGAGGAGGGCCTCTGCACCAAGGAACTCGACATAGCTTATCCAGGTCCGACTCCCACGAGTTCCCCGATCCAACGTCGCCCTCCTCAGACGACTTGCCCCTTCACCAAGGGCTTCGGACATATTCTTGTAACAGCTAAAGTCCGCATCGGCGGTGCGGGCCCTCTCACGGTACTAAGCCAAAGTGGCCTCCAATGCCTCCACCTTGCTCCGGAGCCACGCCACGACGGAACGACGGGGGTCCACCTCGGGAAGGAAAGCCACAACCTACAAAGAAAACTAGCTCGAAGCACATAAGCAAGGAGATTCGGAAATGTCCAGCGCCAAAACACTTGACAAGTCAAAGATGCTTTTTTATAAATTTTGCTGCTTCTTACAAAAAGGCGGTGGCCAGTCCGCGGGAGGCAAATACAATCGAAAGGGGGGGGAAAAGAAAGAAAGGCAAAACTATACAACTCGATTTCCCACCTCGTCATCGATCGGGTTTGCCGGAGGGTCGACGGCCGGGTTGACAACGGGCCCCTCTTCGACAGGAGTCTTCAGGGTCCCGTCGATCTCCATGTCGTACTCAAAGTTGGACAGGTCGACGGTCGGATAGAAGTGCCTCACATGGCTGAGGGCCTTTGCGTAACACTCATCCTGGGCGGCGATCACCATCCGCTGACCCGCATCCGTCAGCTCTTTCCTCTCCTTGGCGAACGCAGCTGTCAACTCCCCCTTCTCCTTCGCCAACTTCCTCTTCAAGGAGGCCACCCTCTTCCCCCACTCGGTGTCCTTGGCCTCGAGCTCCAGCTTCATCTGCTGCTCCCTCTGATGCGAACCCTCGAGCTCGATCCGCATCTCCTTCATCTCTCGCTCGCTCTTGTCCGCCCGAGCACGTTCTTGCGACAGGGACGCTTCGTAGAGGTTCTTTACATTAGCTCCCTGCATACAAGCCTGCGACCGAAAGGCACAGATAAGAAGGAAACTCCTGAAGCAAGACTAACAGAAAGGAGGAGGTCGGCAAGCTTACCAACACGGTGGCCTGCGCCAAGCGCGTAAATGCCACCTCTACGGGTTCACTCTCCATCATCTGGCGGTCGCGAGGCGTCGCCAGCTTCTCCACCACCTCTACGGCCTGGGCTTCCTCGGTCAGACAGTCACCCATCCGAACCGACCAGTCCGGCGCCCACCGTTGCCGCAACATCTCCACCACCGGGTCCTCCTCCTCAACCTCTACCAAGGGACCTTTCCCCTTGTCGAGATTGGATGCCCTCGCTGGGCCCTTATCCTTCGAAGGGGCAGCCCCCTTGCTCGACTCCGAACGAGTCCTCTTAACCCTCGGCTCGAGCGGTACCTCCGAAATAACAAGGGACGGCTCCCTCGGCCTTTTCGCCGCCTCCCCCTTCTTCTTCTCGGCATTCTCCTTCTTCATGGCGAGCCTCCTTGCTTTAATCGATGCCTCATCCATATCTACAGAAAAAACCATTAAGAACAATGAGCAAGAAAGTACGAAAGGATCGAGAGAAAAGAAACAACTACATACGCAGAACGGCTGGGCTCAGTCCAACGCTCGCCAGGTGGACCTCCGTCACCTTCGTCCAATCAATACTAGGGGACAAACGGAGGCGCTCGACAAACCCCCACTCCTCGGCCGTCAGATCCCCCGGCCCCGGCGCAGGATGGCTCGGCTTGGAGTAATTCCATCGAGTCGGAATGTCCCAGGGCTCTTTACTCCGGATCACCAGATATTTTTTCTTCCAATCCTTGATGGAGTCCGGGTGGCTGTGAAAAACCCTCCTCCTACTCTGGGGGGAGATATAGTAAACACCCTCAGCCGCCGAACAAATCATCAGCGTCGCTCGGAACACGTTCAACCGCAGGGGTACCTGTTGTTCCTCGCACATCAGTACAAAACAGATTATCTGCTTCCAAGAGTTCGGCCCATACTGCATCGGTGCCAAGGAGGCCCAGTTCAGCACTTCCCTAACAAACGGGTGGACTGGCAGCCTCAGTCCAGAAATGAACGCGTCCACTGGGAAGACACAATACCAAGCAGATAGGGGATCGGTTGGGTGCAGAGTAGAGCTCGGCAGCATCAATTCGTAGCTAGGACCTATGTGGTACGCCAGCTGCAAAACCTCCAAGTCCCCGCCATCCAAGACGGTCAGAATAGCGTCCATCAACACCCTCTTCCGACTCGGTGAAGAGGCCTGCACACCAAAGAGCTCCTTGTCGGATAGGTCGTCAGGATATTGACGGAAATGCTTCGGCTGCACGGGTGAACCTGTCCACAAGTTGCGGTAGACAAGACCCCTGGCTCGAACCATCAGTCCTCGATCCTGCCTTCCTCGGAGCCTTCTTCCTCTTCTTGGTTCGCTCCGGCGAGGGAAAGAATAAGGGCCCCCGACCAGTCAGCATGGAACTCGGACCTGCACCCTGAACTGTGGATCTCCTTACGGTGCCACCCTCGCCTCCCTCTCCCTCGGAAGTCAACTCCAAAACACGGACGCCGTCCAAACCATCGTTCGCTTCCTCCGACTCGCTGCTCTCCACCACGAAGGGACGACGAGAGCGCAACAACCTCGCACCATATACCTCCTCCTCACCTACTGGTTCCTCCCACGAAACCGTATCAGAGGACTCATCAACGTGTACTGACTCCTCCTCGAGTACGGGCTCCTCCCAGGATGTCGATTCGGAGATGGGCTTCACTTCCCCCCTAGACGTCGACGCTGACGAGCCAGACTGAGCCCTATCCATCTATACCTAAACTAAGCAGACTTACCAACTCACCTGGGGTTACTTTGGAAGGGCGAGCCTAGTACAGCGAGCTGCAAAGATGAGCGCTGAAGGGTTGAGAAATTTTTTGAAAAAAGAAAGCAGCAAGAAAGGAGTGGACTGATGGGGGAGAGGGGGGAATATTTATAGGAGGCAGAAGCGACTCCTCGATTTCCGCGAGTACTGTTCACCTATTTGACATGCAACTGCTACCTGGGAATTCGCGCCATGTCCTCAAAACGTGCGTTGCTGACATCATCCAATGACAGACTGGCAGCCAGATGAGGAGGTCAGCTCGGGAGAAGTATTTGGGGGAGGGAACATTTTTACTTAAGATTTAAGGCGCCGTCCTTAGACAGACGCCCCAGGCTCCGAGGCGGGGTCGGTTCCCCTTTCACCCGTGAACAGCTCGGGGCATACAGCTTCGTCGGCCTAAGACCCGAACTGTTCAAGGGTGAGACAGAAACCGCCATCACCTGGATCCCTATTGAAATGCAGAGTAGTCAACCTCCAATCGGAGAACGACTCATCTATCCGAGGTCCAAAGCGTTAAGATGCCGCCCTCGGCGAGCACCCCGGTCGAAAGCAGATCAACACTCAGAGATCGAGAAAAGTGCACCATTCCGAGCCAGTTGATGCAACTGCAAAGGTTCGGCCTGCTCTGGCAACGGAACCCTCGCAGTTGCAAACAACTGGCCCGGAACGCCCTTCATCTCTTCCGGAAGGACAGAACCTTCACAGTTGCAAACAGATCACCCCTCGGAGTTCAATCGTTGCCCCTCTCGCCCTAATCCCCCCTGGATCTGGCTGCCGTGTCAGGGCCATCAGATCCAAGAGAAGATCCGGGCGACAGAGAAACCACCTCTCCGACACAACCGGGAGTAAAAAGTGGCAAGAGACAGGCGTCCGCCGAAGCAGACACCTTTAAAGGCCAATAGACCACCCTTGCTTTGATCTGACCCACTACGGAATAGGGGGGGTACTTATAGCCTCCCCCAGGGGTCGGCCTTTATGACATGGGGAAAACCAAACGACGGAAGACCATGCGCCATACATTTATTAGGCGGCGCCATTAAAGTACCTGGGAAATTGGAACCTCACACAAATCCCAAGGCGCCCCCAATGCTCCGCAAAGACGGCAGACTACCCTGCTCAGCATTCCCAAGGCACACCGGTTCGCCCACAATCTGGCCGGCCCATAAACCCCTCGCCAGCTCGAGGCCAGTTTCTAGCACCAGAAAAGTCTTCTCAAGAAGGCTCCACGGCTCGCCACAACCCTTACCAACCCGTAATCCCTCGCCAAGCTCGAGGTCAGGTCTGGCACCAGGGTAGTCTTCTCAGGAAGGCTGAACGGCTCGCCACCTCCCTTGTTGGCCCATAATTCCCTCGCCAGCTCGAGGTCGGGTCCAACACCAGGGTAGTCTTCTCAGGAAGTCTCCACGGCTCGCCATCACCCTTACCAACCCGTAATCCCTCGCCAAGCTCGAGGTCAGGTCTGGCACCAGGGTAGTCTTCTCAGGAAGGCTGAACGGCTCGCCATCCCCCTTGTTGGCCCATAAGTCCCTTGCCAGCTCGAGGTCGGGTCCAGCACCAGGGTAGTCTTCTCACGAAGGCTCCACCGGCTCGCCATCACCCTTACCGACCCATAATCCCTCCTCACCTCGAGGTTCGGTCTGGCACCAGGGTACTCTTCTCAGGAAGAAACAACGGCTCGCCTTCACCCTTACCGACCCATAATCCCTCGCCAGCTCGAGGTCCGGTCTGGCACCTGGGTACTCTTCTTCGGAAGATCCACCGGCTCGCCATCACCCTTACCGACCCATAATCCCTCCTCATCCCGAGGTTCGGTCTGGCACCAGGGTACTCTTCTCAGGAAGAAACAACGGCTTGCCATCCCCCTTGTTGGCCCATAAGTCCCGTCGCCAGCTCGAGGTCGGGTCCAGCACCAGGGCCTTCTTCTCAGGAAGAATCACCGGCTTGCCATCACTCTTGCCGACACATAATCCCTCGTCTTCTCGAGGTGCGGTCGAGCACCAGGGTACTCTTCTCAGAAAGAAACAACGGCTCGCCATCACCCTTGCCGACACGTAATCCCTCGTCATCTCGAGGTTTGGTCGAGCACCAGGGCCCCCTTCTCAGGAAGAAACACCAGTTCGCCATCCCATTTTTTTTTTTTTTACACCCGTAGACACTCCTCCACGGCTAGCTCCCGCACCCCCGTAGGAGTGGGGGGCTTGTGTGGTAGGGTAAAAATGGCTTAGGGCCCAACCAGGGCCCAATACAACTCTCACTCAGAAATGGTGAAAACAGTGGTCCAGATCGGCGCCGAACCTCCAGTTCGGCACCGAACCTCCACTACAGGGTCGGCGCCGAGTCTCCAGTTCGCCCCCACAGATCCGGACTCCTCGTATCCGATAAGCGACTATGGCCCTCGGTCTCCGATCCACGACAGCCCTCCAAGCCGTCCTACCATCCTGGTATAGAAGGAAGATGACTTGGCGCAGCCCAGGCCCTCAGATCCTCCCAGGAGCACAGGAGCCCCATGATCTGCCCTGTCAGCTCCAAATACCACCCAGGGTTTTGCCACGTCAGCCCTATACCACTCCTGGTATTGCCACGTCAGCCCTAAACCCCCTGGGCCCTCTGCCACGTCAGGCCTATGGGCTTTCGGGTCCAGACCCGGCCCCCAAACGGAACCAAACCCGGTTGGGGTTCTCTATAAATACTAGACCCTCACCTACCTTTTGGAGGTAATCAATCTTTTTCCACTTAAATTCACCTAGTTATTGCTACTCTCTCACAGAGACTGACTAGATCGTCGGAGGGTCCGCCACCGGGACAAACCCTGGTGTTTCAGGACCGTCTGCAGGTACACAAGACCTCGGATCCGAATAATCTGATCCGAGCCCAGATCTCCGAATCACCCTGAGGTCGCCACAGGTTCCGCCCGGTCAGCCAAGGGTCGTCAGACGAGCAGCATTCTCCTTCAAATACAAATTGAGTCCGAACTCACACCTGGTGCATCCACACGCCTCCCAAAAATAAACCGCATCAGGTGCGCTAACAGGGTTAGCGTGTCTATACTTGATGATTTTTTTCCCACTGTCCTACTTGAGCAGTAGTGTCCCCTTGTGTCCCCCTAGCACGCTAACCCCGTTAGCACGTCTGGTTTAAATGGGCGTGCTAATGGGGTTAGCATGTCTATAGTTTGTGAGTTTTTTTCGCACACCCCTACTTGAGGAAAAAAGTAATGTCCCCTAGCACACGCTAACTGAGATAGCGCATAGAATTTTACTAGGGACGCTGTCTCAGTTAGCGATATGGACTTTTTGGTATTAAAGTTTCAAACAGGGACAGTTTGGTATATACTTACAAAAAAGTGGGATATTTTGGTAAAAAAAAATTGTAGGGGGTGGGGGGGCTCTCATCTATAAATACGCCTCAAGCTCCTCATTCTCACTCCATCAGAAGCAGCCACAAAGATAAAACAAATAGATTACAGATAGAACATTACTAATTTAGTATTGATGGTGAAGACCAACAACAGCAGGATCAACAAAGCCAACAAGATTAAAAAGCAATACAAGGGAGTGAGAATGAGGAGTTGGGGTTCCTGGGTATCTGAGATCAGAGCACCAAACCAAAAGGCCAGGATCTGGTTGGGCTCCTACTCAACCCCTGAAGCTGCGGCACGTGCTTACGACGCTGCTCTCCTCTGCCTCAAAGGCTCCTCCGCTGCACCCAACTTCCCTCACTCCCCTCCACCTTCAACTACTACTTCAGCTGCTGTTTTATCCCCTAAATCCATACAGAGACTTGCTGCGGCCGCTGCCAATGCTCCTCCTCCTCTTCCTCCGTCGCCAATATCACCATCATCAGGTGCAACTGATACAACTGAAGAAGCCTCAGATTCGTCAATAAATCAGGAGGAGTGTTTAGAATCATGGTTTGATCATCTTGGCGCATTTCAGTCACCGAAGTATATGGATCTTAGCAGCAGCTTCTTTGATCCGAATCAAATGCAGGTTGATCAGGAGTTTGATGAGGTTGGTGATGTCAGACTCTGGAGCTTCTGCTAGAGTTTCTGAGTTTCTCTGATAATTTTGTTTTGATACGGATTAAGGGAGTGCTCAGTGAATTCAATTTGATTGATTGTTACTGAATCTAGATTTGAGCATTTTGAAATCATAGAAGTATAAATATATATTATGTTTTAGGCTTGCAAGTCTCTGAGTTTGTAAGAGTTCTATACATACTACTACATTCTTTGAACACCTTTCAGATTAATGAGAAATAAATGTTCAATAAGAAATAGCACTGGCATTACCATTCCGTGCAAAACTAGTATGTGATTCTGTGATTCATTACTCTATTCAATATTTTTCTTGCTGTTAAATGAAGTTGCATATGAGTTGTCCTTAGAGTTTCTATAAATATTAGTAGTTAATGTAAATACTTGTTGGACAAGCGTCTCACTATTTGCTACTATTATCGCAGCACATGAAATTATGTCAATTTGATTCCTCGAGTATATCAGTATAAAGAGTACCCTATGATAATAAAACTGAGTAATCTTAAGTTTCCCCTTCCTGGATTGTTGAAGTTCAACTGTAAATGATGTGTGCTTTTAGATTCTGGCTGATTCAAACCTTGGAAGTTACTAAATTGAAGACCTTCAAATAAGGATAAAGCTCTCAGTTAATTCAAACCATTGTGAAGATTCTTTGTCTCACTTCCACGTGGAATCCCCGAACAGGGTCTAGGAAGAGGGTTCAGATGGCGTGTGTAGAAAATTAAGTGCTACAAGCTTATACCGCTTCAATTCGTGAATCTAATGAATGTCTATCAAAAGCAAAATTAGCATCCAACAACGACATTTAACTAGTTCGTAGAATTAACCCGAAGAATATTCCAATAATCAACTGTTTTTATCCCATAATACTAAGAAACAAACCTTAATTTTATGATTCACCTTAACATACAACAAATTTGAAAAAGACCCGGTACAGCAGTAAAGTATTACTAGTCTGAAACTTTGAAGGAAAAAAGAAAAAACTTGTCACATTATACCCTATTGTCCTTCAAATTTTTAAGTTACCGAGATCAGAACAAATCAGCTTTTCCATCTAACTCTTATATCCTCAACAAGGTTAGACGTTGACGAAAATGTTGGGTTTGTATGTCTATGTCCAATAAAGAAGACGATGAAGCATTGAGATGGATCGAAGCAAGGCATCGAAGAACAATAAAAGCAGTCAGCAGAAACAAACAGGTGGAGTTGCGGTCGACCGCACTTGGGGTCGGTCGACCGCTCCGATTGTACAGGGTTCCCGAGAGGAGAACGGTCGACCGACTGTTGTGTACAGTCGACCGACCGCGGTGCTGATGGGTTATTTGGGTCGGGTCTTGGAGATACGTGAGAAGCCCAACTCTGTCTTCAAGTCAGATCGTACAGCTCCCAATGCAGGGTTATCTCTTCAGTAGTAATCGGATGATTAATGTATCAAGTGTATCAAACTAGAGTTTCTCTACAATGTAAACGGATCCTAGAACAATATGATTCTATTGTTCATATGAGAGGGTGAGAGAGTTTCTCCATTGTAAGCAGCAACCAAGTTTCAGTTAGGCTTGAGAGATGGTCGTGGTGAGAATTGTAATATTCTTGTATTTTCTCTAGTTGAAATAATATCTCGGTTCTTTCTCTCCCAGATTAAGGCGAAAGCCCCAACCGGAATAATTCTTGTGTACTTTGTGTGATTGGTGCGATCTAGTTTGCTTGGTGATTTGAGTTGAATGTGTCGAAGACTCAACAAGATCCTTAGTTTACCTAACAAGTGGTATCAGAGAAACCAAGTTCGTGAGTTTGTTCGAGTTCCTTAGAGGATATGTCAGATGAAAAGACGAAGATCAAACAGTTTGACGGTAAGATCAACTTCAATCTATGGAAGGTGGACATGTATGATATTTTGGTTCAGAAGAACTTGCACCTTGCCTTAGAAGAGAATAAGCCAATTGACATGAAGCAGGAGAAGTGGGATGAAATTTGTTTGAAGGTCTTGAGTTTAATCCGGTTGCAATTGGTGGACGAAGTCAAGTGTAATATTCTTGAGGAGAAAAGTGCGGCGAGTATATGGTCGAGACTCAAATATGACTATTCGGGATCATTATTGCTAGATCAGATGTAGTGGAAGAGGAAGCTATTTAGGTTCTCAATGAAGGAAGGTACCCATATTCAAGATCATATTGTGGAGTTCAATAAGGTAATATCTAAACTGAAGGCGATTAACGCTGATAATCTTAGCGAAGAGGATAAAGCTTTCAACTTGATATATTCACTTTCAACTTCTTATGATCACTTGATAACTACCATTCTACACTGGAAATCATCTAAGGAGACACTTACAGTAGCTGGGGTGATTAAGAGTCTGAAGGAAGATAAACTAAGAAATGAGACTCACAAAGGAGGGTTTATTTCTACAGGGTGTTTTGCGGTGGATGGTGATACTTCAATTGGAAGGGATGTGACACACAAGGGTAAGATTCCTTGCCACTATTGTAGAGGAGTTGGGCATTATAAGAGAAACTGTCGGAAATGGTTGAGTCAGAAGAGTGCTACTAAAGAAGGGGAACAAGCCCATGTAGTCAGCGCAACTAAGTCAGGCAATAATGATGACATATATCTTCGCGTTTCAAGTTTTTCAGATGTGGATTAAAGTTGGTATCTTGATTCGGGAAGTTCTTCTCATATTTGTTCCGAGAGGAAGATGTTTTCTACTTACAAGTCGTCAACAGGCCGTAGTGTGAGAACGGAGAGTGGTGAGATTTGTGAAGTAGTGGGTGAGGGAACAGTTGAATTGGAGACGCCAGATGGTAAATGTTGGTGTATTCCCTAGAGGCCAGTTGTGTATTGACATTACTAGTTTACATTGTGTCAAGATATTTATTTCATATATAAGGCATTTCATTTATTGTGTTTTTATTGTGACTAAATGAACATAATAAAGTCCTTAGAATAGTAGGTTCAATACTATGGGATATCAAGTGCATGACTTGATTGTGAGATTTTATTGGTTGTAATCAGAACACTATTCTTAAATGTCCCTAGTCAAGTATTATTGTGAATTAGGACAACAATAATGCATAGAGACTAGTATGTGCGTAGACTGATGACCATATCTCAGGGGTCATGAATATGAGATATCAAATCTTCACATGGGTACATGTTAGAGTATTAATGTACTGGATTGACCCACCATGAGAACACTACATGAATCGTTACGTGAGTGTCATAAGCGGTTCTCACAATGACCATGGTGTATGTAGTCCTTTAACTTAAAGTCACTACGGTTTCCTAAATAAGAAGTTATATGTTTTAATGTCGCCAAACATTTCTATAATAAGGTGATTATAAAGTCAACTATTGGATATACTAAAAATCATGCGGAGGGATGTGAGTGACCTAGATAGGATTTATCCCTCTTACATAACATGAGTGATATCCATGGGCCCCTTGATTGAGTGAGACTGTAAAATGCATGGCCATGCTCAAATGAGTCAATATGAGATATTGAACTCATTTGTTTTGGTAAGTCTACTCGGACATCAAGAAACCAAAGATTGAACTGCACAAAGGTGACACGCTCTATGCCTTGTGGACAATTAAGATATCTGGACAAATGGACCAGACTATATGGTAACATTAGTCACGGATAGGTTATGTCTAATCACTGACATTCCCGTTACTTGAGTAGCACTGTTGTATTGCTAGATATCACTCACTGTTTGTAATACTATGATATGATTTTAGTATTACTGTCAACGTAATGGGAACCTACCGGGTTATACACTTAGAATAGATCGAAGTTGAGATTTAAATTCATAAGATGAATTTAATAGGGGATCCAAGTAAGACTTGGACTCCTGATATTGGTTAGACATTTAATTAGATTAAATGGGCTGACTAAAGTTCAAAGACCCACACACGAATCTGAACCAGTTCAGATTGTGAGTCCAACAACCTCATTACTCTCTTAGGGTTGATTTTCTATAGCTATATATATGATACGTATCTCTGAAAAAGTGTTATATAAGAAAACCCTAGCCGTCATAGAAATTGTGAGAGAGAGAGAGATCGTGAGGAACATCCCCATCCCACAGCTAGCACCGCGGCGTGAGTGAATGCTTGATTTGAACCGTTCGTGTGGATACCGTAGAGGCACAACAATATTGCAGTGTTATGATTGACATTAATCTGAGATAGCAGATCCATCTTCAAGGTATAACTCTTAAACACTATTTGTGGTTTTCGCATGGATTCATAGCTAGGTTTTGATATTTGTTTGTATTTTTTTCACTGTATATTTTATCTTAGACTACTATCGAAACCTAACAGTAAAGGGTTCACACTAGAAGAAGTTATGCATATTCCTTCGATATAGCAGAATCTGATATCCTTGGGAACTTTTGATGCAGCAGGTATACAGGTCGAGGTGGGGTTTTGATAGTTTGGGATCGTAAGGTAATGAAGGGTAAGAGGGGAATTGGGCAGAGTCAGCACAACCTCTACCAGCTTTGTGGGAGCAGGAAAACTCGGCTGAGTGTATGGAAGCCCATTGTTCCTAAAGTTTCATCTAGTAATCCGTCACTAGAATTACCGAATCGATACTGCAACGTTCGAATACCATTGGAAGGTAAAGAGAGGCTTGAAGTAGGTGGGGTTCATGTGGAGGGTGGCACCTTCATGATTACATCTACAGGGGTGTGCCCTTGAGGAGGGCATACAGCTGGAGAAAAATAGGTGGAGGTTTGTTCAACTAGTAGAAGAATCCACAGAAACGCGTTGTTTACAAAGCGGAGAAGAATAGTCTATAAGATTTTTAAATCACACAGATATGGATTCATGAATATGCAATACAAGGTGGAGGTTGTTGGGTTTGTATGTCTTGCATACACATGTCCGATGAAGAAGACGATGAAGAGTTGAGATGGATCGAAGCGAGGCATCGAAGAAGAAGGAAAGAAGTCAGCAGAAGCAAACAGGTGGAGTTGCGGTTGACCGCACTTAGGGTCGGTCGACCGCTTCGACTGTATAGGGTTCCCAAGAGGGGAATGGTCGACCGACTGCAGCTCTGATGGGTTATTTGGGTCGGTTCTTGGAGATTCGTGAGAAGCCCAACTTCATCTTCAAGTCAGATCGTACGACCCCCAATGCAGGGTTATCTCTTCAATAGTAATCAGATGGTTAATATATCAAGTATATCAAACTAGTGTTTCTTTAGATCTATAAATACAATGTAAACGGCTCGTAGAACGATATGGTTTTATTGAGTGCCGAATAGAAGTAGAGAGTACTTCATATGAGAGGGTGAGAGAGTTTCTCCATTGTAAGCAGCAACCAAGATCCAGTTTGACTTGAGAGAGGGTCGTGATGAGAATTGTAATATTCTTGTATCTTCTCTAGTTGAAATAATATCTCGGTTCTTCCTCCTCCGGATTAAGGCGAAAGTCCCAACCGGAACAATTCTTGTGTGCTTTGTGTGATTGGTACAATCTAATTTGCTTGATGGTTTGTGTTGATTGTGTCGAAGACTCAATAAGATTATCAATTTACCTAACAGAAAATTCCCGTAGTGGATACTTTGCCATTGAGGGTGAGAGACCCCGTTTGTTAGCCATCTCAATGGGTGGTTTCTGTTGGTGGTAATGAAGAGTAACTAGATCTTCACCACTAGGTTGACCATAGCCAAAGTAGTGATCGGTCACTTATACTAGGAAACAATATATGCCCTGAGTCATTGGCAACCAAATCACTAACATGAGTGGGGGTAATTGTTGATCACTGATGGTGTGAGGAGCAACAAAAGGTTCAGACAGACTAATAGAAGAAATCAATTTAATATATAGTAAGGAAGGATGTACTAATATACTAAATCAAGGTAACTGATATGGGTTAGGAATGACGTGGCCCATCCTGGGTCACAGGATCCCCTCAGGATGCGCACACCTCCTGATCCTCCAGATCCGCCACGTCAGCATCGGAAAATCGCCTGGGCCGCTGCCACGTCAGCCCGGAAACCGCCTGGGCATCTGCCACGTCAGCCCTAAACCGTCCGGATTTCCACTGCTTCAGCAACACGGGCAACCGGGTGCAGACCCGGCCCCAAACGGGTCCAGACCCGGTTGACATCTTCTATAAATACCAGACCCCTACTCCTTCTCCAGGTAATCAACTCTTTTCCACCTAAACCCTAGTTACTGTTGCTCTCCCTTAGTGACTGACTAGATCGTCGGAGGGTCTGCCACCGGGACCAACCCCGATGTTCCGAGACCGTCTGCAGGTACACAAGACCCTCGAATCCGAGCCCCAAAGATCCGAGCTGAGCATCAGCCTCCACCTCAATACCACCTACCTCAGTACCGTTCGTCCAGTCGAGGTTCGTCTACATAAGAGTCTCCTCCATCAAATACAAATCGAGTAAGAACTCACGCCTGGTGCATCCACACGTTTCCCAAAAACAAACCGCATTAGGATGGCACCATCTGTGGGAAACTATCTATCGTAGACGCCAACCCGAGCCTCGCTTCCAACGGTACCCTCGTAGACGCCGACCCGAGCTCCGCCCCCATCGGCACCCCCGTCGACCCGAGCTCACATGGCGCCCAAGGCCGCAAAAGCTGTTACCTCCGCACGCCGACATGACATACCTCCACAAGGCATCACGGCCGACGTTCAGGGACCAAACAACAAAGGGGTCAGTCACAGGCCCCAGCCAAACGCCTACCGTCCGGTCCAGAGCAACCTGCAGGGGGTCATCTTAAACCGACAGGCCAGCCATGGCAGGGGAGGAGCCGCTTCCAACTCGGCTCCGAACCATCCAAGACCCCCATCCCAAGGCCGGGAGCCTGTGCTCAGCCAAGTCGGTCGTCGACAGTTCGCCCAACCAAACCGGGCCGAAGGAGCCCCGGTTGCCCACCAGGAGTTCCAGAACTTCCGAAGGGAATTCTTGGGTGCCATCCGAGGGGTCCCCGTCAATGAGAACGCCCGCCGTTCCCACACACGATCAGAGGCCGAGGCTAGCGTGTCTCGCCCCTCAACAATCCCCCCCAGAGTATGATGGCGACATTTTGAAGCGCCTCCAAGAAATAGAGGAGCACCTCGACCACTTTGGTAACGGCGACCCAAGAGCAGCTCAGGGGTACAGGCCGGTTCGCCATCCTTTCTCCGCCCTCATCCTGCAGGCGGAGATACCCCGCAATTTCCGTCCACCTCAGTTCAAGACATATGACGGCGAGGGCAATCCTGCTGATCACATGGAGGGCTTCAAAATCCTCATGATGATTCACAGCGCATCAAATCCCCTCCTGTGTCGAGCCTTCCCCGCAACACTCTGGGGTCCGGCTCGGGAATGGTTCTCCAAGATCACCCTCGGCTCCATCTATTCTTTCGACCAGCTAGACGGCAGCTTCCTCGCCCACTTCGTAACCAGCCGAAAGGCCGAAAGGACGAGTGCGTCCCTGCTTGGACTCTGGCAAAAGGAAGGGGAGTCACTGCGGGTGTTCATCTGAAGGTTCACTGCCGAGGCGAGTTCGGTCTCGTCCCTCGACCCCGAGGTTGCCTCGGCTGCCTTCAGGCACAACGTCCGACATGGACAGCTGAAGGCCTCCCTACCAAAGAAGCCGCCGAAAGACTTTCCCGACCTCCTCAACCGGGTCAAAAAGTATATCCGAGCTGAAGAAGCACTTAATCCAGAGGACCAGAAGGAAGTTCCTGGGAAGGGGAAGTGCAAGGCCAATGAGGTTGAGCCAGCGAAGAAAGCTCCGAAAGACGGGGGCGCCACGAAGAAGGTTCCGCCGACCCCCTGCTTCGAGAGGTACACTCCCCTAATGCAGAACGTGTCGACAATCCTCTTAGCAATTGAAGACAGCGACCTCGTCTAGTACCCACCTCGGCCGTCCAATAACACCAGCAAGAAGAGGGATCAGCGGTTCTACTGCCGATTCCACCGGGACAACGGGCATGACACAGATCACTGTCGCGCCCTGAAGGATGAAATTGAGGCCCTCATTAAACGAGGGTACCTCCGAGAATTCAAAAGGAAAGGCACCCGGGAATAGAGGGACAACAGAAACAGGAGGGATTCCCCTCCTCCTCGAATGCACCGTCGACGTCCCGAGCAAGATCCGGAGCCTGAAGTACCCGAGGGACAGGAAATCCTGCACTGCATCCATGGAGGGCCCATGGGAGGGGAATCCAACACTTCCTGCAAAGCCTTCGTCCGGGATGTCAACACCGTACAGGGCCCTCTCTCTTCCCAGGTCCAGCAACTTCTTGTCTCCTTCTCAGGAGAGGATCTAGAAGGAGTCCGGCTTCCTCATTGCGACGCACTGGTCGTTGGCCTCAGCATGGCGAACTTCGAGGTTCGGCGAATTCTCGTGGACAACAGGAGCTCGGTCAACATTCTGTTTCTGGAAGCATTCGAGAACTTGAAGCTCTCCCGTGAGAAACTAAAACCCGCCGGGTACACCCTGCACGGATTCTCCGGCATCCCCGTAACTATAGAGGGGATCGTCACCCTCGATGTCACAGCAGGCATGACCCTGAACAGAAGGACCGAGTCTATGGACTTCATGGTTGTGAATGTCAAGGCAGCCTACAATGCCATCCTCGGCCGTCCGGGGCTCTGCTCCCTCCAGGAGGTTCCCTCGGCCTACCATCAGAAAATGAAGTTCCCTACTAACACTGGCGTTGGAGTTGTCCGAGGGAACCAAGAAGCAGCACATTCGTGCTACATGATGGTGATCAGAAGCGGGGTGTTTCCCCTCGATGCCGTCGAGCTGGAGCCCGTAAGAACCCAACCAGAGCCAGAGCCGGCAGACGAGCTGCAAGATGTCTCGTTCGAGACAGGGGATGCGTCGAAGCATTTTCGAGTAAGCTGCTCCCTCGCCCCTGACCTCAAGTCCGCCCTAATCGCCTGCATTCGGTGCAATGTCGACCTCTTTGCCTGGAAGCCCTCTGACATGCCCGGCATCTCCGAGGATCTCATCATGCACAAACTCAGCGTGATCCCCAGGTCGAAACTAGTTGTCCAAAAACGGCGCAAGTTCGCCCCGGAGCAACAACAGGCGGTAAACGTGGAAGTTGGCAAGCTTTTGTCCGTGTGTTTCGTGCAAGTGGTCAGCTACCCAGAGTGGCTGATGAACGTTGTCATGGTCAAGAAGGCGAACGGGAGTTAGAGGATCTGTATAGATTTTACCGACCTCAACAAGGCATGCCTCAAGGATCTGTTCCCTCTCCCCAGCATCGATGCCCTGATCGATGCGACCTCGGGCCACGAGCTCTTATCGTTCATGGATGCCTTCTCAGGCTATAACCAGATTCGGATGTTCCCTCCAGACATCTCCAAGATGTCCTTCGTTACAGACCAGGGACTGTATTGCTACCGGGTCATGCCCTTCAGGCTGAAGAACGCCGGTGCTACCTACCAGAGGCTCGTCAACCGAGTCTTTAAAGATCAAATCGGGCGTAACATGGAGGTACACGTCGATGAAATGCTCGTCAAAAGCCAACAAGGATAGCACCACGTCGCCGACCTGGAAGAGGCCTTTGGGGTCCTTCGAACCCACAACATGAGGCTCAACCCGGCGAAGTGAGCCTTCGGTGTCTCTTCGGGGAAGTTCTTAGGGTTCATCGTCAGCCAGCACGGCATCGAGGCAAACCCCAAAAAATCCAGGCCATAATAGATATGGCCCCACCCAGAAAGGTCAAAGAAGTCCAGAGGCTAACGGATAGACTAGCGGCCATCGGCCGTTTTCTCTCCAAGTCTGGAGAGAAGTCCCTTCTGTTCTTCAAGGCGCTGCGCGGCACTGGAAGGATCGAGTGGGTTTCTCAATAATAAGAGGCCTTCGCACAGTTGAAAGAGTACCTCGCCAACCCTCCTCTCCTCAGCAAGCCCAAACCAGGGGAGCCACTCTGGCTCTACCTTTCCGCTTCGGAGAATGTGCTCAGCGCCGTCCTCGTCCGAGAAGAGGAAGGGGTTCAAAAGCCCCTCTACTATGTGAGTAAGGTCCTGCTCGACACAGAGACCCGATATTCCAGGATGGCGAAGGTGGCGTACGTTGTGGTCATAGCCGCGCGAAAGCTCCGCCCTTACTTTTAGGTGCATTCGATCCAGGTGCTCACGGATCAACCTTTGAAGGCCATGCTCTACAAACCCGAGAGCTCCGGGCGACTAGTCAAATGGTCGATCGAACTCAGCCAGTACGACATCAGCTATCAACCAAGAACGTCCATCAAAGGGTAGGCCCTCGCCGAATTCATCACAGAATGCACCATCTCCGAGCAACCCGCGAGCAAAGAAGCCGACCAGACATGGGAAGTTTACGTCGACGACTCCTCTTGCGAAACGGGGAGTGGTGCGGGCATCATCCTTCAAGGCCCAGATGGCTTCCTCCTCTAGTATTGTCTCCGCCTCAACTTCCCGGCCTCTAAAAACGAGGCTGAATAAGAGGCGATGATCGCCGGGCTCAACCTGGCTCATCAAGCGGATGCCAGACAGATCTGGACATTTAGCGACTCTCAGATGGTGGTCAACCAGATCACCGGGGACTACGAGGCCCGTGACGATCGAATTATTAGGTATCGAGCCATGGTCCAACGCCTATTATCGTCCTTCGATGAATCGGCTGTTGTAAGGATCCCCCGGGAGCTGAACGCCCAGGCCAATGCCCTGTCAAAATTGGCTTCCTAATCCTTTGAAGGCCTCGACCGCACGGTCCTGATTGAAGTCCTGTTGAAGCCAAGTACAGACTCCCCAGAGGTTCTGTGCGTCGAAGACGGAGCCCCTCCTGACGACTGGACCACTCTTATCAAAACTTTCTAGTCAAGGGAGAGCTCCCGGAAGACCGAGCTGAAGCGAGGCAGATCAGGGTCCGATCTGAAAGATTCGCGGTCATCAATGCCACCCTCTTCAAAAGATCCTATACCACAACCGATGGCAGACCCTACCTCCGCTGCCTAAGTCCAGACGAAGCCAAGTACACCCTCAATGAGCTGCACGAGGGAATCAGTGGATGTCATATGGGAAGCCATTCACTAGCACGGAAGGCGCTAAATCACGGGTACTACTGGCCCACTATGCTGCAAGACGCCCTCGCCCTAGTGAAGAAGTGTGGCCCCTGCCAACGATTCTCCCCCGTGAAGAGGGCTCATCAAGCGAACCTCCGGTCCATGGCCAGCACGACCCCCTTTGCAATGTGGGGGATGGATTTGGTAGGCCCATTTCCAAAAGCAACGGGCCAGTAAAAGTTTCTCATTGTGGCTATCGACTATTTCACTTAGTGGATCGAGGCCGAGCCATTAGTAACGATCATCGAGCGACAGACTCAGTAGTTTTTTTGGAAACACATCGTCTGTCGGTTCGGAATTCCGCAGGTACTCGTCACAGACAATGGGACTCAATTTGCGGGTAAGCAGTTTTGCAAATTCTGCGAAGATCTCGGGATCCAGTAGCGCTTCTCCTCAGTGTGCCACCCCCAGTCTAACGGTCAGACCGAGAATGCGAACCACCAAATCCTCGACGGCCTCAAGAAACGACTCGATAACTCTTTCAAGGAGTTATGGGTCGACGAACTACCCAGCGTTCTCTGGGCCCACCGAACAACAAAGAGAATCCCCACGGGAGAATTCCCTTTCAATCTGACATACGGTGCGGAGGCCGTCATTCCCTTGGAGATCGGGATCCCATCACCCCGAATCATGGCTTTCGACGAGGCCGCCAACTCCCAACAGCTGCGAGCAGACCTGGACCTCATAGACGAGGTCAGGGAAAAGTCCGCCATTAGAAGAAGCATCTACCAGCAAAGAATTGAGAAGTTCTACAACAAGAAGGTGCGCCCAACTGACATCAAACTCAGAGATCTTGTCCTCCGAAAGCTGGAGGTATCTAATCCCGGCCAGAAGAGAAAGTTGGCACCAAATTGGGAGGGCCCATACAAAGTATTCGAAGTCGTGTGCCCAGGCACGTACCGCCTGACCAGTGCCGAAGGTAAGCCCATCAAGAGGCCCTGGAACACGGAACACTTAATCAAGTTCTTAAGAGGAGAGTAGCCTCCATGTAAATTGTCATGATTGTAATCGGCACGTCGTGCCTGGTCTTTTGTAAAGTTCAAATATATTGTAAATATATCAGCTTTCTTAAAACAAGCCTATGGCCTCTTATTTTGTTACAAGAAGAGAACAAGCTTAGGGCTCGGTGCTCGGATAAACAGCACGAGCCTGTAAAGCTTCTCTTACAAGCTTGGGGCTCGGCGCTCGGTTAACAGCGCGAGCCTGTAAAGCTTCTCTTGCAAGCTTGGAGCTCGGTGCTCGGATAACAGCGCGAGCCTGTAAAGCTTCTCTTGCCAGCTTGGGGGTCGGTGCTCGGATAACAGCGCGAGCCCGTAAAGCTTCTCTTACAAGCTTGGGGCTCGGTGCTCGGATAATATCGCGAGCCTGTAAAGCTTCTCTTACAAGCTTGGGGCTTGGGGCTCGGTGCTCGGATAACAGCGCGAGCCTGTAAAGCTTCTCTTGCAAGCTTGGAGCTCGGCGCTCGGATAATGGTGCGAGCCTGTAAAGCTTCTCTTGCCAGCTAGGGGCTCAGTGCTCGGATAATAGCGCGAGCCTATAAAGCTTCTCTTACAAGCTTAGGGCTCGGTACTCGGATAACAGCACGAGCCTGTAAAGCTTCTCTTACAAGCTTGGGGCTCGGTGCTCGGATAACAGCACGAGCCTGTAAATCTTCTCTTACAAGCTTGGGGCTTGGTGCTCGGATAACAGCACGAGCCTGTAAAGCTTCTCTTACAAGCTTGGGGCTCGGTGCTCGGATAACAGTGCGAGCCTGTGAAGCTTCTCTTGCAAGCTTAGGGCTCGGTACTCGGACAACAGCGCGAGCCTGTAAAGCTTCTCTTGCATGCTTGGGGCTCGGCGCTCGGATAACAGCGCGAGCCTGTAAAGCTTCTCTTGCAAGCTTGGGGCTCGATGCTCGGATAACAGTGCGAGCCCGTAAAGCTTCTCTTACAAGCTTGGGGCCCGGTGCTCGGATAATAGCGCGAGCCTGTAAAGCTTCTCTTGCAAACTTGGGGATCGGGGCTTGGATAACAGTGCGACCCTGTAAAGCTTCTCTTGCAAGCTTGGAGCTCGGTGCTCGGATAACAGCGCGAGCCTGTAAAGCTTCTCCTGCAAGCTTGGGGCTCGGCGCTCGGATAACAGCACGAGCCTGTAAAGCTTCTCTTGCAAGCTTGGGTCTCGGTGCTCAGATAACAGCGCGAGCCTGTAAAGCTTCTCTTGCCAGCTTGGGTCTCGGTGCTCGGATAACAGTGCGAGCTCGTAAAGCTTCTCTTACAAGCTTGGGGCTCGGTGCTCGGATAACAGCGCGAGCCTGTAAAGCTTCTCTTGCAAGCTTGGGGCTCGACGCTCGGATAACAGCGCGATCCTGTAAAGCTTCTCTTGCCAGCTTGGGGCTCGGTGCTCGGATAACAGCGCGAGCCTGTAAAGCTTCTCTTACAAGCTTGGAGCTCGGTGCTCGGATAACAGCGCAAGCCTGTGAAGCTTCTCTTGCAAGCTTGGGGCTCGGCGCTCGAATAACAGCGCTAGCCTGTAAAGCTTCTCTTACAAACTTGGGGCTCGGTGCTCGGATAACAGTGCAAGCCTGTAAAGCTTCTCTTATAAGCTTGGGGCTCGGTGCTCGGATAACAGCGCGAGCCTGCAAAGCTTCTCTTACAAGCTTGGGGCTCGGCGCTCGGATAACAGTGCAAGCCTGTGAAGCTTCTCTTGCAAGCTTGGGGCTTGGCGCTCGAATAACAACGCGAGCCTGTAAAGCTTCTCTTGCCAACTTGGGGCTCGGTGCTCGGATAACAGTGCGAGCCCGTAAAGCATCACTTACAAGCTTGGGGCCCGGTGCTCGGATAACAGTGCAAGCCTGTAAAGTTTCTCTTGCAAACTTGGGACTCGGGGCTCGGATAACAGCATGAGCCTGTAAAGCTTCTCTTGCAAGCTTGGGGCTCGGTGTTCGGATAACAGCGCGAGCCTGTAAAATTTCTCCTGCAAGCTTGGGGCTCGGGGCTCGGGGCTCGGATAACAGCGCGAGCCTGTAAAGCTTCTCTTGCAAGCTTCGGTCTCGGTGCTCGGATAACAGCGCGAGCCTGTAAAGCTTCTCTTACAAGCTTGGGGCTTGGTGCTCGGATAACAGCACGAGCCAGAAAAGCCTCCCTACATATTTGGGACAGCTACACACCCTGAGAGCAAGTGTGGGAGCTCAGCATCGGCCCCAAGCAAGGCGGGCGCCTTCTTCAAGGCACCGCGACCTTGACCCTCGGCGGAGACCCTCTGCTACGCCTACAACTGTCTTTCTCACCAGTATGGGGGCTCGGCATCCGTCCCTCGCTCGGTTTGGGCTTCCTCAAGCTTATCAACCTATGTACGAAGCGACATTCGCCAGCCACACCCGCACCGTCTCTCCCTGAGAACAAGTGTGGGAGCTCGGCGTCGGCCCCGAGCAAGGCGGGCACCTTCTTCAAGGCACCGCGACCTTGACACTCGGCGGAGACCCTCTGCTACGCCTACAACTGTCTTTCTCACCGGTATGGGGGCTCGGCATCCGTCCCTCGCTCGGTTTGGGCTTCTTCAAGCTTATCAACCTATGTACGATCTGACATCCGCCAGCCACACCCGCACCGTCTCTCCCTGAGAACAAGTGTAGGAGCTCGGCGTCGGCCCCGAGCAACGCGGGCGCCTTCTTCAAGGCACCGTGACCTTGATGCTCGGCAGAGACCATCTGCTACACCTACAACTGTCTTTCTCACCGGTACAGGGGCTCGGCATCCGTCCCTCGCTCGGTTTGGGCTTCTTTAAGCTTATCAACCTATGTACGAGGCGACATCCGCTAGCCACACCCGCACCGTCTCTCCCTGAGAACAAGTGTGGGAGCTCGGCGTTGGCCCCGAGCATGGCGGGCGCCTTCTTCAAGGTACCGCAACCTTGACGCTCGACGGAGACCCTCTGCTACGCCTACAACTGTCTTTCTCACTGGTATGGGGGCTCGGCATCCGTCCCTCGCTCGGTTTGGGATTTTTCAAGCTCATCAACCTATGTACGAAGCGACATCCACCAGCCACACCCGCACCGTCTGTCCCTAAGAACAAGTGTGGGAGCTCAGCGTCGGCCTCGAGCAAGGCGGGCGCCTTCTTCAAGGCACCGCAACCTTGAAGCTCGGTGGAGACCCTCTGCTACGCCTACAACTGTCTTTCTCACCGGTATAGGAGCTCGGCATCCGTCCCTCGCTCGGTTTGGCCTTCTTCAAGCTTATCAACCTATGTACGAGGCGACATCCGCCAGCCACACCTGCACCGTCTCTCCCTGAGAACAAGTGTGGGAGCTCGGCGTCGGCCCCGAGCAAGGCGGGCGCCTTCTTCAAGGCACCTCGACCTTGACGCTCGGTAGAGACCCTCTCCTACGCCTACAATTGTCTTTCTCACCGGTATGGGGGCTCGGCATCCGCCCCTCGCTTGGTTTGGGCTTCTTCAAGCTCATCAACCTATGTACGAGGCGACATCCGCCAGCCATACCCGCACCGTCTCTCCCTGAGAACAAGTGTGGGAGCTCAGCGTTGGCCCCGAGCAAGGCGGGCGCCTTCTTCAAGGCACCACGACCTTGACGCTCGGTGGAGACTCTCTACTACGCCTACAACTGTCTTTCTCACCGGTATGGGGGCTCGGCATCCGTCCCTCGCTCGGTTTGGGCTTCTTCAAGATTATCAACCTATGTACGATGCGACATCCGCCAGCCACACCCACACTGTCTCTCCCTGAGAACAAGTGTGGGAGCTCGGCGTCGGCCCCGAGCAAGGCGAGCACCTTCTTCAAGGCACCTCGACCTTGATGCTCGGTGGAAACCCTCTGCTACGCCTACAATTGTCTTTCTCACCGGTATGGGGGCTCGGCATCCATCCCTCGCTTGGTTTGGGCTTCTTCAAGCTCATCAACCTATGTACGAGGCGACATCCTCCAGCCACGCCCGCACCGTCTCTCCCTGAGAACAAGTGTGGGAGCTCGGCGTCGGCCCTGAGCAAGGCGGGTGCCTTCTTCAAGGCATCGCGACCTTGACGCTCGGCGGCGACCCTCTGCTATGCCTGCAACTGTCTCTCGCCCACATGGGGGCTCAGTTATGACCTACTACTATGTGTGAACAAAAATTTTTATCAAGGTTTTGAGCGTCCGCCTTCGGCAGACGCCCCGAGCTTCGAGTCGATTTGTTGACCACACTCTCACCCGCGAACAACTCGGGGTTTACGGCTTTCACCATCCCAAACCCCGAACTATTCGAGGATGGCAGGGGGCCATCGACCCTCTGCTCTCTTCGTCCTGAGCCAAACGCTCCGAGCCTTCGAGCCGTCAAGCTGGCCCTTCTCTCGCCCACGAACATCCCGGGGTTTACGGCTCTTACAAGCTCAAAACCCCGAACTGTTCGAGGATGGCAGGAGAGCCACCACGCTTCGGCTCTATCCGAACCTTCGAACCGATTGGTCGGCCCACCGCTCACCAACAAACAACCCGGGGTCTCATGGCTCTAACGGCCTGTACCCCGAACAGTCCGAGGGTGATCGGTGTGCCTCCGATCCGGTGTATACAGAAACATTATGTTCTTTAGGCGCCCGCCTTCCGTAGGCACCCAAATCAAGCAGCTCACTGCCTGACAACCAATAAGGGGAGTGGGTATTATATAGCCCCCTGAGGCCCACATTTATTGCGTCTGGGAATATGAAACGACGGAAGGCGAAACGTCGCCATAAATGCTCATGGGAATGCAAAACGTTGCCATTAGTGACGCAGGCACGTTAGTGGCGACCCTTCGTAGCAAGCACACCGGCCACCCACGGCAACCGAGACAATCAAGGTTCGAGAAAATGAATGCTATTATTATTACTCATTGCTTACAACTCAATAAACGTCGGTATAAATACAAAGAACAACTCACAAACTCACTCGCACTCGGCCTGAAACTCAAACTCGATGCCTCCTTCGGGGCTCTTCCCACGCTCAGTCGGATCGGCCCAGGAAGATACTCCAGCCACCGAGCTTCCTGCATCACCGGGCTGAGCCTCATCCAACAGAAATGTCGGAGACCACCCTGGGGTTGAGTTGCTGGCCTCTTCCACCAGACCCAGGCCTAACACCAGTTTCAGCCTGCGAATCTCCAGCTCTTTCTCAACCATGGTCTCACAAAGGAAAGACTTCGAAGCCGACCGCCCGCTCGAGGCATCCGATAGGGACTAGTCCATCTCGATTACCCACCAGTCCCGATCGGCTATGGCCTTCTTTAGGCGCACCACCTCCAGACCAAGCTCTCTAGATCTGTTCAGAAAATAATTCTTAGCGGCTGCTCGGTCCCGAGTCTGTTTTCGTTGGCCAGCTAAAACTGCCTCCCAAGCCTCCTTCCCCGCTCGAGTCAGAGTTGCATCGGCAGAAACGGGGTCGGCGATCCGAGTCCCGTGCATCTACCAAAAGATGAAAGCAAATATCACAAAAAACACAAGTCTGGAAGGATCGGCCCAAAAAAAGTAAATTTCATTTCTTTCAAAAAGTTTGATACAAAAGCCGCGGTGGCCAGTCCGCTTAAGGTAGTTACATCAAAAATGAAAAAAAGAAACAAAAGCTAGTCTATTCTTGAGGGGTGGATGGCACCTCTTCGTCGCCCTGGACTCCCCCCACCTCGTCACCACCAGGGGTCAGCGGCAGGTTCGTCTGCCATCCATAGCAGAGGTGGTCCACATTCTGCTCGGGATAGATCTGCCTAAAATGGGACTTGGCCTGTTCGTACGCCTCGTCCTGCGCCAGCATCAGAGTCTCTCCCAAGGCCGACTCCATCTCCTCCAGTGCCTTCTTCCCCTTCTCCGCCTCGACCGCGATCTTCGCCTCAAGATCCTCTCAGTCCTGCTTGTGAATTCTGCAGAGCGACTCTATCTGGGTCTCGTGGACGGTCACCATGGCCCGGGCATTTTTCAGCTCATCCGTGGCCTTGTTCAGTTCGCAGAGGTACTTCTCCGCATTCCGCCTCTCGATGTATATCTCCTTCTCCAAGAACTTGTGGAAATGCTGACCATGGAGCATTGCCTGTCCGAGGAGCGAAAGATCTGAAAAAATCCAAGTTACTGAGAGAAGTGGAGCCAAGCCAACTTATCGAGAGGTGTGCCTGAGACCACCGCATGTATGCCTGGTCCGTCGTCTGCGTCGCCAGGGCCATCAAATCGCGCTCGGTGGCAGCCTTTGAGACGAACTCGACCGACACAGGCCCATCGAGCAGAGAATCCCCTCGCACGATCGACCAATCAGGGGCAAAGGGCAGTGTACACTGCTTGCCCACCATCTCCGCGACGGTCGGCCGTATAGGGGGAGCCCTTTTTCCGGGACATCCACTGTCTTACCCGAACCACCCCCAGTGTCCCGAGCCACCCTCGACGAATGGGATTGCTGAGAGTGGTACCTCTTGACCCTCTTCGTCGGGTAAGGCTCCTCGGCCATCGGGGCCGGCCCCTTGGAGGACCCTCCGACCTGCGCAGCCAGCTTCTGCTTCTCGACCGCTATCCTCTCCTGCTCGGCCTTCTTCTTCTTCTCTATCCTCACCTTCTCGGCAACAGCAAGCAATATCTTCTTAGTGTTCGCCTGTTGAGTCGATATCTCTGCAAAAACAGAAAGGAGAAGAGCTAACGTTAACACGAAGGCAGGAAAATGAACAAATTCGGAAAGAAACATACTAGGGTCGGCAGGACTCAGTCCGGCCCGGGCGAGGTGTATCTCGGTCACTCAAGGCCATGTGATACTGTGCCCCCCGACTATCTTCTCCACCCTCTTCCACTCCTTGGCGGTCAAGTCGCTCCGCTTCGGAGGCTTGTGGTTCAGCTTGACAAAGTTCCACTTGGTCGGAATTCCCCAAGACCCCTCAGTCCGAACCACAAAATACTTTTCTTTCCACCACTTTATGGAGTCCGGGTGACCGTGCATGACCTTCTTATGCGGCCTCAGTGAAAAGTAAAAAATCCCCTCCTGATCTCCGAGCGAGCCGATCCCAAGAACGGCTCAAAAATACGTCAGCCTCGGCATCACTCCCTTCTTTTGGCACTTCAGTATAAAACAGACTAGATGCTTCCAAGAGTTCGGACCATACTGCATAGGGCACAGCTTCGCCCAGTTCAGAATCCTCTTAATAAAAGGATGCAGAGGCAACCTCAGCCCCGAGAGGAAGGCATCCTCGGGGAACATACAGTAACCCGGCGCCAGAGCCGTGGTAGGCCGAATATCCAGGCTCGGAATGAAGATCTCGAACTCCCACAGAATATAGTAAGCGGCCCGTAAGAATGTTAAGATATTTCGCCTTCCAAATGCTCGGGATACTATCAGCACGAATCTTCACCCGAGTGTCTTCGCCCGGCAGAGGAGGGATCGGTCTGATATCATTAATATCGTCGGGATACATCCGAATCGACCCTAGATTCTTGAAGGAAACCCAGGGAAACTCGAGACCCGGTCTCAGGGCGTACTCATCTGGTGAGGAAGGGCTGTGTGGGATGGTCAAAACTTTCTTCTTCCGACGAGGACGAGCCTTCCACTCGAGAGACGGCGTCGACAAAGGGGGAAGGGGTGGAAGATCTTCTTCGTCCCCGATCGGCCTTCCCGCCGTGCCCTGGCCAGCATCTCCTTGGGCAGCCTCCCGCTCGTCGACCTCATCCTCCTCATCGTAAACATCCTGGGCCTCGGGATACTAACCCTCCTCGTCTTCCTCCTCACCCTCGGCACCCTGCTCCTCCTCGTCTTCCTCCTCACCCTCGGTGCCTTCCCCCCTCCTCTTCCTCATCGCCCTCCTCCTGATCCCGCTCCTCCTCGTCCTCACCATCCCCCTCATCCTCTTCCTCCTTTTCACCCTCATCAATGGGCTCCTTTCCCGGCCTTCTGGACCTCAACGGGGACACCACGAAGGCTACGTCATCCCCATCGTCCGACCCAGGATCGGTCAGAACCTCCTCCTTCACCTTATACTTACTCAAGGATGAGGACGTCTCCTGCTCGGATTCCTCTGCGGAATGGCCTGACGAGCTAGCCTCGGATCCGGACTGAGTTCGCGACATTACTAGAAAGAAAGTACTAACCTGGAGCGTAGGAATTTACGGTCACCGGAAAGTATCGCTGGCGGCAAGTAAGAATCCCGCTCTTGTTAAAAATTGGAAAATGAGTAATAAAGTGAAGAAGAAATGAGGGAGGGGGAGGGGGTCTTAAAGGGGAAAAGCGACTCCTCGATTTCCGCAAAAAAGATCTGGCCGTTGGATCTTAACTATCAAGATCCAGTGGCCACCAAGATCTGGAAATGCTTTGATCTTTGCGCCCATGACGTCAGCAATAGGCAAGAAATTACCCCACTACCCCTCCACCTTTTCTCTCCAAACAGGCTTTTTCTGACAAGTCAGAATGGTCGACGCTCGGATAGCAATGCGAGCCAATAATTCCCCTTCTATTTCACAGAAGGGTCGACGCTCGGATAGCAACGCGAGCCAATAATTTCCCTTCTATTTCACAGAAGGTCGACGCTCGGATAGCAACGCGAGCCGATAATTTCCCTTCTATTTCACAGAAGGGTCGATGCTTGGATAGCAACGCAAGCCAATGATTCCCCTTCTATTTCAGAGAAGGATCGATGCTCGGATAGGATCGCGAGCCAAGAATTCTCCTTCTATTCCACAGAAGGGTCGACGCTCGGATAGCAACGCGAGCCAATAATTTCCCTTCTATTTCACAGAAGGGTCGATGCTCGGATAGCAACGCGAGCCAATAATTCCCCTTCTATTTCACAGAAGGGTCGACGCTCGGATAGCAATGCGAGCCAATAATTCCCCTATTTCAAAGAAGGGTAGACGCTCGGATTGCAACGCGAGCCAATGATTCCCCTTCTATTTCAGAGAAGGGTCGACGCTCGGATAGGATCGCGAGCCAATAATTCCTCTTCTATTTTCACAGAAGGGTCGATGCTCGGATAGTATCGCGAGCCAATAATTCCCGTTCTATTTCACAGAGGGGTCGACGCTCGGATAGTATCACGAGCCAATGGTTCCTCTTCTATTTCACAGAAGGGTCGATGCTCGGATAGCAACGCGAGCCAATAATTCCCCTTCTATTTCACAGAAGGGTCGATGCTCGGATAGTATCGCGAGCCAATAATTCCCCTTCTATTTCACAAAAGGGTCGACGCTCGGATAGTATCGCGAGCTAATGGTTCCTCTTCTATTTCACAGAAGGGTCGACGCTCGGATAGAAACGCGAGCCAATAATTCCTCTTCTATTTTCACAGAAGGGTCGACGCTCGGATAGTATCGCGAGCCAATAATTTTCCTTCTATTTTACAGAAGGGTGGACGCTCGGATAGTATCCCGAGCCAATAATTCCTCTTCTATTTTCACAGAAGGATCGACGCTCGGATAGTATCGCGAGCCAATAATTTCCTTTCTATTTTCACAGAATGGTCGACGATCGGATAGTATCGTGAGCCAATAATTCCCCTTCTATTTCACAGAAGGGTCGACGCTCGGATAGTATCGCGAGCTAATGGTTCCTCTTCTATTTCACAGAAGGGTCGACGCTCGGATAGTATCGTGAGCCAATGATTCCTCTTCTATTTCAGAGAAGGGTCGACACTTGGATAGGACCGCGAGCCCCAGCTGCCCTCCTTTGATTCAGAGGGGCTCGGAGTTCGGATAGCATCACGAGCCCCAACTGCCCTCCTTTGATTAAGAGAGGCTCGGAGCTCGGATAGCACCGCAAGCCCCAACTGCCCTGCTTTGACTCAGAGGGGCTCGGAGCTCGGATAGCACCGCGAGCCCCATCTACCCTCCGTTGACTCAGAGGGTCCCGGAGCTCGGATAGCACCGCGAGCCCCATCTACCCTCCTTTGATTCAGAGGGGCTCGGAGCTCGGATAGCATCGCGAGCCCCAACTGCTCTCCATTGACTCAGAGGGTCCCAGAGCTCGGATAGCACCGCGAGCCCCATCTACCCTCCTTTGATTCAGAGGGGCTCGGAGCTCGGATAGCATCGCGAGCCCCAACTGCTCTCCATTGACTCAGAGGGGCTCGGAGCTCGGATAGCACCGCGAGCCCCATCTGCCCTCCTTTAATTCAGAGGGGCTCGGAGCTCGGATAGCATCGCGAGCCCCACCTGCCCTCCTTTGAATCAGAGAGGTTCGAAGCTCGGATAGCACTGCGAGCCCCAACTGCCCTGCTTTGACTCAGAGGGGCTCAGAGCTCGGATAGCACCGCGAGCCCCATCAAACCTCCTTTGATTCAGAAGGGCTCGGAGCTCGGATGACACCGCGAACCCCATGAGCCCTCCTCTTGCCACAAGGGACTCATCTGCCAATCCCTAGTGCTCGACAAGCCGATCCCCAGAAGAAGACCTTGCCTCCTCCTCGCTCTTCCAACTAGTGAGGAGATCGTCCACCGACCCTCGGAGCTTGGCCACCGACCCTCAGAACTCAACAAAACGGGCCCCAACGGGAGACCTCGGCATCCCCTCACTCTTCCAACTAGCGAGGGGATTTGCCGATCTCCAGGGCTCGTATGCCGACCCTAAGCCTCGGCAACCGTCGCTCTGGCTCTCCCCTCTCCCAGACTTGGCCTCCCGTGCAAAATCCAATGAGGGGTCCCTTCCTCCTACCCCGTGGCCTCTTCAGGAGATAGCAGATCCTACCTTTTACCCCAACATCCACCCTGCTCTTCCTACAGAGGCGAAGAATCACTCCTACATGGCGGGTTCACCCAGCCCTACAGGAGTGTGGGGCTTGTGATATGGGTTAGGAATGATGTGGCCCATCCTGGGCCACAGGATCCCCTCAGGATGCACACACCTCCTGATCCTCCAGATCCGCCACATCAGCATCGGAAAACCGCTCGGGCCGCTGCCACGTCAGCCCGAAAATTGCCTGGGCATCTGCCACGTCAGCCCTAAACCACCCGGATTTCCACCGCTTCAGCATCACGGGCAACCGGGTCCAGACCCGGCCGCAAACGAGACCCCTACTCCTTCTCCAGGTAATCAACTCTTTTCCACCTAAACCCTAGTTACTGTTGCTCTCCCTTAGTGACTGACTAGATCGTCGGAGGGTCGGCCACCGGGACCAACCCCGGTATTCCGAGACCATCTGCAGGTACACAAAACCCTCGGATCCGAGCCCTAAAGATCCGAGCCGAGCATCAGCCTCCACCTCAGTACCACCTACCTCAGTACCGTTCGTCCAGTCGAGGGTCGTCTACATAAGAGTCTCCTCCATCAAATACAAATCGAGTAAGAACTTACGCCTGGTGCATCCACACGTTTCCCAAAAACAAACCGCATCAGTAACAGAAATAGAAACATAAAAAGATTAATATATATAACTGCTTCTTGATATAATTCTTGCTGCGATGAAGCTTTAGAAATAGCAATAACCTCAAAAGCTTCTATATTAAAGCCACATATCAGAACCTAAGTTTCAAATTAGTTTTCTGCTTAAGTAGTTATTCATTATGTCATGAGGCACAAAATGGCTTATAAATAGAAACAACTGGAAACAATAATTACATCATGTTGGCCAACAACGACATGGATACTGTTACTTTTATTTCTGTGTGGGAACAAAGAGATGATATGAGTTCTTTTAAAAATAATAAAAATTTGACTTTTTTTTTTACTTTCACCGATGTTGACTGGTTTGAACTGATGTTGACTCTGAATCTGACTTGTTTGCACTGTTGGATCTGGAATCTGACTTGTTTGCATTGTTGGATCTAATCTTGATGGTGACGATCGCTTCGATTAACTTGCAAAAGTCTGAAACACCAGGGTTGATTCCGGCGACAGACCCTCCGACACTCAAGTTAGAACTCAAGAAAAGAGAGTTTTTTTTGGAAAAATATTGATTACCTGTTTCTGGTGGAGGTATTGGGGTATTTATAGTCGCTTTGGTCAGTTTCAAGGTAATGATTTATCTATACTTTCCGGTGTTTTTGGATTGAATCAGTTATCTCTTCTTCATAAAGAGATAAGAGTAGTTGAGGAGATTGAGTTTAAACCGAGGATCTCCTCTTATGGATAATCATGAGTTTAAATTATTTTTAAATAATCTGGACTCATTCTTATTGGGCTGTTATGACAACCCAGTTAGACAGACCTGTTTTGGGCTATTGGGCTTGAAAGAGACTCAATTCCCGTTTACGAACTCGTTTCTAGTTAAATTACCATTTTACCCCTGAGAGCTTTAAGTTTCGTGCCTGATTTGAACGGTCTCGATTTGGTTCTATTTTTACTCATATCACAAGCCCCTTACTCTCGAATACTGATTTTCACAGCCTTTGAAAAGTAGTTCACCCGTTTCCAAGGATTTACAGAACATATCAGATTTTTCTGGTACATTTGAATTTCGCTCGAGATGTAACGGTGTTACTCAAAGTTTGTAAAATACCCAGAATTATTTTTAGAATATTATGGATTTTTTGTGACTTTTCCATATTTTTCTGAAATTTTTACAATTTTTAATCATCTTTCAAATTTCTTACTCAATTTCTGAATTTTAATAATTAACTTTCAAAAAGTTTAATTAATTATTCTAAATGAATAATTATATGTTCAGAATTTAAAAACAATTTTCTGAATTAACAATTATTTTTAGAATTTTTCAATTATTTTTTTATTTTTAATTATTTTTCTGTATTTTTAAAATAATTAATTCAACTTAATAATTAAATAAATGATTTAATCAAATACTTGATGGTGTGGCAAAATTTAGAACGTTGATCATGGCGAGCGTGAAAATCACGGAGATCAAAAGGCGAAAGAGCTTTTTTGACCGTTGACCGGTCAACGAGTTTCGCTCCAATTTCGATTGGGGACATGTTTGCTCTACGCATACCACTGAACGTCTTTGGTGCTTCGGCTGGGCGGCATGTGTCCCGTTGACCGTTAATCGGTCAACAATTTTTTCTCCATTTTCAATCGGAGACATGTTTGCTCAGTGCATGCCATCGAACATCTTTGATGCTTCGGCTGAACCCTACGTGTCCCGTTGATCATGACCGATTGACCGGTCAACAGTTTTTGCTCCATTTTTGATTGGGGACACGTTTTCTCGGCACATGCCACCGAACGTCTTTGATGTTTCGGCTGGACACCATGTGTCCCGTTGACCGTTAACCATTTGACCGATCAACGATTTTGCTCCATTTTCGATTGGGGACACGTTTGCTCAGCCCATGCCACCGAACGTCTTTGTTGCTCCGGAAGGGCGCCACGTGTCCAGTTGACCGTTGACCGATCAACGGGTTTTTGCTCCAACTACAATAGGGGACACGTTTGCTCGGCGCATGCCACTGAATGTTTTTGTTGCTTCAGCTATGCACCACGTGTCCCGTTAACCGTTTTCCAATCAACAGTTTTTTTCTCCAACTTTGATCGGGGGCACATTTGTTCGGCTCCTCCGAACTACCTTGATGCTTCGGATGCCCGCCACGTGCCCTTTGACAATTAACCGGTCAATGAATTTGCTTTGTTTTCGATCTGGGGCACGCTTGGTCAGCGCGCAATTTCGAACTGCTCTAACTGGTGACGTGGCAAATGTTGACCATTGAATGGTCAATGGTTTCATTGTTTGGCCATCCCGACTGTCAGACTTCCCTACTGGTTGGGGGCCCAATAGCCTCGAGAACCCAACCATCCCTCCCATTCCTCTATAAAAATCCTCCCCCCTCTCCCACCCTCCATTACTTTTCATTCTCTCATTATCAAAAATATTCTTTCCGACGAGATTATCTCTTGGGAGAGCTCCGGCGAACTTTTCTTGCTCCAGCGAACTTTTCCAACCGTGGTTGTCACTTTGAAGGTAATATATATTTATACACATATATATTATTTATCAAGATGTATAGAGTTTCTTCCGGTGTTGAGATCTCCCCTTCTAATCATGTTGGAGAACAGTCATCGATTCTACCTTCTAGAGCGGATAAGGGGAAAAGCGTAGCGGAGTCGCCTTCAGTTATTATGGAGACGATATTGGAGAGAGATAGAAGAATGGGGGAGGGGAGACTTCTATGTATAGTGTTTCGTCTTGGTGGCATTCGAGATTACCCCACTGATTTATTAGGGCGAATTGAGCACGGGATGGCACCATTATATAAGGAGAACGTGCAATGTTGGCATTCGGAGGTGGATGACAGATCTTCGATGCTTACAGAGGCTGACTTGAGTAGCATACGGGAGTGCTTCATGATTCCGATGGAGTTCGATCTAGTGTTACCATGCCCTGGGCTTAGAGCTTGTTCACAGATCTCTCATGATTTGTGCATTTTCCCATTTAATTCTTTTTATGCGGGGCTCCGTCCACCCTTCATCCGTTCATGAGAGAAGTCTTCAGGTCATATTCTCTAAGATCGATTCAATATATACCAAGCATATAGAGACATGTCAACGGCCTTGTGTTGCATTATCAAGCATCGGGGTTCAAGCCGTGACTGAGCGTGTTGAGGATGCTCTACAAGATCCACCAAAAGAATAGGTTGGAGTTCATATTCTATCTCACTCCACATCGGAGGGTGAAGTGGATTGATAATCCTGATTCGGTCAAGTACTGGAGAGAGATAAGTACTTTATCATTCATAGTCATGAGCCGTGGGGGATTTCCATGACTTGGAGTGGGGAGGAGCCAAAGAGAGTGAAGATTGATCTGATTCTGATTCCCGAGGAGGAGGACATGGTTAAGGTTCTTTTAGATCGGTCAGTTTTGAGTTGGAGAAATGTGACTAAGGAGTTTCTCTTCAGGGGGTCTCAGTCCGATCAACCCTAGTATGCACCTTTATTTTTATTGCATTTTACTTTTGCATTTGTTGTAATCTCTTCTCTTTTTTTCTTCTCTGAACACTTGGCCTTTTGTTTGGCAGGGGCAGTAAGCATGGATTTTGAATTGATTGTTACTAAACGCTCAGGGTTAAGCAGCAAAGCCCCTGAAGATAAGAAGAGGAAGAGGACGATTACTAGGCCTGCACCGTCGAATGTCGCGAAGGGACCAACGGGCATTGCGTCGGGAGGGGGGCTTAGGGTCTCCATCCGCTTCCTCAACTACCCCTGCCGCCGCCAGTGGATTTTCCTTAGCTTCTGCTTTCGTGCTCAAGGCTCCTCATCTTACTGCGGAGGCTAACGTGATTCTCATGGATGAGTTGAAGAAGATTTTCTTCCTGGAATGGTAGGTCAGGAGGTATGATGGCTTCCTTGGGGATTCATTAAGTTTTATGCAGGTGACTCTTCATCTCGCGACCCCCAAGGATAAGGCAGCGCTGGTCGTAGGGTCAGTTGGTGATTCGGCTATGGAGATTGCTAGGGCCAATATGTCGGTATGTCTTTATAATTTGTTTGCTGTATTAGTCTTTTTGTGAAACGGCAGTGGTTTTCTACTTCTTTGTGACTCCGAATCACCCTATTCTCGTAGGTTACTTGTCACTTTAGCCACCTGCTGAAGAATGTGGCGGAGCATGAGAAGGAGTTGAAGACGATGACCGATAGAGTGAGGGCTGAGCTGTCGAAGACCGCTAAGTGGTTGGAAGAAGCAACGCTTCGAATGAAGAGACACTCGATGCAGATCACTTTGTTGGAAGCCGCCTTGGCCAAGGAGAAGGAGGAAGTTGCCTGGGAGATAGAACAGGTGGCCAGGGACAGGGAGAGCATTACGAGGGAGAGAGAGGATGTAGTGGCTCAGGCGAAGCTCAAGGCAGAGGAGCTTCTTGCTACGAACATGGAGAAGGCATACGCTAGAGCTCTGCAAGGCATCAGCGAGCGAGTCCCATGTTTTGATAGCTCAGGGTATGCGTTGTTCAAAACAGTTCCTACTTCAGTAAAGGAGTAGAGGGAGGAAGAGGAAGAAGAAGAGGACACCGCAGCAGAGGCCTCGAGAGCTGCGGGAAGAGTTGGTGACGAGTCTCCCTCTCCTGTTGTTCCATCGACAGAGGTGGACCCTTGACTCCTCTGTTTTTCTATTTATTTTTGACTTCATTTTTGGTTTTTTGTATTTGCCTAATAGCGGACTTACCACCGCTCGATGTATTTCAACTCTTTAAATTGCAGTGAAAACTCTTTTCGATGTGTTGGATTTGAACTTTTGAGCATTTGTGTATTTTGTGACCCTGGTTGTACTATCATAGTAATCCAATGCTCTTTTCTACTAACAGGTCATCGTGTATGTTGGGAGCGACCCTAGTGATAGAGAGATTGCCCATCTCCGTAATAAGCTCCATGAGGTAGAGCAAGGACTTTTTTGATTATTGGAGAAGCTCTCTAAGGCAGAATTAGAGCTTGGCCATTCAAGGAGAGTTTTGATCCGAAGGGATATTGAAAATAGGCATTTTGAGGAACATCTTCAGGAGAAACCTTTGGCAGGAGTGGATGATTATCCCTATGATAGCGGGGTTCCTGTTGCTAAGGAAACGGGTGGAAGGAGCTCAGAAGTGCAATCCCTTCGTCTTTCTTTGCTCCGGCTACCATCGAA
The DNA here is from genome assembly GCA_017893485.1 of Hemerocallis citrina. Classification (NCBI taxonomy): domain Eukaryota; kingdom Viridiplantae; phylum Streptophyta; class Magnoliopsida; order Asparagales; family Asphodelaceae; genus Hemerocallis; species Hemerocallis citrina. Next base: position 180,304,808 of record CM030360.1, read on the forward strand.
CGGGACGAGTTGAAGAATGTAATATTAAAGAAGAGATTAGAAGTGGCTCAATTGAAGAAAGTAGTTTCCGAGCTTTCGAGGGAGGCCCGCCATGGTGGTTTAGCGTGTGCATGTACGTTTCGCTGGAAGATTAAGGTGAAGGACGCCCAACTCAAGGAGAAGTTTGTCGACCATGAGGAGCACAGGAATGCGGGCTTCGATGGGTTGCTGGGTCTGGCTGACGCTCGACTGGAGGGGCTGATCGTAATCGGGAGGGAAGTGGAGCTAGGTGAGGGCGATGCTGGGTGCGGCGGAGGTGGCAGGAGCTCGAGGTTGAAGGCGACGAGATAGGGGACGATAGCGCTCTATTTCGATCGCAAAACAGAGGAAGGAGACGATGAGCGATGAAGGAGATGGGGTTGGGGTTGCGGTGAATGAGGGCGATGGAGAAGGTTAGTTCGGCAAAGTCGTGGCAATTGCAAGGTGGTTGTCAAGCCGCGAAGCTTCGTCGCAATGGCGAGGATGGGTTTAGGGGATTTCGAACAGGGGATGGGGAGATAAGGGCGAGGTTGGAGATGGCAATGGGGCGATGGGCGGAGCAAGGACAAAGACGAAGGGCGGTCGAAGCGACGTGAGAGGAAGACAGGGGGGTGCGGGACTCAGAGGAGAACAGGGGGTGGTCGACGGTGGCGGTGCAGTCGAGGATGAAGACGAGTTGGGTTCGACGCAGACAGGTGAGGGATAAGTCGATGGCGGTCAGAGGTGTTGAGAATAGCAAGTGTAGCCATGGCCAGGCGATGCAGGGAAGATGAGGAGGAGGTGAACGAAGGCGATGGGGTATGCAGGCGGGAGGATGAAGGTGGAGGCGGAGGATGGAGGATGGATGAGTTTGCGGTAGAGGAGAAACAGGGAAAAAGAATTGGGAGGTAGGGGATGAACAGTAGGGGGGTTCAACAAGATAGGTTAGGATAGGTTGGGGGTTTGGCGGCTAGGGTTAGACTAGGTTAGGGGTAGGGTCTAGGTTTTAGGTTAGTATATATAGAGGTTTAATAGGATATTAGGTTTTGGGTATGATCCAATAAGAGAATGGGCTATAGGATTTTTAAAAAAAACATATAAATATACATTAAATCAAATAATAAAATACAAATAAATAAGTATGTTCAGGCTTTACCAAGATAATAATAATAATAATAACGATAAAAATAATAATACTAATAACAATAATAATAACAATAATAACAATAATAATAACAACAACAATAGTAATAATACTAATAATGATAATAACGAAATTGGGTTTTCAATAAATAATCAAAGGTAACAATAATAAAAATAATAATGATAATAATAACAATAACAATTATAATAATAGTAACAATAATATGAATATGAATACCAAAATAAGATTTGAGTTCAACCGATTCATTAAAATCCAAATAGTAGTAACATATTTGATTTGGGATAAAATGTAAATATTTGATCAATTTGGAATAGAAAACAAGTTCAAATATACTATTATTCGAAGTAAATAAAATTTTCGATTAGAAAACACTTTAATAAAATATCCGAAAAGAATTTAGCAAAAAATAGAGGGCTACCTTTGAAATTATATTGAGAAAATGGATTTTTGTGAATGAAATCGTTTTGGGCCATGAAAAGAGCCTGAAATTCAATTTAAATTTTTTTTTTCTGAGTTATAGGCCGACCAAATTATGAAGGCTTAGTGGATCAGATCATGGAGCCAAATTGATTGAGTTATATATGAATCCTAACTTAATTGATTTTCTAAATATTTGAATTTATAAAGTAGGAGATTCTAGGGGATCTATTTGCAAAAATTTCAAGAAACCCTAAAAGTTTTTCCCGGTCATATATAAGGGAGACTAGGGTTTTGGCCTTTTCATTTTGTTTTTCTCATTGGTGAATTTTTGGAGGCTTGGAGAAGAGACCAATTTCTTCTGGAGAAGGAGGTCTTTCTTTTCTTTTGTATTCAAATTCTTCAAGAGGTGGGTCTCTCTAACTCTCTTGATATGTTACTTTGCTTATGATGATGTAGTAACATGTTAGGAATTTATTTTTGGACTTATGGATGTGTATAGCATGTATTTATTATTTTCGCCATGAAATGAATTGTTGAGATGATTAATATATGAAGTTTAGTTGATGTTATGAAGTAAAAATCAAATCTTTGTATGAGTTGAACATGAATGACAGATTCTTGAATATTATATGACCTTAGGGTATGAAAGATTGAATTTTTGACATATAGAGTTGATTGAATGATAATGCATATTGTTGTAATTGATTAGAACTTGATAGTTGATCTAGAAATTTATGTTTGATTGATATAAAGATGAAATCTTTGAAGAATATTTACTATTTTAATGTATATAATTTTTATAAATCAAATTCTAGTTGATTGGTACATGATATATGGTGTATATGGACCAAGCATCGATGTTGTAAACACCCAAAAGAGGCTGGAGGTTAGGGTTGAACAGTGCTGGGTCTACACAGTGCTGACCGAGCATTGTACAGATCCCATTCTGTTGTTGTTTTGGGTTTTGGCCTGCAAGTTGGGGCTCGGATTTAGGAGTGCTTTTATGTGGTTTTGTCTGTGTTAGGGTTTGAGATAATCCCTAGTACATGTATGAATGTATATATATAATTCTATTATGTGCTGAGAAGTTTTGTTGATTTTAAAAATCAAGATTTCGAGGAGTAAAGTTTCAGATTTTAGAAAATAAGTTTCAGATTTTGTGTATGTTGAGTTGCATATTCGTGTGATGCAAAACTATACTTTAAACGAGTATGACTCTCAAATTTGAGGAGTTTAATGTATAGTTTTGGATAACATAATCTCAGATTTTGAAGTAGTTGTTTTCATATTTTAAGAGGTGAAAGTTTCAGATTTTTGAACTATGAAATTTCATATTTGAGGGATAAATCCCAGAATTTAAAGTGGGTTGTTTTCAGTTTTAAGTAGATTAAAATTTCAGAATTTATATCATGTTTTCATATATGGAAAGAAATAGTGAGAATTGAATTAAAGATGTATGATTGAATTGGTTTTGTTTCTATGAATGAGAAGTATCAATTATGGAAGTGAAAGTCCATTTATTTGAGAAGTGAGATGTTGTGGAAATCTTTTATTTACTCAAAAGCTTATATTTGATAAGATGAATTAATTTGGAGATTGATTTATAAATTCGAGTTCTGCGAAATGTGATATATTTGGAAATGGGTAAAAGAATGATTATTTGATTGATGAACCAAGCGGTGGCTTTAATTGAGAATCAAGGTCAGTATAAAGAACCCTAGAGGATGTTTGTGTTGGATTGTGAGCTCTAGACGCTGCGAAGGACCCTAGTTACCGGCAGTTGGGATTGTTTGATTTTGGAAATTAGCAGTGTCAGCTAGCGTTCCTGATTGGTTGAGTTAAGTCCGGTAAGGTGAGCTAGCTCTAGAAGGCTGTGGTTATCTATGTTTGAACATAAGGACAGGCACTAGTTGGAGATGTGATGAAGTAAGAGCAACAAGAGGGCCTTAGTTGGTCTGCGGTCTGAGATGGTCCCCGAAATTATTGAGATGTGAGTGGAAGTGTCTCCAGCTCATCTGTGGTGTGGGATTGATCTCCAAAATTATCAGAATCGAGGCGACGCTCATGGGATGTTTGTGTGATGAGGTGCCATGATGACTTGTGGTATGAGATGGTTCCCGAAATTATCGAGATGTGAGTGAAAGTATCTCCAACTCATCTGCGGTGTGGGATTGGTCTCCGGAATTACCGGAGCATGGGCTAGATCTTTTGTTAGTCACGGGTATAAGTATTCATAACAAGGGATTAAACCATATAATGAGGTGAACGCTAAGGGGTTGCCCTCAGACCTATGTAGTATGGGATGCATAAAATCCGAACATGTGTGCATTAGTAAGCATTGTGTGCATTTGTGTTTCCTGGACATTGTTTTATGAATTTTTCTTTGATTTCTTAACACACACTAATTCTTTTAGTTTAGCCTCACTTGTTGATTTATGAACTTTTCCATTATTGCTTTATTTTATTTTGTGCAACAAGTTTGTGGTTGTGAGCCTTTGGCGGGTCGCTGCTTTTATCAGCATTGCGTCAGTTGCATTCAGCTGGCATACCCACAGTATTAACAGTTTTGCAGGATTGCAAAGTGAATGGCTTGAACAAGGGTTAATGTAACCCCTGTTTCCGATCATACGGGTTTTTAATGTATTTCCTTTCTCAAATTCATGTATTCCAGTTGTATGAATAAATCTTGATATTCTTTTGAACTGCTTGTTCTCATTGACTAACCATTTATTTTGTTGTACACTGGGATTCTAATACATTCTAATGTGTGTATTAGTATCAGAGTATTCATTTGATGTGAACTAGTTGATTTATTTAATTATTGTGTGTTATTATACTACTATTTATTTATTTATTTATTTATTTATTTATTTTTGTATCCAAAACCCAAGCTCAAATTCTTCAGCTCAATCCTAAACCCATCCAAAAGACCATATCCAACTATTCAAACCCCACCCTAATTTTCCCCAACTGCATAACAACTAAATCTTCCCTTAATCTCTCCTACTTATCCCACAACCTCTCATCTTACTATCCCTAATCACCCCCATCTCGACATACAGCGGCCTCTCCTTTCTTCTCCTTCATCTTCCTTCCTTCCCGCAACCCATCACCGTGCTTGCTGCCCACCATTGCCGAGCTCCTTCTGCAGCCTCGAGCAACACCTCCGCCTCCTTGCTCCACCACACTCGACCTCATCTCCTCCATTGCTATGACTCACTACTCCACTGCCACCATCTCACCTCGACCTCACCATCACCCACACCACCGACTGCTAACTGCAGCCTCCTGACCATCCTCCTTGCCTTGTTGCACTCCACTGTAGGCCCCCAGCTCCTTCCCCTCGCCATTGCCGCAGTTGCTGCCTCACCACACCCGACCAACACAACCCTGACACCGTCTTGCTGCCACCGACAACACCCCAGCACCTCGCGACCACCTTCGGCCTACACCCACAACCCGCAACCTCCACCATAGCCACCGGTAGCCCTCCACCTTGCTACAGTCACCCTCGCTGTTGTTGATTGTTGCTGCACCCTAAAGCACCCCCCGACAGACCTTCTTCCACTGCCGCAGTCAGCCGAAGTGCTGACGTCCCTGCCGTGTGCAATCACCTCGCTGTTGTTGCAGATGCTTACTTGTGGCCGCCCACCATTAATTTCAGGACTCTCTTATTCCTGTTATTCATTCATATTCGAAATCATCGTCAAAAAGGAAAGTTCTCTTGAACCGACTTATTGTTCTCGTTCAGGAAATTTTTTCATTTATCATATCTCAATTTGATTATTACACTTCCAAAGACGTTATTACGGATTCATCAGCAAAACCAAATAATAGCTTTCTTTTTGGGCCACATCATTGATTCGAACCCTAAACCTTGTTATTTCATCGTCATATACCATTTTATTCATATTTTCATATCCATACCACTTATTCTATTGCATGCACCGCACAAACATATATAGACATATATGTTAAGTCTATTTTCGACTGTATGAATTGTAACGGTATGATTATTAATAGTAAATTTTAAATCGTAGGAGTGATACTCTTCCATCTTGTTAACGGTAGGGATATACCCGAAATACTGAATATAAATGCTTGATTAAATTCTATTAGGAAGAGTACATGTTTTTTATCTTAGTTGTTGCAATTGAAATATTGAGTCGCTGCCATGCTGTTTATTCAATCTTATAGTGAGTTTATGACCCAATTTCTGATAAAATAAATTAGAACTTTATAAACAAAATTTTTAGCCCTCTGAATCAAGTTTCTAGAACTCCTAACGAATCTGTATTCCGATTTGTAGACTTTAAGTTATCCTATTTTTAGTACTGCTAGGTTGTAAATTCCAGATTTCTGTTTAAAAGCATATCGACATGATTTACTAATTAAAATAATGATCTATTAGTAGAATGAAGACATGAAAATCCCCAGTATGTTGCTAGACATGATTAGGAGTGGTTTTATTATTTTTATAAGATTAATTGATGAATTTCCAATTTTGTTATGCATACAAGAACTTGACCCTAGGTTGCTGCCAAAACTCTAGACTTGTAAAGAACAGACTAATAGACCTAGCTAATGATATCGAAACATGTCGTGTGAATATGCATTGGAACCGAATGGGAGTCTAGTTTCTAGAACCCCTGACGAAACCTAGTTCGCTTTCCCGTACCAGCAAAAAAGTTAGTTTTATTACAGCAACGTTTTCTGTCCAGAATTTGTGTTTTTGTGTTATTAAGTATAGATATGTTTAATTTTTGCATCTAATAAATGGAATTAAATATACCATGCATTGCATATCCTTGACACCTTCATGACATCGCCTCGATACCTCTGTTCTTATCGATTGTACCCATTGCTTGTTCTTCTTTGAGTATAATAAATTGATAACAAGCAGGGATAATGAGGGTCGACTTAGTAGTTGACAAAATCGGAGACTGTACTCGGAAGGGGCCCTTGTTTCTCTATTGATTATTGTCATGAATTATTGATTATTAATTATGGATTATGGATTATTGATTATTGTTGCCTAGTACAAGATCTGTAGAGTTCACCACTATAGTCTAAACTATCACTTGTTTGTATGCACCGAACATGTGGTATGGGACACAGAATTACGTGTATTAGATAAAATAATTGAAGACTGATAGACTTAGGATTAACACTTGCTTTTTTTTATCATGGTTACTGTTATCGACTTTGATTATTGATTGTTTTCATTGATCATTACATGATTAATTATAGACTTTTGATCTTATTATCAACCCTCGTTTATTGACCTCTCATATAGTTCTAGTTCATTATTCCTTGATATATCATAGTTTATTGTTTTTTGCTTGTTACTACTTGCTGTCCGTAACTTTCTCTAACGGATATCCCCCCCCCCCCACCCCTCTAGATGATGATCTTGCAGGTACATGAGGATAATTGACTGAAGGACTTGTTGAGCAAATCTTCTAAGGAATGGAGTCAAGATTTTCATCGATTTTATTACCTCGTTCATTTTATTCATTTCTAGTATTATTTCCGTTTTATACAATGTATTCCCGTGCATTGACTCGAAGGTTTTTCTCTCCCAGAGTTTGGTTATTTGTGGATTGTGGATTATTTCATGAATCTTTTCAGTTATTTATTGTTTATGTGATTTCATTATGGCATGCGTGGTTGTGACTATATTTCATGTAGTTAAGTTGAATGTTACAGCGTATGAATGATGTATACATCATTCGTTGGCCCTTAGTTACGTGCTCGTAATTCCATATTTCGAGATGCGGGGCGTGACAGTTAAAGCTTGGTAAGACTGGAGTTTAAATGTTGAAATGAGTTGTTGATGTGATTATTTGCAAGTGTACAAAATCACAACAAGTAGTATAGTTTAAGTGAAAAGAGTGTCGAACCCACAAGGACTAATTATTTTATTGAGTACCAAAATTTACTAGATGAATTACTATTTGGAAAATCGAAATTTGATAAAGACAACAACTAAATTTAATTAATCTAAAGAACTAACTAAACTAATTAAAAAGAACGAGATCTGAAATTTGGTTGTTTATTAATTGTAAAAACTAGTTCTAGGGCTTTTTATTTCACCTTGTTAACCCCACAATTCGTAATTCATGTCACAAGAAATTTTACTTTTCCAAGTTGTAGACAAAAATCCCCCAATTATTCATTGTTTTCTCTCGAACAACACCAAAAATATCCCCAACTAACAGTTCTTCATATCTCTATACAAATTTAATTATTTGAAGACTCATTAAGTTCTATGGATTTCTTTATAGTCACATTAATCGCGGTAAATTATCTCTAATTTCGCCGAATCAATGATGTTTGTTTCTATAGTTCTAAATCACAAATTACATCTTGGTCTTTTCATAATCCAATAAATCATACAAAAGTTTACAAAATAATTGTAAGAATTAAGAACAAAAATTAAACACACAACCATGGAAAAATAGTTTAGTAAAATAATATGGAACTAGAACTGTATTTTCAAAACTAGGCTACATCAAAGCCCTAGAAAAATAAAATTAGTTTATAATAAATTTGCAACTAACAAACATGTTCTCTGATTACATAATAAAAATTAGAATAGACGAAGAAAGAACTCTGTTAATGCTTGAAGCCAAAATTGAAGAGTCTTGGGATCCGCACACTTCTCTTTCTCTCTTTTTTTTTCTTCCTCTGTATCTTTCTCTGGTTTCGTTCCTTCACCCCACAGCCGCACCCACCAACCTCCACTTTTTCTCTTTCTTCCCTGGTTCCATCCACCACCACGGAGCTGCCTTTCGAGGGGTTCTTTTTTTTCCTTTTTTTTATCTCCTCGTTTTGCGTGCCCCCCCACCAAAGTGCAGCCGCCACCCACAATGCCCTCTCTCTTTCCCTGTTTATATATAGGCAAGTAGTAGGTTAGGTTTAATTTAACTCGGGTAAGTTAATTAAGATTAAGATTAGTTATTAGTTAATTAATTATATTAATATTAAAATTAATTTTTTTATTTTAAATTAATCAACCAAATCCATCCTAAATACCAACACAATTCCTTCCATTGCTTTTTATTTTTAATTTTTTAAAATATTTATTACACAATTTCATTCCATCCCCCAATTGATCATATTATTTTCTATTGATTTTTTTATGTGACCAATTTATAAAAATATGTATTTGAGTGCTCTAATTTTTAAAAATCATCACATAAAATAAATTTGAATTTTAAAATCTTTATCCTTACTTTCTTCATTGATTTTACCAAAATGCATAACTTTTTGCACTTATAAATCTCATTCCTTCAAAATCACATAATAAAATAAAATAAGTGGAAAGAAGATAATTTTTATAGAAATAATCGAGAACTCGCAACTTTAATCCGTAAAAAGAGTAATAAAATTAATCATGTATAAATTTCACTCATCAAATACCCCAAAACTTAAGATTTTGCTTGTCCTCGAGCAAAAAGTAAAACCATCAATCAAAGAATAATAATCATAAGTAGGCTCAACTCACCACACTAAAAGGTCTTATCATGCAAGCATCAAAAATTCAACTTAAAACATAAACATATACAATAGCACATAAAGTAAAACTAAGCATACTCACTTTCTTCAGTGCAATTATTCATACATAATTCTCAATTCAATCAAAATTTTCATGCAATTAATGTAATTATATCTTCTAACAACTCCATCTGTGATCACCTCTTCTCACTACTACAAACCGAGTAGCAAACTAGAGTTTTTTTATTTGTAATCTCTCTAAGTTGTCACTTTTCTTTTGACGTGAATACAAACATTTGTGATGAATTCACCCGGTTACTCAACAGGTCACAAACTTAGAGTGCTTTTGCATACTCATATTTCAAGTTGCCGTTTGACGTAAAAGTAAAGCTCAGTGATGAATACTCCTAGTTACTAAGCAACTCAAAACATTGGGCTAGATAGAACTTTATTCATTCAATTATTTAATCATTATCACTCTATTTACTTAAACTCAGTTTAGGACTAAGTTAAAGGGGATAATCACAAGAACAAGCATCACATTTTTCTTTTATATATAATCACATGACTCTTACAATTTTGTACGGAATTTTAAAATTCAATAATCCTAAAGTAAATAAGTATGTTTAATCTTACTTTATAAGATATTGTCTATCTAAAAAAAATTATTTCAATGCTTTAGCACAATAAAGAACTCAAAAGTGTAATGGTCAGCCTAATTGCAAAAAAAATTTCAAATATATATACAAAAATTGCACCCTTTCCCTCCAAACTTGAATATCACATTTTCCTCAATGGGTAAAGAGAAAGAAAACCAAAAATAAGGAGAAAAGTTAAGAATTGCTCCCCTAATTCATGTTAAAATTCTGGCTGAGTGGTGTTCATTTTTTTAGTTATATCTGGAGTTGTAGATGTCCAAATCTACTGATTCTTTTTGTTCTGGAAAGCTAAGACGATTTCATTCGAAATCTATTTGAAACACTTTTCCAGATTGTGACTCCTTCCTGCCCAAAAACAGCCATCAAAGTAGGTGTAGAAAACAACTTCGCTGGAAACCTCCAAACTTATGCAATCCTATAAAATAAAATTTTAAATTTTAAATTAAAGTAAACTAAAAGAAAAATAAATTCTAAATGCAGTAAAAGAAAACATGTGTTGCCTCCCAAGAAACACTAAGTTTTAAGTCTTCAACCGGATATGGTGGTTTATATGGTTATGTAACGCCAAATCCAACAATATACAAGCTTTTTCCAATAATTCTCTTCATGTGTGGATTAGATTATTTATGTGCCTTCCTCAACTAGATGGTAGCGGATCAAATTCCATTTGTTTCTTTCTTGAAGATGGAGTATTTGATATCCCCACCTCTTTGAATTTTAGTTGAGAAAATGGATGAATAGATGGTGCAGCATCCAAATACATAACATATTCAAAAATATTTTCTTTTTCAGATTCAAGAGTTGCTGAATTTGTTAGACATACTTCGATTGGTAATTTTTTAAACTTTAGCCTTATTTTTCTCGCCCACAATTAAATCAGTTTCACGAACTTGAAAACATGACTATTCTTCGGTAGGAACTTAATGGATTTAAAGACATCAAATGTTACTTGCTCATCCTCAACTCTCAAAATAAGTTTTCCTTGTTAGACATCAACAAAGCTTCCCTCGTAGCTAGAAAAGGTCGTCCCAAAATTAACGAAATTTGTTCAACTTCCTCTATGTCGAGCACTACAAAATCAGATGGAAATATGAACTTGTCTACCTTTACAAAAACAACTTCAATTATTCCTCTTGGGTACGTGATAGATCTATCCGCCAGTTGTAAAGAAATTGTAGTAGGTTTTGGTTCTCCAAGACCAAGTTTCCTGAAAACTGAAAAAGGCATAAGATTAATACTTGCTCCTAAATTATATAAAGCTTTATCAAAATAAAAATTTCCAAGGAATCAAAAAAATCCCTGGATCTTCCAGTTTATGAGGCAACTTCTTTTGTAAAATTGTGCTACTCTCTTCGGTTAGCATCACTATTTCATGCTCTTCCAATTTCCGCTTGTTTGATAAAATATCCTTAAAAATTTAGCATATTTAGGCATATGTTCTAAAGCTTCAATAAGAGGAATATTAATATGTAATTTCTCAAAAATATTTAAAAATTTAGAGAATTGATTTTCAAGATTATTCTTTTTAAGTCTTTGTGGAAAAGGAATCAGTGGATCATAAGGAGATTTAGGATGAGTTTCAGAATTAAACTCCCTAAAAACTATGGTTTTTGAAGCTTCTTTGCTTATCTGATAATTCTCAATTTGGTGGTTGGCTACCTGCTGTGTTTGTTCCTCCAAAATTGATTCGTACTCATCTTCCTTTTTAACCACGTCTTATTCGGCAATTTCTTCTTGTGGCTGCTCAAATGTTCTCTTACTTCTCGGTATTATTGCATTGACATGCTCTTTAGGATTTGTCACTGTGTTACTAGGTAATGTTCCTGCTATTCTCTCTGTAACCATGTTTGAAAGCTGACCAATCTGGGCCTCAAGGTTGCGAATAGAAGCTAAAATTGACGTTGCAACATTTTGGATCACCAAATCTGTCTTTTAAATGTATTGCATGAACATTTCCTCAAGTGTCGGCTTCTTTTCTTCTTGTGAAAAATTTTGAGGTGGTCTAATTGCTCCTTGATTGTTGTTCGAAGAAAAATTAGGGTTGTTTCTCCATCCTGGATTATACGTATTCAAATAAGGATTGTCTTGATATTGAAAATTGGATACGTAATTTGCTTGATAGGAAATTGGTTGAGCAAATGGATTTCTCACTTGTCAATAAATACTTGAGTGATTTCCTGCACAATGATCACAAATAATATTAGTCTAAATAGAATTAACATTCATATTACCTAATTGTTTAGATAAAGTAGCAATTTGTGAAGTCAAGGTGGTAATAGGATCAAGCTAAAAAACTCCAGTGCTTTTCTAGAAATTGTTCTCTCTGAAGACCAATGGTAATTGTTAGATGTCATCTCCTCTAAAAGTTCATAGGCCGCTTAATGAGTTTTGCTTATAAGAGCACCTCCAGCTGCTGCATCTACAATAGAATATTTGAATCTGCAGCCATTTCGGTACTTCATGATGAGTTCACTTTCTCAATAACTCTTTATACCTCTCTCATGCATCATACAAAGACTCAGCCTCAAATTGAGTAAATGTGGTAATGTCATTCCTTAGCATCGTTGTTTTCACCGGTGGAAAATACCTAGCTAGAAACTTTTTTGCAAGTCCCTCCCAAGTAGTAATAACACCCGGTGGTAGAAAATTTAGCCAAGCCTTTGCCTTATCTCTTAGTGAAAAAGGAAATAGTCTCAATCGAATTGCATCATCTGATACTCCATTGTGCTTGAAAGTTTCACAATTTTTTTAAAAGTTTGCAATGTAAACATTAGGATTCTCGTGTGATAGTCTCACAAATTGAACAGTCTGTTGAATCATTTGAATGATTGCCGGTTTAATTTCAAACTTGTTAGCTTCAGTAGTAGGCCTCTTTATACTTGATGTTGCTCCATTAATTGAGGGCATAACATAGTCTCTCAAAGTCTTGTTTTCCTTATCGTGATATACTTCTATATCCTAAAATATAGCTCTTAAACAACAGAAAAACTAAAAAAAAATAAAAGTAAATAAACAAAATAAACTAATAATAATAACAATAATAATAATACGTAAAAATAATAATAAGAAAAATCCAAATTAGTAACAATCTAGCTGTAACACCCCGAATTCCAAATACAGCTGAATTCGAGATTTCACAGGATCTTTACACTTCTTTCGTACAATTTTACAAGGAATTTAAAACTTTTCACTTTACATCAAAGTTACAAGAAATCTTTGCACTTTACAGCAGAAGCAAAATTATAACATTTACATAAATGAAAGTACAACAACATTTGAATAATCTCTAAGCATCAGTTCTTCTTTAATCTTTATCATGCCATTTATCCTGCATACAAAACTGTGGGTACGTCAGTTTATTCAACCGATAAATATTATACACGGCCATCCTCTCTATGCCGGAAACAGTATAATTGATTTTCTATATTTAACAAATACAAATTTGTTCACATATCAAACTAAGGGGAATATCCTATTGATGTCGTGTTATGATTGTGCACTTAGTCCTTAATGCAGTTATTTATATTATATGACACTAATGCACACTTGTTTGGATTCTATGCATCCCATACTACATAGGTCCGAGGGCAAGCCTCTTAATCGTTCTTCATCTTGAAGGGTTCAATCCCTTGTCATGACTTAATCTACTACTATAACTACGGTAAGTATCCTAGATGTCCTATGAGTACGAGCTCATGTACAGAAAAATTAGAGGGGAATCTCACGTCATGTCATGACGCATCGTGAAGACAACCTATAGACAATTCAGCCTCCTTCATGGCACACGATCCTCTCGCAGTCACCAAACACCCCACAAGCGTCGCCAAGATCTCGATAATTTCGGAGTAGTGCCCACGTCATGTCACGACACATCGTGAAGACAAACTGTGAATCACACCCACATCGTAGACTCGAGGCCCTCATACTTGTGTTTTTCTCTCACTTTCATTACCTCTTCACTATGTACTAATTCTTAATTTAATGAAATCATGAACAAAATCAATCTCTTAGAGTCAGTCCTCTCACTAATACCGGTCTTATTTCTTTCACTTCACAATGACCCAAACTTGGTCTTTTCAATTTCAATAATTATATCTCATCACCTTCACTTGCCAATGTAAGTTTTGGTTACACCCTAATTTTCAATTTCAATTCACAATTTCACATATCTGAGTTGTCATACTCAAGAACATTTCTCTTTTTCAATTACATGATTTTCACCCTTTTCATGAATCAATTATCATACATGGAGTTCAATTATACATCATGCATTCCATAACCAATATTTGTTTCCACATAAAAATCATGTTACGAAAACATCTAGTCAAAGTGAATATTCATAATATCACCATTGTCATGCTACTCTTTAGCAATAATGACCCATATAAAATTCATATTTATATTTTCTTTCCACCAATTTTCCTTTCTTAATACTTATCTTAATCACCTCGTGAAAACACACATTTTTATGAATTATACGTGCAAAAAACCATAGTTTCGAATACAATTTTACCTAAAAACACACTTTATTTCATTCCAATAACTTCCAATTTATTTTCATAAGTTGTATATGATTTTAGAATAATAACTGTATTTTTCCCGGAATTTTTATACATCAAGAAAACCCATAAAAAATCATTTTTGAAAAAAATACATTCTGGACATAGCCAGAATCGAACCCGCAACCTCAGAGAAGACAACCGCACAAGCTAGCCACTAGGCCGACTGTGCTCAGCGATATGAATAGGGAGACAGAGGTTTATAAACTCTCTGTTCGGTGATTGGTATATTTTTAAACCGCACACAAAAAGAAGGGTGGACACAGGTATCGAACCAGCGACCTCAAGACACGCGCCGCGCTACTGTAGCGCCAGAATGCTAACCGACCACTTGAGCTATAGTTGTCACAAATACAAGTTGTCACAAGTTGTCACAAATACAAATAGGCTCAAGTTGTCACAAATACAACTTGAATTCTATTTAACTCGAGTCTCTGTTTTATTAAAATGTTTCGATGTTCAAAAGCTCTTATCTTTGTTTGCTTACACCAAAAACCATGTAAATTTTCAGAACGTATATTTTAACTTAAATTAACACCCCAGTATTTTTAAAATAATTTTTTTCAGTAATTTAATACACATTTCTCATACAATAATTTTAATTGCATACTACTCTCTCCTTAGTTCAAATTTGACATTTCTCAAATACAAATTTGTATAAAAAAATTCACATTATAAATATAATTCTCTGTTTTTCCCTCTTTCATAAATCCAAATGCATAGGATAATTTTATTCATTTGAAACAATATCACGATAGTCCATTTAACACATAAAACAATAATTTCATCTACTAGCATTTTGTACTCAATTTTGACATTATCAACAATCCCAATTCAATATTTCCATAACTATGAGCAATTTGCACACAAAATTAAGATTCATGACAAGTTAACATACAATCTATCATGCATTAATCTAATCAACTAACAAGTCCTTTTTCCAATTATGTGTACTCTTATTAGTTTCTTTCTTGCATCATTACTTCAATCACTCCTAGCATGGCATCTAAATTAGAAATATAGAAAACCACCCACCTTATTTTGGAGTGAAAAATCACACAACAACTCCTAAACGAAAAGCCCT
Organism: Hemerocallis citrina; assembly: GCA_017893485.1. NCBI lineage: Eukaryota > Viridiplantae > Streptophyta > Magnoliopsida > Asparagales > Asphodelaceae > Hemerocallis > Hemerocallis citrina. Next base: position 180,320,192 of record CM030360.1, read on the forward strand.
TCTCCTCCTAGATTGAGCTTGCCCACACGAGTGCGTCTCCTCCTTGCTTGATGTGCAAACCGAAAGCTCCTAAGTGATGTAGCCGGCCTCCTTGCTTCTAGCACACACACTCAAACTCTCAATATTTTATTCTCACTTCTTACTAATAATTGTATTCTTTCACTATAAGTTTAGAGAATGAAGAGTGCAAGAATAACTAGGGGGGGGAGGGGGGGGGGTATTTATACAAAATTTTGGGACAAATAGAAGGCTATGATTTATCTAGGAGTTAAGAAACAAAGGCTAGGATTCAAGGGAAAGTTGTAGTAACCAACCATGATCACAAAAACTACCTCCCACAAACTCCACTCTCTTTTCCCTCCTAGTCCATATCCGGCCATGCAAAAAGGTGCACAAACACGTGCACGTGTGATGCACGTGTTCCCATAGTCCCCTATTTTAAAAGTTGTACATTTTATTTTTTATAAAAAAAATCTATAAAAATTGTCTACACTACAAGTTGTAATAAAAAAGAGAATAAACTCATGGGCTTTTATTTAATGGGCCAAAATAGCTTACATTTAAAATAAATTAAGTTGGGCTCAAAATAAAAGAATACTTATGTTTGTTTAAAAGAAGTAGGCTTTAATAAAACAATAGAAAAGGCATATATATATGTACACTCATTTGTCTATGAAATGAAAATAATTATAAAATTTTATACCGCATGATTGCACGTGCATAATATGTACAAATTAATAATACAAAATAATAATTCTCATAAATGAAAATTAGGGTATTACAATACTCCCTCCTTAGAATAGTTCCGTCCCCGGAACTACAGCCAAGAGTGAGAAACAAAACACTCACAACAAGCAAAAAAAGAAAGAAACAAAATACAAATCAAGCAAAAAGCTCAGGATAATCCTTCAACATCCTCTCCTCAGACTCCCAAGTAGCCTCTTCAACCAAATGGTTTCTCCAGACTACCTTGACCATCGGTATCGTCTTATTCCTCAAGACTTTCTCTCGACGATCAACAATCTCGACAGGAGACTCGATGTAATTGAGATCCAATTGCAAACCTTCTGGCACCTTAGGCAAATGATGACTCGGATCTGGAATATAACCTCTTAGCATAGACAGATGAAAGACATTGTGCACCTGGGATAACTCTTCCGGTAACTCTAGCCGGTAAGCAATTTTTCCGATCCTTTTCAATATCTTGTACGGGCCTATAAACCTCGAGGCTAACTTCCCACCTTTGCCAAATCGAATCACACCTTTACTGGGCGATACTTTTAGAAAGACGAAGTCACCTTCCCTAAACTCAAAGTCCCTTCTCCGGTTGTCTGCATAGCTCTTTTTCCTGCTCTGAGCCTCAACCAACCTTTTCCTGATCAGATCAATCTTTGCAGAGGTTTGCTGCACAAGCTCAGGCCCAAACAGCTGATACTCCCCAACTTCAAACTAACAAACAGGCGTTCTGCACTTCCTGCCATACAAAGCTTCGTACGGTGCCATCCCAATACTGGCCTGAAAACTGTTGTTGTAGGCGAACTCTACCAAAGCTAGATGCCTTTCCCAACTGCCTCCAAAGTCAAGTATACAATACCTAAGCATATTCTCAAGAATACGGTTGACTCTCTCGGTCTGTCCATCGGTTTGCGAATGAAAAGCAGTGCTGAAATCCATCTTGGTATCCAAAGCTGTCTGAAGACTCCTCTAGAAATGCGAAGTAAACCGCGCATCTCGATCAGATACAATAGTTGACGAAACACTATAGAGCTTGACGATCTCGCCAACATACAATTCAGCTAACTTGTCCATCGAAGCAGTGAGTTTCATCGCCAAGAAGTGAGCGAACTTGGTTAATCGATCGACTATAACCTAAATCACATCATTGCCTTTAGGACTCTTGGGCAATCCCGTAATGAAGTCCATACTAATGTTTTCCATTTCCATTCCGGAATAGGTAACAGCTGTAATAGACCTCCGGGTCTCTGATTCTCGGCTTTGACTTGCTGACAAATCTCACACTTCGCCACAAATTCAGCCACATTCCGCTTCAAACCTGACCACCAGAAATGCTGTTTGATGTCTTTATACATCTTAGTACTCTCAGGATGTACCGACAAAAGAGTAGTATGCGCCTCCTGAAGAATACTCTCTTTCAGGTCCGACTGATCCGAAACACACAGTCTATCTCCGAACCACAGCACTCCATCCCTGATTTGAAAACAGGCAAACCTGCCAGCACCAACCTGCTCCTTCATCTCCAAGATATCAGCATCAACCTCCTGACTTGCAATAATCTTTCCATTCAATGTAGGCTGAAGCCTCAACTGAGCTAAGGATGCTCCCAATCCTTACAAGACAACTTCAATACTGGCTCGATCCAATTCTTCCACCAGATGCTTCTGAGTTGTACTTTTCTGAGGGCGTATTCGGCCTCTTTGGGGGAGAGGCATCTTAGGTAGGGTCGGCCGTCAATTTGATGGTAGGAACACTTGTAGAGGACTCCTTCGACAAATGTATATCTCTCCGCCCTTACCCGAATTTTTCTTACTTATTTCTGATCTGTCGAGAGGACACTCTTGTCGAGGAAGTTGACTAAGGGTTTCATCCAAAAATCTTCGGGTGTCGGGGGGGAAGGGAGAGAGGTTGATGGACATGAGCTCTAGCACCTCATATTCGATGCTTGGCTTAAGTAGAACATCAATCAGCACAATGTGGTCGATCATATCGAGTGAGGAGGAGGAAAGCTTATAAAGGGCATCAGCTTGCCTGTTTCCTTTGCACAAGATGCTGGTAACTGCAACTTCCTCAAAAGTAGCCATGAGTTTCTTCACATGGGCAAGTACTTGATCATGCGATCGTCTCGGACCTCATACTTGCACTGGATTTGGTTCACTACCAATTGGGAGTCGTTGAACACCCCGACTCTTTGTGCCCTTGCCTTATTTGCTAAGAGGAGTCTGGCGATGAGGGCTTCATATTTGGCCCCTTTATTAGAAGCTGAGAAGTTGAGGCACCACAAGTATTGGAGGGTAAACTCATCGGGGCCTAGTAGGATGACACCGGCTCCACTCCACAATGGGGGGTTGTCTCATTCCTAGGGAGGATAAAAAATAGTGCTCTCTATAATGAATTCGGCTAAGACTGGAGCCTTAATGGTAGTTCTTGGCTGATATGTGATGTCATGTTGGCTTAGCTTGATTGAGCACTTCATTAGTCTTCCGGAGCTCTCCGGCTTGTGGAGGACTTGCTTGAGCGGTTGATCGATGAGGACCCAGATATAGTTTGCTTGGAAATAGAGTCAGAGCTTTCGGGCCGCCATTACCAGAGCGTATGCTATCTTCTCAATTTTTGAGTATCGGAGTTCGGCATTGTGAAGAACCTTGCTTACATAGTAGATCAGCTTTTGCACTCAGTCTCCTTCTCTTACCAAGATAGCATTGGGAGTTTGATTCGAAGTAGCTAGGTACAGGTAGAGAACCTTTCCCGATGTGGGCTTGCTAAGGAGAGGAAGATTGACGAGATGGACTTTGAGGCCTTCAAAAGCAGCTTGTTGTTCTTCCCCAACTCAAAATTCTTTTCTTCCTAGAGAACTTTGAAGAAAGGAATGCACTTCTCCCCGGACTTGGAGAAAAGTGCCCAATAGCTACGAGGCGGCCGGTGAGCTTCTAGACTTCTTTGACTGTAGCTGAGGGAGACATATTGAGTATGGCTTTGATCTTCTCAGGGTTAGCTTCGATACCTCTCTGGCTTACCATAAACCCTAAGAACTTCCTGATGAGACCCCGAAGGCACATTTCAAGGGGTTCAACCTCAAGTTGTTCATCCGAAGCACATTGAAGGCTTCATGATGATCGGCCACATGATCTTCTTTCCTGAGGCTCTTAACGAGCATATAATTAACATATACATCCATGTTTCGGCCAATTTTCTCCTTGAAGACTTGGTTTACCGAGCGCTGATACGTAGCTCCAGCATTCTTTAGCCCGAAGGGCATAACTCGATAGCTATACAGCCCTTGATCAGTGATGAAGGATGTCTTTGGGATGTCGGGAGGGAATATTCGGATCTGGTTGTATTCAGAGAAGACATCCATAAAACTTGAGTTCATGGCCCGAAGTGGCGTCGATTAAGGTGTCTATGCTTGGTAGAGGAAAATGGTCATTTGGGCATGCTTTGTTCAAGTCGGTAAAGTCTATGCAAATTCTCTATTTTCCATTTTCTTTCTTGACCATGACCACATTCGCTAGTCACTTGGGGTAGCTAACTGTAACAACCCCAAAAATATTTTTTAATATTTTATTCCGCAAGTACTTTACACGTAATTTTGTGGACGTGTTGATTAATGGAATTCTCTTGAGTGATGAAAACTTTCCTCTCATTTTACAAGTCACTTCTATGTGGTGAATTTTAATAAAAATCAACTAGGCTTAAATCTATATTTTGTAGCCCATTAAAACTATTATAAATTAAAGCCCATATTTATTATGCATGCATTCAATGTGTATGAACTCTTATTTAAAATTAGATAAGACTAGTATACATTACAATGTGTAACATACACACAAAATTTTAATTAAAAATTCATAATAAAATTGTATGAAAAAATATGCACATGGGGTGCACGTGCATGTGCTTTTTCCCCATGTATAGGTAGGCCAATGAGATGAGTGGGATGAGTGGGTGATGAGTCTAATTTTTATATAAATATTTGTACTCATTTACCCATAAAAATTGCTTGTATTTGTCTATCTTGTTAATAATTTATCTTATTTCTATAGATTTCAGTTAATAATTATTTTTGAAGGAATAAGATTTTTTTGATACAAAAGGTGAATATTTTTAGTAAAATTTAACAAATAAAATAAGGAGAATTATTTATTAGTTTTTATTGATTTGTTGAATTTTTAATTTTACAATTTGGCCATGTGGAAAGCAAAATAGAAATTTTAATTGTCAATAGCAAGTGAAAATAAAATAAACAAATTTAAAATGGTTTAATTGAGCTAATGTGATTATTAGTTAGTTTAATTAATTTAAACTAATTAATTATATTTTTATTTTTAAATCATAAATTCGGATTTTATTTTTTTCTGTGCAGCACGGGCTTCAAGAAAGAGAAAGAGAAGAAAAGGAAGAAAGAAATAAAGAGCAAATCAGAAAAAAGAAAGAAATAAAGGAAGATGTGGGGTTATATACAAAAGTAACCCTAATAGCACTGGTCCGTGTTCCTATAAATACAGTAGCAAAGAAAGAAGAGGGACGCGCTTAACGAGAGAGGAAGAGTGACGGTTGGCCTCACAATCTATAAAAAATAAATAAATAAAATAAATAAAATAAAAAGTCAGAGAAGCAGCAGAAGGGAACGGGCGATGTCAATGAAACAAAGAGAAGGAGGCGCACTGTGTTGCGGCGCGAGATTCAAGACGGAATAGTGGCTCTGTGTGGGCTTGTAGCACAAAGAACGAGGATAGCAGCATCAGTGCTGATGTGGCATGTGTGGAAACCAGCGGAGTTCGAGGTGACGTCAGCAAAACAGAGGAGCAATGGTGCTGCACTGTGCAGCACAGATTTCGAGGAGTTTCGACTTGGATTTTCGGCAACAAACAGAGTTTTTCTTCTTCTTCTCGTCTAACTTTTATTATGCAGTACAAGAACATGCTTGTTAGTTGCAAATTTATTATGAACTAATTTTATTTTTCTAGGGTTTGATGTAGCCTAGTTTTGAGAACAAAATTTTATTTTCATATTATTTTTTCTATTTTTTCCATGGTTGTGTGTTTGATTTTTGTTCTTAATGCTTACAATTGTTTGGCCAACTTTTGTATGATTTATTAAATCATGGAGAGACTGAACTGGTAATTTGTGATTTCGAATTAATAAAATTAAATACCGTTACAAGAGCGAACCGTTGTTAATGTGACCGTTAAGAAATCCATAGATCTTAATGAATTTTCAATTAGTAATTTGTGCATGAACTATGATAGATAATTAGTTAAGAATATTTTTGATATTGCTTGAGAGAGAATATTGAATAATTTGGAAATTTTGGTCTACAACTTGAAAAAATAATAATTTTATTCACATGGAATTATGAATTGTGTGGGATTAATTAGGTGAAATCGAAAGCCCTAGAATTTGTTTTGCTATTAACAAATCACAAAAATTTCAGATTTTCGTTCTCTTTTGTCAGTTTACATCTTTAGATTAATTTAGTTGCTTTATTTATTAAAATTTCGGTTTTCCATATAGTAGTTAATCTAGTAATCTCGGTACTCGATAAAATAATTAGTCCTTGTGGGTTCGACACTTTTTTCACTTAAACTATACTACTTGTTGCGATTTTGTACACTTGCAAAAAATCACATCAGTTTTTGGTGTCGTTGCCGGGAAGTAATTATTTATTTATTGATATTGATAATTGCTAGATTGTTACTAATTTGGATTTTTCTTATTAATTATTTTTATTTTTATTTTTATTTTTATTTTTTTTTCCTTCTGTTATTTAATAGCTATATTTCAGGACATACAAGTGTATTAACATGGCAAATGAGAGTAATGGAGAAGAAAATAAGGCTTTGAGAGATTATGTTATGCCCTCACTTATTGGAGTAACATCAAGTGTAAAGAGGCCTACGATTGAAGCTAACAATTTTGAAATTAAACCGGTGATCATTCAAATGGTTCAACAAAGTGTTCAATTTGGAAGACTATCGCACGAGGATCCTAATGTTCACATTGCAAACTTTTTAGAAATTTGTGACACTTTCAAGCATATTGGAGTATCAGATGATGCAATTCGATTGAGACTCTTTCCTTTTTCACTAAGAGATAAGACTAAGGCTTGGATAAATTTTCTACCACTCGGTGGTAAAACTACTTGGGAGGGACTTGCACAAAAAATTTTGGCTAAGTATTTTCTGCCGACAAAGACAGCGAAGCTAAGGAATGAGATTACCACATTCACTCAATTTGAGACTGAGTCTTTCTATAATGGATGGGAGAGGTATAAAGAGCTATTAAGAAAGTTTCTTCATCATGATCTTCCGCAATGGCAAAAAATTCAAATATTCTATAATGGTTTAGGAGTTACAAATCGATTTATGGTTGACGCAGCAGCTGGAGCTGCACTTATGAGCAAAACTCATAAAGTAGCCTATGAGCAAAACTCATAAAGTAGCCTATGAGATGGCATCTAATAATTATCAGTGGTCTTTAGAGAGTACAATACCAAGAAAAGTGGCTGGAGTTTTTGAACTTGATCATATTACTACTTTAACTGCAAAAATTGATATTTTATCTAAACAAATAGGTAATATGAATGTTAATGCTATTCAAACTAATATGATTTGTGATCTTTGTGCAGGAAATCACTCAAGTACAGATTGCCAAGTAGGGAACCCATTTGCTCACCCACAGTCCTATCAAGCAAATTACGTGTCCAATTTTTAACATCAAAATAATCCTTATTTGAACATGTATAATCCAGGATGGAGAAACCACCCCAATTTTCTATGGAACAACAATCAATGAGCAATTAGACCACCTCAAAATTTTTCGCTACAAGAAAAGAAGCCGACACTTAAGGAGATGTTCGTGCAGTACATGCAAAAGACAGATTTGGTAATCCAAAATGTTGCAAGTTCAACTTCAGCTTCAATTCGCAATCTTGAGGTTCAGATTGTTCAATTTTCAAATATTCTTAAAAAGAGAACAGCAGGAACCTTACCCAGTAACACCGTAACAAATTCCGAGGAGCATGTTAAAGCAATAACACTAAGAAGCGGGCGAACAATTAAGCAGACACAAGAAGAAATTGCCGACCAAAATGTGATTGAAAAGCAAAGTGAGATCGAGCAAATTTTGGAGAAACAAACGCAATAGGTAGCCAATCACCATTCTAAGAAGGATAAAGGAGTTTCAAGCCAATCAATTTCAGGGGAGTTCAATTCTGACACTTATCCTAATTTACCATATGATCCACATATTACTTTTCCACAAAGACTTAAAAAGAACAAGCTTAATAATCAGTTTTCAAAATTTTTAAATATTTTTAAATAATTGCATATTAATATTCTTCTTATTGAAGATTTAGAACAAATGCCTAAATATGCTAAATTTTGTAAGGATATTTTATGAAACAAAAGGAAGCTAGAAGAGCATGAGATGGTGACGCTAACCGAAGAGAGTAGTGCAATTTTACAAAAGAAGCTGCCTCCTAAAATTAAAGATCTACGGAGTTTTACAATTCCTTACACTATTAGAAATTCTTCTTTTCATAAAGCATTATGTGATTTAGGAACAAGTACTAATCTTATGCCTTTTTCAGTTTTCAGGAAACTTGATATTGGAGAAGCAAAGCCCACTATAATTTCTTTGCAATTGGCGGATAGATCTATCAAGTACCCAAGAGGAGAAATTGAAGATGTTTTGATAAAGGTAGACAAGTTCATATTTCCAACTGATTTCGTAGTCCTTGATATGGAGGAAGATGAACAAATTCCGTTAATTTTGGGGTTACTTTTTCTAGCAACGGGGAGAGCTTTAATTGATTTCCAACAAGGAAAACTTATTTTGAGGGTTGAGGATGAGCAAGTAATGTTTGATGTTTCTAAATCCATGGAGGCTGCTGCTGAAGCTCACTCATGTTTTCAAGTTTGTGAAACTAATCTAATTGTGGGAGAGACACACAGACCGAAAGTTGAGAAATTACCAATTAAAGTGTGTCCAACAAATTCATCAACTCTTGAATCTGAGAAATAAAATATTTTGGAATTCGTTCAAGTTGCACCATCTATTAATTTTTCTTCTCAGCTGACATTCAAGGAGATGGGGATATCAAGAACCCCATCATCAAGAAAGAAACGAATTAAACTCAAGTTTCAACCACTGCCATCTGGCTTGGGAGATGCTCAAAGAAAACCTAATCCAAAAATGAAGAAAGTTATTAGAAAAGATGTTCTTATGTTGTTGGATCTTGGTATTACATAACCATCTCCGCTATCAAGTCTAGCTAAAGACTTAAAACTTAGCGTTTCTTGGGAGGCAACCCATGTTTTCTTTTAATGCATTAGATTTTCTTTTTCTTTTTAGTTTACGTTAATTTTAATTTTTGATTTTATTTTTTAGGATTGCATAAGTTTGGAAGTCGCCGGGCGGAGCTATTTTCTGGATCGACATTGGTGGCTGTTTTTGAGCATGTTACAGTCCGAATCTTGAAAAGTGTATAAAATACTGATCGTAGGAAATTATCTTAGCTTTCTAGAACAAAAAGAATCAGGAAATTTGGACACTACAACTCTAGATATCACTAAAATAATGAACGTTGCACGTCCAGAATTTTAAGACAAATCAGAGGAGAAATTCTGAACTTTTTGCATTCCTTTTGTTTTTCTTTTTCCTTTCCCGTTGAGGACAATGTGATATTCAAGTTTGGGGTGATGTTAAATAATCTTTATATATATTTTAAAAGAAAAACAAAACAAAGTACTGCAATTGGGCTCACCATTACACTTTAGAGTTCTTTATTGTGCAAAAACATTGAAATAATTTTTTTTAGGATGGAAAATACCTTATAAAGCAAGATTAAGCATATATATTTACTTTAGAATTATTGAATTTCAAAATTTCTTACACAATTGTGAGAGTCTGTGATTATAAATAATAGAAAAATGTGATGTTTTTTTCTTGTGATTATCCCCTTTGATCTAGTCCTAAACAGAGTTTAAGTAAATAAAGTGATAATGGGGGGGAAAAGGAATAAAATTATATCTACTCCAATATTTTGAGTTGCTTAGTAACTAGGGGTATTCATCACCAATATTTACTTTTACGTCAACCGGCAACTTGAAATATGAGTATGTAAAAGCACTTTAAGTTTGTAACTTGTTGAGTAACCGTGTGAATTCATCACAAATATTTGCATTCACGTCAAAAGACAAGTGACAACTTAAATTTTTTATTAAAAAAAAAACTCTTGTTTGCTATTCGGTTTATACTAGTGAGAAAGGGGTAATCACAGATAGAGTTGTTACATGCTATAATTAAATTAATTGCATGATAAATATGATTGGGTTTGGAATTATGAATGAATGATTGCACTGGAGAAAGTGAGTATGCTTGGTTTTACTTTATTTGCTATTGTTTATTTTTTAAATTGAAATTTTGATGCTTGCATGATAAGATCTCGTAATGTGATGAGTTGAGCCTATTATTGATTATTATTCCTTTATTTTACCTTTTCTCGAGGACAAGCAAAATCTTAAGTTTGGGAGTATTTGATGTGTCTAACTTTTATATAAATATTTGTACTCATTTACTCAAAAAAATTGCTTGTATTCGTTTATCATGTTAATAATTTATCTTATTTCCATATATTTCAGTTAATTAATTATTTTTGTAGGAATAAGAGTTTTTTTATGCAAAAGGTGAATATTTTCAGTAAAAATTAACAAAAAAACAAAGAGAATGATTGATTAGTTTTTATTAATTTGTTGAATTTTTTAATTTTACAGTTTGGCCATGTGGAAAGCAATATAGAAATTTTAATTGTTAATAGAGGGTGAAAATGAAATAAACAAATTTAAAAGGGTTTAATTGAGCTAATGTGATTATTAGTTAGTTTAATTAATTTAAACTAATTAATTTTTTATTTATTTTTAAATCATAAATTCTGATTTTATTTTTTGTGTGTGTGCGACACGTGCTTCAAGAAAGAGAAAGAGAAGAAAAAGAAGAAAGAAACAAAGAGAAAATCAGAAAAAGTAAATAAATAAATAAAGAAACAAAGAGAAGGAGGCACACTATGTTGCGGTGCAAAATTCAAGATGGATTAGTGGCTCTGTGTGGGCTTGGGGCGCGGAAAACGAGGACAGCAGCATCAGCACTGACGTGGCGCTGATGTGGCTGCGCTGATGTGGCGTGTGCGGAAACCAACAAAATTCGAGGCGACGTCAGCATAACAGAGGATTAGTGGCGCTGCACTGTGCAGCACAGATTTTGAGGAGTTTCGACTTGGATTTTTGGCAACAAATAGAATTTTTCTTCTTCTTCTCGTCTAATTTTTATTATGCAATACAAGAACATGCTTGTTAGTTGCAAATTTATTATGAACTAATTTTATTTTTATAGGGTTTGATGTAACCTAGTTTTGAGAACACAATTTTATTTTCATATTATTTTTTCTATTTTTTCATGGTTGTGTGTTTGATTTTTGTACTTAATGCTTACAATTGTTTGGCCAATTTTTGTATGATCTATTAAATCATGGAGAGACCGAACTGGTAATTTGTGATTTCGAATTAATAAAATTAAACACCGTTACAAGAACGAACAGCTGTTAATGTGACCGTTAAGAAATCCATAGATCTTAATAAATTTTCAATTAGTAATTTGTGCATGAACTATGACAAATAATTAGTTGAGAATATTTTTGATATTGCTTGAGAGAGAATATTGATTAATTTGGGAATTTTGGTCTACAACTTGAAAAAATAATATTTTTGTTCAGATGGAATTATGAATTGTGTGGGATTAATTAGGTGAAATCGAAAGCCCAAGAATTTGTTTTGCTATTAACAAATCACAAAAATTTCAAATTTTTGTTCTCTTTTGTCAGTTTAGATCTTTAGATTAATTTAGTTGCTTCATTTATTAAAATTTCGGTTTTCCATATAGTAGTTAATCCTCTTTTGAAGTTATATCAAACATAAAGTTGTACAATGTAGTCATTCACTTGTTGAAACAGAGGGCATCTAAATGTTTGTATCAGAGTCGGAACCATGACTAAAAAAATTTAGTAGTCAACAGATATTCATGAACTCATACATGATGAAACCTACTTGGCTAAAAATTATGGAGATTCTGTTTCAACCGGGATTGCTACACATACAAAAATAAAACAAGGTTCTATTTTGAAGACAGTAGTTCATGCTCAAGGACACGAGGAAGAAATTATAGGGTATGTTGTCGGTTAATAGAATATCATCATATGACATATGAGTTCAACTGCACCACGGGTGTAAAACCACTTGCTATTGCTTTCATGCCAGGCTAGACCCCTCTGTCAAAAACTTACATAGGATTTTCTTATCTTCTCATTCTCAATACACCAACTCCACCACCACCATAACAACAAATGATGAAAAACCTTTCGATGGAAATCAACAATAATGATGAATTTATACAATCAATTTTTTTTGTAAATACTACAAAAAACCTACTGTTAAGAACCCACATTTACCACGCAAATAACCAGAATTAGGATATTTTGATTAATTCTAAAACTCATTACTATCAATTTCCCCATACAATATTCAACCATGCTTCAACAATATATTTCTTTAACAAAAAAATAGCAAAAAAAAGAACAAAAATTATACCTATTCAAAAATTTCGTTAGATTAGAGGAGAAGGGGAATAGTTGATGTCGGAGCAAGGAGAAATGGAGAGCTGCATTGGTGGTTTCGATTGCTAAAGGAGCGTCGGTGGCAAGCTGAGGTGAAGCTAGGGTTTCGAAGTGAAGAGGATTTGGGGGTTTCGAGTGAGATTTGAGCTAGGAGAGCTGCGTCGATGGTTTCAACTGCGAAGAGGAGCGTCGGGGGGGGGGCAAGCTGAGTCGAAGCTAGGGTTTCTAGGTGAAGAGGATTTGGGGATTTGGAGTAAGGAAGATGGGCGTCTGGTGAAAAAGGATTTGGGGATTTTGATTAGGGTTTTGATTTAGGGGATTGGATAGGGTTCCTTCAATTTCGATTTGGGAGCTAGGGTTTCACTTTGGGATTGCGAATTGAAGAGGAGAAGGAGAAAGAACGACAGCGTGAGAATAAGGAAAAGAAGAAGTGGGAAATGACGAAAAAGTCCCCTATCAGTAGGGATGGCAAGTGGGTCGGGTCAACCGGCGACCCTCCCGCAACCCACCCGTCGAACCCGGCCCGTTTAAGGGTTTGGCGGGTTCGGGTCGAACCCGCGTACAGTAACGGGTCGACCCGGGTCGCCGAAAACGCGAATCCAACCCGGATAACGCAGCCCGCGAACCTGTTAAGAAAAGCTCAACCATCGCCAACCCACGGGTCGACCCGCGGGTTACGACCCATTGGACCCGTACGGGTCGAACGTTCGACCCGTTACGGGCCGACCGTTGACCCGCGAGTTAGCGGAACGTTTGGGGGGGGTTATTGTACAAGAGAGCCGAACGGATCTCTTCGTAGCCCTTTTTTTTGTTTTTTTTTTTTTTGTTTTTTTTAAAAACATTTTTAGCCTATAAATACCCCCCGCCCCCCCCCTCCCCCAAACCCCCTAAAAAAAATCACACCTTATTCTCTTACTCTCTCTACTATTATAACTCATTTCTAAGGAATTTTTCAACAATTGAAGTCTTCAACAAGCAAGTCTTCAACAAGGCATATACACAATCAATTTTTGATCGTATCGAAATCAAAATTCAACGTCTTCAACTCTTCAACTCTCGTCCAACTCCAAGTGATCAAGTCGTCAATTCTCCCTCAAGCTCTCCTCAACTCTTCAATTCCGGAATCGCTTATTTCTAGTTCTTCTATTCTTATTTTCACGATTTATTTTATATACGCGTATCCACTGTGAACGGTATCAAAATTTCATACTTCTCTCGTTATTTTATTGTGTTGTAGTTATAATTATTGTTGGTTTTTTTATCTTCTCTATCTCAACCCTCTTGTTTTTTAGATTTTTTTTTATAATTCACCGTTCCTACATTGTGTAGTTTTTTTTTACATACATTACTATATTACTACATTATGTCTAGATCACGCGGTAGCGGTCGTAGCGGGCAAGATTCCTCCTCCTCTTCCTGTAGGCCACCAATTGTCCCAATTAGTGAGCCCGCCCAAGAGTACCATGATCCTCCTACCCAACAATGGGGTGCACACGACGAGTTTGTAGGTGACATACAATTAGAAGGAAAAGAACAACAACAACAACCAACCGAAACCACACAATCCCGTAGTAGTAGGAAAAGTAGAGGAGAAAGTAGTGATTGACATAAGTTTTACGATTATATCCCGGACGAACAAACTCCAGGTATAGGTTTGAAAGTTTGTAAAACATGTTCTAAAACATACAAATTCAAGAGGGGTGACGGCACCGGTACAATTAGTTGACACATCCAAAATAACCATAAAGATCTTCTTGCTAACCTACAAGGCCAACAAAAAATCAATCCTAGGACCGGTCAAGTTGATAGCCACCCTTATGATTCCGATCTTGTTCGTCGGGAATGGCCCGATTAGTCATAAAGAAAGAGTTACCATTTTCCTATCTCGAGAGTAGGAACTTAGAAAATTTTAATCAAACGGCCTTAGACCCTCATTTTAGAAGAATTCCGAGAAATACTTACAAATCGGATTGTTTTAAAGTGTACAATGAAATAAAGGACGCTTTGATTGCAATTTTATGGAGTTTGACTTGTAGAGTTAGTTTAACTTCAGATTGTTGGACACGTGTGAATAATATTCCAACGATGGGAATAACCTGTCATTGGATAGACAATGATTGGATTCTTCAAAAAAGAATCATATCACTTGAGGCATTGCCGTATCCCCATAGTGGCGCTGAAATAGCAAACCATATTTTAGAAATTTGTGATGTATTTCATATTCGCGATAAAATTATGTGTATTAGTTTTGATAATGCATCCAACAATAATGTAGCAATTACTACTTTAAAATCCGTATTAAACCCTCCATCTGACAATATTTTTCATGTTAGATGTGCATGTCATATTTTTAATTTATGTGTTCAAGATGCATTAAAAATAGTCGATCCATATATAGTTAAAATTAGAAATTGTGTACATTTCATTGCATTAAGTCCAAGCGTATTTCAAGAATGGAAAGCTTGGTGTAGGCTTAAAAATGTACCTTTTAGAAGATTTTCAAAGGATGTTAGACACCGATGTTATTCTACTTTTGATTTACTACACGATGTTACTGAATATAAAGCAGTTGTAAATAATTTTTGTATCGCATTTCATATGCCAAATTTTGAAATAACTCCCACCGATTAGTTTTATGCCGAATCTTTGTTGAAATTTTTAGAACCTTTTAAAACTGCAACTTTAAAATTTTCAAAAACATATGAAACTACTTCTAGTAGCATTTTTATTTCATTAGTTAGCATGATGCAAACATTTAACGAAATGTTAAATGATACTTATGTTGGTGAGATTGTAAAACCTGCATACAAAAAATTGTTGAAGTATTATTTTCCTCCTCCTATGTTGATTTGTGTTGCTACCGTTATGGATCCTCGTATCAAATTAGAAGGTACGAAGAGTTTGATTGAAATATTTTTTGCATTACTTGGGAAAAATGTAGAAATAGTAATTGATTGTGCTACTTTTTTAGTTCAGTTTGAATCTACATTAAATAACTTGTATGATTATTATGATAGATGTTTTGCTTCTAGCAGTACAACTTCTGTAGTTAGTTCATCTTCTGCTACTTCTAAAGGTAAGGGTAAGAGTATATTTGATGATAGAACATTTAAATTACTTGTACGAATTCAATCAAAAAAACCTAGGACTAATCAACCAAATGAATTAAATTGGTATAACCAACAAGATTCTGAGCCTTCTTCTTCTCCACTAGATATTTTACAATGGTGGAAAGACCATGAACACACTTTTAGTATTCTGTCAATTATGACCAAAGATTTACTAACTCCTCCTGTCTCTACAGTTGCTTCTGAAAGTGTATTTTCTTCAAGTGGCAGAGTTCTAACTGATTACAGGAATCGCTTGAAGCCCGGCAAGTTAGAGATGCTCGTTTGCACAGAAAACTGGCTGAAGGCTGAAGATAGGACACAAGGGAAAGCACTATCAACATCCCCAAGTGGGAGCAACTCGCCGGAAGAATAACAACAACAACAACAACAATAGCTTTGCTTGTAATAGCAACTCGACCGACACGTTAGAAATTGTATTATATCTTTGCTTGTTATGTTAAATTAGTAAAATTGTAGTCAGTTAAAATTGTATATAAGAAATATGTTAGTGTATAAAACATATTTGTGAATTGAATTTTTCATTTCATTAGAAATTGTGAAAATTGTATAACTTAAATTCATATGAATAATATTTCAATATTTTTTGCCAATTTCACTCTTTCAATCTTATTATTATTATTACGATTTTTAATGTTTATTAGTATTATTAGTATTATTATTTTAAGTTAAAAATATTTTTAAAAAAAAACCTATCTATCTAAACGGGCCAACCCACGGGTCGACCCGACTCGACCCGAGTTGGACCCTAAAGGGTTCACGGGTTGGGCGGGTCGCCTAAAACAACTTCCGGCCCGGCCCGGTTAAGTCGCCAAACCGGCCCGAGCCCGCCCAAGCCAAGGTCCAACCCGGGCGGGTTCGGCCCGGCCCGGCCCGTACGACCCGATTGCCAACCCTACTATTAGTAAGTCAAATGAGCGGAGAAAGCTAGTACCATTAGATTTGTGATCGCGATCTAACGGTTGAGAGTGGGTGAGCCCGACTGTGCGCACCAGAAGAGTGCGCAACGGAAGCTTTCTATATATATATATATATATATATATTAAATTAAATAGTGAAATGCATATAAAATTGAGCATGTTCGGGCTTAAAACAAAATAATAATAATAATGGTAATGATAATAATCGCGAGAAAATTAGTATTACCAATAACAATGATAATAACAACAATAACAACAAATAGTAATACTAATAACAATAAGAATAACAATAATAATAATAATAATATGCATCAAAATAGGATTTAAGTTGAACAAGTTTATTAAAATCCGAAAATTAATAACATAAATGGTCGATAAATAAAAAATAGAAAATAAAGTTAATTTATACTATTTTGAAAAAGATTTTAATAGAAGGTCCAAATAAAACAAAAGTAAATTTACAAAAAATCAAATTATAGAAAATACACAGAAAATACTAATTATCGGGAATGGGGGTTACATTTTATTTGAACCCTATTGATTTAGATATATCTCTTATTGAACCCTAAAACCCAATTTCATTTGTTCTTGACCCAAAACCGCTATTAGTGGATCCTAAACCCTAACCCAATACCTTAATTGTACCCTATAAATACAACTCTACGGCTAACCCTAAAAATTGTGCAAATTGAAACCCTAGCCTCTTATTCTCTCTTCTTCATGTTTCTCTCTCCCCGTCCAAATCTCCCGCCCAAAGTCCTAAACCCATTGTTGGTTCTCCTTCCCCGGCCATCTCCGGCGACCCCCGTCATTGCCACCTCCGGCGACAACCCCCCCCCCCGGGTCGCCACTCGCCGTTGACGCCCAGACACCCAATCATGAAACCCCCTGTCTTCTATCCTCTTTCCGATCGACAGCAGCGTTCAACCTCTTCGTTGCTACTGTCGCTGCTCCTCGACCCCTCTGTTGTCGCACTGTTTGCCGTCGAGCCACCCCTGCGTCGCCGACCACCAGCATCGGCCAAGACCCGAGGCCTCTTTACTGCTGCTGTCTCTTTGTTATTGTGTGTTGCTGTTATTGCTAAGTTCTCTTTTGCACATATATCGCACGTGCTAATTTGCTAGTTCGTGGGTTCGTTGCTTTGGGATCCTTATCCCGTTATTCTTGGTGTTTGTTTTCACCGTCCAAAAGGCAAGTCAATGTCCTCTTGAATTTTTAATTGTATCAAATTCAAGTTTTGTTGAAACTCTTACAAGTAGATCTCTTCGTTTACCGTTCATCTCTTTCGTTGGGTATATTGAGGGTTTACATGAGCTAACCCGAATTTACTTGAAAACGTGCCACTTTTGACTCCAAAGATTGAATCTTTTATGTGTGCATATAGAATTGATAATAGGATTGTTCATATAATTGTCATACAAATAAATTATGGTCGAGAGAATTGCTAGATTGTATGTTGTTTGATCGATTGATAGGTGATTGATGATAAATTGATGTATGTATGTGTTCTTAATCTTATTTACCATGCTTTTATACCATTCATGTTGATTGAGAAGTTTACCGACTAGTAGAATTGATACCCATCATGTCTAATTAATTTATTTAATGAAAACTACCCAAAACCTGTATATTGCTTGCTGACTGTATGTTGACTGCTATTTTTGACCTAGTAAATAATCTTAAAATAAATTATTTTCTGAATATGAATTGTAGCCTTATCTTTCTAGTTTCCAGAACATCTTGAATTTCTAAATTCCGAGTTTTGTAGCAAAAGTTATACCCGTTTTACCACAGCTGTGTTTTTAATTTCAGATTTTCAGATTCCTATACATTCCATATTTAAACAGTAAAAAGGCTGATCAAATGATAATATTTTACTTTGAAAATTTTCATATTGTTTCTTAACATGTTTAGGAGTCTAGAAAATATTTTTAATTAATTTATTATTGAGTTTTTGCTAATTCTAAAAATAAAATAACATGATATCGAATTTCTGCCTGAACATGAAACCGGTAAAGAACAATATGTTTGACCTAGCTACTGCTGTCGGATTTTGAACTTTAAATATGAGTTGGAACCGTGTGGATGTCTAGTTTCTAGAATTTTTGACAGATTCAGTTTTCGAGTTCTGAAACAGAGGAAAACTACATTTTTGTACAGACTACTCTTGCTGTCCAGAATTTTACTTTTCAGTTTTTAATAGATTAATTATTCCTATATCGTAATATTGCATGAATTAATGTAAGTATGTTGTATTGCATGATCCTAATCAGTTATTTTTATCATTCTAATTGTCCTATTTCATGTTACCACCCTATTGTTCTCCTATTGATACTATTGTTCATCTCATGTCTTAAATTTCTTATTGTATTATTGCATTGATAAATAATTAATAAGCCGAGGTTTAAGGAATTCATTAGAGTAGTTGATGATATAGAGACTGTACTCGGATGATGACCCGTGTTATTACCGTTATTATCATTGTGTAAGAAATTACACCATGGCCCGTGTTATTACCGTTATCGTCATCATACCCAGTACATGAACTATAAAATCTACCACTATAGTTTAAACAAAATTGATTGTATGCATCGAACCTGTGGTATGGAACATATGGAACACAGTAGTACGTGCATTAGTTAGGATTTAAAATGATTAATAGACATAAGGATTGACACATCACCGGCATTCCATATTGTTCATCATTGTTTCTATTGATATCGAATATTAGCTAAGTGTCATTGTTATTGATCATTGATTATTGTTACCGAATATTGAATCATTGTTTATAGCCATTGTATCGATTACCATGATATTGATTATTGATTATCATCCCATGTTATTGATTCCTATTAATTCATTGAATTCATTGTTATACCATTATTCCATTGTTCTTTGCTTTCTCTACTTGTTGTCCATGACTTGCTCTAAGCACAATTTTTCTTCTCTTTTTAGATAAAGTGTACACATGTAATGAAAGAGAATTGCCTGCTGGAATTGGATAGCAAACTTTCTAAAGAACTACTACTTATAATTGAATGTTATTTTTAATGAACTTATTGTATTAAGACTTGTTACTATTGTGTTTGGGATAGGGGTGGCAACTGGGCCGGGTCAACCGGCGACCCACCCGCGACCCGGCCCACGAACCCGGCCCAGTTAAGGCTTTCGCGGGTTCGGGTCGAACCCGGTGAACAGTACCGGGTCGACCCGGGTCGCTATTTATGCGAATTGGATTCGCGAAACCCGGCCCACGAACCCTGTCAACCCGCGAATTGGACCCGCCAACCCGCGGGTCGACCCGCGAATTTCGACACCCGACCCGTGAATTGAACCCGCGGGTCGCCCGTTGGGTTTGGTGCCGTTGGGTTTTCTAGCCGTTGGATTTCTTCCGTTGGATTTGGTTTGGGCCGTTGGGCACGGCAGCAGCAAACGGCTCTTAGAGCCGTTGCTTGCTGCTGGTGTTCTTTTTTTTTATTTATTTTTTTTTTTGTTTTTACCCAATTCTAAGCCTATAAATAGCCCCCAAAAATCTCCAAAAAAATCACACCTCTCTCTCTTACTCTCTCTACTATTATACATCAAAAAAAAAAAAATTGAACAATTGTAGTAATCATCAAACAAGTGTACAAGGAGGCGTATACACGATCAAATTTCGGTCGTATCGGAGAACAAAATTCAACGTCTTCAACTCTCTTCAACCATCGACTCAAATCTACTTCAACTCTTCAATTGCGCAATCGGCAAAGCGCTCCTCCATCTTTTCTATTATATTCTAATTTTCACGATTTTTTTTTATACGCGTATTCCACGGTGAACGGTATCAAAATATCTCTATCTCTCTTGTTTTTTTTTCGTTGTAGTTAAAATTATTGTTTGTTTTTTGAACTTCTCTATCTCAACCCTCTTGTTTTGTAGTTTTTTTTGTGTAATTCACCGCTTCTAGCCTTCTACATTGTAGATTTTATTTACATACCACATTACTACACTATGTCTAGATCACGCGGTAGCGGTCGTAGCGGACAAGATTCTTCCTCATCTTCACGTAGGCCACCAATTGTTCCAATTATTGAGCCCGCCCAAGATTACATTGATCCTACTATGGAACAATGGGGTACACACGACATGGATGTTGTAGGTAACATTCAAGTAGAAGAAGAACAACAACAACAACAACCCGAAACCACACAACCCCGTAGTAGTAGGAAAAATAGAGGAGAAACTAGCGATTGGCACAAGTTTTATGAGTATATCCCGGATGAAAATATTCTGGGTGTAGGTTTGAAAGTGTGTAAAACATGTAGCAAAACATACAAATTCAAGAGGGGTGACGGCACCGGTACAATTAGTAGACACATACAACATAATCACAAAGAACTCCTTGATCAAATACAAGGCCAACAAAAAATTAAGCCTAGGACCGGTCAAGTAAATAGCCACCCTTATGATCCCGAACTCGTTCGTCGAGAAATGGCCCGATTAGTCATTAAGGAAGAGTTGCCATTTTCCTATCCCGAGAGTAGGAACTTGGAAAATTTTAATCAAACGGCCTTAAACCCTCATTTTAAAAAAATTCCGAGAAATACTTGCAAATCGGATTGTTTTAAAATGTACGTTGAAATGAAGGACGCGTTGATTGCAATTTTATGGAGTTTAACTTGTAGGGTTAGTTTAACTTCGGATTGTTGGACGGGTGTCAACAATATTCCAACGATGGGAATAACCTGTCATTGGATCGACAATGATTGGATTCTTCAAAAAAGAATCATATCACTTGCGGCGTTGCCATATCCCCATAGTGGCTCTGAAATAGCAAACCGTATTATAGAAATTTGTGATGTTTTTCATATTCGCGATAAAATTATGGCTATTAGTTTTGATAATGCATCTAACAACAATGTAGCAATTACTACTTTAAAATCTGTATTAAACCCTCCAGCTGACAATATTTTTCATGTTAGATGTGCATGTCATATTATAAATTTATGTGTTCAAGATGCATTAAAAATAGCTGATCCATATATAATTAAAATTAGAAATTGTGTACATTTCATTGCATTAAGTCCAAGCATTTTACAAGAATGGAAAGCTTGGTGTAGGGTTAGAAATGTTCCTTTTAGAAAATTTCCAAAGGATGTTAGACACCGATGGAATTCTACTTTTGATTTATTGAATGTTGTCACCGATTATAAAGCAGTTGTAAATGATTTTTGTATCGCAAAAAATATGCACAATTTTGAAATGACTCCGCCCGATTGGTATTTTGCCGAAGCTTTGTTGAAATTTTTAGAACCTTTTAAAACCGCAACTTTAAAGTTTTCAAAAACATATGAATCTACTTCTAGTAGCATTTTTATTGAATTAGTTAGCATGATGCAAATATTTAACGAAATGTTAAATGATCCCTATATTAGTGACATTGTAATACCTGCATATCAAAAATTTTTGAAATATTATTTTCCTCCTCCTATGTTGATTTGTGTTGCTACTGTTATGGATCCTCGTATCAAATTAGAAGGTACGAAGAATTTGATAGAAATGTTTTTTGCATGTTTAGATGACAATGTAGAATTAACAATTGATTGCGCTACTTTTTTAGTTCAGTTTGAATCTACATTAAATAACTTGTATGATTATTATGATAGACGTTTTGCTTCTAGTAGTACAACTTCTGTAGTTAGTTCTTCTTCTGGTAGTTCTAAAGGTAAAAGTAAAATTGGTGATAGAACATTTAGTCTACTTGAACAAATTCAGTCTAAAAAACCTAGGACTAATCAACCAAATGAATTAAATTGGTATAACCAACAGGATACTGAGCCTACTCTTTCCCCACTAGATATTTTACAATGGTGGAAAGAACATGAACACACTTTTAGTATTCTGTCTATTATGGCTAAAGATTTGCTAACTCCTCCTGTCTCTACAGTTGCTTCTGAGAGTGCATTTTCTACAAGTGGCAGGGTTCTATCTGATTACAGAAACCGGTTGAAGCCCGAGGCGTTGGAGATACTCGTTTGCACAGAAGACTGGCTGAAGGCTGAAGATAGGACGCAAGGGAAAGCACTATCAAGTTCTACAAGTGGGAGCAACTCGCCCGAAGAACAACAACAACAACAACAATAGCTTTTCATCTTATGTTAAATTAGAAAAATTGTAGTCAATTAAAATTGTACATAAGAAATATGTTATTGTATAAAACTTATTTGTGAATTGAATTCTTCATTTCATTTCGTTATAAATTGTTCAAATTGTATCACTTAAATTCGTATGAATAAAATTTCAAAATTTGTTGTCAATTTCACTCTTTCAATCTTATTATTATTATTGTCACGATTTTTTTTGTTTATTAGTATTATTACTTACTTAGTATTATAATTAAACATTATTTGGGGATATTTGATTCAATTTGAAGAATTGTAGTATTATTACTTATTAGTATTATTACAAAATTTAGTGAATTACATACTTAGTATTATAATTAAACATCATTTGGGGATATTTGAAGAATTGTAGTATTATTATTACTTATTAGTAGTAATGTAGTATTACTTACTTAGTAATGTAGTATTACTCACTTAGTATTATTATTAGTAGTAATGTAGTATTACTTAGTATTACTTCAATTTAAGCTAAAACAAAAAAAAAAAAAAAACTATTTATATATATATTATTAAACGGGCCAACCCGCGGGTCGACCCGGCCCAACCCGGGTTGAGCCCTAAAGGGTTCACGGGTTGGGCGGGCCACCCAATTACGATTCTGACCCGGCCCGGCCCGGCCCGTATAACACCCCAACCCGGCCCGGCCCGCCTACCCAAGCGTGCCAACCCGCACGGGTTAGGCCCGGCCCGGCCCGGTCGACCCATCTGCCACCCCTAGTTTGGGATTTATTATTGTATTGGCTTATTTTCCGGATTTTATTATTGTTTCCAAATATTGGATTATTATTGTACTTTGATATTTTATATTGATTCATTTCAAGTATTATTGTTCATGAGATTATTATTATTATCTGCACAGTTGTTCTGTATTGATTATATTATTGAGTTAATCGGATAAACAGCTTATGGGTGACGTTAGTCTTTCGCTGGGCCAATGTCATGTACTCGTATTCCGTATTTTTGGAAAGCGGGGCGTGACAAGAAAGTGGGGAGTTATTATAACCACTCATTCCCTATAGATAGCTCCTCCCTTTAGCCATGAAGAATTGCAAATCAAAATAATAATTAAAAAGCAAGAAAGTTAGAGTGCTTTCGGGCTTTGCTAGGAGGCTTGGGTTTTTTTGCTTATGAAGCTCTTTGAGGCTTTTTGCTAAGGAATCAATTACTAGGAGCTTTTTTAGGTGGGTGTTCTCATTGTCTTCTAAAATTTTGTAGATTGTGCTTGATTATCCATGACATGTGCAGATGTTAATTTAATTAGGGTGTATAAGTGTTGAAGTTTTCTATAGTTTTAATTGTGCACTCTTAGTCATAGTTTGTATATGAATGTGTAGAGTTTTCTTTGTTTTCTAAAATGTTATTAATTGTGCATGTTACAATATGTAGATGGATGGTGAAATTGACATATGTGTGTCTCTAGCAAAATTTATTAGTACATACTTAATTACAATCATTTAGTAGGTAATTGAATTAATAGGAGTTTGGTTGAATGCCTTTTTAGCAGAGAATTTATAAAATATAAAAAACCCATAGAATTAAAATTCTCTATATACAATGAGATGAAAATTTCTCAAAAAATGTAGTTGTATGAAGAACAATAATGTGTATAGCTCAAATTGTAGAATCATGAATAATTTATACAAGTTGGGCAATAAATTTCTTTATTTTGGGAATAGATTATTATAGGGTTTATTTTCAGGCTAATATACTCAATTTGAAGGAAAAAAATTATCATCTGAAAATGATTAGAAATAAAAATGCATAGTGAGTACGAAATCGAAATTTTAAGGAAATCTAGAAATAGAGAGTTTTGAAATAAAAGAATTTCGATAGTATTATAATCAGATTGAGAGGCTTGGGAGCCTGGTTTGCGGGTGTGCTTTCAAGCATTGTGTACAGTGGTCAGGAGTTACGGGTTCGAGTCTTTGGGAGGCTCTAATGTTTTTTTGGAAATTTTGATTTTTAATATTTTAATAATAGGCGGGTTATAAAAACAATTGAATGGGATTTTCTTCACAAACTGAGAGTGGCTCACTGGTCTAGGTTGTTGTGCGGTCTGGGGTTCGAATTCGGGGGGTGCACATTTTATTTTCTATTTCATTTTAATGGTTTTTTCCATGTTTTAAAATTTGGGGAAATTTGTAGAAATACTTTAAAATATTATTAGGACATTGAGAAATAATTATACACTATTTTAAGATGTATTTTGGGGATTAAAAGTTACATTAGACAACATACTAAATGTATCTAGTTTCTAGTCTAAACTCAAGTGTGTTGTTTATGTTAAAAATGAGTTTAAAGTTTGGGAGGGGAATACAAATTTAGAACCTACCTTTGGAAAAATTACATTGAGATCAAATTATTGAAATAAGTAAATGGTTGGGATATTTTTAAAGTATGGTTAAAAGACTGAAATACGAAGAATCTTTATATTTAATTTTATCACAAGAAGCTTACGATACGTAAGGAAGTAGATTTGAAATTGAAAATTCAAAAGGAATGTTGAACAAATCAAATGAATTATGAATGAAAAATTGTGTAATAGAGGTTGAGATAACCTATATAATCTCGGTTGAGAGGTTGGAATCTAGAGGCTGAGCGAGACCCGTAAAACCGGCAAGTTATGATGAAATTGAGAAGTAGCCATTGTGGACTAATATTTCTCTGTGTGTTGATTTAAGTCTGGTAGGGTAAGCTAGCTCTAGGTTGTGATGATTATAATTAAACCTAATGACAGATACTAGGGGGGATGTGATGAAGTATGGGTAAACATGAGTATGAGGGCCTCATATGATTCGCTATGGGATATTATTTCAAGAATTATCGAGGTTTGAGGCATGATGTCTAAAATCGCTCGCGGTGTGGGATTTATCTCCATAATTATCGGGGTGTGAGGCGTAACGTCCAGAAAATTACCCGCGGTGGAAGAACGACTCTCAAGAATTATCAGGTTCATGGCTCGTGGTGTGGGTTTTGCCTTTAGAATTATCGGGGTTACGACTCATGATGGGAAAGCGATTCTCCAGAATTATCAGGACAGTACTAAATACTCACAGGATATTTAAACCTTACATTAGTCACCGTATTAGGATATAATAATGAGGGACTGAACCCTACAATGGGGAGTACGATAAGGGCTTGCCCTCAGACCTATGTAGTATGGAATGCATAGAATCCGGACAAGTGTGCATTAGTGCATCGTAAGTGTAAATGTCTGCATTAAGCATTAGGCCATATCATACACTAAAACAATTAGGATAGTCACTTTTATATTTCTGCATTCAAGTTTATGATTGTTAAGATGGTGAAATCGCTGTATTACAGTATTGCGTCAGTTGTATGTAACTGACATGCCCACAGTTTTCAAGTGCAGGACTTGGATTAGCAAAAGACGTAAAGATGAGTTGATACTGATAATTAGTGCCAAATTAATGTTATTGAATGTTAACGTTGTATATTTTATGTAACTTCCGCTGTGCTATTGTAAATGAAAAAGTTTTAAATTCTTTGTATTTTTGTACGAATTAAAGTAAAAAATCATGTATTTGCTACAAATTAGGTGTGTCTGGAATTCGGGGCATTACACTAACTTCTTGAATGAAGAAAGTAGTAGGAGCTTTTCTTCATCTTCTTTGATTGCTTGCTGCCTCTCTGGGGCAAACTTGTAGCGCTTCTATTGGACAGACTTGACTTCCGGGTTCACACTTAAATGGTGCATAATTAGGTCTTCAGATATGCTCTGCATGTCTGTGGCTGTTCAAGCGAAGAAATCCCGGTTCTCTCTTATGCAGGTGATGAGCTAGTCCCTGACCTGATGGGGGAGTACCTTGCTCACCCAAAAACACTAGCTTGATCCTCTTGGGACAAGGGGATTTCTGCTAGCTCGTCTACGGGTTCCGAGCTGGCTTGTCCCCTGTCTTGAGGGAGTTCCAAAGCATCCAAGGGAAGGACCGAGCCCCCCATTATGGCTATGTAACATGCTCGAGTGGCTCTTGGATCCCTTTCACTTCCCCTACTAATGTTGTCATAAGGAACTTCATCTTCATCTGGTAGGCGGATGCAACTACGTGAAGGGCTGCTAATCCCGGGTGACCAAAGATAGCATTATAGGTGAACTTCGTGTCGACCACCATGAAATCTAGTACTTCTGTATGGGTGGCTGGAGCTTTCCCTACGATCACGTCAAGGGTGACTATTCATTCGATCTGACCGGGGGCTCCCGAGAATCCATGGAGGGTGTACCCGGTGGTTTTAGGCGATGTTGTTTGAGCTTGAGGCCCTCGAATACATTCAGGAAGAAAATATTTATCAAGCTTTCGTTATCTACTAGGACACAATGCACTTCATGGTTTGCCATGCATATGCTGATTACGAGTGCATCCCAATGAGGTGTTCGAACACCTTAAAGGTCTCGGTCTGAAAATGTGATCAGAACCTCCAAGTCCTTAGGAGGAGGGATATTGTGCACTGAGTTCACTTCACGGAAAAATTCTTTCCTTGAGGAGTTAGATAATCCCCCCATAGCCCCCCTGTGGATTCAGTGGAATATCTCCATGTGCCTCGAGTCTTGAGACTCGGCTGGTTTCTCTAGTCGCTTATTGGTCCGTCTTGGAGGAGGTTCAGTGTCGTTTCCTTGAGCAAACTTCGCGAGGTACCCACGCCAAAGTATTCCTTCGAGTTCATCTCTGAGGGCTCGATAGTCATCTGTGAGGTGCCCATGATCTTTATGGAAAGCACACCACTTGTTCTTGTCCTTTCTCTTGCTTGAGGCATTCATCTTAGGAGGAGGTTGGAAGTGTCCCTCCTTGTCGACTTCCATCAGGATAGTAGAGATGCTGACATTGAGTGGGGTGTACTTCTCAGAGCATGGTGCTGGGGGTTGACAGCATTGACCTGAGGCATCCTTCTGGTTTTCCTAGGTCCTTCTTCATCGGTGCTCTTCCAATTGTTCCCGAATGAGAGCACCTTTTGTTCTTGAGGCCGGATAGCGTCTTCCACTCAGATGTACTTCTCGACCTGTTGAAGGAGGTAAGAAAAGTCCCAAGGAGGTCTATTGATGAGGAAAACTTTAAGAAGGTCATGATTTACATTGTACCTAAAGGCAGTAGTGGCCACGCACAAGTCGAGCGAGAGGATTGAACGAGACTTGGCGGTGAAGCGCCGAACATAACTCTTAAGGGACTCCACTTCTCTTTGCCTCAAGTCAAGTAAGGAGACTCCTATCTTCTCTGTCTTGAAGCTGGTGATAAAGTGGGTGAGGAAGAGTTCCTCAAGTTAGTCAAAGAAGAAGATGGACCTTGGAAAGAGACGAAAGAACCACTCCATGTGGATCCCTTCAGGGTTGGTAGAAAATGTAGAGGAGGGAATCAGATGCATGGTGGATCATCATGAGAGTTTTAAAACTCTCAATATGTTCTACTGGGCCGGTCTAAAAGTCAAAGGCTGAGATCCGGAAATTGGTCGGGACGGTGCCTTGATGATTTTCCTAGAGAAATGGGGCTTGGAGGAACAGTATGTTCCTTCATTTCTTCCTTCTTCTTGCTTCAGCAGCAAAAGGCGATCTTCCATCTTCTGGAGGCATTGAAGGACAACAATGTCCTGGCTTTAGATCTAATGGACCCATGGGATTCTTCACACTGAGGAGGACTGGGACGGCGATGGCTAATTTGTCAGCTCCTACTTGGAGCGGCGTTGAGGGCTTTAAGGATCTCATATTTGAATTCTCGAAACTCTGCCCGGGTGACATGTACTTCCTCCCCTCTTTCTCTACTTGGAGCTGGTCGGTTTGTTGGCATAGGGTTCCTTCTCTCCCGAGGGGGAGTTCTTCTGTGTTTCCTTAGAGAATGATGGCTTCTTCGACCTCTGGGAGAGGGGGTTCTTCTACTCCCTTTGGGGGAGAGGGTTCTTCTACATTCTCGACTCTAGAAAGAAGGGGCGAGATGAATGGGGGAGATCGTCCCTAACTCGCTGTCTGCTTAAGCAAACCCGACGTGCAGACTCCTATTGTTTGGAAGTTAATGAGGAGGTGGAGGTTTTTCTGTAGTACAGGGGGAACCATGGAGGGTGCGGAGGTGTACACCAACCCCTGGTTCTCTTCAAACTGTTGTACAGGGTTCTGGCTTTTTTGGGAGCCCCCTGGTGGAGCCTCTCTATGGGGAGGCTGGGTAGGCTTTTTTGGATAAGGAGGTTGATCAAGTTGAAGGGTAAGTAGGACATCCGTATGAGGAGGAGGAAGAGGAAGAGGGTTAGCTCGTCAGCTTGAGGCTGCCGCCTTCCCTTTCCCCTCTAGAGGCATAGCTGAAAACTGGTTTTACCGACGAAGTTTGCTCAGTTTTCTTTTTGAAGTTTCTACAGACGGTGCAAATCTGTTGTTGCTAAAATCTGTGTGGGAGCAAACAGATGAAATGAGTTCTTTTAAAAATAATAAAAAGCTGAATTTATTATAAAATAATGGAAACAATAAACAAAAGAAATAGAGATGAGAGGAAAGAAGATTATTCTCATTCATAGGTTTTTCATGTATATACAAATGATTCACCCAATGACCTATTTATAGGCTTACAAAGAATACAAAGAGACAATTACATAATTATTACATATAAATAAATATGAATGAATGTAGTGGTGGTGGTGAAGAATGTGGAAAGAGTGGGGGGAGTTCAATAGACAATTCACACTAAATAATTTGTTTATAACACTCCCCCTTGAATGTCTATTGAATGTAAATAAGAATATGCCTCGTTAAAACCTTACTATGTAAAACCCAAATGGGAAAAACCCTAGTGAAGGACAAAGAGTACATAATCTTTAACAATGATATGCAATGAAGATGCTACCTCGTTAAAAACCTTACCAAGAAAACCCAGTGGGACAAAACTTGGTGAAGCAAAAAAGAGTGCAGCACATATCATCTCTCCCCCTGACGAGATCATCCGATTAGGACTTTCAAAAGTCGTATCTCGAATCTCGATCAATTCTACCATCCTTTCCAAAAGTTGGGGTGATAGGGTCATAGCGAGCAATCTTCTGGATTGTCGCTTGATTCTATTTAGTTAACAATGATTTCACCCTTTTAATTGAAACATTATGAGTGAAGAACTTTGGTGAGATATGCTTCGTTTTATCACCTTTGATGTAGCCATCCTTTAGCTGAACTATGCATGTTATATTATCTTCAAATAAGGTTGTAGGGATATCTTTATCGACTGAAAGACCACATGTTCCCCGGATATATTGAGATATCGACCTCAAACAAACACATTCACGACTTGCCTCGTGGATTGTCAATATTTCTGCATGATTAGTTGAAGTTGCTACTAGTGTTTGCTTTGTAGAATGCCAGGAAATTGCTATTCCTCCGCAGGTGAACACATATCCTGATTGAGATCAGGCTTTATGTGGATCAGATAAATACCCTGCATCTGTATACCCAATTAAATCTGATTTGGACAGGTTAGAATAATACAAGCCCATATCCATGGTCCTTCGAAGATATCTAAATATATGTTTCACACCATGCCAATGTCTTCGAGTTGGTGAGGAACTATATCTTGCGAATAAATTTACCGCAAAAGATATATCAGGACGTGTATTGTTAGCAAGATACATTAATGCTCCAATGGCACTAAGATATGGTACTTCAGGACCAAGTAGTTCTTCATGTTCCTCACGAAGTCTAAACACATCTGTATTAACATCTAATGACCTCACTACCATGGGAGTGCTTAAGGGATGAGCTTTATCCATGTAAAACCTTTTAAGTACTTTTTCCAGATAAGTGGATTGATGCAAGAAAATCCCATCTTTCAAATGTTCAATTTGAAGACCTAAACAATATCTTGTTTTTCCAAGGTCTTTCATTTCAAATTCTCTCTTTAAACATTGCACGGCTTGTAATAACTCTTCAGGAGTTCCGATGATATTTAAATCATCAATATAAACAGCAATTATAACAAATTTTGATCCTAAACTTTTTATAAACACACATGGGCATATAGGATCATTATTATAACCCTCTTTTATTAAAAATTCACTCAGACGGTTATACCACATCCGTCCTGATTGTTTCAATCCATATAACGCTTTGTTTAACTTAACTGAGTAAATTTCCCGGGAATTATCATTATGTGCTTCTGGCACTTTAAATCCTTCAGGGATTTTCATATATATATCATGGTCTAACGAACCATACAAATAGGCCGTGACCGCATCCATGAGGCGCATTTCAAGTCTTTCATGCACTGCCAGACATATCAAATATCGAAATGTTATTGCATCCACCACAAGAGAATATGTCTCTTCATAATCAACACCAGGCATCTGGGTAAAATCTTGTGTGACAAGCCGTGCTTTACATCTAGTAATCTCATTTCATTCATTTCTTTTTCGTACAAATACCCATTTATAGCCTACTGGTTTGATCTCTTTTGGTGTTCGGACTACAGGTCCAAAAACTCCTTGTTTTTCAAACGAGTCTAATTCAGACTTAATTGCCTCTTTCCATTTTGACCAATCATTTCTATTTCTAAACTCTTCCACAGAGGTAGGTTCATGATCCTCGTTTTCATTTATGATATCGCACGCTATATTATATACAAAAATATTGTCGACAATTATATTATTCCGGTCCCATCTTCTTCCCGTAATGACATAGTTAATCGAGATCTCTTCATGTTCATTAATTTCAGGTACCTGATTCTCTTCATTATTAACTATGTCAATGGTCTCTTCTGGAAAGACATCGTTGATTTGATAATCATGGTTATTTGCTCCTTTTCTTTTTCGAGGATGTTTATCTTTGGAACCAAGTGGTCTACCACGCTTCAGGCGTGCCTTAGACTCACTAGCAATTATAGGTTGTCCTTCAGGGACATCAATTTTGACAGGAGCATTTACAGCTGGAATATGAGATTTTGTTACTCTTTTGTGGTCAGTAAATGCGTCTGGCAGTTGATTTGCAATACCTTGCAAATGAATTATCCTTTGAATTTCTAATTCACTTTCTTTTGTTCGAGGATCTAAACTTTTCAATGATAATTCATTCCATGAAATCTCTTTTTCCAACTGTTTATTATCTCTCCCTAATGTTGGGAATAGTGATTCATCAAAGTGACAATCTACAAACCTGGCAGTAAACAAATCTCCAGTCGTCGGTTCAATATACTTGATTATAGATGGAGATTCATACCCAACATATATTTCCGTCCTCCTTTGAGGTCCCATTTTTGTGCGTTGTGGTAGATTAATTGGGACATATACCGCACATCCGAAAATTCGTAAATGGGAAATATTTGGTTCCTGACCATGAACCAATTGTAAGGGAGAATTATCATTATAACTGGTTGGCCGGATGCGTATAAGTTGTGCTGCATGTAAAACAGCATGTCCCCAGGCCCAAACAGAGAGATTAGATTTCATAATCATAGCTCTCACAATTTAATGTATTCGTATTTGAAAAATCTTCTGGTTTTTCAATGGACTACCACATGAATTCTCAATTATTTTCGCATCAGTAATGAATCGGGATGGTCTAACCGGTCATGCCAAACCTTAACCATCTTTGTAAACTTATGGTTTACAATATCAGTAAATTTCGGGTTTACTGTGATATGATTCAACCATTCTTATATATGTATAATTCAATCCAGATCACAAAGTGGAGTAAACTTTGCAACACACAACTTTTGATTGTCATACTTAAGGTAACGCATATACCTTGTTCATTCGTAGTCTTATATCTGAACTAATTTATCGGGACTTTAGAGAAAATGGTGTATTTTTGAATTCTGAATTTTGTGCCTTCAGACATCATAGAATTAGCTCTTCAGGAGCTTATGAAATTTAACTCTTCAAGATTTCTAATTTCACATAACCATATAAATTTATATAATATTGGTATGTGCTTCATCATATCTCAAATGTGAGAATATGTATTATAGAGTGTGTGTGGTAATAATGTCTTCAAGACATTTGTCCCAACTTGAATCTTGAATTTATACATATAAAAAAAATAAAAAAAATAAACAAACTTATAAAGCAATATATCAAGCATATATGATAATATTAAACTTAAATAAACAGAATATTATCATAACTCATAACAGACATGAAAAACAAAAATAAACTTATAAATAAAGTAACTTGAAATGATAAATCATTTTGATCACTTCTGGTGATCATGATTTTTTATTTTTTTTAATCTTCTAGGATAGTATATTTATCACTTCTAGTGATTATCACTTCCATCGTCAGAATGGACAGAGAAATCTGCCACCTTTAAGTGTATCATATCATTGAGGTTATGACCATCAGTTAATTCTTTCCTTTATTCTTTAATGATTCTTGATATAGATCAACAAAATATATTATCATACTACAGGTACGCGATCGATGGTCTTGCATCATACGCCAATGATGGATTGTTTATACATTTTATTTTCTTTTCATTATCCAAGTCCACATCTATGGCCACGATGATGGGTACCCACATGGCTAAAATCACTAGAACAATTATATAGCATCACATTCACTTCGGGGAATGGAGCATGTCCAATATATAAGACGAAATCGTCATTTTTCCATACATTTATAGTTAGTCACAGTTATGCATATTTAGATCTACAGGATCGTCATCAATTTATACTCAATGTATTGTTATTATACAAACAATATTTTCTTCATTTCGAGAGATCTTCGGGATCTTTAATTTTGATATATCAAATTCTTACATAATTCTTTTTGCTAGATGAACAATATTTTATTTAAATTTCAAGAGATCTTCAGGATCATTGATTTTGATACAATCATCTTTCACTCCTTCAGGGAGATTGTGACAAAAGAAAATTATAGCTTTCGTATGATCTCATTTCGATGCTTCTTTGAATCCATCAATTGTCTCTTTAAGACTTTCGGTATTCAAATGAATTTCAACATCCAAAACTCATGACAAGTAATTCTTGTCGGTTATTATCAAGAGCTTTGAAAAATACGAACATAATGAAATTATATGCATAATTAGTAATAAAAAGACGAGATCAAAATATAACTTTTCTGATACACAAGATCCATAAAAAATGGCGAGTGTAGAGCATACTAAGTTATATTGATCTTAAGGAAATGATCAAAAGTAAAAAATAATAAGATGAACTCGAGATTAACATACTTACATATATAAGACCAAACATTTTTCTTTTTCTTCGGATGAACTTGAGACTCGAAAGGTAGATACTGGTGCTGATAACATATTATAAAATAATAGAAACAATAAACAAAAGAAATAGAGATGAGAGGAAAGAAGATTATTCTCATTCATAGGTTTTTCATGTATATACAAATGATTCACCAAATGACCTATTTATAGGCTTACAAAGAATACAAAGAGACAATTACATAATTATTACATATAAATAAATATGAATGAATGTAGTGGTGGTGGTGAAGAATGTGGAAAGAGTGGGGGGGAGTTCAATAGACAATTCACACTAAATAATTTGTTTATAACAGAATTTTTTTACTTTCACCGATGTTGACTGTTTTCAACTGATGTTGACTTCTGAATCTGACTTGTTTGCACTATTGGATCTGATCTTGATGGTGATGATCGCTCCGATTGACCTGCAAAAGTCTGAAATACCAGGTTTGATCCCCACGATAGACCCTCCAATGCTCAAGTCAGGACTCAAGAATAGAGAGAAAGTTTTCTTTTTAGGCAAAATACTGTTTACCTGTTTCTGATGGAGGTATGGGGTATTTATAGTCGCTTTGGTCAATTTCATTGATAATGATTTATCTCTACTTCCCGGTGTTTTTGGATTGAATCTATTATCTATTTTTTATAAAGAGAGAAGAGTAGTTGAGGGGATTGAGTTTAAACTCTCCTCAGGATAATAGATATGGTTTTTGAACCGTCTCTTATGGATAATCATGAGTTTAAATAATTTTAAAGTAATCTGGACCCATTCTTATTGGGTTGTTATGAGAACCCAGTTAGACAGACATGTTTTGGGCTATTGGGCTTGGAAGAGACTCATTTTTCGTTAGGGACCCGTTTCTAGTGAAATTACCATTTTACCCCTGAGAGCTTTAAGATCCGTGCCCGATTTGAATGATCCCGATTTTCTTTTATTTTTACTTATACCAGATACTAAAATACCTAAGAAAGTTGGAAAAACCTTCGGTAACTCAGCTATCCATCTTCTTCGATCGACAACTTGGAAGATATCAGTTCACCCAAACATAGAGCATTAGTGTGCCTAATATATATGACTTCGACATCATACAGGAAATGATCAGTTAGAAACAGCTAAAAAACCATGTACGCATTGATGTAAACTTAACCCTAAATAGAGAATTTTCAAGAATTTTAAAAGAACAAGTTTACCAACATGTAATGCAGATTAAGTCAGAAATTAAAACTATTAATTGGTTTGATGGATTTTCAAGATATGAAATAGTTTAACAAACCCAATTAAAATTTAAGCCTAACAATCAACAAGTATACCTAAGCGTGATTAGCAAGTAAGATGTTCAATAACAAATCGCACACACTCTCAATATTTGTGGATGGCAGATAAATCAAATAATATTCTAGAGATGATAGATAGTATCACAAATAAATGAAGAGAGGAAAGAGATTACCGGGTTCGTAGACACTATCACGATGTTGCTGGGTCTGAATCTTGCCCAACACAAAACAACAACTAACCAACACCAAACAACAACTAACAATACAATCAAAACCAAAATCAGATCTGAGGCGACGAGCAGCTGCATCGATGGCACAACAAGAAGGGGGCCGTCGGCAGTAGACGAGGGGATCAGGGCGCAGATCTGACTGTTGGCAAAGATTCGGGGGTGGGGGGATGCTGGCAGCAAGGGGATGGTCGAGGGGCTCGTCGGGATTGATGGCGACTAGGATCTGGGGGTGGCATTGAGCGGGGCTAAGGGAGGTGGTGGTCGATGCAGGGCTATGAGTAGGGCAGGACAGTGGATGGCGGTGGCTTCGAGATGTGGGAAGAAAGGGGAGAAGAAGGCGGCGGTGGTGGTGCAGCACTGGCGAGGTTGTCGGCGTTCTATGGTCGGGGCTGAAGGGGACTCGGTAAGGAGAGAGATAGGTGGGTGGTTCGGTTTTGTATGGAAGAGAAGAAGGTTTATGGTTAAACGTAATTTGGGGATTAGGGTTTTAGATTTGTATTGAATTTAAGTGTAGTTTTAGAGTTTATCACAAACCCTAAAATTTCTTAGGATTTCTCACAAACCCTAATAATTTTTTATGGTATCACACACACAAGAAAAGAATGCAGAGCAAAAACAAAACAACAATAATTTTTTAAATCAATAATAGCATACTTTCTCATTATTCTCAAGGCCTATATATAGGCTCAAAACAATTCTAAATACAAATCTCCAAGATATTCTAATGCATAAAATAAAGGGTACAAATTGCATAACTACTATATATGGCTAAATTTCAAAATAAAACAAAACAAAATCGATATCATCATCATTCTCTCCGGATAAGATATGGCTCGACCCAATCGAGTAAAAACCAGTCCTTCTGTCATAGTGCTCCAAAATGTTTGGATCCAAGTGCTGGAGCTCTTCACGATCAATTCAAGTGTCCTCCGACAGTGGCTTGTTCTTCCATCTCACCAAATACCTATGAATACCACCATCTCTATTAAAGATTATCTGATCATCTAAAATATTATCCAATTTGTCTGTCGGTGGGTAAGTAGTATCAAGTAAAAGGTAAAATATGGAAATCTCACCATTAGGCTACAGGGTAGGCTCATCTATAAGAGAACTTGATCCTCAATATTGAAAGTCTTACTTATGTCAAAACCTTCAGGAAGGTCAATGGCATAAGCATTATCGTTGATTTTATGCAAAATTTTAAATGAGCATGCAGCATGTGTTGTCACGCCCCGCTTTCCAAAAAGGAATACGGAATACGGATACACGACACAAGTCCAGCGAATGGCTTTCATCATTCATGAGCTGTAAGGATCTTTGCAACAATATACAAGAAATAACAAGAAGTAACAAGAAGGAATCATCCATGCATGCATGAAACAAATTATTATAACCAACAAAATTACTTGAAACAAATATAAATTTCTCAAATAATCAGATCTGGAAACAACAAGTCACATGTTCTGGGACAAAATGCCCAAACACAAGATTCAAGTGGCAATTACAATTTATTCAAAAGCAGGAAAAAAAATCAAGCAAGAACGCTAGCCAATCCTTGAACACTTGGTTACTTACTTCCTCGGGTAGCTGCTCACTAAAGTCTGCAAGTTTGGAAAATTGCAGGAAAAGGGAAAAAGAAACAAAACGCCCGTCAATGCAAGTTACGGGCCGCATGTAGTGCAGGCAACAAGTACAGAAAACAGATAAAGAATATACAGAGTGGTAACAAGAAGCAAGTACTGAAGTAAGTATGGAAGGGATGTGACAGCAAGGTAGAGCAACTAACTCATAATCAAGAACAGAATCAAGTAGCATAGCAAGATAATAGATTGCAGGTGACATGTAATAAGTATCAAGTGTCAAGAAGCATGCAAGCAAGTAACGAGTAACAAGTATGAGCAAGTGATCATGTTAATTTCAAGTCTAGAATGTAGTCCTATCTAGGTAGCACTTCATGCATCCCAAATTTTTACCACATCGTTGCTACATTCAAACAAGTTATGTTTAGATTTCGTAGTGGATCATTGTCACGCCCCGCTTTCCGAAAAGAATACGGAATACGGTTACGCGACAAAAGCCCACCGAATGATTTTTATCATCCATAAGTTGTTTAGGAATCTTTACAACATATCACAATATAATCAGAGTCGGAAGCCAGAAAAGTCAACCACATGCACATATGAACCAAATACCAACAAGAATACTTGAAATAAAATATATAAATCTCAATTAGTCATGATCTGAATAAAATAAATATCCTAAGTCACATTGCCCAAATACAAGATAAATCCAAATACATGAATATAATATTGTTGAAAATAAGCAACAAGAATAATAATAGCAAAATCCCGGCATCTAGTACTTCATGTCACCAATACCGTCTGGAACCTGTCCTCCAAAATCTGCAATTCAACAATTGCAGGAAAGAGGAAAAGAGAAAACACAAGTACCCATCAACTGCAAGTTGCGGGCCACTTATAATGTAGGATACAAGCACATGGAAAAACTAACTAATAGCATGGAAGTCAACTAGCATGGTATACTAACAGTACAAATATTTTATGTCAAATGTAGTGTCATATGGCAACTAACAGTGTCTAGTAACAGTAAACTCAGTATATCTGTGAATCAGGATAACAGTATGTCAGTATCAGTCCAACAGTCTCAGTCTAACAGTATCAGTCTACTAGTATCAATCTAACAGTATCAGTTTTATGTTCTTACAGTCCTGTGTGTATTACTAGCTAGGTAGCACTTCATGAGCCATCCTTTTATCGCATGGTTGCTACATTCAAAACAGTGATGTTTGTAGATTTCGTAGGGAAATCATATAGGGCAGTGTACTTAGGTATCAATAACAGTAGCAGTAGCAGTAACAGTTAGAACCTAGTGGTCCTCCTCCGAGTACACGTTCCTATAGGGAAGTGTGCAGTCAGGTAATCAGTAACAGTAACAATCAGAACCTATTGGTCCTTCTCCGAGTACACCATCCTATAGGGAAGTGTTCAGTCAGGTAATCAGTATAACAGTATAACAGATGCTCAATATGGGAAACACGGGTCCCCTTCCAAGTACACATTTCTATAATTTCTCACTACTAGATCTTTCCCTGAAACCCCGGCTTGGTTACTTTTATTATGGTCATCAAACAGGTATGAATGTGTACGAAATAGTGTCAAACTAACTTGGTAATATGGTAGAATCAGTATTAGGTTCAGGGAGTCAAATAAACATGCATAGAAGATATACAGTCACATAAACGAGCAAAACAGTGTATGTTCATATTCAGGACAGCATGACAGTACAGTACTACAATAGTGAATCCTGTCGCTACAGAAATGCAAATCTGGATCCGTCGGAGGATTTAGAAAATAGACATCCACACGAATCCAGCGAATATAAATAAGTCATATAGTATTTCACAACATCATAACTCAAAACAGATTTGAAAACAGAAAACATGTTAAGTCAGAAATCAGGAAAACGAATTCAAAGTCAGAAAAACCGCATCAAAACCTTTCAAATAAATTCAGGAAAAATCTGGGGTATTCCCCTATATGTCAAGAATAAAAATATAAAGTTTTATAACATTCCAGTAAAATCAGTTTAGTCAATCAAAATTAAGAAAACATCAAGAACGACACTTTGGAAAAATCTGGAAGTCCCAACACTGCTGTACGAAAACTGAAGTATCTCGTAACCAGTGAAATAAAATCCAAATCTGCCAAAGGGAGATGAAAATAAATAGAATAAACTGACTTTCAGATTTTACAAACATTTTTTATACAGTAAAAGGAATCAGGGTGAAAATACGTTTCATTACAGAACAGCGAGCAAAATACAGCAAGTATAGTTTTCATAAACGAGCATGAAACGGCACATAAAACTCATCAATAAAATTTACCAAAATTCTGGGTAATCCCTAGATAATTATAGAAAGACTGACCAAAGTTTCAGATCAAA
The DNA here is from genome assembly GCA_017893485.1 of Hemerocallis citrina. Taxonomy (NCBI): domain Eukaryota; kingdom Viridiplantae; phylum Streptophyta; class Magnoliopsida; order Asparagales; family Asphodelaceae; genus Hemerocallis; species Hemerocallis citrina. The sequence continues at coordinate 180,359,460 of CM030360.1, forward strand.
ATAATATGGGTAGAATAGTTCTTTAAAATAATTTGTCATCAAAATTACTGAAAAACAGAATCTAGAAAAGATCGACACCTCTGTACTGAAACAGTCATAACTCAGTCATACGAAATTAAAATCAAGCAAGGTCAGAGAGGTTTGAAAATAGACGAAATTATCTAAAACTCATATTTTATACCGAAATTAAGATACTGACTTTAACTCAGTCGAAAACAGCAAACAAAACAGAACATCGACACAATACAGATTTCTCCCTTAAAAACAAAACCAACATAGATTCAAGAAAATTGATCCAAACACATCCAAACATGAAATAAAGTCTACCAAGTATCTAAACATCATGATTTAGGGTTATTAACACGTCCATGCCAAATATATCTCATGGGTCTCAACCAAAACACAAGTTTGCACACAAATCTCACATACATGTTCTAAATCAAGACGGGTAAATCGTAAGTTAATTCATGTCCATATTGTGTCGTGAGTCATCTATGGTCAAGTTTTCACAATAGAGACAAAACTCATCAAGCATATCACAAACAAGAGTCGACTCTAGACCCAACTACAAGTTACTTGTCTGAGAGATGACGAAAACGACGATCCAACAAACAAGAATAACGGGAATAGATTCCCGAGACACAAGCACGATCGAACAATCACGAGCCAAGAACGAATGGCGAAATGACCAAAACTCCATGTGCACGAGACACCCGTGCACCAAGAATCAAACGAACAAGAACCCAATAATGAACATGAACAAGAACATGACAAAACCAAATACTAATACAACTCGCGAACATAAGCGAACGAACGTGAAACCACCACGAACCAAGACGGGAACCAACAAACCAAACGACGAACAACCAACACCACTAACACATGCACTCACGCACGCACCACAAGGGAGCGAACAGACGAGGCAACGAGACGAGGAACGACAGCGAGGGAAGCTCGCGGCTACCGTTACTCGCTGTGGGCTGCTGCTGGACTGTCGACGGGGGAGGACTGCAGAGAGGTGGGGTCGGTGTCTGACTGTGCTGCGAGGTGTTCGACGCGACGGTCGGGATCTGGCTGCGCAATGCAGGAGGTGCATACAGCAGCGAGAGGAGAGAGAGCAGGGACACGGGGGTTGAGCGGGGAGAGGGCTGTCGACTGGCGGAGTCGCAGGGTGGCGCGATGGCAGCCTGTGCTGCGTGGGGGCGTGCCAGCGAGGGGGTGGGTGGAGCACAGGGGAGGAGAAAGGAGAGAGCACTGCGGTGGAGCACAGGCAGTGCACTCGAAGGCGGCGCGGCACGACTGGAGGGAAGGGAGAGAACGGGAGTTGAAGAGGCGGCAGGGCTTACGAAGGGGAAGACGAAGAGACAGTGCGGCATGGGTGATGAAGCGGCAGGGGAAAATAGCGGCTGGGAAGTTGAAGAGGCAGGGAAAAGGTTAATATATAAGGGGAATAGGGTTTCGGGTAGGGGTTGTGCAACCGGGTTATTGGGTTTGGGGTAGATAACAGGGTCTGTGTTAATATAATAGGTATTAGGATATTAAATAGGGTAGTAGGGTTTAGAAAGAAATCCAATAAAATAAAAATGGGTTTTGGGTATTTGGAAATCACAATAACTATTAAAAATATGCAATTAGGTTTTGCTAGAAATATTAATAGTAATAATAAAAACAATAACAATAAAAATAACAATAATAAAAATTGTATTAGAATATAAAATCATAGAATCTAGTTACAAATACAATTGTTGATCGAAAATAGATTTTGATAGAAGATCCGATAGTACAATTTGACAAAAATAAATTTGAAAACCGGAAAAATAATTTGCGAAAATTTTTAAAATACAGAAAATACACAAAAATACATTTTTGGGAAAACAGGGGTTACAATCCTACCCACCTTACAAAAAAATTTCGTTCTCGAAATTTGCTTAAGCGGTACATAGGACAAGGCAAAAGCAAACTGGGGAAGGGTAACAAAGTAGAGGGCTAATGGGGAAGGAAAAAGGCAGTGGCAAAACCAAAAAAAAAAGAAAGGGGATAACAATGGGATCAAATGGAATGCAGAAAGAGAATAAACAGTATCAAAAAGGAAAGAATCAGCACAAGATAACAAAGCAATCAGGGGGTCGGCAGAGCTGAAATCAAAGAGAAAAAAGACAGGGAAGAATTGAATCAAACAATAAGTCAACGGATGAGAACAATTGCAAGAGATAGGAGAAACCAAAACAATGCAAAGAAGGAGATGCAATAATATGATCCTGGGGCCTGTGGGTTATGGACCCACAATACTTCCGCTATGCCACTCTGACGGTGACGTTCCAAGCTGCAGACAAGTCATTGTAGACCACGCGACAACAAGCGACGATCCGAGCAGGGAGAAAAGAATGAGACACCCGATTAAAATTGGGATTTAGAGGATGCTTTAATTTAAATAATTAGGTCAAAACTAATGAGCATTAACAAAAATAATATTAATAATACAAAAATCAACACATAATTATAATAAAATAATAATGACAAAAATAATAAAAATAATAATAACAATAATAATCATCATAAACATACTGGTAAAAATAATAATAATAATAAAATGTTAATAATACTAGCAAGGATAATAATACGAGACAGAAAATAATTTGGGGTTCATCATTTTGGTGAAAGTAATTCAATATCAACATCAAAAATAAAATAGTAAGAAACATGCAATAATAATAATAGTAATAGTAATAACATAATAATAATACTAATAATAATAAGGAAAATAATAATAATAGTAGTAGTAGAAATTCTTTGATGTGGGTTTGCCACATTTATATCCATCTGTAGACTTGCCTTCTCAACATCAAGTTACAGGTTTGCCTCCACGACACAGGTTGCAGGTTACCATCTGGATATTCGGTTGCACATTTTGTCTCCCCGATATCCAGTTGCAATTTGCCTCCATTGACGTCTAGTTGCATGTTTGCCATCTCAACATCCAGTTGCAACAAAACAATGAACGAGATGATTCAATCTTCCACGCGTACTTAGATATTGATTGCTCAATTTAAATACGAAGTTGAAATTTTTGATATTAAAATACTCAGTTACTCGAAATAACAAAATTTTCGTTTAAGAAAACAATTTTTATAGAAGATCCAAAATATAACAAATAATAATCGAAATACTCAAAATATTCGAAAATATATATATAATATAAAGAAAATATTGGCAAGAGAATAATAAATTTTATACACAATAAAAAGTCAACAAAGGAAGACGACTACAAGGGACGAAAGAAAATGAGAAATCAAAGAATTGAATATGAAGGAAGAGGAACGAGGAGGCACAAGCAGAATTTGAAAAGGATGTAGCAGGAAAAGAATAACTACCATGATACTCAAAATGAGTCAACAAATGAAGATGAATGAAAGAATCAAAGGAATATGGGTACAGAAAGAACGAAACTATGCCCAATAAGGAATCAACAAATGAGAACGACTAAAAGAGACGAAAGAAATAAGGAATCAAGGATATCGAATAAGAAGGGATCAAATGAATGGAATAAGACTAGTATCCAAATCAATGTTGATTATGATTCATTTATGCATGCATGGTTGGTGAAATATTGTGCAGATCCCAGTTCGAGCCAAGCTTGTCTAATATATTAGTAGAACTAATACATTAGCCAAACCTGGGCTCTGATACCACTGAAAATCCTGTCATGCCATGCTTCCTGAAAAGAATACGGAATACGGTTACGCGACAAAAGCCCAGCGAATGATTCTCATCATCCATAAGCTGTTCAGCAATCTTTACAACATATCACAATATAATCAGAGTCGAAAGCCAAAAAAGTCAACCACATGCACATATGAACCAAATACCAACAAGAATACTTGAAATAAAATATATAAATCTCAAATAGTCATGATCAAAATAAAATAAATATCCATAGTCACATTGCCCAAATACAAGATAAATCCAAATACATGAATACAATATTGTTCAAAATAAGCAACAAGAATAATAATAGCAAAATCCCGGCATCTAGTACTTCATGTCACCAACACCGTCTGGAACCTGTCCTTCAAAATCTACAATTCAACGATTGCAGGAAAGAGGAAAAGAGAAAACACAAGTACCCGTCAATTGTAAGTTACGGGCCACTTATAATGTAGGATATAAGCACATGGGAAAACTAACTAATAGCATGGAAGTCAACTAGCATGGTATACTAACAGTACAAATGTCTTATGTCAAATGCAGTGTCATATGGCAACTAACAGTGTCAAGTAACAGTAAACTCAGTATATCAGTGAATCAGGATAAGAGTATGTCAGTATCAGTCCAACAGTCTCAGTGTACCAGTATCAGTCTAACAGTATCAATTTTATGTTCTTACAGTCTTGTATGTATTACGAGCTAGGTAGCACTTCATGCGCCATCCTTTTATCGCATGGTTGCTACATTCAAAACAGTGACGTTTGTAGATTTCGTAGGGGAATCATATAGGGCAGTGTACTTAGGTATCAGTAACAGTAGCAGTAGCAGTAACAGTCAGAACCTAGTGGTCCTCCTCCGAGTACACCTTCCTATAGGGAAGTGTGCAGTCAGGTAATCAGTAACAGTAACAGTCAGAACCTATTGGTCCTCCTCCGAGTACACCTTCCTATAGGGAAATGTGCAGTCAGGTAATCAGTATAACAGTATAACAGATGCTCAGTATGGGAAACACGAGTCCCCTTCCAAGTACACATTTCTATAATTTTCCACTACTAGATCTTTCCCTTAAACCCCGGCTTGGTTACTTTTATTATGGTCATCAAACAGGTATGAATGTGAACGAAATAGTGTCAAACTAACTTGGTAACATGGTAGAATCAGTATTAGGTTCAGGGAGTCAAATGAACATGCATAGATGATATACAGTCACATAAACGAGCAAAACATTGTATGTTCATATTCAGGACAGCATGACAGTACAGTACTAAAACAGTGAATCTCGTCGCTACAGAAATGCAAATCTGGATCCGTCGAAGGATCTAGAAAATAGGCATCCACACGAATCCAGCGATTATAAATAAATCATATAGTATTTTACAACATCATAACTCAAAACAGATTTGAAAACAGAAAATATGTTCAGTCAGAAATCAGGAAAATGAATTCAAAGTCAGAAAAACCCGCATCAAAACCTTTCAAATAAATTCAAGAAAAATCTGGGGCATTCCCCTATATGTCAAGAATAAAAATATAAAGTTTCATAATATTCCAATAAAATTAGTTTAGTCAATCAAAATTAAGAAAACATCAAGAACGACACTTTGGAAAAATCTGGAAGTCCCAACACTATTGTACGAAAACTGAAGTATCTCGCAACCAGTGAAACAAAATCCAAATCTGCCAAAGGGAGATGAAAATAGATAGAATAAAATGACTTTCATATTTCAAAAACATTTTTCATACAGTAAAAGAAATCAGGGTGAAAATACGTTTCATTAGTGAACAGCGAGCAAAATACAGCAAGTATAGTTTTTATAAACGAGCATGAAACGGTACATAAAACTCATCAATAAAATCTACCAAAATTTTGGGTAATCCCTAGATAAGTATAGAAAGACTGACCAAAGTTTCAGATCAAAATAATATAGGTAGCATAGTTCTTTAAAATAATTTGTCATCAAAATTACTGAAAAATAGAATCTGGAAAAGATCGACACCTTTGTACTGAAACAGTCATAACTCAGTCATACGAAATCAAAATCAAGCAAGGTCAGAGAGGTTTGAAAATAGACGAAATTATCTAAAACTCATATTTATATCGAAATTAAGATACTGACTTTAACCAAGTCGAAAACAGCAAACAAAACAGAACATCAACACAATACAGATTTCTCCCTTAAAAACAAAACCAACATAGATTCAAGAAAATTGATCCAAACATATCCAAACTTGAAATAAAGTCTACCAAGTGTCTAAACATCATGATTTAGGGTTATTAACATGTCCATGCCAAATATTTCTTATTGGTCTCAACCAAAACACAAGTTTGCACACAAATCCCACATACATGTTCCAAATCAAGACGGGTAAATCCTAAGTTAATTCATGTCCATATTGTGTCGTGAGTCATCTATGGTCAAATTTTCACAATAGAGACAAAATCCATCAAGCATATCACAAACAAGTGTCGTCTCTAGACCCAACTACACTATAGGTAAACTTTTTGACTTGTTTCAAACAAATGAATTGGAGTACAAGTTACTTGCCTGAGAGATAACAAAAACGACGATCCAACAAAAAAGAATAACGGGAATAGATTCTCGAGGCACAAGCACGATCGAACAATTATGAGCCAAGAACGAACGACGGAATAACCAAAACTCCACGTGCATGAGACACACATGCACCAAGAATCAAACGAACAAGAACCCAATAATCAACACGAACAAGAACACGACAAAACCAAACACTAATACAACTCGCGAACATAAGCGATCGAACGCGAAACCACGAACCAAGACGGGAACCAACAAACCAAACGACGAACAACCAACACCACTAACACGTGCACTCACGCACACACCATAAGAGAGAAAACGGACGAGGCAACGAGAGGAGGAACGACAACGAGGGAAGCCCGCACAGCTGTCGTTACTCGCTGCGGGCTGCTGCTGGACAGCCGATGGGGGAGGACTGCAGAGAGGTGGGGTCGGCGTCTGACTGTGCTGCGAGGTAGCCGATGCGATGGCCGGGATCTGGCTGCGCGACGCAGGAGGCGCACACAGCAGCAAGAGGAGAGGGAGCAGGGACACGGGGGTTGAGCGGAGAGAGGGCTGTCGACTGGTGGAGTCGCAGGGTGGCGCGACAGCGGCCTGTGCTACGCGGGGGTGCGCCAGCGAGGGGGTGGATGGAGCGCAGGGGAGGAGAAAGGAGAGAGCACCTCGATGGAGCACAGGCAGTGCACTCGGGGGCGGTGCGGCACGACTGGATCGACAGTGGCGGAGGGAGGAAGGAGGGAGGGGGGACATTTGGGACCCCAAAAATTTTGTAAAACTCCCTAATATAGACCAAAAATTTTGTAAAACCCCCTAATATAGACCAAAATTTTTATTTGGCCCCCCCAGTTAAAAAAAATTTGGGACCCCCAAGTCTAATCCACCTCTTATTAAAGACTCAATTATGTCGATACCAGGGAAAAAAAAATTTGGGACCCCCATTTTGAATCGTCTGGCTCCGCCACTGTGGATCGAAGGGAGTGAACGGGAGTTGAAGAGGCGGCGGGGCTCACGAAGGGGAACACGAAGAGATGGTGTTGCATGGGTGATGAAGCGGCAAGGGAAAATAGCGGCTGGGAAGTTGAAGAGGTAGGGAACAGGTTAATATATAAGGGGAATAGGGTTGCAGGTAGAGGTTGTGCAAGCGGGTTATTGGGTTTGGGGGTAGATAACAGGGTCTGGGTTAATATAATAGATATTAGGATATTAAATAGGGTAGTAGGGTTTAGAAAGAAATCCAATAAAATAAAATTGGATTTTGGGTATTTGGAAATCACAATAACTAATAAAAATATGCAATTAGGTTTTGCTAGAAATATTAATAGTAATAATAAAAATAATAACAATAAAAATAACAATAATAAAAATTGTATTAGAATATAAAATCATAGTTACTAGTTACAAATACAATTGTTGATCGAAAATAGATTATGATAGAAGATCGGATAGTACAATTTGACAAAAATAAATTTGAAAACCGGAAAAATAATTTGTGAAAATTTTTAAAATACAAAAAATACACAAAAATATATTTTTGTGAAAACAGGGGTTACAATAATAGAGGGCAGTGTACTCAGGTATCAAGTATCAAGTAATCACGTGTCAAGTATCAAGTATCATGTATCATGTGTCCAGTAATCACGTGTCAAGTATCAAGTATTAAGTATCATGTGTCAAGTAATCACGTGTCAAGTATCAAGTATCAAGTAGGATTTGTGGATCCCCTCCGAGTACACCTCTCCTGTGGGAAAGCATGTAGTCTGGTAAGCAAGTGGGAAACACGGCCCTCCTTCCAAGTACACATTTCTGTATTTTCCACTACTAGATCTTTCCATTTAACCCTGGCATGATTTCTTGTTATCATTATTAAAGTAAGCATGGACGTGCACAAACAAGGCAAGAAATAGGTGACAAGTTCAAGTCGCATAGAAGACATGAATGGGTGACAAAACAACTCATAATAGACTAAGACAACGAGACTTTCAATTCTGAACAACAAGACAGTACTGCACCAAAACCGAGATTCCCATTGCCACAAGAATGCAAACCTGGATCCGTAAGAAAATCTAGAAACTAGACTTTCAGCTGATTCCAGTGCATATACACAATTCATACAACAACTACAGCCACAAGGTTCAAAACAGCGTTTACAGTGAATTCATGTTCGGCCAGAAATTGTAAGTTTTATTCTAAGCATGAAAATGGCATAAAAACTTTTTGATTAAATCTAAAAAAAAATGGAAGATTCCCAGCATGTCCAGTATCAGCATATAAAATTTCATAAATTTCCATTTCAGATAGCATTGTCAATTAAATTCGGAAAATAGATTGATGCAGCAAGTTTATGAATCTGAAATTTTTGACACAACAGTACTAAAATAGTGATGGATCACAAAGTATAACTCAAAATCTAAATCCTTCAAAAGGGTTGTAAAATAGGCACAGTAGGCTACATTTTATATTCACAAATATTTAATCAAAAGTGACTGGAATCGGGTTGAAAACAGAGTTCTTTACTGAACAACATGCAGTTTGAAAATTATATGATTGGTTTCATAAGCATAAAATGAGTTGTAAAAGTCATTAAATCTATATAATAAAACACAAAGAAAGATATCAAGTGGCTCGCTTTCAATCTCCCCAAAATTAAAGGCTCAGATCTAACCTCACAAAACACATTCCCCCCCCCCCCCCCAAAAAAAACTTAAAATTCAAATTCGCCTACCCAAAACAACTCCTTTATTTATTTAATTATCTCTCTCTCTCTCTCTCTCTCTCTCTCTCTCTCTCTCTCTCTCACTTTCCTATTCAAAAAATTAAGAAAATAAAAATTTTAAAAATTTTAAAAAAATAAATAACTTAAAAACTAAAAAAAATTAAAAAACTTTTAAAATAATTCAAAAAAATCAAAATATCAAAAACTTATAAAAAAAATTTTTTAAAATATTAAAAATATTTTAAAATTAAACAAAAATTTAAAAAAAATTTAAAAAAATTTAAAAAAATTTAAAAAAAATTAAAATTTTTTTAAAATAAAAAATTTATAAATTTTGAAATTTTGAAATTTTGAAATTTTGAAATTCTGAAATTTTGGAAATCTCAAAGCAAATCCAAATCCAAATCCAATGTCGAACCCCAATCAAGAGGTCATCGCCGATATCTGATCCGCTGCTAATTCCATATCGGTGACTCCCCTCCACCAAATCGAGCGTGAATATCAAGTGACTCCGAATCGGCAACTCCCCTCCACCGAATCGAGAGCCTTTATATGCAATGTGACGACTCTAATTCATCTCATTAACCGAATTCTCATTCTAATTTTTAATTTTGTGTGTGCAGGGGATTACTCAGTTTTTTGCTGACTCAAATTAATGCATGGGATCTAAGTTCAAAGAGGTATGATTGTTTTATTTTTGAGTTTAAATTTTTTTTAATTTAGTGATTTATTTGGTGAGTTTTTTATTAGTTTTGATTTAAGGTGTACGCAAGTGAGAGATGGATTATTTGGTGGCCTCAATTTGGGCTTCCAAACCATAGCAGGACAGGTAAGCTGACCAGCAACCTAAAATAAGTTAGCTAATATGCAACATTAATTTCTTTACTACAAGAGAAAATACTATCGTGAAGTGTTCCCTTCAATGGTTATTAGAAACCATGGATAATATAACATATAAGAACTTTTAGTGTATGTTTGGATATATAGGATTGGGATGACTGGAGTTTACCAGTGAAGGGTGCAAACTCTCCACTCAAGGAAGACAACTAAAGTAAATTTGTTATTTATTCATTTTGCTTTTTTTTATAAAGATGCAATGCGAAGACAAAGTGGAGATAAAAGAAATGATTAGCTTGGATTAGAGTTTTGAGAACTTCATGTATTTCATTTTGGTTGAAATAGTAATAAGAGGTATTTTAATTGCAAACTGGACAAACAAATGTTTAGATTATTAGTATTGTAGATACCTTCACACCTGCACTTGTGTTACCATTGTATTTAGACATGCTCATAGTGGTTATGGGATTAGAGTAAGCTTTATAAAACCTATATGATAATTTCCTTGCATAACGATTACAAGCATCTAAAAGTGATGCTGAAGTTAAAAAAACTCTATGCAGTGTTTCTAACAAACTATATGCATTCCAAGTAAGTTCAAGCTAATGATCAAAAAGGCGATGGTTGAGCTTAAAGGTAGATATACTGCTTCCTCATATAATATGTTTTCTACTTCAATTAATTTTCTAGACCTCCAAAACTATTTTATATAATCAAACCAGGTGCACCGTTCCGAAGACATGTCGTAGGCATGTGTCAACGGGCAAACCTAGTAAATATAAAAAAAAATTAGGGGTTGATCCTAGTCATGTCTAGTCAAAACCAGAAAAATATTAAGTCCAAATCTTATTTTTAACATCAGTTTTAAAATAATATAACATGCAGTGATCTCATAAATCAGAATCTGAAAATTACGACACACCTGCAGTATAACAACGATAACTTACACATCAAAAATTGAAACTGAGATCCGTTGAAAGTTCTGAAAAATAGACATCGAGGCCTACGACTCATATTCACAAAATAATTTATTTTACTGACCTTAACATGGTCTAAAACACTAAACCAAAACAGGGCAGCAGCAAAATAAAATTCCTTCATGCATTTTTATCAACAACTTATCTATAATAGATTCAAATTAGAATATAATGCAAGACATGATATATTAAATATTCAAATCAACATGGCACGGGTAATAACAAGTGTACAACAAGATAACACATCTAATACACTAAGCATGCAATAAATACACAACATATCATGAATCGTGAAATAGTATATACATAGCGAGAGTCTATCTAGAACTAATTATTTTCATGTAGTGTGTGCGACAACTATGATGATGGATTAAGACTACGGATGGATCAAACAAATGGAGTCAAAATTTAACAAGAGATCATCATGAGAACGACACAAAAAATGTGAGCGAGACTACATGCGGTATTTTGTATTTGTATAGAAACATAAAGAATATACAAGTTACTTGCCTAAGGGGTGTAGACGATCCAACGAAAAGAGAATAACGGGAACGGATCTCGGGCAACGAACACAACACACGGATCTTGATGACGATCAAGATCATGATGATCGACGGCCGAGATCACCAGTGATGATTAAGATGATGATCAAGATCAATCGAACGGCTACGGCAGATGATGATGGTGCACTGGTGGGGCCGACGGCAGTGAGGGGAGGAGGCTTATGACAACTCAGGCAGAACTCGGGGTGATCGTAGGTAGCACATAGGGCTCGAGTGGCAATGGTAGGGGTGCTCTCTTCGATGGGTAAAACAGAGGAAAAAGGGCGGCGAAGGCGGTGGTGGAGATGAACCACGACGATAGGGTTGCAGGGCATCAACTAGCAGGGAGTCGACGAGGAGGAGCAAGGTGAAGCGGCAGTTCGACAGTTGAGGGCTGAGGTGACGAGAGATAGGGCGCTTCTTGGGTGGTGGGTGTCGACGAGATGCACAAGCAGCGAGGTGAAGATGACGAGGTGGTTCTATGGTGGGTTGCAGGGCTCGGAGACGGGAGGCAGGGCGGAGGAACGACGGAGGATAGGGGGCACAGGGCGGTGAAGTGGAGATGGGAGGCTGAGGAGAAACCAGAGGTAGGGGATGAAGGAAACAGTGTAGGGGGCGGCTAGGGTTAATTAGCAGGGTAATTAGGGTTTAACAGTGGAGTTATATAGGAGGTTGATTAGGGTTAAGGGGGTAAGCGGGTTATGGGTATAGGGTTTTGGGTTTTTAAAAGATCCAATAGGGAGATAATAATAGGGTTTGGAATAGGATTTAAATAACAATTAATTAGACCATGAAACAAATAATTAGAATTAAACAATTCATCCAAAGACAATAATTTGACAGAAATATTAAATCAAGAATGTTCAAAGCCACCAAACTAACTCGAAGGCAAAACAGATAGATTTTATTGAGAACTAAGAATAACTACATGGTTTAGAAAGAACAGAAGAATACAATTAGAACAAATACTCAAAAAAAGATAAATACATCCAAAATATAAGAAAAGGGAAAACAGAGGTTACATGTGTGTTCAATTTCTTAATAGATCCAGTTGGAAACCGTTCCGGACGAATATGAACCATCACTTCGTCACCAACATCAAGAGTTTTAAATTTCCTTCTAGTATCTGCTATTAATTTGTAGTTAAAATTATTCTCATTAATTTTCTTGAAAATTTTTCTATGCAAATCATGAATGCGGAATGCAAATGTGGATGCATACTCTGAGTGATGTTCTAACACAACGATAAAATCTTTGGGCTGCCAAGTGACTTGGGAAGGAATAGGTGACTCAGGTACATTTAATGGAGGTGATTGGATTGGCCAAATACAGTTAAGAGATTGGTCATCCTCTTCTTCATCAAAGTCATCACTTACATAAGGTTCATAGGTGAACTCATTGTCGGGCTCACCAGCAATTGATATGGCTAAAAATGGGATTAAATCGGGACAGTTCAAATCGGACACGAATCTTAAAACTCAGGGGTAAAACGGTAATTTTACCTATAAACGGGTCTGAAATGGGAACTGGATCTTTCTTTAAAGCCCAATAACCCATAAACGGATCTGCCTTAGGGTACGGGTCCCAACCCGTTATAAACTAGTTCAGAAGGATAAAGAATAATTCAGATTCATAATTATCCCTAAGAAGTGATCTTAACCACTTCTATCCATTCACACCGGGAAGTAGAGATATGTTCTTATCTCGAAATGGATCCCTAAGGTGACTATGAAAATCCCTCTCCCCCCACCATAACAAGGTAATCAATCTTTTTCCAGTTAAAGCTCTTTCTTAATCATTCAGATTACTGACAAGAGCGTCGGAGGGTGCGTCACCGGGATCCATCCCGGTGTTTTGCACTTTTTGCAGGTCAACGGCAGCGGTAAGAAACTAGTCAACACATTAGTGAAGGTCAACAGGTTTGCTTTATTGTTTTCTCCAAGAATCCACAATTTCATTTTCTTGCTCCCACACCAAAATCAGCAGCAACAGATTGGTGCCGTCTTTGGGAACGAAAAAGCAACCCAACCTAACTTCATCAGCGAGACTAGTTTCAAGCCATGCATCCAAAACAGAAGGGGAAGACAGCAGTTTCCAGCCGAAGAACCACTTCTCTTCCTCTTCCCCCTCCTCCAGCTTAAGGTGCTCCTCCTCAACAGGCCCCTCCAGGGTCTCGGGGGGCTCCTGTCGGAGTCGTCCGAAGCAACATCCTCCTCACGACCATGTTGCGGGTCCCAATCCTTCAGTTGAATCTATGGCTTCTCAAAGCCCTCCCGAGCGGGATCTTCATCAAGTGATTGTCGACCGCCAAAAGGGGGTCGACCTCCGAACTTGCCTGAATGGATGGCAAGCCCTTGGGGGAGTCCATCAACCTGAGCACTCAGGGGCCTCAAGAGTCCGGACCCCCCACCGACCGAGGACCAAAAGATCCCCTCTCTCGAGGAGGCAAAGAGAGTCCCCTCAGCGTCATCGGCGGAGAACTCATTCTCTATTAAACCGAGCCACACATAGGGACCGCCAAGCTGGAGAGGCACTAGTCACAAGGGCAGAGCTTCAAGACTTCCAAACGGTAGTTTTACAGACCCTCAATATCGCCCCAAATAACGACCAAAGGCCACCTACTCATGAGCCAGCTAGGAGCCACCGCCTTCACACTCCCAGTCATCATCCATCTCCAAGCTACCATCACCGCAACCCCAATCCACCTCGTACGAAGATGAGTCCCGGGGCTCGGCAAGATATGATTAAAGAGAAGACTCAGTCTACCGCCGTCTCCATGAGATGGAGAGGCGCCTCGGTCGAATTGAGAGGGAAGAAGAGCAACGGGCGATAAACCTCTGCCTGAGCAGACCTCCATTATCCCGCACCATCATGGAGGCCCCGGGCCCAAAAAACTTCAAGCTGCCTCACTTCGAGGCATATACCGCGGAGTCGGACCCCGCGGATCACATAGAGAGTTTCAAAACTCTCATGATGATCCACCACACTTCAGATGCCCTCCTCTGCAAGATATTCCCTGCCACGCTGAAGGAGCCTGCGAGAGAATGGTACTCTCGACTCGCCCCAGCCTCCATCTTCTCATTCCATCAGTTCGAAGGGCTCTTCCTTACTTATTTCGTGAGTAGCTGTCGAGCCGAGAAAACAAGTGTATCTCTGGTGACCCTCAACCAAGAAAAGGGTGAATGCCTAAGGGATTACATTCGATGCTTCACCGCCGAAGCCCAGTCCATTCCCTCTCTCAACCAATCAGTAGCCTCTGCCACATTCGAACGCAACGTCACTAACGCTCGCCTCAAGGCATCCCTTGCCAAGAAGCCTCCTCGGGACTTCTCAGAACTTTTACTTAGGGTGGAGAAGTACATACAAGTGGAAGAGGCTCTCAACCCCCTACTCTTAAGGAGTCATCTTCCGAAAACAAATGGAAGAATACGAGCGAAGAGGGGTCCTAAAAATCCCAGAGGGGCAGCAATGGCCAGTGCCGCCTGACTCCTCATTTTGAGAAGTTCACCCCCCTCATTGTTGATATATCAGAAGTTCTTATGGAGGTGGACAAGGAAGGGCTACTCCGTGCTCCCCCTAGAATGAATACCCCTGGCAAGAAGAGGAACAAGAAGTGGTGCCGCTTTCACAGGGACCACGGTCACGACACGAATGATTATCGGGCTCTCAAGTAAGAGATCGAAGAACTCATACAGCGGGGATACCTGACCAAGTTTGTCCAAAAAGATGGGGCCTAGCTTCCCCCCTGAGAAGCGTACAAACGAACAGAGGGGCCCGCCGAGCTTCAAGACACAGAACCTGGGGTCGTCTTCCACCTCAACCAAGGAGGTCCAATGGAGGGAGAACCTAGCTCCTCCCAAGAGGTTATCACCTTATCGTAGAAGTAGGATCTTGATTTTCAATAAGGCCGATGCTTGTAATCCGGCCAATAGCATGTAATAATGGCTCGCTCTATTGAAGCGGCCACTCAGTTTATCTCAATAAAACTTTATATTTTTTCATTGAAAATTATTGCTCTTGCTTCATCTCTATCTCTCCGAGTCACATCTACGACTCATTAAATGGTGAATTCAAAATCTAGCTTCTCCTACATGGCTGCTCCCACAACGTACTAAGTTCAAAAAACGAGTTTGGAGTCCAACACTTGGTTTGACGTTGCTTTAGCCGCTTGTAAACAAGCAAGGACAGGGCAGCTCACCATTCAAAATTGCTCCTACAACTCGTTAACCCCCTATAACAACAAGTTCAGAGTCCAACACTTGGCTCAACTCTGCTTCAGAGCTATTTTTTTGCTCATAAGCGAGTAAAAAGTGGTTCGCCATTCGGAACTGCTCCCACAACCATTGGATCTCTCTATAACAAAGAGTTCGGAGTCCAACACTTGGCTCGACTCCGCTTCGACTACTTGCTCATAAGCGAGTAAGAAGTGGTTTGCCATTCGGAACTGCTCCCACAACCGTTGGATCTCTCTATAACAACGAGTTCGGAGTCCAATACTTGGCTCGATTCCGCTTCGACTACTTGCTCATAAGTGAGTAAGAAGTGGTTCGGAACTGCTCCTACAACCGTTGGATCTCTCTTAAACAACGAGTTCGGAGTCCAACACTTGGCTCGATTCCGCTTCAAATTACTCGCTCATAAGCGGGTAAGAAGTGGTTCGTCATTCGGAACTACTCCCACAACCGTTGGATCTCTCTTAAATGACGAGTTCGGAGTCCAACACTTGGCTCGATTCTGCTTCAAATTACTCGCTCATAAGCGGGTAAGAAGTGGTTCACCATTTGGAACTGTTCCCACAACCGTTGAATCTCTCTTAAACGACGTGTTCGGAGTCCAACACTTGGCTCGATTCCGCTTCAAATTACTCACTCATAAGCGGGTAAGAAGCGGTTCGCCATTCGGAACTACTCCCACAACCGTTGATTCTCTCACTTAAACAACAAGTTCGGAGCTTAACTCTCTCCTAGAGTTGCTCCTCAAACTTGTCTCCCAAATGGCTCTCTCTTAGAGTCAAGCTCTTCGCTCCGCTCGCCTCCAAAGCAGACCTCTTCTCGACGAGTTCGGAGCACAACTCTCTCCTAGGGTTGCTTCTCAAACTTGTCTCCCAAATGGCTCTCTCTTAGAGTCAAGCTCTTCGCTCCGCTCGCCTCCAAAGCGGACCTCTTCTCAATGAGTTCGGAGCTCACAACTCTCTCCTAGAGTTGCTCCTCAAACTTGTCTCCCAAAGGGCCCTCTCTTAGAATCAAGCTCTTCGCTCCGCTCGCCTCCAAAGCGGATCTCTTCTCAACGAGTTCGAAGCTCACAACTCTCTCCTAGAGTTGCCCCTCAAACTTGTCTCCCAAATGGCTCTCTCCTAGAGCCAAGCTCTTCGCTCCGCTCGCCTCCAAAATGGACCTCTTCTCAACGAGTTCGGAGCTTATAACTCTCTCCTAGAGTTGCTCCTCAAACTTGTCTCTCAAATGGCTCTCTACTAGAACCAAGCTCTTCGCTCCGCTCGCCTCCAAAGCGGACCTCCTCTCAACGAGTTCGGAGTACAACTCTCTCCTAGAGTTGCTCCTCAAACTGGTCTCCAAAATAGCTCTCTCCTAGAGCCAAGTTCTTCGCTTCGCTCACTCCCAGAGCGGACCTCTTCTCAACGAGTTCGGAGTTAAAACTCTCCCCAAGAGGTGCTCCTCAAACCTGTCCTCCAAGAACGGACTTTTCCTGGAGCCATGCAAAGCTCTTCTTAACTTTGCAAAGACGAAGATGTTGCGAGACTATCTTGACCTTGAGGAAGGAGGATTCTCCAACTCATCTCTAAAGAGAACTTGTAGATCTTCGAAATAGCTTCGAAACAAGGGGTCATATGCCCCGATCCGACCTCCGTAGCACTGGGAACATCGAGAAGAACTCTCTAGACTTCGGCACACTTCGCTAAGCGTTCTTGGCACCAACGCTCAAACGTGAGAAAAAACTCTCCCTAGACTTCGGCACACTTTGCCGAGCGTTCTTAGCACCGACGCTCAATCGTGAGAAAAAACTCTCACCTGGATTTCGGCACGCTTCGTCGAGCGTTCTTGGCACCGACGCTCAAACGTGAGAAAAACATCTCACGTGGACTTCGGCACGCCTCACCGAGCGTTCTTGCCACCGATGCTCAAACGTGAGAAAAACATCTCACTTGGACTTCGGCACGCCTCGCCGAGCGTTCTTGCCACCGAAGCTCAATTAGAGAAAAAATATGCCTCAAGAGCCGCACTCAAATCAAGATCAACGGTGGTGATTAGAGCAAAAAGAGAAAGTCAACGGTCAATGTTGGCCGAGTCAACGGTCAACTGTTGACCGCCATGTGTCAAGTCGCCGAAGCCCTCTCCTGGTTCGGAAATGCAATCCGAGCATTCTTGCCACCGAAGCTCAAATGAGAGAAATTTTTTACCTCAGAATTCGTGCTCAAACACGATCTGCGGCTCAGATCCGATCAAGCAAAAAAAAAATAATAAGGGGGCTACAGAGTCGGGTCTGAACCCGATGGGGATCCAAACCCAAACCCTTTCTCTCTCCTCCCCTGCTTCTCCAACTAATTTGGCACCAAAAATGAAAAAACAGACCCATCAAATGCAGCGTCTTCTTCCCCGCGTTATTGTCGAGCTCACCTCCATCGTCGAGCGCTGACCTCCTCGCCTTGCTCGCCGAGCTCCACTCTCATTCCTCCAACGTCGAGATCCCCTCCTCCGTTGCCGACCTCGAATCGCCACACCCGAAGCTCCACACCTCCAAAACTGGTCTGAGCGCCAAGACCCCATGGCCGAGCTCGAGCTCATTTTCGTTCGCCACTCTCCTCCTCGCCGCAATGCCAAGCTTACAAGCGTCAAGCTCCTCCCCACTGTGTTCATGCTTCGTCGAAACTCCCATGGCCAAAGCTCGAACTCCACACAGTTGTCGCCGACACCTTCACGTCGGAGTCGGAGTCGCCGACACCTTCACGTCGGAGTCGGAGCGTGAAGGTCGGCAGTGATCGCCGAGCGTTTGTGGCACCAGAGCTCAAATGAGAAAAAAGCTCCAACTTCAGTCTTTGCCGAGCTCCGATGATCTCTTCTCCATTTCCAACCTCCGTCGTCGAGTTCCCCCCGAGCTCCACATCCGATGAACTCCGCCATGGTCTCGCCGAACCCATCACCGAGCTTGAGCTTCACGAGCACCATCTCCATGCCGAAGCTCCTCGTTCGCGAGCTCACACCGTTCGCCGAGCTCCTGTGTCGAGCTCCAATGATGTTGAGCTCGATCGTTTGCCGACCATCTCCTCACCAAGCATGACCCCATCTCCTGCTCGCCATGCCATCGAGGAGCTCTTCTTCGTCGAGCATTGCCACCATCGTCGAGCTCCCTCGAACGATCTCCGCAAGCTCTCCTCTCCTTCTTCACTGAGCGTCGAATCGAACGCCATTATCAAGCTCCAGAAGCTCCCCCCTCTTCCTCTTCAAAGCTTCGACAAGCTTCGAATCCCTCGCTACTTCTCGCCGAGCTCCACCTCGCTGTCGAAGCTCCAACTTCTCGCCATGTCGAGCTCGGTCGTTCGCCGAGCCCTCGCCTTGGCCATCATCGTCATCGAGCGAGTTCGGTTGGCAGCGGAATACGGGTGCAAAAGCGAGGACTAAGTTGAAGGAGAAAGAAGGAGTCGAAGACGGGATGGAGAAGAAGAGAAATGAGCAGCAGCGAAAAAAGAAAAGAAAAAAAAGGGTCAATGGGAGCCGTTGACTTTGCCACATGGCACCAACGTGGACTTCGGCAACTCTTGCCGAGAGTTCTTGGCACCGGAGCTCACATTGGAGAAAAATGGCCTCCCCCCGATACGCGCTCGCTTGATCGTGATCAACGCACACGATCGCGCCACGTTACCAGGTATTTATTTATTCATTTATTTAAATAATCGAATTAATTATTTAAAAAATTCGAAAAAATATTTAAAAACCGGAAAAAAATAATTAAAAATTCTACAAATAATTATTAATTCAGAAA
Organism: Hemerocallis citrina; assembly: GCA_017893485.1. Classification (NCBI taxonomy): domain Eukaryota; kingdom Viridiplantae; phylum Streptophyta; class Magnoliopsida; order Asparagales; family Asphodelaceae; genus Hemerocallis; species Hemerocallis citrina. The sequence continues at coordinate 180,378,787 of CM030360.1, forward strand.
ATAATTTTTAAATTCTGAAAATAATAATTATTAAATTAGAATAATTAATTAAATTTTTTGATAATTAATTATTTAATTCAGAAATTAAATAAAAAATTCAAAAAAATCTGGAAAAATCACAAAAAGTACAGAAAAATCTGAGAATAATTTTGGGTATTTTACAAGCTCAAAATAATACCGTTACACCCCGAGCTAGATCCAGCTCCCCCGAGAACTCCGATAAAATTCTGTACGCCATTTGAACAACAAACTACTCTCCAAAGGTTGTTAAACTCAGTCTTCAGGAGTGGGGGAGCTCGTTATATGGCTAAAAATGGGATTAAATCGGGACCGTTCAAATCGGACACGAATCTTAAAGCTCAGGGGTAAAACGGTAATTTCACCTACAAACGGGTCTGAAATGGGAACTGGATCTTTCTTCAAAGCCCAATAACCCATAAACGGATCTGCCTTACTGGGTACGGGTCCCAACCCGTTATAAACCAGTTCAGAAGGATAAAGAAGAATTCAGATTCATAATTATCCCTAAGAAGTGATCTTAACCGCTTCCATCCATTCACACCGGAAAGTAGAGATATGTTCTTATCTCGAAATGGATCCCTAAGGTGACTATAAAAACCCCTCTCCCCCCACCATAACAAGGTAATCAATCTCTTTCCAGTTAAAGCTTTCTCTTAATCATTCAGATTACTGACAAGAGCATCGGAGGGTGCGTCGCCGGGATTCGTCCCGGTGTTTCGCACTTTTTGCAGGTCAACGACAGCGGCAAGAAACCAGTCAACACATTGGTGAAGGTCAAAAGGTCAACAGGTTTTCTTTATTGTTTTCTCCAAGAATCCACAAATACATCTGCTTGCTCCCACACCAAAATCAGCAGCAACAGCAATGACAGCGGTACCTTCTACAATGTTGATCCTCCTGGGGCTGGGACAGTTGCCAGCAACATGGTCGTATCCCTTCATTTATAGAACTTAGAGAGAGGATCGATATTAGAGTAGTCTTTTTCAGTATTCTTACCCGTGTTGTCAATTCTAGGTGGATAAGAATTTGAAGTAGGTTGGCTTGGGTATGACTTGTTTGGGTACTGAGAAGTGGGATCAGTGAAGGTCATTCTAGAGGAATGATCTCTCAAATTGCTGGACTTGTAGGGGGAACTTGCTTTCAGGGAATCTATATCGAGGACAAGGGCATAAGTCATTGCTAAGAGCATCCACAGTGGTTTGCTAAATACTCAAAATTTAGAAATCCATTTAGAAAACCGACGTGCAGTGGTTTGCTAAAAACTCAAAAGTTAGAATAGGAATGCTAAAGTTAGAAGTCTGGATAGAAGATTGCTAAATATAGAAGACAGATGATGATACTCCGTTTATGGCCTTGGACGGATGAAGATCATCCGTTCTTTATTTTCTTTGATTTTAAAAAAAAAAAGTTAAAACTGAGCAAACGGATGAAGATGATCCGTTTGGCTCAGTTTCTGACTTTTTTTTATTATTTTTTTAATTTTTTTTGATTTTGTTATAATATAAAACCCAAAAAAAAATTCAAAAAAAAAAAGCCAAAACCATCCAAACGGATGATGGTCATCCGTTTGGAATGGTTTGACTTTTTTGTTGACTTTTTTTTTTTTTTTAAATCACCGATAAGTATTATAAAAATTTATAAAAAAAAAAACTAAAAACGGATGATGTTCATCCGTCTACTTAAATTTTAGGATTTTGACCACTGCAGCGAACTACTCTGATTGCTATTGCTAAATGCTATTTTTAGCAATGAGAATAGCAAACGACTGTGGATGCTCTAAGGAGTTAATGTTTCTATAAATTAGCTCGTTCCTAAGATCAACTCGTAGTCCAGCTCTGAACCTAGAGAGAGTTTGTAATCTGCTCTCTTTACCTAAAACATTGCATCGAATGAGGAAGTCATCGAATTATCCACATACTCTTGGGTGAATTTACTTCCCTGATAAAGTTGATTCCACGAATCAAGCATTCGAGTATGGAATGATAGTGGCACATATCTCTCAGTGAGCTTCTCTTTCATGGTCTCCCAAATGGCTATGGGTGTCAGGCCTCGGTCTCTACGGACGTGTTCATGATTGGTCCCACGCTATTGAGCTTTACCAGTCAATTTCATTAATTGTGGCAAATTTAACCTTCAGGGCTTCACTCAGATCAAACCACACGAAGTAGTAATCCATGGCACAGATCCAATTGAGATAAGCTTGGGGTTCCATATGTCCTTGAAAGTAGGGAACGTCAGTCTTAACATTCTTCTTGTATTATTCATCAGGATCACGACCTTGACGTCGGTCGCCACGGTTATTCCCTTGAGGGATCTAACGATGAAGCTCAGGGGCAACATTTTGACTTAATTCCACTTTCTCAAGCCTCTGTTTGATATTGGCAAGAGTTGCTTGAATGGCAGAGAGGGTAGTGGAAATATCAGAATTGTCCATTTCAGTTCAAAGATGGGCTCGCTGAATTCTAGGGGTCATGGTGACGTGCGTTTGCTGAAATCTAGGGAAACATATCCTGAATGCACCTAAGTTTTATATATATATATATATATATATATATATATATATATATATATATATATATATATAGGGGGAGAGAGAGAGAGAGAGAGAGTAGCCTTCGGCTGTGCACTCCTCTAGTGCACATGGCTGTGTGCACTCCTCCTCCGCCGTTCGATCTGGCGCTTGATCAAGATCGCGATCGAGCGGCTCTGCTCATCTCACGTTAACAGAGGGGTAGTTTGGGAATTTCTCCTACCCCTCTGTTCGCTCTCTTTACTCTCCTTCTCTCTTTCCTTCTCATCGAAATCTCTTCTCATCCCCTAATCGAAACCAGGTCTTTTCCTCCCCCAAATCTAAACCCAAATCTTGACGAAATCCCTAAATCGAAACCTTACTCTCTTAAATTGAAACCCTACTCTCTCTCTCTCTCTCTCTCTCTCTCTCTCTCTCTCTCTCTCGAATCAGACAAAACCCTTCTGTCAAAACCCTAGTTCCGAAACCCATCGCTGCTCTTTCATTGTTGCTCGACCAGTCACTTCCAATCATCTCTGTTCCTCATCGACTCTCTCTCTCTCTCTCTTTAAACCCCCATCGACTATCCCCTCCAACTCCACCAATTCGGGAATTCGAAGATACCCTAGCTCCGTAACCCATGATGCTCCTTCACTGTTGCTCGACCGCTCTCTTCCTCTTTTCTATTGCTAATTTTTTGAAAAACTCTTCGTTCCCAACGGCAAGTTCAGTTCAAAATTTTCAATGAAGACTCGTTGTTCCCAACGGCGAGGACATTTATACTAGACTTTCTGTTGGGAATAGCGAGTTTAGTTCAAAATTTTGAAAGAAGACTCGTTGTTCCCAATGGCGATGACATTTATACTAGACTCGCTGTTGGGAATGGCGAGGATGTAGGAAATTTTACAGAGAGTGAAACATTCTGTTGGACTTAGTGAATTTTCGAAAAAAAAACTCTATAGAATTTTTTTTTGAACTAAACTCGTCGTTCTCAACAGCGAGTCTAGTGTAAATGTCCTTGCCGTTAGGAATAGCGAGTTTTCAGTGAAAATTTTGAACTAAACTCCCTGTTGCCAAAAGCGAGTCTAGTATAAATGTCATCGCCGTTGGGAGCAACGAGTCTTCATTGAAATTTTTTGAACTGAACTCGCCATTGGGAACGACGAGTTTCTCAAAAAGTTAGCACTAAACTCGCCGTGTTCCAATGGCGAGCATAAAACAACTAAACTCACCGTTGGGAATGACGAGTTTAGTTGTTGAGTCCACAAACACAAATACTTTGGCAACTGTCCTATAAGTGAAAATATTTTCAAAAAGTGGCATATAAGAAAAAAAAATTCGGATTTGTATGAGTTTGGATTTGTATTTGTTTGAGCTTCCAAAATTAAATAATACAAATAGAAGGAATATACGATTGAGCTTCAATCAATAATAACAAAATAATTATAATATAGATTGAGAATTAAATATGGTTTACAAAATAAATAATTTAGACAAATTATAGAATGGACTAGGATTGAACTCCATAATATAAAAAAGAAATCAATAATTTATAGAATGGCTAAAATAAAAATAGTTGCAATAATAATAGATAGAGTTTCAATAGGAGAATCAAAAAAAGAACATCATACAAAATAATAATAATAATAATAATAATTTAAGGGAAGGAAAATTTTAAAAAGAAATCAAATCAAAAAAGTACGTTGAAAATTTTTGTACAGTCAAAAACGGGGGATACACTTTCCACGCTATATTATTAGGGAGCTAGTTGTTGCCACTGCAATAGTGACTATTATTCCCATCAGCGGCCTCTGCATTTTGAGGTCGCTAATGAGAATAACGGTCACTTCTAAAAAAAGTTAATTTTTTTTTGTTGCTGCTATTTCCATTAGCGAATACAATATATATGAAGTTGTTGATGGGAATAGAGACATTGTCTCAATTATATTGAGATACTTGATCACACACACACACACACAAAAACTTGAATTTTTTTATAGGTCAATGTTGGGAATAACGACATCTCTATAATGACCAAGAATTTCAATATGATTAAGATAAAGGTCACTATTCCTATCAGAAACTTCATATATACTGTAGCCGTTGATGGGAATAGCGACAACATAAAAAAATTTCAAATTTTCTAATGAATGAAAAGAGTTTGAGAATTATCCTACTTTTTCAAATCGTTTAAAAACTTGGCTAGTACGGTAAAAAGTCTGTTCTAAATTCCAATAGGCCAATAGGGGTTCCACCTTTTCCCTAAAAAAAAAAAAAATTCCAATAGGGGCCACAGACCACACTAACTTCAATCCAACAGCACGCGCATAGCCCGTGCCAAATTTTAGCACATAAACCACACGTAAAAAAAGGTCAAACATGAAGAAAAACTAGGCCGAAAAATAAAGTTGGAAGCAGTGTTGGGTTTCGCTCGTGAGATCCACGACTCGTTTTTTAGCTTTTCGAAATCGCCAAGAAATAGAGAGAGAAAGAGATGAGGAAGAAGCTTGGCACTCGATTCCCTGCGGTACGTAATCGATCGATTTGAGTTGTAGATCTGCTTTCCTTGTTCAATTTAGGTAGTGTTGTAGACATTTGATTTTTTGAGGTTGTAGCTGATTGCTTGGGAAATTTAGGGTTGGGTTGTAGGCGCTCTGCTGTATTTTGTAATTTTTTTTAATGTAAAAGGTGAAATCTTGATGTGAAAGCAGCAAAAGCTGCAATTTTTGCTTTTGGATTGGGTGCTGATAGGAATTTGGTGATAGGATTTTTAGGATTTGAATTCCTTTCGTTGCTAAATGTTGGGTTGAAATCTGAAGTGTTGAATTTGATCCATAGGGTTTTATCAGTCCAAAATTATCATGTTTGATTTATCTCTTATTATATTAAGTAAAGTTGAAGTGTGGTTTGAAAAAAGATAAATAATTTTATCCAGGGTGTTGTTATTTGTAGTTAGAGGCACTTCTAGGATGATCGGAAACCTTACTCTTTCTCAGTGTATTCTTTGCCTTATGGATACTGAAACTCTACTTGCATGACGACTAATAGAAAGTGGAAATAGATACAAGGAGGATATAGATACAATGTTGCAAAATTTGAAGTGTTTGCCTTTAATCGCCGTTAAATTACTGCTATTTGAAATGTGTTGGTGACTGTTTTCGTTTTAACCCCCATTTCCCCAATTTTTTACAACCCTCCTTACAGACATCTGAGTAGAAACATGCGTTCAGACATTCATACAAGGAGGATATAACTTTTGAGAATGGCTATCCTGTATGTATCTGTTTATGTGGCATCTTGAGCTGGATGAACGAAGAAATGTAATTAATTATAGTATTCAAACTTGAAATTTCAAAGACTTCATTGCAAAATTGTGAAAACGGAAAATGAATCTCAATGTTTGTTTTGTAGCATAGCTGTTAAATATGTTACGGTAAAGATGATCTTGCTATAAACTGAAGCAAATATCGTAGACATGTTTTTCTGTAGTAAATTCTGAACACAAGCAGACATGAAAGAATGGACATGTTTCTCAACTCTAAATCTTATCCTCTATTTCCTTAAGCTATGGTTCACAGGATACTGAGATGCTTCCCTACAAAACAAAAAATCTTCATTTGGACGAATATAAGAAGATCCTTGTAGAATTGGTAGTGGTCTAATCATTTGATGGTTATTCAAGACCTAAGCAGTTAAAATCCTCGATTACGCCCGATTAATTCCCGATTAATCGCTAATTGGAGGCTAAGCGATTAGTTTTTTAGCGATTTATAATATTTCAATAGTTACCGATTTAATCAGGTATAATCAGCCGATTAGTGGTTAATCGACCGATTTTAAGTGGCCGATTAACCGATTAAATTCCCCCCCGCCAATTTTCATACTCGTTTGCATTATTTGGGTTCAATCCAGCCCAAACTCAAATCCAAATTCACAATCCAAGAAAATTCAAGCCTCTTCTAGTCTTCGCACAAATTCAAACCCGACATGTCGCCGCTCTTTTCTTCTTCCTCGCGCAAACCTAAATTCAAACTGATTCTCTTCTTCTTTCTCGAGCAAACCCAAACCTGACCTGTTGTTGCTCACCCTGCGCCGTCACATACTTGACGTGGTCTGCATCTGCTGCACCTCCTCCTCTTGCTGCTTACGCTGTTTTACCTCCCCGATTATTTTTATTTGAAGGAACCGACCAGCAAACCTGATCCAACCCACATCCAGAGTCCAAACTCAGCTCAAACCAATACTCTCTTCTTTTTCTCTATAACTATATATTCCTATTTAATAATCTCATAATAGTTTTATGTTAGGATTTAGAGTTACTACATGAGAATTTATATATATATATATATATATATAACGATTTTTCCGATTTAATCCCCGATTATTTTCCGATTAACCGATTAATCACTAATCGCTCCTAGACCGATTAGTTCCAAAAACCGATTTTAACTGCCTAGTTCAAGACATATATGGTGTAATCTCGACAATAAAATGTTTTAGCAGAACATATAATCAGTTAATTTTTTTGTTGTTAATTAGTGCGTACATTAATTTTATTCTTCACCCGTGGTTCACTCAGTGCACATCTAGTTGTTGCTTACATGCATACAGAATATGTTTGTTTAGGTATTTTAATTGACCCTGTCCAATTCATCTTATTTGTAATATCTTTTTCTTAAAGTTGAATTTTCATCAAAGTTGACAGTTTAGTCCTTTAAAATAACCTAGTTAAGTACATCATCCAATTTAATATTTTGTACGATAAGTTGAATTTGTTGTTGACTCTGAAAATTATGTTGCATTTACATTATAATGGATTCCTGTAGTTTTGGTTTGACGAATTGTAAATGGTGTACAACACTGCTGGGAATTTGTTGTCCCAGTGTTCAAATTCCTCTATGACCTTTAAGAGTACAAGTTTGGTTGGGTTAAGTAGGCACCCCATTAGGTCTCTTTTAATAGGTTTTTGATGACTCATTTTTAATATAAAGCATACAAAAAAATTTGTTTGTTAGTGAACCTTTTCTTATATACAATTTAAATATCTGGTATATGCATCCCGGTATCTTTTCACTATCATATCACACACATTACATTGACTTGATTATGCAAGTCTAGGACTGATTGTTCATAATATTGAACACAATCTGATTATTTTACTCTAATTTGTTTTCAGTCCCGAATAAAGAAGATTATGCAAGCAGATGAGGATGTTGGCAAGATTGCATTAGCGGTGCCTCTTTTAGTTTGTAAGTTATGATAACTTCCGAACTTGTTTGCATCCTTGAGTTTCATTCCATGCAAGATTTGGATATTTTTGAATGATCTAATGTTTGGGAAAAAGTAAAAACCAAGCTGCCTCCTGCAGTGTGGTTTCTTTCTTACATCTGGTGAATCGCTGACTAATTTCAACCATCCCTATGTTTGCAAACTCAAGAATTGCACAGTTAATCAATAAATATGGTCTGTTTTGGGGAATTATTTACTATATGAGGCTGTAGCTTGCAGATTGCTACTATGAATATATAATCTAATTTGGGGACAATATTAGTTGTGTGAAAATTAATATAGGAAGTGCTAAAGCTTTGTTGGTTGGTTTGCAGCAAAGGCGTTGGAGTTATTTCTGCAAGATCTTTGTGACAGAACTTATGAAGTTACTCTCCAGAGAGGGGCCAAGACAGTAAATTCTTTGCATCTGTAAGTTGATCTTATAATTCATGTTTAGGTATTTTCTTTTAATAACCTAATAGTTATATGAGACGGTGCTCAATATATGGTGTTCCTCTTTTTTCATATTTTGAAATTAAAATTCTTGCTGTCTTCAGATCATTGTGGTAAAGTGATATGTATAAGCCAATTTTCTTCATATTTGGGGTTCAAGTGCTGTAAATATTACTCCATATTAACTAACTGTTGTTAATTTATTATAAACAGGATATGAATCTTTGACTTCTTGCTAAAACACAGTTACTTTAGACATTTTTTGTTTGTGGTGCGGTGGGTCAAGTGTCACTGAGTCAACCTATGAATAGACTCCTAATAACTGCCGGTCTTGCTATTTGCAATACATGTCAAGTCTTTGATGTCAATGGCCTACTGCATGAAATTCCATTTATTATCATAATTACTTCTGCAGCTTTTAAGAACTTCAGTATCTGATAGAAAGGCCCCTTTAATAAGGGTTAGAGCATCTGTAGTCGTTGAAACTCAAAATTTAGGTATTTGGCATTTAGAAATAGGAAATTTGGTGATACACACCCAAATAAAGAGTGAAGAGCTGAATTGTATAAGTATGTATCAGTTCATATGTAAATAGAGAAAGTATAGAGATTAAAGTGTAGAAGTAAAATGTACATAATATGCACGTGCAATTGAAAGCTATAAATATGAAGAGGGGCAACCCAGTTTTGAGGTATGTCTGATATTGGAAATTAACCTCCTCCATCTTCGTTCTTGATTCTTCTTCTCTGTTATTCTTCTTCTCCTTCGTTTCTTGATTCCGTGAGTTCAGGGTCCCTCTCCCGAACCCAAATTCTCTTCTTCATTCTTCCTATCATCAATTTCTTGTCTCTTGAGTTCTTTAATGGCGGCGATGCGATTTCGAACGCATCATTTGGGTATGAGCTACAGTCGTTTTAACCCAAAATTTGGGTTTTGATTTTAAAAAATAAACGGATGGTAGATGAAGTCTCGTCCCACAAATTTTAAAAAAAAATTTAAGAAGTATCGGACGAGAAATCATTTTCCGTCGGATTAAATTTTTTTTAATTAAAAAAAAAGCATCGGACGGGTTTCCCATCCGAGAATTTTTTATATATTAAGAAATCTTAATTGAATCTTAATTTAGTCCTTATTAAAATTTAAATCTTAATTAAATTTTAATTAAATCCTAATGTGTATGCATAATAATTCTACAGGCCTAATTCCATAGAATTTTTAAACTACATTTGAAAAGAATTGATCATGGAGGGGAAATGATTTCCCGTCCGATAGATTGTAAAAAAAAAAGTAGAGACGAAAGATCATCTTTCGTCCGATACTTCAAAAAAAAAAAGTTGAACGGACGAAAGATGATTTTTCGTTAGCTATATTTTGCAAATTCCCATTTTCCTCTCAAATATAGCCAACTACTGATCTTTTCAAACCCAAAATCTTGGGTATTTGGTCATCGACTGCGAGACTTTTTTTTTTTGCAAAATAGCCAACGACTATTGACGCTCTTAGAGTTGATCAATCAGAGAAGACAGTTTGTGAAAACTGTTTTCACAAAACAATCAAACCAAACGGGTTTTGGGGTTTTGGAAAACAAAAAAAAGAAAAAAAACAACAAACCAAACAGACCCTGGGTATTTGGTCATCGACTGCGAGACTTTTTTTTTTGCAAAATAGCCAACGACTATTGACGCTCTTAGAGTTGATCAATCAGAGAAGACAGTAAATGGGACCCAAGTTTACCCTCCTTGCTGTTATGGATCTGTAGCTTTGGGTTTGTCTCAACCACTCAACCTAACTTTACCCATATCAATTCTTGAAGAATAGCTTTCAAAAACCGATTCTGTATTAATTTCATTTGCTTTACAAATGAAAGTATTGATTATAAATTCTTGTAGCTAACTCTGTATGGAAAGTTCTTTTCCATAATTTCTTTTTATTTTTTGTGCTCTCCAGAAAACAATGCGTGAAGATGTATAGTGCTTTTGATTTCCTAACTGATGTTGTCAACAAGGTACCAGACCTTGGTGGCATGGATCCATACGGAGATGAGAAGGGGGTATCACGTAGAAGGTAAAATACTTATTTACCATTCTTATTTGTCCGCAATCTACATTTCTTATTAAGAAACACCAGTCAACTGATTAGCTGAATCCAATGCTCAGAAAAACATCATCACAAGATGGAGATGAAGAGGCTGGCGAGGAGCTAAGGTCTCCAAAAATGGTAATCTTCTTCCAAATCACATGAAAATATTTTCTGTTTCTTTAATTCTTTGTTTAAGATGAACCAACATTATTTACTATGGCAGGCAATGAGCAGTGCAACTTTTAGTTCAAGAGGGCGAGGAAGAGGGCGAGGACGGGGTAGAGGACGACCTCCTAATATTAGAACAGTGGAGAAAGATAACGATGCTGGTTACATGAAATTAGAAGATGAGAAGGACATGTCCCCAGAGCATGGTGATAACATTCATTCAGGAAATTGTGAAGGCATAGAGAAGGAGAATATTGTTCAAATTCAAAACCCCCCTTCAGTTGTCCAGGAGAAGAAAACAGAAGAATCTGCTGCTTGGCCCGTATCTGATGCCACAGCAAACTTGGGTATAGACCCATCAAGCCTTGTAAATTCAAACATGCACATAGATGAGGATGAAGACTATGATAATGAGGATTAAAGGTTATCATCCTTTGCGTGTAATTTATGCTTCTAACTTAGGAGTTATGCTTGCTCTGTAACTAATTTCACATCATGGTAGCATAAGTTAAATGTACAAGTAGCTAATGGTTTTTAGTCACCTACTTTATCCATCTAGTGAATGCATAAAATGGATCATGGCTGGTAATTATGTGCTTTGTCAAGCGATAAAGATGGCCAAAGGGAAAATGTTACATTGTTGTTCCTGAAATATTATGTTGGTCATGTCATGTACAAATATTTGTACTTCTTTGATTGTTGTTATGTTTATTTTTAATTAATTAAATAATGGTGGAGTATGTGAATCTGTTAGAACTTGACATAAATGCTTCTTTTCGTTTTTTTTTCTCCCTTTTCTTTTTCGTTGAGCATCTTTCTTTGAAAAGCTCTGTTATGTATATTGAAATATGGCTGTAGGTATGTCCAAAGATATTTATCCCCTTAGAGCTATGCATCATCTGTTCTGGAGCTCCCTATCAGTGATGTATAACCAAATGCTGCTGTCATCCCCCCATTAAATCAAACAGTTTCAGACTTTACCAATGCATCATCTGTTATTCATGTTACATCTGCAAAGATATTGATAAGTAGTTAGGCTTAAAATCATAAAGGATTTTTTTGTTTGTTTTCAACTTTAGACATTCATTAGATGATGGGTTCATGTACTCATTACATTTTGGGTTTATGCGCATTCATACAATCAAGCCTCCTTCCATGAGCTTAGGTTTCTAAAAAAAGATACTACGACGATTAAACATGATTGAGAGGTCAATTCCTTGTTGCTAATATTAGACTACTGCAAAGTACTACCCTTTAAAATTCATGAGGCTGGCTCATACAGAACAAAATACATTCATAAAAATACATTCTGAGAAAAAGCCTTGTGTAATGATGTTAGTTACACCACACAATTACAACTGTAAAGAATTGTTGGATATATAGAAATATTCTTAGTATATGAATAATATTATGGTATAATATTATTCTATAGATAACATGTGTGTTACATGTACTAATTGTATGAATATCGGACCGTGGATTGAGTGGGTAGAGAACCCAGTACCCAAACCAGTATTTATTCTATAAATACTGGCTTGTGATAATAGTCTATGTATTCCAATGTTGATACCGTAGTCTAAAATATTAACCATAATTTCTCTTTTTATTATTTCTCATAATCTTCAACAAGAATCACATATACTCTCAGTTTCTTACATCCGCTCCCATGGAGATCAACGCATTTCCAAAGTACACGTGCTAGAAGTGAAGGGTTTTCATCTTTCATTATTTCATCATTTGCAAATCACAACCATGTTCCCTCATCGTCATGTACAAGAAACTAAGCCCTATCCTCTAAACTGTTTTCCTAGTATTATAATGGTTCATGAGATCAATGCTTCCATTTGAGCTTGGAGCCCAGATAGTGTTTTCTCGTCTACAAAAATGTTCGAATGCATTGGGGGTTCACTGTCCATGTTACTTCATTTCACAAAACGCACTTCCATCTAAGCTCATCCATGTTTCATCTCCACCTTCTGAACTCCCAGCATATTCTGCAGCTTGACTGCTTTTCATCCCTTCTCGGATGGCATCCAATGTTCCTGCTGTTAACCTGGCATCTGCAGATGAATTCCAATTTTGTCAATAGTACCACCATTTTCCTTCAAAAAGACCCAAGAAGCTCCTATTTTCGGCTCAATTTTTTTCCTTAAGCATTCTAAAGCGCTTCCTCACAACTCATACAAAATGAAGGAAAGTTTCACGCCCAACAGGTATATCAGTACAATTAATCTCATTGAGAATGCGGTGTTTCAAGTGTCAATGTCACAAGTTGTACCACGGCATCGTATGAAATGTAGCAGAACTCATTGATGGGGCTAGAAAAGTGAGATCCTACAAAACAAGAGGAACAAACATCAACATTTTTCCAATCTCACCATTGTCCACTGTGAGAGCCACACTTTATTTCAGCCATGTATTTCATCATCTTTATAATTGTAACACCCGTTTCCATTTATACCAAAATTTTCCTACCCGTTTCCATTTATACCAAAATTTTTCTGTATTTCTGTATTCCAATTAGGGGTGTCAAAAAATACCATATTGAATAAAATAATTTTGGGAAAAATAATTCTTATTCTTCTTGTTGTTTTATTTCTTTACTGTATATATATATATATATATATCTATATAATAAATTACAAAGAAAGCTATCAAGTGGCTCACAATCAATCCCTTACAAAATCAAAGGTTCATATCAAATCTCACAAAACACATTTTCCCTCCAAAAATTCAAACCCAAAAATCAAGTTTTTCCTTCTAAAAACTCATTACTTTATTACTATCTCTCTTCTCTCTTTACTTTTTCATATTTCTCTCTTTCTCTCTCTCTCTCTCTCTATCTCTCTCTCATTCTTTCTTTATTTACTTAGAAATTTAGATTTTAAGATTTCGGTATTGTAAATTTTCAGAATTTTTAATAGCAAATATCTCTTCAACAATTAAATTTCATTATTTTCCACATTTAAAGTTCTAAAAAGTTAGATTTTATACCCCCATTTATAATTATTTTTCAACATATACTAATGGAAACATAGACTTTTATTTATAACTAATTATTGTCATACTATTTAAACTTGAGCTACATAATTATTGATTTACTGTTTACATGGTTTTTCGTGTTTTGTATCGTTCCGAAGACGTGCCGTAGGCACGTGCCCACGGGCAAAACTAGTATATATATATATATATATGAATTACATTCTTGGAGAAAAAGAAAAGAGATTGAGAGAAGATTAGGGAGATAAGAGATTTGGGGAATCTGTTTCCTATATATTAGGAAACAGAATATACAATTACTATATTTCAACACTCCCCCTCAAGTTGGTGCATAGATATCGAACATGCCCAACTTGTCAACAAATTTTCAGAAGAGCCGAGTCGAAACAGCCTTGGTTAGGATATCTGCGAGTTGATCTTCTGACTTCACTTTGGATATCTCAATAACTTTCTCATCTAATTTTTCTTTGATGAAGAATCTGTCCACCTCTATATGTTTCGTCCTATAATGCTGAACTGGATTAGCTGCAATATCATACGCCGCTTGACTGTCACAATACACCTTCATAGGTTCCTTTGGACCATAGCCTAAGTCCTGCAACAAGAGTTTCAGCCATAAAGCTTCTGTTATACTTAAAGCTACTCCGCGATACTCAACCTCTGCACTAGAGCGTGCAACAACATTTTGCTTCTTGCTCCTCCATGTAACTAAATTTTCTCCAACAAAGGTGAAATATCTTGAAGTGGAGCGCCTATCGATTGTAGATCCTGCCCAATCAGCATCAGTATATGCCTCAATCTTCAAGTGTCCATGTTTCGCAAATAAGACTCCTTTTCCTGGGGCTGATTTAATGTATCTCATAATTCTCATTACCATGTCCATATGTTGTTCCCGAGGTGTATGCATAAACTGACTTATCACACTTAAAGCATATGACAAATTTGACCGTATATGTGCAAGATATATTAGTCGTCCAACAAATCTCTGATATCTTTTCTTATCACAAGGCACTTGATCAGCTTCGTTGCATAGTTTCAGTCCTTCTTCCAACGATGTACTAATCAGTTGACAAGCGGACATTCCAGTTTCCTTCAATAAATCCAGAGCATATTTTCTTTGAGAAAGAAATATCCCATTTCTTGAGCCAGAAACTTCAATACCAAGGAAGTATCTCAAAGGACTAAGATCTCTCATTTCGAACTCTTGTGACAAGTAGTTCTTTAATGCCTTCATTTCCTCAGGATCATCTCCAGTTACTATCATATCATCAACATAAATAATGAGAGCAGTAATTTTACCTTTTTTCCTTTTTAGGAATAAAGTATGATTAGAATTACTCTGATAGTATCCGAATGTCCTCATTGCTTTTGTAAATCTCCCAAACCAGGCTCTTGGCGACTGCTTCAGTCCATACAATGCTTTCTTCAGACGACATACTTTGTTAATGTGTTGGACTGGTCTGTTCGACCCTGGTGGAAGATCCATATAGACTTCTTCTGTCAATTTTCCATGCAAAAATGCATTCTTCACATCAAATTGCTCCAACGGCCAGTCAAGATTGGCAGCAAGTGTCAGTAAGACTCGAACAGTACTGAATTTTGCCACTGGTGCGAATGTATCTTCATAATCAATTCCATACGTTTGAGTGTACCATTTGGCAACCGGCCTTGCTTTGTATCGCTCTTTGAACCATCAGACTTATACTTCACTGTATAAATCCATCTGCATCCTACTGGCTTCTTTCCTGCTGGCAGCTTGACTATCTCCTAAGTCTCATTCTTTTTCAAGGATTTCATCTCCTCATCCATAGCTGCTTTCCACCTTGGATCAGTAAGTACTTCCTGCACACTATTAGGAATAGATACAACAGATAACTGATTCACAAATAACTTATTTGATTTAGACAATCGGTGAGTGGATACATAATGACTCATGGGATACTTGACTTTACTAGTGGGATTAGGCTCGTAATTGGATTTTGGGATACCTCTAGTAGTACGGTTTGGGAGTTCTCTTCTTGGAGCTTCGGACAGCGATGACGATTGGTTTCGGGGTTCTGCTGGGAGTAGAGATAGATCTGATGGTACTGGTGGTGGAGATGGTTCAGATGGTGCTGGTGGTGGAGATGGCTCATCTTCGTGGAGGTTCGGTACTGACTGCAGATCTTCGTGAAAATTTTCTTCCTCAACCAAGTCTTCATTCGAGTGATCGTCATTACTTACATCCTGATTTTCTCTCCTTATATCTGATTGTTCAGTTTGAATAGTAACCACTTCATCATAGGCAAGAGTTTGAACTTCACTTCGGTACTCCCCCTGAAGTTCAACCTTAGAGGAAAAATACATCTCATCTTCATGGAACACAACATCCATAGTCACAAACATCTTTTGAGTTGGTGGGTGATAGCACCGATACCCTTTCTTATTCTGTGCATATCCTACGAAAACACAGCAGACAGCTCGAGGAGTTAACTTATTGCGTTCATATTGATGAAGATAAACAAATGCAACACACCCAAACACACGAGGTGGTAAGTTGACGACTTTTGGTGCATTCACAGCTTCAGTTAATGCTTGAAATGGTGTGAGGAAGTTTAGAATTTTAGAGGGAACTCGGTTGATTAATTATGCAGCAGAAGCAAGGGCTTCTCCCCAATAAATGAGTGGCATATTTCCATGAATGAGAGAAGCACAGACCACTTCGAGCAAGTGTCTTTTTTTCCTTTCTGCAACCCCATTCTGTTGAGGTGTATACGAGCATGTAGTCAGATGAACAATTCCGTGTTCCACCAAATATTATTGCAGATTTGAACTCAGGTACTCTCCACCATTATCACTCCTAAGAACTTGAGTCTGTGATTTATATTGAATCATAACATGCTTGTAAAATTTTTGAAACAAACCACTAACTTCACTTTTCGACTTCATCAAACAAATCCAGGTCATACGGGTACAGTCATCAATAAAGGTCACAAACCATTTGGCTCCTTCAAATGTAGTGGTTTTGGATGGACCCTAAATATCAGAATGAATAATCATAAAAGGAAGGGAGCTTCTACTTGGACTTGGAGGAAAAGAGACACGATGACCTTTTGCGAGTTTACACACATCACACCGAAAGGCAGATATATCCAACTTCAAAAATAAACTTGGAAATAATTTCTTCAAATAACCAAAAGAAGCATGCCCTAGACGTCGATGCCACAGCCAAATATCTGATTTCTTCTTCTCATCTTCGGATCCTTCCACACTTAGAGCTTAAGTCAACTTGCTCGAACATTCAGATTCTAAATCCAGGTAATAGAGCTTCCCGTGTCTAACCCCATAACCAATCATCTTGCGAGTTCGAATATCCTTAAACACACAATGTGAATGTCAAAAAACTACAATACAATGTAAGGCAGTGGTTATATGAGCAACAGATAATAGGTTGAAATTCAAGGATGTTACAACTAGGGCAGTATCTAAGGTTAGGTTGTTTGTGAGGTGTATGGTACCCTCGCCAGTAATAGTGGCAGGATCACCATTGGCAGTGGACACAATTGATTTAGTGGATGGTTAAAAATTTTGAACTTGTCTAAAATCAAAAGTCATATGGTCGGTAGCACCCGATTCAATTATCCATGCACTATTCATAACAGAAGCAGAAATATTAAATACTTTACCATCATTACCTGCAGCTGTAACTAATGTAGAGGCTAGTCCAATATTCTTCTTAGCTCCATCAGTTTGTCCCATGGTAGCGGCACAAGAAAACAACGGATCTGATCTTCAGCAGCCAATAGCAAACAGCACAACTTGGCCAAGAACAGCTCAAAGTCTCCAACAAACAGCAAAAACAACAACAATCCAACACCCAAACAGCAACTCCACAGCGAACCAAAACACCAAACACCGAGATCCAAACGCCAAACACAAGATCCAAATGCCAAACACAAGATCAAGATCCCTCAATTCCGTCGATCCACCATCGTTGTTGTAATCTCCCTCAAATGTTCAAACTCTAATTTTGGATCTGAAACTCACGGCACTCTTCAAATACCCAATGTACACCTTCAACCCGTCCTGATTCAGTCCCAACAGGGGAAAATCTTGACGAATCAGATGATTTCCGGGTGATCCTTCTGATCCATGGTGGCATTTAGCTTAGATCTAGCAATAGACTCAAGCTTCGCCTTCAATTCGACCAGCTGTTCGTGCTGGAGATCGGAATCAGGGGAAGGAAACTGGGAGTCAATTTCAAGGAAGCAGCAGATGAAATTGGCGGCGGAGTGGCAGTCTTCGGATTGGAGAGAGGATTTGGCGGAGTCGAAGGAGTGGGATTTGGAGAGGATGACGTCGATCTGGGAGAGGGTGAGGTGGACGCAGGACTTGGTGAGGTCGAGGTCGCGGACCTTGCGGGAAACGTGGTGGGCGAGGTCGGAGGTGGAGGAGAGGGAGGAGAGGAGGAGTACAACTGAGGAGGGCCGCTTGACTGGAGTAGGGCATCGACAGGGTGGCTGTTGACGATCGGAAGAGGAGGGAGTAGTGGGTTTCAGTGGCGGATATCGTGGATGAGGGCATAGTGGTGACGGCGATGGGGTCTGACGGGATCGGAGTCGATGATCGGTGACGGGATCAACAACGAGATCAGATCAAGATGGAGGTGATCAGCCTCCTTCTCTTCTTCTTCACTTGGCCTAGATCTGATTAGGCTCTGATATCATGAAGAAAATAATTTTGAGAAAAATAATTCTTATTCTTCTTGTTGTTTTATTTCTTTACTGTATACATCTATATATATGAATTACATTCTTGGAGAAGAAGAAAAGAGATTGAGAGAAGATTGGGGAGATGAGAGATTTGGGGAATCTGTTTCCTATATATTAGGAAACAAAATGTACAATTACTATATTTCAACACATATTACCGTACCGTACCATTACCATACCAAACATTACCGAAAACTTGGTAATACCGTAGCGAAATCTCAGTATTGTACCATACCGAAATTATATGGTATTGTATTGATACTCAATATTGATACCATGGTATACCGTACCGTGCCAAGTATATTTAATGTATATTTAATTTAAAAACCCAAGCCTAGACCTAGGTCCAGACCCAGTCCCAAGCCTATTTCTTATTTCTTTTTCAATTTTCACCCTAGTACGGTATACCTCTTCTTTAATTCTTCTTCCTTTTTTTCTTCTTTGAATCTAGGGTTCACGCTCTGACGCACACACTGCCACCTGCCTTCTTCAGCACCATCGGCCCTCAAGAAGGATAGTCGACGTCTAAAGCTCCTCTAGCGAAGGTAAAGATCCATTTCTTGAAATCACATTTGTATTTTTGGAGGAAATTTTTCGACGAATTAGGGATATTTAGGGTTTTGTTGGTGTATTAATCTTCTTGTTCTTGTTGAGTTTTCTTGAGATCTTGGGTATTGTAAATTGCTAATTATATTATTTACAAGTAATTAGGAATTTAGGATGTACAAGATCTTTTGATTTGATTTTCCATATGGGTTGGGATGGTGTGGTAATGAGTATTGATTCCATTGAAGGGTTTTTTCACATTGCCCTAAAATTTTGAGCTATATGATAGACTCAGATGTATGTTTGTAGAGAGAGTACAAGTATGATTGAGAGAAGGAAACTTTATAAAATAGATGTAGCTGTTATCATGTTATCACACTTGTTTAAAATTTTTGAGTTGCTTGTTATCTTAAATGAGGTTAAGAAAGCCAATTTAATTTGTATTTTGGTATGATCTATGAATTATTTGTCTCTCAGTCAAAAAAATATTAGAAATTTAGAATACAGATGACATAGCAGTCAAAAAATGTGAAGAATAAAGACACTTATCTAGTAAATCTTTGTTTTATTTATTTTCCGCAAGCATAATTTCATCTGAGTTGGTAAAATTTTTGATTAACTTATTTTATGTCTTATGTTGGACATTGTAAATGTTTCTTGATTGGTTTTTAATTGCTTTCAACTGCATTTAGGCTCTAAACTGAATCTATCTTGTTGACATTATGGAAACTGTAGACACATATGTCATTTTCTCCAATTTATGTGCTTAAACTGGTTACCTAATGTATTTTGACTTGCATGGAGATAAATTTAGGGGATGATTCTGGAGGAAGACATGCTGTCGCGGCTGTGGCCCCGCCAACTCATTTTCCTGCAACTTATCAACACCTCGGGTGTAGTCGAGCATTAGCCTCACCCTTAACTTCAGATCAGATTAAATGTAACAAACTGTGCATGAAATCCTAAATGACATCGTACAAGTTCTTGCATATCATATGATTTTGTTCAACCTTTCTGTCATTGATTAATAGGTATGGATATCAGCAGAAGTGGCAGTGCCAACAGAATAGGAATTCAGGTCATCTCCATGGAAAGTGAAGGTGTCTTTTATGATGACCTACAACTGAGCTGGGAGGAGAGATCAAGTAACAAACGGGCAAACGTAATAAAGAGCAACAGTGAGACCGTGATTCTGAATAGATGAAGATAGAGAGCTGAAGAGGCTACGGTATGGTGAAAGCCCTAATGGTGAAGGGCATACTAGTACTAGTTATGGGGAAGGAGATTTAACAGCAAGGTTGTCTGCAAAAATTCATCCTCTGTTTCCTAGCTTCTTAAGTGATTAGCATAGAGATTCCAAGGATGAAGTCAATCTTAAACTGTAGATGGTTTGATGATCAGGTAATTCCATATTTCATATCATCTCTAACACCCACTCCTTTCATTATTTCTATGTCTATTAATTTTGATATGCTTGTAGTGATTCTAAATTTCTAATAACAATGAGTTGTTGACTCTTAGTTTGGTGTGCACAAAACGTGTCTATAAATACTACTCCCTCCGTTTCACTTTAAGTGATATTTAGGGGTTTTTTTCTTGTTTCACTTTAAGTGATATTATCCAATTTTTTTCCTTTTTTTTCCAAGAACACCCTTATTTATGTTGAAGTTTTATCTTAATTACTCATCTTAATCCTATCAACTATTTTTAGAAAATTGTAGTTTCAAGTTTCTAGATTTTATTTTCTCCAAAAATTTAATGCAAACTCCCCCTCACCTACTACTTGCAACTCTATATATTTTCCAAATCAAAAGTACTACTCCTACACTCTTCCTTAATCTGTGTGCAATTACTCCTAGTAATTAATCATAGAGACTCATTAATAAGGGTATAAAGGGAAAAAAATATTTATCTCACCCTTCCTTAATCTGTGTGCAAAACTCCTAAATATCACTTAAAGTGGAACGGAGGGAGTAATAAGTTTAAATTGAGTTGTTAAGATTTTCAAGATCAAATAATATCAATAAGACATCCAAAAGAGATTCAAGAATATTCAAAGAAGGAAAGTAATAAAGAAAGATTGCAAAATCAAGCAAAAGAAGAAGATATTCAAAAAGATCACATGATTGATTAGTGTCCAAGAAAGCTATCAAGACCAGTTGCTATCATTCTATATTTGTGAGATTTTATCTGTATTTAATTGATTGGTGATTGATTAGTTTTTGGTAAGAATATAAAGTGGATTCGTTATGAACAACGCGATAACGGTCGATCGCACCTCATGACGGTCAACCGCATCGCAGTCGACTGCACTTCACAATTACATAAGAGGCAGTCGACCCTTCATCTCTCAACTTTACGTCAGCGAGATGAATGGTCGACTGCACCGTAATTGCGGTCGACCAAACTTTGCGCTGTTCACATTTTTGGAATGTATCGTTTCTATTTTTTATTGATACACTTCCCAGCCTACATATTTGGACGAACCCACTGTGCATTCTTCACCTATTACTTTTGAGAAAAATCTTCTGAACTAATCTTTCAACAATCAATCCAAGTGTGTGTGATAATTATTTGTATTCTTCAGTCAGGATTATTAAAGATCTTGAGCTTTTTCTTTTCTTCTACTTCGGTGAGATTGATGGGCCTTGTGTTAGAAGTCGTGTGGGTGTAATAGGTCTCTCGGCCTGAATCCAAGAATCACTGTACACGGGTTTGAGTATAGTGGAACGCTTGTAGCAGAGAATTGCTACAAGTAGGAGGTGTGGACGTAGACCAGGGGGTCGAACCACGTTATATCGCCGCGTCACTTGTGCTATATGTGTTTGCTCTTCTTATCTCTTTTTATTTACTCTGTACTTTAATTTAATTATTTTTAATTCCGCACAATCACCCTATTCACCCCCCCATGGTGATTTACAGTGGTATCAAAGAGAGGTGCTTATTAAAAGCTTAAAAGCTTAAGCAAAAGGTCCAATGACTGAAATCCCTCTTCCCAAAAACTTGTACTCATCGGAGCCATTCGTCTTCAATGGGACAAGTCTTACACGCTTACCATTTTTTGATGAAAAATGTTATGATGTTTGGAAATTTTGTATGTCTCATTTTCTACAGATGCTTGGAGAAGAAGTATGGAATGTGTGCATTAATAAGATAGACATTCCGATTAGCGACGGAAAGACAGTTTTCAAAAAAGCAGAGCTAGCACTCTAGACGGAAAATTCCAAAGCTATGACGACTCTCTATGCAGGGTTGAATAATGAAGAACTAATGCGATACGGGCGAAACTGTAAAACAGCATACGAGATCTGGAACAACATGCTGAAGCGGCATGAAGGAACCGCCTCTGAGGTAAAAGCTAAAGTAAATTTATGTTTTTATAAGTTTGATGTATTTCGTATGTTGCCAGGAGAAAATGTGGATCAAATGCTCGCCCGCTTTGATATCATTGCCCACGCCAGAGTGGGATATAATGGTTGTTGCAATGAGGGAGACCCTTGAAGAAAAGGGATTCAACTACTACACATTCCAAGGAAAGCTGAAGACATACGAGATGGAGGTGACGGAAACCAAAAGATACAGACGAAACATCCGGATTGAACCAAAACCAAAGAGAAAGCCATTGCACTGAAAGCAGAAAAATCTCGACCATCAAAAGCAGATTCAGACCGTGAGTAGTTAGACGAAGATATCGCCCTATTGACCAAGCAATTTCGTAAGTACCTCAAACATAAAAAATATGGCAAGAACTAAGAAGAAAGAGAGAAGGATAAAGATGACGTGTGCTACAAGTGCAAGAAGCCTGGACACATCCGGTACAAATTGTCCTGTCTCACAGGATAGGAATAAGGACTACTACCGCTCAAACCCGGGCCTAAAAAGAAGACGTTGAAGGCAACATGACTAACTCAGATTCAAGTAAGGAAGAGCAAGGTTACAACGATGTCGGTTTCATGGCTCTTGGGAATGGTAAGGTGCAATCACCATCTCAAGAAGAGGTAATCGAAGAACATACTTATGATGAGCTAGTAGATATGTGTAATGGATTAAAAGACTATGCTAAGAAACTGAGTCGTGAGCTAAGGCAATATAAACAAATTTCAAATGAAACACATGACACTTGTATCCCTAAAAATCAAAAACTGAAAAATAAAAATGCTTTGATCATAGAAAAATTCGAGTCATTTAGAAAAGATCATGATGTATAGCTAAAGAAAAATGAACTTTTAAAACAACAAATTCAAGAATCCTTAGCAACACATGATGAACACTTAAGAAAAATTCATGAGAAATCTGTTTATATAGCCAAACTTACAGATGATTTAAAAGAATGCAAAAGAAAATTTGATGAGTTAGTAAAAGGATGTAATGAAGCTCTTGAACAAAATAGAATACTTGATGCTACACTAAACACTCTTCGTTGGAACACAAAAGAGGATGAGATGACTAGAAAAAGACTTTGTAAAAGAATAATTGAGCTTGAAAAAGTTGTAGAAAAATATGAAGGGCCCAGTTACCTTATTACAATAAATTCAAGATCCTATCACGATAATCGAAAGCTTGGTTACGAAGAGCCAATACACCATCAAAAATTTAAATCATCATGTCATACACACTTGCACAATCACCAACATAATCACAAACCAACTCAAAACTAGGCAAGCGTGCATGACTCAAGACATAGTCGTATTACATGTCATTACTGCTGTAAACTAGGACATATTTCTTATAACTGTTCATTAAAAAGGAATACTAATTTTGTGTGGATAAGAAAGAATGTAAATGCAGGTTCAAAACAAACTTGGGCACGCAAAATTATACCTTCTAATCTTGATGTAGGTACCTCAGCGTATCAAGACTAAAGATCAGTGGTACCTTGATAGTGGATGCTCAAATCATATGACAGGTGACAGCAGATACTTTACATCACTATCAAGGGAAAAAAGGGAAGGACAGCATCTTTGGAGATAATAGCACTGGTCAAACCATTGGTAAAGGTAAAATAAACTTTGGTTCCTCATGCTCCATTGAGAATGTTCTATTGGTAAGAGGTTTGAAACATAATTTAATTAGTGTCAGCAAATTATGTGATAAAGGTTACACTGTTACTTTTGATAAAAATACATACATTGTACTAGATAGTAATAAATATTGTTTACTTCTTACTAATAGATGTAACAATGTATATGTTATAAATTCTAATGAATTAGCACAAGAAAATATGAGATGCTTTGTCACAAGAAATGAGGATGGTTGGTTATAGCATCGAAGATTTGGACATACGGCCATGGACAATCTCAAAAAACTTGTAACCAAGGAGCATGTGAGGGGGATCCCTAAAATCAAATTTGAGAAAGATAAACAGTGTGAGTCGTGCCAATTCGGTAAGCTAACTAAAAGCTCTCACAAACCCAAGAAAATAGTATCAACTTCTAGACCCCTTGAACTCTTGCACATTAATCTTTTTTGACCATCACGAACACGTAGTAATGGAAGTGCATGATATGACTTTGTAATTGTTGATAATTATAGTAGATTTACTTGGATTGCCTTTTTGCCACAAAAAGATGACACATTGTATGTGTTTCAAAAATTCTGTCGTAGGGTGGAAAATGAGAAAAGCCTCACCATTGTTACTATTCGTAGTGATCATGGTGGAGAATTTCAAAACGAACTCTTCACATCATTTTGTGACAAAAAGGAAATAAAATATGAGTTCGCTTGTCCTCGCACTCTCCAACAAAATGGAGTTATTGAAAGAAAGATCGTTCTCCTCAAGAAATGGCCTAAACAATGCTTAGTGAAAAAGATTTACCTAAATCATTTTGGGCATAGGCTGTCAATACAGCATGTTATACTTAACCAATTAATCATTAGGAAATATCTTGAGAAAACACCTTTTGAACTATATTATGGCAAAATCCCCAACTTAAGTTACTTTCACGTCTTCGAATGTAAAGTGTTTATTTTAAACACTCTTGATAAATTGGGAAAATTTAATCGTAATAGTGATGAAGGTGTATTCTTAAGATATTCTCTAAGTAGCAAAGCATATCGTGTATTTAATAAAAGAAGGTGCACAATTCAGGAATCCATTGATGTTATTTTTTATGAAACAATCCCTACACCCAAAAAATATTGCATGTTGTTGATGATGATGAGACAGGTGTTTGGATTGAAAAGAAACAGATTCACATTGAAGAAGACCTAAATATGAATGCTCAAAATCAAAAGTCTCTTCAAGATGAAGATGCATCCAAATTGCAAATAGAAGAGATGTCTGCATAACAAATTGATGCCATGGAAGATGAACATGTACAACATCAAATTTCCACAAATGAAAGATACCCCGCATGAAAAATCATATCTAGCCATCCACCAACTCTTATACGAAGTGATCTGTCAAAAGGGGTAACTACTCGCACACAAGCTCAAAATTTCATGTGTTTTTCCGCCTTCGTTTCTATACTTGAACCTAAAAATATTAAGGAGGCCTTGCAAGATAATGACTGGATCATTGCAATGCAAGAAGAACTTAATCAATTCGAAAGGAATCAAGTATGGAGACTTGTTCCTAGACCCCACAGTAGAATTATACTTGGAACTAAGTGGGTGTTTAGGAACAAATTAGTTGAATCTGGCACAATCACTAGAAATAAAGCCCGTCTTGTTGTACAAGGTTATAACCAACAAGAAGGTGTAGATTTTGATGAAATTTTTGCACCTGTTGCACGGCTAGAAGCCATTTGTATTTTACTTGCTTTTCCTGCTTATATGGATTTTACTCTCTTTCGAATGGATGTCAAAAGTGCATTTTTTAAATGGTTTTATTACGGAAGAAGTTTATGTTGCACAACCACCGGGATTCACTGATCCCACACACCCAACCATGTATTTCGTCTTGATAAAGCCATGTATGGTTTGAAGTAAGCTCCTCGTGCTTGGTATGAACGACTGGGTTCGTTTCTACTTCGCATAGGCTTCTCAAAAGGAAAAGTAGACACTACACTATTTATAAGACATGTTTCTAAAAATATTTTAATCGTTCAAATTTATGTTGATGATATTATATTTGGATCCACTAATGAAAATCTTTGCAAGGAATTCTCAAAGCAAATGCAGGATGAGTTCGAAATGAGTATGATGGGTGAACTAACTTATTTTCTTGGGCTTCAAATACAAAAAAAAAATGATGGCATCTTTATAAATCAATCCAAATATGCAAAAGAACTAGTCAAAAAGTTCGGACTTAAAAATGCAAATGCTTACAAAAAACCTATGGCCACAACTACGAAGCTTTCTGAAGATGAATCTGGTAACAATGTTGATATTTCTACTTATCGAGATTATGTCGGTAGCTTAACAGATAGAAAAAGCACTAGTGGCACATGTCACTTCTTGGAAAACTATCTTGTCTCAAGGGCATCCAAGAAGCAAAACTCTGTAACTCTCTCAACTGTCGAAGCTGAATATATCGTTGCAGGATCCTGTTGTGCGTAGGTATTATGGATGAAACACACTCTAGATGATTACAAGGTATTTTTTTTTATCACATTCCAGTTAAATGCGATAACACTAGTATTGTTCTTATGACAAAGATTTCTGATCAATACAGCCGCACAAAAAACATTGATATTCTGTATTGTTTTATTAAAGACCATTTTCAAAAAGGGGATATTATTCTTGAATATGTTTTCACTGATTCGCAACTTGCTGATATTTTTACCAAACCTTTAGATAAAAAACGATTTCATTTTTTGAAAGGAGAATTGAATGTTATTTATATTTCAGCTTGAAAATGCATTCTGGTCGACTGGATGGGTGATTGTACGCCTGTAAGGGTGTACGGTCGACTAGGTGGTCAACTGGCACACTCTCGGTCTTCGTTTTGTTTTATACTCTGTTTTCAAAATATTGGCTTTCAGTATTTGCGGTCGACCGGCTCACCATCTGTCTTGCGGTTTGTCTCTACAAGATGTGTGGTCGACCGTACTGTCAATCAATTTGCTCTTGGGTTATTTTTTGACTTTTATGCTTAATTGGTGTTGAGGTTGACCGTGCGATCGACCACGTCTTTTTCAAAATTATTATATTTCTCAATACTAATCTCAAGTTTTGTTTCGCTTAATGAATGTTTTTCACATTTACAAATTGCTTTTGGGGGAGTATGTTCTCCATGTCTCTTTTACCCCCTATTGGTGTGTTCCAAAAAAGGGAAGAATATTTTTATGAATCTTATGAATGTTTTTTAACACTGAAAGTAAATATTTTTTCTATCTTCTATGGAGTATTGAATTAAGAGGGATTATTTGTATTTACAAATCTCTCGTAAAAGCTCTTAAAAGCTCTTTACCTATGAAAATCTGTGTTACAGGAATGATTAAATTCAGGGGGAGTATTTGTATGCCTAATTGTTTAATTTTTACTTTCAATATTCAAAGGCATGTTTTGTTCACACCAAAAGGGAAGATTGTTGACTCTTAGTTTGGTGTGCACAAAACGTGTCTAAATACTAATAAGTTTAAATTGAGTTGTTCAGATTTTCAGGATCAAATAATATCAATAAGACATCCAAAAGAGATTCAAGAATTTTCAAAGAATGAAAGTAATAAAGATTGCAAAATCAAGCAAAAGAAGAAGATATTCAAAAAGAGCACATGATTGATTAATGTCCAAGAAAGTTATCAAGACCAGTTGCTATCATTCTATATTTGTGAGATTTTATCTGTATTTAATTGTGATTGATTAGTTTTTGGTAAGAATATAAAGTGGATTCGTTATGAATAGCGCGATAACGGTCGACCACACCTCATGACAGTCGACCGCATCGCAGTCGACTGCACTTCACAGTTACGTAAGAAGCAGTCGAACCTTCATCTCTCGACATACTCGACTTTACGTCAGAGAGATGAATGGTCGACTATACCGTAATTGCGGTCGACCGAACTATGCGCTGTTCACATTTTGGAATGTATCGTTTCTATTTTTGATTGATACACTTCCCAGTCTATATATTTGGACGAACCCACTGTGCATTCTTCCCCTATTACTTCTGAGAAAAATCTTCTGAGCTAATCTTTCAACAATCAATCCGAGTGTGTGTGATAACTATTTGTATCTTCAGTCAGGATCATTAAAGATCTTGAGCTTTTTCCTTTCTTCCACTTTGGTGAGATTTACGGAACTTGTGTTAGAAGTCCTGTGGATGTAATAGGTCTCTCGGCCTGAATCCAAGAATCACTGTACAAGGGTTTGAGTATAGTGGAACGCTTGTGGCGGAGAATTGCTACAAGTAGGAGGTGTGGACGTAGACCAGGGGATCGAACCACGTTATATCGCTGCATCACTTGTGCTATCTGTGTTTGCTCTTCTTATCTCTTTTTATTAATTTTGCACTTTACTTTAATTATTTTTAATTCCGCACAATCCCCCCCCCCCCCCCCCCCCAAGGGTGATTTACATGAGTTCTCTATGTTGATAGTATAAACTCTATGTATGCTGAAAATTCTACATATATATATATATTTATGTCGAGCTTATTTGTCATTCTTTTTTCATTTATTTGTCTTTTATGTGAATGTTAATTTTTTGAGCTAATTGATGTTCGGTACTACCATGGTAATACCATTACCGTACCAATATTTCGGTATTACCGAACTCGGTAGTACCAAAATTTTGGCACGGTAATGATAGAGAAAATTGTGTACCGAGTACTTCGGTACAGTAGACAGTAGAGCGATGATGGTACGGTATGGTACGGTATACCACCCCTAATTCCAATTATCTATAATCCTTCGGCTCTTTTGAACCCAATTGTACACTAGAATATTCAAACTATTGTTAAAATCTTTTCTAATCAACAATTATATTTATTTCGAATGATTGTATATTTTAACACAAATCTTATTCCAATTTATAAGTTTATTTTAGATTCCTAATTGATGGATTATTTATGTTTTAGCCCAAAAACCAAATCCTATTTTTGTTAAATAATCTTATTATTATTATTATTATTATTATTATTATTATTATTATTATTATTTATTATTATTATTCTTCTTCTTCCTCTTTCCTTGATTGTTTATTAATTTGTGAAAGCCCATAGAACTTAATCTACTTTTATTATTTACTAATTTGAAGCCCCATCATATTTGCTCATATATGTATGTAAAGCCCAATCCTAGTCCACCTATAGTTTATTTAATTATTTTGTAAGCCATATTTAATTTTCAGTCTATACTATAGTTATTTGATCTTATTAACCATTTAAAGCCTAACCTTATATTCCTTTTGTTTGCATTATTTATTAACATATAACTAGAGCTCAAAACCCAAGCCCATAATCCAAACCCAAATTTCTCCAATTGCACAACTCCACTACCCCTATTAAATCTCCACTAAATCTCTAACTAATCTCCCACTAAATTCTAATAATCCCGTAACCCCACAACCCCATAATCTACTCCACTAATCTCCCCATTAACTCATTAACCTAATTAATCACCCCTCCCCCTTCATCTTCTCCTTCTTCGTCTGCTCCTGAAACCGAAATCCATTACCCCTGCTGCCTCCCTCATCCACCGCAAGTCTCTAGCTCCTCTCCTGCCGTTGCCACACCACCATCATGACGGCATCGCTCCTCCATTGCCCCTCACCGCAGCAACCATCATCGAACTCCCCCGGGCCTCGCCGCTACCGAACCCATCGCCACTGTCCCTGAGCGTCACCCTCGCCGACCACCTCCACTCGAGCCACCCACCTCAACGCCCCTATTGCTGCCTCCAACTCCCCATATTCATCTTCTTCTTCAGAAGATGCATCGCTGCACCTCCGAGCCACCCTCATACAGCCCATCGCCACGGTCATCCCTGCACCAGCCCCAAGCTCCCGCCTTACCTGCAACCCTTACTGCTGCACTCCTCGTCAACTGCCGCAGGCTCCTCCTTCTTTCGTCTCATCCCTACCAGCGCCACTGCCTGTGACCTCGCTGTTGGGATTTTGTTCTTCCCTATTTCCAATATCACAATGATCTAATATTTAATCTAATCTCAAATAAAATAAAAAGAATAGAAATCAATAAATATTACCTTCAAGCTTTGATTTCTTGTTTCTTTTTCTCCTTCAATTCTAACTCTAGTTCTTCCTCTCCTTTTTCTTCTATATCCTGGTGGAAGGCACAAGAGAGACGACTAGGTTTTACCCTTGCTCTCATATTTATAGAGGAGATGAAAGCCTAGGGTTAGAAACTTTAGGAAATCCTGGTTGGGATAAAATTACAATACTGTGCACTATGTATTTGTATTTTGCTCCCCAACTAAAATCTACATTATTATTAGATCCCTGTCACAATATAGTTCTACAGGACACCCCTCCTTTACCGATATTCACAAATGCACCCTTGGAATTCGTGATACCACCTCCATGGGTCAATTTGTAACTTAAACCTTGTTTTCACATTTAACCTTTTATACAATCTGACAATAACTCTAAAATTTATTTTTTTTACAAAATAAAATTTTCTATATAATAAAATATTTTTTCTGTAAAATATACTCATGAAATTTTATTGTCAGATTATAACCTTCGTTAAATGAACAAGGGAATATCTTCTCTTTTAGAGATAGAATTCCGTATTACTCATATTTCTAATAAGACACATCCAATGCATCGAGGTATTGATCTATAAGACCTCACTCTTTGATTTATCAAAATGTACGATATTAAAAAATAAGTTCATTATATGCTCAGGATTTAGAGGTCATGTTTATATTGCCTTTAACGATAACACTGTCATGTGGTTATTTACAAGTGTAATCATTCTTTGTTCCATCAATTCGTACTAAACGAACTAGCACAACAAGTTCGAGTCAACCCTCTCTCTTGTTGTGCTACAGTCTGCCAAATAGAATGCTCAGTTCTATTATAGACTGTGAATATGTTTTTTGTGCATAAACATAATTACTATGCAGCATGGACCTTATTGATGCACAATATCAATATTTATGAATAAACCAAAAATTGCTCTATTAATAAAATGACAAATAAATAAATTTATTTCTATCTAATCATATAACCCTACAACTCTCACTTGCACTCACAGTTTAAAGATAAACTTTGAGGGCATACTAACAATCACTCAAAAAATAGCAACCTGATCCCTCTTGGTGACAATTCGGAACTGCTGTATACTAACACATAATCTTTTGTAGCATTGAGATACTTCAATATGTGTTTAACAGCTAACCAATGTTCGAAGCCTGGATCTGATTGATACCTGCTGACCATGCCAACTGCGTAACAGATGTGTGGTCGTGTACAAAGCATAGCATACATAAGACTTCCTACTGTTGATGCATAAGGAACTGATCTCATTTTCTATCTTTTCCCAGCTGTTTTTGGACACTGTTCCTTGGAAAAAGGTATTCCATGTCTAAAAGGTAAAAGACCTTTCTTAGAATTTTGTATGCCAAAACGAACCAGTATCTTATCTATATACGCAGCTTGGGAAAGTCCAATTTTTTTTTTCTGGCGATCTCGAAAGAGCTTAATGCCAGGAATATAACTAGCTTCTCCTAAGTCCTTCATATCAAACTATTTTGACAACCAAATCTTGATCATTGTCATGACTCCTACATCATTACCAATGAGCAGAATGTCATCAACATAAAGAATTAAAAATACCACTACTTTGCCCACAATCTTTTTGTACACACAGTGTTCATCTTCGTTTTGATCGAAACCATAGGACTTTATCTTTTGATCAAAGCACATGTTCCAACTCCTAGATGCGTATTTTAGTCCATAAATGGATCTATCCAACTTGCATACTTTATCCTCTGGGCCCTTAACTATGAAACTATCTGGTTGAGACATGTAAATCTTTTCTTCAAGATGCCCATTTAAGAATGCGGTCTTGACATCCATTTGCCAAATTCCATAATCGAAATGAGCTGCAATGGATAAGAGAGTTCGAATAGATTTCAACATAGCCACTGGCGAAAAGGTTTCTTCATAATCAATCCTTCCTTTTGATTAAAACCCTTTTCCACTAATCATGCCTTGAAGGTTTCAACCTTCCCATTTACTCCTCTCTTTCTCTTGTATACCCACTTGCATCCAATAGGTTTAATATTTGCAGGTGGTTCTACAAGATTCCAGACTTTATTAGAGTACATAAGACTCCATTTCTGATTTCATGGCCTTTTGCCAGAATTCTGAGCCAACATCTATAAGTGCCTCTTTGTAGTGTCTGGGATCTGAGTCATGCTCATTAGGGATGGGCCCGGAGGCTTCCCCCAAAAGCATGTATCTACCAGGTAGTCGGGTTTCTCTCCCACTACGACGAAGTACCGGTGCAATATTAGAATTTTCTGTGGTAACTAAAGTAGTATCAGGTAAATTTGCATATATACTATCAGGATTTAGTGTTGGGTTATCTGACAACTCATGCAAAATCAAGTCACTTCGTGAAATATGTTTCATCAAATAGTCTTCCTCTAGATAAACCGCATGTGTTGAAACAAATACGTTCTGTTCACTAGGACTATAGAGCATGCCTCCACGAGTTCCTTTTGGATACCCAATGAATAGATAAGCTTCTGATCTTGTTTCCTACTTATCTCGTTGTTGCTTCCACACATATGCAGTACGACCCCATATACGCAAATGTTGTATACTTGGTTATCTCCCACTCCATAACTGAGTAGGTGTGCTATCAACAGCCTTAAATGGAACCAAGTTCAAAAGATAAACTGCTATAAGTAGGGCATATCCTCAAAATGATATAGGTAATGTAGCGTAACTCATCATAGATCTAACCATATCAAGTAATGTCCTATTCCTCCTCTCAGCCACACCATTCTGTTGGGGACAATTAGGTACAGATAATTGTGGTACAATCCCACACTGCGTAAGATAATCCCGAAACTCACTAGAGAGGTACTCTCCTCCTCGATCTGATCGAAGAATCTTCAAGTGTTTACCTAGTTGCTTTTCACTTTCTATCTTAAACTCCTTGAATTTCTCAAAAGTGTCAGACTTGTGATGCATTAAGTATACATAGCCATATCTTGAGTAATCATCTTTGAAAGTCATAAAATACTCATAGCCTCCCCTTGCACTAGTGGTCATAGGTCCGCATATATCTGTGTGTACCAATTCTAAAGGTTCTTTGGCTCTATTTCCTTTTCCAGAATACAGTCTTCTAGTTATTTTCCTTGTAAACAAGATTCACAAACTAGCATAGGCTCCTCTGCCAAGGGACCTAAAGATCCACTTTTCACCAATTTGTCAATCCTATCAGGATTAATATGTCCTAGACGTAAGTGCCAAAAAGCCTTAGAATTACTAGAAGGTGTTTTTCTTTTGTTTGATATAGTACTAGATAAGGCATTAGTTTCATTAATAGGCAATTTGGAAGAAATAGTATGAAGCAAATATAATTCATCTTTTATTTTTCCAGAACAAATAAACTTGCCATTCTTACGAACTATGGATTTATCCTCAAATAAAGTAGAATATCCATGTTTCCATAAAGATTTAACTGAAATTAAATTTCTCCTCATATCTGGAACATAAAGAACATTATTCAAAACTAAAAATCTTCCATCACTAAACTGCAAATCAACTGATCCTACTGCTACAGCTTTAACTTGATATTACGATCCTAGATAAATGTCAACTTCACTATCACTTAGTTCCCTTGTTGTCTTGAACCCCTGCATGGAATTACAAACATGGTCAGTGGCTTCTGAGTCAAAACACCAAGTGTCTATAGACTTCTCCACAAAATATGTTTCAACAACTAGTGATTCAGGCATACCTGAGTTGGCATTTTTGTTTGCCAGATATTTCACGCATTTGCCTTTCCAATGCCCTTTGATACTGCAGTGGAAACATTGTCCCTTTGGTTTATTCTCCTGATTCACAAGCTTTGTTGTTTTCCCAATACCAGATTTACCATTAAAATTTTTACCTTGCTTCTTCTTTCCTATCTTACCTTTCGGTTTGATAGAAGAAGTTTCACCAATGAAAACACTACTTTTTGGCTGAACGATACTGTAACTCCTATTTCCCCGTATTTGTATTTTGTACTGTTTTGTGCCTTATTGTACTCTCTCTCGTCTATTTTTGATGTCATGTAATTTCTTCTGATTGAATGGAATTATTATTCTGGTCTCAACTAGAATTTGTGGGTTCTTTTGTCAAATTCGATTGTGTGCCATCTTGCACCGTTCTTCATGAGAAATAGACCGATTATTCTCGTTTATCTCTCTAATCCCCATTATTGTGCTCCTTGACCATTTCTTCTGTTGGGCCCTTTTTGAATCGGATCCCCTAAACTCTCAAATCCGCAAACCCGCTAACCTAGTATATAAACCCCTACCCTAACCCTAATCACCATATACTGTTTAAACCTAATTCTCTACCCCGCCGCTAATCACCTCCTTCACCCGTTTCCTTCGTCTCCATCTTCCACCAACCAACCCAACTTCCGTCGCCCTTCCCGATCACCATCGCCCACCATCACGACCCCGCTCCTCATCAGCCCCACCGCGGCAACAATCCGCCGCCGTCCTCACCATTGAACCACTCTGAAGACCCATCGCCATCGCACCCGAACCCAATCCACCTTCAACCTTCCGCCATTCCCTGTTTTCGCCCTCGACCAAAACCACCGCCGATCATATTCCCTCTGCCTCGTCGCCGCCTCCAACACCACCCTCTCCGCTGCTTCGTCAGATGCCGCCGAACCCCAACGCCGCTCCCGCTCTCACCCTCTGTTCGAACCCACGAACAGAGCAACCATCGCCATCGCCATCGCCGCGCCGTCGCTTCTCGACGTCGTCGTCGCCGTCGCCGCACTCCGTCACTGCCGCAGTCGCCGCCAACGAAGCACCACGCCATTACCTCTCTCCCTCGCGCTTTACTCAGTCGAACGAAGAACGAAGAAGAAGATCGAACGAAGAAGAAGGAGGAAAAGGGCGGGAGCGAATCACCGCCGTCAGATCGCATCAAGATTCGCGCCGTGATCGCCGTTCTGTGTTTCGCCACAGCAGATCCTGGACCCGTGTTCGCTGTTCTGGCCTGGGATCCGCTGTGTGGGAATCGATCTGGTTGGCTGCGTTCGCTGTTTCCTGTTTTGGCCGCACCAGATCCGAAGCTGCTGTACGCTGTTTTGGTCCGATCCTGTGTGCGGGAAAACGCGATCTCCGATCAATTTTTTGCACGCGCTTTTTGAGGACATCTCCGGGATTTTTTCTTCTCAAATTGCTTCAACAAGCGGAGTTTATAATCGTCGATTTAAGGCAAGTATTCATCTTGTACATTTTATTGCTCTAGTACAAGTTTTCTTGATAATACCACATATAGTTAGATTGTGACTCCCTTTGAAATATCATTTAATCAATCTTGAACCTTCAAACCCACAAATCTAAGAGTCACAAAACTTCCTCGTATTAAATAATAATCAATTGGACTCTTTTATCCCCCTTGAACACATGAATCATATGGACATATGAATTAAGGACCCCTAAAATTTGTAGACGCATATGAATTTAGTATTTTGACAAAATTGCGACTATTATGACTTGGAAAATATATATTAGTTGCTGTTTTGACATCCATGAATATGTATTTATGCTACTTGATAATTTTAGACACCCAATTACACATTTCCATGGAACCTACATTAGTAAATAAATTCTGAGTGTTGCTGTCTGGATTTTCTTTTGCGGTTTCGACCCTTTTATCATTGAAATTTGGGCCCGAGCCCTGAATATAAAATGTAGATCCGGATGTGTAGATATCGATAGACTCCAAGATGATCGAATTTGGAGCTACGGTCTAGGAGTTATGGCTGTTATACTGCAGCTGTGTCAGTGGACGCAGTATTGCAAAACTGCTGTATATATTTACTTTGCGAATTATTTCAGCTGTGTAAACAGCGAGTGTTTGACCCCAAATTTCATATGTAGTTGCTGGACACCCTATAGGACATCTCCAATTTTTCTTAGAATAAATCTACATTATTTCAATACTATTTCATCTGCATAAATACAAATATATAAATTCTGCCTGAACAAATGTAATAAGCCGGGGTTATGGGAAAGACTATAGAATGGACAATATAGGTAAGTGTACTCAGAAGGGGGCCCGTGTTTTCCAGTACTCGGTTCATGAACCTGTTGCATGTGATGTATTCATGGAGTCAGTTACTTGACTCATGAACCTGTTGTATTCATGGAACCACTGTGTGGTCCTTGAACCTGTTTGTATTCACGAACTCGTTTCGTGAACCTGTTATTAAATCTCGTATTCATGAACCGTGCCTGCCTGATACCTGATACCTGATACCTGGAACCTGAGTACGCCGCCCTATAGACTCCATTACTAGGTCTAAACGAAATTTGTTTTGACTGTAGCAACCATGTAGTAAAAGTATGGATGCATGTCGTGCTACCTAGATAGTAATCACACAAGACTTGAACTTAATACCTGATACATGATTACCTGTTACCTGACTATCCTGTTACCTGATTACTTGGTTACCTGATATCTGATACATGAAACTTGAACATGACACCTGTAACTTGATACGTGAAACCTGACACATGAAACATGATACTTGATGTTAGTTACCCCTACAGGTTCACCTGACATATGTTTTACCATTAGCAGTTGTTAACTAGCCTGTTACTAAGTAGTCCGCCCTTACTAGCTAATTCCTGGTTGTTCCCACTACGTGTTGTATTCCTGTTACATTCTTGATTCCAATTCCTGTTCCCCATACTTGTACTTGTTTTCACTATTTGTGGCCCTAGCTTGCACTAAGGGCATTTTCTCTTGTTTTCCCCTATTTTTCCTTTTTATATTTATTAAGCAGACTTTGGGACAAGCTACCTGTTGGAACTGGCGAGCAGACACTTCAGGTTTTGCTTGGAGCAAGGGCTTGTTTAAATAGTTGCTTTTCTTAAGGTATTTTTTTCTCCTGTCGTATAAGACTTGCTTCCGAGTTTACACTTGATCCAGACATGAGAACTATTTGAATATTATTATTTGTTTAAATTGTTTCTGTTGCTTAATAAATTATTCATGCATGCTTGGTTATATATAAATCTGGTTATATTCTTGTTATGATGCTGAGTCGATCGTACAGCTTATGGATGATGTAAAAATCATTCGCTGGGCTTCGTCACGTACTCGTATTTCCGTATTTTGGGAAGCAGGGCGTGACAAGGTTTTTAGTGGTATCAGAGCTCAGGTTTGGCTAATGTGTTAGTTTGACTAATACATTAGACAGGCTTGACTCAGTCAGGATTAACTCAACATTAAACAGGCCATGCAACCACATGAATAATTTGATAATCAACTCGGTCTGGACACAAGTCTTATCCCATCCATTTTGATCCCTTCATATTCAATTCTTTGATTCATTGCTTCTTTCCATCGCTTGCATTCATCCTGATTTGTTAATTCCTTATTGGGTACGATTTATTCTTTCGTATCCATATTCTTTTGATTCCGGTGCAAGCGATCTCTTATTTTCTGCTTG
The DNA here is from genome assembly GCA_017893485.1 of Hemerocallis citrina. NCBI lineage: Eukaryota > Viridiplantae > Streptophyta > Magnoliopsida > Asparagales > Asphodelaceae > Hemerocallis > Hemerocallis citrina. The sequence continues at coordinate 180,416,135 of CM030360.1, forward strand.
CCTCGTTAATTCCTTCTTATTTCAACTCGTGTGTCATTCATTGCTTTCCCTGCCTTGCAATCATCTTCATATGTGATTCATATTGAGTATCAGGATGGTTACTCATCCTCTGCTATATCTCTTCAATTCCGATTTTGCCCTCGTCCTTCTTCCTTCGTATTCAATTCCTTAATTTTCTTTCGTCCCTTCTAGGCATCATTCTCTCTAACTCCTTATTGGGTGTAGCTTCATTTTTCTCCTACTTATTTTTCTCTTTATAATTATTTTTCCGAATACTTTCTATACTTCGATGATTAATTATTATATTTATTTTCGATCTTCTATAAAAATGTTTCTCAACAAAGATTTTATTATTTCGAACAATGATGTATTTTAACTTCACTTTTCATTGTTGATCGACTATATGTTTCTACTGGATTATTTTATAAGACAAATTCTTATTTTGTTGCATCATGCTATTATTACTACTATTATTATTATTGCTATTAATTTCGTTATCATTACTAGTATTACTATTATTGTTATTACTATTGATATTCTTATTGTTGTTTTCATTATTTTATTATTATTGCTAATATTAAATTACTTCCACAAAGTGTTGGGCACAAACTATACCTTGTCTTGCATTATTATTTTTACTAGTGTTGTTGTTATTTTAATATTATTGCTATCATTATTAATATTGTTATCATTCTTTTTGCGATTACCGTTATTATTACTGTTATGATCATTGTTATCCTCATTGTTATTAGTATCGATATTTTGTTATTATTATTGTTATTGGTATTATTATTTTTATCATTACTATTATTATTATATTTAATTTGTTTTGAGCCTGAGCATGCTCAATTTATATACATTTCACAACTTCGTTGCAACCTAATATCGAGGCGGCAAATATGCAACTCGATGTCAATGGAGGCAAATTGCAACTGGATATCGGCGAGGCAAAATGTGCAGCCGAATATTTGGATGGCAATTTGAAACCTGATGTCGTGAAGGCAATATGCAACTTGATGTTAAGGAGGCAAGATTTTCTACCTATTACTAATTGATATATCAAGACTCGTTACTTATATAAATAAACTGATGGTAGAAGAATATTTTCGTTATTATTGGTATTATTATTATTATCATTGTCGTTTCAATGTTATTATTATGGATTTCATCACCTTTATTACTGTTATTATTTTTATTAATATTACTGTTACTTTATTTGATATTATTATTATTGCTATTATCATATTATTTATTATCATTATTGATATTATTTTTAATGCTATCATCATTATTATTATTGCATCATTTCATGAATGCGTTGAATTCTACTTTGTCATGTATGTATTATCGTTATTATTAGTATTGTTGATATTTTTATGTTATTATTACCTGTATGATTATGACGATTTTTATTTCTGTTATTATTATTGTTATTATTATTATTTTGTTACTATTATTACTTTTTGTTATTATCATTGTTATTATTAGTTTTTATTGTCATTATTATTTTCTATTACTATTGGTGTTATTATCATGGATATTGTTACTGTTATTATTCCTATTAAAGCCATTAATTTTGATATGTATTCTACCTTCTAATTATGAAGATTGAAGCTCAAGCCCTATATCCATTTTGCATTATTGTCTATCTTTATTTGGAGCCCATACTCTTTTTGATCTTGGCGTCCCATTCCTTTCTTCCTGCTCGGATCGTCGCTTGGTGTCACGTTGTCTACAACGACATGTCTGGAGCATGGAGTGTCACCATCAGAGTAGCGCAGCGGAAGCGTGGTGGGCCCATGACCCACAGGACCCAGGATCACGTTGTTGCTTCTCCTTCCTTGTATTTTGTTTTGTTCCATTCCTTGCACCATTTGCTGTCCCCTATCTCTTGCTTTTGTTCTCATCCATTGACTTATTGCGTGGTGCATCTTCCCTTGTCGCTCCCTTCTTCGATTCCAGCTCTTTCTATTCGTTCACCTCCTTGCCTTGTTATCTTGCAAGTCTTGTGGTGTTCAGTGTTCTTCTTCGTTTTGATACCGGTTATTTCCTTCTTGCATTCCCTCCTGCCATCATGTACCCATTCATTATTGGATTCATTTCTTTCCTGTCTTCCATCTCCTTGGTTTCAGTTCTGCCTACTCCTTCATCGTATTTATTATCTTGCGTTATTTAGATCTTTAGATACTGTTATTCTCTTTCATGCCATCCATTTGACCTCGTTGTTATCCACTCCCTTCTTATTTTGGTGTTACCACCAAGTTGACTTTTCTTTGGATCCCTTGTTTGTTACCCTCCCCTAAATTGCTTTTACCCTGTCCTATGTACCGCCTAAGCAAATTTCGAGGACAAAATTTTTGTGTAAGGTGGGTAGGATTTGTAACTCCTATTTCCCCGTATTTGTATTTTGTACTGTTTTGTGCCTTATTGTACTCTCTCTCGTCTATTTTTGATGTCATGTAATTTCTTCTGATTGAATGGAATTATTATTCTGGTCTCAACTCGAATTTGTGGGTTCTTTTGTCAAATTCGATTGTGTGCCATCTTGCACTGTTCTTCATGAGAAATAGACCGATTATTCTCGTTTATCTCTCTAATCCCCATTATTGTGCTCCTTGACCATTTCTTCTGTTGGGCCCTTTTTGAATCGGATCCCCTAAACTCTCAAATCCGCAAACCCGCTAACCTAGTATATAAACCCCTACCCTAACCCTAATCACCATATACTGTTTAAACCTAATTCTCTACCCCGCCGCTAATCACCTCCTTCACCCATTTCCTTCGTCTCCATCTTCCGCCAACCAACCCAATTTCCGTCGCCCTTCCCGATCACCTTCGCCCACCATCACGACCCCGCTCCTCATCAGCCCCACCGCGGCAACAATCCGCCGCCGTCCTCACCATTGAACCAATCCGAAGACCCATCGCCATCGCACCCGAACCCAATCCACCTTCAACCTTCCGCCATTCCCTGTTTTCGCCCTCGACCAAAACCACCGCCGATCATATTCCCTCTGCCTCGTCGCCGCCTCCAACACCACCCTCTCCGCTGCTTCGTCAGACGCCGCCGAACCCCAACGCCGCTCCCGCTCTCACCCTCTGTTCGAACCCACGAACAGAGCAACCATCGCCATCGCCATCGCCATCGCCGCGCCGTCGCTTCTCGACGTTGTCGTCGCCGTCGCCGCACTCCGTCACTGCCGCAGTCGCCGCCAACGAAGCACCACGCCATTACCTCTCTCCCTCGCGCTTTACTCAGTCGAACGAAGAACGAAGAAGAAGATCGAACGAAGAAGAAGGAGGAAAAGGGCGGGAGCGAATCACCGCCGTCAGATCGCATCAAGATTCGCGCCGTGATCGCCGTTCTGTGTTTCGCCACAGCAGATCCTGGACCCGTGTTCGCTGTTCTGGCCTGGGATCCGCTGTGTGGGAATCGATCTGGTTGGCTGCGTTCGCTGTTTCCTGTTTTGGCCGCACCAGATCCGAAGCTGCTGTACGCTGTTTTGGTCCGATCCTGTGTGCGGGAAAACGCGATCTCCGATCAATTTTTTGCACGCGCTTTTTGAGGACATCTCCGGGATTTTTTCTTCTCAAATTGCTTCAACAAGCGGAGTTTATAATCGTCGATTTAAGGCAAGTATTCATCTTGTACATTTTATTGCTCTAGTACAAGTTTTCTTGATAATACCACATATAGTTAGATTGTGACTCCCTTTGAAATATCATTTAATCAATCTTGAACCTTCAAACCCACAAATCTAAGAGTCACAAAACTTCCTCGTATTAAATAATAATCAATTGGACTCTTTTATCCCCCTTGAACACATGAATCATATGGACATATGAATTAAGGACCCCTAAAATTTGTAGACGCATATGAATTTAGTATTTTGACAAAATTGCGACTATTATGACTTGGAAAATATATATTAGTTGCTGTTTTGACATCCATGAATATGTATTTATGCTACTTGATAATTTTAGACACCCAATTACACATTTCCATGGAACCTACATTAGTAAATAAATTCTGAGTGTTGCTGTCTGGATTTTCTTTTGCGGTTTCGACCCTTTTATCATTGAAATTTGGGCCCGAGCCCTGAATATAAAATGTAGATCCGGATGTGTAGATATCGATAGACTCCAAGATGATTGAATTTGGAGCTACGGTCTAGGAGTTATGGCTGTTATACTGCAGCTGTGTCAGTGGACGCAGTATTGCAAAACTGCTGTATATATTTACTTTGCGAATTATTTCAGCTGTGTAAACAGCGAGTGTTTGACCCCAAATTTCATATGTAGTTGCTGGACACCCTATAGGACATCTCCAATTTTTCTTAGAATAAATCTACATTATTTCAATACTATTTCATCTGCATAAATACAAATATATAAATTCTGCCTGAACAAATGTAATAAGCCGGGGTTATGGGAAAGACTATAGAATGGACAATATAGGTAAGTGTACTCAGAAGGGGGCCCGTGTTTTCCAGTACTCGGTTCATGAACCTGTTGCATGTGATGTATTCATGGAGTCAGTTACTTGACTCATGAACCTGTTGTATTCATGGAACCACTGTGTGGTCCTTGAACCTGTTTGTATTCACGAACTCGTTTCGTGAACCTGTTATTAAATCTCGTATTCATGAACCGTGCCTGCCTGATACCTGATACCTGATACCTGGAACCTGAGTACGCCGCCCTATAGACTCCATTACTAGGTCTAAACGAAATTTGTTTTGACTGTAGCAACCATGTAGTAAAAGTATGGATGCATGTCGTGCTACCTAGATAGTAATCACACAAGACTTGAACTTAATACCTGATACATGATTACCTGTTACCTGACTATCCTGTTACCTGATTACTTGGTTACCTGATATCTGATACATGAAACTTGAACATGACACCTGTAACTTGATACGTGAAACCTGACACATGAAACATGATACTTGATGTTAGTTACCCCTACAGGTTCACCTGACATATGTTTTACCATTAGCAGTTGTTAACTAGCCTGTTACTAAGTAGTCCGCCCTTACTAGCTAATTCCTGGTTGTTCCCACTACGTGTTGTATTCCTGTTACATTCTTGATTCCAATTCCTGTTCCCCATACTTGTACTTGTTTTCACTATTTGTGGCCCTAGCTTGCACTAAGGGCATTTTCTCTTGTTTTCCCCTATTTTTCCTTTTTATATTTATTAAGCAGACTTTGGGACAAGCTACCTGTTGGAACTGGCGAGCAGACACTTCAGGTTTTGCTTGGAGCAAGGGCTTGTTTAAATAGTTGCTTTTCTTAAGGTATTTTTTTCTCCTGTCGTATAAGACTTGCTTCTGAGTTTACACTTGATCCAGACATGAGAACTATTTGAATATTATTATTTGTTTAAATTGTTTCTGTTGCTTAATAAATTATTCATGCATGCTTGGTTATTTATAAATCTGGTTATATTCTTGTTATGATGCTGAGTCGATCGTACAGCTTATGGATGATGTAAAAATCATTCGCTGGGCTTCGTCACGTACTCGTATTTCCGTATTTTGGGAAGCGGGGCGTGACAGATACCTTCAGCCACAATCAACTCATTCATCAGTTCGAAAAGGGACAGATTCATTTTGCTCATATTGTAATTGAGCGTGAATTGATTGAATGAGTGTGGTAGCGCCTGAAGGATCATATCAACTTGGGTTTCCTTATCAATTACTGCACCAAGAATCTGAAGTTCATTAAGGAACCCCATCATTTTCAAGATTTGCTCACGAACATGAGTACCCTCAGCCATCTTAGCATTCATTATTGCTTTCATCGCAACTTTCCTTGCGGCTCGCGATTGTGTGGCAAATATTTCTTTTAAGCTAGTTATCATATCTAAAGCATGCGGCACTTTATTGTGTTGGTGTTGAATCACATTTGACATGGACGCCAAAATGTAATATTTAGCCATGTCATCAGCCTTAACCCATGCTTCATGATAATCAAAATCTTCTTGGGAAGTTTCAACCGTGGGCTCATAAGGTTTCTTTTCTAGAAGTACAAATTTGTAATTCTGAGAAGTAAGGACAATGTCAAGATTGCATTTCCAGTCAACATAATTAGGTCCATCTAACTTATTGTCTTTAAGAATCATAAAGAGTGGGTTCATGTCGGAAGACATCTGAAATAATTTTAAAAATAATATAAGAACTAGAGCAAAAAATGGTTTAAATAAAACTTTTTAAATTCTCATCATAATCATTATGGGGTTCCTCAAACCATAAACTTATAAAGAAAAATTGGATGACTAGTCCTATGGTTACAAATTTCGTTGGGAAAATTTGCTCCCACTAACTAGCGGGAAACCCATTAATTTTTTTAGACTTGATATTTCAAATTAATATCTGATTTCTTTGGCCTCCAATACTTAACGATAAACATCCGTTGGGGAGTTTACTATTATTTATTGGTCGAGTGTGCACCATTATCAAGAATTTAAAATTGATTACATGAATTAAGTCCTCGATGGGAGAATCCATTTTCATGCTACCAATTCATATTCTAACTTAAAGAAGTTCACACTTATAATCCATGTTAAGTACCCTTCGTTAGGGAGCTTCACAAAGGAAGACGAGGTACCGTTTATACTATTGTGAATAGATAATGGAAGGTCGTGAGTTTCATTAAGAACCCTCTCCCACTCGATATTTTTATATGAGGAAATTAAAAGACATTTGTTTTTGTCTCAATTAACATTCAATGCAATTTAAATCAGAAATATCAACAAAAATAAAACATTCATCCCCCAACCAAACACATGGCCAGAACAATATTTAGATGTATCCCTGCAATAGAGAAATATAATAAAATATTTTTTATGTAAAATATACCCATGGAATTTTATTGTTAGATTATAATCTTCGTTAAATGAACAAGAGAATATCTTCTCTTTTAGAGATAGGATTCCGTATTACAAATACATGTTCTCATATTTCTAATAAGACACATCCAATACATCGAGGTATTGGTCTAGAAGACCTCACTCTTTGATTTATAAAAATGCGCGATATTAAAAAATGAGTTCACTATATGCTCAGGATTTAGAGGTCATGTTTATATTGCCTTTAACGATAACATTGTCTTGTGGTTATTTACAAGTGTAATCATTCTTTGTTCCATCAATTCGTACTAAACGAACTAGCACAACAAGTTCAAGTCAACCCTCTCACTTGTTGTGCTACAGTCTGCCAAATAGAATGCACAATTCAATTATAGACTGTGAATATGTTCTTTGTGCATAGACATAATTACTATGCAGCATGGACCTTATTGATGCACAATATCAATATTTGTGAATAAACCAAAAATTGCTCTATTAATAAAATGACAAATAAATTTATTTATTTCTGTCTAATCATATAACCCTACACTCGCGCCTCCCAGTCACCACCAAGCTCTCCATCACCATCTTTCAGCACCACCGCTGTTGCGCCTCGAGCTCAACCACCATACCACCACCTCTGATCATCTCCCTGCTGCCTCCCTCATCCACCGCAAGTCTCCACCTCCTCTCCAATCGCCGCTACCTCTCCCCTGCGCCCCACCCGATCAGCATCTCCTCCTCCACCTCCTTGCTTCGCCCTGTCCCCGAGCTCTTGACCGCACCACCACCTCGTTGCCAACCTTCCGAGCTCCTCCGTAGCTACCGCCACTGCAATCGCACCTTCAGCTCCACCAACTTCGATACCAGAACCTCACCACCTCTGCCACTGCAGCGACCACCTTCCAAACTCCACTATCGGCCACCACCATTGCTGCTCTTTCTGTTGAGCCGTTGGTTGCCTACTGTCATTGTTGTCGTGCCACTGCGTTACTATTGCTACACTCGCTGCTGCTGTTGCGGTTGCACCCGCTGCCGACCGAGCCACTGCTATCGTCGTTGTTGCCGTTTATTGTCGTGTATTTGCTGTTACTGTGTTGCTGCATTGCTCTTACTTGTTGCTATTGATTACCGCTGTCGCTCGCCGCTCATGTCGTCGTCACTCTCGATAGAAGGCAGGTATCCTGTATATTTTTATTGTTCCATACAAGCATTTTATTTGACCTCCCGCAATTAGTACTCATATTTGATTATCGTGTTCTGAAAACCGTTACCATGTTCATGAAAAATGTTCTTTATAAGTCTCAATTGATTGAACCATCGTACTGTTCATACTTTGTGATCTTTCTTTGATTAAATCAGTCGTTATATATTGAATTCAATCAATCCAATTGCCTCTGTGATTCGATACACATCAAAAGATTGTAAATATCAATTTGTGTGCTTCTGTCCTGCTGTTTTTCTAACTCGTAGCGAGTTTAGGGCCCAGTTTCACTTTAAATCAATTGGAACTTTATAAATAAAAATTGTAGCCCCCTGAATCTAGTTTCAGGAACTTCTGACGGGTCTGGAATCCGATGTGTAGATTGCAAAATGTAATGTTTTTAGTACTGATCGTTTTCTAATTCCATATTATTGTTTCAAACCATATTGGCACGATTAACTAATTAAAATATCATGTTAATAGTAGAATAACGATTTGAAATTTTTCAGGATGTTACTAAACATGATTAGGAGTCCCTTTATAATTTTTATAAGATTTTAAAATGATTTTACAGTTGATTTATATATATAACAACCTTGCACTGAGCTGCTGCCTGAACAGTAGTCCAGTAAAGAACTTTCTGGTTGACCTAGCTATTATATTTATAATGTATCGTTTGGATATGCGTTAGAACTGGGATGAAATCTACTTTCTGGAACCTCTAATGGTACCTGATTCGCTTTCATGTAGCAATAGAAAAGCAAATTTTTGTACAACAACGTATTGCTGTTCAGAATTGTAACTTCATGCTCTTGATTGTAAATATGTTTATTTCTTGCATTTGATTAATTGAACTTGTATATCATGCATTGCATAGTCCTTGATACCTCCTTGATCCTGTCTTGATACTCATTCTCATCGTTACATGTTCATGTTTAATAATTGTAAAAGAATAATAAGCCGGGGTAATAAAGAAAATAATCTAGTAGTGGACAATTAATATAGGAGAGCGTACTCGGAAGGGAGCCCGTGTTTTCCGTAATGGTGACTCTGTATATGGTTACATGACATGATATGATTCTGGTTACATGATATGATATAATTCTAGTTACTTGACATGATATGATTCTTGTTATTGTCACGCAAGACCTGAGTACATGACCCTATAGAATTTACCATTAGAGTCTAAATGTTAACTTGATTGTATGCACCCGAACCTGTGGTATGGAACGCATGATTGCGTGCATTATTTAGGATTTATAAAAGATTGCTAGACTTGAGATCATTGAACACGTGCATAATTCTGTTACAAGTTATATGATTCATGTTTACAAGTTACATGATTCCTGTTTACAAGTTACATGATTCATGTTTACAAGTTGCATAATATCTGTTTATACGACATGTTTCCCGTTACATGATTCATTGTTCCTGATTGGTTATACTGTGATACTTGTTTCAGTTGTTACTTGCATTACACTTGATCATATTGTATTACAATTCAGTTTTATTTCTTTCTTGTTACATATATTATTTCTCGTTATCATGCTTGTTCTAAAGTTGAATTGTCAGTTCTTATTATTTTTCATGTTATGCCTGCTTCTTGTTCATATTTTGCTTGTTAAACGGCCCGTAACTTGCTCTAATAGACATCCCCCCCCCCCCCCCCCCCCCCCCCCCCCCCCCCCACCCAAAAAAAAACTCTAGATGTGGAGATTGCAGGTACTGAAGAGGAAATGACCGAAGGACTTGATAAACAACACTTCTAAAGAATGAAGTCAAATCTTTGTGTGCATTAATAGTTTTATTTCATGCTTCTCCTAGTTACAATTGTTGTCATTTTATATACATTGTATTCCGGACATTTTTGACCCGAAGTTTACTTCTTTCCAGATATTAGTTTGTGAGACATTTCATGAATTATTCATATTTATGTGAGTATTCTTTCATAGGTGGTTGTGATTACATTTTATATTATTGAGATAATATTTGTACAGCTTTTAGATGATATGAGTAGATATACTTATATCATTCGCGGACCTCAGTTACGTGCCCGTGTTTCCGTATAATGAAAAACGGGGTGTGACAATAATACTTTGTTCGAAATGCTTACATCTTCAATTTGCGACAATCGGTCACATACAGTAAGGTGTGTTGGGCTCCTATCGTACAGAGATAGAAACAAGTTCTCAAATTTCTCATAACAAAAAGCTTTTACTCCTCTTCGCTTTCTGAACAGCACTTGAATCTCCTTTTGTCTGACTAACACCATTAGCAGCCTTACCGTTGCCCTTTTTCTTATCTTCCTCGTCATCACTATACTCACTCTCATAATCGTCATCATATTCCTCTTCCTGCTCGTCTTCCTCCTCTTCGATACCTTCTTCAGCCACCACCCCTTCCTCCACCACATGACTCCAGGTCCCAGCATGACTCCTCTTCAAAACCTTCAGCTTTATATTTGTCTTCCGATCACATCCTATCCAGGAATCACACAAACAGCAGGAGCTCAGGTTGTAGTTTCCCTCGGCCGGGGCCTGAAACTTACCCATCACAATGCGGGATCCACTTTTAACCTTTTCAAGAGCCTATCTAACTGCAGCATTTATTTCTTTCACAGTTGCACCGAGACTCTCCTTGGTTTCTTGAATTGCTTTGGAGGCCGCAGCAATAGCAACCGCTCTGTCCATGAAACTAACTTTCCGTGACAGCCACACTTCATTAGAGACAGGATCTGCAAGCAAAAGCCAAAAATTTTCTTCGTTGTGGAACGGGTAATATGGGCAATGAGGGAGAGCTCCTATTAGCCTGTTTCCACGTCGGAGTGTGACCCAAGCGTACATGGTGACAATGTCACCCTCCTGTATGCCGTCTTCCCCTTCAGTCTCACTAGTGATGTCGACAGTAACGGAAGGGATCATCTCCAGGACAGTTTCAATATCATGTGCTTCGGATGGGGAAAACCCAGCAACTTGAGTGAGCAGCTCAGTGTGGTCCTCACGAGACATGTCCTGCAGCTCTTGTAATGTGCGAACTTTCTGTAGAATATTTGCAAATAAGTACACATATATAAGTGTAAATCAGAAGGAAAATAAAATTAGAGAACGAAAAATTGAGTTGAACTTAAAACTGACTTTGCCGCTACAATGTAGTCAACTGATTAAGCCAATCAATGCTTGCTTAGAAAGACATTAGACATACAAATGTCTTAGACTAAAGATTTAAAAATTTTAAAAAAGAAGGAAAAAATAAAGATAAAACTTGCATGGTATGTGCTCTTTATAAACCAGAAACATCATCGACTAAGATGTGATAACTAGTTTTAATCTTCTTACCATAATAGAGCTTATCCATTATTTTTATTTGTATTTTATCAGGGTAAATGGAAAGAGATTTTAGCAAACTATTTCATTTTCCACAAAAAGAACTCATAAACATGAATCAATAGTTTAAAACATGAATGCAAATTATATACCGTAAGTTTGTAACAGTTATGAAATATTTCAACAACGGTTGAACAGAAAATCATGGTCGATAACGTAGTCCATTTAGACTCAAATTTGTAAAATGTTATACAGCAAAAAATGTTGCCAAATTTGTGAGTATTTGTCTAGCCTAATTGTGTAACAAAAACATAGCTTTAAATGTATGGCACCAAAAAAATATATACAAGTAGTTTGCTAGCACATTCAATCCATGTGTATTACATATATCGTACGATTCGTATCCAACAAAAATCACATTTTAGCTCATGCACAAGAATGTTTACCAATTCCCATATATGATCCCCTTCAAATAAAAGAAATGCACATATTTGATATATAAGAATAAAAATAATAACACATGTAATATCATGTGGTAGCCCACATGAACCATCTGAATGTCTAACTGAAGTTATAATAGTAGGGATATTTCTTAAATATAGTAGAATTTATATCCGCAAAAAATAATTAAGAACACAAGGACCTGTATACGGCAATACAAAAGGCAAGGAGAAATTTGTAATTTCGTATAAATAGTTAAATACAAGGACCATATAGGTTAAAATCTCTAAAATTAAATTAAATATAAGACTACTGAGAAAGTATATTGTCAGGGATTTCCCGCTAGAAACTCCTCTTTCAGGATCTTGTTGAGTTATTCGATGCAATCAACACAAACCACCAAGCGCATATGAGATCATACCAAACACATCAAAGCACACACAAGTTTGTCCCGGTTGGGGCTTTCACCTTAATCCGGGAGAGAATAAACTCAAGATGTTATTCAACTAGAGAAGATACAAGAATATTACAATTCTCACCACGACCGTCTCTCAAGCCTTACCAGCAAGTCTTAGTTGTTTACAATTAGAGAATCACTCAATCTCTCCATCAATGAAGTACTCTCTCTCTTGGCTCTCAATGGAGGCCAATAACAAAAATATATAGAGATCTAGGGAAAAACTAGTTTGATATCTTGATACAGTAACCATTGGATATTCCTGAAGAGACAACCCTACGATAGGAGCCGTCAGATCTGACTTGAAGAATAAGTTGGGCTTCTTACGAATCACCAAGATCCGACCCAATAAACCCATCAGTGCCGCGATCGGTCGACCGCCACCCAGGTTTGGTCGACCGTCCCCCTCTCGGGACTTCTGCACCCTATGACCGGTCGATCGCGCCCTATGACCGGTCGACCGCCACTTCTGCAACTACACCTGCTGACTGTTTCCTTGCCTCCATTCCATCTCCGATCTTCTCGATTTCTCTATCGTCTCATCGTCTTCTTATCCAACCTAGTATGCAAGACATAAACCCAACAATCTCCACCTTGGATTGCATACTCATGAATCCACACCTGTGTGATTTGAAACCCTCTAGACTCTTTTCCTTCTCTTCTTGCAAACAACTCGTTTCAATGGCTTCCTCTGCTAGTTGAATATATCTCCACCTGTTTTTCTCCCGCTGTATGCCCCCTCAAGGGCACACCCCAGTAGATGTAATCATGGAGGTGCCACCCTCCATACGAACTCCACCTACCTCAAGGCTTTCTCTATCTTCCGACGATATTCGAACATCGCAGTCTCGCTCGAATGATTCTAGTAACGGCATACTAGATAGTGCTTTAGGAACAATGGGCTTCGAAACACTTGCGCAAGTTTTGTTATTCTCTAAAGCTAGTAGAGGTTGTGCTGATCATGACCAATCCCCCTCTTACTCTTCATCACCTCACGATAACTTTCCCAAACTGAACGAACTCCACCTAGATCTGTGTACCTGTAGTCCTGAGCTTCTAGAGTTCTCATGGAAATATGGCTCCGCTTCATCAAAGGAATATACATGCCCTCCTCTAGTGTGTGTCCCCTTCCGCCTGTCATCTTCGACTCATTTGTTTTCTCACATCTTACTTCACAAGTCTTGTCAATCTTCGTTCTCATACAATGATATGACGCAAACTTGTAAGTAGAAACTATTACTTCACAAATCTTATCAAACTTCATTCCCACAGAATGATATGATGCAAATTTGCAAGTAGAAACCATCTCCCTCTCGGAGCAAACATGAGAAGAACTAACCGAATTAAAGGAACAACCAGAATTCACATCTAAAGAACTTGAAACAAAAGCACTGTTTAAGCCTTCACCTGATTCAACGGTACTGAATTTGGCACCCCTCTGACTCAATTGCTTGCAACAGTCTCTCATGTAATGCTCAATCCTTTTGAACTGGTGGCCACGGACCTTACCCCGACATACACTTTTTCTTCCAATCAATGTACAATCCACCTCCAAGCAACTCACAGAAATTGATGCCGATTTCTAACTCTCCTTCCTAAGTGCATCCTCCTCCAACCCCTTGATCATACCTGCTATGAAAAACTTCTCCTTGGTAGATTTCTTGCCTAGCACGGTTATCATGTTGGATGGATTTGATGGTGAATATATTGAGTTGGAAACCCTTAGATCATCTGCACTGAACGCCCTCAGTTCAGATAACTCCATATTGAACTCCACTTCATGATCTAGAAGAGCGGTACTTTCCTTTATTGAGAAACCCCACAACTTTCTTCGCTGGTGCATCCGAACTTGTGACGACGATCCCGAGTAGTCAGTTTTGAATCTTGCCCAAAGACTCGCCGTACTTCTCCTATACCTGACTTCGTTCATCAATGACAACCGGATTAAACCCAAAACTACTGAATAAATCTTCTTCCACTTCTCCTACTTTGTGCCGATTGGTCTCCCTTTATCTCCTTCTAGGACTAGATCCAAGTCCTGTTGAACCGATGCTTCATACATGTCCACCTTCAAGAGATTAAAGTTGATCTTGCCTTTGAACCGCTTGATCTTCGTGATTTGATCTGCCATCATCTCCAAGGAACTCGAATAAACCCTTGAACTCGAAGCTCTGATACCAATTGTTAGGAATTTCCCACTAGAAACCCCTCTTTCAGGATCTTGTTGAGTTATTCGATGCAATCAATACAAACCACCAAGCGCATATGAGATCATACCAAACACACCAAAGCACACAAGTTTGTCCCGGTTGGGGCTTTCGCCTTAATCCGGGGGAGAAGAAACCCAAGATGTTATTCAACCATAGAAAATACAAGAATATTACAATTCTCACCACGACCCTCTCTCAAGCCTCACCAGCAAGTACTAGTTGTTTACAATTAGAGAATCACTCAATCTCTCCTTCAATGAAGTACTCTCTCTCTTGGCTCTTAATGGAGGACAATAACAACAATATATAGAGATCTAGAGAAAACCTACTTTGATATCTTCATACAGTAACCATTGGATATTTCTGAAGAGACAACCCTACGATAGGAACCGTCAGATCTGACTTGAAGAATAAGTCGGGCTTCTCACGAATCACCAAGAAAGTTACTGAACATAAATTGTAGCCCTAAGTGTCTAGTTGTCCACAGCATCCTGGAACTTCGAATTCTGACTTGTAGTCTATGAGTTATCGCTATTTTAGTGTAACTGTGTCGGCTATTTCAGATTTGCTACTTCATATTTATTATTGTGCAGTGCATCATGTTGCTGCATTATTATCATCCCCTTGCCATTCTTATAACCACTTGCATGTACATGTATGACTTAATAATAAAATACTAAACAAGCTGAGGTTTATATGGGTTGACCTAGTAGTGGATAGTCTCAGAAAATATACTCAGTATGGCCCTTTTATTGCATGGAAACTTGGCATGGAAGGTAGAGAATTACTTGTGAAGACGTGAACTTGTTATCTTGTTATCTTGTTATCTTGTTATCGTGATACACCGAGTATACGCTCTGTAGATCCCACCACGAAGTCTAAACCGAACAGTATTTTGCGTGCACCAAACCTGTGGTATGGGACGCAGTAGTACGTGCACTGGATAGGAGAAACAACATGATAATAGACCTAGTTGACACGCATATACTTGATTATGACCATTGTCTATTAATACCATTGTTGCTTTTGTAAATTTAATCTTGATTCATATTCCTTCATGTACCTCATTCCTTACTCTCTGCTTTTCACTACTTGCTGTCCGTACTTACTCTAAAGACAAATTATTCTTTCTTTTTAGATGAACAAGTACAGGTGCACAAGGAGAATTTCCAGAAGGCATTGGTGAGCAGTTCTTCTACGATTGGAGTAGGAGTCTCTCGAGCTATTTGGTAAGTTCTTATATTCCATATTTGGTTATTGAATTTCATTCTCGTTAATGTGATTATGTATTTATGCGTGGTTGTGATTATTTCCTTGTCACGTTGTTGAGTTAAGACTGGTACAACTTACGGATGATATGAGTTGGCGTACTTATATCATTCACTGGGCCTTAGTTGCGTGCCTGTGTTCCCGTATTCTGGGAAGCGGAGCGTGATAGTCATGTATCATGTGTCAAGCTCCAAGTGTCAAGTATCGAGCTCCAAGTACCAAGTAGGATCTATGAATCCTGTTCTGAGTACACGTTTCTGTATTCTCCACTATTAGATCTTTCCTTTTAAACCTCGGCTTAGTTTCTTGTTATTATTATTCAAACAAGCATGAACGTGCAAAAATAAGTCAAGAAACATGGTAATATAACAAGGGACAAGTACAAGTTGAATAAAGGACACGAACGAGGGATGAAAGACTCAAAATAGACTAAGACAACAAAAATTCTAGTTCTAGATAGAAAGACAGTACTACGCCAAATCTGGGATTCCCGTTGCTAAAAACATGCAAATCTGGATTCGTTAGAAAATCTAGAAAATAGACTCTCGGCTGAATCCAGCAAATATATACAAGTCATATAATAATCACAGAAACAGGGCTCAAACAGAATTGTATCCAGAAAACATGTTCTACCAGAAATCACATGGTTGTGTTCATAAACAGGAAAACGGCATAAAACCTTACTGATTAAACCTAAGAAAAAATCTGGGGTATTTCCTAGTATGTCTAGTATCAGCAAATATAATTTCATAATATTCCAACATAGATAGTATGGTCAAATAAAATCAGAAGACAGCAAGATACAACAAATTTGTAAATCTGAAATGCTTGACACAGTAGTACTAAAATAGCAATAGATTACAAAGTATAAATTGAAATCCAGATTCGTCAAAAGGGTGATAAAATAGATACAGTAGGCTATATTTAATATTTACAAAGTTTTTACCAAAAGCAACTAGAATCAGGTTGAAATTTAGGTTTTTAACTGAGCAGCATGAAAATTCTGGAAATATAATAGTCGTTTGCAAGCATAGAATAGTTTGTAAAAGTCATTGAATAAATCCACAAAAATTTGTGGTTAATCCTAGTTAAGTCTAGTTATACTCAGCAAAATATTAGATCTAAATTGTATGTTTAACATCAGTATAAAAATAAATAACTCTACTGAATTCACATAAAACCGAATCTGAAATTTTCTACACATCTGTAGTAAAACAGCAATAACTTGCAACTCACATATCGAAACTGAGATCTATCATAAATTCTGGAAAATAGACAGCAGAATCTATGATTTATATTCACAAATAAATTTGATTTACTGACCTCAACAGGGTCTAAAATATTAAACAAAAACGGAATAGCGGTAAAAACAGAAATCTTTTCATGTATTAAATCAACTAGTTCATGCGCAACAAATCCAAATCAAAACAAAACACAAGCATGGTATAATAGATGTCCAAGCAACATGGTATGGGGTGTTTAACAAGTCTATAACAAGGTATAATACGACTAACACATCAAGCATGCAAAATTCATTCAACACATCATGGATCACGAAACAACATACATACATGCATCAAGTCTAGATTATTTCTAAATTATTTTCATGTCGTGTGAGTAACAAAGACGACTACGGATGGGTCAAAAAATAGAGACAAGATCTAACAAGGATTTTCATGAGAATTTACTCTAGAAACAAATGCTACTCTACATGCGGTATTTAGTACTTGTATATGCAACGAAAAGAATACAGGTTACTTGCCTTGAAATTAACGACAAAAACGATGTAAAGAACGAGAATAATGGGAACGAATTTCCGAGCAACGAACACAATAATATGTGCAAATCCCACGCATGTGCAACACAAGAGGAAGAGAGAGGCAATTGGCACTAGCGACGGACGGCGAGAACAGAGGACAGTGATGGTGGGGTTGTCGCTTTGGCTGTTGTTGCTGTATAACGATGAAGGGAGGCAGTGCGGGGAGGCGCTGAGGGCTGACGCAACACCGGAAGGAGACACAGGCTAAGAGGGCGCTGTGTTGATGTTGTCATTGCTGCGGGAGGGGGTAGCTCTGTGATGCAGTGCCGCTGCAGATCGGGTGGAGCACAAGGTGGAGGCAGGACGGGGAGCAACGCCGGAGGGGGAGTCAAGATTTAGTGGCTAGGGTTTGTGTGGATGTAACAGGGTTGAGTAAATAGTGGGGGTTATATATATAAGAGGTGATATGCATATTAGGGTTTAGGGTGAGTGACGGGTAGGGTATAAAAGATATTGGGTTTTTAAACCCAATAAGAATAGGATTGAGTTAAATCTCCACAAGAAATAGAAATAGGGTATTAATAGGATCCAATAAAATATAGGATGATCCAATTAATGAGATAGAAACAAAAATAAATAAATAAAATAGGACATGAACAATTCATTAATGAGAATAAAAAATAATAGCCCAATCAACTAGTGTTCATTAATGAGAATCAAGAAGATCAATTTAAAGGCGACAAAACAAATAGATGAATATATTGAGAATGAAGATGCAATACACAGTTCAAAAAGGAGTAGGAGAATACAAAATGAATAAATACTCAAAAAGAAAAATACATCCAAAATACAGAAAATAAAAAACAGGGGTCACACTATTACTATCATCCCAAAATCTATTGGTCGTCATCTTCAACTCAAACATTATACTACTTTGAAATCTTAAAAATTCCTCCTTTTATTTATATTTCTGTTCTTTTTTGTTTTAAGTTTTTGATGTTCACTTTGATGTTGTTGGTGATATTATGTCAGGGTCACCGGAGCATCGTCGCTGATCGGGGCAGTACCATCGCAGACGGGAAGGCAAAAGATGATAGTTTATATGTTTTTATCAGTTGCTTCGGAGTGTACCAGTTTTTACGCACTATGAGCACTATTTCTTTTAAATAGTTTGTGGCGGGAAATTGGGGTGTAGCTTTTGTGTGCTGTGCACGTGTTTCCTAGGGTTTTGTCCTATAGCATAACCGCCAACTCCTTGCCTATAAAAGTGAGTTGTAATGGATATTTTTGCAATTAATAAAAATCTAAGTTCTTCCCCAATCTCTCTCACTCGTTCTAACCCTAATCTCTCCTAAAAAAACCCATTATGCAAAGATAGAGACCCATTCAGAATTCAAACCCTAACAATTTGGTATCAGAGCAGGAGTTAAGTGATGGAGATGGACGCGATGAGGGAAGCACAGTGACGATTGAGGTTGATGTGGTGACCTTGAAGACCCAAATGTCATCGGTGCAAATCCACCTTGGGTTCTTAGCTGATAAGCTCGAGGCGATGACAGCCAAATTGGATGCAGTGTTAGCAACATTGCAGCAATCGCCCTCGGCACCTACCCTGTTATCCCATCCACCTACCGAGCCTCTATTGGTCCAACAATCACCCCCAGAACCTACCATGGTACCCACTGCTAGAGTGCAGAGTTCTCCTGCAGTCACAAGTCCAACATCAAATTTTGTAACTCGCCAGTTGAACTTACAGGGAATAAGAGAAAGAAAGGCCAAGGGGCTAGGATTCAATTGAAATGAGAAATACACTCAAGGGCATCTCTGCAAGACTCAAAAATTTTATTTCTTAGAAGGTTTGGAGGAGAAGGATAATGAGGAAGCTGAATTGGAAGCTATTAATGTTGAAGAACAACCACAATCAACTCCACCACCACCAGCTCAAAATGCACTGCAACCGGAGATATCATTCCATGCATTAGTAGGGACTCAAGTCTATCCCCAGACTATGAAAGTGAAGGGCAGAATCAACGGGAAGGAAGTGAATATACTGATTGATACCGGATTCACTCACAATTATCTTGACCCCCAGACATCAATTAAAGCTAACCTGCAGATCAGTAGAGAACCAAGGTATAAGGTGACCATTGCTAATGGGCAAGTAATGTATAGTGAAGGGAAGGTGAAGAATGTTAAATTTTTAGTTCAGGGTGTTGAACTGCAAGCTGAATTGTTGCTACTTCCTTTAGGACCAGCTCAAATGGTTTTGGGAGCTCATTTGTTAAGGTCATTAGGACCAGTCACAATGGATGTCAGTGTGATGACCATGGATTTCAAATTTACAGGATTGATAAAGAGGGTACAAAGCATTGTTAATCTCCAATTGCAAATGATGGATGCTGAGGAGCTGATGAGAATGTGAAATTGTGTGTGCCAAGCGTATATGATTCAAGTACAAGGAATAGTTGATGATAAGATAGAGAATGTGAATATGTCTCTGCCAAACCAGACACATGCAGATTTTCAAATGATTTTGCAAAAATTCCCCAAAGTATTTTCTGAGAAGATGAGCTTACCTCTTCAGAGGAAGGTTGACCACCAAATTCCATTGATCGAAAGACACAAACCAATTTGCATTAAGGAATCTCAAATTCCATTGATCGAAGGACACAAACCATGAGCCTGGTACCATTAAGGAGTTAAGAGGATTTATGGGCTTAACTAGATACTATCGCAGATTTGTCAAAATTTACTGTAGCATTGCGACAACCCTTACCCAATTACTGATGAAGAATGCCTTCCCATTGGTCCTATGTAGCTGCTAAGGCATTCCATGTCCTGAAGAGTGCCATGACTACAACTCTAGTGCCTAAAGCTTCTGATTTCTCTAAACCATTTGTCGAAGACACAGTTTCTTCATAAGAAGGTATCAGTGTAGTGCTCATGCAGGAACTACACCCCATTGCATATATGAGTAAAGCCTTAAAGGGTAAAAATTTGATTTTATCCACTTATGATAAGGAGATTTTGGCGATCCTGCAGGCTGTGAAACAATAGGGATAATATTTGCTAGGAAGTACCTTTATGATCAAAGACAGATCAGCGTAGCATCAAGTATATTTTAGAGCAGAAGATCAAAATAGAGATTCAAGAAAAATGGCTTTGGAAACTACTTGGGTTCTTTTTTACTGTGGAGTATAAAAAGGGGGTGGACAACAAAGTGGCTAATGGGCTTTCAAGGAGGATGGGAGAGCAATATACATGTTGTGAGATTACATTTGTGGTTCCACAATGGCTAGATGAAGTTGAAATCATGGTAGAACACGACCCTTATTTTCACAAATTAGCTGAAAGGATGAATATAGAGTTGCTCAATCTTCCAGAGTACAAGCTCTTGGGTGGGTGGGTGGGTGGGGGGGGGGGGGGGGTTATGGTATTATAAAGGGAGGATTCTCATCGGCCCTATGGCCAATGTGAAGAGGCTGATTTCCCATGATCATCAGGCCTCAAGTGCAGGGGGCACTCTGGGTTTCACAAAACTCTTCAAAGGATCAAGAGAGCTTTTATTTGGGAAGGAATTTCTCGAGATATTAAGCTTATGATAAGGGAATGTGAGGTTTGTCAACACAACAAATATGAAACTCTACTGCCTGCAGGGTTTCTTCAACCACTTCCAATCCCTAATCAAGTGGGGGAAGATATATCTACGGATTTTATTGAGGGATTACCCAAGAGTTTTGGCAAGAATGCTATTATGGTGGCTGTTGATCGATTGTCCAAGTATGCCCATTTCATTGGAATTTCCCACCCATACATTGCACAATCGATTGTGCCAATATTCATAGACAATGTGTACAAACTCTATGGGATGCCCCGTAGCATTGTTAGTGACCGTGATCCCATATTCATAAGCAAGTTTTGGAAGGAGTTCTTTGCACAACAGCAGTGCAAGCTGAAGAAGTCCACCGCGTATCACCCCCAAAGTGATGGCCACACTGAGATTGTCAATAAAGCGCTAGAGATGTATCTGAGATGCTTGTGTGGCCAAAAACCCAATGACTGGAGTAAACATTTGGGGTGGGCAGAATTTGGTACAATACCAGTTGGCATGTTTCTACTGGTCTTACTCCTTATGAAGCAATGTACGGGCCACCTCCATCTATTTTGCACTACATCCAAGGTACTTTAGCTCTACCAGCAATTGAGGAAGCTTTATTGTCCAGAGATGCAATTTTACACCTGCTGAGGGATAATATGATAGTTTCACAACAATGCATGAAGTTCTTCTCTGATAAGAAGAGGACGGAGAGGGTGTTTGAAGTAGGGGATATGGTATTGCTGAAGCTACAACCTACAAACAGCTCTCTGTCAGAAACTCCACACCTCAGGAGCTTTCTCCAAATTATTTTGGTCCCTATCAAGTGGTAGAGAAGGTTGGATCTGTTGCTTACCGACTGGATTGCCTCCGAATGCCACTATTCATCATGTGTTTCATGTATCCGAGCTTAAGAAATTCCATGGTGATCACTTACCCCCTATTGCCCCTGAATTGCCTCACTGGTGGGAGGAAGATGTTGCAAGATAGGAGCCAGAATGAGTGCTTGATAGAAGAGTGTTTAAGAAGCACAAATGGGTTGGAATTCAGCTTTTGATTAAGTGGAAAAATTCTGCAGTGGAGAATGCATCCTGGGTTGATATAGATGATCTGAGGCGAAAGTTTCTGTTGTTCGAAGTTGTCAGGGTCACCGGAGCATCGTCGCTGATCGAGGCAGTACCATCACAGGTCGGGAAGGCAAGGGATGGGAATTTATATGTTTGTATCAGTTGCTTTGGAGTGTATCTATTTTTTACGCGCTATGCGCACTACTTCTTTTAAATAGTTTGTGGCGGAAAGTTGGCAGGTAGCTTTTGTACGCTGTGCACGTGTTTCCTAGGGTTTTGTCCTGTTGTATAGCCGCCAACGCCTTACCTATAAGAGTGAGTTGTAATGGATATTTTTGCAATTAATAAAAATCTAAGTTCTTCACCAATCTCTCTCACTCGTTCTAACCCTAATCTCTCCAAAAAAAACCCATTATGTCGAGATCGAGATCCAATCAGAATCCAAACCCTGACATATTAATGGTGATGTAAGGAGTTTTGATTAATTACTATTAGTTGATGTTTCAGTGGGATTTTTCCGAGCAAAATTGGAATTTTTTATTTTTCAATTCTGAAATCTACACCGACCAAAACCGATCGAACCGATCCACAGTTTATCTGGTCGGGTCGAATTGGTTCTGATGTCACTTTGGGTTGGGTCCGATTTAACTCACCCCTCCTTTTTGGAAATAGGATATTAATTTTGTTAATTCTCTTATGAGTGAATATGGACTGTTGGGTTACAAGATCTTGAATTTTGAGTTGGGATTCAAATGTGAAGTAACATTTTATATAGCACACTGGTTCACTTAGGGCCTATTTGTTTGGATTCATATTTACTGTATGAAAAGAAAGAGGTTTTTCCTGAAATATATCACTTTTTGAAACTAATTCCCCAAATAAATCACTTTCGAAACTAATTCCCAAAATAGATCAATCTTTATAGGCTGCAATACCGAACTGCGACCTCTTCTATAACGAGGCTGCAGTTGTGTACATGCCATATAATGAAAAATCCTAGACTTGGGAAAAATTTTCCTAAGTGTAAAATGTGAAAAAATACGAGGCTGCAGTTGGGTACTGCGACCTCAATATACCATAGGCTGCAGTACCGAACTGTGGATTCTTCAATTTCTAAGCCACAGTTCACAACTGCGGTCTAAGTACATATCATAACTAATAGGCTCCGATACTTGGGAAAAAAGTTTCTAAGTGTAAAATGTGAAAAATATGAGGACGCATTTGGGTATTCCGGCCTCGATAACATAGGCCACAGTCCACAACTGCAACCTCAATTATATGCTAAAAACTGGGTCCTACAAAGCATATAACTGAGGTCACAGTTGTGAACTGCGGTCTAGGTGTAATATCCCGGTCGGATATTATATTTGTATTATTATTATTTTTAAAATTAAAATATTTTTATGGAAATTTCTTGGTTTTACTAATAAAAAGTTATCTGTATATATATACTAGTAAGTATATATATGTATTGTATCAGTTTTGTGCACTTGTACAAAATCCTATAAAATACGTTTTTGAGAAAAATGTCTAAAATATCTGGGCTGATATTAAAAATTATTATTTTATTTTTATTTTCAGAGTTGAAATTTTTTTGGTGGATATTACCCGGTTTTGTTAATAAACATTATCTTTATATATATAGCAGTCTGTATACATCTGTATTATATCAAATTGGTACTGTAATCTTCCGAGGCGGTAAAAAAATTATTTTTATTATTATTTCTGAATTTAAATATTTTTAGAGATTATTCGTTTTAACGAATAAAAATTATCTATATATACAGATATATGTACGTATTTGAACTGTATCGATTTAGTACGTTCGTACGAAATCATGTAGTATGTGATTTTGAGAAAATATCTTTTATTTTGATCAATCATGGTCAAATGGAGGGTAGGGATTGGATTAGGGTGTTGATTGCAATATTTATTTGCAAATAGATGACAAATTTGATGAGCCACAAATGAAAATGACATGGCTTCTTCTCACCGACATACCCACACCCTCACATCCTATAATCCCCCCCCCCCCCCCCCCCCCCCCCACATTACCCCAAGGCCGGCCAAACATTTCTAGGGTTGAAAACCCCTCTTTTCATTTTGTGTTTCTCAAATCTCATCTCATTCTCATCTCTTTCTTTCTTAGGTTTTCCTTCTAGTAGTTACTTGTTTTTAATTAGAAAAAAATTGAGAAGAAAAGAAAAGAAAAAGAGAGATCAAATCAAAAGAGGGGTTAGGGTTTCATGGGTTTCTTCATGAGTTCTTGAAGAGGAGCAAGAACAAGGAGCAAGGAGGAGAAGGCTAGCAAGTTCTTCTAACCATTTTTGGGTGGGGTTTTTTCATTCTCATGCTCGTTTTTAGCTATTATTATTGTTGTATGTTGTTGTAACTTGGACTAAAATCATGTGCATATGTTGATTGAGGACTAGAATAAAAAGGCACATAAAGATTCAAGTAGTAGAACTAAAATAAAGCATAAAGATTCAAACTTGCAAGTTTAGACGGTTAGAATTATTAGCTTGTGCTAAAGGTAGAATTTTCACTCCAAATTGATTTTAGTGGTTTTTATATGTGTTATTAGAATGCTCTAAATTTTATAGATTTTTTTTGAGTTATT
The DNA here is from genome assembly GCA_017893485.1 of Hemerocallis citrina. Classification (NCBI taxonomy): domain Eukaryota; kingdom Viridiplantae; phylum Streptophyta; class Magnoliopsida; order Asparagales; family Asphodelaceae; genus Hemerocallis; species Hemerocallis citrina. The sequence continues at coordinate 180,440,935 of CM030360.1, forward strand.
TTGATGGGTGAAACGAACCGTTTCCCCAAAACAGCGAGAGTTTTGCAAAAGCAGCAAACCTACTGTTTTGGGTTAACTTTCGTAGTATATTCATGGGGCTGTATCTTAATGTTCCTTACGGAATTTGGAAAAGTGTTCAACTATAGAATTGTAGTAAAGTCTCTCACCTTTTCAAAATATCCTATTTGGTCAGATTCCGATAGGTGGTGCAAAAGTTATGACCGTTCCAAAACACAGCAGCCAGCTTTTGGCTGAATACTTGCCGTTCGGATTGCTTGATGTTTTTGTACCTTTTATTGATTGAATCTGAAAAAGTGTTCAACTAGAAAGTTGTAGTAGAGTCTCTCACCTTTCCGAAATTTTCTATTTGGTTATATTCCGATAAGTGGTGCAAAATTTATGACCGTTCCAAAACACAGCAGCCAGCTTTTGGCTGAATGCTTGCTATTTGGATTGCTTGATATTTTTGAAAATCTTATTGATTGAATCTTGATATGGCTAAAAATAGGTCTAAATCGGAACCGTCTAAATCAGGCAAGAATCTTAAAGCTTAGGGGCAAAATGGTAATTTCACCTACAAACGGGTCTAAAATGGGTTTAGGGTCTTCTTTTTAAAAGGCCCCGCAACCCATGAACGGATCCAGCTCAACTGGGTGCGGGGTTCCAACCCGCAACAAACCCGGTCTAACAGGATAGAATTAGGGTTTCGGATTATACTTAATCAACGGCCCTGATTCGCTCTATCCGTTCACTGGGAATTAGGGATTTTATTCCTAAACTGATCCCAAAGGCGGCTATAAATACCCCCCATCCACCACCATTAAGAGGTAATCAATCTTTTGCCAGTTTACGCTCTTTCATAATCTTTTCTGATTATTGACTTGAGTGTCGGAGGGTGCGTCACCGGGATCAACCCCAGTGTCTCGCACTTTTTGCAGGTGAACGGCGGGAGTCAACGGTCAAACTCCGGTGGAAAGGTTCCGAGTTTGCTATTCGGTTTCCTAAGAATCCACAAATTCTATCTGTTTGCCCCCACACCAGATTTAGCGGTAACAGATTGGCGCCGTCTGTGGGAACCCACGAATAGCAATCCTTCCTCTCCCCTTGGTTAAGATCATCTCCAGCCATGCCTCCCCAAAAGCTAAGATCCAGAGGGTCCAACCGTGGACCCACTCCTCCTCAACCACAACAGTAGATCCCTCTCCAAACCGTCCAGCCGGCGAGACCCCCTCCTCAACCTGATCAGGCCCCGCAGCAGGACCAACCTCCTCATCAGAATCTCCAACCCCTTCAGGGTCAGACCGGGCCTCAGAATGCCGGTGCGGGGGGATCCCGTCCCAACCCTCAGAAATAACCTCTCCAACATGACCACGTCTCCGTGCACAACCCCTTACCACTCCATGGCATCTCACAATCCCCGGGCCTCCGATGACCTCCGCAACACCCTCAACAATCGGTATAAAGAAGAGGATCTTCGCCGCCATTTGGATGAAAGGCGGGTCTGAGAGGGAGCCTCCCGCCAACAACGTCCAAATGAGAGATCTCCTTATCGCCGAGAACATAGGAGGTCCCCTCCTCACCGAAGACGGAGAGAGTCCCCTGAGCACCATAGAAGAAGGCCTCGTTCCCCTACTGGTCGGCAACCCCCGAGGGATGATAATGCTCCTATCACCCGTGCCAAATTCCAGCAATTCCAAGCAACCATCTTGCAAGCCCTCAATTTCCGACCCAACAACAACAATGCTCGGAGGGTCCCCACTCCTCCTCCGGTCCAAAGTCCTCGCCATCGGTCCCTGACTCCTCCTCCAGCTCCTAGCAACCGCCATCATGACCTTAATCCTCGTCGCTCCCTGAGCTACCGTCGTCGTAGCCCCCGCTCCCCTTCGTACGAAGACGAGTCCGGAGGCTGGAGGCTCGTTTGGCTACCGTCGAAGGGATGACACCGTCTACCGTCATCTCCACGAGATGGAAAGGTGCCTGGGTCAGCTAGACAAGGAAGAGGAGCTTAGAGGAAGGACCCTACGTCCGAGCAGACCTCCCTTCTCTCGAACAGTCATGGAGACACCCGTTCCAATAGGCTTCAAGCCCCCACAGTTCGAGACTTACTCTGGGGAGTCGGACCCTGTGGACCACATCGAGAGCTTTAAGACCCTCATGCTGATACACCAAGCTTCCGATGCTCTATTGTGCAAAACCTTCCCGGCCACTCTCAAAGGTCCCGCTTGGGAGTGGTACTCTCGCCTTGCCCCATCCTCCATATTCTCCTTTGAACAATTTGAAACCCTCTTCGTCACCCACTTTGTAAGTAGCCGCCGCACAGAGAAGACCAGCATCTCGCTACTCTACCTTAGTCAGAAGAAGTGGGAGAAGCTTAGGGACTATGTGAAAAGGTTCACCGCGAAAGCTAGGTCCATTGCTTTCCTCGACTAGTCGGTCGCTGCCGCAGCCTTCCAGTCAAATGTCCTTAACTCCAGCCTTTGGTCCTCCCTAGCCAAGAAGCCTCCGCAAAACTTCTCCGACCTCTTCCTCAGGAGCGAGAAGTATATTCGGGCTGAGGAAGCTGAGCATCGCCCCTCCTTTGAGGGGTCTTCCTCCGGGACCAAGCGAAAGGCAACTGAAGAAGAGGGAGCTAAGAAGCTCAAGAAAGATAATGGGGGCCAGCGCCGCCCACCTCCCAGATTCAAGAAGTTCACCCCTCTTAACGCCAACATTTCTACTATTCTCATGGAGTTTGAGAAGGAAGGGGTTCTGCCTCCTGCCTCGAAGATGAATACCCCTGGCAAGAAGAGGGACAAAGAGAAGTGGTGCCGATATCACCGGGACCACGGCCACGACACCAATGATTGTCGGGCCGTGAAGAATAAAATCAAGGCCCTCATCCAAAAAGGGTAGCTATCTAAATTTGTGAGAAGGGACCGGACCGATCTTCCTCCTTCCCCCAGGGGGGCCAACAAGCGTCCTGAAAGGCGCGAGGAAACTCCTACATCTTATTCATGGAGTCCTTATGGGGGGCACCTCCAACTCCTCTCGGAAGGCCTTCATCAGGGAGGTCAACTCAGTACATGGCATGCCCCCTCCTAAAGGCCTCGGAGTATCAGTCACTTTTTCAGATAGAGACCTTGAGGGTGTCCGAACCCCCCATTGTGACGCACTAGTCATCAACCTTCATATGGCGAACTTTAAAGTGGAAAGGATACTGGTGGACAATGGTAGCTCCGTTAACATCCTCTTCCTCGCTGCTTTCAAAGGGCTCAAGCTATCCCGGGACAGGCTTAAGCCCGCCGACTACACACTCCACGGGTTCACGGGAGTGCCAGTGACTATCGAAGGGGTAATCACCCTCGACGTAACCGCTGGCAAAACTCCTACTACCCGAACGGAGCCGATGGACTTCATGGTCGTCGATGTCCCCACTGCTTATAATGTGATTCTAGGCCGACCTGGCCTAGCTGCTCTAGAGGCCGTCCCGTCGGCTTATCACCTCAAGATGAAGTTCCCTACAAGGGCAGGAGTAGGGGAAGTAAGAGGTAGTCAAGAGATGGCCCGCAAATGTTACATGACCTCCACCGGGGGTCCAGTCCTCTCCCTTGAGACGCTCGAGATTCCCCAAGAGAGTGTCCGACCAACGTCCAAGCCGGTGGATGAATTGAAGGAAGTGCTCTTCTCCGAGCAGGATCCGAATCGCAAGTTCTTCATCACCAATACCCTCCCATCGGCCCTATGCTCCGACATAGTCCAATGCACTAGAAAGAACCGTGATCTCTTTGCATGGTCGGCTGCTGACATGCCAGGAATCTCCGAAGAGCTCCTCGTCCACCACCTGAGCGTTGCCCCGGGGTCCAAACCGGTCCAACAGAAAAGGCACAAATTCGCTCCCGAGCGCCAACAAGCTATAAAAGAAGAAGTGGACAAGCTCCTTAAGGCCAGTTCATACAAGAAGTCAACTACCCCGAATGGCTCTCCAATGTTGTTATGGTTAAGAAGTCTAACGGGAGTTGGAGAATTTGTATCGACTTCACGGACCTGAACAAAGCATGCCCTAAAGATCCATTCCCTCTCCCAAGCATCAACACCCTGATTGATGCTACTTCGGGCCATGAGCTCCTCAGCTTCATGGACGCCTTTTCCGGGTATAACCAAATCCGAATGTTCCCCCCGGATATCCCGAAGACCTCCTTTATCACCGATCAGGGGCTCTACTGCTACAGGGTAATGTCCTTCGGGTTAAAGAATGCAGGCACGACATACCAATGCCTCATCAACAAAGTTTTTCAGAACCAAATCGGCTGAAACATGGAAGTATATGTTGATGATATGCTGGTCAAGAGCATCTATGGGGCCGATCATGTGGCCGATCTGCAAGAGACGTTCGATGTACTGAGGAAACATGATATGAAGCTCAATCCGAACAAATGTGCATTCAGAGTCTTGTCGGGGAAATTCCTAGGCTTCATGGTCAGCCAAAGAGGAATCGAAGCCAACCCCAAGAAGATCAAAGCCATCTTGGACATGGCTCCTCCCAAAAATGTGAAAGAGGTCCAGAAACTCACGGGGTGCCTCGTAGCCATAGGACGCTTTCTGTCCAAGTCAGGGGAGAAGTGTCTTCCCTTCTTCAAAGCCTTCAGGGGGGCTAAGGACTTCGAATGGGGCCAACAGCAACAAGAATTGTTCGATCAGTTGAAGGCCTATTTAGTCAACCCCCCTCTTCTCAGCAAGCCTATCCCCAGAGAAACACTCTACCTCTACTTAGCTGCCTCCGAACAAACCCTCAGTGCCGTCCTGGTGAGGGAAGAAGACAAGGCTCAAAAGCCCATCTACTATGTGAGCAAAGTACTTCGGGATGCCGAGCTCCGTTATCCAGGGCTGGAGAAGATGGCGTATGCCTTGGTTATGGCAGCTACGAAGCTTCGCCTTTATTTTCAGTCCCACTCGGTGGTCGTTCCTACCGACCAGCCGCTTAAGCAAGTTCTGCACAAACCCGAGACCATGGGCCGGCTGATGAAGTGGTCGATCGAGCTGAGTCAGCATGACATATCATACCAGCCTCGGACCGCAATCAAGGCTCAAGCCTTAGCTGAATTCATTGTTGAGAGCACTATCCCAGAGGTCAGCCAAGCAGCAAAGGGGCCTCCTCTCTGGACGGTATATGTAGACGGATCCTCTTGCACCGAGGGAAGTGGAGCCGGGGTCATTCTGGTAGGCCCAGATAATTTCGTTCTCCAATACTCCCTCCGCATCAACTTCAAAGCCTCCAACAATGAAGCGGAGTATGAAGCACTTATATCTGGCCTCGGTATGGCCCGCAAGGCAGGGGCACAATGCCTCCGGATCTTTAGCAACTCTCAGCTAGTCGTGAGTCAAGTCTTAGGCGAGTACGAGGCACGAGATGACCGAATGGCTAAGTATCTAGCCAAGGTCCAAAATCTCATGGCCCTATTCGAAGAGGCACTCATTCAGCGATTCCCCAGAGAGGAAAATTCCCAAGCTGATGCCCTCTCCAAGTTAGCCACCTCCTCCCTTCAAGGTCTCGAGCAGACCGTCCTGATTGAAGTGCTCTTGAGACCGAGCATAGAAGAAGAAACTCCCGACTCGATGGAGTCGCTGCCCGTCCAACTTCAAGACAACTGGATGAAACCTCTGATAGAATTTCTAAGGGATGGGCTCCTCCCCGGAGACCCAAAGGAAGCTCGCGGAGCAGTACACCCTTGTTGGGGGGGTCTTGTACAAACGCTCCTACACCCAAGTAAACGGCAGACCCTACTTGAGGTGCCTCTCCCCGGGCGAAGCTTCATATGCCTTGTAAGAGCTCCACAAAGGTATAGGCGGAGCACATTCAGGGTCAAGGTCCCTCGCCAGAAAGGTGTTGAACTATGGATACTTCTGTCCGACTTTCCTCCAAGATGCCGAACGGCATGTCCGGCAATACATCTCTTGTCAAAAGTAATCCAACGTTCGTCGCCTACCCCAAGCACAACTCACCTCCCTCTCAAGTCCAATCCCTTTCGCAATGTGGGGGATGGACTTGCTCGGCCCGTTTCCACCGGCTCCCGGACAGCTCAAGTTCTTAATCATGGCGATCGACTACTTTTCAAAGTGGATAGAGGCTGAGCCTTTGGCTACAATCACTGAGAACAAAGTGCTTCAGTTCTTCTGGAAGAACGTCATCTGTAGGTTCGGGGTGCCTTGGGTCCTGATAACTGATAACGGTACACAATTTATAGGGGCGGCATTCCGATCTCTGTGTGAAGACCTCGCCATTCAGCAACGCTTCTCTTCCGTCTCTCATCCTCAAACAAATGGCCAAGTGGAAAATGCCAACCGACAGATCCTCTCCGGTATCAAGAAAAGGCTAGATAAGGTGGCTAAAGGCTTATGGGCGAATCAGCTCCCCAACGTACTGTGGAACTACCGCACTACGAAGCGGACCCCTACAGGTGAATCGCCATTCAACCTCACCTATGGGTCCGAATCTGTGATCCCCTTGGAAGTCGGACTACCCTCTCCTCGTCTCATGGCCTATGAAGAAGAACAGAATGCTAGAGAGCTTCGGACAAACTTGGACTTGATTGATGAGCTACGGGAAAGAGCTTCAATTCGCCAACAAAACTATCGGAGGAGGATCGAGTTAGCCTACAACAAAAGGGTCCGACCAACCAATCTCAAAAAGGGGATTTAGTCCTTAGAAAACTAGCTATCTCATTCCCTAGTCAAAAGAGTAAGCTAGCTCCGAACTGGGAAGGACCCTACAAAATTACCAAAGTAGTTCGGCCCGGTACATACCGTCTAGAAGATCTTAAAGGCAGAGAGATTCCCAGGACTTGGAATGCCGACCATCTTTTGAAGTACCAAGAGGGCACCTGAACACCTCTCTAAATACCTTCGGATGTCGAACCGTTCCTTACCTTTCACTTGTATTGTGCTCCTTTATTTCTTCAATGTAATAACGACTTGCAACTTAGAAGCAGCCGACTAGTTGTTACCAACAAAAAGCTTTTTTTTTTCCATGTTTCTTATGATTGTGTACATCTCTCTGTTTTTAATTTCTTTTACTCAAACAACGAGTTCGGAGTCCAACACTTGGCTCGACTCCGCTTTGCAAGCTCACTTTTAAGCGAGCTAGAACTGGTTCGCCATTCGGAATTGCTCCCACAACCGTTGAAACTTACTCAAACGACGAGTTTGGAGTCCAACACTTGGCTCGACTCCGCTTCGCAAGCTCGCTCTTAAGCGAGCTAGAAGTGGTTCGCCGTTCAGAATTGCTCCCACAACCATTGAAACTCACTCAAACGACGAGTTCGGAGTCCAACACCTGGCTCGACTCCCCTTCGTAAGCTCGCTCTTAAGCGAGCTAGAAGTGGTTCGCCATTCGGAAGTGCTCCCACAACCATTGAAACTTACTCAAATGACGAGTTCGAAGTCCAACACCTGGCTCGACTCCGCTTCGCAAGCTCGCTCTTAAGTAAGCTAGAAGTGGTTCGCCATTCGGAATTGCTCCCACAACCGTTGAAACTTACTCAAACGACGAGTTCGGAGTCCAACACTTGGCTCGACTCCGCTTCGCAAGCTCGCCCTTAAGCGAGCTAGAAGTGGTTCGCCATTTGGAACTACTCCCACAACCGTTGAAACTTACTCAAACGACGAGTTCTGAGTCCAACACTTGGCTCGACTCTGCTTCGCAAGCTCGCCCTTAAGCGAGCTAGAAGTGGTTCGCCATTCGGAACTGCTTCCACAACCGTTGAAACTTACTCAAATGACAAGTTCGGAGTCTAACGCTTGGCTCGACTCCACTTCGCAAGCTTGCTCTTAAGCGAGCTAGAAGTGGTTCGCCATTCGAAATTGCTCCCACAACTGTTGAAACTTACTCAAACGACGAGTTCGGAGTCCAACACTTGGCTCGACTCCGCTTTGCAAGCTCGCCCTTAAGCGAGCTAGAAGTGGTTTGCCATTCGGAACTGCTCCTACAACCGTTGATACATACTCTAACGACGAGTTCAGAGTCCAACGCTTGGCCCGACTCCACTTCGCAAGCTCGCTCTTAAGCGAGCTAGAAGCGGTTCTCCATTCGGAATTGCTCCCCGCAACCGTTGAGATCCGCTTAAACAACACGCACGAAGTGTTCACAACTATACTAGACATGGGAGAAGAGTACTTAGAGGTGTTAAACCTTCAGTCCCTAGGGTTTGTCTGAAGATAAAGTTAGACACTCCGTGCCTACAAGAAGAAAGATTCGCTTCTAGCTTTGAGTAGTTGTTAAAAGTTCGAGGAGTTGTACTTGAATAAATGCCCACCAACAGAAGCACACAAACACATAAGAGAAACAAAAGCTTTCATCTATATAAAATTCTAACGCACAAAAGCGTTCGAGTTACAAGACCAAGCTACTTCTACAAGGAACTACAAAAGCTCAAAGAAGCATAATACAACTTATTCAACGCTTCTTCAAAAGGGGGACGTTTCGGTTCAGAGACACCTGGGAACGGCACCGCCTAACCTCGGAGCTTGTCTCCAAACCGACGAACTGAGATGCCTCTTCGGCACTGCCTCTAACTGTGACTCCGACCGAAGCGCCGCTGGACGAAGCAGCCACCCCACTCTGAGCATCGGCCAGACTCCGCCTAACGGCAGGCGAACGAGTCGCGAGCTCATAAAATGAGATCCCCCTCTCGATCGCTTCGCGAGTACACGATGTACTTCGGACGTTGATCCTTTCAGGCTGAGGTTTGAGCCGAGCAACTTCCTCTTCGAGATCGATGATCCTGTCCTTCAAAGTGTCGTCCTTCACAGATATCTTGAAGCGAAGGAGTTTAGCGGAGCCTATGGCATCAGCACTGTCGTCTATAATGCGACGAAGGTGGGTCACTTCGATGCAGTTGTCGACTGTAACCCTCCTTAACTGGTCGACCCTCGTCGTCAACTCATCGCTCTCGACCATCAGTTTACCCACTGCCAATGTTAATTCATCTTCCTCCGCCGAGAGTTCCTCTTCGGCTATTTCCAGATGGCGAACCTCCACCAATAACTCGCTTGTCTCTGTCTCAACGTCGAATAGCGTCTTCCTAAGCAACTCCACCTCGCCTTCGAGACGAGCCTTGCGAGATTGCTTCTGCAGTTGTTTCAGCTCGGAGAAATACCCTCTCGCAATCGCTTTGATGTCCTCTAGTCTCAGCTCACTCTTGAGGAAACTCTCTCGGCTGCGAGAAAGGGCTTGCTTCACCTCTTCTAGTTCGGTACGAAGGCGAGATGCTTCGGAGACCGGGCTCGGCTCGACAACCTGAAAAGCAGAAGGGTATCAACACGAAGAACGAGAGGCGGTGATCAACAATTAGTCAAAATTTTGAAAAATTTCAATCCAACACTTAGTCAAATTTGAAAAGAGAGTTCGAACAAAACTTTATTCATATAAAATGCGGTGGCCAGTCCGCTACAAGACAGTACATAAAAAGAAAATTTACAAGAACGAGGAAATCAAGGATCCACCTGGGGCGGCAGTTCGGAAACAGGCACCTCAGTAATCGGCCCCTCGTCCCCTGACGCCCCGGCTCGGGGGTCGGCTGTCACAGTCTCGGGATCGGCAGGAACCTCGTCATCCTGCTGTTTGCCCTCCTCCTCTTCTCCCTCCTCTTCTCCCTCCTCCTCTTCGTCTTCTTCCTCGCCGTCGGGCCACAGCCTGTACCCCACCCTCTCGAAGCCGGGGACTCAAGCCTCGACATGGTCGAGCGCCCTGGCATAAGACAGCTCCATGTCGACAGCCATGTGCTTCCTCGCCTTTTCCTCGATCTTCTTCCTCTCCTTCTCCACAGCGTCGGCTTGTTCCAACTTCACCGCTTCCAAAGCCTTCGCCGCTGCGGCCCTCTCCTCGGCAGCCTTAGCGACCTCCGCAGCGAGCTTTTCCTTCGCTTGCGCCAAGGCCGCCTTGAGGTCGGTGACCTGAGCCACCAAAGCGTCCGAGCGATGCTGCTCCGCATCAAGCTGTTTCACGGCCACCGCCCTCTCCGCTTGGTCTTTGTACTGAGGGTCTTCAACTCCCTCTCCCGCTCGGAATACTCCTCGTGGAGATGGCCAAAGTGGCAAGTGGCCTGCACGAAGAAACGGTTAGAACACCACAAAAACTGAGCTAAAGACTTAAGAAAATTTTCAAGAGAAATTCTAAACAGCAAAAGAGAACTTACCGACATGAGCGACCGAGCCACTTCGAGAGTGTCATCCCCTGTCGTTCCCGCCTTTAGGGCGGCTCGGTCCTTCGGGGTCGGAAGATGCATAACCGCCTGCATGCTTATCATCGAGTCGCCCAAAAAGCCGTCGTGGTTCTTCACTCGCCAGTTAGGGACGAACAGCTTCTTGTGCGCCTCGGTTAAAATCTCCTCGGCGTGTTCGTTTAGGGGCGGGGCCTCGAACGCCAGTGCCGCCGAGACGGAGAAAGCCTCACTTGTAGGGGCAGACGAGGTAGGAAGGACGGCTACCACCGAAGACGGTTCCCGAGGAGCAGGAGCGGCGACGGCCGAGGGTGCCTTGATGGGTCGGCCTGACAAAGGACCCGTGCTTGTCCTCTTCCTCTTCTTGCCGTCGGCAATTTTTCTTCGTTCCATCATCATGCCCTTAAAGTCCATGTTTGGCGCCTCTGTCCAAAGAAAAAGAAAAGAGTTAGAAGAATGTACAAGGCAATAAAAGAGAATTGCAAAGTGAGATGTCAGGAGCGTATCGGGTCGATCGGACTAAGGCCCAACTTGTGCAGCACCTCCTCGGTCATCTCCCTCCAGCTCAACATAGGGTGGGTGATCAGCTTGGCTACCACCTCCGCCTCGGCAGTGGTCAACACCAACTCGGCCTTTGCAAACTTCGGTACCTTTTCCTTCCACCGAGTTGGGAAATCCAATGTCGAGGGCCCCTTTATCAGAAAGAACTTCCCCTTCCACAGCTTTATCGAATCAGGATTCTCTATTAACTTAACCCCTCTCCGGGGTGATAAGTAGTAGCGAGGCTCGATCTTACTCATCCTGTTGATTCGGTATAAACTGCGGAGGATGACGAGCTCCGGCTCCACTTTGGCAATTCAACACTGAAGCAGAAAGCCGAGAACGTGGCGCCAAGTGTTCGACATGAACTGTATGGGGGCCAGACAGTACCACTGAAGGACGGCCGTCACAAAGGGATGAAGGGGGAAGCGCAGACTAGCGTTCAAGCTATCGTAGGCAAAGACGCATGTGTCCGGTGACAAGACAGTATTCGCTTGCATCCCGGGGCCGGGGAGGACCAGCCTGTACTCCTAAGGGATGGCGAACCCCTTTCTAATCTGGAGGAGATCCTGCTCGTTAGCACCGAAGGGAGGTCATCCACCTCGGTGACCTCCCTCGGATCGTTCTCCTCATAGGCTGCCACGCGACCAACGACCGCCTTGCTCAGCAGCTCACCGCTGTACTGCCTTATCCCAGCATGACCGAACAGCACGCCAGGCATCCGACCCAATTTGCCAGCTCGTCTATCAATCTCCATAATCTCCTCGATTACCGAGGACCGAACCACTACCCTCTCCTTCTCCTCGGTCGCAGACGACCCTGCTACCTCCTTCCCCTTTCTACGGCTCACTACTTATCTCCCCTCCTCGGCATTTCGACCTCCCGAGGACGATGCCTCACTTCCGGAGTTTACTCTTGACATCTCGAATAAATATCTAAGGCAAAGAAGACTGACCTTGATATGACGTAACCTTGAAGTGACGTTTACGATCGGAAAGAGTTCGCCGGAAATTGCCTGCCCCTCGTGACAGCTAGCACAACCGCCTTGGAGCACAAATTGCCGCTAGTAGAGCAACTCGAGAGCAAAAGTAAAAACTTGGAGGTAAATGTGAGAAATGAGCTAAGGGGTGAGGGGGGTGAGAACTTATAGCCAAGAAAGCGACTGTTGGGCTTTCGAAACGCTTAGAGGCCTATTAAGGGAGATAAAATGACAAAAAAGAGAAAGCTGCGATGGTTCAGAGGTAAGAAGCGTTCGTTCGCTTAACATCATCGCTCGATGACTCGTGACTCGCCGAGCCACCAAGTCAATCTGACGAACTGACGGGGTACCGACCTCCACATATGGAGAAAAATGCCGCCAAGCCAGTTTCACCGTCAGATTGTCTCAAAATTCATGTCGAAACATGATGGACGGTTCAGATCACGCCACGCCCACAAAACGACAAGATAACGTTTTCTCGTGATCTGAACCTCCAACTTCGTGATACAAGCCATGATGAGCATCTCAGATCCCACCACGTGGCTCGAAGACTCAATCCAATTGCCAAGCCACCGGAGCGCTCAGCCGAGCTACCAAACAGCTCAGCCCAGCCACCGAGCTACTGTGGGCAGAGGACGAGCCACCGGGCCGCTCTGGCCGAACTGACGGGGTACCGACCGCCACATATGGAGAAAAATGCTGCCGAGCCAGTTTCACCATCAGATTGTCTCAAAATTCGTGTCCGAATCTGATGAACGGCTCAGATCATGCCACGTCCACAAAATGACAAGATAACGTTTTCTCATGATCTGAACCTCCAACTTCGTGATACGAGCCATGATGAGCGTCTCAGATCTCACCACGTGGTTTGAATACTCGATCCAGTCTGTCGAGCCACCGGAGCGCTCAGCCGAGCTACCGAACAGCTCAGCCTAGCTATCGAGCTACTGTGGGCAGAGGACGAGCCACCGAGCCACCGGGCCGCTCTGGCCGAACTGACAGGGTACCGACCTCCACATATGGAGAAAAATACTGTCGAGCCAGTTTTACCATCAGATTGTCTCAAAATTCGTGTCCAAATTTGATGAGCGGCTCAGATCATGCCACGCCCACAAAACGACAAGATAGCGTTTTCTCGTGATCTGAACCCCATCCTCGCGATTCATGTCATGATGAACGTTCCAGATTTAGCCACGTGTCCCAACAATTCATTCTGAGCTGCCGACTCACCGGAGTGCTCAGCCGAGCTACCGAACAGCTTAACCGAGCTACTATGGGCAGAGGACGAACTACCGAGGTACCGGGCCGCTCTGACCGAACTGCCGAGGTACTGACCCTCACATTTGAAGAAAAACGATGCCGAACCACCTCAACCGTTGGATCATGTCAAAAAACATGCTAGAACACGATGAACGGCCCAGATCGCGCCACGCCCACAAAACGACAAGATAGCATTTTTTCGTGATCTGAGCCGCCCTCCTCGTGATTCGCGCCGTGATGAGTGATCCAGACCTTGCCACGTAGCTCGACCGTTCGCTACGTGCCGAGCCACCGAGCACCGACGTATAGGGGGCCGAGGTGCCGAGGCACCAACCTTTGCACATGGGGAAAAAGCGTGCCGAGCTACTCATACTGTCCAATCCTTAAGAAAACTGCGCTCAACACTGATGAAGGGCCCAGATAAAACCACGACATAATTCGGTATTAAAAATTAATTTTTATTTATTAAAATCGATTCATTTATTTAAAAATTGCGAAAAAAATAATTAAAAATTCGGGGAAATTAATTAAAAATTCTAAAAAATAATTATAAATTCTGGGAAATATTTTTGAGCCCCTGGATAAATAATTATAGCTTAGAAGAGTCAATTAAGACCCCCAAACAACTAATTAACACTTCGCAAAATTAAATAAGTGATCCGAAAAATATATAAAAATTAAGAAAAATCACCAAGAGTACAGGAGAGCTGAGGAACAACCTTAAGCACGCGACTAACTCAGAAAATCACCACAATACCTCATGCAAAGATTCAACGCCCCTCATTCGGACTCCGATACAACCCTGTGAGCCATTAAAACAGTATAACTACTCCTCAAACACTGATTAAAGTTAGTCTTCGGAAGTGGGGGGGCTCGTGATATGGCTAAAAGTATGGCTAAATCGGAACCGTCCAAATCAAGCATGAATCTTAAAGCTTAGGGGCAAAATGGTAATTTCACCTACAAACGGGTCTGAAATGGGTTCAGGGTCTTCTTTCTAAAAGGCCCCGCAACCCATGAACGGATCCAGCTCAACTGGATGCGGGTTCCAACCCGCAACAAACCCAGTCTAGCAGGATAGAATTAGGGTTTCTGATTATACTTAATCAACAGCCCTGATTCGCTCTATCCTTTCACTGGGAATTAGGGATTTTATTCCTAAACTGATCCCAAAGGCGGCTATAAATATCCCCCATCCACCACCATTAAGAGGTAATCAATTTTTTGCCAGTTTACGCTCTTTCATAATCTTTTCTGATTACTGACTTGAGCGTCGAAGGGTGCGTCGCCGGGATCAACCCCGGTGTCTCGCACTTTTTGCACGTGAACGACGGGAGTAAATGGTCAAACTCCAGTGGAAAGGTTCCGGGTTTGCTATTCGGTTTCCCTAAGAATCTACAAATTATATCTATTTTCTCCCACACCAGATTTAGTGGTAACAAATCTAAAAAAGTGTTCAACTAGAGAGTTGTAGTAGAGTCTCTCACCTTTCAAAAATATCCTATTTGGTCAGATTCCGATAAGTGGTGCAAAAGTTATGACCGTTCCAAAACACAGTAGCCAGATTTTGGCTGAATGCTTGCTGTTTGGATTGCTTGATGTAATTGTAGCTCTTATTGATTGAATCTGAAAAAGTGTTCAACTAGAGAGTTGTATTAGAGTCTCTAACCTTTCAAAAATGCACTATTTGATTAGATTCCGATAAGTGGTGCAAAAGTTATCGTTCCAAAATACAGTAACCAGCTTTTGGCTGAATGCTTGCTGTTTGGATTGTTTGATGTTTTTGTACCTCTTATTGATTGAATCTGAAAAAGTGTTCAACTAGAGAGTTATAGCAGAGTCTCTCACCTTTTCAAAACTTCCTATTTGGTTAGATTCCGATAAGTGGTGCAAAAGTTATGACCATTCCAAAATACAGTAGCCAGCTTTTGGCTGAATGCTTGTTGTTTGGATTGCTTGATGTTTTTGTACCTCTTATTGATTGAATCTGAAAAGGTGTTCAACTAGAGATTTGTATTAGAGCCTCTCACCTTTCCAAAATTTTCTTTTTGGTTAGATTCCGATAAGTGGTGCAAAAGATATAACCGTTCCAAAATATAGTAGCCAGCTTTTGGCTGAATGCTTGCTGTTTTGTTTGCTTGATATTTTTGTACCTCTTACTTGCAGAATCTGAGAAAGTGTTCAACTAGAAAGTTGTAGTAGAGACTCTAAACTTTTCAAAATGTCCTATTTGGTTAGATTCCGATAAGCGGAGTAGGAGTTATGAATTTTACAAGTTACAACAGCCAATTTTGGCTGAGAACTTGCTGTTTTGATTGCTTGATATTTTTGTTACTTTTACTTACTGAATTTGGGAAAGTCTTCAACTAGAAAGTTGTAATAGATGTTCCCACCTTTTCAAAATGACTAGTTTCGTTAAATTCCGACGAATATAGCAAAAGTTATGACCGTTACAAGTTTCAGCTTGCTGTTAACTTATCTGCGATGCTTTGTTGTTTTGAGTTGTGTTTAACGGACTGGATTTTGAGTTCCGTACGGAATCTGTAAAAGTGTTCAACTAGAGAGTTGTAGTAGATGTTCCCACCTTTTCAAATTGTCTATCTTCGTTAAATTCCAACAAGTAGAGCAAAATTTACAAGCTATAGAAGTTTTAGCTTTTTGTTGAAATTCTGTAGATTGGTTAACTATTTGCGTATATTTAACGGACCGGATTTTGAATTCCTTACGGAATCTGAAAAAGGGTTCAACTAGAAAGTATTAGGAGATGTTCTCACCTTTCTAAAAAATTTAATTTTGTTGAATTCCGATAAGCGTAGTACTGTTTGCTTCTAGGTTGTTAGAATGCTTCTTATGTCGCTTTTGCGTATGAAGATCGGGTTTTTCATTGGTAGTATGTTTATATTAGACTGTTAGAAGATTCTTCTGTTGCGTCTAATTATAAAATATCAAGTTTTGCTAGTAGTACGTTATTTTGCTTCTAGGTTGTTAGAAGACTTTTAGGGTTGCTTCTATATAATTCATTGTTGCATACATAGCCAGTTGGATCGTATGTAATTCGTTTGGCTCATACGTAGCTAGTTGGCTGGTATGTAAGTTATTTTTTTCGTATGTAGCTTATTAACTAGTACGGAGTTTGTTGTGCTCGTTTAGGGTGATATCATTCTCCTATGGGCCATCGACCATCAAGACATGTATTTATTTTACTCCTAAGGGACTGTGGACGAGTCACTCCTCATGTACCATCAGATCTTAACCAGTGTAGGTTGACCGCGGAGCGGAGCGTAGAAGGAATCCAAGTTCAGGGCAGTAGCATATGAATACGTTCGTATTGCCGGGGTCTTGGATCAATAGGCTATGAACAGGATCTTTAGGGATTCTGGTAAGTCTAGGTTGATTACCTAGTAGAGTTATCTCGCGAAGTCTAACTTATGACTTAGCAGGTTGTGGTAAGTACTGTTGTCATCCCTCGGATTGTTTAGGGTTAGTGACATCATTAGGATAGTAACTTATGGCTATTACTACTTAACCTTTATTTATTATCATTTTCTCGCCGAAGGGAAAGAGTTGATATTAAGGGTGATACCTTATTATCCGACCTATTCTATAGGCCAACACTAGGTGGTGTTATTGGTTGTACCCTTTGTAATACCTCGATTTTTCTAATATATATATAAAGATTATTTAATTCTACATATGGTATGCATGTGTAATATTTTTCCTTAAAGCCCAAAAGTTTTTCTACAAAATAATTAGTTTGGCCCAATAAATTTTAGCCCATGGATTTAAAACCCCTTCTATTGTATTTTTATAACCAGTATGGGTGACATCTTTTCTTTTCTTGACCGGGTATTTGATGTACTAATTTGAAGGGTGTAGTTGGTGTATGCACGTGCATTCGCATACACGTGCTTTGAGCACTTCTCTTGGCCGGATTGTGGGAGTGATGGGCTAGATCATGGGTAGTTACCTTTGAGTTGTGGGTGGTTTTCTCAACTCCCGATTTGATCTCAGCCTTTGATTCTCCAACTTCCCAATAAATCTCAGCCCTCCATTTCACCTATATTCTAGTATAAATACCCCTCCTATTCCCCTATCTCTTTTACCCTAAAAATACAATAAGATCATAGAGAGTATCTGTGAGTTGTGTGGGAGCTTTTCTGTGGAGACAAGCAACATTGCTGAGGAGCCCGGTGTGGAACAAAGGAGCAAGGAGTGCGGTACGGTGTTGAAGGATTTTGCGGGATTTCGATTATTTCTTCATATAAGGTGGGTGTTTCTCAGGACTTCTAATGTAGGAATGATATTGCAATTGTTATGATTGATACCATGTTATAAAAAGTGAATTGAATGCGGTAGAAATTGCTTGAATATGCTATTAATGTTGATAACAAGACTGTCGGTACAGTCGACTGCCATATGAGCCAGCCGACTGGTACGAGACACTTCTTTTCATAATGTGCTGATAAGTGGGTGCAAATAGCTATGATGGTGTGATTATTAAATGTATATTTTCCCTATGACACATATGATGGAGGGAAGGTAAATAAATGAAAAGAACTAATAGTGATAAATATCTGAAGTTGTCGGTGCAGTCGACTGACTTGGTGTTAAGTCGACTGGTGCTTCATTCTGAATATGACTGTTTGAAAGTCCCCTGAATAAAGATATTCTATTTACGTAGACCCATTATGATGACTTGAGATTTGTACCTTCATTATTGTAAGAAAGTATGAGCAATGCGAATACATGTTTAGAGTAGTTTTCTCTAAAGGAGCATGTTAATAACTGGGAAAATTATGCTGTGAATGTTACTGAACAAGATGAAACTCTGTTTATGAAACATGAATTGATGTATACTGTTAATTGATATCATGATGCAAGTACACGTAAGAACTGTAAATAAATTCCCTAATTGAAATGGATCTGTCCAGTCGACCGAATGCGTGTAGCAAGTCGACTGATCTGGACTTGGAAATTATGCTGTTTGAAATCTCCAGGACAGACGACTGATTAATGAACAGTCGACTGTCATGTGGATAATATTGTGAATATGGAAGGTTGCGGGACAGGCGACTGGTTGAGTGCAACAGTCGACTATCCCGAGCAATTATGATGATACTGTGTGTGACTGTATGAGTCGACTGGTGTTCTTCCAAGTCGACTGTACAGAGTGGACTTGATATATTTGATTCATGTTAATTACTGTGGGTAATGATGAACTTTATGCTTTTAATCGATGGATTCTGTTTATGGCTGTATGAATTATGTGAAAGGAATCGTAGATGAGAATTGAGAATTAAATGAATAATTATGAAAGGCTAAATCATGATGAAAAAGTCTGTGAGACTCTAAAATGAATTATGAGTTGATGGCGCTCAATTGGATATTGTGAATTTGAAATTGAACAAAGAGAAGCTAAGTCTCCCCAGCAGTAAAATGAAATGATATTGAGAAATAGACCAGGTTGGTCGAGTGAAATGAAATGATAAGTCCGGTTGATGGAGAGGCTAACTCTAGAGCTTGATTTTTATTCATGATTCTAATGTAACTTTAATACATAGTGTGGAGGTGATGAAAGTGAGAGAAAAATATGAGTATGAGAGCTAGGGTACGGTGCGGGTGTGTGAGCCGCAGAATGCATGCTTGATGAGTCAAGACATGGCGCGGGCACAACTCAGTAATGATCGGACTCTAGTCACGCTTGTGGGATGATTTGGTGACTGCAAGAGGAGTGTGTTCAGGGAGGAGGCTGAATTGTCGCAGAATGCATGCTTGACGAGTCAAGACATGGCGCGAAATTCTACTCCAGGGGCCAGGATACATGCTTGTACTCATAGAATCATCTAGGATACTCACTGGAATTACAGAAGTAGAGTAAGTCATGGCGGGGGATTGAACCCTACAAAAATGAAGAACGATTAAGAGGCTTGCCCTCGAACCTATGTAGTATGGGATGCATAGAATTCGAACAAGTGTGCATTAGTGTCATGTGAAAATTAAATAATTGCATTAAGGATTAAGTGCACAATCACGACACGACATCTCTAAAAGTTCCCTTTTGATTTTTATATGCTTATTATGAACAAGATTGTTGATTTGTTAAGAAATGAGATTCATTATACTGTTTCTGGCATAGAGAGGATGGCCATGTATAATTATCGTCAGTTGAATAAACTGACGTACCCACAGTTTTGTATGCAGGATAAATTACATGTAAAGAGGAATGGATGCATAAAGATCTCATTATGTTGTTGTTCATTTATGTAAATGTTGTATATTTTGCTTCCGCTGTGTAAATTTAAATGTGAGATGTTGTAACTCTGATGTAAAAAGAAAAGTTTGAATTTCCTTGTAAAATTGTACTCGAGAAAAGCGAAAAGATCCTAAAGAACATCTCGAATTCAGTAATTTTGGGATTCGGGGCGTTACAGAGTGGTATCAGAGCCACGCTTTTCTACGCTTTCACACTTGTACAAATTTATAAGGAACGACACCCTAGATGTGGACATTAGAGTGTGTGTTGAGTCTAGAGATTTAAATGTAAGTGACTTACATTTGTGTTGCTCTATGATTTATGCTTCTTCCTCTCTATTCTAAGATGGCTGATCACTTCGACCCTGCTGGAGGCGACGACTGGCATATTATTGAGGAAGAGTACCATCCTGGACAGGCTGATTCTGAGGACGAGTATCACCCTGGGCAAGCAGATTCGGATGATGAGGAGTACCCTGAGTCTCGAGAGATCACCCCACCACCAAATTCGCCTGATGATTCTTCATCCGATGAAGAAAAGGGACCAGCTCTGAGTGGCGTTGTGGCTTCTCTACAGAGGCAAGTGGATACCCTGAAGTATAGAGTTGGAGTTTTGGAGGCTCAACTGGAAAAGCGGAATGCCGACTATTCTGTTCTTAGCCATAGGATTTGGGAACTTGAAAAGAAAAAGAACCTAACTGATGTGCTGAAAGATGAGGTGGATGAACTGCGGGATGAACTTCGAGCAGCGAAGAGGACCCGTAAAGATTAGATTGTCCTAGTTCCTATTTTTCTTCTATTCTGATGTTAAGAAATGTTTTAATTCGAATGTATAAACTTTGAAATTCAATGAAATGAAAGTTAGTTTAATTTCTTGCCTTATACTTCGAATTTAATGGATCTTTTGCATCAGAATATGGCGAGAAGGGGAGCCAGGAATGGTGAAGGTTTGGACCTGGAGGCCGAGTTTGCAAGGGTTTACCAGACGCTGAATGCAGTGGCTGCAAACCAAGGAAGGAGGCCGGTGAATCCAGTACCCGAGGCAATTAAGCTAGTGGAATCGTTCAAGAGAATGAAACCACCAGTGTTTGAGGGAAAGTCCGACCCGGATGCGGCCGATAACTGGATCCGTCAAGTGGAGACAATCTTCGAGGTGTTGGAGACACCGGAGGCAGCAAGGTCAAGTTGGCAACCTTGCAATTCGAGAAGGATGCGGCTGTCTGATGGCAGTCGGTGAAGAGGACCATGGGCGGCTTGTTGCTTGGTTGGGAGGAATTTCTGGAGGAATTCCGCAGCCATTATTTCCCCTCCGACGTCCAGGAGAAGAAGGCCATGGAGTTTCTGTCACTTCAGCAAGGCAGCATGTCAGTAAGGGAGTATGAGACTAAGTTTACTCAGCTCTCCAGATACGCTCCAGAACTGGTGATGGATGAGGCGAAGAAGGCTCGCAAGTTCGAGCATGGTCTGAGGCCGAGCTTGAGGTCTCGTATGATACCTCTTGGTATCAGGAGATTCGATAAGCTGGTGAAGAGGGCGGCAGCAACGGAGGCGGATATGGAGCACTTCCATGTTGCTCAGACCAGAAGAGCAACTGGCAGTCCGGGAAGAGGCCCGCGCCATCGGGGAGTTTCAAGGGGCAACCATCTGCACAGAAGTTCAAACCGACAGGGGCGAACGCTGTCAGTGTAGCTGGAAGACCTGGAAACGATGTAGGGAGACCTTCTGCAGTCACCTGTTATAACTGTGGGGAAGTGGGACACTACCAATCTCGATGTCTCAAACCACGGGCTGGCAATCACAATGTGCCAATACAGCAGACTGGGAAGAGGCCGTACCAGTCAGGGCGAGTATTTGCTTTGACAGAGGCTGATGCGGAGGAGGCAGATCAAGTCATCTCTGGCACGAGAGCTGATGTTTAGTGTGGTTTTTTGTCATTTCTTCTTCCTGTTCATAGTGTGAAACTGTTATGTAATGGTGTATGTTATGTAACAGGAGAACTCTATATTAATGGAAAGGAAGCTGTGGTGTTGTTTGATACTGGATCCTCTCATACTTTTGTGTCTCCAAGGTTTGCTAAAGTGTTGGGAGTTGAACCGAAGATTTTTCCAGGCAAGATCTTAGCAGTAGCTACTCCATCAGGGAAAACTTTAACCACTGATCGGTATTACGCTGATTGCGAGATAGTGATTGGGGATCGAATCTTTGGCATTGATCTGATCGAGCTGACTATCTTGGGAGTCGATGTTATCATTGGCATTGATTGGATGTCGGTGTACAGTGCAAGCATCGAGTGTAAGACCAAGACCGTAACAGTGAAGGCTCCAGGAGGACCTGAAGTCACTTTCCAAGGGAAGTTGAAGTGTTCTAAGTTGGTGGCAACTATCCGCAAGGAAGAGACTCCTGTGGAATTGCAAGGGATTCCTGTGGTTCGGGACTATCCGACAGTGTTCTTGGAAGATTTTCCTGGGTTACCTCCGCACCGTGATGTAGAGTTCAGCATCACTGTTCAACCAGGAAGTGCACCAATCTCTAAGGCACCTTATAGGATGGCTCCAGTGGAACAGGATGAAGTGAAACGGCAGATTGAGGAACTGTTGGGAAAAGGCTTTATTCAACCTAGTGCGTCACCTTGGGGAGCACCAGTGCTTTTGGTAAAGAAGAAGGATAGATCGATGAGGATGTGTATCGATTACCGGGAGCTGAATAAGGTCACTGTTCAGAATAAGTATCCGATTCCTCGAATTGATGACTTGTTCGATCGTCTACAAGGAGCAGCTGTATTCTCCAAAATAGATCTTCGATCAGGATATCACCAAGTGCGAGTGAAAGCTGAAGATGTGCACAAAACTGTGTTTAGAACTCGGCATGGGCATTACGAATTCTTAGTTATGCCATTCGGAGTGACGAATGCACCCGCAATCTTCATGGACTTAATGAACAGAGTTCTGAGGCCGTTTATTGATTCTTTCGTCGTGGTGTTTATCGACGATATTCTTGTGTACTCCAAGTCTGAGGCGGAGCACACCGAGCATCTGGCAGCAGTTCTGCAGAAGTTGGAAAAGCAGCAGTTGTATGCCAAGTTATCCAAGTGCGATTTTTGAAAATCTGAAGTGGCATTCCTAGGTCACATCCTTTCTAAGGAGGGAGTGGCAACTGACCCTCAGAAGATAGAGGCAGTGAGAGATTGGGCTAGGCCTACTACAGTGAAGGAAGTCAGAAGTTTCCTTGGGATGACTGGATACTACAGGAGATTCATTCAAGGTTATGCTCAGATAGCTGTGCCGCTTACTGAGTTGACCAAGAAGAAGGTGAGCTTCAAGTGGACTGAGCAATGTGAGGCGAGTTTTCAGGAGTTGAAAGATAGACTGACGACTGCATCTATTTTGGCTTTGCCTAGAGCAGGAGTTGAGTACGATGTCTATAGTGATGCTTCACATCGGGGGCTTGGTTGTGTCTTAATGCAAGAGGGTAAAGTAATCGCTTATGGGTCTAGGTAACTACGACCGCATGAGAAGAATTATCCAACTCATGATCTAGAGCTAGCTGCGATTATCTTTGCTTTGAAGCAATGGAGGCACTACGTGTATGGTGAGAAGTTGAACATGTACACGGACCACAAGAGCTTGAAGTACATATACCAGCAGAGGGATCTCAATCTGAGGCAGCGGAGATGGTTGGAAGTGCTCGAGGATATGCGACCTGAGATCAAGTATCATCCTGGAAAGGCTAATGTTGTTGCTGATGCACTTAGTCGCAAGAGCAGTTTGGCCAGTTTGATTACGACTCAGAGGCATCTGATTGAGGAGTTGGATCGAGCAGGTATTGAGGTTGTCTTGCAAGGATTGGGAGCATCTTTATCTCAGTTGAAGCTTCAGCCTACTTTGAGTGCAAGGATCATTGCAAGTCAGGAAGTTGATGCTGATATCTTAGAGATGAAGGAGCAGGTTGGTGCTGGCAGGTTGCCCGAATTTCAAACCAGGGATGGGGTGCTGTGGTTCGGAGATAGGCTGTGTGTTCCAGATCAGGCGGACCTGAAAGAGAGTATTCTTCAGGAGGCGCATGCTACTCTTTTGTCAGTACATCCTGGGAGTACTAAGATGTACAAGGACATAAAACAGCATTTCTGGTGGTCAGGTTTGAAGCGGGATGTGGCCGAATTTGTCGCGAGGTGTGAGGTTTGTCAGCAAGTCAAAGCCGAAAATCAGAGACCCGGAGGTCTATTACAGCCGTTACCTATTCCGGAATGGAAGTGGGATAACATCAGTATGGATTTCATCACGGGATTGCCTAAGAGTTCTAAAGGCAATGATGCTATTTGGGTTATAGTCGATCGACTTACCAAGTCCGCTCACTTTTTGGCGATGAAACTCACTGCTTCGATGGACAAGTTGGCGGAGATGTATGTTGGTGAGATTGTCCGACTTCATGGTGTTCCCTCAACTATTGTGTCTGATCGAGATGCGCGGTTTACTTCGCGTTTCTGGAGGAGTCTTCAGGCAGCTTTGGGTACCAAGACAGATTTCAGCACTGCTTTTCATCCACAGACCGATGGGCAGACCGAGAGAGTCAACCGTATTCTTGAGGATATACTTCGGTGTTGTATACTAGACTTTGGAGGCAGTTGGGAAAGGCATTTACCTTTGGTGGAATTTGCCTATAACAACAGTTTTCAGGCTAGCATCGGGATGGCGCCGTATGAGGCTTTGTATGGTAGGAAGTGCAGGACTCCTGTCTGTTGGTGTGAGGTTGGGGAGCGTCAGTTGTTTGGTCCTGAGCTTGTACAGCTGACTTCTGAGAAGATTGATCTGATCAGGAAAAGGTTGGTGGAAGCTCAGAGCAGGCAGAAAAGCTATGCAGACAACTGGAGAAGGGACCTTGAGTTTGAGGTTGGTGACTTCGTCTTTCTGAAGGTATCACCCAGTAAAGGTGTGGTTCGATTTGGCAAAGGCGGGAAGTTAGTCCCGAGATTTATAGGCCCATATAAGATATTGAAAAGGATCGGGAAAACTGCTTACCGGCTTGAATTACCGGAAGAGTTGTCTCAGGTGCACAATGTCTTTCATGTGTCTATGTTGAGAGGTTATATTCCAGACCCGAGTCATCATTTGCCTGAAGTACCGGAAGGTTTGCAGTTAGACCTGAATTACATCGAGACTCCTGTCGAGATCGTTGACCGTAGGGAGAAAGTCTTGAGGAATAAGACGATACCGATGGTCAAGGTAGTCTGGAGAAACCACTTGGTTGAAGAGGCTACTTGGGAATCTGAGGAGAAGATGTTGAAGGACTATCCTGAGCTTTTTGCTTGATTGTTTTGTTGACTGTATTTTGTATTTTTGTATCTTTATATCTTTGTATCTCTTGTTGTTGTGTTTTCTGTTTCTCGCTCTTGGTTGTAGTTCCGGGGACGGAACTATTCTAAGGAGGGAGTGATGTAATACCCCGATTTTTCTAATATATATATAAAGATTATTTAATTCTACCATCAGATCTTAACCAGTGTAGGTTGACCGCGGAGCGGAGCGTAGAAGGAATCCAAGTTCAGGGCAGTAGCATATGAATACGTTCGTATTGCCGGGGTCTTGGATCAATAGGCTATGAACAGGATCTTTAGGGATTCTGGTAAGTCTAGGTTGATTACCTAGTAGAGTTATCTCGCGAAGTCTAACTTATGACTTAGCAGGTTGTGGTAAGTACTGTTGTCATCCCTCGGATTGTTTAGGGTTAGTGACATCATTAGGATAGTAACTTATGGCTATTACTACTTAACCTTTATTTATTATCATTTTCTCGCCGAAGGGAAAGAGTTGATATTAAGGGTGATACCTTATTATCCGACCTATTCTATAGGCCAACACTAGGTGGTGTTATTGGTTGTACCCTTTGTAATACCCCGATTTTTCTAATATATATATAAAGATTATTTAATTCTACATATGGTATGCATGTGTAATATTTTTCCTTAAAGCCCAAAGGTTTTTCTACAAAATAATTAGTTTGGCCCAATAAATTTTAGCCCATGGATTTAAAACCCCTTCTATTGTATTTTTATAACCAGTATGGGTGACATCTTTTCTTTTCTTGACCGGGTATTTGATGTACTAATTTGAAGGGTGTAGTTGGTGTATGCACGTGCATTCGCATACACGTGCTTTGAGCACTTCTCTTGGCCGGATTGTGGGAGTGATGGGCTAGATCATGGGTAGTTACCTTTGAGTTGTGGGTGGTTTTCTCAACTCCCGATTTGATCTCAGCCTTTGATTCTCCAACTTCCCAATAAATCTCAGCCCTCCATTTCACCTATATTCTAGTATAAATACCCCTCCTATTCCCCTATCTCTTTTACCCTAAAAATACAATAAGATCATAGAGAGTATCTGTGAGTTGTGTGGGAGCTTTTCTGTGGAGACAAGCAACATTGCTGAGGAGCCCGGTGTGGAACAAAGGAGCAAGGAGTGCGGTACGGTGTTGAAGGACTTTGCGGGATTTCGATTATTTCTTCATATAAGGTGGGTGTTTCTCAGGACTTCTAATGTAGGAATGATATTGCAATTGTTATGATTGATACCATGTTATAAAAAGTGAATTGAATGCGGTAGAAATTGCTTGAATATGCTATTAATGTTGATAACAAGACTGTCGGTACAGTCGACTGCCATATGAGCCAGCCGACTGGTACGAGACACTTCTTTTCATAATGTGCTGATAAGTGGGTGCAAATAGCTATGATGGTGTGATTATTAAATGTATATTTTCCCTATGACACATATGATGGAGGGAAGGTAAATAAATGAAAAGAACTAATAGTGATAAATATCTGAAGTTGTCGGTGCAGTCGACTGACTTGGTGTTAAGTCGACTGGTGCTTCATTCTGAATATGACTGTTTGAAAGTCCCCTGAATAAAGATATTCTATTTACGTAGACCCATTATGATGACTTGAGATTTGTACCTTCATTATTGTAAGAAAGTATGAGCAATGCGAATACATGTTTAGAGTAGTTTTCTCTAAAGGAGCATGTTAATAACTGGGAAAATTATGCTGTGAATGTTACTGAACAAGATGAAACTCTGTTTATGAAACATGAATTGATGTATACTGTTAATTGATATCATGATGCAAGTACACGTAAGAACTGTAAATAAATTCCCTAATTGAAATGGATCTGTCCAGTCGACCGAATGCGTGTAGCAAGTCGACTGATCTGGACTTGGAAATTATGCTGTTTGAAATCTCCAGGACAGACGACTGATTAATGAACAGTCGACTGTCATGTGGATAATATTGTGAATATGGAAGGTTGCGGGACAGGCGACTGGTTGAGTGCAACAGTCGACTATCCCGAGCAATTATGATGATACTGTGTGTGACTGTATGAGTCGACTGGTGTTCTTCCAAGTCGACTGTACAGAGTGGACTTGATATATTTGATTCATGTTAATTACTGTGGGTAATGATGAACTTTATGCTTTTAATCGATGGATTCTGTTTATGGCTGTATGAATTATGTGAAAGGAATCGTAGATGAGAATTGAGAATTAAATGAATAATTATGAAAGGCTAAATCATGATGAAAAAGTCTGTGAGACTCTAAAATGAATTATGAGCTGATGGCGCTCAATTGGATATTGTGAATTTGAAATTGAACAAAGAGAAGCTAAGTCTCCCCAGCAGTAAAATAAAATGATATTGAGAAATAGACCAGGTTGGTCGAGTGAAATGAAATGATAAGTCCGGTTGATGGAGAGGCTAACTCTAGAGCTTGATTTTTATTCATGATTCTAATGTAACTTTAATACATAGTGTGGAGGTGATGAAAGTGAGAGAAAAATATGAGTATGAGAGCTAGGGTACGGTGCGGGTGTGTGAGCCGCAGAATGCATGCTTGATGAGTCAAGACATGGCGCGGGCACAACTCAGTAATGATCGGACTCTAGTCACGCTTGTGGGATGATTTGGTGACTGCAAGAGGAGTGTGTTCAGGGAGGAGGCTGAATTGTCGCAGAATGCATGCTTGACGAGTCAAGACATGGCGCGAAATTCTACTCCAGGGGCCAGGATACATGCTTGTACTCATAGAATCATCTAGGATACTCACTGGAATTACAGAAGTAGAGTAAGTCATGGCGGGGGATTGAACCCTACAAAAATGAAGAACGATTAAGAGGCTTGCCCTCGAACCTATGTAGTATGGGATGCATAGAATTCGAACAAGTGTGCATTAGTGTCATGTGAAAATTAAATAATTGCATTAAGGATTAAGTGCACAATCACGACACGACATCTCTAAAAGTTCCCTTTTGATTTTTATATGCTTATTATGAACAAGATTGTTGATTTGTTAAGAAATGAGATTCATTATACTGTTTCTGGCATAGAGAGGATGGCCATGTATAATTATCGTCGGTTGAATAAACTGACGTACCCACAGTTTTGTATGCAGGATAAATTACATGTAAAGAGGAATGGATGCATAAAGATCTCATTATGTTGTTGTTCATTTATGTAAATGTTGTATATTTTGCTTCCGCTGTGTAAATTTAAATGTGAGATGTTGTAACTCTGATGTAAAAAGAAAAGTTTGAATTTCCTTGTAAAATTGTACTCGAGAAAAGCGAAAAGATCCTGAAGAACATCTCGAATTCAGTAATTTTGGGATTCGGGGCGTTACACCCTTCCTGTCAAAGGGATACGGTCTGTGCCTTCTCACGTGTTGGGAGCACGGAATCCGTATCTCGTCTGTTAATTTTTGAAGTGTCATGATAAGGGTGGGAGCAGTTCCTGTCAGAGGTAGGGGATGGACCTCTGGAACTCCGTCATGATCTATATCAAGAAGGGCAAACAAGCCATAGACTACGGTCTATCTGCTAAGGGGCACAGGGGATGCTTCGAGCTAACTTGTGCTGTCGGATACCCTACGTTCGTTAGATTTTTTAATAAGGTCCGGTACGCCGGGTAGAAGTGGCAAACATAGACACCATGAGCGTACTACATTGGTGGAACTTGACCACGTCTGCAACCTCATCAGTCACGCTGTATCTTCAGAAACAAGTTGAGTATAAGAGTAGAATTCATGGCGCAGGTTCAAATCCCTATATATAAAGAAACTGCTTGTTATGGGCGCATGTAGTATGGGATGCATTCTATTCTGGAGACTCGCTTGCATTAGAATAAGAGCATCCTTGCATTAGTTAATCTTGCATTAAAGTCTAAGTCATAGCATATACTGACACATCAATTATATATAAACGTTTCTCTTTTCATCAACATATTTGTTTAAAGTTGTGAATCGCTGCTAGTCATCAGCCTTAAAGCGTCAGTATATGTACTGACGTCCCTATTTTAATAGGTACTGGATTGCAAAATACAGGTACTGGATTACAGAGCTACAGGTACAAGATTCAGGAGGACTCAAGGCAAAGAAGCAAAGTGTTGATTTATTTCAATTGTAATATATGTTGTAATTTATTTATGTTGAAAAGCATCCAAGTGAAGTACCAAGTGTTATGTATCATTCATTGTATTCTGATGTAATTCTTATTGAAAGTTTGTAACACTTGGGCTTATATGGCATTATTATAATACTGATATAATGTATTGCAGTTTTATAACATTCGGACTTGTAATACATTTGTGTTGAATAAAAAATTTTAAATTTTCATGTTTTTCTTTGAATTGTGGCTAATTGAAGGAAAAGATTCTGGCTTATGCCACGGTTTCCCAGTGTATGGAAATCGGGGCATTACACTAGGTTATATCGAGGCGTCAGTAGTAGTACTGAACTGTGGCATCATATTTTTCACATTTTACACAGAGATTTTTTTTTTCCAAGTCTAGGAGTTTAGCATTATATGGAATATACAGAGGCCGCAGTTGTGCTCGAAAAGGCCGCAGTTCAGTACTGCGGCCTATGAGGACAGATCTATTTTTGGAATTAGTTTCAAAAGTGATCTAGTTTGGGAATTAGTTTCAAAAAGTGACATATTTCGGGAAATTTTTTGGAAAAGAAATCCAGGGAAGAAACATTGTTCACGGGTTTGGATGGATGGATTTGATTCGTACTATAGGGCTACAGTAGCTACTGTAGCGCCAAAAGAAATCCAAAAAAACCCTGAAATCAACGGCAAGCTACTGTAGCCTACTATAGTTGTTTTAAATTTTTTTCTCTCTCCTCTTTTTTTCACTATCCAATAAAATAATTCTACCTAATCCTCTACAATAAATTTCTTTCTCTCTCCTCTCTATCCTATACTACAATAAAATTACATCTAAACAAACCACTTTTTTAGAGCTCATTTTCACAGATTTCTTTTCTCTACAGTAATCTTCATAGTTTGTAAATATTTTACAACCAACCAAACACTCTCTTAGTGAATGGGCATAATGTTAAAGTGTTGGTATGTAAAGGTCTAGTTCCCAATGCAAGCAACAATGGACTGGACGTAGTACATATGTTTTTATGTCTGTAGGTGTTGATGACCCGACTGTAATACCCAAGCTCAAACCTAAGTTCAAGTAGAAGTGAGATTAGTCCCACATCATATAAGAGAAAGGATAGAGTGGTGTATATATAACAAAGTAAAGGATCATAGGTTGCCTCATCACAAGTTAGTTTTTAGGTGAGCTTTTAGCCTTGTGTCAAGGGCAGTAGGAACTGGATTGCGACTATGGAAGCGGTAAGGAGTCCGAATTTGCAACCTCATGTATAGTATGGTGGGCCTTGGGTGTTACGAAGTGATATCAAATTTGACTTTCGACCCCGATGGTGAAACCATAGTAGGCAAACACATTGGAGGAGCCTGTGACCTTACGTTGGCAGTTAGGCCAGAGCAGTACGCTGGTGGGGTCGGTGTAGTGGTAAACAGGTAGACTTATTTTGGCTAGAAAGGAAAGTGCCTAGATAAAGACTATATCCGAACTTGGAGAGGAAGCTAAGTCTCTAAGGGGGAGGGGTACTTGTAATACCTATGATTAATCTCAAGCTCACCAAGACCAAACTAAAGTAGAAATGAGATTAGTCTCACATCGGATAGAAGAAGGAATGAAGTGGTGTATATATAATTGTATATATAATAAAGTCAGAGGATCTTAGATTTCCTTCATTACTATCTAGTTTTAAGTGAAACTTTCGTTCTCTGGCAGAGCAGTGGAGAAATGGATTGTGATTATGAAAGGGTCAGAATACGCACCCTCATATATAGTATGGTGGGCCCCGGAATGTCACATCAACTTTGGGGGTGGTCGTATGTAGTATCCCAGGTGGCAAGTTATGGGAGATGTGAGTATGATAGTGGAGGTTTGAGGAGTCAATGAACCTCCCACAAAAGTGGGCTCTTCATTAGGTAGCTCCCCAAATGTCTTGCAATAAGTTCATGTGGTTTTGCCGCCAGACAAAGTTTTAGGTGGTGCGCTGTTCATATGATGATTAGTAGCGAACCTACCTTCAGAGCTTGTTTCTTTAGAACCTACGTGCCTTGGACTGAATTATGATACTCCATTTTTATCTAATTCGCTAATCCTCATATTCATCGTAATTTTCCTTACATCAAGCAGAATCTAAATCAGGAAGAATAAAAACTTGGAAGACGTATACATTGTTCTGCTTTCAAAAGCTTAATTTCCAATATGCAGTGAAGCTTTGTGTATAAATAAATACCCTACTGCCACAAGACCAGTTTGACCCATCGGTACTTGCTGAAAACTTCCCAAAATAAGATGCCACACGATTCTTTTATGTTTGTATTTTTTGGCAACGAAATGAGGTCACCCATAGCGTTCATTGTTATGTTTTATGTGCAACAGAGTATGAAATAATTGTATTAAAGCTGCAGTATAACCTTGCGGGTAGGGGTGGATCAGATATAGAGCGGACATCGGTGATACCATAAATGCATTTATTTTTTCTCACAATATGAATATTGCTTGGATATGTATGTCAGTGACCTTATTGATAAAATCAGAATGAGGATTTTGATTGAATACGAATATTAGTATGATAGCACTGAATAATACTATTTATTAATACAAAAGTGTTATTTTACCACAAGTTATATATTAGGATATAATTTCGATCATTCAGATTTCATATATCCTTATTAGACAAAATGCCGATCTGGATTCATATCGGATCTTTTCCAAATCCATTGAGTCCAGTATTTAAAATATTGGACTCTCCCATATTTAATAAGTTTCCATTTTCTTTTCAGATGGCGGACCCGATTCAATTCCAAAGATGTGAACCCGTGGGTACCATGTAATTTAGATTCGCTACAGCTGTCTAAGATAAGAGCTGCCGATAGAATCAGAAAAAGAAGACGGAAAAAGAAATTAAAATAGATAAGATTAGAGAGCGTTAAAGTGTTAGGATTGTATCTTGTATACTCATTGTTCGGATTAAAAGAAGGTAATATGAAGCATGGAGGTCGAAGCGTCGAAATGAGCAGAAGGAGAAACAGCAGTAGGGTGCAGGTTGCGGTCGACCGGTCTTGGTGACAGTCGATCGCGCCCCCCGACCGCTCGTAGTACTGGGAATGTCAGAGAGTGGTATGATCGACCGGTCTTATTGGACGGTTGACCACCCGCGGCGCTGTGTTCGTTTTTGAGCTTCGATTTGTTAGGTCGGTTCAGCCCAATCTTCAACTCCAAGTAAGATCGTGCGGCTGCTATTCAGTTACTTCTTTTCGAGGTTATATCGGACGACTGAAAATCAAGATTAGACCTAGGTTTCTCTCTATTCTTCTATATATATTGTAAACTCCTCCAATATGAGAGGGATACTTCATAGATTCTTTTTTCCATTGCCAAGAGAGCCTCGAGAGAGAGATAGTTCTTGGTGGGTGAGTTTAATTCCTTGTATCAAGTGAATCAGTAACTCGTTGTAATCTCTTCTAGTTGAATATCAGATTTTCCTTTATTTTCCCCCGGATTAAGCAAAAGCTAACCGAGATAAGTCATCGTTATTGTGTTTGTGTTAGTTTGGTGGATCTACTTGCTTGCTCAATTTATTCGCCTCGTCTACTTCGACTTCCTCATTGCTCTAATTAGTTCTGCTGCGACCAGAGGGCATTTGTTGACTCCCCAATCCCAACAACTGGTATCAGAGCTTCAGGTTGCCAAGTCCCTTGGTTAAGATGATAGACCACAGTATCTTGAAGATTAAGCAGTTCGATGGTAAGATCAATTTCAATCTTTGGAAGACTGACATGTATGATGTTCTTATTCAAGAACGATTGCAGTTAGCAGTTAAGAAGAAGGAAAAGCTAGCTGATATGAAGGATGATATTTGGGAAGATATTCGTGAAAGAGTCATAAGTCTAATCCCACTATCCTTGGCGGATGAGGTCAAGTGCAGATTTCTTGAAGAAACTGACGCGGCGAGTTTGTGGGAAAGACTCATAGCTGACTACTCCAGTTCGTCGTTATTAGATCGGATGCATTGGAAGAGAAAGTTGTTCCGTTTATCTATGAAGGAAGTTACCAATCTCCAAGACCACATTACAGAGTTCAATAAGGTATTATCTGAACTTAAGGCGATCACCGCAGATGTGTGTGAGGAAGATAAAGCTTTCAACCTGATATATTCACTGCCGGATTTGTACGAGCCTTTGATCACGACCATGCTACACGGTAGATCTGTCAAGGAGAGTATTTCGGTAGATGGTGTAATCAAAGCATTGAAAGAAAATCAACTTAGAAAGGAGACCCATAAATCTTCATTGTTTATTCCTACAAGTTGTCTAGCGGTGGATGGTCCTTCGGGGAAAAGACAAAGTGCTTTGCAAAAGGATTCGATTCGTTGCCGATATTGCAAGAGGCCAGGGCATATCAAGAAAGAATGTTGGAAACTACAGAATCAAGAGAGCGCCAAGAACGGGAGTTCAGCCGCTAATGTAGTTAGTGCCTTTGGTGCCTTTGAATCAGGTGGTTCGTGTCTTCTTGTTTCAAATTCTTTAGAAGTGGATTCTAGTTGGTTTCTTGACTCAGGGAGTTCTTCTTATATTTGCTCCAAGAGAGAGTTGTTTTCTACTTATAAGTCTGGTGTGAATATTTGCAAGTGTACAAAATCGCAACAAGTAGTATAGTTAAGTGAATAGAGTGTCGAACCCACAGAGACTATATATTTTATTGAGTACCGATATCACTAGATGAATCACTATTTGGAAGATCGAAATTAATAAAGAAAGAAAACAACTAAATTAAAAAAAAATGTAACTAACTAAATTAATGGAGAGGGAGCGGAGTCTGAAAATTGTATTTTGTTATTGGCAAAATTAATTCTAGGGCTTTTGACTTCACCTAGTTCATCCCACACAATTTATAATTCCATAATAATAAAAATATTATTTTTCCAAGTTGTAGACCAAAATTCCCAAATTATTCAATGCTTTCTCTCGAACAACACTAAAAATATCTCCAACTAACAGTTTGTCATATCTCTATGCAAATTTAATTAATCAAAGACTCATTAAGTTCTGTGGATTTCTTAACGGTCACATCAATCGCGGTAAATCATCTCTAATTTTGCTCAATTAATGGTGTTCAATTTTTATTGTTCTAAATCATAAATTACCTCTCGGTCTCTCCATGATCCAATAAATCATACAAAAATTGGCCAAATAATTGTAAGCATTAAGCACAAAAATTAAACACGCAACCATAAATAGAAATAATATGAAATTAAAATTGTGTCCTCAAAATTAGGCTACATCTAAACCCTAGAAAAATAAATTTAGTTCATGATAAAATTGCAATTAATAAAATTGTTCAAGAATTGCATAATTAAAAAAATTAGAGAGAAAGATAGAGATAGAAAAGGAACTGTTTTGTAAATAACTAATTTGCAAACCGAATTCTAAACAGTGTTCTCTTTATCTTTCTTCTTCTTTTCCGTTTCTGTCTCGATAACCGATCCCGCCAGCCATGTCACACCTCGAGACCCGCTGTGCCACGCCAGTGCTGCTGATGTCACCCGAACCGCCTCCTGCTGCTCTGCCGTCTGGTCTCTGGCGCGTGGGACCCGCCGTACTGCCACGTCACCGAGATGGAGCACACTGATGCTGTCGCTGTCTACCTGGGGTTCTGTGCTACTCCTTTCTTTCCTGATTAATTGGTAAGATTTGGCTTTTCCGCTCTTCCGTGTTCTACCACCCACCTACCTCTCTTCCAATCTTCTTCACGCCACCTAGCCTCTGTATATCTCCAGGATTACAAAGTGCATATGTATATATACTAGGTTTTCCCGTTGACAAGTGCCTACGGCACGTCTTCGGAACGGTGCACCTTATTTGATCGTATAAAATAGTTTTGGAGGTCGAACAAATTTATTGAAGTAGCAAACATATTATATGAGAAACTTTTGGGATCCAGCAAAAAACATATTATATGAATTTTTTTTTTTTTTGAACTATTTTTAAAGCTTTTAAATTTTTTATTTTTTTTATTTTTAGACATTTTTAAAAATTTTATTTTCTTAATTTTTTGAATAGAAGAGGGAGGGAGAGAGAGAAATAAATAAATAAATATATGAGTTGTTTTGAGTGGGGATTTGAATTTGAGTTTTGGAAGGAACTTTTGGGGGAAAAATATGTTTTGTGAGCTTAGATGTGGGCCTTTGATTTTTGAAGAGATTGAAGGAGAACCACTTGATAGCTTTCTTTGTGTTTTATTATATAGATATAGGATTAGAAAGTTTAGTCAGATTTAGTTTTAGATTAGTTAATTAATTATCTAGTTAATTAATTAATTAGTTAATTTGAAAATTTAGACAAAGATTAATCTATTAATCTTATTAACTAATATTTTTATCTTTCCTTATCCATCCGTCCGTACTGTTCATTATATAATTTCACTCCAACCCCTAATTGATAATGATATTTTCTACTAACTTTTTAAGAACTAAATTGTAAAATTCAAAATTCAACAAAACAATAAAAAATAATAAATCAATAGCTTTGCTTTGTTTGTTGGTTTTTATCAAAAAATAATCACTTTTTGCATAAAAATCTCATTCCTTCAAAAATAATTTATTAATTGAAATATTATGGAAATAAGATGAATTAAACAAAAGATAGACGAAAACAAGCGATTTTAATGGGTAATTGAATACAAATATTTGTATAGAAATTAGACTCATCAAAGTCGACTACAGGGCGTTGCGTGACAACGGGAACTGAAGAGATTTGTGAAGTAGTGGGTGAAGGGACAGTTGAGTTGAAGATGTCAGGTCTAAATATGTTCACTTTAAGGGATGTTTTGCATATTCCTCTGCTGAAACGGAATCTGATTTTCTTGGAAACTCTTGATGCATGGGGCTGCAGGTACACAGCTCGAGGTGGAGTTCTGTCTGTTTTTCAAGGTCGTCGTAAGGTGATTAGAGGTATGAGAATGGTTGAGCCAATCCAACACAATCTCTACAAGCTTTGGGGAATTCAAAATACTTGTACAAGTGTTGCTCCTTTTCTCGTTATTCCCGCAAGCTCAGCTAATTTGCCGCAACTAGATTCATCAAGACAAGACCATGACGTTCGAATATCGTCGAGAGGTGGAGAAAGCCTACAAGTAGATAGAGTTCGTGCGGAGTTTGGCAACTTCATGAGTACATCTATGGAGGTGTGCCTTTGATGGGGCATACTGGATTTGGTGAGGTTGGGTAGAGATCATTTCATCTAGAAGAAGAATCTATTGTTCTAAGTTTTCTTTTTAAGTGGAATTTATTTGAGTTTGGATTTGAGTAACACATCATGTGATAGCACTCGTATGCAATCCAAGGTGGAGTTTGTTAGGACTGTGTCTTGTATACTCGTTGTTCCAATTAAAAGAAGGTAATATGAAGCATGGAGGTCGAAGCATCGAAGTGAGTAAAAGGAGAAACAACAAAAGTAGGGTGCAGGCTAGTTGCGGTTGACCGGTCTTGGTGACAGTCGACCGCACCCCCCGAACGCGCTCCCCGACCGCTCGTAGTACAGGAAATATCAGAGAGTGGTATAGTCGACCGGTCTTGTTGGACGGTCGACCGCCCGCGGCGCTGTGTCCGTTTTTGGGCTTCGATTTGTTAGGTCGGTTAGCCCAATCTTCAACTCCAAGTTAGATCGTGCGGCTCCTATACTTCTTTTTGAGGTTAAATCGGACGACTGAGAATCAAGATTAGACCTAGCTTTCTCTCTATTCTTCTATATATATTATAAACTCCTCCAATATGAGAGCGAGTACTTCATAGATTCTTTTTTCTATTGCAAAGAGAGGCTCGAGAGAGAGATAGTTTTTGGTGGGTGAGTTTAATTCCTTGTATCAAGTGAATCAGTAACTCCTTATAATCTCTTCTAGTTGAATATCAGATCTCCCTATATTTTCTACCGGATTAAGCAAAAGCTAACCGAGATAAGTCATCGTTGTTGTGTTTGTGTTAGTTTGGTGGATCTACTTGCTTGCTCAATTTATTCGCCTTGTCTACTTCGACTTCCTCATTGCTCTAATTAGTTCCGCTACGACTAGAAGGCGTTTGTTGATGCCCCAATCCCAACATAAAGATCACTCATATTGTAAACAAAGATCACTCACATTGTAAACCTTCATTGGCAGCGGAGATAACTGGAGTGCGCACTTTTCTGTTTTTGTAGATCACGTCGATAAAATTAGTAAATTTGATGTCTTCTTCTTTGTGTTTGTTTTATTTTAATTGTAAGACTATTTCACTTGTGTTGTTAAATAGTTTGCACTTTTGCAAGTAGTTGGTAGACGGTAGATGGTAGACTGGAACAAATTCACAAAAATTCGTAAAAAAGTGTTTTCTGGGCAAATAAGAGAAATAGGTTTGGAAAGATGAGCTTAAAGAATAATATAGATCGCTCATATTGTAAAAACTTCACTGATAGTGCATCAAGGGGGAATACTCCACCCCTACTACGGTCATATAGCACGAACGTGCAGACTCCTAGTTTTCCCAGACAACACCGATACCGAGGTCGGTGGGAAATTTCAGTTTCAAGTGGTAGGTGGAGGGGACTGCCTGAAAAGAGCAGAGGCCGGGTCAGCCGAGAATGGCATTATACGTGGCCTTGATATTGACCACCATGAAATCCATCGATTCGGTTCGCATAATAGGGGTCATCCCGGCAGTCACATCAAGTGTGACGGTCCCCTCAATTTGGATGGGGATGTCGAAGAACCCGTGAAGAGTGTACCCAGCCGGCTTT
The DNA here is from genome assembly GCA_017893485.1 of Hemerocallis citrina. NCBI lineage: Eukaryota > Viridiplantae > Streptophyta > Magnoliopsida > Asparagales > Asphodelaceae > Hemerocallis > Hemerocallis citrina. The sequence goes on from CM030360.1 coordinate 180,478,348, forward strand.
AACATCTTGCGGGGGAGCTTGAGGTTTTCAAAAGTGGACAAAAAGAAAATGTTGACCGAGCTTCCATTGTCCACGAGAATTCGGCGAACTTCGTGGTTTGCCATGCTGAGGCTGATGACGAGGGCGTTACAATGCGGGAGCCGAACGCCCTCCAGATCTTCCCCTGAGAAGGAGACCGTCTGCTGCTGAACCTTAGGAGGCGGTTGGTCGTGGACCGAATTCACTTCCTGTAAAAAGGCCTTACGGGAGGTGTTGGATTCCCCTCCCATGGGCCCACCATAGACACAGTGTTGGATGGCCGGCCCCCCAGTTTCTTCGGGCTCAGGTTCCTTCTCGAGTTGTCTACCGACCGTTCGAGGAGGAGGCGAAGGCCTCGAATTCCTCGGGTCCCTTCGGTCTCTTGGGTTGGTCCGAGTGAACTCCCTTAGGTACCCACTCTAGATGAGGGCTTTGATCTCGTCTTTAAGGGCGTGATAGTTGTCCGTCTCGTGCCCGTGGTCTCGGTGAAACTGGCAGTAGAACCTTTGGTCCCTTTTTTTGTTATTGCTCGGTCGCGGAGGGTGTCAGACGATCCCTTTGTCCTCGATCTCCAAGAGGATTACTGAAATGTTCTGGGTCAGCGGCGTGTATCTTTCAAAACGGGGGATCGGCGGCCGCCACTTCCGATCAGACACGTCATTCAGAGCCTTCTTAGCAGGCTCCGCGTCGTCCGCCATTTGCTTCCCCTTGGCATTAATATTTTTAATTCCTCTGGGGGTGCAGGGCTTCCTCGATCCGGATGTACTTCTCGACCCTATTGATGAGGTTGGAAAAGTCGAGGGGTGGTTTCTTGGATAATGAGGCCTTTAACTAGCCGTGGTGAACATTGTGCCGGAAAGCCGCGAAAGCGATCCCCGCATCGAGAGAGGAGACCGCTCTTGCCTCAGTGGTGAACCTTCGCACGAACTCTCGGAGGGACTCTCCCTCCTTCTGCTTGAGGTCTAGGAGGGATGCGCTCGTCTTCTCGACCTTCCGACTGGTCATGAAGTGAGATAAGAAGTCCCCCTCTATCTAGTCGAACGAAAAAACTGAGCTGGGGGCAATTTTCGAAAACCATTCCCGTGCTTGACCGTGAAGAGTGGTGGGGAATGCGCAGTAGAGGAGAGGATCCGAGGCGCTGTGAATCATCATGAGGGTTTTAAACCCTTCCATGTGATCAGCGGGATCACCCTCCCCGTTATATGTCTCGAATGGTGGTGGTCTGAAATTCCTCAGAATTTTGGCCTCTATTATTGATTCGGAGAAAGGGGGTCGGTTCGGTCGGTACCCTGCCCAGATTGTGGTCCGCCCTCGCCGATAAGGGCGAGACGGTTGTCCATCTCCTGGAGGCACCGAAGGACGGCCTCATCTTGTCACTGTGGGCGAGTCGAACCGTGAGATTCGCTGCCCTGGTCTTCTTGTTGAGGACCGACGTTGTTGCGCGTCTCAGTCCTGGGGGTGCCCCGAATGACCTGGAAGACCTCGTTCCTAATGTTTCATAACTCGGCTCTCATGACCAGGGTATGCTCGTCCTGGCCACGCAGAGGCGGGTGCTCCCGGGGTGAGTGGTTGTGCCCTAGTTCCTATTCTTGGGTTGGCTGGATGCTATGGGTCGGAGCCGAGTTGGAAGAGGCCGCTCCCTTCGACCAACTGAGTTGCTAGTGCTCAATGACATGCCGAAGGTCATCGGCCACTGAGCGTGATGCGCTCTGGCCTGGTTCCCGCTGTCCCTCGGCCTGTCTCTTGCGTGACCCCTGTGTAATCGCTTAGCTATGAGACTTGCAAGGGTTGGTGTTGCGTCCCTTCGTGAGCGCTCTTCGGTCTTTGGGAGCCATGGTGAGGGTCGGCTTCGAGATGAAGTCCTAGCCCGAGGATTGGATCGGTGTCAGTGATGTTTCCCACAGACTGCGCCAGCCTGATGCTGTTGTTTTTGAGTGTGGGGGCAACATGTGTGAGTTCTTATAATTTGTAGTGGAAAGAGCGGCACTGGAACAGATATGGGCCACGGACCGTTGTTTGGGTTGTATGTTTAGTTCGGGGGAAGCAAGAGATTGGTCTCTTTTTTATCCATATCAGTAAGTGACTTTTTTTTAATTTAAATTTTATAGTAAGTGCTTGTTATCACCATTTTGATTTTTTTTATGCTAAGAGCATCCACAGTCGTTTTTCTCATATGCTATAAAATGGCAGCTACAGTAATAGCAAATAGGATCGATCGCTGCAGTGGTCGTTTGCTATATTGTTCGCCAAAAATTGAGTGGGACGGTATATCATATACCGTCTCAACTTTTAAAATTAAATTAAAATAGTTAATTACTTATTAACTATTAAACTATATTAATTAAATAAATTAAATATTAAAATAATAACTAAACCTAATTATACAACTACCTAAACCTACCTAATTAACTACCACATTTCATGGACGGGGAATCATTCCCTGGCCGGTACATCATGTACCGGCCCACCATTTGTCTTTTTTTTTTTTTTTCTAATCGGCCAATCATGGCCGTTCATTTTATAAAAAAAAAAAAATTTTAAATAAAGGGGAAAGACGGGATATGATATCCCGTCTGACCCTTTTAAAAAAATAATAATAATAATAAAATTTACCAGACGGTATAAGATACCCCGTCTTATGATAATAAAATATATTAAAATTTGAGAGACGGGGAATCATTCCCCGTCCTTTATAATTTGGAAATTCTCATCTTCGTTTCTCATATTTGAGAAATAAGAATAGAAGGTTTGCCATAAAATGACAAAACGAGAAACCGTTGCAGACGTTCGTTTGCTATTTATAGAAAACGACTGTGGATGCTCTAAGTGATTACTTTCTCTATTTTGATTTCTATGGTAAGTGATTATTATTACCATTTTGATTTCTATAGCAAGAGATAACTATCGCCCTTTTGGTTTTTAAAACATAAATGAACAACGCTTCTATATAGACTACACTTAAATGCAATGGATTAGCTATAGGATTATACAATTGGTTAATCTATAACAAATCAATTAACTGTAGTAGGATAATAAACGGAGAGAAACACAATATATATGGACTAATATTAAATGCACTGGGTTAGGTAATCCAATGAATCTAATGTGACTATTGGAAACGATGAGCTGGATTCAGCAATGCAATACTCTACAAAGAAGGACTTCCATTGCTGTTCCTAAGAGTTGTTTGCTGAAGCAACTCTAGGGATGGCAGTCGGGTCGGGTCTGCCCGTGACCCACCTGGCTTGACCTGACCTGCGTTAATCCGGTTCGGGTTCGTGTCAACCCTATATCTCTTACTGGGTCGAACCAGATTGTTGAAAATCCAAACCAAACCTGCTCGACCCGAACCGTGAACCAGCAACCCGAAGCCAACCCACTCGAACCCGACCCGCCAACTGGCGGGTTGGGGTCGAACGGTCGACAAGCACGTTTCGAATGTTCGACCCGGCCAAACGGCTAAAATAGCCAGTAACTTGCTGTTTTTTTGTTAACTTTTTGGAGTTTTTGGATTTTGGGGGATTTTTTCCTATAAAACCCTCTAACTTCAATCAATTTTCTCCCACACCTTACTCTCTTACTCCCTCTACCACTATTACTCAATTCAATCAAGTTCATAAAACAAAGAAGCAAGAAATAAAGAAGTGAACAATTTTGATTGTATCGAATTCGTATTGATTCAACACTCTCAACTCCGTCTACTACATACCCTTTCATCAAAGAAGCACACACTCTCTCTCTCTCTCCCTCTCTATTTCTACGACTACGAGACTACATCTACTACAAACTCTATCGACTACGTCTACTTCTGCTGTTATTTTCTCTCTCATTTCCATATACGATTATTTCGGAAGTACGATATCAAAATTTCCCAACTCTTTCAACTTATTATTTTTGTTGTAGCTTTTATTTTTCTTGATTATATTTGTTTGTTGGTTTTTCGCTACTCTCTCTCTCTCTTTCTCTCAACCCTCCTATTGTTTTTTAGATTTTCTTTTTCAATATATACCTCTTAGATTGTATTTTTATTTTTTCACATACATTATTAAAACACTAGAAATCAATTTTTTACATGCACTACTACTACTACAAACTATTTATCATGTCTAGATCACGAGGTAGCGGTTGTAGCTAAAGTGGACAAGATTCCACTAGTTTTTCTCATCGGCCTCCAACAATCCCACAATTAGAACTCAGATATAATCCCATGCTAAACATAGGTTCTTACGATGTTCCTCCAAACGACATAGAACGAGAAATGCATGATATTGAGACTCAAACACAACCAACTGAATCCACACAACCCACTAGTAGTAGAAAAACTAGAGAGAAAACTAGTGATTGACACAAATTTTATAATTTTATTCCGGACGAGGAGAATCCTAGTATAGGATATAAGATTTGTAAAACTTGTTGCAAGAGTTACACGTAGAAGAAGGGAGAGAGAACGGGTACAATTAAATGACACATTTTATCGATTCATCCCGCACTTCTACAAGACCAACAATCACAACCATAGGACTGAACAAATAGATAGCCACCCCTATGATTCCGAAATTGTTCGTCGGAAAATGACCAAAATAATTATTAAGGATGAGCTACCTTTTTCTTATTCCGAGAGTGGGAACGTATAGACATTTAACCAAAATGCACTAAATCCACTTTTAGAAGAATTCCTAGAAATACACTCAAGGCTGATTGTTTTAAATTTTATAACGAAATGAGATACGCTTTAATTTCAGTCTTGTATTCTTTGACTTGTAGAGTATCGTTAACTTCCGATTGTTGGAAATGTTGTAACGATATTTCGATGATGGACACAACCTGTCATTGGATAGATAGTGATTGGATGATTCAAAAGAAAATCATATCACTTGCCACTTTGCTGTATCCCCATAGTGATATGGTTATCACAATATGTATTTTAGAAGTTTGTGATTTATTTCAAAGTCGTGATAAAATTTTTACTATTAGTTTTGATAATGCATCTAACAACAATGCTTCGATTAATACATTAAAAACACAATTAACTCCTCCATGTAATGAAATTTTTATGTTAGATGTGCATGCCATATTTTAAATTTATGTGTATAATATGCATTGAAAGTAGCCGATTAATATATAATTGCAATTAGAAATTGTGCACATTTTATTGCTTTGAGTTGTACTATGCTTCAAGAATTTAAAGAATGGTGTGAACTTAGGAACATACATTTTAGAAAATTTTCTAGAAATGTTAAACACCGATGGAACTCTACTTTCGATTTACTAAATGATGTTACTCAATACAAAGATATTATGAACGATTTTTATCTTGCAAAAAACATAAAAAAATTTCAAATGACTCCGTAATCATGGTATTTTGCCGAATCTCTGTTAAGATTTTTAGAACCTTTTAAAACCGCAACTGTGAAGTTTTCTACAACTTATGATTCTGCTTCTAGTAGTATTTTTATTTCAATAATTACTGTGATGCAAACTTATAAAGACATGATTTTGGACGAATACATCAATCATATTGTTGTTCCCGCTTATACTAAAATTTTGAAGTATTTTAATCCTCCTCCTATATTGTATTGTATTGCTACTGTTATGGATCTTCGTATCAAATTAGCGGGTACGAGGAGTTTGATTGAAATGTTTTTTTACTTTACTTTGAGATGAATCTGAATATAATTAAAATGAATTTTTAGCTAGTTTTGAATCGACATTGAATAACTTGTATGATTATTATGATAGAACTTTTGCATCTAGTAATACAACTAGTATAATTACTTCTTCATCTTCTACTTCTAGAGGTAAGGGTAAGAGTACACTAGAAGATGGCACTACTAATTTACTTACTCGTATTCAATCAGAAAGGACTAATGCACATAATGAAATAAATTGGTATAATCAATATGATAGTGTGAGTTCTAGTACTAAGATTGAAGTGTTACAATGGTGGAAAGACCATGAAAATCTTTTTCCTATTCTTTCACATATGGCTAGAGATCTACTAACTTCTCCTGTATCCACGGTTGCTTCAGAAAGTGCTTTATCTACAAGTGGCAGAGTTTTAACAGATTACAAGAATCGGTTGAAGCCGGATTTATTGGAGATGCTCGTGTGCACCGAAGATTTGATGAAGGCTGAAGACATGACTGAAGGAAAAGCGCTATCTACATCAACAAGTGGAAGTAACTAGCCTGAAGTCCAACAACAAGAGGAGGGAATTTAGGGCGATGAGACCCTAGGTTTAGGTTAAATAGAGGTGCACTATAGTAGTCCAATGTCCTCTCTTCAATCTAACTCTAGGTTATCTTGAACTCTAGATTCTGATTATCCCCTCAAATATGTAATTCAAAAAATATTGTATGTTCTTTTGGAGTTTCTATTACTTGTATTTGTATGTAAAAAAGTTATAAAAAATTCATAGAAGTTGAAATGAATAATATATACAATTTTGTTTCACTTTTATATAGTTATACTTGTTGTATTTTTAAAATTTTTATTAGTTAAAAAAAAACATAGATTAAACCAGGCAAACCCGCAACCCGGTCTGACCTGAAACGGGTTCAACCGAAATGGATTCGCGGATCGACCGAGTTAAAATTTAAAATTTTGAACCTGGCCCAGCCCGGCCCGGCTCGGTTAAAGTCACAACCTGACCTGACCCAATGGATCCGAATGCCACCCCTCAACAACTCACAAACAATCCTTCACTCCCACAAAGAAGAGATCTAATCCTTCCTCACAATTCTTTTTGGTAATTTCATTCTCCTGTATCCTTCATTAACAAAAAGTACTATTCTTTTTTCTCCATCAAACCCCCAATTTTCAATTTTTTTTTCCAATTTTCCCTCTATCATAACAAACCCGAAAAACTGGATAAACCCGACAAATTCCATCCCGATATTTGATAAAAATGGCATGATCAGCATCATCATCATCTACTTCTTCTTCCTCCCAAAACCTAAACCCTAACCCTGACATGGCTCGAGCTTTCCCAACCTATCCCAGGGTCCATCCTCGACTGCCTCCCTATCTCCGACTACATCTGCTTAGCTGCTGTCTACACCAGATTCCTCACCCACCCAATCTGACCACCGCCGCCAACCCAACCCCTCCCCTCCCTCCCCCGTCCTCTCCTTCTCCTCATTCTCCCCAAACCACATGACACCTCACGTGACTCCTTCCTTTGTTCCTCCCCCTTCGAACAAAAGCTATACTCCCCCTCACCCTCCCCCATCCTTCTATCATGCTCACATCTCAATGCACAACTGGCTCTTGATCAAGGAAACCAAAACTTATTAAAATCAGTAATTAATAGTTTAAATGAATTGGTTAATGGTCAAGGGAAGTGTGAAGATTTTCCACTCAAGGGAAGTGTGAAGGTTTTCCACTCAAGGGAAGTGTAAATGTTTTCTTGAAAGCATGAGGGCTCACTTTAATTTATGCATGTCTTTTGTTATTCTTCATTCATTCCTTTTGTATATATATTGTAACCCCCGAAATTTCAACCTACACTATTATGTATCAGTATTTGCTTATCACTATTTGATTATTTAACTCCTGATTACTATTTTACTACTACTACTACTACTACTACTACTACTACTACTATTATTATTTTGAAAAACACAAAGATCCTAATTCATTATAAAATATCTAGTTGATTATTTGATTTATGCTAAAGCCCACCCTGTGATTTAATTATTGGATTTCCCTGTCATTAAGCCAAATTTTATATTCATTATAATTACATTCTTTATTAACATATAATTTTAGAGCCCAATCTCATATTCTTTTTATTCATATTTATTCTAATTTGTGAAGCCCAAATGTAAAACCCAAGTCTACAAACCCAAACCCACATTTATATACGCAACCCATCAACCCATTATCCTACCCTACCTAAGTTCAACTATCCGTATAAAAATCTCTCCACATTTCCCGCTCTTCACATTCCCGTAACTCCACACCCCCCACTATCTCATAACTACCCCCTTTAATTAATATTATTATATTATTTAACAAACCCCCCGCGTTTTCTCTCTTTCCCCACTCTCTTTCTCTCTCCCGCTCTCTCCTCTGCTTCGAACGAAACATAACCCCTTCATCTTCCTCGTCCCGCCTGCTCACCCGTGACCTCGAAACCCTCCGCCTCATCTTCACCCTCCAGCGTCGCACCATCTCGAGCCCCTCACCGTCGAACTCCACTACCACCCTACCCCGATTGTCTTCTTCCTCTGTTTTGGCACCAACCCATAGGAACCCATCGCTGCCCCTTGCCACCACCTTCCTTGTTGAGCACCTGTCAACTCTACTCCTCGACTGCACCTAACACCACCGCAACCTAATACCTCTGAAGCCCCTTATTGACCTCCTCATCTTCCCCCTGTTTTCTTCACAAAATAGAGCAACCCATCACCCTCATTGCCTACAACCTCCACAGCCAACCACAGATCCCCTGCCGCCGTCGACTGCCGTTGCCATCAACCCCAGTCGCAACCACCAGCATCCCCATCCTCCATCCTGCCGAAGTTGCGATCCCGCTATTGCCACTTGCTACATTTGCCGAAGTTGTTGTTGGCCGTTTTGGGGGTGATTTGGCTGTTCGCTATTTTGGTGCTTCATTATTGCTGATTGGGTTGAACGCTATTTGTTGTTTGGCTGTGTTAGCGATCCGATGTTTGCTATTTGCCGTTGTAGGGATCCGCTGCTGTTGTGTGTTGGAGTTCTTGCTGTTGTTCTGCTATGCACGTGTTTGCACGTGCCTTTGGGTTGCTTTGCTTGCACATAGTGTGCACGTGTTTCACGGATCTATGCTTCGTCGTGTCGGGACTCTCGTCCTGTTATTCTTTCATATTCAGAATCGTCTTCTAACAGACAAGCATCTCATGAACTCAGTTTTATTGTTCTAGTTCAAGAAAACACTCCTTGAAATCCAGCAAATAGTAACCGAATTAAATATCGCATCTAATTCAACACCATTGTTTTATTTATTGTACCATGCTATTGATTCGTAGTTGTCTTATCATGCCATGGTTATTGATTTAAATATTGAAGCATAAATTTATCGTACTTTTGAACATTCAAATATGATGCCATGTCGTTTGCTCGAATTTGTACTGAGGTTTCGACCCGGTTCCTGACACAGAAACTTAAAACCTTGCACATAGAAATTCTAGTACACTAAGTCCATATATTGTTATATTTTGCATATAAACCCGTATTTTCCATATTTAATGAATTATACTATGTTTATTTCATTTATTACACAGCCTTGATATCTCCTTGATATTGTATTGATACCACCGTTCTCATTGACAGTATCAATTGCATGTTTATAACTGATTGTTAATAAAATGATAACAAGCTAGGGTAATAAGGGCTGATAATATAGGAGAGTGTACTCGGAAGGGGCTATTGGTCACAGTCTATATTGGTCATTGTTATCGGTCATATTGGTCATCGATTGATTGTGAATTACAGACTACAGTATCTGGATTAATTGTATATTGCTCATCGGCCATCGGTCATCGGTCATCAGTCATTGGTCATTGATATTGCAAGACCCGAGTACAAGACCTGTAGAATTCACTATTAGTCAAACATTTACTTGATTGTATGCACCCGAACCTGTGGTATGAGACGCAGGATTGCGTGTAATGCCCCCCCCCCAATACTTAGACAATTTTTATTATTTTTAGAAGACAAATTAGATACTATGTAGTACAACTGCCCACCACAGGCTGTCTCTCAAAAGGTGGTTAACCAATTAGGTGACTCTTGATCATAGGCAATTTTATTTATACTCAATTAATTTTTGTGTACTCCCAATATGGGATTATTATTTCAAATCTCCCTCTTTTATTCCCGCAGCACACAGATGGAAGCTCGTGGGCCCCCAATTTTGTGTGCCACGTCAGCTCCAAAGGTAACAGCCGAAGTTACCATTTCTCAAATCTGCAGGTGGGGACCTCCCACAAACCGGTGACATCATCACCATTTTTTTCTCAACCCAGCACATTTCTGTGCTTTCATTCAACTCAATGTGCCCCCCCCATCTCATCATTTATTATTTATTCAAATATCATCCTCAATTTATATATATATATATATATATATATATATATATATATATATATATATATATATATATATATATATATATATGGGGAAAAAGGGTATGAGCAACTTGCTCATTTAGTAAATAAGCAATTGATGATGTGGCATACTGGCGATTGGAAAATCATTAAAAGGGTTAGTTGTCCAATGTATCACATGCATGCCACATAATCAATTGCTTATTTACTAAATGAGCAAGTTGCTCATATATATATATATATATATATGAGCAACTTGCTCATTTAGTAAATAAGCAATTGATTATGTGGCATGCATATGATACATTGAGTATCTAACCACTATTAGAATTTTCCAATCACATGTATGCCACCTCATCACTTGCTTATTTACTAAACGAGCAAATTGCTCATACCCCTTTTTCCTATATATATATATATATATATATATATATATAATATTTTTTGGAAATACAGGGATACAGGGTATTACATACACTCCACCTTTAAAAATCAGCATCCTCGCTGAGCACGGGGCACACATCTAGTGTAGGATTCGCCTTTCTAGCCGATGTGGAGCAGAGTATCCTGCCAGCGTACTGCGATCCTCCTGCAAGCGTACTCGGACCCCTGGTCTCTCTACCAGTGTACTGACCTCAACCAGAAGCGTACTGACCTCAGCCAGACATACCTCTCCACACCCGGTGTCGAAAGTCTGTTCTGATACCATTTGTAATGCCCCGCCCCAATACTCAGACAATTTTTATTATTTTTAGAAGACAAATTAGATACTATGTAGTACAACTGCCCACCACAGGCTGCCTCTCAAAAGGTAGTTAACCAATTAGGTGACTCTTGATCATAGGCAATTTTATTTATACTCAATTAATTTTTGTGTACTCCCGATATGGGATTATTATTTCAAATCTCCCCCTTTCATTTCCGCAGCACACAGATGGAAGTCCGTGGGCCCCCAATTTCGTGTGCCACGTCAGCTCCAAAGGTAACAGCTGAAGTTACCATTTCTCAAATTTGCAGGTGGGGCCCTCCCACAAACCGGTGACGTCATCACCCTTTTTTTCTCAACCCAGCACGTTTCTGTGCTTTCATTCAACTCAATGTGCCCCCCTCCCCCCCCCCCCCAATCTCATCATTTATTATTTATTCAAATACCACACTCAATATATATATATATATATATATATATATATATATATATATATAGGAAAAGGCTCCGTTGCACACTACTATTGGTGCTCACGGCGTGAACATTACTAGTTCGGGCGTTCAAATCGAAAATCCGAACCGTTCACATTGATCTACACATCTAAATTAGTCTAAATATGTAAAATCAAATCATTTGAAATTCATTTGCCCATTCATTGAAGTGTTACAAAATTGTATGGCTGAAATTCATTGTTTTTATAGTCGCGTGATGGATGGGCAAATGAATTTCAAATGATTTGATTTTACATATTTAGACTAATTTAGATGTGTAGATCAATGTGAACGGTTCGGATTTTCGATTTGAACGCCCGAACTAGTAGTGTTCACGCCGTGAGCACCAAGGTAGTGTGCAACGGAGCCTTTCCCTATATATATATATATATATATATATATATATATATATATATATATATATATATATATATATATATATATATATATATATATGTGGCCCTTCGGTTGAGAACTAATTTGGTGAGAACTCCGTGAGAACTCAAGGAGTACACCCCCTATGAAAAATCCGAACCGGCCATTTCGTTCTACACGCCTTAGATAGCATAACATAAAGAAATCACGTAATTTGAAGTTCATTTTCCCATGATTTACATCATCGCAAAATTGTATGGCTTAAAATTCTACTCTATTTGATGGATGAGCAAACGAACTTCAAATTATTTGAATTCTTTATGTTATGCTATCTAAGGCATGTAGAACGAGATGGTCGGTTCAGATTTTTCATGGGGGGTCTACTTTGTGAGTTCTCACGGAGTTCTCACCAAAATTAGTTCTCAACCGAAGGGCTCCCTATATATATATATATATATATATATAAGGGAAAAAGGGGTAAGAGCAATTTGCTCATATAGTAAATAAGCAATTGATGATGTGGCATATATGAGTAAATAAGCAATTGATGATGTAGTATACATGTGATTGGAAAATTATTAAAAGGGTTAGTTGTCCAATGTATCACATGCATGCCACATAATCAATGGTATATATATGGGTACTGCTCAGTTGAAAACGTAAATGTCTGTGAAAACGTGAAAACAAGCCTAGGTCATTGTTTGAAACAACGGCCTAGGTTATAATGCATTATAACCTAGGCCGTTGTTTCAAACAACGGCCTTAGTGGTTTTCCATGTTTTCACAGACATTTGCGTTTGATGGAACAACAATGATTCCCAAGACTACGGATTGGTGTGCGTATCGATCATAAAGGCTAAACAGATTTAATACGTGATCTAACCCTTTATAACGGAATCTAGGGTTCACGAATTATACCTGCGATGAGAAGAAGACGATGGTTTCTAGCAACTTCGAGCCGTCTGCGACCCCAAGATCTTCTGCACGTATTCCTTCCTCGGGTTGGACGTCGTGTGGACGACGATCTCCCAATCTTGCTTCTCCTTGGCTGACCTCTCTTTCTCCCCTTACGTGAATCACGAATTTAGAGAAAAATCTTATATCTCTGATGATAAATGACGGCCAGAGAATAGAGGATATATATAAGGCTACGGCAGGGACCATAAGGAGAAATTAGGGTTAGGTTTCCTAACGAATCTGGGTATCCCGTGTTCAGCCCGAACACACAACCCAGGCCCATTAACAATAGCTCGGTCCACTAAGGAGCTATTGTTGCACTACCTTCCTTATCCCAAATTATATTTATGGGCTCCTTTTATTATATGCTCGTTGAGCTCCCCATGTTAAGATATCGAATGTCCGTCGATCAAATTAAGTTACTGACAACTATATTGATCAACATCTTTTATCCTTAAGTAGTACCACTCAACTTTATTTGTCATGTCGGATGTAATCCACCTGCAGGGTTTACATGACAATCCTTATGAGCTCCTTAAGGGGACATCATCAACCCGACGTATCGGGACATGGATTCCTTTTACAATCAACAGCCCATCATACATACAATGCTATTACCTAATTCATAGAGGTTGTTGATCCATAATGAATCTCACTCTTTTATGAGTCAAAGTAATGCACACTGCATATACATGTCTGTTATTATATCTGGATTAAGAGCATAAGCATCCATAATAACAGAGGTGTTTGTTCTCTTTTGTAGTCAGTACAAAAAGAACAACCTCAAGCGGTCCTGTTCAATACACACAAAGTGTACTAGTGTAAACCTATAGTCAAGATAGACTAATACCAGATTACACTACAACCTTTCCAATGGATTATCCAAGTTCGTCTAGGTTGTGAACTATTTATATATTCCATAGGGAACTGATAATATGATCTTCTGTGTGTCACCTCACACCATATTATCAACCTTATAGAATATCAGATACTTGCATTAATATTATAATAAACACAATATGCAAACATATGCCCATATGATTCACATTCAAAAAAAAATAAGGAAATAAAGTTAATACAAAAGTGATGCTTTCAGTATATAACCCTAACAGCGTTTTCAACTGAGCATTATATATATATAAGTGATGAGGTGGCATGTATGTGATACATTGAGTATCATTATATATATATATATATATATATATATATATATATATATATATATATATATATATATATATATATATGAGCAATTGATGAGGTGGCATGTAGCAATTGATGAGGTGGCATGTATGTGATACATTGAGTATCATTATATATATATATATATATATATATATATATAAGGGATATGAGCAATTGATGAGGTGGCATGTATGTGATACATTGAGTATCTAACCACTATTAGGATTTCTCAATCACATGTATGCCACCTCATCACTTGCTCATTTACTAAATGAGCAAATTGTTCATACCCCTTTTTCCATATATATATATAATTTTTCGAAAATACGGGGTATTACATACACCCCACCTTTAGAAATCGTGTCCTCTCTGAGCACGGGGCACACATCTAGTGTAGGATCCGCCTTTCTAGCTGATGTGGAGCAGAGTATCCTGCCAGCGTACTGCGATCCTCCTGCTAGCGTACTTGCCCCTGGTCTCTCTATCAGCGTACTGACCTTAGCCAGAAGCGTACTGACCTCAGCCAGGCATACCTCTCCACACCCGGTGTCGAAAGTCGGCTCTAATACCATTTGTAATGCCCCGCCCCAATACTCAGACATTTTTTATTAATTCTAGAAGACAAATTAGATATTATGTAGTACAACTGCCCATCACAAGCTGCCTCTCAAAATGTGGTTAACCAATTAGGTGACTCTTGATCATAGGCAATTTTATTTATACTCAATTAATTTTTGTGTACTCTCGATATGGGATTATTATTTCAAATCTCCCCCTTTTATTCCCGTAGCACACAGATGGAAGCCCATGGGCCCCTAATTCCGTGTGCCACGTCAGCTCCAAAGGTAACAGCTGTTACCATTTCTCAAATCTGCTGGTGGGGCCCTCCCACAAACCGGTGACGTCATCACCATTTTTTCTCAACCCAGCACGTTTCTGTGCTTTCATTCAACTCAACGTGGGCCCCCCCATCTCATCATTTATATTTATTCAAATACCATACTCAATTCTATATATATATATATATATATATATATATATATATATATATATATATATATATATATATATATATATATATATATATATATATATATTTCGGAAATACTGGGTATTACATTGCGTGCATTAGTTAGGGTTAATAAAGGACTGATAGACATGAGATGAACACTGAACATTGACACTGATACACATATTGGTTATTGAACATGATTCTCGATTACTGAATTATTGATTATCGACTTTTGATTTTGTTATCATTTATCATTTATTGACTCCGATATCGTTCCAATTTCTGTTCTTGTTATATAGTCCTTTACTTCCTTCATTACTTGCTACTACTTGTCGCCCGAAGCTTGCTCTAACGGGTTCTCTTCCTCCTTTTGAGTTATGTTATACAGGTACAGTGATGGGTTACTGAAAGGAACTCGTCAAACTGTTACTGCATTGCATATTCTCGAGCTAATTGGTAAGTTCTTGTACCCCAGATTTGGTTATTAGATTTTATTCTCGTTTATGTGATTATTATTTTATTATTGAGCTTGCTGGCATTGTACAACTTATGGATGATATGAGTTGACATACTCATATCATTCGCTGGACCTCAGTTGCGCGCCTGTGTTCCCGTATAATGGGAAGCGAGGCGTGACATATATATGGTTGCAGCTTTGCATAAGATGAACAAGAGAACCACTTTCATTAGCTTACTTGCTCTTCCATTATTTTCAAACTTTTTTCTCCAATTTAATATGGTATCAGAGCCATATATCAATTCTCATGTCTAAAGAAGATCAAACATCACCAGAAAACTCCAATAACAACAACTCAAGTATGGACTCGTCAAATCCATACTATCTTCATCCTTTAGATCATCCTCCCAACAATCCAAGAGGCCATGGAAGTCGCAATAGGCCTCATAGTAGCGACTCTCACTCCTCTGCCAATGCGATGGATGCCTCACAAATCGCATATGACCCTTTACATAGATTCTCGGCAGATCAACTTCAACATTTGGCTCGTGCAATATCTATGATGAAATCAAATAACTCTAATGGTAATAGCAATGCTTTGGCAAATACAACATGTTCGTCTTTGTTTTCTAATGGCTCAATTAATTCAGTTTTTACTAAACCTTGGACTTGGATATTAGACAGCAGAGCAATAGATCACATCACTTCCGATTCCACCTTGTTGTCCACAATAAAATCATCCTCTACACCATTTGTTAACTTACCCACTGGTTCATCAGCCCCTATTACTTTCACTGGAGATATTCTTTTTAGTCCTAATATCAGTTTCAGTAGTGTTATATGTGTTCCTTCATTTCATTTAAATTTGATGTCTGTTAGTAAAATTACCACGGCCTTAAATTGTTGTGCCGTTTTCTTTCCTAACTTTTGTGTCTTACAGGACTTGGCTTCGGAGAGGATGATTGGCTCGGGTAAACAACAAGGTGGTCTTTATTACATGTCTTCAATACAACAAATACTGATTTCCCACCAGGTCTCTCATTCTCCAAATTTGTGGCACATGCGTCTTGGACACCCATCTCCAGATTGTCTTAAATTAGCTTCCTCTTTAGTATCTTCAAAAATAACGTCGTTTGATAATAATTGTATTGTCGGTCCTATGGCCAAATAAACTCGATTACCTTTTACATCAAGTTCTATAACAACAAAGTCTCCTTTTGATTTATTACATTATGATATTTGGGGTCCTCATAAAATTCAAACACATTCTGGAGCACGATTTCTTCTTACAATTGTTGATGATTTTAGCAGGTGCACATGGGTATATCTTATGCATTATAAATCAGAAACCCAAAAACACCTTCCATCCTTCATCACCTTTGTAAAAACTCAGTTTCATGCATTTGTTAAAGTTATTCGTGTTGATAATGGTTTGGCAATTTTTTCAGTGAAAGAGTATTTTCAATGTGATGGCATTGAATAACAGCGAACTTGCATTTACACTCTGCAACAAAATGGAATTGTTGAACGCAAGCATCACCATATCATCACTGTTTCTCGTGCTCTTATTTTTCAATCTCATCTGCCTTTAATATTTTGGGGAGAATGTGTTTTAACTGCATTTTATCTTATCAGTCGCCTCCCCTCACCATTACTATCCAACAAGTCACCTTTTGAAATACTTCACCATCATCCTCCGTCACTTGATCACTTGAGAGTTTTTGGTTGCTTGTGTCATGCCACAAATGTTCAGCTTACTCATAAATTTGATTCTCGAGCTAAATAATGTATTTTTGTGGGTTATCCAACTGGTCAGAAAGGGTACAAAGTCTATGATCTAGAAACACACAAGTTTTTTGTTAGCCACAATGTCCAGTTTCGTGAAACAACATTCCCATTTTCCTTACCTACAACTCCCAAGCCTCATGATTCATTTCACCCTCAGTCCTTTCCACTGGAATTTTTAGATAACTTACCTGAACATACAACTATCGCCCACAAACCTACGTCGGACGCCACCCCACCTGCTACCAATCGCTGTGACGCAATTGAACCAAATCATAATGCGGCACCCGATTCTCTGCACCCTGACCATAATGTTGAACTTGACAATGACCTATCTATTTCCGATACCTCCCTACATTACCCCCCAGAACCATCAAACACCTCTCTACGTCACTCCACACGAACCGAACAACCTCCACCATGGCATAAAGACTACATCCTGTCTGCTCAAGTGCATCATCCTAGCCTGTCGACAAGTTCAACAAAAGGTACTCGTTACCCCCTCTCTAACTTTCTTTCATATTCTCGTTTCACGTCTGCCCATTGTTCTTTCTTAGCTAACATCACAGGTCACAAAGAACCTCAATCCTATTCCCAAGCTCTTCTTGATTCACATTGGCACGAGGCTATAAAAACTGAATTAGAAGCATTAGAGACGAACAACACATGGAGTATGGTGCCTCTTCCCCCTGGACATAAACCTATTGGTTGCAAATGAATTTACAAGATCAAGTATCGGTCTGATGGTTCTATTGAACATTACAAAGCTCATCTTGTTGCCAAGGGCTACACTCAAGTTGAAGGCATTGACTACCATGAGACATTTTATCCCACTGCCAATCTCACTACTCTTCGATGCCTTCTTACTGTTGCTGCTCCCCGTAATTAGTTTTTTCACCAACTTGATGTTCAAAATGCATTTCTCCATGGGGATTTACATGAAGTTGTCTATATGGAACCTCCACCTGGTCTTCGCCGACAGGGAGAGAATCTTGTATATTGACTCAACAAGTCTCTTTATTATCTCAAATAGGCCGCAAGAAATTGGTTTTCTACCTTTTCAGATGCAATTCAGAAAGCTGGTTATTCACAATCCAAAGCTGACTACTCCCTTTTCACTAAAACTCAAGATACTTCTTTCACTGCGTTTCTCATTTATGTTGATGACATACTTTTCACTGGCAATAATCTTCAAGAAATCGAACGACTTAAAAAATTCCTTCTTCAAAAATTTCGCATGAAAGATCTTGGCAATTTGAAGTATTTTCTGGGCATCGAGTTTTCACGATCCAAGAAAGGAATTTTCATATCCTAAAGAAAATATGCTTTGGATATCTTAGAAGATTCAGGACTCATGGGTGCACGACCAGAAAATTTTCCCATGGAACAAAATTTGAAACTCAATCCCACAGATGGTTCAGCATTAAGTGACCCAACCAAATACAGAAGATTAGTGGGAAGATTAATTTATCTTATGGTGACAAGGCCAGATATAGTCTACGCTGTCCGGACTTTAAGCCAGTTCATGCAGGAGCCTAGAAAGCCACACTGGGATGTCGCACTTCGGGTTCTCAGATATATATTAAGGGTACGTCTGGACAAGGTTTGTTGTTCCAGTCTGCCAACAACCTTGATCTCAAAGTTTATTATGATTCTGATTGGGCAGGTTGCAACTTCACAAGAAGATCAATTACGGGGTATTGTATTTTTCTTGGGGATTCTCTCATTTCATGGAAATCTAAGAAACAAGCAAACATATCTATATTGTTCGCAGAAGCTGAATACAGAGCTATGGCAAACACTTGTCTGGAGTTAACATGGTTACACTACATTTTAGAAGACTTGAGAGTTCCACAAACATCTACTACACCTCTATTTTATGATAATCAAGCGGCACTACATATTGCAGCTAACCCCGTATTTCACAAATGCACAAAGCACATTGAGTGTAACACCCTGCAAAATAAAATGATTTATTTTGCATTACTATATAATATTATATTGGTAAAGTTGACTATTTTGACTATTTTCTTGAAATTGCAATTTTGCACATGCAAGACACATGCAGAGTTAGGAAATTTTGAATTCTTAAAATTTTATGGTTAATGATTGATTTCTCATTTATTTATGATATTTTAATTTTAAGATTTATTTGAATTTATTTGACTATTTTATGAATTTCTCAATTTTACACGTGCAAAACACGTACAATTATTTTTTGGTGCAAATCTCCAATTTTAAATTTATGGATACATTTTCCTATTATAATTAAGTATATTCTAAAATTTGAAATTTTTTGAAGTAAAGAAACTATTGTATAAATACTTCGAAAGAGACGGGCTTTTGTGTAAAAAGTTGTTTGGATCTCAAACAAATAATAAATTTTTTTTACTGATTTCTGGGCTTTCCATGGTCATCATTGAAAATAAAATCTATTTAAATTTTATTTAGAGTTGATTTGGTAAAGATTTAAACAAATATGGTGTTTTTGCAAATATGGAATTTAAGTGGATCTTGTGCAAATATTTTTTTGGAAAGTAAAAGTCAGAAATTTTATTTGAAAAATCTAATATGTATTAGGAGATATTATTTCTGAATTTTCTGGATTTTTACGATTATTATTTGACCTATTTGCAAATATTATAAAAAGAGGAAATTTTGTGCAAAATTACCACTTGGAGTGAAAACTCCATATTTCCGGATTTTTGGGCTGAGCATGATGCCTAGTCAACTCAGAGGTAAAGAGTTTACTTTTTGTTTTAATAAATTTGGTTTATTTTGCAAGTTTTGATAACGAAGGGTTCTTTTGCAAAATTGCCACTTAGAGGGCAAAAAGTACAATTTCGTTTTTCTGGGTTTTTACAATAGTGTCGGCCAGATCTGGAGTGTTGGTTTTGTTTTAAATACAAATTGAATTGGTTTTATCTAATTTCCAAGTATAATGATTTATATATGTAAAGATATATTTAAAAGGGAAACTTTGCAAATCTACTTACATACCTTACAAACTATATTTCCAGCCTATTAAAGGTGAGGTGCAGCCGTCTCATTGCTGCACTACACAAAGGGATTTCTTTATTATTATTTAGGGATGGCATTCGGGCCATTCGGGCCGGGTTTGACCGGGTTTTGACCGGTCCCGGGCCAACCCAGGTCGGGCTCCTCCACTACGCGGGCCGGGCTCAAGCTTGGAAAGCTTGGCCCGGACCTGGCCCCCGGACAAAAGCGTGGGGGCCGGGCTTGGCCGGACCGGTTCGCGGGCCGGGCCCGTGTTTAGGGAATTTTTTTTTATATAAAATATTATTAAAGATCAAGTATATGGATTTGTAAATTCATAACAATTGCAAAGAATAAAATTTCATAAATAATTGAAGTACATGAATAAATGAAGTACATGATTTAATAAATTTGAACTTCTTGAATAAAATGAAGTACATGAATAAAATTCATACAAATTAGTCTATTTAGATCAAATTACAAATCAAGGGAATTACTTGAATTTAAAGATCGAGATGGCCTCTACTTAGATTGAAGAGAAGGCATTGGACTATTGTCGTGCACTTCAACTTAACCTAAATATAGAATCTCATCACCCTAAATTTCCCAATTAATTAATGGGGGTTGAAGGTGGTTTGTACAAAATCCTCTACATATTTTTGTTCACCAAACGAATATGGCAATTCAACCCTAATTACTAATTTAGCCATTCCCATACGAACATGATCGTGATCATATGTATGACTATCTACTTGACCGGTTTTAGGATGTATTTTTTGTTGTGTGAGATTATCTTTCGAAAATTATGGTTCACATTTTTTTAAGTGACGTTGAAGTGTACCCGTGCCCGATCCTATTTTAAACTTATATGGGGTTTGACACTTCTTACATATTTTAAGTCCTACACTCTTATCATTTTGTGAAGGGACAAAATTGAAAAAATTGTGTACTTCGGAAGTAGTCCCTCTTGTTCTCCTTGAGTTTAGAGAAGGACCTTGTTCCGATGGTTGTGGTTCTACATGATCTTCTATTTCTATAGGATTTGAATGTGTTTCATTCAAATCGGGGAAACTATCATAATTCATAAATGTTTCTTCATTATCTATATATTGGTTAGGAATGGAAGGAATGTGATGACTAGTAGATTCTTGACTACTATGTCTACCACCACCGCGTGATCTATTAGAGGCCATTTAACTATAAAAAACTAGTGGGTGTAAAAATTATATAGAAAACAACAACTTAATGTATGGAAACTAATAATTAAAAACAAACAACAATCTATCTCAATTAAAAATTAACAACAATATCAAGAACTAGTAAGTGAGTAGTGTATGTTTCTTTTACCACTTTACCAAAACTAAAAATAAAATCTAAAAAAATGAGAGGAAGAAGATCAAGAAAACCAAAATTATATGAGAATAATGAATAATCAACTATGTTAATTCTACAAATTAAAATTATACTAAAATACCGTAAGAAAGTTGAGACTTGAGAGCTAGGAGTAGAAGTAGTATTTGATTGTTGTTGTTGAATGTTGATGAGTTGATCACTTGATTGTTGTTGATTTTTCTTCCTTCAAAAGGTAGAGAAATTTGATCTTGATCACTTGAGAGAGTGTTGAACACCTAATTGTTGTTGTTGATTGGAGAAATAGTAGAGAGAATGAGATATTTGAGTAAATTAGTGAAGAGAAATGGAAGAAATGGTATGGTATTTATAGAAAATGGCATTTTTTTGATTTCCTAAAGTACCCCCCAAAACTAGCCAGTATTAATCCGTTGGGGGGTATTTTTGTAATTTTAAATTTTTTTTCTGGAAAAAAAAATCAGCCAACGGTCGGCCCGGACCGGTCCGAGCCCGGGCGGGCCGGTTCAACCGGTCCCGGGCCTCGAGCGGGCCGGGCCTAACCGGGCTAAAAGTCAAAAATTGAGGACCGGACCAGACCGGGTCATGGGGGGCCGGTTCACGGTTAAGCTCGGTTATGAGGGAGGCCAGGCCGGGCCCGGGCTGGCCCGGCCCTGATGCCATCCCTATTATTATTTTCTTGGAATTTCAAAGCGATGATCTTGGTTTTCTTGCGAAATGGGGGATTTTCTTATTTTCTTTATTATCTTCAGTTGATTCTTCAATAAGGTGAGTGTCATATGTTTGATTTCCATTTGTTCTGAGCATATTGTATGTGATGATTTGCCTATTAGAAAGCATGTTAGGGATTGTATGTTGATATGATGAACTATGGATGGATGGATGAGTTAAAAATTGAATCTTTTCATGAAACTATGCTCTTGATAACTAAAACCCCTAATTAATGGATTGGGATTGCTAAGAACCTAATAGAAATCATGGGTATGTTGCTTTGTTTCTTGCTGATTTGAACATATACTATGAATTGTATGATGAGTATTGCATAAAAGTGAACAAAAGCTTAACCTTACTGTGCATGAATGCCTATACCCTGTTTTGATATTTTGAAAGAGTAAAGCTTGATTGTGTGTATGTTGTATTCACTGTTATTCATGGTTAAACGATTGTAATCAGTGGGGTTTGTGTATAACAAGTTATAGAAGGGTTTGTTGAAAAGATCAAGTTTTAAAGTGAAGAAGGGGTTTTTGTCTTCGGGTCTGTAGGTGAACAAGCCGAAGGTTGAGTTTTGATTTTTTTGATGTTTTCAATTGGATTTTGATGTTCCTTGGGTACTGAGAAGGTTCTTGAAATTCATACTACATACATCTAGGTTCCTTGATGCTATAACTGATGTTAAACATATACACATATATACACATATGTATACCACTTCACTATCTTGAAGATTTTGTGATTTTCGATGAAGTTTTGATTGGATTTTTGATTGTTTCATACTGAGATGGACTCGAACACTAAACTACTTATAGTTAATGAAATCTTAATGTTTTACTGAAGCTCAAACACACACTTACCTACATTTATATATATATATATATATATATATATATATATATATATATATAGAGAGAGAGAGAGAGAGAGAGAGAGTAAGTCTATTAAGAGCTGGGAAGCTGGGCTCCTTATCGGAAGCTGGAGATCTCAGCCATCCGATCGATCTTGATCACGATCGGACGGCTGAGATCTATTACCGCTTATCTTCAGATAAGGTGAAGGGTAAAAGTGGTATACTCAATCGATTGAGTATACCCCTTATCTCTTATCTTCGAGCGCTCTCTTCTCTCCCGCTCTCTATCATTCCAAATCCTAATAAGACTGCCTCTTATCTTCTCCCGCTCTCTCTCTCGCTCTCGAAGATCGCCCCGCTCTCTTCACAACCCTAATCCCTATCTCTTCTCTTCTCATGCTCTCAGTCCCGATCTCCATCTTCGAAACCCTAATCCACCTCTCGTCGAAACCTTAATCGAAGATAGCAATGTCGAGCTCTTCTCTCCCGCTCTCTTTCTTCGTCACCTATGTAAACCCAACTCCACGATCGATCGGATCTCCAGTCGCTTATCTTCAGATCTGTCGAGGGGTAAAAGGGGTATAATTGATCAGCCCCCATCGGCGATAAGGGTTTCGATTTCTCGGCTCATTGGATTCTACCTCTCTCAGATTCCGGAGGGAAGTGTTTGACTCTCATAAATGCTTTTATGATTTCTGTTTAATTTCTTGCATTTTAATTCGGTTTTGTTTGTAGGCAATGATGAGATTGATTTTGATATAAGTTGGTTACAAAATTTTTGGGCATTGAAATTATTGTTTTCAAGGGTATTTGGTTGTGCACCATGATAATTATTCAAACTTGAATACACATCTGGGGTATGAGCGGGAGAGTAGATGGTGAAGAAATGAAAGTATGGTGTTTGAATCAATGTGGTAAATAGCGATAGCGTATAGCGTGGCGGTAGGTTCTGTTAGCGTATAGCGCAAAATAGCGTAACGCAATAGCGTAAGCTATGAAAAAGGTTGATTTTTTAATTTAAAAAATAAAAAATAAATATATAAAAATAATAATACATTCTAAATAATTCAATAGAACATAGGGGGAAAAATTTGAAACCAAATAATGACAAATAATGAATATTTCACCAAAAATGAGAAGTTGAGACTTGAGAACTTCATAGTTTATACTTTATAATTCATATTCAACTCACATAGAAATGCCAGACAGGAGTTGACATCCAGTGTTCCAAGTGCCAGACATACTAAAGTATGATGCCACTATAACAAATACAAGGAGGAGAATGATCTGGATACAACTCTATATGCAGGCACCAAAAAGAAAACAAAATGCCAGAGAACAACATTTCAGAATTCAGAATATCTTAGCCATAGTTTACTCTTAATGATTGCAAATAATTTTACAATTCAGTGCAATTCAGTGAATTGTAAAGTGCAATTCAGTGCAATTCAGTGCACTTCAGTGCAATTTTTTCAGTGCAATTCAGTGAATATCACCAGCCATAGTTTTACTCTTAATGAGGGTGAATATCACCATTCATGAAGGTTACAATTCAGTGCAATTGCAAATAATTTTTTACTCAAACCTCAGCACTAAGCTACTATTAACCCCTTCCAAATATAAACACAACTCTCATGGGATTGTGGAAAAATAATCTTAAAATAAAATATGCAGATAAGAAGAAAGAAGGTAAAAAAACCAGTAAACCCAAATCAGCAAAAAAAAAAAATCAAACTGAAATCAGCAAAAAACAAAATCAAAACCCAAATCAGCAAAATCAACAAAATCAGGAGAAGAAGAAGAAGAAAACCGAAATCAAAGAAATAAAATAAAAGAATACAAATGAGAGGAAAAAAAAATTAAAAGAAGATGAATACCTGTTCGAAAGTCGCCGGAGCCGTCGCCGTAGTCGTCGCCTGAACCCGTCGCCTTCGCCAGTCTAGTCGCCGGAGTCGCTCGCCGCTCCAGTAGTCGATCGCTACTCCAGTCGTCAATGGCTTTGGTTTTGATTTTTGAAACCCTAATAAGTTGGGGAGGGGGGGGGGGGGGGAAGGCCACGGGCTGTGAAAGAAAAGGAAAAAAAAAACGAGTAGCGCACATAGCGCTGCGCTATAGCGTGCGCTATGCATGTATAGCGCACCGCTATGCGAGCTGTGCGCTATGCGCGTGCGCTATGTAGCGCAAGGATGAGGGTTAAGCTTCATAGCGCGCTATAGCGCTTAGCATAGCGCGTTTTTTAATACATTGGTTTGAATGTCCAATGCCCTCAACACTTACCTTACATTTATGAGATTTGAGACTAGCTCAATTCACCAAATTTTTGGGCACCGATGACTCACAATGGTTTAGGCAGTGATGCAAAACACTTTATGATCTGAATAATTATTTCAATCCTGTTTTAAGTATTCTTGATTATATATCTATCATATCCTAGTTGGCGCGGCACTCCAATGCAGCCCTACTTATGAATAGTGTTTTCTAAGCCTACTGGTTTTTTTTAGTCTATATATATTCATGAGTAAGTCTATTATGTGTGCTTGCTCGATTGAGTGTGAGAAGATAAGAGATAGGGGTTTTTGATTTTACCCCTTTTACCCCCAAACATTCTGAAGATAAGCGGTATCAAATATGAGTCGTTCATCGCGATCAATCGCGAATGAATGGCTAAAAACCCCCGCTCTGGATAAGGATTTCAGTTCCCAAGCTCTTAATAGACTTACTCTATATATATAACACAGTTGATGATAAGCTCCGAACAACACAAACAGAACATGAAGTATCAAATTTTGTCAGCTCAGAACAAACACAAACAGATCATGACACTATACAAAAAAACTATATATTAGGCAGTGATGCAAAACACTTTATGATCTGAATAATTATTTCAATTTGTTGTATTTATTCTTGATTATATATCTATAATATCCTAGTTGGCACGGCACCCCAATGCAGCCCTAGTTATGAATAGTGTATTCTGAGCCTACTGGTTTTTTGTTTGTTTATGTAAGACAGTTGATAATAAGCTCAAAACAACAGAAACAGAGCATGAACTATCAAAATTTGTAAGCTCCAAACAACAGAAAACTAGATTTTATAGTAACTGACATTGGATGCGTATGTGTTGGGTACTCATCTAAGCCTTTTGGTCTTTGATTCTCTCCAACTGTTTGTTGGTGTAGGCCATGATGCAAAACACTTTATGATCTGAATATTTATTTCAAGCTTGTTGTATTTATTCTTGATTATATATCTATCATATCCTAGTTGGCGCGGCACCCCAATGCAGCCCTAGTTATGAATAGTGTGTTCTGAGCCTACTGGTTTTATTTAAACCACATGTTCAGTGTCTGTTGTTCTGACACTATACCAAATTTCAAACTTCATGCCAAGCTTCTGTTTGTCTTGAGCATACACAATTTGATACTTCATGTCCAGGTTCAAAGAGTTCATTTTCTATTTGTTCTGAGTGAACAAAATTTGATACTTCATCAATATGTTTCTGTTTGTTCTCGGTTTACCAAATTTGATACTACATGCTCTGTTTGTGTTTGTTATGAGCTTACAAAATTTGATACTTCAGACTCTGTTTGTGTTATTTATGAGCTTACAAAATTTTCATAGTTCATGCTCTGATTGCGTTGGTTCTGAGCGAGGGCAAATTTTGGCACTTCGTGATCTGTTAGTGTTAGTTCTGAGCTGGCAAAATTTTCATACTTCATGATCTGTTTGTATTGGTTCTGAGCTTACAAAATTTTGATACTACATGCTGTGTTTGTGTTAGTTCTGAGCACTTGACAAAATTTGATACTTCATGATCAGTTGGTGTTAGTTCTGTGCTGGCAAAATTTGATACTTCATGCTATTTTTGTGTTGGTTCTGAGCGAGGGAAAAATTTAACACTTCATGATCTGTTTGTGTTAGTTCTGAGCTTACAAACTTTGACAATTCATGCTCTGTCTCTGTTTGTTATGAGCTTACAAACATTTGATACTTCACTATCTGTTTCTGTTTGCTCCCAAGCTGCTTGTTTCTCAGTTTCTGTTTTTGCTGAGCCAACAAATTTTGAACTTCATGTTCAGCCTCTGTTTTTCTGACCCTACCATATTTACTTGAAGATTTTCTGTGTTCTGAACCAACTATCTGTTGTAATTATTTTGTCTTTTCCAGGTTAAATGAGCTATGTTTAATTTTGATTTCAGGTTGATTTCAGCATGAAGTGCTTCTTGGAGCTATTGAATACTGGACTACACGAAAATTTGATATTTGGAGCAAACTTAAATTGTGTTTTTGTTGACAGTATACCAAACAAAATATGTATTAGGGGCAACAATAAGTTGTATGCTTTCAGTATTTGTAATTTTTTTCATGTACCTGTACGTTATTAAACATTGTACTACGCTGTAAAATTTTTGTTAAGTTTCAGTTCTTTGTAAAGTGTCAGATGTCAAGTACATTTGTTACACTATAAAGTTTTTGTAAAGTATTACCTTGCAATTCTATGAAGATCGAATTTCTTCCACATATTCAGTTCATTATTATTTTGATGTCATGATTGAAATTCTGTGTATGTTTTGGTGTATTACGCAGCATGGCGTATCCAATTTATTTCCATGCTCAGAAGTAACACAAACCGAGCATGAAGTACCAAAATTTTGTAAGCTCTGAACTAACACAAACAGAGCATGAAGTAACAAATTTTGTAAGCTCAGAACTGACACAAACAAAGCATGAAGTATGAAAATTTTGCCAGCACAGAACCAACACAAACAGGGCATGAAGTATGAAAAATTTGTAAGCTCAGAACTAACACAAACAGATCATGAAGTATCAAATTGCTACCGTCTAGAACTAACACAAACAGAGCATGTAGTATACAGACCAAGAAGTATCAAATTTTGCCAGCTCAGAACTAACAGAAACAGAACAAGAAGTATCAAATTTTGTAAGCGTAGAACTAATACAAACAGATCATGAAGTATCAAATTTTGTAAAGCGCTTAGAACTAACACAAACAGATCATGTAGTATCAAAATTTTGTAAGCTCAGAACTAACACAGACAGATCATGAAGTATGAAAATTTTGCCAGCTCAGAACTAACACTAACTGATCATGAAGTATCAAATTTTACCCTTGCTAAGAACTAACAAGAAGACCATGAAGTATCAAATTTTGTAAGCTCATAAATAACACAAACAAACCCAGAAGAATCAAATTTTGTAAGCTAATATCAAACACAAACAGAGAATGTGGTATCAAATTTTGCCAGCTCAGAACTAACACAAACATAGCATGAAGTATACAAATTTTGTAAGCTCAGAACCAACACAAACAGAGCATGAAGTATGAAAAATTTGTAAGCTCAGAAATAACACAAACAACTCATGAAGTATCAAATTTTGCCAGTCCAGAGCTGACACAAACAGAGCATGAAGTATACAAATTTTGCCAGTCCAGAACCAACACAAACAGAGCATGAAGTATGAAAAATTTGTAAGCTCAGAAATAACACAAACAAAACATGAAGTATCAAATTTTGTCAGTCCAGAGCTAACACAAACAGAGCATGAAGTATACAAATTTTGCCAGTCCAGAACTAACACAGACAGATCATGAAGTATGCAAAATTTGTAAGCTCAGAAATAACACAAACAGAACATGAAGAATCAAATTTTGCCAGTCCAGAGCTAACACAAACAGAGCATGAAGTATACAAATTTTGTAAGCTCAGAACCAATACAAACAGAGCATAAAGTATGAAAAATTTGTAAGCTCAGAATTAACACAAACAACTCATGAAGTATCAAATTTTGTAAGCCCAGAATTAACAGAAACAGACCATGAATTATCAAACTTTTGTAAGCTCAGAACAATCAGATACAGATCATGAAGTAGCAAATTTTGTAATCTCAGAACAAACAGAAACAGAACTTGAAGTATTTAATTTTGTCAAGTGCAGATCATGAAGTATCCAATTTTGTCAACTTGAAGTAAGCCCAGAACAAACAGAAACAAAACTTGAAGTATCTCCGGTTCTTCGCTAACGACTTTCTCGTTCTTTCTCTTGAATTCCTGCACAAAATGATTCATCTAATAGAAGAAAATGCAAGTACGTATGTGGCATGTTCGTGGAGAGTGTATGTTGAACATGGTTAAAACTTGTAGGCTCAGAACAAGTGCAACTAGAAAACATAAAACAGTAGACTCGGATGAAAAAATCATGCCGGCTCAGAAAAACACCACCATCAACCTTAATATCCGGTAAAACCATTGTTACAAATGCATTTTCAAAATGAAATTGAAAATGGGTAAGCTCAGAACAACTTAGTTTGAACAAAAGGATGAAGTGTCAAATAATTTCAGCTTCCCGGCTCAAAACAAACCCAAAATGAACATGAAGTTGAACACCATCCAATAATCATGAAGTATCAAACCATGCATAAACTTTTCATCACTGCCGCATATTAAATCAAGTATAAATGAGTCAAATGTGGAATTTTGAATTTGTCACTAGGGCTGCTTTATTAAGCCACACCGGCGAGTGGTCAAGAACAAAATTCAAGCTGCATAAACTTTTCATCATTGCCTACTAACTTGGAATTATAAACTATAAACCCAATTTTTTTTACCAACTTTTCGGGAACCAAATTTCTTATCGAGCATCAATTTTTTTCCATCAATATTTTACCTGCACACAAAGAAGACATAAGGGTTAATTTAATAAATGTGCTATAATGTATTAAAGTACAATAACGGCAGATATGGTTCAGAAATTATTTTAATTCATGTATGACACGTACCTTGCAAAATCCACAGAAATAAACCAACAAAGTTCATGCAATATTCGGAGCCTCCTTTGTTATAGGTTCCAATTGTGAAAATGTAGTAGAAGCTTGTGACTCATTTATAGTAGAGCTACACGATTAATATTCACAAAATGAAATTAAGATTATACTATATATAAAGAAAATAAACTATAAACATTGTATTTAATTACTAACCTTTTCTTTAAAGGACAGGTACGACTGTCATGATTAACAAGCTTCTTGCACAAACGACACTTTCTTAGTGGTTTCGCAGCCTTCTCCAATGTTTTCTCCTTACCCCCTTTAATGCGCTTCCCACTACCTTTGGTTTTTGCAATATCGGGTATATGTATATGGACTGTTCTAGGTAGTGAACTAGTTGTTGCTTGTTGTAATTCTTGGGGCATATCTTGTTGCAATTCTGCAACAACACCAACTAGTAATGTTTTAGCCTTCTGACGCATCTCCTTTGATGAGCGAGCGATCCTCATCACTTTGTTGATTTCATTTGACAATTCCACCATGTCCAAATCTTGTGGACTACCGTAGCTACCAATGATTTCTTCACCAGCATCATCATATACAATCTCGGTAGTTACCGAAGCGGTCCACCTCTTTAAAATATAAGATTGAGGCAGGAAATCAATAAACTCATTCCTCAATACCACAAGGATGTGTCTACAAGGAATTCCCTCCACTTCAAATTTACTACAAGTGCAAGTCCCAGCATTATCCATTCCCTTGTAGAACACATCTCTTGTTTTATCGGATTGTACCGACTTTCCCATTCTCCTGACAATATAGTGTCGCACACTACCATCGTCAAGTTTCATTAAAGATGCATAATTCAAGCTTTCAACTAGTTCAGCTTGAAATACATGAAATTTCGCTCTAGTGTACAGCTCAGACATTTGGGACTCAATTTCAAAATCTGTTTGCAGCTTTGGTTTTGTATGCAGAGTGGTGTAGTCAGCTGCTAACTGATTTTGTCTTTGTTTCCTTATTACCCTTTCAAACCTCGTCATAAATTCATGTAATGAATTTTTGCTATTAACATACTTATCTACAAAAGCATTCATGCTTTCTGATCTCTGAGTTATGCGAATTCCAGCAGTAAAAATATGCTTAGCATAAGCTGGTATCCACTTCTCACGAAGCAAATAAATGTTAGAAAGCCAAGGATTACCTATTATTGTAATATGTATCAAGTACTAATACTAGAAAAAAATGTTCAAACATAACTATAATTTATTGAAACAAGTAATACCTGCAATTTGCACATTAGCGTACATTACATCATTCCATCTCATCTCAAACTCTTCCGGGGTCTCTGATTCCCAGATGCAACTATGGAATGAAATACTAAAATCACTATTCAGACCCGGGCCACCAAGCTTATCGAGAAGCTTTTTAAGAATATGCCACATGCAAAGCCTGTGGCTCGAACCAGAAAAACACATGCGAATTGCATTATCCATTGCAGGATCTTGATCGGTGATGATCACTTTTGGTGGAGACCCAACCATTGTTTCACCTCATTTTTGAAACAACCAAACAAAAGAGTCGGTGGTCTCTTTATTTATAAAAGCCGCACCAAAATTGACAGATTGGCCATGATGATTAACTCCAGTAAATGGAGTAAAAACCAATTTGTATTCATTAGTATCATATGTGGTATCAAAAATTAGCACTTCACCAAAATGCTTGTAAGCCTTCCTGGCAATAGCATCAACCCATAACACATGAGTTAATTTGTTGTCTTCATCAACCTTGTAATGAAAACAGAAAGAATGATTCATCTCTTTTTCCTCTTGCAAGTGCTCCAGCAATATATCAACATCATAAGCTCTCATACCATCCTTTCTCTCTTTGCAACGAATTTCTAATATCTTTTTCAGTACAATTAATATTACTGAAACCTTTATTTTCTATTTCTATGAAGGTCATAAACTCTGAAGTTCTTATGTTAGCCTCTTTGAAAGAACTAAGTAAACTTTTTTGCGGTTCAGAAACAGTTCTATTACATCTTAAAAATTGTTGCTTTCTACGTGTGACACAAATATGGGTGTGCTCTTCAACAAACCTACGGATTGACCATCTCCCGTCATCATCCCGTTGCATTCGTATTTGAGCCATACACCCTTCTTTCGTCACAGCCCTTCTCCTTCTCTTGATCAAATTTGAAGAAGACGATTCTTCATTATTGGCAACATTCACAACAGTTGTATCAACCGGCTTGCCTTGCTTTGAGTAAATAAATTGTTGTGAATATCTCTCCTTTGTGGTAGTGTCAACCATCGTTGCAAACTTGCGTACTGAAAAACCAACTAATTTTGCATATGTTTTATAAAATTCATATCCGTCATCTAATGTTGCAAATACTAAACCAACAAATGGTTTAGAAGCATCATCAACGTCCCTCCAACTGGACTGAACATCTTGGCTTAGTAATTCTTCATTTTCAACCTCCATACTTCATAGGAGAATGAGACAACAAACAATAAAAAAAAGCTACAACTTTAAATTAACACAAACGAAAAAGTCTAACAGACTACATTCTTGATCTACAAGTAATAAAGTGTTCATACTGAGGGAATATGAAACTTAGTGTTTGAAGAATTTAAGTATGTACAGATTTTAGACAGTTAAATTTGTTTCTTTTTGGGCAGAAATATCCATAGTTAAATGGCAAGCAACCTTCAGCTTCTTACATGGATTTTACATGGAATTTGGGTGCTTATATGCATGTGTCATGTCCTATTAGCAGTGATTGAAGCAAATCTCGAAAGAAATAAAAACTAGATTGCATATTACATGGATTTTGTGTGCTTATATGCATGTGTCATGTCCACATCTTAAAATTCCATATACTAGTACGAATATTATTTGCTATTCTAAATGTACTAGTACGAATACTAGTGCGAATATTATCAAAGCATAATTTAAGCGCTAAAAATAAAACAACAAACTAGAAGCATTTGTAAAGGAAATAAAATTTGAAAATGAGCCGAGAAATCGAAACCCTTATCGCAGTTTGGGTTTTCCGTCGGGGAGAGAGAACGAACTTGTGAGAGCTCTTCTTTGGTGCTGCGATGACAAGGCCGATGGGGGCTGATCGATTATACCCCTTTTACCCCTCGACAGATCTGAAGATAAGCGACTGGAGATCTGGTCGATCGTGGAGTTGGGTTTACACAGGTGATGAAGAAAGAGAGCGGGAGAGAAGAGCTCGACTTCGCTATCTTCGATTAGGGTTTCGAAGAGAGGTGGATTAGGGTTTCGAAGATGGTGATCGGGACTGAGAGCGTGAGAAGAGAAGAGATAGGGATTAGGGTTGTGAAGAGAGCGGGGCGATCTTCGAGAGCGGGAGAGAGAGTGGGAGAAGATAAGAGGCAGGCTTATTAGGGTTTGGAACGATAGAGAGCGGGAGAGAAGAGAGCTCTCAAAGATAAGAGATAAGGGGTATACTCAATCGATTGAGTATACCACTTTTACCCCTTACCTTATCTGAAGATAAGCGGTAATAGATCTCAGCCATCCGATCGCGATCAAGATCGATCGGATGGCTGAGATCTCCAGCTTCCGATAAGGAGCCCAGCTTCCCAGCTCATAATAGACTTACTCTATATATATATATATATATATACTACTTGAGGAATTATCAAAAGTTGATGTTTTGAGAGTTTTTGATTGGATTTGATTGCTTTGATACTGATACTAAATCTAAACAGTATACTACTCCTGCTGATGAGATTTTGAAGCTTTAACTGAAGCAAATGCACACATATACACACTTACAAATATAGATATGTACTGTTTTGAAGAAGTTGTGAAAAATTACTCTTTTGAGATCTTGATGTGTTTTTTATTTGCTTTTATAGCCCCTATGTGTTCTACAAGTTGTATTAACTCATCTCAGGAAATTGGTTTTACAAAATTTTGATTTTATAAGGTATAATCGTGTATCAGTTGAAACATGCACCAAATTGTAACCTTGCTGTATAGCAGCTAGCGGTCGACCGCACACTCGACCGCCGCTCAATTTTGTTTTGAGAATTCACACTCGACAGTCGACTGTCCTATTTTTGAACTATTTGGGCAGTCGACCATCATACCTTTATTTTTAGAATCTCCAATTGACAATCGACTATTCTGCTTTTACACTGTTTTGAGCGGTCGACCGTCAATTGCTTTATTGGTTGTTTTGTTGAGTTTTTCTTCGTTTCTTTAAACGGGTATTTCCTCGATATTATGAATTATTGATCTACTATTTTAGATGATGTTTTTACTACAGATTTCAGTATTTTACAGAGAGTTATATTTTGTTTATAATAGAATTTAATTTACATCCCTATGACTTTATAAAGAGAGTGATATATGTGGTTTTCGAAGGAATTGATGTTTTGGTGATTTTCTACGACTTAAAAATATGATTTCTGTTAATTGATGGGTTCAATATTTTATTTGAATTCTGGAATTTCATGAGTACATTAAATGGAGTTGGATTTTGTTGATTTCTTATTATAAACGTTTTGATGATGGATTTATAAGTTTTATTGAAAGTTTTGGTATTGATGGTTGAGTTATTAGTCTTTAGAGAGTGAGTGGGGCCCTAACTACCGGCATTTGAGATTTTGGTTGTTGTTTAGTTGAGTTAAGCCCTGTAGGGTACACCAACTCTAAGAGATTCGTAATTTATTAAATAATTAATTAACTTAACAAGATAAGAACAAGAACTAGATGGTGATATTATGAAATGAGTGCAAACATGAGTTATGGACTCCAGGATGATCCAAGGAGTGAGATATTCCCCAGTTTTCCGGAACGATGGACGTAAGGGCCGCAGAATGATCTGCGGAGTGGGATTGGTCTCCAGTATTCTAAGGATGAGAGCGACGCTCATGGGATGTTTGTGTAATGAGGGTTCTAGGATGACCTGTAGAGTGAGGCAATCCCCAGTATTCCGGGACGATTGATGTATAGGCCACAGAATGATCCGCGGAGTGGGACTGGCCTCTAGTATTCCAAGGGCGACAACCGATACTGGCAAAATGTCTAAATCTTGTAGTAGTCATCGTAGTAGGATTAGTTGCATAATGATGGATTAAACCCTATCAAGTGAAGAACATTAAGGGCTTGCACCGGACCTATGTAGAGTGGGATGCATAGAATCCGACAATTATGCATTAGAGAGTCAGCACATATTATTGGTATTTCTTGACTTGGTTTTATGCATGTTGTTTCCTGTTTTTCTACACTTGACACTTAGTCTAGTTTCACTTGATGTTTTCATGTTTTATTTATTCTTACTGTTGATACATGTTGTTTATGACTTTATCCTTTATGCTTTATTTATGTTGCTTTTCTTTTGATGTCACTCACACCGTTATGGCTGACCCCTGTAGTTTTGGGGGTTAGGATTATCTCTAGCCTCATGCTTTACAGGTAGGTACCTATAGCTTTGGATTTGGATGCATGTGATAGAATGATAATATGGCTTAGGGAAATTGTAATAGAATGTGTTGTAAAGGAAAGAAATTGTAATTCAAGGTGTTTTATTTTCCGCTGTACTTTGTAAACAATTGATGTAATAAAAAGTTTAATTTTCCCTATATTTAGTTGTTATGTTTATGATTACATTGAAGTTGATTCTGGAATTGTGCCACGTATTTCTGAGATATTATATTGGAAATTCAGGGCACTACATTGAGATAGATTGTCACATTGTCCGAGAAAAGCTACAAGAAGGATTGATTAGTCCTTCGTACATGCCTACTTGCTTGCAGTTGGCTGACATGTTCATAAAAGCTTTAGGAAAAGATCAATTCATCACGTTGCATTGCAAGTTGGGACTTTACAATGTTCACTCACCAACTTGAAGGGGAGTATTAAAATCGGTAATTAATCGTTTGAATGAATTGGTCAATGGTCAAGGGAAGTGTGAAGGTTTTCCACTCAAGGGAAGTGTGAAGGTTTTCTTAAAAGCAATGAGGCCTTACATTAATTTATGCATGTCATTTGCTATTCTTCATTCATTCCTTTTGTATATATATATGGTTGTAGCTTTGCATAAGACGAACAAGAGAACCACTCTCATTAGCTTACTTGCGCTTCCATTATTTTCAAACTTTGTTCTCCAATTTAACACAAACCCTGTTGCATCGCTTACCTCTCCCTCTTCAACCTTTTCTCCAATTCAAAAAAAATTTAAAATGGAACTTCCGTCAATCCCCATCTTGATGTATGACGTGGATGTTTTTTTCCATGCACCGGTGCAGTCCTCAGGCAATCCCTCGAATCTTAACTGCTCCGTCATTTTCATGCATCACCGAGAGCTTTACTTTACCCGTATCTGGTGGGGTAACGGATGGATGTTTTTGGTCCTCTCTGATGAAGTGACCTCGGTGATTACTGTTAATGGCATCTTCTACTGTCATTGTTCTGAGTATCTGGCGAGGGTGGAAATGACAGCTGATAAACTGTTTCTTGATTGGTTCGATATGGATAAGAGGTTTCTCCCATCTTTTGTGGCTACGAGATAGTTGGTTGAGGTGAATGGGGAGGTATGTCTCTGGTAACGGTGATAGCCAAGGAGGGGGAGGTTTTGATCACGGTGGCAAAGGTGTTCAAGGTGGATTTTGAGAGGAGATTGTGGGTGAAGGTGGAGAGTCTTGGGGATTATGTTGTAAGGCCCCGATTTCTATACACTGGAAAACTATGACATAAGCCAGAATCTTTTCCTTCAATTATCCACAATACACAGAAAAATAGGAAAATTTAAAACTTTTTATTCAACACAAATGTATTACAAGTCCGAATGGTATAAAACTGCAGTACATTACATCAGTGTTACAATAATGTCATACAAGCCCAAGTGTTGCAAACTTTAAAAAAAAATTACATCAGAGTACAATGAATAATACATAACACTTGGTACTTCACTTGGATGCTTCTCAACAGTTAATAAATTACAACATATATTACAATTGAAATAAAATGAACATTTAGCTTCTTTTGCCTTGAGTCCTCTTGAATCCTGTACCTGTAGCTCTGCAATCCAGTACCTGTAATTTTGCAATCCAGTACCTATTGGAATGGGGAGGTCAGTACATATACTGATGCTTTAAGGCTGATGACCAACAGCGATTCTCAACTTTAAATAAACAGATTGATGAAAAGAGATATGTATATATATATATATATATATAATTGATGTGTCAGTATATACTATGACTTAGACTCTAATGCAAGATTTACTATTGCAATGATGTCCTTATTCTAATGCAAGCGAGTCTCCGAAACAGTACGCGTCCCATACCACATACGTCCATAACAAGCCATTTCTTCATATATAGGGATTTGAACCTGCTCCATTAATTCTACTCTTGTACTCAACCTGTTTCTGAAGATACAGCGTGACTGATGAGGTTGCTCTGAAACGGTCTAATCCCGCCATTCGCAGTCATATAGTGGTGTCTCCGTTTGCCACTATTGCCCGGCGTACCGGACCTCACTCAAGAATTTGACAAACCCTTGGAGTTAACTACAACACAGGTTAGCTCGAAGCATCCCCTGTGCCCCCCTAGTAGATAGACCGTAGTCTATGGCTTGTTCGCCTTTCTTAATATAGAGCATGACGGAGTTCCGGGGGTCCATCTCCTAGCCCCGACAGGAACGCTCCCGCCCTTATCATGGCACTTCAGAAATTAACAGATGAGATACGGATCCCGTGCTCCCAACTCGTGAGAAGGCACAAACCGTATTCCTTTGACAGAAAGGGTACAACCAATAATACCTAGTGTTGGCCTATAGAATAGGTCGGATCATAAGGTATCACCCTTAATACCAACTCTTTCCCTTCGATGAAAATGATAATTAATAAGGGTTAAGTAGTAATAGCCATAAGTTACTACCCTAACGTTGTCACTAATCCTAAACAACCCGAGGGATGACAACAGTACTAACACAACATGCTAGGTCTTAAGTTAGACTTCGCAAGATAATTCTACTAGGTGCTCAACCTAGACATACCAGAATCCCTAAGGATCCTGTTCATAGCCTATTGATCCAACACCCTGACAATACGAACGTATTCGCATGCTACTACCCTGAACCTGGATTCCGTCTATACTCCCGGCCCACGATCAACCTACACCGGTTAAGATCTGACGGTGCACGAGGGGTGACTCGTCCACGGTCCACAAGGAGTAAAATAAATACATGTCTTGATGGTCGATGGCTCCTAAGGCAATGATATCACCCTAGACGAGCACAACAACTGCGTACTAGCTAATAAGCTACATACGATAAAAACAACTTACATACGAGCCGAATAGCTACATATGAGCCAAATGAATACATACGAGCCGACTAGCTACGTATGAGCCAAACGAATTACATACGAGCCAACTGGCTATGTATGCGATAAATGAATCATATAGAAGCAGCCATAAAAGTCTTCTAACAACCTAGAAGCAAAGTAACATGCTCACTAGTAAAACATGATCTTTTATAATAGAAGCAACAGAAGAATCTTCTAACAGCCTAATATAAGCATACTACTAATGAGTACACAAAAGCGACATAAAAAGCCTTCTAACAACCTAGAAGCAAACAGTGCTACGCTTATCAAAATTTAACCAAATAGGACATTTTGGAAAGGTGAGAACATCTACAACAACTCCCTAGTTGAAAATATTCTCAGATTAAGTCAATAAGAGGTAGAAAAATCTCGAACAACCTAAACAGCGAGCTTCAGCCAAAAAAGCCAGCTGTTGTGACTTTGTATAGGTCATAACTCCTACTCCGCTTATCGGAATCTAACCAAATAGGACATTCTGGAAAGGTGAGAAACTATACTACAACTCTCTAGTTGATGAACTTCTGAGATTCAGTCATTAAAAGGTACAAAAAGTTCGAACAATCTAGACCGCAAATGCTTCAGCCAAACGGCTAGCTGATGTGACTTGTAAAGGTCATAACTCCTATTCCGCTTATCAGAATCTAACCAAATAGGAAATTTTGGAAAGGGGAGAACATATACTACAACTTTCTAGTTAATAATTTTCTCAGATTCCTTATGGAATTCAATTCCCCATTCTTTGAACACAATACAAAGACGACAAAAGCACAGCTAAAAGCTGAAACTTCTAAAGCTCGTAACTTTTGCTATACTTACCAGAATCTAACAAAATTATACAATTTGGTAAGGGGAGAGCATCTACTATAACTTCCTAGTTAACAACTTTCTCAGATTCCTTATAGAATTCAATTCCCCGCTCTTTGAACATAGTTCAAGAACGACAAAAGATAGCACAAAGCTGAAAACTTGTAAAGCTCGCAACTTTTGATATACTTGTCGGAATCTAACAAAATTATACTTTCTAGAAAGGAGAAAACATCTACTATAACTTCCTAGTTAACAACTTTCTCAGATTCCTTATGGAATTAAATTTCCCGCTCTTTGAACATAGTTCAAGAACCACAAAAGGCAGCATTAGCTGGAAACTTGTAAAGCTCACAACTTTTGTTGTACTTGTCGGAATCTAAAAACATATACAATTGGGAAAGGGGAGAACATATACTACAACTCTCTAGTTGATTACTTTTTTAGATTCTTTATGGAATTCAATTCCCCGCTCCTTGAGCACACACAAAAGTTAACGAAAACAACAGGTTTTAACAGAAAAGCTGATATTCTGAAAGCTTGTAACTTTTGCTCTACTTATCGGAATATAACAAAATTAGACATTTTGAAAAGGTGAGAACATCTACTATAACTTTCTAGTTGACCACTTTCTCATATTCCATAAGGATCTCAAAATCCGGTCACTTGAACACACGCAAAAGTTAGCTAAACTGCAGATTTTCAACAGAAAAAATGAAACTTCTAAAGCTCGTAACTTTTTCTCTACTTATCAGAATCTAACAAAATGGGACATTTTGAAAAGGTGGGAACATATACTACAACTCTCTAGTTGATCACTTTCCCAAATTCAGTAAGTAAGATGCACAAAAACATCAAACAATCTAAACAGCGAGCTTTCAGCCAAAAGCTGACTGTTGTGATTTTGTAGAAGCCATAAGTCCTACTCCACTTATCGGAATCTATCCAAATAAGACATTTTGGAAATTTAAGAATCTCTACTATAACTCTCTAGTTGAACACTTTTCCAAATTCAGTAAGTAAGAGGTACAAAAATATCAAACAATCTAAACAACAAGCCTTCAGCCAAAAGCTGGCTGCTGTGATTTTGTAGATGCCAAAACTCCTACTCCGCTAATCGGAATCTAACCAAATACGATATTTTGGAAATTTAAGAATCTCTACTATAAATCTAGTTGAACACTTTTCCAAATTCAGTAAGTAAGAGTTACAAAACATCAAACAATCTAAACATCGAGCTTTCAGCCAAAAGCTGGCTGCTGTGATTTTGTAGAAGCCATAACTCCTACTCCATTTATCGGAATCTAACCAAATAGGACATTTTGGAAAGTTAAGCATCTCTAATACAACTCTCTGGTTGATCACTTTTCCATATTCCGTAAGGAACTCCAAATTTAATCCGTTGAACACACTACAAAAGTTAACCCAAAACAGCAAGTTGCTGTTTTTGCTAAACTTTCGCTGTTTTAGGGAAACGATTTGTTTCACCTGTCAAAAAATAGAGCATGCTAATAACACATATGAGAACCTCTAAAATTAATTTGGGCTCAAGATTCCACCTTTAGCATAGGTAATTAATTCTAAACCGAGAACTACAAAGATTGAATCTTAATCGCCTTATTTGTGTCCTACCACTTCAATCTTTATGTGCCCTTTATTCTAGTCCATAAACATGATTATGCACATGAAATTAGTCTAATTTCTTTAACAATAATACCAATAATAATAACTAAAATAAGCATGAGAATGAGAAACCACCACCCAAACTTGTAGGAAGGACTAGCTTGCTCTTTTCCTCCTTGTTCTTGCTCCGTGTTCTAGCTCCCCATGAAAAGATAACACACTCTTTTCTTTTTGATTTTGATCTCTCTTTCTTTTCCTTTCTTTCTCAATTTTTTTTCTAAAAATAAACTAGTAAAAGAAGAGAAGAGATGGAGTGAGATGAGAAAGAGATGGAGAAAAATGAAAGAGGGCTTTTGCCCTTGGCCGGCCACTTAAGTAAAGGGAGAGAGAGAGCTTGTGGTTAGAGAGAGCCACTTGTCTCTCTCGCTTGTGGCTCAAAACAATTGGAATCAATTTGCAAATTTAAATTGCAATCAAACCCTAATCCGTTCAATTTGTAAATTTAAATTGCAATCAACACCCAATCTACTCCCTACCCTCCATTTGATCATGATTGATAAAAAATAAGACATTTTCTAAAAATCACATACTACATGATTTCGTACAAACGCACGAAATCGATACAGTATATATACGTACATATATCTGTCTATACAGATAATTTTTATTAGTTAAAACGAATAATCTCTACCAAAAATATTTTAATTCAGAAATAATAATAAAAATAATTTTATTACCGGCTCAGAAGATTTCAGTACCAATTTGATACAATACAGATGTATACAGACTGGTATATATACATAGATAATGTTTATTAGCAAAACCGGGTAATATCCACAAAAAATATTTCAATTCTAAAAATAAAAATAATAATAATAAAATAATAATTTTTTAATACCAGCCCGAGATTTTACAGATATTTTCTCAAAAAACGCATTTTACAGGATTTTGTACAAGTGTACAAAACCGATACAATACATATATATACTTACTAGTATATATATATAAATAACTTTTTATTAGTAAAACCAAGAAATTTTCATAAAAATATTTTAATTTTAAAAATAATAATAATACAAATATAATATCCTACCAGGATATTACATATGTTGTGTTTGTTGGGGACAACTCATCGTTTTCGTTGTTGGGTAATTATGTTGGAGCACAGAGGGGGGATTTGGTTTATTTTACGGATAAGTTGTTGGGGTTTACGTGTAGTCGGGAGTGGTGGAGTTCGTGGGCGGTTCTTGATTTGAGGACGTGGTGTTTGTCAGAGGAGGTTGATAAGGGTGGTATTGGGAGAAAAGTCTCTAGTGGATCATGCCAAGGGAAGTGGAGAGTCGTGGCGATCTTTGAATGGCTTGGCTTGTATTAATGAGACTAGTAACCTGCACGTGCGATGCACATTTTAATCAATTTTTTATTTTTTATATATAGTAAATAATAAGACGTAATCTAGACTCGGACCTGAGACCTTCCTTTACTTATACATACTCTTTACAAATTATCCCTAGTGGTGCAAACTTTTATATTATATGAGTGGTACTTTGTAAATAATTATGCTGTACATAAATTTGAACTTTGAGGGTATTTTGGTAACTAACAACAGTTGAGTAAATGAATGGTTAATATAACTCCCACTTAAAAAAGAATGGTTCAGATTAGATGGTTGAATGTCTACATGCATGTTGTCTAACCCTCCCGTTATAATATTAGAGATAATTCGGCTAGTTTAGAAGGGAAGGAAATCAATTGGGTTATATCTCTATAATATGATTCAGTTTCATGTTAGTTTATATTATTGCAATTTTCAGTGTCTGTAGTTCCAATGTTGGTGTGACTTGGTTTGTCTTAATCAACTCCTTAGTGTGTCGGTTTCATAATTGAATGGATGGTATACTAGTTATGGACAAATACGAACTTAGGATAAATTTTACTTAACCCTACTGAGTTTTTCTCTATTTGCACCAGATTCTAGCCAACTTTTTTTTTAACAATCTACCATATTAATTAAGTTTTTTTCTTTTTTGGCACCTAACTTAAACTTGACTGCCGATGTTAAATTCAGTGTGTAATGACTAAAATGTAACATCCCGAATTCCAAATAAATCTGAATTCGAAGTTCCACAGGATCTTTACACTTCACTTCGTACAATTTTATAAGGAAATTAAAACTTTTTGTACAACAATGATTTACATCAACGTAGCGGAATTATAATTACAACATGATACATGAATTAAATGACAATTTGAACATTTCTTTAAGAAGCATTCCTTCTTTAGTCCTTTCATTCATTTTATCCTGTATAGAAACTGTGGGCACGTCAGTTGCATACAACTGACGCTAGGATATAATACATCAATTTCTCTTACTTGGAAAACACACACTTGATCACAAACAAAGCTAAGGGAACTATCTTATTGATGTCGTGTGTGAATGTGCACTTAGTCTTAATGCAGTTATTTATTATTTCATGACACTAATGCACACTTGTTCGAACTTATGCATCCCATTCTACATAAATCTGAGGGCAAGCCCTTAATTGTTCATCATCTTGTAGGGTTGATTCCCTCGCTATGAGTTTTAACTACTACGGTAACTACGGTAAGTATCCTAGATATTCTATGAGTTATGAGCCCATGTTCAAGCATCCTAGAGGGAATCCCACGTCATGACACGATGCATCATGCAGACATCCTATGGACAATTCGCCTCCGCCATGGAATGATGACACTATGTAGTTACCAAGCACCCCATAAGCATCGCCACTGTCCCGATATTCTGGAGATGTATTCACATCCTGACATGATGCATCATGTAGACATCTTGTGAACACTCTCACACCGTAGATCCGAGGTCCTCATATTTGTGTTTTTCTCTTACTTTCATCACATCTTCACTGTGTGTCTAATCCTTAGATGATTAAATCATGAGTAAAATTAACACTCTAAAGTTAGCATCACCTCTACACCGAACTTAACCATCAATTGATAACAACGACCCAAAGCTTGGTCTTTTCTTCAACATTCATTCATGCCGGTATAAGGACTTAGCTACACTCTAGTTCTTAACTTCTTTTTCATGTTCACCAAAAATGAATGTTTATACTCATAAAATTTCCACATTTCATCATGATTCCTTTATCTCACTTTCCATGCTCATTTGCACATATTAAACATCAATTTCATATTTAATTTACTACATATCATAATGTAATTCCCACTTTTTTTTTTGCATTCACATTCTTCCTCTTTCTTTAATTATATTAAACCATATTTTAAAAGAAAATTCATCAAGTTCGTTAATCAATTTTAGTATGAAAACCACTTTTAATCTTCTCAAAATACATAAAATGTTGTAGAATTATTTTTCATAAAGTCTAGATAATATTTGTAGAATAATAATTAAAAAAATTTCCAATTTTATTTTTATTTTTTTAAAAACTCTTAAATCTCAAAAAAATAAAAAATATATATAAAAAGTGGGTCGGCGGAATCGAACCCAGAACCAAACAGAACCCCCACCCATGAACAGTAACAGACCCGAAGCGCACCCGAAGACCAGTTGGTCCTGAGTGACTAACTGATATGAAAGGGGTTATATTCTTTATATGTCGATTGTACTGTTTTTAGGGAAAAAATGAATTTTTAGAAAAACAGAGCCTCTTCAAAACTCGAACCCAAGACCTCTTGCACTGTACACGGCTCTTATAACCCACACCGAAAACTAGTAAGCCCAAGCTCACTTTCTGTTATAGTTTGGATTCGAAATAATTATGTATCTACTGTCTGTTTATAAATCTCTTCTACAAAATTCAATTTCTTAATACATTAGTATCTTTTAAATTAAACTTGTCCCAAAT
The DNA here is from genome assembly GCA_017893485.1 of Hemerocallis citrina. Lineage (NCBI taxonomy): Eukaryota > Viridiplantae > Streptophyta > Magnoliopsida > Asparagales > Asphodelaceae > Hemerocallis > Hemerocallis citrina. The sequence goes on from CM030360.1 coordinate 180,522,810, forward strand.
ATTCCACTTAAATAAAACAATATAACAGTAATTAAATTCTTAATTTTTAACCTTAAATAAGTCTTCTTTACAACTTATATTCAAAGAATATCTTATCAACGTTAAAAATGCACTATAGTTCCTTCTCAACCTACCAATATAAAATCTACTAAATATAAGTTCTTGTTCTCTTTCAATTATACAAGAGTCTAGCCATTATTCTTTTATGACATCCACAACCATTTATTCATCTAACAATTAAACATAACTATATGTATTCATCTCAATCTACAACTAAACATAGCAATATCTATTCATTTACAATTAGGCCATTCATTCAACAAGATCATCACACTAGCATGGTTCATTTACAAATATATTCTAGCATGCATTTCATTTATAAAACACTATGATGAGTTTGATTTACGAATCACAATCAAATTTTTCTCTTTTCTCTACTAGTCTCTTTAGGCAAACACATGACAACTTTAGTTAGTTTCTTTAGTATGTTCATGAAATCAAAAATCCCTAGCATGGTATCTACATTAGAAGTAGAGAAATCACCCACCTTCTTTAAAGACAAAAGAAAAATCCTAAAGAACTCCTTGAAAGTGTGATCATCTCTCTTCTCTTCCTAGCTTATGCCACAAGGACCCAAGCTTCTCCTCCTTGATGTGCTGCCGAGCTTCCTTGATGTGCTAGCCGGCCACCCAAGATGCAAGAGCACTCCCACACAAACAATTTTTTTCTCACACAACTCTATCTTTTCTCTTACACAAATTCTATCTTTCTCTTTGAAATTTCTAAGTGCAAAGAGAAATGAAAGACTAATGGGGCTATTTATATACAACTCAAGACAAAATGAAGGATTGAGATCAACGGATGAAGGGTTTAGATTCATTTGGGAATTAGAAGAACCACCCACCTTCACATAACCACTTCTCCACTCCTCCACCTCTCCATTTCTCCAAGTGTAAGGCCGGCCAAGTCTTCTCATTGCATTGCACGTGTCTCTATATGCACACTAGTTTAAGCTGTACATTTATTAATTGTTTATTTATTTGTTACATGATCAAGTCTACCCTACAAGTTGTCTTAATTAATATTAGAATTAACTAGTGGGATAATTAGGTGGACTAAAATCCATGGGCTCTTTAATTAATTAATTAATTAATTTTAGATGGGCTAGAATTAAACTATTAGGCCAAAGAATTAATAATAAATAATAATAGGTTTCTTTTTTTTTAAGAGAAAGAAAAATGTTTGTTCATGCCATAAAAATAATTTTTAAAGCAAAAAACATACATTAATTTGCACGTGCAAAACGCGTGAAAACAAATGAAATTTTTTATATTTAATTATTTGAAAATTCAGGATGTTACATAAAATGCCCATCGATTAAGTTGTTAATATGTTCATACTAAAAGTGAATATTTTGAAAACTTACCGAAAATAAAAACCCTCTTGTTCCCTTACTTAATCTCTCTCTCTCTCTCTTTCTCACTATCCCCCCAAAATCTCATACCCAATGGAATTAGATTTTCAGATTTGGGAAGGACATGGAATGAGGTGTGTGTGATGGTGGCTTCTCACACTTCGGAGGGCGGCTCCCTCCCCCTCTCTACTACAATCTCCTCCCTTCCCTCCTCCTCCCCTACATCCGAACTCTCTCCCTCCCCTCCACCAACCTCAATGCCAACATATCCAATGCCAATCAATAACTCCAATCATATATTTTGTTTCTTTTTTTTTCTTGAGGGAACAAATCCTATCAAATGTAGTTCATGAACCTAAAAATTTGGAGGAAATTGTTAGAGATAATAAAAACAATTAAAAGTTGTAGAATTAGATGAGAATTTTAGGTAAATAAAATTTAGTTCTACATGACTGCTACAATATAATTTTCTTTATGTTTGAATTTGGTTTCTTGAATTCTTGATTGGAGTTGAGATTTCTTAATTCGTAGCTCAAATTTTGAGTTATTGGAAGTGTTGGTGGAGAAACAAGAAGATCGATGAAGGATCTCTAAGTGTTGGATTGGGTTAATAGGTTTGGATTCAGGTGAGTTATGGTTTGTAATTATGGTGGGTTTGAGAGGGAAAGAAGAAAGAAAAAGATAGACAAGAATGAATATGGACTGAGTTTGAGAGAGGAGAGAGAGAAAAAGAGAAAGAGATTGATGGGAATGGATTTGTCAAAGGAGGAGATAGAGGAAGGGATGGACTATAATGGGTTTGTGTAATGGTGGCTTCTCACACTTTGGATGGCCGCCAGAGGAGGATTGCAAGCTAGTTTCTATTTTCTCTTTGGCACCTTTATGTCATCTTCTTCTACTTCCCCAAATCAAACTAGGATTTAGATATGAGCTCAAAAAATCATGTATTAATTGGAGGTAATTCAGTGGTAACTTGGTCAATAAAAGATTTATCCAGTTGTACGTGAGACGTGATGGCCAAGTAGACATGGTATACTGTCGAACAAATATAACGACAATATGATAAAGTGCCAAAAAATAAGTTAGTATGGTGCAATGCAAATTAATAAAAATTGAGTAGGGTTAAGTGAAATTTATCCTACAATCTTATGAAGCTATTGAAAAGTCATGTGAAATTTAAGTTTGTAGTATTAAAGAATCAATATTTATTTATTTATTTATTTTTCTTGCATCTAATATATATGAGGTCAAATGTTTGTTGAATGTTGGAAAGTCTTACCCTTGAATTGTAGTGTTGAGATGAAAATTTTAACGCACCAACATTATCAATTAAATATATAAATACAAGAAACTGTTTGTCACATTGAGTTCAAAGTGATGACATGTTTCTTTTCGTATGAAGAATTTTGTGTGCAAAACATAGTTCAACTGCTTAAATGGTAAAGTCTTCACTCGTACTTTGTAGTTATCTGCAAACTATTTGTAGCAAACATTATGTGAGAATTGTAACATACAAAGAAATAATAGTTGTCAATATATATTGCTTAAATACCCCACTTTATCTTGATTACAATGCGATATGTTTCACATTGATACACGATACAGTGCGATATGAAAAGCAGAAATTACATGTGTTCTAGGTTCGGATATGTTTTGTAATTGATCTAGAAGACAATTTTGAAGCCCCAAACCTAGAACTTAGGGGTTTTGAGTCAAAGAATTGAGGTTTTTCTTTGTTTCTTTATCTTCTTCTCTAGGTTTACCGCTCGTAACACATTGTTGTAGTTGCTGCTTCATCTTTGTTTTCTCTTCGAGGTTCGTCCTCTCCATTGTCGATCTTTTTTTTCTTCTCTCTTCTTCATTTATTTGTTTCCTATTTGAGCTCGAATTTCTTCATACTCGAAGAGTTTTTTCATATCTCTAATAGAGCTATTATGACCATTTGTGATTGGGGCCGCAATATTAGTGGTCAATAGCCTCCCGTATTGGTACATTGAATCCAAAAGAACTACTTAATAGATGATATGTGAGGCTAGAATTTTGTAGTTCTCGAAAACCTATAATGATGGTGAAGAGCAAAACCAGAATAATTTTGCCCCGGGACCAAGAAAAAATCCTATAGCTATACATAAATATATAAAGGTTTTTTCATGATTTTTAGGAGGGCCAAATCATAGAACTTAATAGATTTAAGGATTTGTTTTTCAAAAAATTTCAATAATTTTAGGGGGATTTAAAAATTTGGGGGGGGGGGGGGGGATTTTTTGCCATACTAGGAAACTTTTTGAAAATATTTGCAATTATGGGTCACTTTCCAAACTATTAGCGCTTGTGGGCTACTTGTTGTCATGTCAGCAGCGACCGCTATTACCATTAGTGGCCTCTTCAATTTTGAAGTCGCTAATGAGACTAGCGACCTCTGTTTTAAAATATTTGTAAAAATTTTTTCTGTCGCTAATTCCACTAGCGACCGAAGCATATATGAGGTCACTAATGAAAATATCGACCTCAAATAAAATGTATTATCCACACTTAGCAAAATGTAGAGAGCTTTTCCCCTATGAAAAAATAATAGTCAAATTTTTTTAACTATGGTCGCTGATGAAAATAGCGACTACAACTGTAGCGCCCCGAATTTCTAATATAATATCTTAGAAATACGTGGCACAATTTCCAGCATCAACTTCAATGTAATAGTGCACACAGCCCAAAAACACAGATAATTTTTATTTCAACTTTTATTACAACAATCTTTACAAACACAGCGGAATACAAACACATTGAATTACAAACTTTCTTTTTACAACACTTCTTTACAAAATTTACACAAAACTCTATTACATCAATTTATCTCAAGCATCCAACCCCAGGCTCTAAGCAACAACAACCTGTAAAATATGAGGCTAGAGATGATCCCTAACCCCCGAAACTAAAGGGGTCAGCCATAAAAGTGTGAGTGACATAAAAACAAAGCAACATAATTAAATCATAAAACATAGTCATCCACAACATGTATCATCGGCAAGAATAAAGGAATGAGAAATAACAAATAAGTAAAGCATGAAAACATCAAGAAATATAAGATAGTAGATAGTAATACATGAAAACATCAAGTGAATCTAGACTAAGTGTCAAGTGTAGGAAAAACAGAAAAATACAAGCATAAAACCAAGTCAAGAAAACACAAGCTCTACATGCTGACTCTCTAATGCATACTTGTCGGATTCTATGCATTCCATAGTATATAGGTCCGGTGCAAACCCTTAACGATCTCCACTTACAGGGATAACCCCTCGTTATGCAACTAATCCTACTACGGTGATGGGAAACAAGATCCAGAACACTCCGCGAATAGGCACCACAGCCCTCGACGCGCAAGCATCATGTAAGATAGCTCAAAACAACCGGAGAATTATCTCCCAAACTTGTGTACCCCACGAATAGACTTGCAAGGCCCTCGACATGCAGATACACCAGGTACATTCCGTGAATAGGCCTGCTGACCCTCGACACGCGAATGCACCCTACATGCTCCGTGAATAGGCCTGCAGACCCTCGACACGCGAACACACAAATGTCCTCTCGAGACAGAACGCAACGAATAGTCCTGAAACGCATCCGTTGGACTAAACAAAACCATAAGCCTATACTTACGTTTTCCAAGTTCCATCACATCCCCACTAGTACCTGTCCTTAAGTTTATTATTATTAAACCACCAAAAATCCTCATCTCTAGAGTTATTGTATCCTGCCGGACTTAAATACTCAACATCAACTAAACCAATGCCCCCCAGGTCTAACTCAACAATCTCAACTTGCCGGTTCACAGGATTTCCACTCAACTCCTAGAGATCTCAACAAGACCAAAATTCACAAATCCATCGTCAAAGCGATCATAGGGAGAAACCTCTCCAATCAACAAAATCCAAGTCTTTATAAATTTCCATAATCCAAATCCAACAATAAAATATCTTGAAAACTTATGTTCTGTAGAAACCATAATATTTAGAATAGTAAGTTATAGATCCAAAAACATTTAAAGAATCATCCATTTAAAGAACACCTGGAAAACTCAAGAAACATTAGTATCAGTCGACTGTCCAGAGCGAAGATCCAACATCTTTAGGAAAATAAATTCTAAGTAGTAGCAGTTGACTGCTAATAGTCACTGGTCGACTGTCCAGAAAGAGAATTCCATGATTTTAAGAAAATAATCTAAGTATTATAGTCGACTATAAAACTATCGGTCGACTATCCAGAGAAAAATCCAATAATCCTTTAAGAAATAATTCTAAGGGGTATCAGTCGACTGTAAAAGTCCTCAGTCGACTGTTCAGAATGAAATTTCAAGAAAAACCAAAGAACATAGCAGCCGGATCGTGTCGGTCAACTGAGAAGTCATACCAGTCGACTGTCGACCTACAGACTGCAGACTTTTGGTTGTGCACATTTCAACCGATACGTAGTTTTACTTTATGAAAATGATTTCTACAAAAACCTATTTCTGGTATGATCAAATACAACTTGTAGGATATATAATAGTCCATGATACTAAATCAAACTACTTGAATTTATAAAAGTGGTGATTTGTAAATCTCTTTCAAATAAAACGTAAATTGTGCATATAATCAAAAGGGCAAAAGCCAAAGTACCCCCCCAACGTTTGGCCTGAGTACAAAATGCCCATACAACGTTTGAAAAAATACAATAAACCCATTATTCCGTTAACTTAACCATATCCGTTAAGTTATAATTATTAATTTACTTTTTTACCCTTACCCTTTCATATTCATTCTCTTTCTTCCTTCATTCATTTTTTCTTTCTATACGCATCTCAATCGAATGATATGTTTAAGAGACTTGCATATGGGTTTTATGTATGGCCCTATGAAAAGCACATGGGACCTATCTATTGATCGCTCTTGAAAAAATATTCCAATATACTTTTACCTAATTGCAAAGCAACTGTCCAGTGTCACTCAAACTACAGCTATAATTTGGGAGATTTGAGGTTCAAATTGCAAACAAAAAGACAAGAATGCAAAGAGGTAATGTATGATGAATGGCATGTTCAATCGAAAATGGCTTGAATTTCTATATCCTTCCCATAACTAATAACAAATAAGCAACCGAAGTTCTTACAAGGTTTAAGTTACATGATACACAGATAACATCGAACGTGTGGATACGTATGTAATTGATGGGGGGGGGAGCAGATTTGCTAGCAAAGACCGATCACCATGCAAAGAAGACTCAGTTTGCTGCTGCTTCCAGCATCATTCTTCCTTCACCCGGATTTGAATAACAGTATTGCTTTTGTGTCCAAATAGAAGTAGATGAAGTGATTGGTTTCATGGGTCACGTATGAACCTGATGGAATAGAGAGAGAGAGAGAGAGAGATGGTTACTTATACGCATGATACACAATAGCGGACAATTGTGACTGCAAGCAACCAATCAAGCCCCCAAATAGGCTGACATATTCTTAATCCCCTTACAATATTCAGGTAGAGAATAAGAACAGTTATAATTGGGAAAGGCATTATTTGGAGTAATGGAGCTGTAGCTATAGCTGTAGCTATCCAACAGATGTTGATGAGGTCCTAGGTATTAAGGAAAAGGCAGATATGATGAACAGTGTTTTAATGGTGGATTTGGTGGGTTTGAAAGGGAGAAAGAGAATGAATATGAAAGGGTAAGGGTAAAAAAGTAAATTAATAATTATAACTTAACGGATAGGGTTAAGTTAACGGAATAATGGGTTTATTGTATTTTTTCAAACGTTGTATGGGCATTTTGTACTCAGGCCAAACGTTGGGGGGGTACTTTGGCTTTTGCCCTAATCAAAATAGAGTTTCTAAAAATTAATTGTTCGTTGAAATAGCTTCGTATTCAGATCCAAACCACATCAATACCAAATCTCAAAAGAACATCCCCAATTTGGGTATATTTCCTAAAATTCAACTAAAACCCCAATTTTAGTCATCATAACTCAAATCCTCAAAGCATGGTCTTTTATTCCATTACTTCTTCTCAAAGTTCCTCAAACTCAATCTCAACCATTCTCAATAGTGAATTCATAAACAAATTTATCAGTAACATGGCCAAGTTGTTTTCATCAAACTCACCAATAGTCCCAAAAATTTCTTCTTTAATCAATTAATGCATAATATCCATCATACTCTATCAAATTAGCAACAATCCAAAGGAAATAGCCTACTAACAATTTATATTAGGTTTTCCAACAATCTAAAATCATCCACATAAAATTCTACTCACAATAACTAGGGTTCTTCTCAAAGATCCACTTTTATCATCCATCCAACATACATATTCATACCAAATCCTAGCATGCTTTCTAATAGATGAAATTCGATATCCAAGATCAATCAAAACATTCATATCATTCGCATACAACATACACAAATCAAAAGAAAACAAATAAGTCACTCACCTCAAATGAAGAAGTCTGATAAGAAATCCTTTCTTTTGTGAAATCCAAGATCTTCTCTCTCAATCTCCAAGAAAAATAAAAACGATAAAACCTTTGTTTTGTGCAGTGAAAGACGGCTGCACTCCACCTCTTAAATAGCTAGAATAGGAGAATTAGGGTTTTGAAACACATTTGCAAAATAATCCCTTTAAAATATAACTTTACATAAATAGATCCCTATACCTGAAAACTTGATAAAACCAATTAAATTGAGATTTAAAACACAAAAATAACCATCCTAAGTCAGCCGGCCCTGTTGAAAAAGTCCAGAAAAACAGTTTTGCACTTTCACCCCTCAAAATGACAATTTTGCAAAAAAGACCCTTCTTTTTGTAATATTTGCAAATAGGTCCAATAAATATCAGAAAAATTTAGAAAAATTAAAATTAATCCCAAATAATAAATAATGATTTTCCACAAGATAATTTTGCCTTTTGAACTCTTCAAGAAAATATTTGCACGTATTTTGCACGTGTGAAAAGATAAATCTTTTTTTAAAAAAATATTTATTAAATCTCCAGAAAATCATTGTAATTCATTTATAAATCTTTAAAATTATTTTTAAAAATATGGGGTACTACATCAATAAACTTTGGTCGATATTCCTAATAGCGACCACAAATGAGAAAACATGAAACTTTCCGAACTATAAAAGCAAAAAGCAGCTGCCAGTCACACCCACCACTTCCTTTTCTTGGCAATCCTCACCAAAGTTTTCCAACCTAAAAAAGACACCCAACCACCATCCCCTAGCCCCACACCATACATCCATTATCTACTCCCACTTTCTCCAATCCCAATATTCTTCAAATCAGTCACTTTCACGTATCCACTCACATTCACAGACTTCACGCACTTATCACTATTTAGCGACCAGAGTTTGAGAATTTTAATTTTTTTTATTTATTGCAAAAACTTTCTAGAATTTGCTAAGTGTCATAATACAGTTCATTTAAGGTCGCTAATTCGATTAGCGACTTCATATATGCTATAGTCGCTAATCGGAATAGCGACATCAAACAAAAGTTTCAAAAAAAATTATAAGAAAGACCACTATTCCCATTAGTGACCACCTAAAGGAAGATGCCGCTAATGGGAATAGCGGCCACTGCTGACGTGGCACCAAGTAGACCACAAACGCTAATAGTTTGAAAAGTGGCCTATAATCGAAAATATTTTTAGAAAGTGGCCTAGTACGACAAAAAAGTTTTTTTTGGGGGGGGGGGGGAGGGGGGGGGGGGGGGGGGTTGTAGTAAGTAACCGGGTTTCTAGATGCTTCCACTTTATATAAAATTCTTTGTTCACCAACTTGCATATAAATTAAACCAACAAGTGCAAAATCCAAGATGAATACAGACGGATACGGGAGCATCGCAAGATGAAAAGGTGATTTCAATGACGTTTCAAAATTTTTACAAAGGCCTATTTGGGAGGAAGAATGACTTCAGGATCCCAATGAGGGATGACTACTGGCAGGCTTACCAGCAAGACTCAGCGCAAAATCTTTCCACCTTGGAAGCACCTTTCTCGGAAATGGAAGTAAAAAAGGCCATCGACCAAATGGGAGCAGACAAGTCACCTGGGCCAGACGACTTTCCAATGATGTTCTTCCAAGTATTTTGGGAAGAAATTAAAGGGGACATTATGGCACTGATGGAGAAATTTTTCCACAATAATCTCAGATTGGGCATGTTCAATTTTACGGAGATTGTTCTCATACCCAAACGGGAAGAATCTAAGCATAGGGGGGATTTCCGACTGATTAGCCTCATAAACTGCTCGGTTAAGATCATCACGAAGGTCCTGGCCATCTGCCTGGGGAACATTATGGACAGTATAATCAGCAAAACTCAGACGGGCTTTATTAAGGACAGATGTATCCTAGACTGTGTGGCCACTACTGAACAAGTGATCCACCACTGCCACAAGAGCAATTCCAAGAACTTCCTCCTAAAATTGGATTTTGAGAAGGCATGCGACTCTGTCGACTGGGAGTATTTGCTGGAAGCTCTCAGAGGAAGAGGATTTGGGGATAAATGGGTAAGATGGATCAAACAATGTTTACAGACTAGTAAAATGGCAATATTGGTGAATGGGTGGCCAGGCCCGTCGTTTTCTTGCAAGAAGGGTCTCCGGCAAGGAGACCCGTTGTCCCCACTTCTGTTCACTATTGTAGCAGATGTGCTAAGGGGTATGCTAGAAAATTGTCGGAGAACAGGTTGGATTTTGCCTATGGCCTGTAGCACCGCTAATCAGGCGTGCACGATTCTCCAGTATGCGGATGACACCCTACTTTTTGAAAATGGGACCAGGTCAGAAATAATCTGCTTTAAAGGGGCCCTCTACTGTTTTGAAGTCTGGTCAGGTCTCAGGATAAATTTCCACAGGAGTGCACTGATTCCCATTACACTCTCTGATGAAGAAGCTCGAGAACATGCCACTATTCTAAACTGTATGACGAATGAATTTCCAATCAAGTACTTAGGGCTCCCACTCAAACCAGGGAAACTCACTAAGTCTGACTAGCTGCCGATTATAGATAGAGTGGAGGACAGACTGTCTGGCTGGAAAGGAAAATCGCTGTCACTAGGAGGAAGAGTAGTACTCATTAACTCAGTATTGTATAATCTGCCCATTTACTACATGTCTTTTTTTGAACTTCCAAAGTGGGTTATCCAAAGGATTGACCGAGTCTGAAAAAGATTTCTTTGGAAAGGGACAGATTCCAATAGGGGAGGTTACCACCTGATCAAATAGAATATTGCTTGCATAAAGAAGAAGCATGGAGGGCTAGGCATCATAGACCTTAGGGACATAAACCTTGCTCTTTTGGGGAAATGGTGGTGGAAGGTCTTTCACCATGACGGAGAAGGATGGCAGGATTTCATTCAACCATACCTACGGTAAAAAGGGACGAGAAATCTAGGCTTTCGAGTTGGGGCTAAGTTCTCGCGATTCTGGAAAGGAATTACCAAAGCAAGCGGACCGTTCAACTCAGCAGTTACGTCGACTATCGGTAATGGACGGTCCACCAGATTTTGGTGGGATAAGTGGTGTGGTGTTCATACACTGAAAGAAACTTTCCCAGAGCTGTATGCTAAAACAAATCGGCCCAATATCTCTGTGGCAGAGACTTGGAAGAAGGGAAGTTGGAGGCCACCGTTCTGAGGAAATCTTACCCCAGGATTACACCAGCAACTGCTTGAATTGCAAACACACATCACACGGACCGGGACGATGTGCATCCAAGGCCCAGACCAGATGCGATGGGGACTAGAGACCAAGGGAGCTTTCACAGTCAGATCCCTGTAACATCGAATTCACTTCCGGGATGCAGACTTAGCTGGGCACAGGTGTTATGGAAGGCAAAAACACCACTGAAAGTCAAAGTATTCCTCTGGTTAGTGCTCAATAATGCAATCCTAACAAGAGAGAACCTGGCCAAAAGACAACCACAGATTGCGACTGAATGTGGATTCTGCAACATGCATACGGAGACTTTGAATCACCTGTTTATTCGCTGTCCAAGGAGTAAGGCGATCATGGTAGAGATTTTAAGAGCCCTAGGAATAAGTAACTACCCCGGCGAATATGAGGATTTTTGGATTGGCCCCAAATTCGCCTCGATTCGCAACGAAATGAAGGATGTGTGGTACATTGTCATTGCGGCAACTACATGGGTGTTATGGCTAGACAGAAATAACTTTTATTTTCGTGCTTCATGTAATAGTATTTCTGGTAACCTTACTCATATTATACATCTTATCTCTTTTTGGGCTACAGCTGCCGCCACAGGAGCGAGAGGGAGGATTGCCAGTGTCTTCCAGGTAGAGGATTTTGACGATGAGGAGGTAGAGTTTGGGCCGATACTGGACTGAGTGGTCGGCACCTTCCATGCTCATCAGTGTTTCCATAGCTGCAGTTTCTACTAATCTGTATTTGGCCTAATGTACTTTTGGTTGTTTGTTGAATGGAGGTTTAGACCCACCCCTCAGGGTTTTGTTGGGGGTTTATGTTTTATTTCTTGCACCGTACTTTTTTTACTGCATTGTAGTTTTGTATTTCTCCCGAGTCACCGGGGTTGTTTTATTAATTTCTGATTATTGAAACAGGGTGGCATTATTTCACCTTTTACCTCAAAAAAAAAAAAAACCAAGTGCAAAATCCTCGTGGATTAAAGTCTTACATGGCAAGTACCAAGGTTTAAATGGTAAAACCGTATCTTATGTGAATAGCTTATATCTATGTAGTTTTCCTTTGCTTATCGATACATTTCCAGCATGGGATCTCTATCCTACTAGATTAATTCATAGTTTTCCTTTAATATTAAACTTTAGAAGTGCTAGTTTGAATATGTGTTTTTCAAGATATGGTTGGGTCATTCCACCTCTCCTCTGAATATGACATAATGATAAATAAATTCCTCCAAACACTGCTATTAGTAGCAACCAAAGAGTTTTGAACTTGCCATTGCCTTCTATTCATATTTCTTATACTATCATCCCCCTCAAGTTCCTCTTCAAGATTTGAAAATTTTGTTCGCTCTAGTCGACCCATTCTCGATTTTGATCGTGGCCGTTGATTATATATTGACCATAACATAGATGCACTAGCTGTATTGGAATGGGTTTCCTTACTAACACTTCCAATTTAGATTAAATATTATTACCTAAATGTGACAAGTTCGATATGCAATCTTGATACAAAATTTATGGACCATGATCGTATCATTCTTGTGAATCAGATCACCAAAGAAGAATGTTACATACTAAATCATTGAATACCAACTTTTTATCCTAATTTTAGAATAGCATAAGGGCTAGTGATTAGGATGAATTGTAGAAAACTTGTTGTACATTGCAAGAAACACTCCTCTACCCTGCTAATAACCCTTATTTTTTTTAACTTGCAAAAGGTAGAAGGACCTACCTCACATTATATATACTAGTATTATACACGTGCGTTGCACGTGTGGAAAATGGGGAGGGGAATGAAAAGGACCCCAAAAAAAAATCTAGTATTATACACGTGTGTTGCACGTGGGAAAATGGGGAGGGGAAATGAAAAGGATAAAAAAAAAAACCAACACGTGCGCTGCACGTGTTGACAAAATGACAAACAATGACGAATGACACTAAGCCCTTCTCCCATTATAATAGTAGAGATATATAAAGAAGTTACTATCTAATACATTTTAAAGGGTGAGGAAGTTGGTGATCAAATAACAAGGTAAGCTTGAAGAAGATGTCAGGTTTGAGATTGCCTGGGTTTAGATTGAAAAAAGTACATTGGACTACTGTCGTACACCTCATCTTAAACTAAACACATGATCTCATTGCCCTATTCTTCTCTAAGAAACTTCCACTATCACAAAATTCAAGGGTATTGTGGTCTCTTTGGAGCAAAGTATCAATCACTGAAACATTCATGAATAGGACCAGGTAAGTGAAAGATGTGAAATTTGTTTGTTAGCTAGGGGACATTCAAAGAAAATATGGAAGGTGGTTTCAAGCTAACGTGCACAAGCTGTGCATGTTTAGCTACCATCACATTCCTTGGCATTAAGCATAGCTTTAGATTTGAGCTTCTCCCAACTTAACAACCAAATAAAACTTTGCACTTGAGAGGGGTTAATTTCTTCCAGCAAGCTTTGTAGTATTGGGAGAGTTGATGCTGAAGAAAGAATAAGCAGATTTGAATGAGAATAAACCAGATGAGTAGTGCTTCCAAACAGGTGTATCTACTGCATCTGAGGGCTGCTAATTGGCTATAAGATGCAGGAGTTAAGCTTTTTGTGTTTCAAGAATGGAATTTGAGTTTTTGTTAAGTCTAGATCTCCAAATCCATCTATGATCCATCCATTCTCTCTGGGAAATTAGAGTGGCTTCTCTGTTCCAAGCATCAAGAGTTAGAGAAGGTAAAAGTAAGGAGATTCTTTGGCCCTCCACCCAATTTGAGGTCCAGAATTGTAGTAGGTGTCCATTCTCTAGTTACCAATTGAGATTTTACATGAATTGTTCTTTCAATTGGAAAATCCCTTTCCAGAATATTGAGGCTTGTACTGGATTGACAAAGTTGTTGGTGGTCTCATTAAAATATAATGCCTTAACAGTTTGAGTTGCTAGGGAGTTGGTTGTCACCAGCTTCTAATTCAAGAGCAAGGTCTCATTGTAAGTCTTTAGGTCCAACACCCCTAAATCACCCTGAGGCTTGGGCTAGCATATCTTCTCCCACTTCATGCATGATGATCCCCTACTATCAGTATCAGATCCTACCCAAAAGATTTCTTATCTGGTCAATTCTCTTGATGACCCAGTTAGGTAGTTTGAAAAAGGAAGCAAAATACATAGGTAAAGCATTGAGGATAGAGTTAATAATCACCAATTTTCCACCTCTAGATAGCATCCTCCATTTCCAAGTTGATAAGTCTCTTGTCAATTTTCAGGATCAGTGGCTGCCATTCCATCTCCATATGCTTACATCTTGACAGAGGCATCCCTAGGTTGCTGGAAGGTAAGATTCTCTCTTACACCCTAACGAGGCATGCTTCTTGGCTCTTCATGAGCCAAAGTAGACAATTGTATATTTGAAAAAGTTAATATCCAGCCCTGAGATATTTTCAAAGAGGAGGAGTTTGAGATTGATTACTTCTTGTTCATCACATCTGTAGAATATCATAGTATCATCAGCAAATTGGAGTACATATAATGAATGCAGTGTCCCTCTGAGATGTAAAGGAGAGAAGGAGCCATTTCTTCTCCCATAAGGTAGCATATGTGTCAAGACATCTACTACATGAATAAAGAAGATAGGAGAAAGTGGACCCCATGTTTTAATCCCCTATTAGAGTTGGTAGTCCTCCCTCTAACTCCATTAACAAGCACTGAGGATTTATCAATTCACATAATCATTTTGATCACATGCACCACCCTGGCCCAAAGCCTCTTGCCATCAACATATGCTCAATAAAATCCAAACTTATAGTGTCAAAAGCTTTTCTGAAGTCTATCTTGAGCATGATAGTTTTAGACTTTCTCTTGCTACAAAGATGGTCTCATGAGCAATAAGAAAATAGTCCACAATGGACTTACCTTTGAGAAAAGCACTGTAGGAGGATGAAACCCAAGAGTGGAGCAAGGGGCTGAGTTTGTTGGCTATGATATCAAACTTATTGGCCTGTACTCAGAAACCAGAGAAACAGAGTTAGCCCCCATCATATTTTGGAATTAACATGATGTTGGAGTAGTTCAGCCTATCAATACATGTATCTCCCCTCTGTAGAGCCTTGATCACATTCCAAAATTTATGATGAAAACTTATTGAGAAACCATCATAACCTGGAGCTTTATCTCCACTCATGTCAAACACTGCATTTTGAACCTTCTTTAAGCTGAAGGGTGCATCAAGAGCTATCAAATTCACATTAGGATCATGATAGAGAGATTGCTAATCCACATTAAAGTCTAACTCAGAAGAGAAACCACATTCTCTTCAAAATGAGCTTAAAAACAATTCCTGATATCAGCTACAGAGGTGACAAGCGACTCATTATCCATCAGGGAGTATATATAATTTCTTATTCTTCTACCATTTTTAGTGGAGTGAAAAATCTAATGTTTACATCCCCTCTTTGATTTAAGTAACTTTAGATCTTTATCTCCAGTAAGCCACCTCAGTGTGCACCATTTTTTTATACTTCTTTTGCATAGTTGCATGTTCTTCAGATTGAGTAGGGGATAAAATGTGATTATCCGCCTCAAATTTCATTTTGTGAATTTTATCCGCATGGACTTCTTTCTCAGTGTTATATGACCGAAAATCTCATTCCTCCATCTCCTAATTCTCCTCTTTAGTAGCATCAATTTCTAAGCAAAAACATCCACTATAGATCCTCTGCACACAAACCCTCTCCACCAATCAGTAATAGAAGGAACAAAATGCTTATTTGAGAACTAGGCCTTTTCAAATTTGAAGTGGTGAATCTTTGACATTTCTGCTAGTGTATCTACAATGATGGGGCAATGATCTGGAGCAATTATAGGGAGGGAGTGTTGAATACTTTGAGGATGGAGCCCCTCCCAATGGTGGTTTTTTTTAAGATTAGAAATCTGTCAAGTCTAGCCAATGCAGGGTTAGCTCTAAGGATAGACTTTGGCTAGACCAGGTGAACTTGTCACTAGCTAAAGGGAGGTCAATTAAATCAAGTTGCTGAATGAAATATCCGAAAGCTTTCATGTTACTATTTGATCCTAGTCTAGAGCTTCTTTCTTCATTTGATATAGTCACATTAAAATCCCCACAAAACACCCAAGCATCACACAAACTTCATCTTCTCTAAACTATCTCATGAAAGCAAATAGTTCTGTCATCTAGTTCAAATGAGGCATATAATGAAGTTAGAGACCACTTCTTTCCTGAATCTCTATTTCTAAAAGAGGCTGAGATAAAGAATATATCAATGGAAGTATAGAAAAAATTAAAGAGGTCACCATCCCATCCTATGAGAACTCTTTAACAACTCTCAAGAGCATCCAATTCTAACCATTTACTGATCACAACCCCACATATGGATGAGAGTTTCCTACTATTTGACTGTTTGGGTTTGGTCTTTTGCAAACAAACCACTGCTACTTTAGAGATTCTAATACCATATTTGATAAGAGCACATTTGCTTGGACATCCTAAACCTCTAACATTCCAGCTAGCAATCTTCATGATAACAAATTAATCACAACACAAGTATAGACTGTAGCAAGGAATAGAATCTTAAGAACTCATATAGAATGCACCTGTTGATCAGGGAGATCAACAAGCACAATCACAGAGTTCTTAATCCTATAAAATGAGTGTTTCCCATTAGCCTCCACTCCTACTAATTCAACTATTTCTAGTATATCCTCTTTAGAAAGTAGAGCAAAAGGATTTTTGTAAGCTTTAGTAACTGAAACATAAGAATAAGAGTTACTTCCATGCTTGTGTGCTGAACCTGCCCTCAGGGAAGTCGGCAAGTGTTTCGTGAATGGCTTGGTAGTAGGAGGCTTAGAGGCTGATTTGCTTCTCTTCCTATGCTTAGCTGCAACCTCCTCGAAGCCAGGATGGATAAAACATAGCAAGTAAAAGTTTTGAATCTTGGACATGCAAGAGACAATGGACTTGGTCTTGTTGCTAGCTCTAAAGTGTCAGGCGTGAATTGGCCTGATGGACCATCCATCTTGGCCGCAGCCTTTTTGACACTATTCTTTAGGAATTGTTCCACAGCTCGCTGTATTCATGAATAGAAAAACATGTAAGGCAACAACCATGCCTTTCCAAACAATCTACATAACTCCCTCCTCAGATTCCTCCTCTCTGCTGGCAGATATCTTGCTTGATTTAGCAGAATCTTCGCCTACCTTGCTGTTTTAGGAGTCCATTTTTTCATGCTATAGATAAAGCCTTGAAGATATACCCACCTGCCATATCTTCTCCTTGAAATTTATCAACAACATTCTTTCCATTTCTGATTTGGAGAAGAAATTCACACATATCATTTTGAATATCAAATTCTTGACTGGGTACTGACCGAGGCTCTGCTATTATCTCCGTCACCAGTAACGAGCCCACTGGAGCAATGTAGCTGGCTTTGGATATGTCTTTGTGTGTAGTAGGATTTCCTATTGAAGTTCCTCCCTAGACAGTCTTATTCTTTATCCAGAAGCTTTGAATACCCTCTCTCTTCATCTGTTAACCATCAACGACGATGGTAAATAATTGCACCTTACCAGACTTGACATCCTCCACTGGAACTGGACTGCTGGCAATTACGATTGGAATATCATAACTCTTTATACCCTTATTCCACTGGAATACGTGATTAAGGACTAAGGTTTTTTTAATGTCTCGAATATCCTCCACGTCCACTAGAACAAAAGCACTTTCAAGACTAACCTGATCTTGCATTTCAGAACTAATAGTCACGAGCTTCACGAACAGGCTCAATAGAGGAATCAATGACTTCACTTTCAAGAAGTGAAGTGGAAGTAGGGGAACATTGACCCATATATAACAAGGCTTAAGTTTGATCTTCATGCCATATTCACTGCCAGAGTGTTATTGTGGCTGTAATCCCAGCAAAAGGAAGCGCCCCCTCACCCACCACATCTCACAGGGACTCCACATCGTGGAATGGGATAAGATATACCCCCTCACTCACCTTCTTGATCATCCACCAGTATCCTTTCCCCTCGGACATCCGAGGCAGTATGACATTAAAATAGCCACACTTGATAAGTTCATCGGTGGTCATTGAAGTCGCTGGATTGTGCGAGAGCACTACCTTAAGGCTTTGGCAGCGGTTGAAAATGAGTAGTCCCTTGCCTGATATCCCTGCTTCTTGCAACTGAAGCAGAAAAATCCCTGCTTTCTGCATTCATTAGCCCAATTTCATCTTCCCCGCAAACAAAGCACCCTTCTCCATCTTCTTCTTAGGGCATGGGAAGCTGGATCTCAGATTAGGGTTTCTGGGATTTGTCGGTTTTGGGATTTTTGTTTGTGGAGGTGAGCATGGTGTTGGATGTGGCTTTGGTGAAGGTTTTGGGAATGGTTGAAGAAGAAATTTTGGATTTTGGAGAAGAGGGTTGTAAGAGCATCTGTAGTCGTGGGTTAAAAACCCAAAATTTGGAAAATTTTTAAAAAAACATGCTGTAGTCGTCGTCTAAAAACCCAAAATTTGGGTGTACGAGGTACAATAGCTGGCCAAATATAGGAGAAGATTTGAGAATAATCAAAATATAGCTAACGATCGATTATACTTCGTCTGTTAAAAATGACGAAGGATTAACCTTCGTCTCTTAGGTTAGACGTACGAATTTGAAGTCAGACGAAGCATTATACTTCGTTTGTTTCATGAAAAAAAAAAATTTTAAACTGACAGACGGTGTATTATACACCGTCTGTAGGCTTAATTTGAAAGAAAAAAAGAGAAAAGGACGGCAGTTAAGAAAAGAAACAGTGATAATGATCAAAATGACCAAAGCACAAAGCACAACCAAATGATCAATATGACCAAAGTACAATTACCAAAGCACAATTACATAAAAAATTTTCAACACACGGGTCATAATGAACCGTCTGATCAAAATGACGGTTCATATTAAACCGTCTGTGATTTATTTTGAAAAAAAAAAAAAATTAAACAGGGACGGTATATAATTAAGCATGCGATGAGATTAACGGTTCATATTGAACCGTCTGTGAGTTTAAAAAAAAAAAAAAAAAAAATTAAGAAGGGACGGAATATAATGAATCGTGCGATGAAAATAACGGTGTATATTGATCCGTCTGTGACTTTTTTTATAAAAAAAAAAAATTAAA
The DNA here is from genome assembly GCA_017893485.1 of Hemerocallis citrina. Lineage (NCBI taxonomy): Eukaryota > Viridiplantae > Streptophyta > Magnoliopsida > Asparagales > Asphodelaceae > Hemerocallis > Hemerocallis citrina. The sequence goes on from CM030360.1 coordinate 180,542,069, forward strand.
AGGGACGGAGAATAATGAATCGTGCGATCAAATTAACGGTGTATAATCTTCCGTCCTTCAAAGAAAAACAAACGACAGATCGAATATAGCATTGAACGACTGCAGCAAGATTCTTTTTTTCCTATTTCCAAATTGCTATATACCCAAAATTTGGCAACAACGACTACAGATGCTCTAATGGGGATGCGGTGGGAAAAGTGAAAGGTGAAGAGGCTGTTGATAATGATTAGGGCGTGAGGGAGGACTAGACTTCAAGATCTCATATTTGTCTCTCTTGCATGACTCACTCCCCAAGGAAACACTTCTTCTCTCTCTCTCTCCCGCATTCTTCACCCTCTAAACTTACTAAGCTACTATCAGGTTTGTTGTCTGCTTTTTGTTAAGAGTTGCAGTTATAAGAGTTTTTTGCAGTGCTAGGCTACTTTTTGAAACTTTTGTGATTTTAGGCCACATCCCAAACTATTAGCAGTTTTGGCTAGCAAGTGTCACATCAGCAGCGATTGTTATTGGGAATAGCGGCCTCTTCATAGCGATCAACACATCGGAATCCCACACTTGGCAAATATGTATAATTGCAAACCACATGGTATAACTGAGACCGCTATTGTCAATAGCGGCCTCATCTAACTAAGGTCGCTATTCTCAATAGCGACCTCAGGTGGGCCTAAAAGCGATTGGGTCAACCTGTGGTCGCTATTGGGAATAGCGACCTTAGGTATACAAGGTCGCTATTGATAATAGTGATCTCAGTTACTCCAAGTGGTTTGCAATTATACAAATCTGCCAAGTGTGGGAGTGAAATGTGTTGGTTGCTATGAAGAGGCCGCTATTCTCAATAGCAGCCGCTGCTGACGTGGCACTTGCTAGCCAAAACTGCTAATAGTTTGGGATGTGGCCTAAAATTGCAAAAGTTTCAAAAAGTAGCCTAGCACTGCAAAAAATTCCAGTTATAATGAGTCAGGTAAGGACCGTGCATGGTCTTTACCTTCAACCTACCATAATCTCAGAACCTACAAGGTATGTTTATGAAAGAATAACCAAAGCTATTTTTAAGTGGAGGTAGATGTTTGTTATTTTCAATATAGCTAACTTTCTTGACAAATGATGCAACACTGAACAACAGGTACACTTTTATACTATGCCATGTATTTTCTCATAAGGCTTCAAAGCAACAAGTATGAATTCCTTGTCGTGTTTTAAATATCAGCTAGTACGACAAATTGTTGCTGCTTATTTCTGTGTGGGAATAAACAGATAGCGAGTTAATAATTGAACGAAACTACTAAAAGTCAAACCTGTGACCATGGCTGTTAAAGATGGTTAGAGCTTCTAAGATTGAATCTGGATCGTTGATCGACCCCCGTGATCTGAATTTGACATTTGCTGAAGTGGGCGATGAACCTGCAAAAAATCCTAAAACACCAGGGAGTGGCCCTGGCGAAAGACCCTCCAACGCTCAAGTCAGAACCCAAAAGAGAGAGAGAGACTAAGAGAGTGAAAACTGGTAAATTGTTCATTACCTTCTGACTGAAGAGGGGGAGGGATATTTATAGGCCTGAGAGACATTTCAAGAGATTGATTTGTGTCCGTTGGATCGATTTAACTACCTTATCTCTTTCATGTCTCCCCCCCCCCCCCTCAAGAGATAAGATATCCTTGTTAGGGGATAAGAGATTTGACTCCTAGCATGGGCAGGTGTTTCTCCTAGTGGGCCTAGTTTGGCACTTTTTATGGGCTTGGGAGAAGCCCATGTCTTGGAGTGGGCCCAGACCTTTAAAAGAGGCTTGTGATGGCTAATATGCTTGCAAATGCTTTGAGATCTATGCAGGAATCGTATGGCTCTGATCTGCTGCAATTTTTACCATCATCATAAGCCCCCCACTCTCGGAAGGCAATTTTTTTGGGTTTCGGAGAGTAGCACGTCTTATTTTTAGAATCTAGCGTATAATCTTAACAGTCAGAGTGTTCGGAGATACCTGGAACTGATTAGTGGTTTCTGAAGGTAGTGAATATTTTCCTGGATTTTTTCATAGTTCTTCGGATTTTTCCAAATTTTTCTGGAATTTTCTGGAATTTTTCCATAGTTCTTCAGATTTTTTCGATTTTTCTGGAACTTTTTGGAATTTTTCCATAGTTCTTCATATTTTCCCATATTTTTTTAGAATTTTTCCATATTTCTTTGGATTTTTCCAAATTTTTTGGAATTTTCCCTAATTTTAAAATCATTTTTTCGAATTTTATAATTAATAAATTCATTTTTAATTATTTTTTTGGATTTTTAAATTGATTTTCCGAATTAAAATAATTATTTTTGAATTTTTTTAACTATTTTTCGAATTAAAAATGAATTCATGGAGTTTTTTGCTAAAAGTCGACCGCGCACGGATCTTGACACGATCTGGGTCGCTCATCAGATCTTGCAGCTGAAGCAGAAAAATCCCTGCTTTGTGCATTTATTTACCCAATGATCATCTTCCCCACAAACAAAGCACCCTTCTCCATCTTCTTCTTAGGGATTGGGAAGCAAGATCTCAGATTAGGGTTTCTGGGATTTGTGGGTTTTGGGATTTTTGTTTGTGGAGGTGAGTATGGTGTTGGCTGTGGCTTTGGTGAAGGTTTTGGGAATGATTGAAGAAGAAATTGTGGATTTTGGAGAAGATGTTTGTAATGGGGATGCGGTGGGAAAAGTGAAAGGTAAAGAGGCTACTGATAATGATTAGGGCGTGAAGGAGGACTAGACTTCAAGATCTCATATTTGTCTCTCTTGCATGACTCACTCTCCAAGGAAACACTTCTTTCTCTCTCTCTCTCTCCCATTCTTCACCCTCTAAACTTACTAAGCTACAATCGGGTATGTTGTCTGCTTTTTGTTAAGAGTAGCAGTTATAATGAGCCAGGTAAGGACCGTGCATGGTTTTTACCATCAACCTACTGTTCCCGCTGATTTCGGTGTGGGGACAATCAGATGAATTTGTGGATTCGCGAGAACTCGAATGGGTCAAATCTGACCTCTTCCCTTGTTGATAGGCTGACTCCTTGCTGCTCCCGTTGACCTGCACAAATGTTCGAAACACTGGGGTTGATCCCAGCGATGAACCTCAGACGCTCTTATCAATACTCAGAAAATGAATATGGAAGAGCTTTAGGTAGACAAAGAGTGATCACCTTGTAACGGTAGGAGGTAGGAGGTATTTATAGTCACCTGGGAGATCAGCTTCGGGATAAGAACGAATCCGTACTCCCCGGTGTGGCTGGATAGGAGTGGTTAAAACCAGCTCCTAGGGATAAGGACGAGCCAGGATTTCTTTATATCCTGTTGAACTGGTTCTTAACGAGTTGTGACCTGTTCTCAGTTGAACAGATTCATTCACGGGTTATTGGGCTCAAGAGAAGAGACCCGGTTCCCATTTCGGACCCGTCTATAAGGAAAATTACCGTTTTGCCCCTATGAACTTTAAGATTCGTGCCCTATTTGAACGGTTCCGATTTAACCCTATTTCTAGCAATATCACGAGCCCCTCACTCCCAAAGACTGTGTGCCACAATCTTTGGGGAGTAGTTTTGTTGTTTCAATGGCGAATAGGACTTTATCGGAGTTCTTAAAGGGGGTTCGAATCTTGTTTGAGGGATAACAGTGCTTTTCTGAGCTGGTAACATGCCTAAGACTGTCCCTAGGCTCTTATATTATTTTCCACGACTTTTATCGAACCATTTATTCAATTTTGCAAAGCGATGATTTGTTTTCAGGGAGCACTAATTAATTGTTCTAACCAATAATTATTTACCCAGGGGTTCAAAAATATTTTCCCAAATTTATAATTATTTTTTAGAATTTTTAATTAATTTTCCTGAATTTTTAATTATTTTTTGCAACTTTTAAAAATATAAATCGAATTAATAAAATAAAAAATAGAATTAATCGCTGAATTAATGACGTGGCACGATCTGAGACGTCCATCGGTCATCGGCGCGCCTATCTGAATGATCAAATGGTGGATCAGAGCTTGGCGACGTGGCTGAATCTGAGATGTTGATCAGATTACCGCGCGAGTCTTAAGGTGATCTGACGGTGCACGTGAGCTTCCGATTCCCCCTTTTTTCGTTCAGGACCACATCTGTTCGACAAGCGACGGCGAACATGCCGAACGTGACGTGGAACGTGGCAAATGTGATGTCGAACGCGGTGAACATGTCGAACGTGTCGAACATGTCGAATGCGGTGAACATGTTGAACGTGACGTCGAACATGGTGAACGTGACGTCTAACGTGGTGCACGTGTCGAACGTGATATCGAATGTGGCGAACGTGTCGAACGTGACGTCAAACGTGGCGAATGTGTGAACGTGGTGAACAACAGGGGGCGACACGTGTCACTGGGGTCGTTGACTGGTCAACGCATTTTGCTCATTTTTCATTCGGAATCACGTCTGTTCGACGACCAGCGGCGAACGTGTCGAACAACCAGGGGACGACACGTGGCACTGACAGCGTTGACTAATCAATGCATTTTGCTCCTTTTTCGTTCGGAATCACGTCTGTTCGACGACCAGCGGCGAACGTGTCGAACGACCAAGGGACGACACGTGGTGCTGGCAGCGTTAACTGGTCAACGCATTTTGCTCCTTTTTTGTTCGGAACCACGTCTATTCGATGACCAGCGACGAACGTGTCGAACGACCAGGGGACGACACATGGCGCTGGCAGCATTGACTGGTCAACGCATTTTTCTCCTTTTTCGTTCGAAATCACGTCTGTTCGACGACCAGTGGCGAACGTTTTGAATGACCAGGGGACAACACGTGGTGCTGACAGCATTGACTGGTCAATGCATTTTTCTCCTTTTTCGTTCGGAATCACGTCTGTTCGACGAACAGTGGCGAACGTGTCGAACGACCACGGGATGACCCATGGCACTGGCAGCATTGACTGGTCAACGCATTTTGCTCCTTTTTCATTCAGAATCACGTTTGTTCGACGAACAGTGGCGAACGTGCCGAACGATCCGTCGAACGTGCCGAATGAGGCGAACGACTCGTCGAACGTGGCGAACGACTAGGGAATGGTTTGACTTCTTGGTGATTTGACCGTCGACTGTTGGTGTTTCTAACCGTTTGGACTCGCACCTTTTGGGATTCCCAAAGGGCCTCTTGAGATTCTGGCCCAAGCCCACTAAGGGAAGCTATAAATCTTCACCCCCCTCACTTTCACTCCACTCATTTTCACCATCCGAGAAAAATTCACTCTCCCTGACTCCGGTGTGCTAATCCGATCTCCGGCGATCTTTTCGACCGTGCACGTCACTTCAGAGCTAATTTATTTTATTTTAAAGAGATGTCTTGGGTTTCGTCTAGCGAAGATACCTCTCCTTCAGATCGTGCCGAAGCGACTCCTCTGACAGTAACTCCTAGGGTCGACAAGGGGAAGGGTTTGTTGGTTGATCCATCGCCTATGGTAGAGACGATCATGGAGAAAGAGAAGGATGGGCATGTTTAGGAGGCACTCCATTGCCGTGTCTCGCTTGGGTGGGAGGGGGGTTAGGCAGTACAGTGCGGAAGAGTTGGAGCATGTCGAGCACGGCATGGCATGGCATTACAAAGAGAACGAACTACGAGATCATACCGAGGCAAACGAGATCGTCTCTGTGCTTAGCGAGGAGGACCTTCGTACTATCAGAATGTGCTTCATGATTCCAGAGGAGTTTGAGCTGCTCCTCCCTGGTCTTGGCATGAGGTCTTGCTCTTCTTTCCCTTCGGATGTGTGTGTGTTTCCCTATGATGCTTTGAATGCGGGTCTCCGACTTTCCCTACACCCGTTCATAAAAGAAGTGCTACGGTGGTATGGCGTGGGCCCGATCCAACTGATGCCGAATATGTGGAGACACGTGATGGGGTTTGTACTTCACTACCAGGCTGCTAGGATCGAGCCTCGTCTCAACGTGCTCCGTAGGTTGTACAAGATTCACCAGAAGATGAGGATGGAGTACCGGTTCTATCTCAATGCTCGTAAGGGCGTCACATTAGTTAACAACCCTGACTCTGTGAAATCTTAGAGGTACAAGTACTTTCTGATTCGAAGTAGAGTGTCGTAGGACATCCTGACCATTTGGAGGGACGACGTGCCGAGGAGGGCAAAATCAGAACCGTTTCTCAGTCCGGAAGAAGATAGGATGGTAGGGATTCTCTTGGATCGACCCACGTTGAGTTGGAGAGAGATCTCAGAGGAGAGTCTCTTTGGGGGGTCTAAGCCTGATGAACCCTAGTATGCATTTTGTTTGTGTTTTAATCTTTATCTCCTAGCTTGTAAGAGTTTAAGATTTTTAACATTTGATTTATTTTGTTTGCAGGAGATCCGACTATGGACTTCGACGCTATTATGAGCAAGCGTTCGTCATTAGGCAACAGAGGGATTGATGATAAGAAGAGTAAGCGTACAGTCATTCGACCGTTGCCGTCTAAGGCCACTAGGAGCGAGAGTGTCGCCACACCCATTGTGGACTTAGAGTTCGCGCCTGCAGTCCCAACAGCTCCCTTGGCGAGTGATCTCCCCCTCTCTGCGATGCTTGCACCCGAGGCTCCTCCTCTCACCGCGGCTGCTAAGTCAATTTTGACCGACGAGTTGAAGAGGATGTTCATCCCTGACTGGCAAGTTCGGAGGCACGACGGCTTCTTAGGGGATTTGACGAGCTATATGAACGTTGTTCGTCACTTGGTCACCCCTAAAGACAAGGCTGCCATGGAGCATGGGACTATAGGCGACTCTGCTTTGAATATTTGTTTTTCTTTTGCAAGATTGTCACTTCTTATTTTTGTGGGTGACTACGTTCTTATTCTTGAGTCCTTTCTTGTAGGCGTTCTGCCACTTCAGCTACCTGCTGAAGCAAATGGCGGAGTAGGAGAAGGAGTTAAAGGCAGCCCTCGGCAGGGAGAAGGTCGAATGATCTCGGTCGAAGAGAGAGTCTGAAGCGGCTGCTTTGCTGGCCGAATCCCAGGCCTCCCAGATTGCCTTGTTAGAGGTAGTGTTAGCAAAGGCAAAGGAGAGTGTGGCGTTGGAGAAAGCTGAGGCCGCTAGGAAGAGGGTGGCAGAGATAAAGAAGGCAGTCTCTGAGCGAGACAGGGTTGTACGTGAGGCTGTTCTTGAGGCGAAGGCCACGGCGGAAAAGAAGGCCACTGGCTTTCTGGAGCACAACATGCGGTGGGCCTACGACACGGCCTTGAAGGACGTCAGCGAACGAGTTCCAGGGTTCGATTGCACGGGCTATTACCTATTCCCCGACGAGGTGAGGAGAAACGTTGAGGCGGATCTCGAAGGGGGGAAGAGGTTGATGAAGAGGGCAGTGATGAAGAGGAATTCGCGGTGGTAGACACCGTGACGGCTTTGGAGAGCTTGCCCAAGGGAGCTGGCGGGAGTGGTCGCCAGCTTGGACCCACTGAGGTGGACCCCTGATCCCCTTAGTAGTTTTCTTTTTGGTTCTAGTGTCTTTTCTTTTGTTTCTAGTAGTATGTTTGATTGTAGTGATGCTTAATAGTGGACTGGCCACCGCTCTTGTATCTCTACTAAGTAATGAAAATCATTTTAATGTCTCAACACTTGTGTCCCTGGCTTAGCGTAAAACTATCCTTTAGCTTTAGGCATGGTCTGTTTCTAAGAGATTTATCTCCTTTGTCCCTCTCTACAGGATAGAGAGGTGAGGCATCTCCGTTCCAAGCTTAGCATCTACAGGTTGGGATTTGCCTAAAATCAGGAGAAGCTTTATAAGGCTGAGTTGGAGTTGAACCATCTGAGGCTGATCTTAGCTCGTCGTGATAAAGAGATGAGGCAGTTAGAAGAGAGTTTCGATGAAGTGGCACCAGAAGGTGAGGAGTCGTGCCCGTCGATGGCTGTCAACCAAGGTTTGTGACTTAAACATCTTCGGCGCTCCCTGTTCGATGCGAGGTCTGCAGGGGAGAAACTCAGGAACGTGGTTCTTGAGAAAAGCATGGAGGTGACTCATCTTCGGAGATCAATTTCCTATGCCTCGCGCGCAATCAGTTTAGCTCGACGATAAGAGTCACCGATGATGCGCTCAAGGAGCGAGTCGTAGAGCTAGAGGCAGAGAATGCTCATTTGCGACAGTTGTCTGAAGGGAGCAACGTTAGGAGCACCTCCTGTCCTCGGGACGAGTATGCTCAGGGTAGGTCATTCCATGAGCTAGCAGTTCATTCGTCCCCTATGGCGAGACGTCCAGGGGATGCACTGAGTGGTGTGCCCGGTTCGTCGAGTGGAGCATCGGTTGGGCCACAGTTAGAGTGGGTGCGGACGATGCCATTCGACTCGTTGGCCTAGGGACGTCTACAGAAAGGGGTCGCCAGCAACCTGGTGCTCACCGTCCCCGTGTGTCGCTCAACAGGGTCATCCCGCTCCCTAGGAGGGGGTAGAACAAACTCTCGTAATCCGGTTGTGTGTCTTGTTGTAGATTTTGGTCTAGTGTGAGACCTGTATCTAGAATAAGACTTGTATCTTTTAACTTTAATTAAATAAAGTAGAGCAATTTTTGACAAATTTCTCTTGTACTTGGGCACGGATTTTGGGAGAGTTCTCATTTTTTGTCTGGACCTGCGTCTGTTCGGCGCATGCTGGCGAACGTGGCTAACGATAGGCGAGCGACACGTGGCTTTTTAGATGTTGACTGGTCAACAGTGTTTTGCCTATTTTTCGTTCGGAATCTCGTCTGTTCGATGAACAGCGGCGAACATGTTGAACGAGGCATCGAACGTGTCGAACGACCAGGGGACGACACGTGGCGTTGGCAGCATTGACTGGTCAACGCATTTTGCTCATTTTTCGTTCGGAATCTCGTCTGTTCGACGAACAGCGACGAACGTGGCGAACGTGGCGAACGTAGGCACTGTCCGGTGAACGGTTGAGTTGAGCTTTATCTGACTCTTGGGAAGATTCATTCCTGGAGGCGGGTTTGAGGAGCAACTCCAGGGAAGAGTTGGGCTCCGAACTTAGTGTTTATGAGTTTCGACGATTATGGGAGTAATTCTGAATGGTGACTTGCATCATACTCGCCTGTGAGTGAATTGTTGAAGCGGAATCAAACCAAGTGTTGGACTCCGAACCGTCGTTTAGAGAATTTCAACAGCTGTGGGAGAAATTCCGAATGGTGAACCACCTTTCACTCGCTTAAGAGCAAGTAGTTGAAGTGGAATCGAACCAAGTGTTGAACTCCGAACCATCGTTTAGAGAACTTATCAACAACTGTGGGAGCAATTCCGAATGGTGAGCCACTTCGTACTTTCTTAAAAGCAAGTAGTTGAAGCACAATCGAACCAAGTGTTGGACTCCGAGCATGTTGTTTTTAGAGTTTTGTGCATCTCAAACAGACCAACTAGGCTATTATAAACAAAAATTCCCAAGATGTAACTTGCCTTTATTAAAGATGATTTGAGTGGCTTCTTCTAAGTTGCAAGTCACTTTTATATTTTGGAAAGAAAAATAACAAGATAATTAAAAGCATCAAATGGAAACTGCTCGACTCAAGAGTTATCTGAAGTTGATTGGAGCGGTGTTACAATACCCTCTTGGTACTTCATTAAGTGGTCAGCATTTCAAGTCCTCGGTATTTTCTTGCCCCCTGGGTCTTCAAGTTGATACGCGCCTGGGCGAATGACTTTGGAGACCCTATACGGTCCTTCCCAATTGGGCGCTAACTTACCTTTTTTGTTCGGAATGGAGATCAATAGCTTCCGGAGTACTAGGTCCTCCTCTTTAAGATTGGCGGGGTGGACCTTTTTGTTGTAAGATTGCATTATCCTATGCCGATAGGTCTCTTGCTGGATAGAAGCTCTTTCGCGGACCTCGTCGATGAGATCCAAACTGTTACGAAGCTGGCTCGCATTTTGCTCTTCTCTGTAGGCGATCAACTTGGGTGAGGGTAGGCCGACCTCCAGGGGGATGATGGCTTCTGAGCCATATGTGAGGTTGAAAGGGGATTCTTCTGTTGGGGTTCTCTTCGTGGTTCAGTAGTTCCATAGGACATTGGAGAGCTGTTCGACCCATAATCCTTTGGTGGACTTGTCGAGTCTCTTCTTTAGGCCAGAGAAGATTTGGTGGTTAGTATTCTCTGCTTGGCCATTGGACTGAGGGTGGGATATGGAAGAGAACTGTTGTTGGATACCGAGGTAGGTACAGAAGTTGCGAAACATAGCCCCCGCGAACTGCGTTCCATTGTCAGTCACGAGGACACGAGAAACGCTGAACTGACAAACAACGTTCTTCCAAAAGAACTTCTGAACCTTATTCTCTGTAATCGTCACGAGGGGTTGGCCTCGATCCACTTGGAAAAGTAGTCTATCGCCACGATCAGGAACTTCAGCTGGCCCGACGCTGGAGAGAACGGTCCGAGCAAGTCCATCCCCTACATTGCAAAAGGGATTGGACTCGCTTGGGAGGAGAGCTGGGCTTGAGGTAGGCGACGGATCGGGGAAAATCTCTGGCAGGAGTTGCATTGGCAGACGTACGCCTCGGAGTCACTAAGTAGTGTGGGCTAAAAGTAACCGTAGTTTAAGACTTTGCGGGCGAGGGATCTCGCTCCCAGGTGCGCACCACATATACCGTCATGGGCCTCCTTCACGGCATAGAGCGCTTCTTCGGGGGAGAGACACCTCAATTAGGGTCGGCTGTCAACCTGAGTGTAAGAGCGTTTGTACATGACTCCATCAAGAAGTGTATACCGCTCGGCTCTTGTCCTGATCCTTCTCACCTCCTTTGGGTCTTCTAGAAGGACTCCATCTCTAAGGTACTCGAGTAAGGGCTTCATCTAATTCTCCCCAAGTGTGAGGGGCATAGTCTTCATTGGCTCTAAGCTGTCTCCCTCGATACTTGGTCTGAGGAGGACCTCTATCAAGACGGTCCGTCCAAACCCTGGAGGGAGGAGGAGGTGAGCTTGGAGAGGGCATCCACCTGTGTGTTTTCCTCTCGAGGAACCCGTTGGAGGTGGATGTCTTCGAATAAGGCTAGTAGCCCCTTAACCTTCGCCAAGTACTTGGCCATGCGCTCGTCCCTTGCTTCGTATTCTCCTGACACTTGGTTGACGACCAACTGTGAATCACTGAAGACTCTGACACACTTGGCTCTTGCTTTGCGAGCTATACAGAGCCCCGCTATGAGGGCCTCATAGTCTGCTTCATTGTTCGATGCAGGGAAGTTTAAGCAGAGGGAGTATTGCAGGACGAAAGCATCTGGGCCGGTCAAGATGATGCCAGTCCCACTTCCGTCGGTGAACGAAGATCCATCAACATGAACAGCCCAGACCAGGGGTTCGGCAACCGACTTGCAGGGGTCGGGGATAGTGCTCTCCACAATGAATTCTGCTAGGGCTTGGGCCTTGATAGTGGTTCTGGATTGGTAGCTGATGTCATGCTGGCTTAGCTCTATGGACCACTTCATCAAGCGGCCCGATGTTTCTGGCTTGTGGATCACCTGCTTTAGCGGTTGGTCGGTAAGAATGACCATCGAATGAGATTGAAAGTACGGGCGGAGTTTCCTTGCCACCATGACCAATGCAAGGGCCATCTTCTCCAGCTTCGAGTAACGGAGCTCAGCGTCCCGGAGGACCTTACTCAAGTAGTAGATAGGCCTCGGCGTCCTGTCTTCTTCTCTTACCAAGACAGCACTGAGGGTCTGCTCCGAAGTGGCGAGGTATAGGTAGTGGACTGAGGGTCTGCTCCGAAGGGTCTGCTCCGAAGGGTCTTCTCTTACCAAGACAGCACTGAGGGTCAAGAGTGGGGGTTTGGCTAAGTATGCCTTGAGCTGGTCGAAGGACTCTTGTTGCGCTTGCCCCCATTCAAAACCTTTAGCCCCCCTGAGGGCCTTGAAGAAGGGGAGGCACTTCTCCCCGGATTTGGAGAGGAAGCGCTCAATCGCCACAAGGCTCCCAGCGAGCCTCTGTATATCTTTAACGCTGGAGGGGGTGCCATTTTGAGTATGGCCTGGATCTTCTCAGGGCTGGCCTCAATGCCCCTCTGACTGACCATGAACTCTAAGAACTTGCCGGATGAGACTTCGAACGCACACTTGTTTGGATTTAGCCTCATGTTGTGCCTCCTCAGCACCCCGAAGGCTTCCGGGAGGTCGAGGACATGCTCCTGCCCTTGGATGCTCTTGACCAACATGTCATCTACATAGACTTCCATGTTTCGGCCAATCTGGTCTCGTAAGACCCTATTGACTAGGCATTATTAGGTTGCACCTGCGTTCTTCAAACCGAACAGCATTACCCGGTAGCAGTACAAGCCTTGATCTGTCACAAATGAGGTATTCGGGATGTCCAGGGGAAACATCCGGATCTGGTTGTACCCCGAGAAAACATCCATGAAGCTGAGTAGCTCGTGGCCGGAGGTGGCATCGATTAAAGTATCGATGCTCGGGAGGGGGAATGGAACTTTTGGGCACGCACTGTTGAGGTCGGTAAAATCGATGCATATCCTCCAGCTCCCGTTGGCTTTTTTGACCATCACCACATTGGATAGCCACTCGGGGTAGTTCACCTCCTGGATGAATCGGGCGTTCAGGAGCTTCTCGACCTCTTCCTTGAACGCCTGTTAGCGCTCAAGAACAAACTTGCACCGCTTCTGCTGGACGGGCTTGGCTCCCGGGGCAACGCAAGGTGGTGCATTAAGAGCTCCTCTGAGATCCCTGGCATATCCGCCACGGTCCAGGCAAACAGATCGCGGTTCTCCCTTATGCATTGGGAGATGTCTTTCTTGATGGAGGGGGAAAGGGCCTTGCTGACCTTGAAGGTCTTGGTGGCATCTTCGTCGAAGAAGGCCACTTCCTTCAGCTCGTCCACCGACTTGGAAATAGTCTGGCTACTTTCCTATGGGAGTTCGTGGGCTTCCAGAGAGAGAACTGGGCCTCCCATCGAGGTCATATAGCACTTGCGAGTCGCTTCTTGGCTTCCTCTCACTTCCCCCACTCCTGCAGGGGTGGGGAACTTCATCTTCGTGTGATAGGCCGAAAGGATAGCTTGGAGTGCAGCCAAACCTGGTCGACCCAGGATAACATTATAGGTGGCTTTGACATCCACCACCATGAAGCCCATTGGCTTCGTTCGAGAGACTGGGGTTTCGCCAGCAGTCACATCGCGGGTTATAACTCCCACGATCATCACCGGCACCCCAGTGAACCCATAAAAAGTTTAGCCTGCGGGCTTGAGCCGATCTCTCGACAGCTGGAGGCCCTTGAATGCCTCCAAGAAAAGAATATTAACCGAGCTGCCATTGTCCACCAAGACCCGGCGAACGTCGAAGTTGGCCATTCGAAGATTAATAATGAGGGTATCGCAATGGGGCGTGCGGACGCCCTCTAGGTCTCTATCGGAGAAGGTGACTGGGACTCCAAGACCCTTCGGAAGGGGATGGCTCTACACGGCGTTCACTTCCCGAATGAAGGCTTTTCTGGAGGAGTTGGAATCTTCCCCCATTGGACCTCTGTGTATCAGGTGTAGGATGGCCACCGCTTCGTCCTCCAGAGTCTCTGCATGCTGCTCGGTTCGTCTGTTAGACCCCCTGGGGGTGGAGGTTGATCAGTCCTGTCCCTCCTCACAAAACGACCAAGCTGCCCTCTCTGAATAAAGGCTTCAATCTCGTCCTTTAGGGCTCGACAGTCGTCTATGTCGTGTCCATGGTCCCGATGGAAACGGCACCACTTATCCCGGTTTCTCTTCTTTCCGGGAGTGTTCATCTTAGGAGGCGGCGGTAGGATTCCCTCGTTCCCAATCTCCATCAAGATGGCAGATATACTCGCGTTGAGCGGAGTGAATTTTTCGAAACGGGGAATAGGGCAATGTTGACCTTTGTTGTCCTTTTGGAGCTTCTTAGCTCCTTCTTCAGCATTCTTCTGTTTGTTACCGAAAGATGACCCCTCGAGAGTGGGGTAGTTGAGAGCCTCTTCAGCTCGGATATACTTCTCGCTCCTGAGAAGGAGCTCTGAGAAGTCCCGAGGAGGCTTCTTGGCCAGGGATGCCCTGAGATCAGGGCTGGTGACATTGGATTAGAAAGTGGCCGAAGCCACTGACTGATCCAGGAAAGCGATAGACCGGACCTTCGCGGTGAACCGCTTGACATAATCTCTCAGCTGCTCGCCCTTCTTTTGGCTGAGGAAGAGCAACGAAGAGCTAGTCTTTTTGGAGCGGCGGCTGACGAAATGGGTGAGAAAGAGACCTTCGAACTGGTTGAAGGAGAAGATGGAAGCCGGAGCAAGCCTGGAATACCACTCCCAAGTGGTGCCCTTGAGCATGGCTGGGAAGGTCTTGCAGAGGAGGGCGTCAGAGGGATGATGGATCATCATGCGAGTTTTGAAACTCTCAATGTGATCTGTGGGGTCTGATTCCCGGTATAAGTCTCAAAGTGTGCAAGCTTGAAGTTGTCTGGGATAGGGACCTCTATGATAGTGCAAGAGAATGGGGACCTCTTAGGTGGAGGTTCCTCGCCCATTATTCTTCATCTTGGTTGAGCTGGCCGAGGCGCCTCTCCATCTCTTGGAGACGGCGGTAGACCGAGTCCTCCCTTCGGTCCTGCCTCGCTAAACCTCGAGACTCGTTCTTATATGGAGGAGGGCTTGGACTGTGGCGGCATTAGCTTTGAGTGGGTCGAGGACTGAGAGAGGGGCGGTGATGGCTCGGAACCGGCCGAGGACTGATAGAGCGGCAGCGATGGCTCGGAGCTGGCCCAGGACTGGGGGAGCGGCGGCAATGATGAGGAGCCGGCTGAGGGCTGAGGGAGCGGCAATGATGACGAGGAGCTGGCTGAGGGCTGGAAGCCCGCTGGCCGTTGTTGGAGGCGGTGTTGAGAACCCGAAGGACTGCCTCCTTGAATTGTTGAAATTCTGCTCTCGTGACGGGGACCTCCTGCTCCCGATGGGCTCGAGCTGCGGGACGGCCAGCCGAGGAACGACTTCGTCTTGGGCGATGCTGGGGTGACTCTCTTCGTCTCTGAGGAGAGTTGGACCCTCTGCGGTCTGTCCGACGGGGTGACCAGTCCCTCTGGTGCTCCTAGCGAGGGTTCGCATCGCAGGTCCGCCTCTCGTCCAAACGGATCTGAAGGTCGGGCTCGGGCTCATTCTGCCGGTTGTTGAGAACATCTCGTAGATCTTTCGGCGTTGGAGGGCTATGGGAGGCCATGGATACTGTGGAGGCATTGTGGATGGAGACACAAACTTGATGCAGGGGTTGCTTCTGGTGGCTTCGCCGAGAGGGCTCCCCCACGGTCACTTGGGGCCCCAGAGGCTGCTGAACGGATTGAGGAATTGGCTGTTCGAGCTATGGGGCTGGTTGGACGGGCGGAGGGAGACCCTCTGGAGGAAGAGGAGGGAGAGTAGAGGTTGTTCTACGGTTGGAGGTTGTGGACTTCCTCTTGGGAGGCATGGCTAGGAGTGGCATTTGTTGAAGGAGGAGGGTCGGATAGCTATTCGAGATTTCGCACAGACAGTGCCAATCTGTTGCCGCTGATTTCGGTGTGGGGGCAATCAGATGAATTTGTGGATTCGTGAGAACTCGAACGGGTCAAATCTGACCTCTTCCCTTGTTGATAGGCTGACTCCTTGCTACTCTCGTTGACCTGCACAAACGTTCGAAACACCGGGGATTGATCCCGACGACGAACCCTCGACGCTCTTGTCAATACTCAAAAAATGAATAGGAAAGAGCTTTAGGTTGACAAAGAGTGATCACCTTGTAATGGTAGGAGGTAAGGGTATTTATAGTCGGCTGGGAGATCTGCTTCGGGATAAGAACGAATCCCTACTCTCCGGTGTGGCTGGATAGGTGTGGTTAGAACCACCTCCTAGGGATAAGGACGAACCAGGATTTTCTCATATCCTGTTGAACTGGTTCTTAATCTGTTGTGACCCGTTCTCAGTTGAACAGATCCGTTCAAGGGTTATTGGGCCCAAGAGAAGAGACTTGGTTCCCATTTCGGACTCGTCTATAGGGGAAATTACCGTTTTGCCCCTGTGAACTTTAAGATTCGTGCCCTATTTGAACGGTTCCGATTTAACCCCATTTTTAGCCAGATCAGTTCTTGTGTAGAAACTATAATAGTTCTTGTTCTTTATTTTGTTAAAGAAACTTGGTTGTGATGCTTGTGTTACCTTTTTGCTATGCTAATTATGAATTGTAGTAAGTTCTTTTGTGAAACTAGATACTTTGTAAAATTCGTTGGAATTCTTAGAAATGTATCTCTTGATATTCATGTTTTCAATAAGCTAGCAAAGATGGAGGATTTGAATCTGTCAACATAGATTTCAAAATAATAATTTGCTCAAAATGGAGGAGTAAACATAAAGCAGTGTGCAAGGATAGAGTTTCAGTTGTTTTCTTTCGAGACAAAATTAGTCACTTGCTTGGTAAAACTTCTGTTGAGTTTAAGACTCTTGTGTTCATTGAGTTTAAAACTCTTATTTTTTTCTTGAAGTTCATTTGCTTTGATTGATTTTGAAACTATGACAGATTATTCCAGTTGGTTTAGTCATTGTGAACTATTCTGTTGTGATATGGTTTGGGAACTATTTAAAGACTGCTATCTGCTAGTCAGCTTCATGTTGAACTGATGAGATAATCCAGTACGTTTATATATTGAGAATATAGGAGGAGATTGTTGGATATATAGGTATGTTCTCACTATATGAATAATATTATGTGTAATATTATTCTATGGGTAACACGTGTGTTACACGTACTAATTGTATAGATATCGGAATGTGGTTGAGTGGGTTGAGAACCCAGTACCCAAACTAGTATTTATTCTATAAATACTGGCTTGTGATAGTAGTCTAGGTATTCCAATTTTGATACCAAGGGTAAATATCTCAAGCACCTTAGTCTAAGTTATTAACCCTAATTTCCATTGTTATAATCTCTCATAATCTCTAACATGACCTAGGTTATTAAAA
The DNA here is from genome assembly GCA_017893485.1 of Hemerocallis citrina. Taxonomy (NCBI): domain Eukaryota; kingdom Viridiplantae; phylum Streptophyta; class Magnoliopsida; order Asparagales; family Asphodelaceae; genus Hemerocallis; species Hemerocallis citrina. The sequence goes on from CM030360.1 coordinate 180,559,002, forward strand.
AAAGTTGGAATTTTTATGAGCTGTTGCTCCTTATGCCATGGCCAAGACAGAGAGAAACTCATAAAAAATCAATTTTATCATATAACCTACGTAGTTGTTAGGGTTATAAAAAAAAGTTGGAATTTTTTTTGAGCTGCTGCTCCTTATGGCTTCATAAAAACAGAGAGCAACTCATAAAATTCTAATATTATCATACAACTTAGGCCGTTGTTGGAGACAACGGCTTAAGTATAAAAAGGAAAAAAAATATTTAATAGTTTAAACAGCAGTTATAGCTGCTACACTTCAATCCAACCAACATATAAATACACAATATAATCAGCAACAACAAAACAACAACTCTTGATTCCCAACGACATGTATAATTAACAACAAAACTGACGGCAACAACATCAACAATTATTACATCAAAATGTAACATACTCGAACTGTACATCCAAAAATATTTCACAACGCTTCATCATCTCTCGTCGGAACTCTCTTCTTCGGCAGGATTCACTTCTTACGGATTGGTTGCCCTAAATTAAATGACTGGTATTAGTTAGTGACAAATTTATTTACCACCAATCAAATAGAATAAATTTAAATTAATGATAACCAAATCAAAAAATGTATTACCCCTCAAATAAGGTTGGAAAATTTCTTGAATCATGATCCATTTGCACAATGCTGCATGTTCTGCACCGTCTTGGTTTTTTATTGCGAAGTTGCTCTCTTATCGGCCTCAATCTCTTGGCGCGAGGCCTTCCCTTTGTAATGCATTGTTGTGGGTCCCTCACGCGTGTAGGTACATGTCCACTACGTTCATCATGAGGTTGTGCACTACCATGCGTTTGTGCACTACCATGCGCTTGTGTACTATCATGCGGTTGTGAGGCCTCTTCGGGATGTTCACCCAATCCGGGTTGTAGACGAGAGACACCATCAATGATCTTCACCAAATTCTCGAGCGTGTATTTGTAACTTTCATTGGAGGAACAACCAAGATCGACAATCTATTTTGTGTGGTAGTTCAATTCACAGTATCGAGAAGCAAAATTCTCGCTATTGCCTTCGGTTGGAGAAGATGTGTAGCTTCTTCTCATCACATCTTGGGTCCATCTTCTTTTAATATATACATATAGAAGAGAAGTGTGATGGTTGAACCGAAGAACCGCTAAAATATGTTTCCAAGAAACGCCAACGAAGTCGAATAATTGACGAGCATGTAATAAGTGAACAAAGTTAGCATAACTGAAGAAGGTGAGCCGGTTCTGATACTCCACAAAGTATCACAAGGAAGGTTGAACTATCTGGTGTCTCAAGATCGGCAACGAATGTCACATTATACATGAAGCTTTTTGTAACTTTATCCTGGAATTTGTATAAAAAAAAAATTCAAAGTGTATATTCGCGCCATTTGTTCCTCCAAAGCCCATGGGCTCTTCAATTTCGATCTCTTCTCACGGTTAAGATGATTTTCTTTCAGTTCATCGTGTCTTTGCTTTGCCAAAAAATTATCAAAGATGACAGCGAATTCATGCAAGGTGTACTTCTTTTCTGTATGATGCTTTAGGGCAGAATGCGATGACTCAACCCGTTGGCTACTCAATATGCCGGCCCAAAATGAATCTTTTGCATAGATGGATGCCCATTTTTCACGGATATCAAATAGATCGTTCAACCATTTTCTATTCTCTAATCCGTATTGCGAAACAAATATATTCCACTTTTCTACCAAATCATGTGTAATTCACCGCAAAATAGCATATGGCTATTTTTGCATAGTAATCCGTGCGCAGTCAAGAGTCGCACACGATTACATATTTTTCTAATGATAATTAGTTTAATTGAGAAGTTATGGATATATGATCTATTATGAACCCGATAAGGTAATCTCGGGATATCTTCTCAATCGAACTATAAATTGTCTTGATTGTTTTGACCAGACAATTTTCAGGAGAAAATAATAATTTAGATTATTATTATTATTATTATTATTATTATTATTATTATTATTATTATTATTATTATTATTATTATTATTATTATTATATATATATATATATATATATATATATATATATATATATATATATATTGGTTATTTAAAACCAAGTTAGTGCTCGAATTGTTTTGCTGCATGATTATTGAATTGAATAACCATGCCTATTTATGCACTAGGGTTAGGGTTAGGTTATGGTGACCTAGGGTACCTTGACCTAACCTAGGGTTAGGAACCTAGCATCATGTGATAATGGTTTGGATCTTGATGAAGATCCAATGGTGGAAACAATTCACCATGTGTGTTGACTTCTTGAAGGAATGAGAAGCTCCATGAACCTTCTAGAAATTATGTGTTGGCACTCATCTCATCCCTCCATCCCTACAAACCCTAACCATCTTCATCCTAGCCCTCCATCCCCCATCAAGATTTCCGGCCCATTTTTCCACCCCAAACCCTAAGCACTCCATTCTATAAAAACCCCACTCCCCTTCACTTATCATCTCTTCTCATTTTTCTTATCTTGTTCTTGCTTCAAAAAAAATAATAATAAAGAGAGTAGAAAGGTGGAGTCTTTGAAGTAAAGAAGGAGAAAACAAAGAGAAATATTGTTCTTAGAAGAAGTTTTAGTAAGTAGATGTAGAAGTGAAGAGCAAGTTGCAATCTTGAGGAGCAAGGAGCTAAAGCTACAAAAGTTCTTGCAACAAAGTGGGTGATACTATTAAACTCTAAAAATTAGTTTTTTTTTATGTATGTGTGATTTTTAAGCATGTGGTAGTAGCTAAGAAAGTTTGATTATCATGTGTGAAGAAATTGACATGCTAAGAAAATGATAAGTTAGTAAGATAGAACAACTCTTTTATGATGCTTTTGTTAAAGAACACGTATAAGTATGTGAGTTTGGAAATTTCTAGCTCTCAAACGGTGTGGAATTTGGGACTCAAACTTTGGAGACTTGTTATTCCATGTATCTAGATATCCCATGATTTTTTTCATAATATTTGGAAGCTAGTTAGTAGCCCAAACACTTAGTCCAATTTCGGAGAGAAAGCAGCTGAAAAAGCTGCTGACTGTGTGAGACTTGTTATGATTTCCGAAATCATAACTCAATATTGGTTGGGTATTTTGAGCTGAAAAATTTTGTGGATACTCTTGTATGTGTCTAAAACCATAGTATTAAATTTCATAATTTTATGAGGTCATTTAATGCCTCAAAGAATTTTTAGATTGCAACTGGTCTAAGGACAAAAGCTGAATTCTGTCTGTTAGAAGACTGAAGTTCCAATAGTCATAACTACTTGTGTGTATGATACTGCTATGAAACTTTTTCAGTAGTTTTTGGTATGATTCTATTTGATGATTCTCAAATTTTAGAATTTTTAAATAGAGTTTAATCAAGTTTCAAAAATAAATAGTATAGAGAAGTAAAGACCCTGTTTAAAGAGCAACTGAAATTTTATGCTATATTTGAGGGGTCATAACTCTTTGTGTATTATGAATCTGGATGCAAATTTTGGAAACAATGGAATGGTATATGTGTGGTTTAAGAATTTCAAATTTCATGAGCTTTGTACTTAATGTTGATTTGTTATTGAATTTTAAAGTAGACCAGGTTCAGCTAAGTACAGATTGACTAGTCTGTGAAGATGAGTAATTATGGAATTATGGCTTAAGAATTTTGGAAGATTGATCAACTAGAGATTTGTAGTGGGGAGTCATAGCTTTCCAAAACATCTGGAATTATGTAATTCCAGTTTTTAGGTTGAAAGTTATGATTTTCCGAAGACTGGGGCAGATCCATTCGTAGTTGAGACAGTGTTGGCTAAATAAACAAATTCTTTTCTGTTTTTGCACCTGATGGAATTTTGTGTTTTTGAGGACTTTAGTGATGGAATATGATGATGTGTTCAATTAGGAAGTTGTTGTAGAAACTCCTACCTTTTCATAGAATCCAGAATCGAGTAATTCCGGTAAGTGAGCAAACTTTTATGCTATTGGAGAAGTGCAACAAGTGCATGAAGGAATGTACAGCTGAGAGTGTATGAGGTTTTTATAGTACTAAGATGATTGAATTTGAGGAATTGATTAACTAGAAAGTTATAGCCTAGGGTCTTAGCTTTCCAGAGTGGGTGGTATTAAGCAATTCCGAATTATATCTTGGAAGATATGGGTATTGCAAGTTCGGAAACCTATTGCCTTGATCGACTTCAAGCATTGTTAACGCAGGGGACTTGAGTTTTGTAGGGAATTCGAGGATATTGTCTACTAAGGAATTGCAGTTGAGTCTCCTACCCTTCTAGAAAACCAAATTTTGTTGGATTTCGATGAGTGCAGCTTGAGTCGCCACAACGGCTTATGATTGGAAGATTGATAAGGAATTTCTCTGCATGACGCAGTATGGTGACCTTGAGCTATTGAATTTAAGATGTTTTAAGCACTTCATGGAACTTAGATAAGTTTCATATACTTAGTACTCATGGTGGACATGAGTGAGTTGGGAGATAGCTATGGTCGTTGATTGGTGTCTCGATGCCTGAGTCTATCAATGGTTAGAAATCTGTGGTTATGTGTGTGCTTACCTTCATTCAAATTATATTGCATCATTTGAGCGTCGTTGGCCTACTCGCTGAGGGTCAGGGCCGGGGTTATTGGTCGATGACCTGTGAAGGTATTGGGAATCGGTGGATGTGATTCCCATGATTAATTGTTATATTGACAGACCAGTCAGGCTCGACATTGTTTGCTCGACACCGTGTATGATTTTAGTAATAACATGTTTTTCAGTAAACTGCATTGATTAGGTTTTCTTTATTGTTCGCTTGAAGACCGATTTGGTGTTAGGGTTGATTCCTTATAATCGACTCGTTCTAAGAGTTAGCAGTAGGTGGTGATAATCAGGGTTGTCTCTTCCTATCATTAGGGATACGTACTGCTGTGCGTATCCTGCACTGTTAATTCCTGAAGTGTCGTGGTAAGAACGAGAGCTTCCTGTCGGATAGGGGGTTTTTAGACCTTCGAGGCCATCATGTTCTATGCAAGTCGACACGAACGAATCATAATGGATCTTCTGTATAATGGATATGCTGTTGTGTATCTGTAAGTTCGTCACGGTTTTTTGAGGATGGTCCTACGCAACAATTATTAGTGACAACAGGGTAGCTCCCCGAATTATTTCCTTTTATATACCTCCTCAATCATGTTGTACTATCAAGAACAGGAAGTGTACAATAATAGAATGCATTGCATGGCGAGGGTTCGAGTCCCTAAAACTGGAGAAACGGCTTGATCTGGGGCATATGTAGTATGGGATGCATGTGTGTCTAGAGTCTTGTTGACATTAGATTAAGTGCATATGTTCTGTACTCTGTATTTATGCATTAGACTACAGGTTATGGCTTACGCAAATACTAAAAGATTAGGATGCACGTTTCTCTTTCCATTCAAAATGATTTGTGGGTATGCAAGTTGGAGATCGCTGTTTTCTTATCAGCATTGCATCAGTAGAATTACTGACGTGCTCACTCAATTAGGTGCTAGATACCGGGTTGCGAGTGCAGGAGAACCCAAGACCTACAGTGCATCCAAGTGGAGTGACAGTGTACATGCCTACCGTTCGAGCAGATACAGAAATGATTAGAGTCGCGCAGCGGAAGACTCAAGCCGAGGGACAAAAGAAGTAGAACGATCACTCAGCGGAGTTCAGTAGTGATCAATCGATTATCATTATGGAAGTTAGCTGATTGCTCCTCAGGAGGAGTCTGATTATTTGTAACAGGTTGTAATGGGTTTATGTAATTTGTATTCCTTGTTCAAGAACAAGATAATATTTGTAACTAATGATGTAATAACTCTGATGACAATAAAAGTTTTTAAATTTCCATATTATTTACTGTGTTGAGATGCATTTGAAGGAAAATATTCTGGTTGTGTCATGGATGTCCGGTAACGGGGATCCGGGGCGTTACATCATGTACATATTCGAAATTGTAGATGACAGTACATCGTTCGACATACGTACCTCCTGCGGTAACCTATCCAATATGTGCCAAATGGGTTTCGTGAGCTCCAGAGAGAGAGAGAAAGAGAGCTAGGGTTTGAGAATGGGTTTCGTGAGCTCCAGAGAGAGAGAGAGTTGTCGAAGAAGTGAGGAAGATAGAGATCTGAGTATGTACAAGTGTTTGGAAAAACACCAGTACATACCTAGGTTGATTTTTTTATTAAAAAAAACAACCTAGGCCGTTGTTCCCAACAACGGTCTAATAGTACTTTTTAGCCAAAAAAAAAACTTCACGCCAAAAATGCTAATAAGTCTGAAGCATTTTTTGGCATGAACTTCCCAAATTGCCCCTCTACTCTTATTAAGAGTTTCCGCTCTGATATGAGCAGCAGCGATCTGAACCGTTGATCATGATCAAGAGCGATACAATGGCTCAGATCGCTGTGTTCAAACCCATTTTCATTTGGACCCATTTTCAACTGAGCATTCCCTATATATATACTAGATTTGCCCGTGGACATGTGCCTACGGTACGTCTTCGGAACGATACATCATATAAAAGTCTTGTAAACAGTAAAACAACAATTATGTAGCTCAAGTTTGAATAGTAAACCAATAATTAGTTGTAAATAAAAGTCCATGTTTCCATTAGTATATGTTGAAAAATAATTATAAATGGGAGTGTAAAATTCAACTTCTTAGAACTTTGAGTATGGAAAATGATGAAATTTAACTGTTCGTGAGATATTTGCTATTTTCAATGTAACATGAGAAATAAAAAAATGCATAAAAAATCTGAAAATTTACAAACTTGAAATCTGAAAATATAAATTTCTAAGTAAAAAGAGAGATAATGAAAGAGAGAGAGAGGGAGAGAGAGAAATAAATAAATAAATGAGTTCTTTTGGGAGGATTTGAATTTGAGTTTTGGGGAAAACTTTTGGGTGGAAAAATATGTTTTGTGAGGTTAGATCTGGACCATTGATTTCAACCCTATTGAATGAGAGCCACTTGATAGCTTTCTTTGTGTTTTATTATACGTAGTCTGGATTTGATCTAAAACCCCATTTACAAGTTATGCATGCGCGTTGCACGGGTTAGTAGATGTACAAATTACACTAAGGCCTTCTCCCATTATAGTAGTATATATATATATATATATATATATAAACTTGGTGCATTTAGGATATGTTTCCCTAGATTTCAGCAAAACGCACGTCACATGACCCCTAAAATTCAGCGAGCCCATCTTTGAACTGAAATGGACAACTCTGATATTTCCACTACCCTTGCTGCCATTCAGGAAACTCTTGCCAATATCAAACAGAGGCTTGAGAAAGTGGAATTGAGTCAAAATGTTGCCCCTGGGCTTCATCGTTAGATCCCTCAAGGGAATGATCGTGACGGCCGACGTCAGGGTCGTGACCCTGATGAACAATACAAGAAGAATGTTAAGACTAACGTTCCCCACTTTCAAGGTCATATGAAACCCCAAGCTTATCACGATTGGATCCGTGTCATGGACCACTACTTCGTGTGGTTTGACATGAGCGAAGCCCTAAAGGTTAAATTTGCCAAGATGAAATTGACTGTTAAAGCCCAATAGCATTGGACCAATCTTGAACACACCTAGTTGACTGACGAGTTGTGTTCGGTTGTACACTGGCCTAGTTCACACAGCCGTGTGCACTACTCGTCAGCCGTTCGATCTATCGTTTGATCATGATCGCCATCGAATGGCTGTTAGCACCTCCCGCTCATCTGACTTGGGGGGGGGGGGGGATTGCATCATTTCATACCCCCCTATCAACCCCAAATGTCCTCTCATTCATCCCTCTCCTTCGACGCCTTCTAAAAACCCTACCTCCCAAAAATCCCCAACCAAAGCTCATCCCCAAATCTCCTCGCGCTCTCATCCTCGTCCCTCTCCTGGTCGCCTTCTCAAAACCCTAGCTCCAATAAATCTCCAAATCAAAACCTCCCACCTCATCGAATCTCTTGATCTCTAAGCCCCCGACGATTCTCCTCTCCCCCTCTAATCTCTCGACTAATCACCTCTCGAAATCCACCAAACCCTTGCTCCAAATCCATTACATCCCCTTCACCACTGCTGGAATCGATCTAGATATTTCCCTTTGGAAACCCTAGCTCCAGACGTTGTACCATCTCATATCGATCTCAGGTATAAAATTACGCAACTTGATGATGACTGAACTTTCAGAAGCTCTAAATAAACACAGTTGGTTTAGTGGTTTTGATATTGTTGATGATCTACCCCTTAAACTTTCACTTCAACAATGGATCAAACAAGCTGAGGATGCTCAAGCAATAATTTTCATTGCAGGTTCCATTCTAAAGCATTCGCAGTATTTTTTAGTCTTTTCTAATCTCAACTCTTGATTCATATTAGTTTTGCATGTTAATAGTGGGTGTTTGGCTCCTCTGTTGTTGCAATTATTATTTCAAGTTGCATGCATGTCGCTGCAACCAAAATCCTCCTGTAGGTGGTGGATGGTACAAGTTGCAACTAAGTAGGAAAAGTTGTAAAAGGGTTGCAGAACTTTGAACTTGCAAACCTTCCCCACAATTGCAAATGGGTCACTGGCAGGATTCTATTTGGGAAGCAGTGCAGTTGCTACACAACCAAAGACCCCATGAAAGAGAAGATTTGGGAGATTGGCATTATATAAACTCAGGACCGGCCCTGAGTTCCTGGGGGCCCTAGGCGAACTCCCAAAATGGGGCATCCCATACACACAAAAAAACATGTACATAAAAAATGTCCACATTGTTCAAAGCAAAATATGCAAAATATATATCATTGTGTATACATGCTTATGAGTAAACTTGTTATTCAATGATATATATTTTGCATATTTTGCTTTGAACAATGTGAAAAAAATTTATATACATGTTTTTTTCTCTTTTGTGTATAGGGGGTCCCATTTTGGGAGTTCGTATCGGGCCCCCGGGAACTCAGGGCCAGCCCTGAGTTTATATAATGTTAATCTCCCAAATCTTCTCTCTTTCATGGGGTCTTTGGTTGTGTAGCAACTGCACTACTTCCCAAATAGAATCCTGCCAGTGACCCATTTGCAATTGTGGGGAAGGTTTGCAAGTTCAAAGTTCTGCAACCCTTTTCCAACTTTTCCTACTTAGTTGTAACTTGTACTATCCACCACCTACATGGGGATTTTGGTTGCAGTGACATGCATGCAACTTGCAATAATAATTGCAACAGTAGAGAAGCCAAACACCCACTATTAACATGCAAAACTAATATGAATCAAGAGCAGGGAGATTAGAAAAGACTGAAAAAATATCGCGAATGCTTTAGAATGGAACCTGCAATGAAAACTATTGCTTGAGCATCCTTAGCTTGTTTGATCCATTGTTGAAGTGAAAGTTTAAGGGGTAGCTCATCAACAATATCAAAACCAGTAAACCAACTGTGTTTATTTAGAGCTTCTGAAAGTTCAGTCATCACCAAGTTGCGTAATTTTATACCTGAGATCGATTTGAGATAGTGCAACGTCTAGAGCTAGGGTTTCCAAAGGGAAACGTCGAGATCAATTCCAGCAGTGGTGAAGGGCATGCAATGGATTCGGAGCAAGGGTTTGGTGGATTTCGAGAGGTGATTAGTCGGGAGATTAAAGAGTGAGGAGAATTGTCCGGGGCTTAGAGATCGAGAGAGTCGATGAGGTGGGGTGTTTCAATTTGAGGATTTATTGGAGCTAGAGTTTTGAGAAAGCGACCAGGAGAGGGACGAGGATGAGATCGTGAGGAGGATGAGAGCGGGAGGAGATTTGGGGATGAGCTTTGGTTGGGGATTTTTGGGAGGTAGGGTTTTGAGAAGGCGTTGAAGGAGAGTGTGAGGAGGATGAGAGCGTGAGGAGAGGAGATTTGGGGATGAGGGGGGGTATGAAATGACACAGTTACCCCCCCCCACCCCCCCCCCCCCCCCCCCCCCCCCCCCCCCCCCCACCCACCCACCCACAAAGTCAGATGAGCGGGAGGTGCTAATAGCCGTTCGATGGCGATCATGATCAAGTGACAGATCGAACAGCTAACGAGTAGTGCACACGGCTGTGTGCACTGGCCAGTGCACAACAGAACACAACTCTCATTCATTTAACTGGCAAGGAAAATGTGCAATATTTTAGTAGTACGAAAATTTGAGGAGCACCAAATTGAGATAGGTTAAAACACAGTTCCAAGATATTCTCGTTCATGTCTTTCTCATCGATTTGAGCATATATAGAGAAAATAATATAAGTTGTACTGTTTTGGGTGCTATAGGAAACAAACATAGTTACCGCATTTAGTCAGACTTTACCAATAATCGAATAACTGTGAAAAAAATGGCACTCTTAGACATGTCAACTACCACATGTATTATACAGGTCTTATTCCATATTTGCCAGCACACACGAAGATACAAACAAGCATATGAATTGAGCCTGTCTTATAACATAATTACTGTTCTAGTCGACACAACATAACTTTGATAAATGAACAGCCCTGCCCAAAACATCAGAATTATGTACCAAAACTTCTGTTCTCCTCGAGAATAGAAGAACCCGATGAAGTGAACAAATGAATGTGTTGAAAGAGTAACAATGGCTTATCCTTCAGTTTTCCTTATGAGAAATGAACTTGAATAATCCAGTACCTGATGTAAATTTATGCCAAAAGCAAAGTTGTTAACTATACTGCAACTAGGAAGGATCAATAATGCTTATAGTTTGTCACACAAAGTCATTGTTCAAACACAAATAGTCATTATTACAACAAAAAACAGATGGCATCTACTTTACGGGAACAGTGCACAGAAAAACATTCAGCAGTGTTTCCCGATCTGGTGATAATCTAGCAGCTTATACGGGCAACCAAAAAAAATCTATTTTATGAACATTACATCCTGACGGTATTGGCACTGAACAAATTCAAGGAGGAAATCTGCAATATGAGTTTCATCCTCTCGGAACAGAAGGGAGTATTCAGTGAAAACGATTGTACTTCAATCACTTTCTTCCTCAGCATCTGCACAGTTGGTGTACAAAAGAACAATCAGCAACTGCTTTATGTATAGGATATTTTTTTCTTAAATATGCTTCAAAATCACGATTATACCTATTATTTATAATTTTATCAAAATATCTACAGTAAAATTGTCATCTTGGTTCCACTGCATTTTTGGTTCATACAGATACCTGAAGGAATCCTAGCCAATACATATTTCCCCTTTTCTATAAACTAAACTTGTGAAATAAATGAGATGATGTCTTCTGAGATCAATTGTTTAGAATATTGTTTGTTATGCACGAAGGGAAGAATATTATTTAGAGAGAAAAAAGGAAAGGATGGGGCGAAGAAATGAATATACCATGTTCAGATCCTTGGCTCGAGTCTTCACCATTATTATTGTCCTCATCACTATCTTCCTCATTTTCTTCATCATCTTCGTCTTCTTCACCTTCTCCACTTTCATCACTCTCAGCTTCTATTTTTGGCATTGGAGGAGGTATGAAACTGGTGGTTCTTCGGCGAGAACTTGAAACAATGTTACTCATGTCAATACCCTCAAGTTCCTTAGCTTGTTGTTTCATTTTTTTGACAGCTTTTATCTCTAAGCGTGACAAAATGAGCCAAAATATTTCAATTAGTTTGAAGCCCAAGAGTAAGATAAAAATATTAAGCTCGAGTTGGATTGATGAACCCAAATCAATCAGTCTCTAGTTATTTAAGGGACATATACATATATGTATACATAAACGTAGCTTCCTACAACTATCAATTGAGATGAATGTATGCATTCAAGAATCATGTAAGATATAAACTAGAAAACATAGAATGGCGAAATCTCATGCCACATGGGGTCACAAAACCACATGGCATTGTTAGCATAATATGTGACATTCCCAACCAATAAAATGACTGCAGAAATCAACAGGCACCAGAAGATAAGAAATAACAATTAATGGAAACTAATCACCAAGTAAAAGAGTCAGTTTGGTAGTCGTTTCGAGCAAATAACTTCATGAATAATAATATAACTACATAAAGATTATTTAGTATCAAGTTAGCATAGTGTTTAAAAAAAAGGTTTAAACTCCGTTCTGAATGCTTCTTAGATAACAAAATTAGACTCCAACTATAAAAATTGAAAGGATATCATTCACTGTTAAATGTCATCCAACATAGGCATAGCAAAAGATGCTAAAATTTAAAAAGATGGTTGAACAATGATTTACAAACTACTTACTTCAGAGAAGTAAACCTTTAACTTGGGAAACTACACCAAATCAAGATTTAAAATTTGAAGTTTTATGTGATTCCTCCTATAAAGATCTGCAAAGAAGCCCAAGGATAATATATTCTTAAATCTATAATTTGTCAAGACTAGATGGATAAAGAAGGTTGACATTAGATCAACAGCGGGCCACATAACATTGTAAAATCTGATGGACTTGAGTTCCTCCATAGCTTTAGATAATACTGATCCATCATGAGAACTAACGTACAAATTTAAAACTAAAGAAAAATATAAAAGAAAAAAAAGAAGAAGAAAACATCATAGGTCCACATATATAAAAGAAATAGTGACTGCTTAGTAACAATGTTAACCTTTCTCAGAAGGATTAGCTGATAACCCTTCCTTTTCGAGAATTGCCTCCAACTCTTTTATCAAGTGTGCTTCACGTTTGCTCTCAGGAGCCTGTTTGACCTTCTTATAAACTGATGGAGGGATACTGGTTCAAGAAAATATTAAAAAATATTATTTAATCCGAGCTCCATTAACAAACTATGGAATTAGTTCAAAAGAAAGATATTAACCTCATTCCACATGATTTGATTGTTGACTTCAGCTGCTCTACTCGCTTTCCATAAGTCTGCACTGGCTTTTCGCTTTTCGTCTGTATTAAATAATAAAAATAACATAATCAGTTACTTATCTAACAACTAGTCCTCCCAGAAATAAGTTTAATACAAAATCAACCTTGACTTCCTCTTCATCCGATGATTGAGACTCATCACCATCAGATGCCTTTTCAACATTGCTTCCATCACTCTTCTCTGAATTTACTTCCGCTGGTTTTTTCTTTCCAGCAGCTGATGCCTTACTCTTTTCTGTTGATAATTTCTGTTTCTTTGATTTAACACCTGCTTTAACTTTGGCAGGCTGCCTTTTGGGTTTATCGATTTCCTCGCTGTCTTCCTCATTCTCACTAGAAACATCATCGGAGTCTGCATCTGAGTCTGAGTCCATTCTTGCTCTTTTAGCGCCTTTACCTGTTTTTTGAGGGGCTCCTCTGTTGGGTGTTCCCTTAACTTTGGCAGGCTGCTTTTTGGGTTTTTCAATCTCTTCGTCATTTTCACTTGAAACACCATCAGAGTCTGCATCTGAGTCTGAATCCATTCTTGCTTTTTTAGCACCTCTTCCTGTTTTCTGGGGAGCTCTTCTATTGGGTGTTTCCTTACGATCCTTCTTAGCCCCATTTCTAGCTTGTACAGTTTCCGATGATTGCAAAACCTTTAACATAAGAAAATTGTATAAGGTGAGAAACTGTATCAACTTTGCCCTAGTCATTATAACATGTCATAGTTTACCACAGATAATCAAACAAATAATATGGTAGTGCTTACCGCGTCCAGTTCACTACTGATGAACTTTTTATAAGGATCCAGACTGTTCTTTTCGATTTCAAGATCTTCTTCCAACAGACGGCGAACTTTTACCAATGTAATCCTGATTTTCATAATGGGTAAACAAACTCATATAGAACATTTACGAGTTTTTCAACATTATTTACAATATATCATACTACTAATAATTACCAAGATGGGCTGTTATTTAAGTGAATCTAATATTAGAAGTAGAATACGTACTCAAGATTAGATCTAAAATAGGAAGCTCTTTTTTTGATAGCCTTCTTGATCAAGTCCTCACTGATTTTGCTGTCTTGTTCAGAGTCATTATCACTTTTTACAGTTTTATGAGCATCCAGTTCATCTCCCTCCAGAACAGGAGAGCCATCTAACTTTTTATTGAGATCAGAACTGCTTTTTTTTAGATCACCAGATCGTCCAGATACTTCTTCTTTTGATGGCAGAAGAGATTCTTCAGCATTCTCCCCCTCAGTCTTGGATGCATTCTTATTGTCAGCATCATAAAAATACTGGTCCACAAACGATAAGAATAATCAAATTCTTAATCAAATTCAGGGCACTAAAATTAGCAAAAGACATACATAGCATAAAACAAAGGACAACACTGACCAAACCATAACATCCTATAAAAGCAAATAACACCCAAAACCACTGCTTCAACCACCTAACCCTACCCAGCAATATATGCTGACACTGATCAAAACACACCCAGCTAAGTTCAAGGAAAACACCAGCCTCTCCCAGTCCTAAGAAACCTCTCTCCTTGAATGCCATAGCCTCTTTGCCAAAAAATAGATTTTAACCCAAGATGCCATAAGATGTATACAACAACAGTAACAAAGCACTTTTACCCTAAAATCATCTGGATTCCATTTACTGATCACTGATCACTAATTAAGCGGGACTTACTTGACCCCATCGACCGATATGATGCTGTTTTCCATTTAAACGCATCAAAACAGAGACAGAGAGATCAATACAAACAAGAGCAAAATGAATGTCACTGTCTGCTTATGAATGTCACTGTCTGCTTAGAGCATCTATAGTCGTTTGCCAAATATCGATAAAATGGATATTTGGCTGAGAAACGTGCTGCACTCGTTTGCCAAATATCCATTTTATCGATAATTCGCTACAGTCGTGTGCCATAAATGAGAATCGTTTTGAGAATTATCCATATTTGAGCAACGGCACTTCGAGTGCCGTCCCACCCAAAAAATAAATTTTTTTCCATCGGACGGCACTTGAAGTGCCGTCCTTTGATTTTTTTTTATTTTTTTTTCAATTAAAATACCCCCCCAAATCCCATCGGACGGCACATGAAGTGCCGTCCTTTGAAGAAGAAAAAAATTTCCAGCCCAAATTCCTCGGACAGCACTTCATGTGCCGTCCGGAGGTTTTTGTAATTTTCAAATTTTTTTTGCAATTTTTGAAAATGTTTTTGCAATTTTTAAATTTTTTTTGCAATTTCTAAAATGTTTTTGTAATTTTTTGTAATTTTTTTGTAATTTCTGAAATGTTTTTGTAATTTTTTATTTACGAAATTTTCCAATTATGTCGGACGGCACATGAAGTGCCGTCCGGGGTTTTTTGTAATTTTTTATTTGTTTTTGCAATTTCTAAAATGTGTTTGTAAATTCTGAAATGTTTTTGTAATTTTTGGTAATTTTTTCGTAATTTCTGAAATGTTTTTGTAATTTTTTATTTGCATTCCGAGGACGAATTTTTTCATATGTGTCGGACGAAACTTCGAGTGCCGTCCCTCCTTTCCGCGTTAATTTTTTTTGTTTTTTATTCCTCCGACGGCACTTCATGTGCCGTCGCTTCAAAAATAGCTTCCAACGACTGCAGCAAAACGTCGATTCCTATTTCTATTTATCCATATATGCATATTTTTCACTTCAACGACTACAGATGCTCTTATATATGTCTTGTTGATACCCTTTGAAAAAGAAATTTCGACTGAATTCTTGAAAACATTTTGGGTTAACATTGTACAGGTAACATATGACAATTTGAGTTTATTTCATTTAATAAAACTAATTAACTATTTTACAAAAATTCAACATGCATCTGGTTGATGTATTTTGTGCATGTCCTGTAAATTTGTAAGACACTGATGAATATCTGGCGATTATAAATAGACTGTTAACAACGTTATTTTAGTAGTTTATGAGGCCAAGTAAAGATCAACGAAATATAATCTTGTCCACAGATGCACAATCAGTTGCATACACCCACGTGCGCGTATCAATAAGAAGGAACTATTCAAATAGTGCTTTAATGAAATAATTTTAAAAGAAAATCATTAGCAGAATCAGGAAATAATATGAAAGCTACAGAAGCAGGGGAGATCCCATAGATTATCAAAACATAATTAGGTGAATTCCATATTGAATTAGAGAAGAGTGAACAAAACATAAAAATACAATTTAAATATACGACAACATATTGTACAAGGCAAATGACATGTATATTTGTGGTTGATGGAATAATTGCCAAATACCTTCTGCAAACATTGCTTCACAAACTTCTTGTAAGCATCCAATGATAATCTCTCCATTCCTAGGTCCTTTTCTAGTGCCCTTCGAACACCCTCAAGAGTCAAGTTACTGGATATAAATAAATAAATAATGTGAGTAGCTTCCTATATCTAACATCTTCCAATCACCAGCGAAGTGATGCACCCACAGATATAACAATGCAACAGGAATTTTACAAGTAAGTTAGTTTCGAAGTAGCCAGTGATATGTTCATGAATAGTTTCAATGGTGCTAAGAATTGCTCATGGATGATTACAAGACATTAATCAAAATATAAGAGCATACTACAATGCAGAAGATAAATTAAAATAACTCACATGTGATCCTTTTCCCTCCCTTCTCTTTGCTTATTTTACCAGCGAATTAGCAATTATTAGTTTTAAAACATAAGTGATTCCCATCAGCAGACGACTGAATATACTCCCGCTCTAAAATCATCCTAATTCTAGTATTCTCTGTAGCTGTTGGAGTTGTAATAGATAGGATTTGAGCTTTGATTAGGGATATGATTCTTTTACCATATCTCTTTATATCTGTCAAAGCAGGACTTCCGATCTTGGCTTACAGTTAAAATCAGATCAGGTGTATGAGTATAAAGTGAAACAGAATATTTAAAATTTTCCTCATATGCAGAGCTGGTATTACTACCTATCACGCCATTTAACAAATGACTGTAAAATGCTAGTCATCAAGTACTTCACTGAAGACATTTAGTTGTAAGAAGATAGTATGAAACTTTCAAAATTAGAAGGAATTCTAATTAGTGGTAAGACATAAAATATACTTGATAAATACGGCACGTCTGCACCTACAAGGTACTTTTGGTAATTCATCAGCATTTAATACCCCAATTTCATAAGTATTTCTTCGGAGCATTTGAAGCTTTGGGTGAGTATCAGTGAAAAGTAAGTAGATATTTAAGAGTACGTCTATAGAACTTTTCTTTTTTGTATACAAAATGTATCTGATACATATCCAAAGCATCAAGAAGTAAGTGACTGAACGATGGAGTTAATGTATCATTGAACCAAGGACGCACTGGAAATTCTAGCCTCTCTAAATGTAAAACTTGATTTGATATTTTTACCTCAACATTATATCATGGTCCGAAAATATTGGCAGTTACAGAAATGAACCACTATATTGGATAGGGATTTAGACTATCTATACAATCCACATATGCCTGACTACCGATAAATGACACATTGATACCCGATACATACATGCACATGCCTGACAAATGATACATACTATCCACATGCCGGACCACCGATAAATGACACGTTGATATCCGATACATATACATACATACATTCATATATATCTTTTTATTATCACCTACCTATTTTGTGGACGTTACCCTCGGAGTTAATTATATATACTTTTGATACTGAACAATGGTTGAAAACTCCGTCCAGGTCCCATATCAGCCTTCTAATTGTGGTGTCGATTGCAGCATTCTCAGAATATCGGGCTTATCGACTCAGTGCATCATGGTATCGGCTTCCTTAAGTGATTAAAAATCGATTGAAAATTCTAAAAAATAATTAGATATTTAAATCTTAAAACAGACATTCAATGTATAGTTTGATTTCATTTTTATTTTCTTGTACAAAAAAAAATCCTTTAAAGAAATGTATCATTTTTTAGAGTATACCAGGAAATTATGATTTATGAATCATAAATCTTTGCCATAAAAATATTTTTTAAAAATTAACGCTATAAGGAATATACCATAAATATACTTAATCCTTGATAACAGTTATGTATTGCGCTCACTTGATCATGTTGTCTCCTTATTCACATTAAACCTACTCAGTGGCGATAGCACCAGTAAATAGGTTTTATGGCTTTGGTTTTAATTCCTTAGTGCCTTCTCTTTTTCTTTTTCTTTTTCTTTTTCTTTTTCTTTGCATGTAAACCTAAATATCTTCTCGAGTAGGCCAAAGACCGAGACTAAATTTGGAGAATCTTCTCAGCTTGGCCGATACTTGATACAATGTAATGAACTACATGTTCTAGATTATTCTTAATATCCCTTGTTTTATGCTAAGGTTGTCCAAAAATTGTTGCATCATTGTTTATATCATATTATATTATTGCAATGACATATCCGACATTGACATATCCGACGTCTCAATGAAGTACATTTTTTTTTGGAATCCAATTATAATTTAATCGAATTTGAACCCAAATTTTGGATGAGTTCAGTAATAGGACCTATACCATAAAAAACACATCCAAATCCACGAATTTGGGCCTAATCTTTCACAAAGAGAGCTAACCATGCTGATAGATCGCTACGTCCACATCAGGTATTCCATGGCAGATCTACATACATCATCCTAAACTATTAAATTCTAATCTAAGGATCAAGCCTTCAAATTTATTTTTAACTATCAAACTCTTTTTTAGACCGGAAACCAGGAATATTTATCTTCATTCAGGTAAGGTCGGTTTGGGTTAAATTAAGGTTGACCTTTATGAGTAAGGAAAAGCGACAACCTTACCTACACCATAAATGGTTACAACTGGATTTGCATATTTCTAGTTCCTATAAAATTATTTAATTTATTGAATGCAAGTTTATTTGGAATTGTTCAAGTTTCTTGCCGCTGAATGTGTAGCGTATTAGTACACTCTCTTATTCTCAATTATTAAACTTTGATGTGTGCTATGTGCATTTTAGTTTTCCCTATTTATATATTTGATTATACTGATAAAACATAATAGTTATATATTCAAATATATTCCTTGTCTTCCTAGAATGTTAATATATCTACATATACTATATAAAGGTATCATATTTTGCCCAATCTTGTCTTCTTTCATGCGAATCACAAAGCACAAGGAATTTTTTTTTAATATACATAAAACCACAAAAATATCCTAGATTTAGCCCGAGCATGGTCAGTTGAGCTGCAACTTCTTAAGCTAGAGGTGCCCAGTTCAAATCTTGGCTCAAGAACTGTATTCTTCCCATTAAGGAAAAATCCTAATTAGTTAAGTTTTTATTTTTCGCATTAAAAAGGAAAACTTTCCGATAAAATTAACATAGGGAGCCCCTTCTCTCTCATGGTGAGCCCTTGCTATTAAAAATAAATAATAAATAATAAATAATAAAAATAAAAAAAAATCGTTTATGTATCTCTTTATTATTCCCCTCAAAGAAAAATGTTGATTGGCTATTTTTTTATTTGCCCCTTAAAAAATGTTTCTTCTTGGAAAATTAACAACCTGAGCAATTTCTATTCTGGGGACCAGTGCAAAGAAAATCATAAAGTTAAACTGACTTACTTACCTCTCTGCAAAATTTTGGTTTAATATCACTCCCTTTGGCCATTCTTTCATATTTATTTTTCCTAACAATTAGGCAATGGGTTATGGGTGCACATTTTAAACTCCTTACATATAAAATTTATCTGAAAACCCCAACACATGCACTGTATGTTCATAAATTTCCAAATATCTAACATTATTAATTACATAAAATTTGTACTTGGTAGATTATTCATAAATTTAACTATCTGTTCTTCTTAGCAGTACTATGTGTTGTACTAGTAAATGTGTATTGACATCTTTAGCATTGAAGTTATCATGCATTGTTGTTACAAAATGGAGGCTCGAAGAATATCATTGTGAACAAAATTACTTTGAATTAAACATGTTTGTCATTTTAATTTATGTAGTATGTGAAGTTACCTGTCCATTGTATTTTCTTTTTCCTATTAAAATTCCAACCCACATGATAAAATTCATGTAATACATTACAAAAGGAAACTGTTGTTTTGACATTTAAATTTGATTCTGTTTCCTTCACTTGTTTGCAATTCTTTGCAAAAACAAAAGCAATGCAATCTGGAAACTGGAACATAAAATAGTTCACTCTTTTATTCATTATTTTACGATTCTTCAACTATTTTCATATCCTATAGATGTACAATTGTATTTTATCTCTAAATTCGTTGACAAGGACTAACACAGTTAAATATTGTTATAATAATCTAATAAAAAAATTATTAATTGTTCTTGTGTTTTTTTTATCCACACGTCACAGGGTATTATGCTAGTTATATGTTAGTTTCTATAATTGTTGTATTGAAATGTATGAATTCTCGTCATATTCTGTACATACATCACGGCAACAATGATAATGAACTGGGTAATGCTAATTGTACAACACTTTACTAGACCACTTCCGTACAGAAGAGAGAAAATCTGAAGCCAAGAAACAATTAACAGATACATGCTTTACATGGATTCCATATTATTGTCTTGAAGGACAAAAGTGGAGTACACTAAGCATTAATCTAATGAACTAGTTATCGACCTAATACAAAAAAAAATTCTACACTCAAAGATGGCCCAGTGGCCCATGGTACAATTGGAAAAATGTTACATGTTTCTAGTAAATGGTTAATCATGGTATCAAAACTCAGCCCATACGAGATGCACTGCCCAAGTCATATTGGAAATTTACCTCCGGATAAATGGCAGCCGATACCCAATACCAATACCTGATAACGATATTGATTTTTGACACCACTGAGAAAGGACAATTAACCTACACAGTACAAGTTTCTAAGTGATAAAAACATTGAAGAAAAGGAGTCTATCCAAAACCCTTTAGCTCCAGTAAGCTGTTACGGAAGTCACTAGGGAAACCTACAACTGATGCGTATGCATTATGAAGCTTATGCAGAGCAAACCTTATATAAATACTCACAAAATAAGTTGGCATATCCTGTTAGAGAAAAGGACCTTCATTCCTAAGCACAAATAACAATAAAAAAGTTATAGCCCATTGACAAATCCTCCCCTTCCGAAGAATGAAGTGAGATACTACTGTATGTGCTAGCCCTTTTTTTTTGTATATCCTCTTTAATCATTTCACATTGCACCAACTCCTACAACAAAAGCTATGCACCAGATTGGCTCTTTGATTATTTGATATTAGTTCAGGCCCCAATCTCCTAATCAACCTAAAGGAGAAGGGGATTAATTCAAAATTACAAACAAAATTACCGTAAAGATTCACAAACATTACTGGAAAAATACTTTAAAATGTTTCCTATATCCAAACATTACGAACTGAACTCTAGTTGTCCAATGTTCATGTATAGCTAAAATACACTTTTTTTGTTGAAGAAAAGGTGGATCTACGATATACATTGACAAGTCTGATTTAATATCACTATGATGTTGCCTGACAATTTCTAACAATTTTCTTATCAGGAAGGTATGTTGACATGTGAAAGAGAGCGGATGAAGCCCGTCTCCAGAATCAACATGTCTTAGGTGGTCTCAAGGTTTTTTGGAAACAGGAAAAAATGCCAACCCTATCATTAAGATTTTATTTTAATAATGACAATAATAGGAAAAGTGAAGAAAATACAGTGCATTAAGGAAAAATTATCTATATAATAAAACACAAAGAAAGCTATCAAGTGGCTCTCATTCAATATAGGTGAAATCAATGGTCCAGATCTAACCTCACAAAACATATTTTCCCGCCCAAAAGTTCCCCCCCAAAACTCAAATTTAAATCCCCCCAAAACAACTCTTTTATTTATTTATTTATTTATTTTTCTCTCTGTTTCTTTCTCTCTCTCTCTCTCTCTCTCTCTCTCTCTCTCTCTCTCTCTCTCTCATTCTCTCTCCATTTACTCATAAATTTATATTTTCAGATTTCAGGTTTATAAATTTTCAAATTTTTTATGCATTTTTTTATTACTCATGTTACATTGAAAATAGCAAATATCTCATCAACAATTAAATTTCATCATTTTCCACACTCAAAGTTCTAAGTTGAATTTTACACCCCAATTTATAATTATTTTTCAACATATACTAATGGAAACATGAACTTTTATTTACAACTAATTATTGTTTTACTATTCAAACTTGAGCTACATAATTGTTGTTTTACTGTTTACAAGACATTCATATGTTGTATCGTTCCGAAGACGTGCCGTAGGCACGCCCACGGGCAAATCGAGTAGGAAAAAAAGGGAAGTGGTTAATGGAGACTAAAATGATAATTATAGACACAATGTATACAACAAGTAGCAACTAAAACAAAGCATATAGATTTTAAAAGTGTCAAACATCATCACGAATTCGCATTTCCTCAGTGAAAAGATGAATTCAATGTCGCCTGAACTTTAAACATAAATAGAAAAAACATGTATAATTCATAATGCATATGCAAATAATTTCTCTTCTTACTATTTCTCATCATTTTCAACAATCTTGAGATATTTATTTATTTTTTGTGAGATTAAATTAAGCAGAGAGTTGACCGTGGTTGGGATCACCGTTCTTCGGGATCTCACCGCCATTGTCGTCGCCGGCAGGCACAGCCGACCACCGCTACCCACCGCCACCCGCTAGGGCCGTAACCACGTGCGCTGGATCTCTCCACTTCTTTCCGTCGTCACTCCAATCTCTCTCTCTCTCGATATGAGATGTTCTGTTTTGGTTTTGTTTGTCAAAACCCGACCCACAAACCCGAAAAAATCTGACCCGCAACTCACCCCCTTCCCCTCACGTTTCTAGTTTGGTTTGTGGATCCGTTCCCGAACCCACTCGAACCCAAAACCCAATACCCTCCACATGTTGTTGTTGTTGGCTTTGATGTTAGGGATTGGATTTGGTGTGGGGTTAGAAATGGCATTTGGTGTTTTACATTTTGGATTTGGTGTTTGTTGTTTGGGTGTTTGTTGTTTGGCTTGAGTGTGGTTTTGTTGATTAGATCGAACCAAGAAGTCGAGCCCGACCCGATAAGTTTGGGTTGCTTGCTGGATCCGGTCCGTGTGCTTGTGTAACCCGCAGACCCGCATGCAACTAACGTCTTCATCATCATCAAGATTCGGTCAATTCTAAACTTTAAGATTCGTGCTTATTCTTTTAGTTTTATTTTCTGTTTTAACTATTTATTGCACAGTTTTACAGAAAAACCCCTCATTTTACTGAAATTAAGTAGTAATAGTTCAGAATAAACCCTCTATTTTCTGGAATTTATTGTTTATTCCTTTGTGATGGAAGAATATAATCGTCCGTACGATGTTCCTAAACTAAAGGTATTTAACAGTTCTGAATTTAACAGTTGGAAAATGAAAGCACAATATGGGATGAAGTTTATGAAAATATCTGATATTTGACCAATAACTTGTAATGATTGCGTTGAGAGATATGAATGTGGATGCAGTTGTTGGAGTTAGTGTGGCAGTGGGGATGTTGCTTTGATGAATCCAAATATGAAAATAAGTTGTCTCTCCAATTTATATTATAGTCGGTGCTTAATTGTTTGTTTGAGTTTTGTTGTTAAGTGCTAAAGTTTAAGAAATTATTTTGAGACAGATTTATTGTGAAATAAATAATTACATATTGACTATCTTCTGTGATGATTGTAGGAACCATGAACGGTTGTTTAAAACATTTTTTGTTGGAGACTGTGGAATCCTCTTGACTCTAGCAGAGCAACTGAAGGTTAAATAAGTCTACACATGGCAAACTTCTACATCGAATTTGGAAAATACTTTTAACGTGAACGTCGGTATGATCTACTCTAATCCCTATTAGTATTTTCATGTGTTGAATTGGTTATCACAACTTCGATTAAATGATCTGTGTTAATTTGTGGAAGTGATCACATGTTTGAGAAATTTGATCATAATTAATCTCGTGTTCTAACTACCATGTTTGGGGTTCTCAAGTGTGTCGTAGCATACTGTGTGTATAAATATCGTGGTTAACCCTCTATTTGTTGTTAATGTAAAATCGTATATTTGCTTCTCTATTAAAACTTGATATATAAGTTCTGTGAAAAATATCTGTAACTTAGGTAGGAGCATCCCGTAATGAAGGATGTGACTCCATTAGTTACGTTTTGTTCTTTCTCGTTCATTGTACAATCTGTGCAAAATTAAATTATAACATATTAGTCATTATCTCGTTTGGTGTTTTGAAGATGTTGATGAACAAATAAAGGAAAGAACTCCACCCAAAGTGTTTAAGCACTTGGACATTGTTGGAACCACAGGAGAAAGCAAACGGTTCTGTGAAATGTGGTAGAGTAATTTTGTATTAACTCCTATTATTATTATTTGGGATAATTTAGCAAATGTACCCATTCAAAATATAGAAACTAGCATATACCCCTACTATTTTAAAAAACTAAGAAATACCCCCAATTTGGACGGAACCATTAAATCCCCGTTAAGTGAACTCACGTGCATCACCGTGATATATAAAATGACCTAAATACCCACGATAAAATGTATTTTAACAAATACCCCCATTCAGAATGTAGAAACTAGTATATAATACCCCCGCTATTTAAAATAAGGGATATTTGGGATATTTTAGCAAATGCCCCTATTCAAATGCGGAAACTAGCACATACCCCCACTATTTTAAAAAAAATTCTAAAAATTATTGTCAGTTTGGAGGGAACAGTTATAGGGTTTTGAATACTATATAATACATGTTTGTGGTTTTGACAAAAAAAACATCAGTGCTTTGTTTCCACATCTCAACTTAGGTGTTGTTGAAGATGATGCACAACCTAGTGTAATGACAGTAGGTAATACCATATTAACAAAGTTCGTGAATAATTCGTTAAATTCGCAAATTATTCACGAAGAAATAATTTGTAGAACAGATTCGCGAATTATATACAGGTTTGCATTTAATTCCCGCAGTTCGCGAATTATTCACGAAAATCACGAATTAAATGATGTTTCGCGAATAATTCGCAAATTTAGCAAATTATACAAGAAATATTTATGTATTTATATATAATTTTACTTAGGTGATGAGTACTAACTACTTAGATGCATTAAACTTTGAATTTCTTTCTTCCCGAACTTTTGCCGAATTTGTTTCCCGACATTGCTGGATATTTGTTGATTTCCGAATATTAAATCTTGTCAAATTATTCATAAACGGCGAATTTGTGACTATGGGTAATACACAAACTATTGTTGAACCTATAGTGAATGAAGATGACGGAAATGATGATGAACATTCTAGAGTGGAACAGAAGACCACACAATCTATCGTAATAGATGATGGTACACAAGCTAGTGATGATGCACAACAATCCGTTGTAATAGATGATTGTTTTTATATTTTTGGGGTCAGAATCTGATGTAGAACCTCTTTCCACTATATTGTTATCATCAGTGCAGAAAAAAATTTGTACAGGAAGAAAGTTGTTCAGACTAACATATAACACTCACATTTTTCACAACAACTAACACTGAAATAATGGGGGTATATGCTAGTATCCGCATTTTGAATGGGAGCATTTGCTAAAATATCCCAAATATCTTTTTTTTAAATAGTGGGTGTATATGCTAGTTTCCACATTCTGACTTGGGGCATTTACTAAAATACATTTTATCGTGGGTATCTAGATCATTTTACATATCACATGTGACGCACGTGAGTTCACTTAACAGAAATTTTAGCGGTTCCGTCGAAAGTGGGGATATTTCTTTGTTTTTTTAAAATAGTGGGGGTATATATTAGTTTACACATTTTGAATGAGGGCATTCGCTAAATTATCCCTTATTATTTTATAATGTGTTTATATAGTCAATGGCATGTGTAAGTTGAGTTAAACAAACGAAGTAATTGATAATGGTAGTTCTAATTTGTGTAGTCCTTGAACATGGCATAATAGGTTAGGACATGTGAACTATATATTAAACTGTTTACTCTCGTTAAAACTCATAACTTTGCTAAATGACACTTCATTAAAATATGACAAAATGTGAAATTTGTGCTCAGATTATGATAACTAGAAAACCATTTAGTATGGTCTCTAAGAGTATACAACTTCTTGAGTCAATACATTCTGATATTTGTGATCTTAGTAGCTTTGTGACTAAATGAGACTGGAGTAGGTCAAAAGTATTTAATCATTTTCATAGCTTATTATTGTGATTTGTCATATACATGAGGGAAGAAGCACTTGTTATTTAAAGAATTTAAAAAATCTAGCTAATGCTAAAGATCAAAAGGGTTTAGATTTGACAGAGGTGGTGAATATATATTTTAATAATTTTAAAGAAGTTTGCATTTGGCATAATATCCAATGCACTCTATTTACCATAGTCAAAACGGTATTGATAAAGTTAAAATCAAATACTTAATGTGTAACACCCCGCAAAATTGAGTAATGACAATTTTGCCCTCGTGTGTTACGCACGTGTATTTTGTACCGTTACAAGTAATATTCGTAACATATTTTTATATAAATGCCATACGTATCTTATATCTCGATTATTTATATGTTTTCCGTTTTCTCAAAACTCATTTTAATCCTATTTTTAGCGAACTCAAACATTCATTTTAATCCTTGTGTTTTACGTACATTACACGTGTTTTCAATACACGTGTCGATTACATATATTTTCCGTTACGTGAAATATCCGTAACATTATTAAATATACATGTTATGTATTTTGACTACTTTTCGTTCTCCCAAATTAATTTTAAATATTTGGCACGTGCATTGCACGTAAATTTTTATGTGCATTTTATTTCTAAAATTTTCTAAGATGTCATGCATAATTTTCTTCTCATTTTAATTGTCACAATTGTATTATTTATTTTTATTAAAACCCATGGGCCTAAAGTCTATTTTAAAGCCCACTAGAAATTTATTTAAAAGAAATGCCCATAATTAATTCTACTCTTAAAATGAACACTTTTTAATCCTACACACTTGTTATGTAACAAATAACTAGCCTAATAATAAATAAATAAAATTAATTAAAAGAATCAGAAGTGTGTGCACGTGGGGTGCACGTGCACGTGTGTGCAACCCAAAAGACTTCGCCGGCTGTGCATGGGAAAAGGAGAGGATGGAGTGAGTTGAATGGTTAGTAGTGGGATTATTAGTGGGCAATTAAAGTAGTTAGTGGATAATTAATCACATTAATTAATCAATCTTCCCTTATAAAACAACCCTACCCTTCCTTTGGTTTCATCAGCAAAACAAAAGCAAAATCAAAAAAAAATGAAGGGGTGCATGTGTTGCTGCCAAAGCTTGTTGGCTTTGGGGGTTCTTCTCTTGGGCACGGATTTCGAGGCGCACTTGGAGGCTGCTTGGGGTTGTTTGCTAGGGATTAATTAAATCCTTCATATGGGTGGGTGTTTCTGCTTGCTTTCTAATTTGTGCATAGAATTCATGCTTAGAAAATTCATGTTAGAATTGTAGATGTAATTTGAATTATTTAACTCCTAATGTTTTTGTATGATGCATTTTGTATTGATATCTAGAAATTTAGTAGTTGAAGAATGTGGAAAAATGCATGTTAACGAAAATCTATAATGTAGAATTATGGTGTAGTTGAACTACAATTTACATTAAAATATTCTATATGATTGTCATGCAAAATTGTAATATAATGAGTAGATTTGGTAAATGAATTGCAAATGAAATTGTGTTGTGTTTTATTTGAGTAGATTATAATTTTTGGAGAATTTCCCCATCATTTTAAATAACATTAAAAAGAAAATTTTACATGTGCTAGAAGAGTAGTGTTGGTAATTTATAAAAGGCATATTTTGTATGAAATTTTTTTTAAATTGCTATTTACATTTGTTGTGAATAGAATTACTTTATTATAAATAAAATCAACATGAATTCGTTGCTGGAATTTTATAAATGTGTTATATGAACAAATAGATTTAATAAAAATGGTAGAAATCAATTTGAATGAGTAAATTAAAATATAGGAATAAACAGAGAGTAGAGTCAAAAGGTTTTAAACTCCTATTTAATCAATTTAAGCAATTGACTTCCTGGTTAGCGCGTGTGTGGCTTGGGCAGCGGTCTGACTGCTCTGTGGCCACGGGTTCGAGCCCAGGGTTGCTATGTTTTATTTTTTTTTAAATTATATAAATTCAAGTGTATTTGAGTACAAAAACAACCCAAAGAAATCTTTAACATAATCAGCGAGTTGGCTCACTGGTTGGGCAATTTTGGGTGGTTTCGGAGGTCACTGGTTCGAGCCCGGATGTGTTTTTTTAATTTTTATTTTATTTTAATATGAATTTCAAGTTTTTAAAAATTAACAAAAATCATTGAAATATTCTAGAATATTACTAGATGATTTGGAGATTATTTTATAATATTTAAGAGGCATTTTTTATCAATAAAGTTCTTGTTTATTGTATAAGATGAAACTGAATTCAAAGAAATGTACATGATTGAGATTTTTAAGAGTTGGTGTTTTATTTTAAATTTCAAATGAGCTTTGTAATTGGAAAATATACTTGAAGAATAAATAAATGTGAAAGGGGGGTTTATAAATCAAAGAGACTTTGTAGTTATTGTTGGTTGTGATTAACCAAGAAGTGTTTACTTCATAGTTGATAAATAAGAATGAATAAAAGAACTGATTAAGATCTGAATAAATGAAATTGAGAATATGAATAATAAGGGTATGTATACCCCGAAATGTTGAACATGAAAAGATGTTGATGTAGAGGCTAGGCGAGACCCTTAGTAACCGGCATTTGTGAATAATGGAAAATTGAAAAGTAACCAGTGTGGGTTGACTCCCTCTAAGAAGTAGCCAGTGTGGGCTGACTTTCTCGTGTATTGATTCAAGTTTGGTAGGGTAAGCTAGCTCTAGGTTGTGATGATTTAAAATTAAAACTTAAGGACAGACACTAGTTTGTGACATGATGAAACAAGAGTAAACGTGAGTTATGAACTCCAGAATGATCCTTGAAGAGAGACAGTCCCCAGTATTCCGGGACGATCGACGTAAGGACCACAGAATGATCCACATAACGGGAAAAATCTCCAGTATTCCGGAACAAGAGCGACGCTCATGGGGCATTTGTGCGATGAGAATTCCAGAATGACTCGCGGAAAGAGACAATCCCCAGTATTCCGGAACGATGGACGAAAGAGTCACAAAATGATCCACGAAGCGGGATTGATCTCCAGTATTCTGGGGCGACAACCAATATTCGTAGTGTCTAAATCTTGTAGTAGTCATAGTAGTAGAATGCATGGCGAGGGATTTAACCCTATAATGTGGAGTACGTAGGTGCTTGCCCTCTGACTTATGTAGAATGTGATGCATAGAATCCGAACAAGTATGCATTAGTGTCATCATAGCGTAAACATCTGCATTAGGCATTAGGTCATTGCATACATTGACATGTTTATAATAGTCACTTTCCACACTTTGTTTTACATTCAAGTGTGTTTGCTAAAGTAAGAGAATCGTTATTTACGGCATAGAGAGAATCGCTGTTTTATAACATTGCGTCGGTTGTAAGCAACTGACGTGCCCACAGTTTTCCAGTGCATGGCTTCGATTGGCAAAAGGACAAAAAGAAGAATTGATGCTAAAGATTATTTTCATGATTTAAGTTGTTGATGTTAAAGTTGTATATGTATCATGTTGTATTCTTTTTAATTTCCGTTGCGTTGATATAAAGAACTTGTTGTATAATAAAAAGTTTTAATTCCCTTGTAAAATTGTACGAATTGAAGTAAAAGATCTTGTTGTGCTACGAATTACATGTAAATAGAATTCGAGGTGTTACATCATGAAATGTTGAATTCTATGTTATTGACTGTTGTTTGACTGTGTAATTGTGGGTGATGTTGTATTGTTAATCACATTCCTAATATGTTAGGACACTCTAGTTATCTATTATGGTATAAAAACACAAATAATTTTGTTAAAGTAAAAATATAGGGTGTGATGCATTTGTTAGAGTACATAATCCTAGAAAGCCTAAAGTAGGACCTAGAACAAATAGTTTTGTATACTTAGAAAGTGCATAATGTTGTGGTGTAGACTATTTTGGATCTATCTAATATGTGATAATAGAATTTAAACCTGCAGAGTTTTTTGAGGATGTGTTCATCAAGGATAAATGTATGAAATTATCAAATCCTACAGACACGGTCAATGATTCACAGTTGGAATCAAGAACAAGTATTACTGCCACTTCAATGCCAGATGAGCCAAGAAATTTCTTTAAAAGATGATGAAATGGATTTATTATTACATAATAGTACTTTAAACTAGTTGATTTGCCGAGATGGGCTAAAACTATAGTAAGTAGGATTTTGTAGAAGAAACTTAATTCTGATTGTTCAATGGCAATTTTAATGCACCTTTAGTAGCTAAAAAATTAACTAAGTGGGGTAGAATGATTTGATGTCTACTCACATATTTGTCATATTGCTACAAAAATTATTCTTCTTGCCTTTACATCTATTAAAAACTTTGTTATTCACTAAAGATATTGTAAACAGTTTTATACTTAACTTTTTTGTAATAACCTGAAAATTTTGTATAAGGGGTTTAGTGAACAAGATTTTCAAACTGGTAGAATAATTGTATGTTTTAAAACATGTATTAAAGTTGATGCATAAATAATTTGACAAATTTCTTAAAGAGCCTAGAACTTGAGTAAAGTAATTCAGATGAATGTCTTTAACTTTGTGGTGTGTCAAAAATAATGGCTATCATTTATTTGTTTATTGTTGACATGTTTGTTGTCGGAAGTAACCTCTCTATTATAAATAATGTTAAAAATATGATATCCAAAGAATTCAACATGAATTACCTAGGTGTTGTACTGTTGTGAACACCATAATACGTATAAGTGGGAGTTTCGGTAGGCAAGAGATAACCCTTAGTCAAACTCATTAAATCAATAATGTGTTCCAAAAATGGAGATATAGTGATTGAAAATGTGTTTGGAACACCTTATGATTATGATAAAAGGTTGACACCTAATGATAGTGCAACTTTAAGACAATTAGATTATTCTAAACTTATTGAAAGTCTCACGTATACAATGATCTGCACTAGACCAAACATAGCTTTTGAGGTAGGTATGATCTGCAAGTTCACTAGTAATTCAATTAATACACATTTAAAAGAGGCTAATGAGATACCTATGAGGTACTCAAGAGTTTGCTTTGTGTCACTCTAGTCATCCTTCAGGATTGAAGGGCTGGTCTGATGCATTATGGTGCTCATAATTTAGTGAAAGTCAATCAACTAGTGGATCAATTTATGAGTCATAATCGGACCAACACCGGATGTGCCTTCTTATGCATTCCCAGCCGCATAAGGTGGGGATCACCCCTGGCTACGCTAGATGCCGCACTGTTCGCAACCCCGAGGGTTACTTGCAGAATGCATTCACATCGTATTCTATGAAATACATCGCATCGTTGCCATGAACGTTCTTTCTCCCTGGGGACCTCCGAACGAAAGGGGAGCCCCTCGGACTGTGGGGCGACTACAAACGGCTGCCTAAAAGGAAAGGAGCCCTGTGGACTGCCGATAAACTGGGACGACTCGAGCAAGACAAAGAGCTAACAACTCACTTAGAAGAACCCAAACTGTTTAAACAAATCTTAACTAGAACTCGCGAAAAGGGGACCCTCAGGTAAAGTGCCACGAGGCACCTTTTCTACAGTTCTGGAATAATCTCATACCACTCCCTATCCCGAAACGAAAACATACTTTCCTCCACCTTCTCAAATCAAGGTAGCATTGCTTTCCACAAACCCTCACATCCATTCACAAAAACAGCAAAGACCCACAAAACCTACATGCTAATCTGCCCAAATACCCAACAAAAAACTCGAACCCCAGCTACACATTCCCACCTTTCCAAAAGCAAAAAAACACAATAAATCACAAATGAGGAGCGAGAGGGAGAGAGAGGATCGTACTCAGCTTGCTCTTTGAAATCGGGGAGGAGGGAGAGCATGGACTTGGTGATGCCGGCCTCTATCTCCTCCGTCTTTGAGATTCGTGCCGATTCTTCTGCTTCCATTGCTAAACTCTTTCTTCGCTTTCTCTCTTGAACTCGAAAGTGTGAATTGGATTTTAGAAAGGACTGGATATTTTGTAATTTATTTGATGGGTTGAGGCGGTGGTGGGTTGAATTTGTAATTTTAGTATTTTACTGATTGGGCTTTATGGATAAATTCTAGAAAACAACCCTTGGATAAATGGTTTTGCAAAAAGCAATCTTTAAAAGATTCCACATCTTATCTATCTCAGTGGACACATCGTCTGCTTCTATTACACATTAAAACGTTTATACTGACATTTTTTTTTTCTTTTCCTGGATTGACTAAAATATCCTTATTTTCACATTATTTGACTGATTGTTTTATAACCCCCGAATTTCCCAATTGCAAGTAACCAAAATTACTATCTTAATGTGGGGTAAAATAGTTATAACATATTTCTTATATATTATTGGAAGAAAAAGTGGTTGCGTTGAAATCAAAACTCATGAAGAGAGTTTAAGGTAAAAAAAAATTCTTTATACAGAACGATATAAAATATATTTTTTGTTAGTCGATGTCATTTAAAAATATGATTTCAATAACTAGTTTTTTTTCCGCTTAGAAAGGTAAGTGCCTCCCCCTCCCCTACACAAAAAAAAAGATAGTATTGGATAACTTTTTTTGTAGTAATCAGTACTGGATTTTTTAAGCAATAAGTTAAAAACCTGCCCCTAAGGATAGTATGGGTAGTGCTTGAGGTGGTAGGGGTGCCTAGAGTGGTGAAGCATATATTGGCACAAATTGACAAAGATATGGTGTTTGTGAGTGAGCAGCCAGGGCTACAAGCGAACCGATTCGAGTCGAGTATCTTGAGGCTCGAGCTCGGCTCGTTTATGTTATCAAGCTCACTTTCAAGCTCAAGATAGTACTGGATAATTTTTTTTGTAGTAATCAGTACTGGATTTTTTAAACAATAAGTTAAAAACCTGCCCCTAAGGATAGTATGGGTAGTGCTTGAAGTGGTAGGGGCGCCTAGAGCGGTGAAGCATATATTGGCACAAATTGACAAAGATATGGTGTTTGTGAGTGAGCAGCCAGAGCTGCAAGCGAGCCGAGTATCTTGAGGCTCAAGCTCGGCTCGTTTATGTTATCAAAGCTCACTTTCAAGCTCGAGCTCGGCTTGATTTCGACACGAGCCGAGCTTTGACCGAGTTCGAGCTGAGCACTCGCAAGCTTTTGCCTAATAACCTGAGTACTATGAGGCTCGGGCTCGGCTCGTTTACGTTGTCGAGCTCGCTTTCGAGCTCGACACGAGCTGAGCTTTGACCGAGCTCGAGCCGAATAGCTCGCGAGTAGCTCGGTTCGTTTGCAGCCCTATGAGCAGCATTGGCCTCCTTTGTTGACTCCTAGTTTGGTGTGCACAAAACGTGCTTATAAATACTAATAAGTTTTCATTGAGATTTTCAGGAATAAATAAATCAATAAGAAATTCAAAAAGAATCAAAAAGAAGCAAAAGAATGAAAGCAATAAAGAAGGATTACAAAATCAAGCAAAAGAAGAATTTATTCCAAAAAAAAAACACATGTTGATTAAAGCCCAAGAAAGCCAGCAAGATCAATTTCTGTAATTCCATACTTGTGAGATTTTATATGTAATTGATTGATTATTGAGTATATGGTAAGAATATAAAGTGGTTTCATCTGTATCAGCATGATTGCGGTCGATTGTACCATGCTGTCGGTCGACCGCACATCATAGTTAAAATGATGAAGCAGTCGACCATTCATCTTTCGACTTTTCAATTAAAAGATGAACGGTCAATTGTCACCTTTTGCGGTCGACCGTACCTCGTGCAGATTTCTTTTTTGGAATGTATCATTTCTATTTTTTAGAGATACAATTCCTGGTCTATATATTTGGACGAACCCATTGTGTATTCTTCACCTATTGCTCTGAGAAAAATCTTCTGAACTAATCAATTCAACAATCAATCCGAGTGTGTGTGATACTTATTTGTTTTCTTCATTCAGGATCATTAACGATCTTGAGTTTTTCTTTTCTTCCACTTCGGTGAGATTGATGGAGCTTGTCTTAGAAGTCTTGTGGGTGTAATAAGTCTCTCGGCCTAAATCCAAGAATCACTGTACAAGGATTTGAGTATAGTGGAACGCTTGTGGCGAAGAATTGCTACAAGTAGGTGATGTGGACGTAGACCTGGGGGTTGAACCACGTTATATCGCTGCGTTACTTGTGCTTGTTATGTTTGCTTTTTCTATCTCTTTTCATTTACTTTGCAACTTAATTTTAATTTTTTTAAATTTCCACACAATCACCCTATTCACCCCCCCCCCCCCCCCTTAGGGTGATTTACAGTGGTATCAGAACGAGGTGCTTCCTAAAAGCTTAAAAGATTAAACAAAAGGTCCAATGGCCGAAATCCCTCCTCCCGAAAATTTGTATCCATCGGAGTCATTCATCTCCAATGGGACAAGTCTAACACGCTCACCATATTTTGATCTATGATGTTTGGAAAGTTCGTATGTCTCATTTCTTACAGATGCTTGAAGAAGAAGTATGGAATGTGAGCATAAACAAAACAGATATTCCGGTCAGCGATGGAAAGAAGGCTTTCTCAAAAGTAGAACTAGCATTAAAAACTGCAAATTCCAAAGCTATGACGGCTCTTTATGCAGGATTGAACAATGAAGAATTAATGCGATGCGGGAAAAATTGCATGACAGCATACGAAATTTGGAACAATATGCTAAAATGGCATGAGGGAACCGCTTCTGCGGTAAAAACTAAAGTAAATTTATGTTTTTATAAGTTTGATATTTTTCGTATGTTGCCAGGAGAGAACATAGATCAAATGCTTTCCCGTTTCAATATTATTGCACATGAGCTTGAGAGCTTAGGTAAGGGATTGGATGATGACCGAAAGGCCGGAAAACTCATAAGATGTCTCACGTCGGAATGAGATGTAAAAGCTGCCGCAATAAGAGAGACCCTTGAGGAAAAGGGATTCGATTACTACACCTTCCAAGAAAAACTGAAGACTTACGAGATGGAGATGACCGAAACCAAAAGATACAGGCATAATATCGGGATTGAACCAAAAAACGAAGAGAGGACCATCGCCCTAAAAGCGAAAAAATCTCAA
This sequence comes from Hemerocallis citrina, assembly GCA_017893485.1. Lineage (NCBI taxonomy): Eukaryota > Viridiplantae > Streptophyta > Magnoliopsida > Asparagales > Asphodelaceae > Hemerocallis > Hemerocallis citrina. The sequence goes on from CM030360.1 coordinate 180,594,166, forward strand.
CCATCAAAAGCAGAGTCAGATCATGAGGAGTCAAACGAAGACATCACCTTTTTGACTAAGCAATTTCGTAAGTATCTTAAACATAAAAAATATGGCAGGTATCAAGGAAAAAGAGAAAAGGACAAAGACGGCATATGCTACAAATGCAAGAATCCTAGACAAATTCGTGCAAACTATCCCGTCTTGCAGGACAGGAATAGAGACCACTACTACTCCAATCCAGGATTGAGAAAGAAGGCATTGAAGGCAACATGGCTAAACTCAGATTCAAGTGAGGATAAGCAAGATCACAACAATGTTGGTTTCATGGCTCTTGGGAACGGTGAGGTGCAATCATCATCTCAAGAAGCGGTAATCGAAGAACCCACTTACAAAGATTTAGTAGACATGTGTAATGGATTAAAAGATTATGCTAAGAAATTGAGTCGTGAATTAAGACAATATAAACAAATTCCAAATGAATCCCATGACTCTTGCATCGCTAAAAATCAAAAACTGAAAAACAAAAATTCTTTGATTATGGAAAAATTTGAGTCATATAAAACAACAAATTCAATAATCCTTAGCAACACATGATGAAAACATAAGAGAAATTCATGAGAAATCTGTTTATATTGCTAAACTCACTGATGATTTAAAAGAATGCAAAAGAAATTTTGATGCGGTAGTGAAAAGTTGTAATGAAGCTCTTGAACAAAATGGAATACTTGATGCTATACTAGACACTCTTCGTTGGAACACAAAAGTCAATGAGATGACCGGAAAAAGACTTTGTAAAAGAGTAATTGAGCTCGATAAAATTGTTAAAAAATATGAAGGACCCAGTTACCTTATTACAAAAAATTGAAGATCTTATCATGATAATCGAGGGCTTGGTTACGAAGAGACAATACACCATCAAAAATCTAAATCATCATGTCATACACACATGCACAGTCACCAACATAATCACAAATCTACTCAAAACTATGCAAGTGTGCATGACCCAAGGCATAATCGTATCACATGTCATTACTGTTGTAGACTATGGCATATTTCTTATAATTGCTCGTTAAAAAGGAATACTAATTTTGTTTGGATAAGAAAAAATATAAATGCAGGTTCAAAACAAACTTGGGTACCCAAAATTATACCTACTAATCTTGATGTAGGTATACCTCAACGTATCAAGACTAAAGATCGGTGATACCTTGATAGTGGATGCTCAAACCATATGACAGGTGACAATAGATACTTTGCATCACTATCAAGGGAAAGAGGGAAGGACATCATCTTTGGATATAACAGCACTGGTCAAACCATCGGTAAAGGTAAAATAAACTTTGGTTCCTCATACTCCATTGAGAATATTCTATTGGTAAGAGGTTTGAAACATAATTTAATTAGTGTCAGCCAATTATGTGATAAAGGTTACACCGTTACTTTTGATAAAAATATATGCACTGTACTAGATATTGGATTAAGGAGGAGTATTAATATGCTTTATTCTTTATTTTCAACATTCAAAAGCATGTTTTGTTCACACCAAAAAGGGGAGATTGTTGACTCCTAGTTTGGTGTGCACAAAACGTGCTTACAAATACTAATAAGTTTTCATTGAGATTTTTAGATTTTCAGGAATAGATAAATCAATAAGAAAATCAAAATGATTCAAAAGGAAGCAAAAGAAGGAAAACAATAAATAAGGATTACAAAATCAAGCAAAAGAAGAAATTATTCAAAAAAAGCACATGTTGATTAAAGCCCAAGAAAACCAGCAATATCAATTTTTGTAATTCCATACTTGTGAGATTTTATATGTAATTGATTGATTATTGAGTATATGGTAAGAATATAAAGTGGTTTTGTCTAATAGAATCAGCACGATTGCGGTCGACCATACCATACTGTCGGTCGACCGCACCATAGTCGACTTCCCATCATAGTTAAAATGATGAAACAGTCGATTCATCGTTCGACTTTTCGATTAAAAGATGAACGGTCGACTGTCACCTTTTGTGAGCGACCGTACCTCGTGCAGATTTCTTTTTTGGAATGTATCGTTTCTATTTTTGAGAGATACACTTCCTAGTCTATATATTTAGACGAACCCACTATGTATTCTTCACCAATTGCTTTAAGAAAAATCTTTTGAACTAATCAATTCAACAATCAATCCGAGTGTGTGTGATACTTATTTGTTTTCTTCAGTCAGGATCATTAAAGATCTTGAGTTTTTCTTTTCTTCTACTTCGGTGAGATTGACGGTGTAAATCACCCTAGGGGGTGAATAGGGTGATTGTGCGGAATTAAAAATAATTAAAGTAAAGTGCAGAGTAAATAAAAAGAGATAAGAAGAGAAAATACAGATAGCACAAGTGACGCAGCGATATAACGTGGTTCGACCCCCTGGTCTACGTCCACACCACCTACTTGTAGCAATTCTCCGCCACAAGCGTTCCACTATACTCAAACCCTTAAACAGTGATTCTCGGATTCATGCCAAGAGACCTATTACACCCACATGACTTCTAACACAAGTCCCGTCAATCTCACCGAAGTGGAAGAAAAGGAAAAAAGCTCAAGATCTTTAATGATCCTGACTAAAGAATACAAATAGTTATCACACACACTCGGATTGATTGTTGAAAGATTACTTCAGAAGATTTTTCTCAGAAGTAATAGGTAAAAAATACACAGTGCGTTCATCCAAATATATAGACTGGGAAGTGTATCGATCAAAAATAGAAACGATACAATCCAAAAATGTGAATAACGCAAAGTTCGGTCGACCGCAATTACGGTGCAGTCGACCGTTCATCTCTCTGATGTAAATTCAAGAGATGAAGGGTCGACTGCTTCTTACGTAACTGTGACAATGTAAAAATGGCCTGAGGCCCATCCAAGGCCCAATACAATTCCTATTCAGAAAAGCAAGAATACCGACCTGGTTCGGCTCCGGACCCCTTCAGGGTCGGCGCCGAACCTCGTGTTTTGCCCCCACAGTGCCGGCTTCCTCGTACTGACGAGCCTCAGTATCCCCCGGAGTCCGATCCGGAGCAGTCCCTCATGCCGTCCCCCCTCTCTGGCGGGGCGGAGGGATGACCTGGCGCAGCCTAGGCCCTCCGATTCCCCCAGAGGCACAGAGGACTCACGATGGGCCACGTCAGCTCCAAATACCGCCAAGGGTTTCGCCACGTCAGCCCTATACCACTTCTGGTATCACGGCAACCGCCCTAAACCCCCTGGGCCTTCTGCCACGTCAGGCCCATGGGCTTTCGGAACCAAACCCGGTTGGGATTTTCTATAAATACTAGACCCTCACCCACCTTTTGAAGGTAATCAATCTTTTGCCACTTAAATATACCTAGTTATTGCTACTCTCTCACAGAGACTGACTAGAGCGTCGGAGGGTCCGCCACCGGGACAAACCCCGGTGTTTCAGGACCGTCTGCAGGTACACAAGACCTCGGATCCGACCCTTCCGATCCGAGCCCAACCTTCAACGCCTTTCCGAGCTCATCGTAGGCCCCAGAAGGTCAACCGAAGGTCGGCAGACGAGCGGCAATCTCCTTCAATACAAATTGAGTTCGAACTCACACCTGGTGCTTCCACACGTGCCTCAGAAATAAACAGCATCAGTAACTGTGAAGTGCAGTCGACTGCGATGCGGTCGACCGTCATGAGGTGCGGTCGCCCGTTATCGCGTTGTTCATAACGAATTCACTTTATATTCTTACCAAAAACTAATCAATCACTAATCAATTAAATATAGATAAAATCTCACAAATATAGAATGATAGCAACTAGTCTTGATAGCTTTCTTGGACACTAATTAATCATGTGCTCTTTTTGAATATCTTCTTCTTTTGCTTGATTTTGCAATCTTTCTTTATTACTTTCCTTCTTTGAATATTTTTGAATCTCTCTTGGATCTCTTATTGATATTATTTGATCCTGAATATCTGAACACCTCAATTTAAACTTAGTAGTATTTATAGACACGTTTTGTGCACACCAAACTAAGAGTCAACAATCTCCTTCTGTTGGTATGAACAAAACATGTCTTTGAATATTGAAAGTAAAAAATTAAACAATTAGGCATATAAATACTCCCCCTAAATTTAGTACTTCCTGTAACACAGATTTTCATAAGTAAAGAGCTTTTAAGAGAGATTTGTAAATACAAATACCCCCCCCCCCCTTAATTCAGTACTCCATAGAAGATAGAAAAAAAAATTTTACTTTCAGTGTTAAAACATTCATAATATTCATAAAAATATTCTCCCCACTTTTTGGAACACACTAATAGGGGGCAAAAGAGACGTGGAGAACATACTCACCCAAAAGCAATTTGTAAATGAGAAGAACATTCATTAAGCGAAACAAAAAACATGAGATGAGTATTGAGAAATATAATAATTTTGAAAACGGAGGAAAATCTACTTACATGATACCGTTGATAGCGAAACTCTTTGATATATAGGGAGAACTCTTCATGGTATCATAGATTTGAGATTTTCCAATACAGATGTGAGGCATAAAACAGAAGAAGTGAATAATGAATATCAAGAAACCTGTAGTATAGAAAAGATAAATAGAGAGTTCGAGCAACCAAGAAAAAGAACCGGTCGACCGCACGGTCGACCACAACACCAATTAAGCATACAAGTCAAAATTTAACCCGAGAGCAAACTGGTCGACTGTATGGTGGACCGCACATCTTGTAAAGACAAAACGCAAGACATAGGGTGAGCCGATCGACCGCAAATACTGAAAGCCAACATTTTGAAAACAGAGTATCAAACAAAACGAACACTGAGAGTGTGCCCGTCGCCCGTACACCCTCACAGGCATACAGTCGCCCATCGAGTCGACCAAAACGTATTTTCAAGCTGAAATATCAATAACATTCAATTCTCCTTTCAAAAAATAAAATCATTTTTCATCTAAAGGTTTGGTAAAAATATAAGCAAGTTGTGAATCAGTGGAAACATATTCAAGAATAATATCCCCTTTTTGAAAATGGTCTTTAATAAAATGATACCGAATATCAATGTGTTTTGTGCGACTGTGTTGATCAGAATTCTTTGTCATATGAACAGTACTAGTGTTATCGCATTTAATTGGAATGTGATCAAAAAATACCTTGTAGCCCTTTAGAGTGTGTTTCATCCATAATACCTGCGCACAGTAGGATTCTGCGGCAATATATTCAGCTTCGGCAGTTGAGAGAGTTACAGAGTTTTGCTTCTTGGATGCCCATGAGAAGACAGTTTTCTAAGAAGTGACATGTGCCGCTAGTGCTTTTTCTGTCTGTTAAGCTACCAGCATAATCTGCATCAGAGAATCCTACAAGGGAAAGTTTCTATTTTTCAGGTACCAAAGTCCAGTATTTGGTGTGCCTTTGAGATATCGAATGATACGCTTAACGGCAACCAGATGCGAGTCTTTGGGACACGATTAAAAGCGTGCACATAAACAAACACTAAACATAATATCTGGGCGAGATGCAGTAATAAAAAGTAAACTACTAATCGTACCTCAATAAGTAAAAATATCAACATTGTTACCAGATTCATCTTTGGAAAGCTTCGTAGTAGTGGCCATAGGTGTTTTGTAAGCATTTGCATTTTCAAGTCTGAACTTTTTGACTAGTTCTTTTGCATATTTGGATTGATTTATAAAGATGTCATCCTTTCTTTGTTGTATTTGAAGCCCAAGAAAATAAGTTAGTTCACCCATCATACTTATTTCGATCTCATCCTGCATTTGCTTTGAGAATTCCTTGCAAATATTTTCATTAGTGGATCCAAATATAATATCATAAAAATAAATTTGAACGATTAAAATATATTTAGAAATATGTTTTATAAATAGTGTAGTGTCTACTTTTCCTTTAGAGAAGCCTATGTGAAGTACAAACGAACTCAGTCGTTCATACCAAGCACGAGGAGCTTGCTTCAAACCATACAAGGCTTTATTAAGACGAAATACATGGTTTGGGTGTGTAGGATCAGTGAATCCCGATGGTTGTGCACCATAAACTTCTTCCGAAATAAAACCATTTAAAAACGCACTTTTGACATCCATTCGAAAGAGAGTAAAATCCATATAAGCAGCAAAGGCAAGTAAATACGAATGGCTTCAAGCCATGCAACAGGTGCAAAAGTTTCATCAAAATCTACACCTTCTTGTTGGTTATAACCTTGTGCAGTAATACGGGCCTTATTTCTAGTGATTGTGCCAGATTCATCTAACTTATTCCTAAACACCCACTTCGTTCCAAGTATAGTTCTATTGTGGGGTCTAGGTACAAATCTCCATACTTGATTCCTTTCGAATTGATTAAGTTCTTCTTGCATTGCAATGATCCAGTCATTATCTTGCAAGGTCTCCTTAATATTCTTAGGTTCAAGTATAGAAACGAAGGCGGAAAAACACATAAAATTTTGAGCTTGTGTGCGAGTAGTTACCCTTTTTGACATATCACTTTGTATAAGAGTTGGTGGATGGCTAGACATGATTTTTCATGCAGGGCGTCTTTCATTTGTGGAAATTTGATATTGTACATGTTCATCTTCCATGGCATGAATTTGTTGTGCAGGCATCTCTTCTATTTGCGATTTGGATGCATCTTCATCTTCAAGAGACTTTTGATTTTGAGCATTCATATTTGGGTCTTCTTCAATGTGAACCTGTTTCTTTTCAACCCGAACACCTGTCTCATCATCATCAACAACATGCAATATTTCTATGATGTAGGGATTAGTTTCATCAAAAATAACATCAATGGATTCCTGAATTGTGTACCTTCTTTTATTAAATACACGATATGTTTTGCTACTGAGAGAATATCCTATGTAACGCCCCGAATCCCAAATACACTGAATTCGAGATGTTCTACAGGATCTTTTCACTTTCTTTAGTACAATTTTTCAGGGAAATTAAAACTTTTCATCATACATCAGAGATTACATCAAATTACATCTTTTCTTTTGCACAGCGGAAGTAAATTTTACAACAATTGAAATAAAGTACAACAACATGATACAATCTTTAAGCATCCATTCTTCTTTAATCTTTAACATGACATATACCTGCACATAAGACTGTGGGTACGTCAGTTTATTCAACCGACGATCATTATACACGGCCATCCTCTCTATGCCGAAAATAGTATAACTTAACTTTTCATATTTAGCAAACACAAACTTGTCACAATTCAAACTAAAGGGACTACCCTATTGATGTCGTGTTGTGATCGTGCACTTAGTCCTTAATGCAGTTAATTATGTTACATGACACTAATGCACACTTGTTCGGATTCTATGCATCCCATACTACATAGGTCCGAGGGCAAGCCCTTATTCGTTCTTCATCTTTATAGGGTTCAATCCCCCGTTATGTCTTAAACTACTACTGTAACTACGATAGTGTCTTAGATGTCCTATGATCTATGAGCCCATGTCCAGGCAGCCTGGAGGGGAATCCCACGCACTGTCACGACGCATCGAGCAGGCAACCTATGGACAATTCAGCCTCCGCCATGGAACAATGGCACCACCCATAGCCACTCGAACATCCCACGAGCGTCGCCACCGGGACGATAATTCCGGAGTAGCGCCCACGCCATGTCTTGACGCATCAAGCAGGCAGCCTGTGGATCGCTCTCACACCGCTATCCGATGGCCCCCATACTCATGTTTTTCTTCTACTTTCATCACGTCTCCACTATGTACTAGTCCTTAGTTTAATTAAAAAAAATCATGAACAAAATTAATCTCTAGAGTTAGCCTCTCCATCATCCGGACTTATTCATTCATTTCATCTTGACCAACCTTGGTCTAATTTCACTTTATTTCATTTCTCACTGCCGGGGAGACTTAGCTACTCTATTTCAAAATTTCATTTCACAATCTTCAACTCATAAATTTTCCATGTCAAGTTCTCAACTCACATATGTATTCCCTTTCAATTCATGATTAGACTTTGTTCACAAGTCCATATAACTCATAAAATTCATATTCATAGCCAACAATTCCTTTTTCCTTTCATCAACATGATTTCTAAATTCCATAATCATACATGAACTCATGCACTTCATAATTTCACTAATAAACATTCATACTTCATATTTTGCACAATATTCTCAAGTGAGAAATTATTACTATCATGTCACACAACAAAGTTCTTTTTGCCAATTGCTTTCTAATAAATCTATTTCAATTTATCTTTATAAACTATAATTTTCATACGTATATATCTTAGAACCATAGCTTAATTATACCATTTGTTCACAAGCTACATTATATTTTCTTCAAATAATACCCAACTCAATCTCATAAAATTCCTTGTATTTTTATGAAAATTTCCATATTTTTCTCACATTTTTTGGACATCACAAACCCCCAAAAAAATATTTTTTATAAAGTGCCAAAGGGAGGAATCGAACCCAGGCACGGCAGAGAGAGAGCCAAGAGCACCCGCCAACAGGCCGAGCAGTGCTAGCGGTATGAAAGTAGTGAATTAAGTGTATAGGGTTTGGTTGCAGGTTGTATATAGGTTTATACTCAATTGGTAAAAAAAAGTGGTGAACACCAGGTTCGAACCGCACCGCTCAGAGAAGCAAACCGCAGTCAAAGACCACCTGAGCCACTGGCTCGGGCTGTCAAGAACCCAACCAAAAGTCCATACATGCTATTTTCGTACAGTTTAAAAAATAACTCGATGTTCACATAACCATAGTTTCTTATTGCTTTGGTAAAATTTACTGAAAACTTCCAGATTAGTTTTCACTCAAACCAGTAATATAAAAATAATTTTTTGTACAAAAAAAAACGTATTTCTCCCCACAAAACAATGAATTACTCATTAAATCTACTACTTCTTTTATTTTCGACATTGAAATAATCAATTTGTCTTCTAATCCCTTTTTCTTTCACAATTCTCTTATGATAACTTACTGTTGTTAATCTTTATTCACAATTACATATATTTTTGGACTTGTCCATACCCACATCAATACAAAATTCATTTAGCGCATGAATAAGTAAAACCCAAAATACTAACTTTTGAGTAGTTCTACTTGATAGCAACCAAGTAATTTCATTGGTTCATCTATGTCAAAATATACTACTACTCATTGATTAACATAATTGCAACTCAAGCATTCAAGAAACTCTCTATTCAAATTTTAAAGTGTGCCATTTCCTTAATCAATTTCATGTTTCAACCATTCAATTAACAAGCAATTTAATGGAGATTTTCACACATCACACTAGCCATATTCCACCATCATTCAATTAAACTAATAATCATAGAAAGTACTACATATAATTTAATTTCATGGTAGAATTTCACACACAAATTAATCACATCATTTCAATCCATTCATATACTAACTTTTCAATTAAAGTGGGCTCTTATTAGTATTTTTCATGTATAGTGTTGATAATCAAAACTAGCATGGACTCCTATATTAGAAATATGAAATGTTTTACCCACCTTGAATGGAGAGAAACACAAAAAGCAACAAGTCCTTGTAGATGAAAGCACCTCCTCCTAGCCAAAAGCGCACAAGCTCCAAGCCTCCTAGCCAAATGCCGAATGCTTCTTCTAGCACCACCGAGAGCTCCCCTTGATGAATAGCCGGCCACTCCAAGCAACAAACCCACACAAACTCTCTATCTTTATATCTCACACAATCACTACAATACTATAACTTGAAAATATACTTTGCATATGAAAATTAGCCAAGAGAGGGGGGGGGGTATTTATACTAGGAAATGAGTGAGATGGAGGGCCAAGATTGCTTTGGTGGTTGTAGAATGAAGGGTTTAGATTAAGGTAGGAGTTAGGAAAACTACCCACAACTAAGAAACTACCACCATGTTCTCCATGACAAATTTTGAAAATCCCTCCAAAAAGATTGAATCCCGGCCTAGGAGAGAGTGTGTGCATTGCACGTGTACGTGTAGTGCACGTGCATGCAACTAGGCCAAATTGTACCTTTTTAATTTGTATAAAAAATAAATTAGTTAAAAAATCTTCTACATGACAAGTGTAATTAAAAAAATTAATTCATGGGCTTTCTTTTTGGGCCAAAATAGTTTATTAAAATAAATAAAATAAAAATACATTTGGGCTTTTTAAGAAAAGGCTTTTTAATTAAATCAAATAAGGCTTTTAAAGAAGGGCTTTTGCACAAATAATTTGAGAAAAATATATTAAATATCTATACACATTATGATAAAATAATCCAAACAAAATATTGCACGTGCACACTACGTGCAAAATAAATAAATTTTCATTTATTGAAAAATCAGGGTATTACAGCACTCCCTCCTTAGAATAGTTCCGTCCCCGGAACTACAATCAAGAGCGAGAAAACAAACAAAATACAACACACACAACAAGAACAAAAGATACAAAAGTACAATCAAGCAAAAAGCTCAGGATAGTCCTTCAACATCCTCTCCTCAGACTCCCAAGTAGCCTCTTCAACCAAGTGGTTTCTCCAGACTACCTTGACCATCGGTATCGTCTTATTCCTCAAGACTTTCTCTCGACGATCAACGATCTCGACAGGAGACTCGATGTAATTCAGGTCTAACTGCAAACCTTCCGGCACTTCAGGCAAATGATGACTCGGGTCCGGAATATAACCTCTCAGCATAGACACATGAAAGACATTGTGCACCTGAGACAACTCTTCCGGTAATTCAAGCCGGTAAGCAGTTTTCCCGATCCTTTTCAATATCTTATACGGGCCTATAAACCTCGGGGCTAACTTCCCGCCTTTGCCAAAACGAACCACACCTTTACTGGGTGATACCTTCAGAAAGACGAAGTCACCAACCTCAAACTCAAGGTCCCTTCTCCGGTTGTCTGCATAGCTTTTCTGCCTGCTCTGAGCTTCCACCAACCTTTTCCTGATCAGATCAATCTTCTCAGAAGTTTGCTGCACAAGCTCAGGACCAAACAACTGACGCTCCCCTACTTCATACCAACACACAGGAGTTCTGCACTTCCTGCCATACAAAGCTTCGTACGGCGCCATCCCGATGCTAGCCTGAAAACTGTTGTTGTAGGCAAACTCCACCAAGGGTAAATGCCTTTCCCAACTGCCTCCAAAGTCTAGTATACAACACCGAAGCATATCCTCAAGAATACGGTTGACTCTCTCGGTCTGCCCATCGGTTTGCGGATGAAAAGCAGTGCTGAAATCTGTCTTGGTACCCAAAGCTGCCTGAAGACTCTTCCAGAAATGCGAAGTAAACCGCGCATCTCGATCAGACACAATAGTCGAAGGAACGCCATGAAGTTGGACAATCTCACCAACGTACATCTCAGCCAACTTGTCCATCGAAGCAGTGAGTTTCATCGCCAAAAAGTGAGCGGACTTGGTAAGTCGATCGACTATAACCCAAATTGCATCATTGCCTTTAGGACTCTTAGGCAATCCCGTGATGAAATCCATACTGATGTTATCCCACTTCCATTCCAGAATAGGTAACGGCTGTAATAGACCTCCGGGTCTCTGATTTTCGGCTTTGACTTGCTGACAAACCTCACACTTCACAACAAATTCAGCCACATCCCGCTTCAAACCTGACCACCAGAAATGCTGCTTGATGTCTTTGTACATCTTAGTACTCCCAGGATGTACCGACAAAAGAGTAGCATGCGCCTCCTGAAGAATACTCTCTTTCAGGTCCGCCTGATTTGGAACGCACAGCCTCTCTCCGAACCACAGCACTCCATCCCTGATTTGAAATCCGGGCAACCTGCCAGCACCAACCTGCTCCTTCATCTCCAGAATATCAGCATCAACCTCCTGGCTTGCAATGATCCTTGCATTCAAAGTAGGCTGAAGCCTCAACTGAGCCAAAGATGCTCCCAATCCTTGCAAGACAACCTCAATACCAGCTCGGTCCAACTCCTCAATCAGATGCCTCTGAGTTGTAATCAAACAGGCCAAACTGCTCTTGCGGCTAAGTGCATCAGCAACAACATTAGCCTTTCCAGGATGATACTTGATCTCAGGTCGCATATCCTCGAGCACTTCCAACCATCTTCGCTGCCTCAGATTGAGATCCCTCTGCTGATATATATACTTCAAGCTCTTATGATCCGTGTACATATTCAACTTCTCACCGTACACGTAGTGCCTCCATTGCTTCAGAGCAAAAATAATCGCAGCCAACTCCAGATCATGAGTCGGGTAATTCTTCTCATGTGGTCGTAGTTGCCTAGACCCATAAGCGATTACTCTTCCCTCTTGCATTAAGACACAACCAAGCCCCCGATGTGAAGCATCGCTATAAACGTCATACTCAACGCCAGCTCTAGGCAAAGCCAAGATAGGTGCAGTAGTCAGCCTATCTTTCAACTCCTGAAAGCTCGCCTCACATTGCTCGGTCCACTTGAAGCTCACATTCTTCTTGGTCAGCCCTGTAAGCGGTACAGCTATCTGAGCATAACCTTGAATGAATCTCCGATAGTATCCAGTCATCCCAAGGAAACTTCTGACTTCCTTCACTGTAGTAGGCCTAGCCCAATCTCTCACTGCCTCTATCTTCTGAGGGTCAGTTGCCACTCCCTCCTTAGAAAGGATGTGACCTAGGAATGCCACTTCAGATTTTCAGAAATCACACTTGGATAACTTGGCATACAACTGCTGCTCTTCCAGCTTCTGCAAAACTGCTGCCAGATGCGCAGTGTGCTCCTCCTCTGACTTGGAGTACACGAGAATATCGTCGATAAACATCACGACGAAAGAATCAATAAACGGCCTCAGAACTCTGTTCATCAAGTCCATGAAGATTGCGGGTGCATTCGTCACTCCGAATGGCATAACTAAGAATTCGTAATGCCCATGCCGAGTTCTAAATGCAGTCTTATGCACATCTTCAGCTTTCACTCGAACTTGGTGGTAACCTGATCGAAGATCTATTTTGGAGAATATAGCTGCTCCTTGTAGACGATCGAACAAGTCATCAATTCGAGGAATCAGATACTTATTCTGAACAGTGACCTTATTCAGCTCCCGGTAATCGATGCACATTCTCATCGATCCATCCTTCTTCTTTACCAAAAGCACTGGTGCTCCCTAAGGTGACGCACTAGGTTGAATAAAGCCTTTCTCCAACAGTTCCTCAATCTGCCGTTTCACCTCATCCTGTTCCACTGGAGCCATCCTATAAGGTGCCTTAGAAATGGGTGCACTTCCCGGTTGAACAGTGATGCTGAACTCTACATCACGATGCGGGGGTAACCCAGGAAAATCTTCCAAGAACACAGTCGGATAGTCCCGAACCACAGGAATTCCTTGCACTTCCACAGGAGTCTCTTCCTTGCGGATAGTTGCCACCAGCTTAGAATATTTCCGCTTCCCTTGGAACGTGACTTCAGGTCCTCCTGGAGCCCTCACTGTTACCCTCTTGGTCTTACACTCGATGCTTGCACTGTACACTGACATCCAATCAATGCCAATGATAACATCGACTCCCAAGATAGTCAACTCGATCAGATCAATGCCAAAGATTCTATCCCCAATCACAATCTCGCAATCAGCATAATACCGATCAGTGGTTAAAGTTTTCCCTGACGGAGTAGCCACTGCTAAGATCCTGCCTGGGAAAATCTTCGGTTCAACTCCCAACACTTTAGCAAATTTTGGAGACACAAATGTATGAGAGGATCCAGTATCGAATAACACCACAGCTTTAATTCCATTAAGATAGAATTCGCCTGTTACATAATATGCACCATTACATAACAGTCTCACTAAACAAAGGGAAAAGAAATGACAAAACTCTAAACACCAGCCCTCGTACCAGAGATGACCTGATCTGCCTCCTCAGCATCAGCTTCTGTCAAGGCAAACACTCGCCCTGATTGGTACGACCTCTTCCCAGCCTGCTGCGTTGGTGCGCTGCTATTACCGCGCTGAAGTTTGGGACAATGAGATCGGTAGTGTCCTGCTTCCCCACAGTTAAAGCAAGTCACCGCAGGAGGTCTCACCACATTGTTTTTAGGTCCTCCAGCTACACTAACCGCGTGCGCCCCTGTCGGTTTGAACTTCTGTGCAGATGGTTGACCCTTGAAACTCCCCGATTGTGCAGGCCTCTTACCAGTCTGCCAATTGTTCCTCTGGTGCTGAGCAACATGGAACTGCTCCATATCCGCCTCCGTCGCTGCCGCCCTCTTGACCAGCTTGTCAAATCGCCTGATACCAAGGGGTATCATACGAGACCTCAAGCTTGGCCTCAGTCCGTGTTCAAACTTGCGAGCTTTCTTGGCCTCATCCATCACCAGCTCTGGAGCATACCTGGAGAGTTGAGTAAACTTGGTCTCATATGCTCTCACCGACATGCTGCCTTGCTGAAGCGACAGGAACTCCATCGCCTTCTTCTCCTGAACGTCGGAGGGGAAATAGTGGCTGCAAAATTCTTCCAGAAATTCCTCCCAGCCAAGCAACAGACCTCCCATGGTCCTCTTCATGGATTGCCACCAAACCGCTGCATCCTTCTCCAGCTGCAAAGTCGCCAACTTGACCTTGCTACCCTCCGGTGTCTCCAACACCTCGAAGATTGTCTCCACTTGCCGTATCCAGTTGTCAGCCGCATCTGGGTCTGACTTTCCCTCGAATACAGGTGGTTTCATTCTCTTGAACGATTCCACCATCTTAATCGCCTCGGGCACTGGATTCGCCGGCCCCCTAGCTTGGTTCTGAGCCACTGCATTCAGCGTCTGGTAGACCCTAGCAAGTTCAGTCTCCAGATCCAAACCTTCCCCATTCCTAGCTCCTCTTCTCGACATGTTCTGATGTAAAAGATCCATTAAATCCGAAGTATATGACAAGAATTTAAACCAACTTGCATTTCATTGAATTCCAAAAGTCTATACATTCGAATTTAAAAAAAAACATTTTTGACATCAGAAGGAAAGAAACAGAAGCTACGACACTCTAACTCCTACGGGTCCTCTTCGCTGCTCGAAGTTCTTCCCGCAGTTCATCAACCTCATCCTTCAGCACATCAGTTAGGTTCTTTTTCTTCTCAAGTTCCCAAATCCGATGGCTAAGAACAGAATAGTCGGCCTTCCGCTTCTCCAGCTGGGCCTCCAACAATCCAACTCTCTCCTTCAGGGTTTCCACTTGTCTCTGAAGAGAAGTCACAAGACCACTTGGAACTGGTACTTCTTCTTCGTCGGAAGAAGAATCGTCAGATGAATCCGGAGGTGGGGTGATCTCTCGGGATTCAGGGTACTCCTCATCATCAGAATCAGCTTGTCCAGGGTATTACTCGTCCTCGGAATCAGCTTGTCCAGGATGGTACTCTTCCTCAATGATATGCCAGTCGTCGCCTCCAGCAGGGTCGAAGTGATCAGCCATCTTAGAAATAGAGAGGAAGAAGCATAAATCTTAGAGCAACACAAATGTAAGTCACTTACATTTAAATCTCTAGATTCAAACACACACTCTAATGTCCACTTCTAGGGTGTCGTTCCCTATAAATTTGTACAAGTGGGAAAGTGTAGAAAGCGTGGCTCTGATACCACTCTGTAACGCCCCGAATCCCAAATACACTGAATTCGAGATGTTCTACAGGATCTTTTCACTTTCTTTAGTACAATTTTTCAGGGAAATTAAAACTTTTCATCATACATCAGAGATTACATCAAATTACATCTTTTCTTTTGCACAGCGGAAGTAAATTTTACAACAATTGAAATAAAGTACAACAACATGATACAATCTTTAAGCATCCATTCTTCTTTAATCTTTAACATGACATATACCTGCACGTAAGACTGTGGGTACGTCAGTTTATTCAACCGACGATCATTATACACGGCCATCCTCTCTATGCCGGAAATAGTATAACTTAACTTTTCATATTTAGCAAACACAAACTTGTCACAATTCAAACTAAAGGGACTACCCTATTGATGTCGTGTTGTGATCGTGCACTTAGTCCTTAATGCAGTTAATTATGTTACATGACACTAATGCACACTTGTTCGGATTCTATGCATCCCATACTACATAGGTCCGAGGGCAAGCCCTTATTCGTTCTTCATCTTTATAGGGTTCAATCCCCCGTTATGTCTTAAACTACTACTGTAACTACGATTGTGTCTTAGATGTCCTATGATCTATGAGCCCATGTCCAGGCAGCCTGGAGGGGAATCCCACGCACTGTCACGACGCATCGAGCAGGCAACCTATGGACAATTCAGCCTCCGCCATAGAACAATGGCACCACCCATAGCCACTCGAACATCCCACGAGCGTCGCCACCGGGACGATAATTCCGGAGTAGCGCCCACGCCATGTCTTGACGCATCAAGCAGGCAGCCTGTGGATCGCTCTCACACTGCTATCCGATGGCCCCCATACTCATGTTTTTCTTCTACTTTCATCACGTCTCCACTATGTACTAGTCCTTAGTTTAATTAAAAAAAATCATGAACAAAATTAATCTCTAGAGTTAGCCTCTCCATCATCCGGACTTATTCATTCATTTCATCTTGACCAACCTTGGTCTAATTTCACTTTATTTCATTTCTCACTGCCGGGGAGACTTAGCTACTCTATTTCAAAATTTCATTTCACAATCTTCAACTCATAAATTTTCCATGTCAAGTTCTCAACTCACATATGTATTCCCTTTCAATTCATGATTAGACTTTGTTCACAAGTCCATATAACTCATAAAATTCATATTCATAGCCAACAATTCCTTTTTCCTTTCATCAACATGATTTCTAAATTCCATAATCATACATGAACTCATGCACTTCATAATTTCACTAATAAACATTCATACTTCATATTTTGCACAATATTCTCAAGTGAGAAATTATTACTATCATGTCACACAACAAAGTTCTTTTTGCCAATTGCTTTCTAATAAATCTATTTCAATTTATCTTTATAAACTATAATTTTCATACGTATATATCTTAGAACCATAGCTTAATTATACCATTTGTTCACAAGCTACATTATATTTTCTTCAAATAATACCCAACTCAATCTCATAAAATTCCTTGTATTTTTATGAAAATTTCCATATTTTTCTCACATTTTTTGGACATCACAAACCCCCAAAAAAATATTTTTTATAAAGTGCCAAAGGGAGGAATCGAACCCAGGCACGGCAGAGAGAGAGCCAAGAGCACCCGCCAACAGGCCGAGCAGTGCTAGCGGTATGAAAGTAGTGAATTAAGTGTATAGGGTTTGGTTGCAGGTTGTATATAGGTTTATACTCAATTGGTAAAAAAAAGTGGTGAACACCAGGTTCGAACCGCACCGCTCAGAGAAGCAAACCGCAGTCAAAGACCACCTGAGCCACTGGCTCGGGCTGTCAAGAACCCAACCAAAAGTCCATACATGCTATTTTCGTACAGTTTAAAAAATAACTCGATGTTCACATAACCATAGTTTCTTATTGCTTTGGTAAAATTTACTGAAAACTTCCAGATTAGTTTTCACTCAAACCAGTAATATAAAAATAATTTTTTGTACAAAAAAAAACGTATTTCTCCCCACAAAACAATGAATTACTCATTAAATCTACTACTTCTTTTATTTTCGACATTGAAATAATCAATTTGTCTTCTAATCCCTTTTTCTTTCACAATTCTCTTATGATAACTTACTGTTGTTAATCTTTATTCACAATTACATATATTTTTGGACTTGTCCATACCCACATCAATACAAAATTCATTTAGCGCATGAATAAGTAAAACCCAAAATACTAACTTTTGAGTAGTTCTACTTGATAGCAACCAAGTAATTTCATTGGTTCATCTATGTCAAAATATACTACTACTCATTGATTAACATAATTGCAACTCAAGCATTCAAGAAACTCTCTATTCAAATTTTAAAGTGTGCCATTTCCTTAATCAATTTCATGTTTCAACCATTCAATTAACAAGCAATTTAATGGAGATTTTCACACATCACACTAGCCATATTCCACCATCATTCAATTAAACTAATAATCATAGAAAGTACTACATATAATTTAATTTCATGGTAGAATTTCACACACAAATTAATCACATCATTTCAATCCATTCATATACTAACTTTTCAATTAAAGTGGGCTCTTATTAGTATTTTTCATGTATAGTGTTGATAATCAAAACTAGCATGGACTCCTATATTAGAAATATGAAATGTTTTACCCACCTTGAATGGAGAGAAACACAAAAAGCAACAAGTCCTTGTAGATGAAAGCACCTCCTCCTAGCCAAAAGCGCACAAGCTCCAAGCCTTCTAGCCAAATGCCGAATGCTTCTTCTAGCACCACCGAGAGCTCCCCTTGATGAATAGCCGGCCACTCCAAGCAACAAACCCACACAAACTCTCTATCTTTATATCTCACACAATCACTACAATACTATAACTTGAAAATATACTTTGCATATGAAAATTAGCCGAGAGAGGGGGGGGGGGGGGGGGGTATTTATACTAGGAAATGAGTGAGATGGAGGGCCAAGATTGCTTTGGTGGTTGTAGAATGAAGGGTTTAGATTAAGGTAGGAGTTAGGAAAACTACCCACAACTAAGAAACTACCACCATGTTCTCCATGACAAATTTTGAAAATCCCTCCAAAAAGATTGAATCCCGGCCTAGGAGAGAGAGTGTGCATTGCACGTGTACGTGTAGTGCACGTGCATGCAACTAGGCCAAATTGTACCTTTTTAATTTGTATAAAAAATAAATTAGTTAAAAAAATCTTCTACATGACAAGTGTAATTAAAAAAATTAATTCATGGGCTTTCTTTTTGGGCCAAAATAGTTTATTAAAATAAATAAAATAAAAATACATTTGGGCTTTTTAAGAAAAGGCTTTTTAATTAAATCAAATAAGGCTTTTAAAGAAGGGCTTTTGCACAAATAATTTGAGAAAAATATATTAAATATCTATACACATTATGATAAAATAATCCAAACAAAATATTGCACGTGCACACTACGTGCAAAATAAATAATTTTTCATTTATTGAAAAATCAGGGTATTACATCCTAAGAATACACGTTCATCACTTTTATGATCAAATTTTCCCAAATTATCAAAAAGTGTTTAAAATAAACACTTTACATCCGAAGACGCGAAAGTAACTTAAGTTGGGGAATTTGCTATAATATAGTTCAAAAGGTGCGTTCTCAAGATATTTCCTAATGATTACTTGGTTAATTGTACAACATGCTGTATTGACTGCCTCTGCCCAAAATGATTTAGGTAAATCTTTTTCACTAAGCATGGTTCAAGCCATTTCTTGAAGAGAACGATTTTTCCTTTCAACAACTCCATTTTGTTGGGGAGTGCGAGGACAAGCGAACTCATGTTTTATTCCTTTTGTCACAAAATGATATAAAGAGTTCGTTTTGAAATTCTCCACCATGATCACTACGAATAGTAACAATGGTGAGGTTTTTCTCATTTTCCACTCTACGACAGAATTTTTGAAACACATACAATGTGTCATCTTTTTGTGGCAAAAAGCAACCCAAGTAAATCTACTATAATCATCAACAATTACAAATGCATATTGTACACCTCCATTACTACGTGTTCGTGATGGTCCAAAAAGATCCATGTGCAAGAGTTCAAGGGGTCTAGAAGTTGATACCATTTTCTTGGGTTTGTGAGAGCTTTTAGTTTGCTTACCGAATTGGCATGACTCATACGGTTTATCTTTCTCAAATTTGATTTTAGGGATCCTCCTCATAAGCTCCTTGGTTACAAGTTTGTTAAGATTGTCCATGGCCGTGTGTCCAAGTCTTCGATGCCATAACCAACCATCCTCATTTCTTGCTACAAAGCATCTCATATTTTTCTGTGCTAATTCATTAGAAATTATAACATATACATTGTTACATCTGTTAGCGAGAAGTAAACAAGATTTATTGTTATCTAGTACAGTACATATATTTTTATCAAAAGTAACGGTGTAACCTTTATCACATAACTGGCTGACACTAATTAAATTATGTTTCAAACCTCTTACCAATAGAATATTCTCAAAGGAGCATGAGGAACCAAAGTTTATTTTACCTTTACCCATAGTTTGACCAGTGCTATTATCTTCAAAGATGATGTCCTTCCCTTCTTCCCTTGATAGTGATGTAAAGTATCTTCTGTCACCTGTCATATGATTTGAGCATCCACTATCAAGGTACCACCGATCTTTAGTCTTGATATGTTGAGGTACCTACATCAAGATTAGTATGTATAATTTTGCGTGCCCAAGTTTGTTTTGAACCTGTATTTACATCCTTTCTTATCCACACAAAATTAGTATTCCTTTTTAATGAAAGTTATAAGAAATATGCCATAGTCTACAGCAGTATTCCTTTTTAAAACATTTACATCAATTACTCTTTTACAAAGTTTTTTTTCAGTCATCTCATCGTCTTTTGTGTTCCAACGAAGAGTTTCTAGTGTAGCATCAAGTATTCTATTTTGTTCAAGGGCTTCATTACATCCTTCCACTACCTCATCAAATTTTTTTTTGCATTCTTTTAAATCATCTGTAAGTTTAGCTATATAAACAGATTTCTCATAAATTTTTGTGAAGTGTTCATCATGTGCTGCTAAGGATTCTTGAATTTGTTGTTTTAAAAGTTCATTTTCCTCTAGCAATACATCATGATCTTTTCAAAATGACTCAAATTTTTATATGATCAAAGCATTTTTATTTTTCAGTTTTTGATTTTTAGCGATACAAGAGTCATGTGTTTCATTTGAAATTTGTTTATATTGTCTTAGCACACGACTCAGTTTCTTAGCATAGTCTTTTAATCCATTACACATGTCTACTAGCTTATCATAAGTAGGTTATTCGATTCCCTCTTCTTGAGATGGTGATTGCACCTCACCATTCCCAATAGCCATGAAATCGACATCGTTGTAACCTTGCTCTTCCTCACTTGAATCTGAGTCTAGCCATGTTGCCTTCAATGCCTTCTTTTTCAGGCCCGGATTTGAGCGGTAGTACTCCCTATTCCTGTCCTATGAGACAGGACAATTTGCACGGATGTATCCAAGCTTCCTTCACTTGTAGCACACGTCATCTTTATCCTTCTCTCTTTCTCCTTGGTACCTGCCATATTTTTTATGTTTGAGGTACTTACGAAATTGCTTGGTCAATAGGGCGATAACTTCGTCTGACTCCTCACGGTCTGAATCTGCTTTTGATGGTCGGGATTTTTCTGCTTTCAGTGCAATGGTTTTCTCTTCGGTTCTTGGTTCAATCTCGATGTTTTGTCTGTATCTTTTAGTTTCCATCATATCCATCTCGTGTGTCTTCAGCTTTCCTTGGAATGTGTAGTAGTCGAATCCCTTTTCTTCAAGGGTCTCTCTCATTGCAGCAGCCTTCATCCCACTCTGGCGTGAGACAACTTATGAGTTTTCCGACATTTCGGTCATCATCCAGCCCCTGACCTAAGCTCTCAAGTTCATGGGCAATGATATCGAAGCGGGCAAGCATTTAATCCACATTTTCTCCTGGCAATATATGAAACATGCAGGCGCAGCCCACTTTAGCCAAGTTAGATAAGGTCATGGTCTCCACAGAATGGGAAACCAAATTCCCTCTGGCATCTGTTAAATCCCTCCCTAAGCCAACTTCGGATCACGTCCCAATTTTCCTTTCTGTAGGGGAGGATCAACCCAGAAAGCCTGTAAAATTCCGGTTCGAGAAGGCCTGGTTAGAAATTCAGGGTTTCCACCACATGGTGAACGAGTGCTGGTCTCGCCCAACCAGGGGCATTGAGGCGACTGCGATATGGTGCGAAAAAGTTAGTAGGCTAAGGGGCAAGCTGCGGAAGTGGAACCGGACCAGATTTGCCCTAATTTGGAGATCAAAGGAGTCCCTTCTTGAAGGAATTGAGGAACTCGAGAAGACGGAAGAAGCTAGGGACCTTTTACAGGAAGAACGGATGAGATTGCTCCAACTCAGACAGGACATTGATCAGCTCTACAGGATAGAGCAAATCAGATGGCAACAACGGTCGAGAGTCACATGGCTCAAGGAGGGAGACGCGAATACCACTTTTTTTTACCGAGTTGCCAGTGCACGGCGTAGATCTAACCTCATCCACTCCGTCAATTTGGACTCTGGTTTAATCCAAGGCGAGAACGCGATTAAGCTGGCCTTCCATTCTCACTGCAAGCGCCTCTTTGGGCGCAAAGCGGAGTTCAGAACCCCGCTCCGGCACGACTTCTGGTAGGACCAAGCAGGTGAGCCAGGTACTGGACTGCAATCCATTGAAGCACCCTTCACCGAACAGGAAGTATGGAAGGCGGTCCAACAATTGGGTAAAGATAAAGCCCCAGGCCCAGACGGATTCCCGATCATGTTCTATCAGACATTTTGGGAGGAAATCAAAGGAGACCTGCTTAACTGTTCGATGACTTCTATGAGCATAAACTAAAATTGGGGAGAATCAATTACGCGGAGGTGGTGCTCATCCCCAAACAAGAAGACTCCCGATGCATTGGTGACTTCCGCCCCGTAAGCCTACTTAATTGTTCGGTGAAGATCATCACAAAGACCCTAGCTAACAGATTGGGTAAGGTAATGGAAGGCCTCATCAGCCAGGACCAGACAGGCTTTATTAAGGGGCGATGCATTTAGGACAGTATTGCCACAGCTGAAGAGACTATCCACCAGTGTCACGCTTCCAATGCAAAGAGCTACCTCCTCAAGCTTGACTTCGAGAAAGCCTATGACTCAATGGAATGGGATTGTTTGTTGGAAGCACTGGCTGGACGAAGGTTTGGGGACAGATGGATCAGATGGATCCAAACGTGTCTCATCACTAGCAAAACGGCCATTTTGATCAATGATTCGGCAGGTCACCCATTCCCCTGCAAGCAAGGACTCAGACAGGGAGATCCACTATCCCCCCTCCTCTTTACCGTTGTGGCAGACGCGCTCAGAGCAATGATGACCAGATGCTGTAGAGCAGGCTGGATTGTACCAGTGGCTAAAAGGGCACAACGGCAAGGCTGCTCCATACTTCAATATGCAGACGACACACTGCTTTTTGGCAATGGAGACCTAGGGGAAACCATTATTTTCAAAGGAATTCTATATTGCTTTGAGGCTTGGTCCGGACTCAGAGTTAATTTCCACAAAAGCGCTCTAACTCCCATTGCCCTGCCCCCAGAAGAGACGCTGGAGCATGCCTCTATTCTTAACTGCTCCGTCAGGAGGTTTTCCATTCAGTACCTAGGATTGCCACTGAGACCCAGGAGACTCAAAAAGGCGGACTGGCTCCCAATCATTGATAAGGTCGATAAACGACTAGCAGGATGGAAAGGGAAAGTCCTCTCCTTGGGAGGGAGAGTAACCCTCATCAATGCGGTCCTGTCTAACCTCCCTACTTATTACCTCTCTTTCTTAGAGATGCCACGATGGGTTATCCAAAGAATCGACCGAACAAGGAAATGTTTTCTGTGGAAAGGGGCAGACCCAGACCGAGGAGGATATCATCTCATTAGGTGGGAGAACGCATGCATGAAAAAAGTCCACGGAGGCTTGGGCATTATCGATCTCCGGGACATGAACCTGGCACTACTGGGTAAATGGTGGTGGAAAGTCTTTCACCCCAATGGAGAAGGGTGGCAGCGTTTGTTTAGGGTTACATGCGTGGGAATGGTACTAGAAACCTAGGCTTCAGGGTAGGCCCTAGAGTATCTCACTTCTGGAAGGGTATCTCTAAGGCATACGAACCATTTAATAGCTGTGTTAAGTCAGTCATAGGCAATGGCAGATTCACTAGATTCTGGTGGGATAAGTGGTGCGCAGACCACCCACTCAAGTCCCTGTTCCCGGACTTATACGAGCAAGCATCTCTACCACACTGTACGGTGGCAGCAGCCTGGAAAAGAGGTGCTTGGAACCCAGCATTCAAACATCCGCTTGACATGGAATCCCAACGCAGACTGACGGAACTTTAGGCATACATCTCAAACATTGGTATTGGCTGCTCTCAGGGGCCTGACAAGAAGACCTGGTATCTGGAGAAGAACGGCAAGTTCACGGTACGCTCAATGTACAACCGCGTCCACTTTAGGGATTGCACACCAAAATGGTCGAACATTATGTAGAAAACGAAGGCGCCCCTGAAAATAAAAGTATTCATTTGGTTAGTGTTGAACGATGCGATCCTCACCAGGGAGAACCTGGTTAAGCGCCAACCAAATATGGATGCTCATTATGGGTTCTGCCAGGTCAACCTGGAGACTAGAGACCACCTGTTCCTTCACTGTCCTGGGAGCAAAGCAGTTATCGTTGAGGTCCTCAGTGCTCTAGGGACGTCTCAATACCCTAACTCATACGAAGACCTATAGGTGGGGTCCTTATTCGCGACGGAACGAGGGGCTATGAGAGAGGCGTGGTTTATCGCGATTGCCGCTATGACCTGGGTGCTTTGGCTAGATAGAAACAATCTTTACTTCCGCAGAACTTGCAATTCCATCTCTGGCAATTTAAATCACATTATCAATCTAATTTCATTTTGGGCCAATGTGGCAACAGCAGGCCCCAGGGGCAGGATCGCCACAGTGTTCCAGGTACAGGAGTTTGACGACGAGGAGATTGAGATTGGCCCGTCGATTGACTGAGGCATGAGCAGTGTGAGACAGTGATACCCACCACCCCATGGCTTGTTAGGGGGAAAGATGTATTAGTTTTTGGCTTTCTTATGTTCTATCTGTATTTTGTACCACCCACCATGTTTTGGGTGGAGAATGTTTTTCTGTTTTCTTTCTAGGACTTTGTTGTTTGCTCAGTACTCTGAGTTTTGTTTATTAATCTCTGATTAATGAAACTGGGTGGCCAGATTCCACATTTTCCTTCAAAAAAAAAACATATGAAACACATATAAAAACATAAATTTACTTTAGCTTTTACCTCAGAGGCGGTTTCCTCGTGCCGCTTCAGCATGTTGTTCCATATCTCGTATGCTGTCTTACAGTTTCACCCACATCGCATTAGTTCTTCGTTATTCAACCCTACATAGAGAGCCGTCATAGCTTTGGAATTTTCCGTCTTGAGCACTAGCTCTACTTTTGTGAAAGCTGTCGTTCCGTCGCTAACCGGAATGTCTGTTTTATTAATGCACACATTTCATACTTCTTCTCCAAGCATCTGTAGAAAATGAGACATACGAACTTTCCAAACATCATAGCATTTTCCATCAAAAAATGGTTAGAGTGTAAGACTTGTCCCATTGGAGACGAATGTCTCCGATGAGTACAAGTTTTCGGGAGAAGGGATTTCGGCCATTGGACTTTTTCCTTAAGATTTTAAGCTTTTAATAAGCACCTCGCTCTGATACCACTGTAAATCACCATATGGGGGTGAATAGGGTGATTGTACGGAATTAAAAATAATTAAAGTAAAGTGCAGAGTAAATAAAAAGAGATAAGAAGAGAAAACACAGATAGCACAAGTGATGCGGCGATATAACATGGTTCGACCCCCTGGTCTACGTCCACACCACCTACTTGTAGCAATTCTCTACCACAAGCGTTTCACTATACTCAAACCCTTGTACAGTGATTCTCGAATTCAGGCAGATTGACCTATTACACCTACAGGACTTCTAACACAAGTCCCGTCAATCTTACTGAAGTGGAAGAAAAAGAAAAAACTCAAGATCTTTAATTATCCTGACTGAAGAATACAAATAGTTATCACACACACTCGGATTGATTGTTGAAAGATTAGTTTAAAAGATTTTTATCAGAAGTAATAGGTAAAAAATACACAGTGGGTTCGTCCAAATATATAGACTAAAAAGTGTATCGATCAAAAATAGAAACGATACATTCCAAAAATGTGAACAGCGCAAAGTTCGGTCGACCGCAATTACGATGCAGTCGACCGTGCATTTCTCTGACGTAAAATCGTGAGATGAATGGTCGACTGCTTCTTACGTAAATGTGAAGTGCAGTCGACTGCGATGCGGCCGACCGTCATGAGGTGCGGTCGACCGTTATCGCGCTGTTCATAACGAATCCACTTTATATTCTTACCAAAAACTAATCAATCACCAATCAATTAAATACAGATAAAATCTCACAAATATAGAATGATATCAACTGGTCTTGATAGCTTTCTTGGACACTAATCAATCATGTGCTCTTTTTGAATATCTTCTTCTTTTGCTTGATTTTGCAATCTTTCTTTATTACTTTCCTTGTTTGAATATTCTTGAATCTCTCTTGGATCTCTTATTGATATTATTTGATCCTGAAAATCTGAACAGCTCAATTTAAACTTATTAGTATTTATAGACATGTTTTGTGCACACCAAACTAAGAGTCAACAGACGGGGCTCATCTTAGAATTCCTGCGGGAGTAATAGGTCTCTCGGCCTGAATCCGAGAATCACTGTACAAGTGTTTGAGTATAGTGGAAAGCTTGTGGCGGAGAATTGCTTCAAGTAGGTGGTGAGAATGTAGACCTGAGGATGGAACCACGTTATACCACTGCGTCACTTGTGCTTCCTGTGTTTGCTTTTTCTATCTCTTCTCACTTATTTTGCAACTTAATTTTAATTCTTTTAATTTCCGCACAATCACCCTATTCAACCCCCCTTAGGGCGATTTACATCCTTCAATGTTTTGTTATCATTCTTTAAATTTGTAATAATCGATGTTCATGTATCATGTGTATGAAGCTTTTATCTTCCCAACTATAGATAGGTAAAGAATGAATAGCATTTTAGGGTGGAGCTTGAAATCCACCCGATCAAAAGTTCCTAGGTTTGCCATTTTGACAATCTAGAGATTAAGGAGGAGAGGGCGAGATGAGATGGGCCATGAGGATGTACACAAAGGCTAAACTGTGTGTATATTTTCAGTTAATTTTCACTCTAAACTATACCTGAAAGAGATAATTTCTTCGAATTCTCTCACGCTTTTTTTAGGTTCCATATACTTTTATGAGTCCCTCAAAAATTATTTTAGTCAATTGCACAATACAACACTGGTATATTAATATAGATAGCACTTCAACTCATTGAATTACCAATACATTCTATGTAGATAAAATACACGTCTCACACAAGCTAAATGAACATATAAGCTAAATGAACATTTTCTTCGATGTAGCTGTGCAAGAATGAGAAAAAGAAAACACATCAAAAGCTAAGAGTACAACAATGGTATAATTACAAGGGGTGAATAAGAGAGAGCACATCCTTTTGGAGTGTATTGTCTCTCAGATGTCATGACACATTAGAATAGACTAGTAATTTACACGTGTGATACACGTCTTAACAAATATAGATTTTTAAAGTAAAAATTCTGATGTAATCTGGATTTGAACCTAAGACTTTCTTTATAATAGTTATGTACGTGTGTTGCACGGGTTGATAGATTTACAAATGACACTAAGACTTTTTTCCATTATAATATTATTACTAGTAATTTACACGTGCGATGTACGTGTAAATATTTTCAAGAAATAAAACCAAAAAACTCTGACGTAGGGAGGATTTGAACCGGAAACCTCCTTTATATTAGCTATGTACGTGCGTTGCACATGTTGGTAGAATGACAAAATGACAAATGACACTAAGGTCTTCTCCCATTATAATATTAGAGATTAGAGATTAGAGATTAGAGATCTATAATTAGAGAAATTGGTGTTTAGATAGCCTTGGCAATTAATTTGGTGGCATGATGAGCACCACCGGTTGCAACTTTCAAAACAGCACGCCCTCGATATAGCTTGCAGTTCACAACAGCAAATGAAAGAGCTCTACAGTTAGTCAATAAATACAATTTACACATATTGCTCCCTTACCTCTACAAACATCTCAGAGGCCCTGCTTGTCAGCAAAAACTATAAACTAGCAAGTTTATGTCACAAAACCAAAGAAGACGATTGCCTCTTACTATTTGATACACACTCAAAAAGGACATGGTCACATACTGATATTTATTTCAAAAATACCAAAACCAAACAAAACAGAAAGCATTATCAAAGTCTACTACTAGTAAGTTAAGGTTTTTCTCATATTCACATATTGGTGAATTCTCTATTGTTCATGTTCAGGTAATCACAACCATCATCTAAAGCAATTTTACATGATATAAATGGACATGGAATCCCATTCACGGTCAAGAATATTTGCAAACGATTAAGTTTTTGCCAAGAGAAGCAACTAAATTTTTATGATCAGTTTTCAATTTGGCATCACCCCTTTTATGTGTTGTGTTGGTTCCAAATTTGGCAAAGGAAATTGAATTCCTTTTCACAGTTCAAATAAAGCTAGTTTCAAACAGAACTCTTGTACTGTCATAAACAAACTCTTTTCACTTATGCTAATCAATTTTGTGGGCTCAGTTTTCTTGCTTATGTACAAAAAAATGGGCATGAAGGACAAATCCTTTAAGGTAGATAGAAAGTCTAAAACACTGTTTGTGATAAGGTAGTAAGGTCTCCAAGAACATGGTTACACGCTCACATATGATTAAACGTCAATATAGCAGGTCAGACCGTCTGTTTGTGAATGATTTTACAACACCGGTTATGGTTTGGAGGATTGGAGGGATAGGGGGTTTCAGATTGGGGAGGGGCGTCCGGATTGGGATGAAATTGGAGTTAAGATTTGGGTTTGGGTTTTGAGAGATTAAGCTATATCAGGAAATTGGGGAAGGATCGGGAGAGATCGGGGGAGAAGAGATCAGAGCGATTTGGGTTTCGAGAGAGATCGGGATTTTGGAATTTTTTGCCATAATAAGACACTTTTGAAAATATTTGCGATTATGGGTCAATTTCGAAACTATAGCGCTTGTAGGCTACTTTGTGACACGTCAACAGTGACCACTATTCTCATTAGCAACATCTTCATTTTGAAAGTCGCTAATGAGAATAGCGGCCTATATTTTAAAATATTTGAAATTTTTTGTTTGATGTTGCTATTCCCATTAGCGACCTTAGTATATATGAGGTCGCTAATGGGAATAGCGATATCAAATAATTGTATTGAGACACTTAGTGATTTATAAAGATATTTTGCTATATTGGAAAAATAATAATTAAACAGAGGTCGCTATTGAGAATGACGGCCTTAGTATACTCCGGTCGTTATTCGCAATAATGACCTCACTAGGAAACTCAATCTCTTTGTTCTTTATAAAATTTGCAAAATGGTCACACAACTAAGGTCTCTATTCGGAATAACAATCTTAGTACATTAAAAGTCTTTATTCCGAATAGCGACCTCATTTTCAAAAATAAATTGATATTTTTTCAGAGCAAAAACTCTCTAGATATTGCTAAGTGTTAGAATACAGTTCATTAAAGGTCATTAATCTCATTAACAATTTCATATATGCTTTGGTCGCTAATAGGAATAACGACAACACACAAAAAATTCAAAATATTCTAAAGCATAAATCGCTATTCCCATTAGCAATTTTCAAAATAAAGATGTCACTAATGAGAATAGCGACCGCTGCTAATGTGGCACAAAGTAGCCCATGAACGCTAATAGTTTCGAAACTGACCCATAAGCATAAATATTTTCAAAAAGTGGCCTATTACGGCAAAAAAATGGGAATTTGGGGGGGACATATCAGGAGAGAAGATGGGAGGGGATGAGTTTTGTTATAATTTTAATTTTATATATATATATATATATATATATATATATATATATATATATATATATATATATATATAGAAAAAGGGGTATGAGCGATTTGCTCATTTAGAAAATGAGTAAGGGATGAGGTGGCATGCATGTGATTGAGAAATCCTAAAAGTGGTTAGATACAATGTATGACATGCATGCCACCTCGTCAATTGCTCATTTATTAAATGAGCAAGTTGCTCATATCCCTTTTACTTATATATATATATGGAAAAGGGGTATGAGAACCTTGCTCATTTAGTAAATAAGCAATTGATGATGTAGCATACATGTGATTGGAAAAATCCTTAAAAGAGTTAGTTGTCCAATGTATCACATGCATGCTACATACTCAATTGCTCATTTACTAAATGAGCAAGTTGCTCATATCCCTTTTACGCTATATATAGGGTAAAAGGAATATGAGCAACTTGCTCATTTAGTAAATGAGCAATTGATTATGTGGCATGCATATGATACATTGGACAACTAAGAGCATCCACAATGGAGTTTTCTATTTTTTAGCAAAATGAGAAGTATAGGAATATAATAGATGTGAACTTGTGCAATGGTGTTTTCTATATTTTAGAAGGACGAGACAACTTGTCTCGTCCTAGAGTTTTTTTTAAAAAAAAAAAAAAATTAAAACCCATGGGACACAACATGATGTTGTGTCTGATCAAAAAAGTGATCAAACGGGACATGTTGTCCCGTTTGAGGGGGTTTTAAATTTTTTTTTTTTAAAAATTGGGAAGGACGATACAACATGTATCGTCCGACCCATTTTTTTTTTACAACATGTATCATTTGCCCATCCATCAAGCTGTTAGAATTTTCAGCCATACAATTTTGTGATGATGTAAATCATGGGCAAATGAACTTCAAATTACTTGATTTTTTATTGTTAGGCTATCTAAGGCATATAGAACGATATGAGCGGTTCGGATTTTTCATAGGGTCTCTAGTTCGTGAGTGCTCACGGAGTGCTCACCAAAGTAGTGTGCAACCGAAGATTTCTCTCTCTCTCTCTCTCTCTCTCTCTCTCTCTCTCTCTATATATATATATATATATATATATATATATATATATATATATATTACGGGACGAGACAACTTGTCTCATCCGATTTTAATAAAAAAATATTATACCTATGGGACGATACATCATGTATCGTCCTCTATATTTCTATATTCGCTAGCCCACTTCTCAAATATGAGAATGGACTGTAGATCGTTTGCTATTTTTTGACAAAATAGCAAACGACTGCAGAGGGTCCATTCTCATATTATTCTCATAATATGAGAATATGAGAAATATAGCAAACGACTGTGGATGCTCTAACCCTTTATACCCCTTTTCCCCATATATATATATATACTAGGTTTGCCCGTGGACACGTGCCTACTGTACGTTTTCGTGAACGATGCAGCATATAAAAAGGCCTATAAAAAGTTTCACATTCATTTGGGTTATAAACTTATAATAGTAAACATGAGGATACAGAACCGCATTGACAGAGTTCCAAAGGGTTGTACAGTCACTGATGTACAGTGCTCCTGACCATGTCCAAAAGTGCTTTTGGGCCCTCCAAAAGCAACCCCAAACACAGCCTAACTCTTCTCACTTTCAAGATCGAGACATAATTATAATGCACACAATCCTATCCTTAGCCCTAACTCACTCGGAATCAAGTTCCCTTTTTTCATCTCCTGACCATGTCCAAAAGTGCTTTTGGACCCTCCAAAAGCAACTCCGAACACAGCCTAACTCTTCTCAATTTCAAGATCGAGACATAATTATAACGCACCCAATCCTATCCCTAGCCTTACCTCACTCGGAATCAAGTTCCCTTTTTTTCACAAATTGATAGATTTAGCAAAATCAAGTACCTAGAAAGTGAGCCAAACCCTCGAGTCCATCAGGATCGCTAAAGTAACCAACACACACATCCAGTGAAGCATCGCTGAAGTAACCAACACACACATCCATTGAAGTAGTAGCCTACAACAACTCCACAAAAAATCAGGGGCACGATAATCAAAGCACCTCAAAATTCCAAAACCAGACAGAATCAAGAAGAAGAAGAAGAAGATGATGATGAAGAAGACCTTATCTGTATCGGGATCACCAATGAGAAGAGCCTCAAGTGAGTCTTGTCAATTCGCGGCTTCACGATCTCAATCGACGACGACGACTTCCCTACCGCCATTTCTGCGTCAATTTTCGTGCTCGTCATGGTGGACTGATCTCTTTCTTACAGTGATTTTGAGGGACCTGGGCCGCGAGGATCTAATTGGGTCTTTTATGGAAGAGAGAGACACAAAGAGAGGGGGGTTGAATTTCTGGAAGTGAGAGAGAGAGAGGGAATTGGAATTTGAGTTTTGGGTTTGAAATTTTGGACGGAAAAATATTTTGTGAGACTCAATCTGGGCCATTGGTTTTAGAGGAGAATGAATGAGAGTCATTTGATAGCTTTCTTTGTAATTTATTATATATATATATATATAGAGAGAGAGAGAGAGTATAAGGAAATTTTCCTCATACAAAGTGATTATACTCACTTGGTGGGGCCCTTATGGAAGATCCAGTCCGTCCATCATTTTTATCATGTTAATAGATGTATGTGTAGAAAAAATCAGGTAGTTTGGAGGTCATTCGCCCATACATCATGTGGGTCCAATTTGTGGTTCGATTTGTATTACTATTGAAATCGTTCATTGTTCAACCACATGATGCATGGGTGAATGACCTCCGAACCACTTGATTTTTTCTACACATACATCCATTAATATGATAAATATGATGGACGGAGTAGATCTTCCATAAGGGTCCCACCAAATGAGTATAATCACTTTATATGAAGAAAATTTCCTCATATTCTATTCTATATGAGGCTCACTTTTTATTTATTTTTATATATATATATATATATATATATATATATATATATATATATATGAGATTTTAATGACGGAAATTTAATCTACAGATATTAGATTTATTAGATTTACCGTCCAGATTTACCCTGGACAGATTTAGTGTGGATTTTATAACCGAGATTGAGGAATGTTCATCAAAAAACAGAGATTGAGGAATAGATATCCGTTTATACTGCCCAATACAGAAAAGGTTCAAGCTTTGAGATTCGTGCAGCACTCCTTCTCCTTCTCTTTTATCCAGATCCGGCAGTAGGTAGACTCTCCTATAAGGAATCCTATGCACGCCGGCCTCGTACAGAGCTTTCTTTCATCTTCACATTAATAATAAATTCTTCTCATCACGTTGTTTGGGATTTTTCTTTCTCTTTGTGAACAGGCTTCTTGCCTTCTCGGTTCTTTCATCCTATCTTTAATCATAAATCATTACGATTAGATTGGGATTTTCCTTGTACTTGCGTGACACTCTTTCGAATTTACACGCAATTTCGAGATCGGGATTTCCCCCCAAATCGATTTGGAGATGCCTCGAAGCTTGTCCCGATCGCCTTCGCATCGCCGACGGCGATCGCCGTCATCGCCGGTGAGTTACAGGAGGCGCGGAAGGCGCGATCGGAGCCGATCGCCATATTCATATAGGTGGATCCGTTACTATTCTCCAAACCCTAATCTTGATTCATTATCAGATTTGTAGTAATTGATTAGATAATGTAATAATAATAATACATTTGTGTAAGCTTATTGTTAATAATTGGTTAAAAGTGGTTGCCTGGACTGGAGTGGTCCGAATTGCTAACTACATTCATCAATTATTCAGGTATGATTTGCTTGTTTACTTGTAGGATTCTAATTTTTATTGACTGTACTAGATTTCGTAATCTTGGTATTATTTATCAGGGACAAAACCAGCATTTTCATATTGGGGTGGCAACTCTAAACTTTAAATATATATTATTAATATTTAATATACAATTTTTGGTATGCTGCGTTACTTAAATGAATGTACTTATATTTTCGCGAACCTGAACCTGTGTGTGGTATATATTAAAATTGCATTGAAAATTCAATTTTTAAAGTTAAATCCTACATTAGAAATGTCGACTTGACCTATATACCCAGCGATGGTGGCAGTGGGGGGCGACAATGACAGTGACGGGTCGTGTGGGGTGCATTGTGGGGTGTCAGGGTATGGACATTGTGGTAGATGTACCTTGTCTTAATTAAGTGCAAGTGTTTTAAGTAATTTTTGGATGGCCATTATCTGCATGGATTAACTAATTACGCGCTCACATTTTTAAGGATTAGTATGGGAATCACAATATGTGGAAGATTGATATATTCATGTGAATTTTTAAAGGGCTAAAGCATTCAAAACCACAATATTTTTGTAGAAACAAGTACCAGTATATCTATAGGAAAGGAATGATATACACCTGTTTTCTGATTTTATATTTTTAAAACAGATTTGTTATTGCAAAACTGGGATGATATCAATTGTTGAGATGAAGATTCTTGTGACAGAGTAGATTCTGCGGTGGATTAATTACTTTTGCTTGGATGGAAAGTGGCGTATTGATGAATGCTTTCAATAGTATATGCATGTTACTTTGAACATTGAAGTCTGATGCATAAACAGTGATTTTGATCTGTCATTTTACATAGCATTTGATATAGAATTGCAAAAATTATAAATTTTGTAAATTTGATATGCGATTTTTGTTATCATAAATTTAATACCCATTTGATGTAAGATCACTTGTTCTTTTGCCATGTTCATCATAAGGATTGATGCTAAATTCTAATGTTCATTAGTGAAGTATAATTAATGATTTTACTGTTTGAGATTCTTACAGATGATCAATGCAGATTCAATAACAACAATTGTGCCTTTTGTTTTTTTCTTTTTGAAGAAAATTGTGCCTTTAGTTGCACGGAATTGATTTGTGTTGCCTTAGTTTCACAGTGTCAAACAATGTTGTTGGGCTTTTATCTTAACCTTGCGCCCTTGATTTAGGTAATTTTCAGTTATACTTGTTGGTCATATGCACATCTGAAAGTGACTACAGCTGATTTTGATTTCATGAATACGTTATTGAGCTTCTGCAAATGCTAGTACTTACCGATAAATTATTCCTTAGTATGTTTTGCTCAAAACCTTGTAGTTTGCTCTTCCAATAGAGGATCAACACAAGCATGTGGTTGTTCTAGTGGTATATTCCCAGGTTTTTTTTTTGATAAGATGGAACATAAAATATTACTCTCTAACTATTTATAGGTAATTTTATATTTTGCAAGGTTGGGACCTCTTGTCAAATAGATTATAGGAATCTCTCGATATTTATTGCTGATGGTTACAACTTTTGTTATCAGGAGAAAAAGTGGCTCTCCTTCCTTAAAAAGGCGTAGGAGCCGCTCTCCAACTCCTAGAAGGCGATTAGGTCGCTCACCATCCTCAAGATGGTACAAAAGACTGAGAAATAGGAGCACCACAGAATCACCTGTATCCAAGTCTCGAAGCTCTAGTATTGACTCAGTAGAACGGAAAATCACTACTGTGAAATTACAGAAGGAAGACGAAGAAAAGAAAAGGTATATGTTTGCACTTTTTCTATAAGCATTTTCTACTAAGGGCTTCTAACTATGATTGTTATTTTTCTTTGTCTGATGGTATATATGGCATAACACTTTGTCATTCTACTTGTAAGTTTCTTGTACCAGATACACACATACAGTTACTCCAACTAGAAAAATGCGATTGTCTTTGATAGTAGTCCAAAGTCACGTAACCACATCATAGCAAAGGTGAAAGTTTGCTGCGGGGGATATGGGTTCGAAGCTCATCTTGGTTTGCAGTGGGAATTTTCTAATCATAAAACATTGAAGCCACTGGATTTGAATATTTAATTCTAACCCTTTCCCTTCGCCTACTTGCTTATGTCAATTTATTTGTAAACTTCAACAGATTTGTGTTTTGCTGAGAATGAAAGTACATGTTATGGTATAGAAGGAAAGTTTATCTAGCTCAATTTTATAACCAACCTCCTACTATAACTAGAAGAAGAAAAGGTTAATGTCTGCAACCTAGTTGACATGGATAGTTCTCGGCCATAGTTTTGATAAGTAGTGAAAGAGATATTATGGTATCTGGAGAGCTAAAGGTTTTTAAATGATTTGAAGAAGTTCTCCACAACAGGGTACTCTTACTGTCCTGAATAGCTTAGCTGGCTGCATGAAGCTAAGGTCATTGGTGGTGTATGTGTGATCATTTTTTATGCAACTCACTGTGCTCAGTCACCTTTGTGTGTATAAATATAATGCTGTGAAGGCTTGATATCAGGTGTCAGTAAATTTCACTATTGCCTATTCCATGAGCTAGGGACAGAGGGAAATCAGAGTACCATCGCGATCAGATCATAGAGGTTGGCGACATCATGCCTGCGAAATTGTTTAAAACTTTAAATGACACATGGTTCACCCTGAGAATCATCAGTTGTCCGCTCATCTATGCTGATTTGTTCTGCTCATCTATGCTGATGCACAAGTATAAGATAATTGTAGATAGTTCCATGTTTTCTTGTTCATCTTTATATTCTTACTTCGAATTATCATAACAGAAATATTGAGAGAAAAAGGGGGGAAAATTCAACTGGACTTGTATTATACTTGAACAAGATTTACTAGTGAATAATGAACTGATCTAGTGATGTGGACACGGAAGATCTTTGATCTGATACATGCTTCACAATTGGTATTCTAGTTTCCTCCGTCTTTGGCCCCGCTATAACAGTGTTCTGAAGTCTAAAATACACTTGTTATGTACCAACCTGTCAAGGTCTCCATATCAACGGCCTTTTTCAAGTAGAATCTTTAACTGCTACTGTGCTTTGTTTGAAATCACCCTGCCACTGCACGAATACTCCAACGGTGTGGTGAGGACTGAGGGATTTTCATTTATCCTTCAACACTCTCCCTACAGATCGATGGCCCATTTTAGGCCGAATTTTGTGCTATGTGCTGCACTAGTTTGATTTTCGATAGTACACTTAAATACAGGCTTAGTAGCATTTGAAACCCTGGGCAGCTACACCAAGATTCCGAAGTAATGGTGAGGGTTGAGGAATCTATGTTTATCAGCTAATACTTTGCATTTTGAAGGAAGCTACTGCTTTAGTACTACTTGTATCCTATGATCTGATTGGCTAACTGGCTGGCTTACTGTTCACCAGTTTGAAAAATCATTTGATTCGATCTGGAAATATTAGAGGTATGCCTTCAAATCATAAACTTGTTTTTAAACAATAGGATGGATGAGCTTTAGTTTCTCATGATATAATGAAAGCTTGTGATGCTGCTTACTAATTTAGTTGTAGCTGTTTTTCATCTTCAAGAGGTTTGTAAATTGTAATAATTTGAATGGGCTTCTCTCTGTTTTAACTTTTTCCTCTATTCTGTTAGGCACCAACAGGAGGCAGAGCTGAAACTGCTAGAAGAGGAAACTGCAAGAAGAGTTGAAGAAGCAATCAGAAGAAAAGTGGACGAGAATTTGAAATCTGAGGAGGTCAAGATAGAAATACAAAGACTATTAGAAGAGGGTCGAAAAAAGTTGTTTGAGGAGGTTGCCCTTCAACTTGAGATTGAAAAAGAAGCTGCTCTTGTTGAAGCAAGGCAGAAAGCGGTAAGTTTTGGTATTTGAAAGATATAGGAATGGACACTCCATATATGAACATGTATTTTCCACATTATTTCTTTTTTATTTGATGTTTACAGTATCTTTATGTGCTTTAGAACCAATTTTGGCTGCAGTGCATGCTTCCAATTTTGCTCGCCATCAGCCATCAGGGAGAGTAGATTGTACTGTGTATTAGATTCATGGCACATGCTCTACACGTGCTAGAAGAAGAAACCACTGTAG
Organism: Hemerocallis citrina; assembly: GCA_017893485.1. Lineage (NCBI taxonomy): Eukaryota > Viridiplantae > Streptophyta > Magnoliopsida > Asparagales > Asphodelaceae > Hemerocallis > Hemerocallis citrina. The sequence continues at coordinate 180,631,687 of CM030360.1, forward strand.
TTTTCATCTTTATACACATGCAAAAGCTTTCCTCATTAATGTTTTCGGCGTTAGAGAAGCTTCTCTTAAATAGACTTGGGAATTGATTAATTTAGAAATCTTGTTTGTCAGTCTCTCTTGATAGATGGTTGTAACTTAAAGAGTCACACAGAGATATGTCCACATAACCCATCCTATTGGTGTTATGATTGTGGAGAAAGGTAATTCTCTAACTGATCTTTATTTGGGTTGTTCTTAGAGGAAGACAGCTCACCTTTAGCAGCTCTGTTACTCACAGTTTTGTTGTTGACAGTCATAAAACAATCAACTCTTGCAGTAAATATTTGGGTTCAGTGTCATCGCTTCTTCTTGCTGTATTGCCATATTTTTTCTAAAGGGGATCCCTGAAAGTCGACTTTTATAAAATTCTTATGGGACATTGGGACCTGCATCTGTCCATATAGTTTATGATATCTTTAAAAAATTAGAAACCAAATGGAAATAGCGTTTTGACCGAAGTCAACCTAAAGATATAACAACAACAACAAAGCCTTTTTCCCAACTAGTTGAGGTCGGCTACATGAATTGTGGTTTTCCATTCTGTTCGGTTTAGGGTTTAGCGCAATATCTTCTCTAAGGCCAACTTAAAGATGATAAGAAAAAAGTCTTTAGTTGTGTAAATTTGGAAGAAAGAAAAAGAGAAAAACAGAGGATGGATCTTATCACTGAATCAACCAAGATCTGGAATAGTGGATGCTCCGTAATTCTGTCTTCAAGTTGCTTGCCTATTGGTATACTCATTCTTTTCCGCTTCACGTACCAATTTTAATATCATATCATACAGTAATTTGTGCCTTGTAACTGGTTTATAATATTTTTTGCATATCCCCAACGATGCATCTTATGTTGATTGGGCTTGCTTTTGTAGTAATGAGAGCTTATTAAGCCACCATTAATTTTAGAATTATAGTTTTTGGACTTGTTTTCGACATCATTCAATTAGTTTCCCGGAAAGTTGTATTTTGTTGTTGATTTTGTGCTTTTGGTATGGGGATTGCAGGAACAAGAAAGGAGAGAAAGGGAAGACCTAGATAAGATGATGGAGGAGAACCGGAGGAAGGTAGAGGAGGCTCAGAGAAGAGAAGCTCTAGAACAACAGAAGAGGGAGCTGGAGAGATACCAGGAGCTGGTGCTTATCCAGCGAGAAAAGGAAGAAGCCATGAGAAGAAAGAAGATGGAGGAGGAGGAAGAAAGAGCAAAACAAATGAAGCTACTGGGGAAGAACAAATTACGTCCCAAATTGTCGTTTGCTATTGGTTCTAAGTGATGTATTACAGTATGTGTGATAAGTTCTGATATTGGTAACAGGAATGGCTGAATCTGGGTTGCTATTGGTTCTTAGTGATGACTGGCTGAGAAAATGGCATCCTTTTAAAAAAACTCGTGAATGAAAAGTTGTAAAGGTTCCTTTTCTTATAGGTGTCAGTTTCTTTATCTTATGATTCATATCTTGTGTCGCGCCTCTTGTTCTTTGAAAAAAGTTGACCGTTTGCTCATATATGACTTTGTGGCTAGAGACATGGTGCTAAGGCACGCTGAGGAAATTCACCCTAAAGGAATGTTGTACAAATAAATGATCATTTCCATTATATATATTTTTCATTGGATTTCTTTTTCTGAACTGCTTTCTACTGGCTTGTATTGTTTTGATATAAGCTTTCTGTATATTTAAAGAGATTTTGTATCATTTTGTTTTGGAGGTGACAGTCTTTTCTCAACAAATCTCTTTCAGCAGTATACCTGGAGCTGCAAATGTATACCTTACAGTTTCTAGTTACGTATACCTTCATCAGTTACTAGCTAAATTTTTTTTTTTTCCAAGAAGAGAGATTTTTCCTTGGTATTCAAATGTCCGTTGTCACTATTGAAAAGGCTAAATATAAAAAAAGGACACAGTTTTGGGCCAGTTTAAAAAAAATACATTAAGATTTTTTTTGTTTAAAAAAAGATACAAAATTCCAAAAAACTCCATTGGGTTAATTAGTGTTAGGGTTAATTCGGGTTTTTTTTTAAATATCTGGTTAGTTAAGTGATGTTTTTTAAACACAAATAAAAGATGAATGTGATTTTTTTAAACACAAATGAAAAATAAAAGTGATTTGTTTAAACCCTACCCTAATCCTAACTAACTTAGTGGAGTTTTTTGAAACTTTGTGTCCTTTTTTTAAACAAAAAAACTTAGTGTACTTTTTTTAAACTGGCCCAAAATTTTGTGTCCTTTTTTTATATTTAGCCCTATTGAAAATTCATGCTTCATCTCTAATACTAGTTGAAATTTGCCGTGCACCGAGTGCACGTGCCTTGGTACACATATCAGTTGAATATTTTAACATTTTTTTATCTTATGGAGAAAATCAATCATAAAAACTCCTACAAGTGAACTGGCATGATATGAGATATGCAGAAAATTATAAAAATTCATTGAGAAAATTTATGCCAAGATTATCACTAAACTAACAATTTGCACCAACCATTATTTTTTTTTGATTTTAAGTAATTTGCTCTCGATATTATACCTCATTCTTAATATGTTTCAAGTCTTTTCAGAGCAGCTGATGATGCATAGTGTTCGCTTATTAAACAAAGTCAAATATGTGTTTGCACTTATATCTTTTGTTATGATTTTGAATAAACATCTGAAATAATTTATTCATAATTAATCATTTTTTGTATATTGAAATAAAGTACCCAAAAAAAATTAAAAAAATCAGGATCACAGTTTCCCTTCTTTCACATCCAATACTTTTTTTCCCAGTTAATTTCAAGGTATTATTGTTTAATGAAATTTGATCACATGCTTCACAACTAATCTTCAAAAATAATAGTGGTAAATAATATTTCAAAAGACATCAATTATTGAATAAAATATACAAAATGAGTTATACAAAATATATTTGAATTTATCTTTCTCCCTTCTGCAACGTCATCTTTGTCCGCCAACATATGGCAACTGGCGCCATCATCAATGTGAACATATCCCGTTCTGCCATGTCACGAAAATCTCACATTGCTTCCTGCAATATATACAATTTCAAAATTTCAAAGTAACCGCACGTCATTCCAATGCAGGTCATTCCAAGTACAAAATAGAAATTAAAGTTGATAACCTAACTACAATGAATTTTCTTTCTTTTTTAAATTTCCTTTTCAAGAGAAACTTCTTTCTGCTATAAAATGATTCATTATTTTGTTCAAATGAAACTGGTTGGAAGTCTTCCACGTCTTGGGAAAAAAAGAATGGGAGATTGTTGACCTTTAAGAATTGAGAGAACATCTAATGCAGTTCCATGTATAATGCGGGGTAAATTTGGACCTATAACCCAAAATGAAATCCCAGCACAATGTTTATGTTATTCTCCCTTGCAAAGTCCCAAGTTGTCTTCTCTGCTAGCACGTCTGCATACGGATACCATAACTAATTCCACAAAAAATATTTCAGACATTAACATCTAACTTAACTAAGGTTTAGTATGAATCAAATGAAATAAATTTATATTAATTGATAAATTGTATCAAATGAATAAGTAACTAATTTTTATGATATGATCAAGTATTTATCCTTTAGTTTCTCACAGTTCTGGTCACTCCAAGTACTCTCATCAAATGGGTGCTCTGGGTATACAACTGATCTAGCTATTGCAGAAAATGATGAAGCAAGCACAACTTTTTTAAGTGTCGGATTCTTTTTACATGATCGCAGTACATTTAATGTGTCATTGACGACAGGTTGTACGTATCAAATCTACAATAAATGTACAAAATTATTCATTAGAGAACACAATTTGTAGTAACCCGGAAACTTGTAGTACTACAAATGATCATACAGGTTTTGGATGTTCCCTTAAATAAGAGGCCTGAATTAAAGAAACAGTTATTTCCTCATTTAAGCCAGACATGTTTTCAAGTGTCTTTTCAGCTTCAATAGAAGTTGCAAAGCAATTGCATTGTGCCAATCAGCCTTAACAGCTTAAGAAAGTTCTTATTAATCATATAGCCAATTTAGTTGATCTCATAATCCATACAGAATTCAACTGTTTGTAACTTAAAATGGATGTCGTTTTTAATCTAAAGTTATATTAAAAATAAAAGTTCAAAACAAATTACAGAATTTAAACAACCATGAGTAGCAAAAATGGAAAAGAAAGAAAAAACCTAATCAAAGTGACAAAAAAGCTATTACGTTGAATTATGAAAATAGAAAATTAATTCTGATTGGCTTCTTTAGGTAGCCAGAAAGCCAAAAAATATATCTGTTAGAGCATTTGTAGCCGTGGGCTATATACCCAAATTTTGGAAAAAAAATAGAAAAAAGTGTGCTGCAGTCATTGACTATATACTCAAATTTTGGATTTTGGTTGAACAGTTGTCTGATATATTTGGGAGAAGATATAGGATTTTGGGAAAAAATAGCCGACGAAAGATGATCTTTCTTCCGTTCAATCAGACGAAAGATCGTCCGTTCAATCAGACGAAAGATCATCTTTTGTCGCTTAATTTTTTTTCTTTTTTAAAAATAACGGACGGGGAATCATTTCCCATCCCAGCTTTTTTTTAAAAAATTGATCAGACGGGAAATCATTTCCCGTATGATCGATTTTAATAAAAAAATTGGACGGGAAATCATTTCCCGTCCAAGAGATTTGGTGTCAAAATTTTGAAAAAAAATCTATAGAAGTATGTCTATAAAATTATTATGCATACAGATTATGATTTAATTAAGATTTAAGATTAATTTAGGATTAAATTAGGATTAAATTAATTATTAATTTAGATTAAATTAGCTGAAATTAATCGACGGACGGGAAATCATTTCCCGTCAGTTCAATTTTTTTTAATTATTTTTTTTTTCCGATGGACGTCCGTCCGATTATTTAAAAAAATAAAAAATTCAACAGACGAGAAATTATACACTCTCCGTTGAATTTCTATTTTTTTAAAAAAAATTATATTTTTGGTGGGACGAGAAATTGTCTATCGTCTGTCGATTTTAAATTATGAAAACCAAAAATTTGGGTTAGAACGATTGCAGCACAAACCCAAAATTTTCTTTCCTATATGTCAAATAACCAAAATTTGGATTTGAGCGGCTACAGATGCTCTTAAGCAACAACTTTTGTTTGATTTAGTCTGTGCCAATTTCTAGTTGCGTGTCCTTCCAATAAGAAAAAAATGAGACAAAAATATCAGTTGACTGTAGAAAACAACAACACATGGATTTTTTCTAGATCTTCTCCTGAAATGGCATGAGTATTGTAAAATTTACCATCCGTTGTTGTGTTGTGCTCAGAATTTTTATGCGAGAAAGTGGCTCATCAAGCCATGTAAATGGCAAAGATGCCAGGAACTCAGTACAATATCTGAAAAACAATAACATCTTCAGTATAAATTAAATGTAAGTTTTTTTTAAAAAAAGAAACACAGTGAATGCATAAATTTCCAACACTTACACAGAAAGGGAACAGATGACGAATTCCAGGCCCTATACTAAAATTTCCGGATTGCATGATTTTTTTCCTGGATTCGCGATTTCCTCGAATGAGTGTATATGCGAATTTCCCTTTCGCATTTCCAAATATTTTGTTGTGCATGACAGAGTGAATAAACCCAAATGGCAACTGGAGGTCGTCGCCCAAGCAGTTTTAGAAATAAGCAGGCTGCCAGCAAATATTCATAATATATTCTCAACATATTACACTAATCAACCACTAAACAAGTTACAAACTTCTCCTTTCCCTTTCAATCATTTCCAAGTTTCCAACTCAGAACATGATGAAAAAAATTACTTTCAATCAGATATAAATTTTCATTTTTTTCTTAAAATTACAATTCCAATTCCAAATAATGGTCTTCAAAATATTTTGGATTAACAACAAAAGATTGGAACTGGGCAAACCCTAGACTGATATTTTATTAACAAGTGAGAACAATAGACAATTGCGAAATTAGGAGAACTAACCTGAAGAAGATGTTGAGCATCCAGGAAGAATCTATCTTGATGTGGAATCTCTATCGGTAACTGGATTGATGATCGGAGAATTGGAGGTGGGATTTTCTACTTATCTTGAAACCCTAACTGAAACAAAATATTGGGGGTTGTTTTTGCTGGGAAAGATTTATATGGCTGACATTAGGTTTTAGGTAGAAAGTAAACAAAGCAAAACAGATAAATTGCCAGTTGAAAGATGACGTTACCGGCGGTGAGGTTGGAGAGATTGGGAGAGAAGAGTTAGGAGCGGTTAGGATTTGGGTTTCGAGAGATACGGGGATTTTAGGGGAGAGAGCGGGAGAGAACAGATGGTGGAGATGGGTTTTTAGTAATTTTAGATTGAGAAATATATGATTATTTTGAATGACTGGGATTTGATTTTAAAATATAAGATATACGGTTCAGATCTGCTTTGGACAAATTTGTTTTGGATGAATGAGATCTGATCTAAAAATATAAGATGTGCGGTTCAGATATATTCTGGATATATTTATTACAGTTTTTATAATAGAAATCTCTAATATTATAATGAGAGAATGTCTTAGTGTCATTTGTCAATCTACGAACACGTGCAACAACCGTACATTTAAACTCTCCAATAAAAATGCATGAAACCCGTAAACTACCCGTTCAAATTAATTTTCATCACCATATCTTTCGAAACCTAAATGCCTGTTCATCACCCCCCCCCCCCCCCCCCCCCCCCCCCCCCCCAATTTACTCTTGCCGCTGCCGCCCCCTCCTCACCCGAACCTCGCTTGTTCATCTCCTTCTCTGTCTTTCTCCGCTTACTCCTCCCGCCTCCTCCTCACGCTGCCCCTCTTCACCCGAGCCTTTCCACCTCACGCGCGCGACGTCGCTGTCCCCTCCTCTCTTGGTTGGGTATTTTTTTGTCATCTTCCCTTCTCTTCCTCGCTTCTATTTAAATAGAAAACATCCTCCATTTCTATGGTTTTTGAGAGCAACGACCGTTAGGGTTTTCGACACTTCGCATCACAGGTACAAAAATCTAAAACCCTAATTACATCTTTCCTCGATTTTCGGTCATCCTCTACTTAGATCTCGAAACCCTAGATGTAAAGTTTGAGCGATCTTTAATTTGCCATTACAACCCTAGGTTTCATCTCCTTTATGAGTCAAATGTTGATGCGATTTTGATCAAATAAAGAAACTAGGAGTGACAATAGATCATCTGATCATTCTTTTGTTGGTTGTTGCACGAATATTGATGACTGTTTTTGGGTGTTTGGAAATGAAGGTAAGCAATGGCTCCTCCACAGCCAAAGACTGAATTTTTTGGGTTTGAACAAGGGCCACATTGTCACTAGGAGGGAGCTACCTCTTCGCCCTTCGATCAGGAAGGGGGATATGATTATCTCAACTCTTACTACTAAAAATGTTATGTCTTTTTAATATATGTGCTTCTCATATGTGTTATTGTTAAAGTTGTATCTATCTATCTATCTATATTATCTATCTATCTGTTTATATTACTTTAAAAAATATATATTTATTAACACGTGCCTCACACATGCTATATTATATTACTTTAAAAATATATATATTTATTAAAATGTGCATTGCACGTGCTAAATACTAGTAGATTATAATGGGAGAAAGCCTTAGTGTCATTTGTAAATCTATCAATGCGTGCATTGCACGTGCATAACTAATATGAAGGAGGTCTCAGGTTCGAGTCCTCACAAAATCAGATTTTTTACTTTCAATTTTTCTTAATATATTAAATGTGCATCACACGTGTAAATTACTATCTATTTATCTATCTATCTATCTATCTATAATATAATATATAATAACTATTATAATGGAAGAGTTGGAGTTGTAAATCTACCTACTTACATGCAACTCACGTACAACTTTAACTCTTCAATTATAGTCTTCACGTTTACTTTTAAAAATATATGATCCTATTTATTAAGATATGCATTACATGTGTAAATCAGAGTTCTTATTTTATATTTTTTAAATAAATTAATACGTGCATCGCACGTGTATATTACTAGTCTCAGTTAATGTGGATGCAATAGTGTAACCCTTGTTTTCCCTTTTCATGTATTTTGGGTGTATTTTTCTTTTTTGTGTTTTTTTTTCTAATTTGTATCTCTTTTTGAACCGTGTATTGGATTTTCTTTTCTTAATATATCCATCTAATTGATTTCGTCGTCTTTTTAATTGCTCTTCTTGATTCAATTTGTTAGTCTATTGTTTTATCTCTGTTTGATCGAGCCATTACTTTTGATCTTCTTTATTTTATATTGTTCATGCCTTATTTTATTTATCCATTTTGTGCCATCTCATTATTTTTGGATCATCTCATTTCTATTTGGATTTATTTGTACGCAAACCCTATTTAAAACCCTATATTCTATGTAATTAAGCGCTATTGGATTTTTTACTATACCCCTTTAACCTAATACCCGTTTACCTATACTCCTACCCGTCAGCACCCCTAAAACCTAACCCTAATAATCTATACCCAGTCACCACCCTAACCCTAAAACCCTACTCATATATATATACACCCTGCATCCATCCCCTACCTCTCAAAAAACCACAGCCGCCTCTTCAACCCATCCCGCTCTCTCAATCCCCTGCTCTCCCTCTTTCTCCCGGTGTCTCTTCCTCTCCCGCCTTACGACCCCACTCGATGCCAGCGAAGCCACCCCAACAGCACCACCGTACCCCGACTGCCATGTGCTTCTCTCGATGCATCGCAGCAGCAGCAGCAGCATCGTGATCCTGCGACCCCGATAAGCTCCCCACTGTGTTGTTCCTCTCCGACAATGACAGCAGTACCATCGTCCGGTCGTGCCCTCCTGCGCACGACCCTTGGCCACCGTCGCCTCTCACCGCTGTCCGCCTGTCTCTCTCGCTCTTGGTGTGTGTGTGATCTCGTGGTTCGTGTATTCATCCATTCGTTGGATTGTGTTCGTGATCGGTTGTTCGTGGTTGTCCGTTCATTGAGTTCGTTGCCCGGGAATCAGTTCCTGTTATTCTCTTTGCATCGTCATTTTTGTCGTCGACTATAAGGCAAGTAACTTGTATTAATTCTGTTGTAAATACAAGTACTAAATATCGCATGTAGTGTAGTTGTGTTCTAGAGACAATTCTTGTGCAAAATCCCTGTTATATCTTGTCTCTATTGTGTTGACCTGCCCGTAGTTGTCTCATTACACACATGACATGAAATAACTTAGGGATAACCACTTCTTGATGTATACATGCATGTTGTTCGTATGATATCGTATGCTTGATTGTGTTAGTCATAGTATAACTTGTTGTAGACTTGCTAAACATCCTACACCATGTTGCTTGGATATTGTTATGATTTGGATGAGTTTCATATGGTCTATGTTGATTTTATGCATGGAGAATATTTCTATCTTTTATGTTACCCGTTTTTTATCAATATTTTAGACCCTATTAAGGTCATTATATGAAAATTAGAATATGAATTATAGAGAATTCTGTCTACTTTCCAGATTTTCTGACAGATCTCAGTTTCGATTTATGAGTTGTAAGTTATGGCTATTTTACTACAGATGTGTTTAAAAATTTCAGATTCTGTTTTATATGAATTCTGTATGGTTAATTATTTTTTTACTGATGTTAAAGATAATATTTTGATCTAATATTTTGCTGAGTACAACTAGACCTGATTGGGATTAACCCCTAATTTTTTTGAATTTAATTGATGACTTTTATGAACTATTCTATGCTTGCAAACAACTACTATACATGCAGAATTTTCATACTGTTCAATAAAGAAACATAATTTCGATCTGATTCTATTTGCTGTCTATAAAAACTTTGTGAATAAGAATTGTAGCCTGCTGTATCTATTTTATCACCCTTGTCACGGATTTCGATTTCGATTTATATTTTGTGAGAGCTGTTTTAGTACTGCTGTGTTTATGATTCCAGATTTATAAAACTACTGTATCTTGCTGCTTTCTGATTTTACTTAACTATTCTATCTATGTTAGAAAATTATGAAACTTTATTTTCTGTTACTAAACATACTAGAGAATGCCCCAGATTTTTCTTGGATTTGATTGATAAGTTTTGATGTTGTTTTCCTGTTTATGAATACAAACTTCTGATTTCTGGCTGAATACGTTTTCTGGATACAAATCTGTTTTGAGACTTGTTTTTGTGAAACATCAAATGACTTATATATATTTGCTAGATTCGGCCGGGAGTCTATTTTCCATATTCTCTTATGGATCCTGGTTTGCATATTTGTAGCAACAAGAATTCCAGATTTAGTGCAGTACTGTCTTGCTGTCCTGAACTAGAATTTTCGTTGGTCTATCCTGTTACGAGATGTCTTTTACCTGTACATGTTTATCTTTCAATCTGAACCTGTTACCTGTTTATGTCAAGTTATTCTTTTCCTGTTTGTAGCACATATATGCCTGTTTGATAATAATAATAAATAACCAAGCCGGGGTGGAGAGAAAGATCTAGTAGTGGATAATATAGAAATGTGTACTTGGAAAGGGTCCCGTGTTTCCCACATGATTATCTGTTATCTGTTACGTGTTCATGACTACATGATACACGATTTAGTTATCTGATTACCTGACTGCACACTTCTCTATAGGAATGTGTACTCGGAAGAGAACCCATAGGTTCTATCTGTCTGTATGGATCTGCATCTGATATATGTCTGTCTGATACCTGAGTACTCGGCTCTATACAGTTCACTACGAAATTTAGAACGTAACTGTTTGAATGTTGCAATCATGTGGTAAAAATCTGGGACGCGTGAAGTGCTACCTAGATAGAACTAAAACACAAGATCTGTAATAACATGATATCTGTTACCTGTTTACCTGTATATGTTACCTGTATCTGTTATCTGTTTGTCTGTTACATGCTACGGGATATCTGTTACCTATTTACCTGTCTTTATAACACTTGACATCTGTTACATATCACATTTATCTGTTAGTATACCATGTTACTTGATTCCGCTTTTCTGATTCATGTTAGACATTCTGTTTTGCTCTGTCATATCTATTCCATGCTATGTTTATTTCTGCTATTATTTTATATTTGTTTATCTTTTTTTGTACTTGTGCCTGCACTACAAGCAGTCCGTAACTTGCATTCACGGGCGTTTTGTTTTCTTTTTCTCTTCCTGCAATTTGCTAAATTGCAGATTTTGGAGATCAGCTGCCAGATGGAGTAGATGATATGAGATTTTAGATGTTGGAGTTCTTTCTATTATCATTATTATTTCCTGTTACTTATTTGAATAAATGTATTTGTTACTTGAATTATTTTATATTGGGCAATGTGACCCAGAATTATTGACTTGTTCAGATCTGGTTTATTTGAGATTATTAAGTTTTGTTTCAAGTAAATTCTGTTGGTATTTTGAATCATATATGCATGCGTGGTTGATTTCTCTTGCTTCCAACTCTGATTATTCCTGTGAAATGTTGTAAAGATCCTGATAGCTTATGAATGATGAAAATCATTCGCTGGACTTAGTCACGTATCCGTATTCCGTATCTCCTTTTTGGGAAGCGGGGCATGACAAATAGTTTGGGAATCACATTAGGTGTGGATTTAGCCTATGTAATTCTTGTAGGTTGAGATGTACTTCCAGTGTTTGAAACCTGAGATCTAGGAGTAGAAGGTTTAAAACTTTTCTTAGTACAAGCTAGCTTCTCCTCATAGCCTCTTCCCAACCCTATAGCTTCATTTACATTCTTGGGCCTTTGAGAGTTCACATCCCACCTAATCTCATCCCTTAACCAGCTCACAAATGTATCCAAGCTTCAACAAAATTGGATAGTCTTTTGAATTCTTGTACATATGCTTCTAAATCTCCCCTTTGTTCAATTTACAAAATTCTCTTGTCATCTTGAAATATAGTTGGCCCAAACCTAGTGATTAACTCCTCTAAGAACTCAGACCATGTAATCATTTGATTTTTGGGTTAAATATGCCTCCTATACCACTGAGCTGTCTTGCCTTTGAGATTTAACGAAGCAAATTTCAATTTTTGAGAATCCTCTATTTCATAAAATTCAAGAAATTGTTCTGCCCCACATCCACTCTGTCCGATCCCTTTCATGAAATACTGGGAATTCCATCTTAAATGGAGTTCTTGGAAAACCCATTTAATCATAGTGAACCCTAGAATTGGAAGGAGTAGAGTTAAAGTTCGCTACCTTTGTTTGGCCATGGCGGAACGGGCACTGGATTCCCTTGCGATGGATTCTTCGATCGACTAATAGCCATCTCCTTTAGTTTCTCTACTACAAACTCGAGTTGATTCTGAACAATCGCCATTTGGCCTTGAAGCATCTTCACCTTCAATTCAACCACCGGCGTGCTCCCTACATCCCTATCATTGTTAGCGGCGACCGACTCTAATACCATGCTATCATGTCCATGAGGTCGAGCTTTCTTGGACCTGTCCATGGCGATGAAGATTAGGGTTTGCAGAGAAACTAATTTGGGGAAAAACAATTCCGTACAAGTTTTGATTTCATTCACTCAACAATTTCGCCTATTTATAGGTAGTTACAGATCAGGGTTCGAGCGATTAAGTCACGTGCCTAGCGTGTGTGACTTATTGGGCTTCTACACAAAAAAACCCACACGTTCATTCTTTTGCAATTCAAACAGAAAAAGGTGCGCTTTGTACGTGAAATTCAAATACATTCACAATTCACAGTTACACAGTGAATACAAGTTCTCTCTCAACACTTATCAATCGATTCCTGACTTCATTTGCATCCCTGATATCCGTCCTTTCTCCTTTCTCCTTTGTTCTTCCCTAAAAAATAAATAAAAACTAACAAGCAGGCTCATTGGTTTATCTGATTTATTTGTTTTTTATGTTCTCATTTTTTGCTAGAAAAGTTTTTTATTTTTATTTTATTTTATAAATTTGAAGGCTAATCCATATGGTATCATGAATTGAGGAGCATCTTTAGCAATTTAGTTTATTAAAAAGTTGCCTTATGACTACATACATTGAAATGTATATTTAAATAACTCGTGTCAACAATAATGCAATCATAAAATCAATAAAGATGTTCAATATATATATATATATATGTGGGTAATGCTCAGTTGAAAACGCAAATGTCTGTGAAAACGTGAAAACGACCTTAGGCCGCTATTGGGAATAGCGGCCTACGAATAACGGCCGTTATTCCCAACAGCGGCCTAGGTTGTTTTCACGGGTTTTCACAACACTTGCGTTTATATATATATATATATAGGGTAATGCTCAGTTGAAAACACAAATGTCTATAGCGGCCTACGAATATCGGCCGCTATTCCCAACAGCGACCTAGGTTGTTTTCACGGGTTTTCACAACACTTGCGTTTATATATATATATATATATATATATATATATATATATATATGGTAATGCTCAGTTGAAAACGCAAATGTCTGTGAAAACGTGAAAACGACCTTAGGCCGCTATTGGGAATAGCAGCCTACGAATAGCGGCTGCTATTCCCAACAGCGGCCTAGGTTGTTTTCACGGGTTTTCACAACACTTGCGTTTTCAACTGAGCATTTCCCATATATATATATATATATATATATATATATATATATATATATATATATATATGTATGTATTCGAATTTCATGTCATTTGCAAAGAAGTGCTTATTTTGAACGGTACTTATTTTCAATTAGTAAGGAACCTTTTTTGGCTTTCATTATCGTTAAATTTCGCACACATGACAAAGATTTTATGACACCGCCACTGACTAGACACAAGAATGTAGAGCCCATATAAAATACATAATTATTAATTGCTTGGAGGCTTCATGTTTTATCTCTCTTGGAGTACAAAAGCAAAAGCAGTCTACAAAGTGTATTACAATCTTCACACTGCTCAGATGCAAATTCATGCCTTCTCGACTACCCCTTTTCTTTTCTTCTTTTCCCCTCATTTTCTTCAAATCTTCTTAACTCTTGTTCTTCTTCCCTAACTCTTGTATGCAATTCAAGAAGCTCTGCACTGTATCATTTTCTTCAAATCCTCTTCACTCCTGTTCTTCTTCCCTAACCCTTGTATGCAATTCAAGAAGCTATGCACTGTATCGAGATTTGTTTGGTTGCATGAAAAGAAGTTGAAAAAACAATTAAAATCATGAATTGTGAGTGAAAACAATCTGCAGTTTATTACTTATGTTTTTTTGATATTATGAAAAAGTGAATTATTTCTAACCTAGAAGTGTTTGAGTAGCTACTGTTTATTCATTCACTCAGCATGTTTACTGTATATGTTGATGCTTCTTAACAGGCTATCAGTGCAACTAGAAGTGAAAATGCTAGCCCAAGAAAATCGCAAGTTTCTCCATGATAAAGTAGGCCCAGTGTTTTATGTCTTGCATACTTATTCGGTGTGAAAAGAAGATGGTGATACAAGTAGAGGGTTCGAAGCGAAGGATCGAAGAGAAAGAGAAACAGTCAGCAGCAGCAGCCAACAGTGAAAGGGACAGTCGACCGGACAGTCGACCGTGCGGTCGACTGTCATCTTCTCAGGTCGATGGTCTGGGAGTTGCGGTCGACCGCAAGTCTGCGGCACTGATGGATTTTTTGGGTGCGGGTTTGTTGATTCGATTGAAGCCCACTTCGTCTTCTGATTAGATCCTACCACTCTAATTGTATGTTTATCTCTTCAGTATATATCAGATGGCTATTGTATCAAGATATCTAAACTAGGGTTTCTCTAGATCTATAAATATATTGTAAACGGCTTCTAGAACGATTGAGTGCAGAATAGAAGAAAAGAGTACTTCATCTGAGAGAGTGAGAGTTTCTTCATTGTAAGCAGCAACCAAATTCCAGTTAAGCTTGAGAGAGGGTCATAGTGAGAATTGTAATATTCTTGTATCTTTTCTAGTTGAAATAATATATCGGTTCTTTCTCCCCTGGATTAAGGGAAATTCCTAATCGGGATAATTCTTGTGTGCTTTGAGTGATAGGTGCGATCTAGTTTTGCTTTGTGGTTTGTGTGATTGTGTTGAAGACTCAACAAGATCCCCAGTTTTCTTAACAATTGGTATCAAAGAAATCAGGTTCGTGGGTTTATTCGAGTTTCTTGGAGGAGATGGCAGATCAAAAGAAAAAGATCGAGCGGTTTGACGGTAAGATTAACTTCAATCTATGAAGGTGGACATGTATGATGTTTTGGTTCAGAAGGACTTTTACCTTGTCCTAGAAGAGAAGAAACCAACCGACATGTAGCAGGAGAAGTGGGATGAGATTTGTTTGGAGGCCTTGAGTTTAATCCGGTTGCAATTGGCGGACGAACTCAAGTGTAATATTCTTGAGGAGAAAAATACGGCGAGTCTATGGGCGAGACTCAAATCTGACTACTCGGGATCGTCGTTCCTAGATTAGATGTATTGGAAGAGGAATTTGTTTAGGTTCTTAATGAAGGAAGCTACCCATCTTCAAGATCACATTGTGGATTTCAATAAGGTAATATCTGAACTGAAGGTGATTAATGCTGATGATCTTAGCGAAGAGGATAAAGCTTTCAACTTGATATATTCACTGCCAACTTCTTATGATCACTTGATAACTACTATGCTACATGAGAAGTCATCCAAGGAAACACTTACAATATTTGGGGTGATTATGGGTCTAAAGGAAGATGAACTAAGAAAGGAGACTTATAAAGGAGGGTCTATTTCTACAGGATGCTTTGCGGTGGATAGTGATACTTCAATTGGAAGGGATGCGACACACAAGGGTAAGATTCATTGCCACTATTATAGAGGAGTTGGGCATTACAAGAGAGACCGTTGCAAGTAGTTAAGTCAGAAGAGTGTTACTAAAGAAGGGGAACAAACCTATATAGTCAACGGAACTGAGTCAGGTAATAATGATGACTATTGTCTTCTAGTTTCAAGTTCTTCAGATGTAGATTCAAGTTGGTATCGTGATTTGGGAAGTTCTTCTCATATTTACTCCGAGAGAGAGATATTTTCTACTTACAAGTCGTTAACAGGCCGTAGTGTGAGAATGGGGAGTGATGAGATTTGTGAAGTAGTGGGTGAGGGAACAATTGAATTAGAGATGCCAAATGGTAAAGGGTTCACACTAGAAGAGGTCATGCATATTTCTTTGATATAGTAGAATCTGATATCCTTAGAGACTCTTAATGCTCGTGGTTGTAGGTACATATCTCGAGGTGGAGTTTTGACAGTTTGGGATAGTCGTCGTAAGGTAATGAAGGGTAAGAAGGGAATTGGGCAGGGTCAGTATAACCTCTACCAGCTTTGTAGGAGCAGATAGAAAAACTCGGCTAGGTGTACGGAAGTCCATTGTTCCTAAAGCATCATCTAGTAAGCCGTCACTTGAATTATCAAATCGAGACTGCAACGTTCGAATACCGTTGGAAGGTGGAGAGAGACTTGAATTAGGTGGAGAGAGTGTGGAGAGTAGCACCTCCATGATTACATCTACAGGGGTGTGCTCTTGAGGGAGGCATATAGCTAGAGATAAACAGGTGGAGGTTTGTTCAACTAGCAGAAGAAGGCATAGAAACATGTTGTTACAAAGCGGAGAAGAAAGGTCTAGAAGATTTTGAAATCACACAGGTATGGATTCATGCGTATGCAATCCAAGGTAGAGATTGTTGGGTTTTATGTCTTAAATACTTATTCGGTGTGAAGAGAAGATGGTGATACAAGTAGAAGGTTCGAAGCGAAGGATCGAAGAGAAGGAGAAACAGTCAACAACATCAGTATCCAACAGAGAAAGGGACAGTCGACCGTGCGATCAACTGTCACCTTGTCGGGTCGATGGTCTGGGATTGCGGTCGACCGCAACTATGTGCGGTTGACCGTCTGTGACACTGATGGATTTTTTAGGTGCAGGTTTGTTAATTCGATTGAAGCCTCCTTCGTCTTCTGATTAGATCGTACGGCTCTAATTTTATGGTTATCTCTTCAGTATACATCGGATGGCTATTGTATCAAGATATCTAAACTAGGATTTCTCTAAATTTATAAATACAATGTAAACGGCTCATAGAACGATATGATTTTATTGAGTGCCGAATAGAAGAAGAGAGTACTTCATCTGAGAGGGTGAGAGAGTTTCTCCATTGTAAGCAGCAACCAAGTTTCAGTTAGGCTTGAGAGAGGGTCGTGGTGAGAGTTGTAATATTCTTATATTTTCTCTAGTTGAAATAACATATCGGTTCTTCCTCCCCCGGATTAAGGCAAAAGCCCCAACTGGGACAATTCTTGCGTGCTTTGTGTGATTAGTGCGATCTAGTTTTGCTTGGTGGTTTGTGTTGATTGTGTCGAAGACTCAACAAGATCCTCAGTTTTCTTAACCCCCAGTACTGGTGATATTGAGCTCTTTGAGGTCTATGATGTTGCCCTCTACCTCAACATTATCGACATATTGCAGGAGTACAACATGAAAAAGAAAACAGAGCATGCCTGCAAATCTCTCAAGTTTGATGCACTTTCCATTTCTTCTGTGGAACCGACACAGTATTCAAAATGTTTTATCGATTTTATGGAAAAAGTTTTCCCTGAGCAGATTTAGTGCTTTTAGAGCATCTGTAGTCGTTTGCTGCAAAATTTGGCAAAATGACATTTGGCATTTGTCATTTTGGAGATGAAGATGTAGTTGTCAAATGCCTTAATTTGGTTTTTTTAAAAGAAAAATGGAGGGGCGGAAGTTCCCCTTATTTTTCGTAAAAAAAAAACAATTATGTGTCGCATTTCCTGTTAATAAAGTCATGATCACGTCATGATCCGCTCCCTGCGCTTTTTAGGTTTCTTTTTAATAAAGGAATTGTGTCGGATGGAAGAAGTTCTTCTATCAGCGGGGGACGGAAGACGTTGTTTTGTCTCTTCAAATAAATGGCGATTTGCCAAATTTGCCTATCATGCTATTTATATCCGACATTCACTCACTCAATGCTCCCTCCTCTCACTATTCACACCTACTTATCAATTTTCTCACTGCTTCCTCTTCAGTCCCACCCGAAACATCGATGTCGTAGATCCGAAAATTTATTGGTAGGATAAAATTAAATCGTCAACCCGGGTCAGATCATGAAAACACAATGATGGAAGCCAAAGCAGAGATTCCAAGTGTGGATTATAGCTATCCAACCCAGTGAAACAGGTAGTCGACGATCGCCAACATGTATGTAAGCATATTACCGAGCATCTTTATGGTGGATTTAGTGATTTTAGGGAAAATTGGAATGGTCCGATAACAACATACAAAGATCGATGCTCCCGTATCCCAGTAATTAAGAGGTTAATCGATCAGGCGGACTGACACCTTTTTTCATGATTGATATTGAGAAGTCATCCATGCAGCTTGTGGAGACATTGATTGAGAGATGGTGAGACACGACTCACACTTTTCACCTGCCGAGTGGTGAGTTGGGATTCACCTCGTTGGATTGTGCAATGCTACCGGGGTTATCAATCGAAATCGGTGATACATCTTCGTGTAACGATGATGAGTCCCTTTTTGAAGCTCTACAAACCCATTTTCCCTTAGATTAATGAAGATGATTGGAAGTCTCATGGAATATGCCGCTCATTCCTTAAAAAGTATTTTCACAGCAGTATGATCAAAGCAGCATAGATAATATTATAGCAATGAGGATTGCACGAGCATTCTTATTGTTCTTCCTTGGTGAGTTTTTTTTCTCTAATGCTGCTCCAGTTGTCAGATGTGGATGGTTTACAACACTTGAAGATCTTAATTGAATGAGCACATGATTGGGGTAGTCCAGCAGTGACACTTCTGTATATGTCTCTTGGCTCATGTAGCAGAGTTGAAAGGCATTTAACGGGCCATGACAAGTACTCAAGGTAAAATTAAATGTAATCATTGTTCATTTTACTAAGTATACAGTTTGTCAATATCATATGGAAACTAGTTTAACTATGTTTTTTAGTTCTGGGCTTATGAATACATAACATGAACGTTATAAAGGCCATCGACAAACGACCCAAAATTACACGTTGGAATCGTGATCAAGATACGGGTAGACAGATCAGATCAGGTACACCATTTTCATGGCCAAAAATTAGTTGGAGATGAGGTCATCATCATCAATTATATGTCAGTCACATTTTGGATCGTCATATAAGAGCAAGTACGATATTCGTGTCGCAACATGTATCGTCACCGGTTTATCTTCTAGTATTACTGTCATGCCCCGCTTCCCAAAAAGAATACAGAATACAGATACGCGACTCAACCCAGCGAATAATTTGTATCATCCATAAGTTGTTCAGGAATCTTTACAATATCTCACAAAATAATCAGAGTCGGAAGCAAAAGAGAATCAACCACACACATGCAAAATTGAATTAATGAACCAACAGAATTTACTTGAAACAAAATGTATTAATCTCAAATAAATCAGAATCTGGATAAGACAAAATCATGGGTCACATCACCCAAAAATACAATGGAATCATCCAAGTACTCAAAATATATTATTCAATGCAACAATAATAGCAATACTAATAAGCAAGAAATCCAGCACTAATATCTTATTTCACCAATGCCGTCGGGCAGCTGACCATCCTGATCTATAATTAATAATTACAGGAGAAGGAAAGAGAAAACAAGTACCCGTCAATGCAAGTTACGGGCCACTTATAATGTAGGATACAAGAATATGGGAAAGGTAACCAAATAGCAGGGAATAATGAATCAATAGTAATAACTAGCATGAATCAGTAAAACAAAGTCAACTAGCATGGTATACTAACAGTTCAAATGAATGTGTCAAGTATAGTGTCATATGACAACTAACAGTGTCCAGTAACAGCAAGCTCAGTATATCAGTGTAACAGTATAACAGTATAAGTCCAACAGTATCAGTCTAACAGTCTCAGTCTAATAGTATCAGTCTTATGTTCTTACAGTCTTGTGTGTATTACTAGCTAGGTAGCACTTCATGCGCCCCATATTATAACACATGGTTGCTACAACAAACAGTTTCGCTTTTAGATTTTATAGTAGACCATAATGGGGCAGTGTACTCGGGTATCAGTAACAGTAGTAGTAGCAGTAAAAGTAACAGTAACAGTAGTAGTAAAAGTAATAGTAACAGTAACAGTAACAGTAACAGTATGGAACACTAGTTCCCTTCCAAGTACACGTTTCTATATTTTTCACTACTAGATCTTCCCTTAAGAAACCCCGGCTTGATTACTTTTATTATGGTTATCAACAGACATGGTAGTGCATGAAATAGTGTCAAACTAACATGGTACAATCAGTATTGGGTTCAGGGAAATAAATAAACATGCATAGGTGATATACGGCCACATAAACGAGCAAAACAATGTATGTTCGTATTCAGGACAGCATGAGTACAATACTAAAACAGTGATTTCCGTTACTAAAAAAATCTAAATCTGAATCCGTCGAAGAATCTGGAAAATAGACTTTCACACGAATCCATCGATTATATATAAGCCATATAGTACTTCACAAAATCATAACTAAAAACTAATTTGAATCCAGAAAACACGTTCAGCCAGAAATCAGTAAATCGAATTCTCAGTCAGAAAAACAGCATTATAACTCCTCAAATAAATCCAGAAAAAATCTGGGGTAATCCCCTATATGTCTAGTATCAGAATATAAAGTTTCATAATATTCCAGTAAAATTAGTTCAGTCAACAAAAATCAGAAAACATCAAGAAACGATAGTTTGGCAAATCTGGAATTCCCAACACTGTTGTACGAAAATTGTAATATCTCGCAAACCGTGAAACGAAATTCAAATCCGTCAAAGGGAGATGAAAATAGACAAAATAATATAACTTTCATATTTCATAAATATTTTCCATACAGTAAAAGAAAATAGGGTGAAAATATAAATCTTTATAGAACAACGAGCAAAATACAACAAGTATAGCTTTCATAAACAAGCATGAAACGGCATATAAAACTCATCAATAAAGTTTACCAAAATTCTGGGTAATCCCTGGATAGGTATAGAAATACTGTGTCAAGTTTCAGATCAAAATAATATATTTAAGACTAGTATCAAAATAGTTTAACCATCAAAATCATCAAGAAACGAAATCTGGAAATAGAATACACATCTGTAGTAAAATAACCATAACTCACTCATACGAAAATGAAATCGATCAAGGTAAGAGAGTTTGGAAAGAAGACGTATTTCTCTACAATTCATGTGAAATACAAAAATTAAGAATTCTGACATTAATATGGTCTAAAATACAAATCAAAACTGATCATCGACAATTACAGATCTTCTCTTGAAAACAAAATCAACATAAACCACACAAAACTCGTTCCAATCACAATCAAACATGGTATAGAGTCTACTAAGTATTCAACCATCATGAAATAGAGTATATAACATATTCACAATCATCATATCACATGGATTTCATCAAACACATAATTTCACCTAATTATCTTATATATATGAATAGATCAAGAACAGTCAAACCTAGTTGTCTTCATGTCGATTTTGTGTCGTGAGGCAACTATGGTAAAATAGCACAATAGATACAAAATCCATCAAAGATAACACACATACGAGTTATCTCTAGAACCCAACTACACTATAAGCAGTATTTTTGACTTGTATCATACAAAGGAATTTGAGTACAAGTTACTTGCCTTAACCGAAGACGAAAATGAAGAACGCCAAGAATAACGGAAACGGATCTTGGCAACGAACAAAATCTACGAACAAGAATCACGAACCAAACGACGATCCTCATGTGCAAACTCAAGCACGTGCAAACTCGAACACGTGCTAACCCAAGATCCAAGAGAGAGAGAGAGAGAGAGCAAGGGCATCGGGGCGGTCGACTGGTTGCTACTGTCGTCGACGGCGGACGACCAAGGGACGGGAGGATAGGAGGATGAGGTTCAGAGAAGTTGGATGTTTGGGTGTAGGGTTGATCGACTAGGTGAAGTCGATCGGCAATGGGGAGATGGGTCGGTCGGGATGCAGGGGTGATCGGCCGATGGGTGCACAGGCTGAAGGTGGGGTTCGGTCGACTGGGGTTAGGCGCAGTCGGGGAGAGAGAGAGGGAGGCTGGTGAGGGAGAGTTAGGGTTAGGGTTTAGTTGAGAGGATGAGAGATTATATAGGGTTGGGTATTAGGGTTTGTAGTAGGATATGGGTAATTGGGTATTTGGGTTTAATTGGATCCAATAGGAGAAGAAATAGGATTAGTTTAATTAGGATTTGATTAGGATAAATTGTATAGGACTCAAAATAGGATTGTAGGTCAATTTGGCTTTGGTAATCACTTAGGAATCAAAAGCAATGGGATTGGGAATGGGGTAACCAACCAAAACACCACGAGCACCCAAGAATAATATAAAGAGAACAAGAATCCAATGAATAGAAAAGAGCAACAATCAATGGAGAACGAAACCAAAAGACAAACAAATCAACACAAAGAGCTCAAAATGAAACAAAAATGAATATATATTGAAAACAACTCCAATATACGGTCCAAAAAAAATACAAGAGAGTACAAATACTCAAGAAAGAGAAAAATACACCAAAAATACAAAAAACGAAAAACAGGAGTTACAATTACTTGCAGGTAAGAGTCCATATTTTTTTTGTTAAAGATATTCAGTTAATTTTTACTTTTTTTTATTATAACGTTTACATGTGCGCTAACATAAATATATGATATAGGGTGTATGATATCTTGGTGATCGTTGTTATCACAAAGTTACTGGGATTATTGCTATCCCAAAAGACCCACCTCCTATCAAGTCTTGAATATCGCTGCAAGATTACTGTCCACATGTTGACGCTACTCAATTGGTCAATCCTGTACATGAGATCCTATACGATTTGTATTGGGCTCAAGTATTAGTAGGTGCTATCTTGCCGACCCTCTAGCATGCAGCAAATGTCGATTTCATAAGACTAGCTAGCATTAGTGATCCTACTGCTCATTTGCCCTTTGAATCTCCTCCATTTTGGTTGCCATCGGAGTATCCAACACAACCTCACATTGATAGGCCTGCCATGCATGGTGAGTGCGTAGTCAAAGGCCACTTTTTTAGGGGTACACTTACGAGGAGTTTCGGATAGGGATCTTTTTAGTTTGAGTCGCGCGAAGTACTATCCTGTGTAAGTATACAGTAATTGTTTTATGTATCTTTACTGCATTCATTGGATTATGCTTGAGTTATGTGCATTAACTACTCGTTTGATAGGAGGAGATATACTGGCGTTGTCAGGAAATGTTTAATACTGAAGTTCTATTACATCGATTCATAATTTCAGACATAGTGTTAATAGACTATGTTCCCCTTCAAGTATCCACTGGATCCATATCGAGGGATCGATCGTCATCATTGTGGTAGTGGGTTATGCAAAGAAATATAAAGGACAACAGTATGAAGACGTCGAGTGCAACATCACCATATGTGCCATGTACACAGTTTCATAATGAGGACCATCCATGATTCATTTTTTGTTAACATTTTGATACATATTTTTCTTCCCGGTGCTCCATCTGATTCCTACTTTGTTTAAATTATGAAACAATATCTTGTTCTTTGTTCCAAGTGAAATAATTGAAAAAGAACACATGTCATGTTTGATTGAAAATTTTGAAACAAACTCATGTGACAAACGAGAAGAATCGTTTTTATTTGATTGACAAAAATAAAAAAGCAAACCCATGTGACAAAAGTGTAAGAAGACCTATCTTGTTTGATTGATAAATTTGAAACAAACCCATGTGACAAACTTGAAGATTCATTTTTGTTTGATTGACCAAAAATAATAATAATGTGACAAAAGCTTGAGAAGACCTGTCATGTTTTATTGATATATTTGAAACAAACCCATGTGGCATGAGAGAAGATACGTTTTTGTTTGATTAACAAGTTTGAAACAAATCCATGTGACAAACGAGAAGATACGTTTTTGTTTGATTGACAAAAAAAGCAAACCCAAGTGACAAATCTTAAGAAGACCTGACATGTTTGATTGACAAATTTGAAACAAAACCATGTGACATATGATCAATAGTTTCATCGACAAGATGCAACAAAAGCTTTTGGTTTATCTCTGCATGAAAAAATCACTGCAGCAATACGCTGTTTGACATACAAATCTTCTGCAGATGCGGTTGACGAATACACACGAATTAGAGAATGTACTATTTTGAAAACACTTCATCGATTTTGTGACTCAATTGTGAACATATTAGGTCAAAATATATGAGAAAACCAACTGCTAATGATGTTCAAAGACTCCTTTAGGAAAACAAATTCGGGTTTTTCCGGAATGTTGGGTAGTATAGATTGCATGCACTGGACATGGAAAAATTGTCCTGCAGCCTGGCATGGCTAGTATACAGGCCACGTCCGGGAGTCTACAATTATTCTCGAAACAGTGGCTCTGATGACCTTTGGTTCTGGCATTCATCCTTCCGAATGCCAAGATACAATAATGATCTTAATGTACTTAACCATTCCACATTATTCAATGATATTCTTGATGGTGGAGCACCTCTGACAAATTTTATTACAACAACAATAATTACAACTTGGGGTATTATTTAGCGGATGATATTTACACCCGTTAGCTACTACAGTCAAAACTTACTCGGCCCCGAATACCCAAAAAATAAGAAATTTGCCCAAATACAAGAAGCTACAAGAAAAGGTGTTGAACGCACATCCGGGGTCTTACAAGCACGATTTGCCGATAGTAAGAGGTCCAACAAGATTGTGGGATGCCGACAGTCTATCATATATCACGAAGACGTGTATCATTCTACACAATATAATTGTTGAGGGCGAACGAGAATAAGGAATTGGGGATTATGATTATGACCAACATGTTGACTCTACCTTCATCGTACCTAACAGAGTTGGACCAACTGAGCGTGCTGCTCGGCACGCAATGTCGTTCTACATGAAAGACATAAACATCATGTAGTTCAACAAAATTTGGTCGAACATATTTGGAACAAATATGGAGATGATAATTAGGAAAACAATGGCACAATCATTTTATCGCCTACTTTTATATGTATTTCATTTTAATCAGCATTGTTGTTTCAATCAAAATTCACGGCTGTGATATTTTGTCTTCCTATTGATTATAATAAAATACATTTACGTTGTGAAAAAAAAGCAGGATACCACGGTGGCTACACAATATAAATGAATGTAGATGGCTACGTTACCTCCAATGGTAACCACATTTTTGCTTTATTTTATTTTGTCTACACATGAAATAATAACGTTCATTATCAGATGAGGTACTGCGGTTCATACTCATCATGAAATCTTCCTCCATTTGTTCTTTCAGTTCGTGGTCTTTTTGTTTAATCACAATCTTCATTTTAGGTGCTTCTATTATCCTTTTGCTTCTCTTTGTAAAAATAGTTAATTTTTTTGTCTCTTTAACCATTTTTGTAAACTCAGATGATTTAGCCATCCTTTGCCCTTTTATCTTCTCAGATTTTCGGTAGCTGTTCGGAGGAGGGGTGTAGGTGATTTCACGTCAACCGGTATATCTGAATCTCAGTCAACCATTGTGGGTGAATGTTGGCTACTACTAGCTTCTCTAGATTGAGAACTCAGGGCATAGTCGAACACATGGGTTGTACACAAAGAAAATTTCAGTTGATCTCTTAGGAAATCATAACATTCTTCAAATCTTAGGGCTTTCCCAGCTGTTTGCATGTGTTCCATTCTCGCATCACATAGCTATCAAATTACAAAGCATGAGTTATACTATTTTTTTTAAAAAAAATAAAGTCACATAAATTATACAAACCTTATCCGCCTCTGTTGTTCCGCTTGTGGCTCTATTCGTTACACTACCAAACTTCGCACTGAACAAAGAAACTTCTTTCGGAATTGTATGGAATCGACTAGAAAGATAGCCAACCGTTTTGTCGATCGAAGTGCCTAATAAAGTAGCAAATGTTAAACAAACGCGATACCAAAACTGTGTCCAGGATTAATCGCTACCGATCAACTTATCTTGAGTCATAGCAATCCAACTTTGGAAAAGAGTAACCTCTTTAATAGATGTGTATGCTCTTCTCCTTATACCATGACTCTATATTTTTTTGATTAATAAACACCGAATAAAAGACAGAAAGAGGAGAAGAAATTTTTAGGAAGCTACAAGATTGAAGCCAAATGTGTTGTGCTTAGACAGAGTAGAGGGGGAATATATAGGGAAGCTACAATTATAGCCATTGGAATAACCATTGAAATGAAATTATAACGTTGAGGATGTGAGGAGGGCATTTATGTCCAAATTTTTTTTTTCAAAATAAATTAAAGAAAGCGACCTTTCATTTTTTAATAGATCTTCTGTCCATTCAAACTTTTATAAAATTTTGATTGGACAAAGACTTTTTTTCGTCCGATCAAATAATTAAAAAAAAACAGACGAAAAATCATCTTTTGTCATCTATAAGAGCATTTGTAGTCGTTCAATCCCAAATTTTGGGTATTTGGCATATAGGAAAGAAAATTTTGGGTTAGAGCTGCAGTCTAACAAACCCAAATCCTGGGTTTTCATAATTTAAAATCGATAGATGAAAGATAATGTCTCGTCCCAAAATAATATTTTTTTTTAAATTAGAAATTGAACGGACGATGTATGATTTCTCATCTCTTGATTTTTTTTATAAAATAAATAAATAAATCTCTCGTCCGTTGAATATTTATTTTTATTTTATTTTTTTGTTTTAATTTGTGGGACGGGTAATCATTTCCCGTCCCAATTTTTTTAAAAAAATTTTGATCAGACAGAAAATGATTTTCCGTCCCAATTTTTTTTTAAAAAATTTGATCGAACGGAAAATGATTTCCCATTTGATCGATTTTTAAAAAATAATAAATTGGGACGGGAAATGTTTCCCCATCCAATATTTTTATATAAAAAATTCAGCAACGAAAGATGATCTTTTGTCGGCTATTTTTTCCAAATTCCTATATCTTCTTTCAAATATAGCAGAGCACCATTCCCCTAAAACCCAAAATTTGGGTATATAGCTAACGACTATGGCACAATTTTTTCTAATTTTTTTTTTGGGAAAAATTGGCATTTAAGCCAACGACTACATATGCTCTAATTTGGCAATTGCCATTTTGCGCTGCCAAATTTGGTAGCGCACTTTTCCTAGTTGACCCAAAATTTGGCAAAATAGCATACTAGTGCATGATTTTTGTGCCAAATTTGGCAAAATGGAAAAGCATATGTAGTGGTTTTCCATTTTGCCTTATTTTGGAAAATTTGGCACAAAAAAAAACCTGCACTCGTTTGCTATTTTGCTAATCAAACAAAAATGAATATTCTTGTTTTTCACATGAGTTTGTTTCAAAATTGTTAATCAAATAAAAACGAATCTTCTCATATGTCACATGAGTTTGTTTCAAATTTGTCAATGAAACATGACAGGTCTTCTCAAGCTTTTGTCACATGAGTTTTTTTTTTTTTTTTGTCAGTCAAACAAAACGAATCTTCTCATTTGTCACATGGATTTGTTTCAAATTTGTCAGTCAAACATGATAGGTCTTCTTAAGCATTTGTCACATGAGATTTGTTTTAATTTTTTTTTTCAATCACAAAAATGAATCTTCTCGTTTTTCACATGGGTCTATTTCAAATTTGTCAATCAAACATGACAGGTATTCTTATTCTATTACAAATATTCTTTTTCTATGATTTTAGAGGGAGCAAAGAACACGAAGTTTCAAAATTTAAACAAAGTAGGAGTCACATGGAGCACCAGGCAGAAAAATATGTATCAAAATGTTAACAAAAGTGAATCATAGCTTGTGCACATTATGAAACTGTGTACATGGGACATATGATGGTGTTGCACTCCACATCTCTGTATTGTTGTCCTCTATATTCCTCTGCATTGCCCACTGCTGCAATGATGATGATCGGTCCCTCCTTACAGATCTCCTACCAGTAGATACTTGAGGGGAACAGAGTCTCTTAACACTATGTCTGAAATTATGAATTTTCGCAGTAGAACTTCAGTATTAGATAGTTCTTGACAACGTCGATATAACTCCTCCTATCAAATGATTAGTTAATGCAAGTAACTCTAAGCATAATCCATTGAATTCAGTATAGATACATAAAACGATTACTGTATACTCACATAGGATAGTATTCAGCGCGGCTCAAACTGAAAAGATCTCTGCCCAAAACTCCTCGTAACTGTACCGCCTAAAAAAAGCGGCACTTTGACTATGCACTCACCATGCATGGCATGCCTGTCAATGTGGGGTTGTGTTGGATACTCCGATGGCAACCAAAATGGGAGAGATTCAATGGGAAAATGAGCAGCAGAATCACTAATGCTAGTTGGTCTTATGAAATCGACATTTGCTGCATGCGAGAGGGTCGACATGATAGCACCTATTGATACTTGAGTCAAATAATGTACAGGATCTCGTGTACAGGGTTGACCAATTGAGTAGCGTCAATAGGCGGATAGTAATCTTGTGGCATTGTTCGAAACATGACACTAGGTGGGTTTTTTGGGAAAACAATAATCCCAGTAAGTTGGTAATAACAACGATCACCAAGATAACATACACCGTATATCATATATTTACGTTAGCGCACATGTAAACTTTATAATAAGAAAAGTAAAAATTAAATGAATATCTTTAACAAAAGAAACAAATATGGACTCTAACTTGCAAGCAATAATAGAAGATAAATCGATGACGAGACAACATGTTCGCAACATGAATATCATGCTCGCCATTATATGACGATCCAAAATATGCTGCCATATAATAGTTGCTGAGGACCTCATCTCCAAGTGATTCCTGGCAATGAAAATGTTGTACCTAATTTGATTGTTCTACCCGTAACCATTTGATCGCGAATCCAACATGTAATTTTTGGCTGTTTGTCAATGGCCTCTATAACGTTCGCGAAGTCATCGATACTTTCACATATATATTTGTATTCATAAGCCCAATACTGAAAAAACAGAGTTAAATTTGTTTCCAGATAATATTGACAAACTATATTACCTAGTGAAATAATAACGATTACATTTAATTTTACCCCCGAGTACTTGTCGTGTCCCATTAAATGCCGTTATTTTAACTCTACTAGATGAATCGAGAGACATAGCACAGTGCCATTGCTGGACCACCTCAATCATGTGCCCACAAAATTAAGATCTTCAAGTGCTGTAAGCCAGACACATCTGACAACCAAAACAACATTAGAGAAAAGAAACTCATTAAGGAAGAACAAAAAGAATGCTCATGCAATTTCTCATCACTATAGTATTATCCACCTGAGCTGGTTTGATCATACTGCTGTGAAAATACTTTTTAACGGAATAAGCAGCGTATTCCATGAGACTTCGAATCATCTTCAGTAATCTCAAGAAAAAAGTGGGTTTGTACAACTTCAAAGGGGTACTCATGGTCGTTCCACGGAAGTGTATCACCGACTCTGATTGATAACCTCGTTAGCATTGCCCAATCCAATGCGGTGAATTTCAACTCACCGCACGGCAAGTGAAAAGTGTGAGTCGTGTCTCACCATCTCTCAACTAATGCCTCCACAAGCCGCATGGATGACTTCTCAATATCAATCGTGAAAAAAAATGTTAGCCCGCCTGATCGATTAACCTCTTAATTACTGGGATACGAGAGCATCGCTCTTTGTATGATGTGATCAGAGTTATCCAATTTCCTTAAATTTGCAAAATCAACCATAAGGATGCTCAGTATCATACTTACATATATGTTGGCGACCGTCGACTGCCCGTTTCCACTGGGTTGGATCGCTATAATCCACGCTTGGAGTCTCTACTTCAGCTTCCATCCTTGTGTTGTCATGATCTGACCTGGCATGACGGTTTGGTTTTATCCTATCAATAAATCTTCAGATCAATGACATTGATGTTTGGGGGTGGGATTAGAAAGAAATAGTGAGAAAATAGATAAGGAGGAGTGCGGAGTGAGAGGAGTGAGCATTGAGTGAGTGAATGACGGATTTAAATAGCATGAGGGGCAAATATGGCAAATTGCCAAATATTGGAAAAGACAAAACAACTTCTCCCATCCCTGCGTTTTAAAATATTTTTTAAAATGGAAATTTGTCGGACAGAAGAAGTTCTTCCGTCCGACACAATTTCTTTATTTGAAAAAGCCAAAAAAGCTGGATGGAAGATGCCATTTTTCCACTTTATTAACGGGTACTTCTTCCGTACGACACATGTTTATTTTTAAAAAAATTTGAAAAATGAGGGGGAGTCCCTCAACTTTCTTTAAAAACCAAATTATGGTAATTGACAACTACAACGTCATCTCCAAAATGCCAAATGTCATTTAGCCAATTCGGTAGCAAACGACTATAGATGCTCTTATTTGTACCAAACAACTATTATATAGTTGGCATAGAGAAATTTGATTGTATGATTAATTCATTGACTCTGTAATTTTCTTATATTCTTGGATGCTGAATCCAGACAAGTAGGTAGTATAGAAGGCTATAAAGATTGGTTGAAAATTTATATTGTGTTCCAATCATTCTAGGCTCTATCACAGTCGTATAGTCTGTGACTTAACACTTGCCTTTTCAGCATGTGGAGGTAACTATAATTGTAATCTTTCAATTTTGAATTATATTTCAGACAATACTCTTCTTTATTACGCTGGTCTTTTTGGTCTAGCCACGGGTTCTAGTGAAGTCGAGCAGCTCCAGACAGTGAGCTCTCTTAGAGGAGAAATTGTGAGGGTACTCCGGTAATAGGGTAAGATGCTAATCTATAGATTAAGAGTGATAGGGCATTAAAATAGTTATTAATGTTATACATCTTCTGGAATGTTAGAGGTATGAGGCAACGATCAAAAAGTAGATTAATTAATAGTACCATCTCGAAATATAGACCGTCATTTTGTGCTCTCCAAGAGACCAGAATTAAGAACCCTAAGGAGGACGATTTTGAGAGGCTGAGATCACTGGTAGGGTACGAGTGGAGATTTAAATCAGCTATAGGTTTGTTGAGAGGGATAGCTATAGGAGTTGACTCAGCAACGTTTGAAATCATTGAATAGGATATTAGAACGTTTACGGTCACAGTGAGAACTAGAAGGCGGAATGATAATTGGATTCTTGTAGTAACTACTGTGTATGACCCGTATGATTCGAGAAGACGCGAGCTGTTATAGGAGGAACTTAGAGCGATTAGAGAGCGATGGGCGGATCCGTGGGTGATTGGAGGAGACTTCAATACTACTAGGTACCAGCATGAACATAGGGGTAGAGGGGCTAGCTATATTGATAGGTGTAAATTCAACAACATCATAGATGAATTAGAACTCATGGAGCTCAATTTGACTGATAGGAAGTTCACATGGACAAATATGCAAAAAAAACCCAATCTTAGCCAAGCTTGATAGGATCTTCGTGTCCTCAGATTAGGAGGAAGCTTACCCCCTTGCATTGGTTAAATCAATCACAAGATTTATGTTGGATCACATTCCCTTAGCGCTACAGTGCGGCGATGAACAAAGAAACAACTGACACCCGTTCCGATTTGAGAAAGCATGGACCTTGAATAACAACTTACGAAAGATAGAGGAGTCATGGAATGTAGAGACCAACTTAATGGGTGCTATCGGAAAATGGATCACGAAAACTAGGAGATTACGGAAACGGCTGAAAGATTTTTCAAGACAGGAGTTTGGTAAAATCAAAAGAAGAGTGGAGGAACTAGGAAATAGAGTTAAGGAGTTAGAAGAGTCAGAGGAGGATAGAGATCTCTTGAGAATGGAGGTGAGGATCTGGCAAATAGCAGACTACAAATACATCAGTACGTAGAAATCGAAGAGCAGTACTAGAGGCAGCGCTCAAGATTTCAATGGCTACATGAAGGGGACGCAAATACAAAATTCTTCCACAAGGTTGCAAACGGAAGACGAAGGTGCAATCGCATCACTGGAATACAGGTGGGAAATAGGTGGACCAAGGATGAGGGAGAGATCAGAAGGCACATAGACGACAAATTCAAGGAACTACTAGGACAAACCAATCGACATAGATGCATGCTAAAGCCTAACTTCTGGGAAGGATCTAGGATAGACAGATGTGAGAGGTTAGAAGGACCATTTGCAGAGGAAGAAGTCTTTCAGGCTGTCAAAGGACTAGGACAAGATAGAGCTCCGGGACCAGATGGATTCCCCATCTTCTTCTATAGATTGTACTGGAAAATCATGAAGAGGGACCTAATGGAAATCTTCCAAGAATTCTACTCAGCGACAGTGGACATCGACAGGCTCAACTATGCAAACATTATCCTTATCCCCAAAAAGAACGAGGTTCGAAGGACCGAAGATCTCAGGCCTATTAGTCTACTCAACGTATCCTTTAAGATTATCACAAAGGTGTTGGGTGCAAACTGTCACCTCACCTAAATGATGTGATAGGTGATTCACAGAGTTGATTCATTAAAGGAAGGGACATTATGGATAGCATCGCATCCTCACACGAAATAGTTTTTAGAGGAAACAAGGACAATTCAGATGGATTTCTGCTGAAACTTGACTTGGAAAAGACATACGACTCAGTAGAATGGTCTTGCGTAGATGTGGTACTGCAACTAAAAGGATTTGAAGACAAATGGAGATCCTGGATTATGAAATGCATCGAAGGAGGAAAATCTTACGTGCAATTTAACGGAAAGTCAGGAAAAGAAATTAGATGTCGGAGAGGACTGCATCAGGGAGATCCATTGTCCTCACTAATCTTCACCATAGTGGCGGATGGTATAGCAGAAATGTTTAGGAAGGGTACAGAGGAACGAATTATTATGGGACTTGGGGTTAAAGGGATTCTGGAAGCCATCTCAATTCTGCAGTATGCGGACGACATGCTAATTTTTGGGGCAGCAAAAGAGGAGGAGATTTTGGCAATTAACATAGTCTTGAGGTGCATCCAAGCGTGGGTAGGGCTAAAAGTAAATCTTACCAAGAGTTGTGTAATACCCCTAAGCAGCAATCTCTCCATTCCGATCAACTCTATCAAGAATATGTTAGGATGCGAGGTGGCTACCTATTTGCTTACATACCTTGGTACCCCAATCAGACCAGGAAGGCTTCTAAAAATGGTAAATAACGTTTAATAGAGAAGGTGGAAAAGAAGCTGGCAAGCTGGAAGGGACACTTTCTATCTCTTGGGAGAAGGATCACTTTACTTAACTCTGTTCTAAGTATTCTACCGATGTATCTAATGTTAATTTATGAGCTCCCGAAGTGGGTTATCAATAGGATTGATAAATTTAGGAGAAAATTTCTCTGGAAAGGAGCAGACGAAACAAATAAATGATTCCATTTGGTAAATTGGAAAAGAGTATGCAAGAGGAAAGAATTTGGGGGACTAGAAATTCTCGACCTTCGGGATATGAATAAGGCTTTGATGAGCAAGTGGTGGTGGAAAATGAGCAGGAGGCGAAATAGCTGGTGGAGCAAATCTTTTCAAAACTATCGAGGAAGGAAGAAGTTTAGATTTGGGGAAAGAAGTGCCTATGGAAGAACATCCTATCTTTGGAAAGGGGTGGCGAGTGTAGGGAATATCTTTCATACAAATACCATATGCACATTGGAAACGGTAAAACCACAAGATTTTGGAAAGATAAATGGCGTGGTAACAATACTCTACTAAGTTTGTTCCCAGAAGCTGCTAGAGCACGGTGTCGACAGACTCGCTAGTAGCGGATGTTTGGAGAGATGGTAGGCTTACGATACACACGGGAGAAGAAGTATCACAGGAGGGTATCATACAACTCCACAGACTGAATAATTTCATTTAAACCGAAGGAAGGTATTCGGACGGCACAGAAGATGTCAGGACATGGTGCTTAAAGCATAATGATAACTTCTCGGTAGCATCAATTTACAAGAGACTGAACGACGGAGGAATCTCATGCAAAATTGGGAAGATTATATGGAGTACTCAAGCGCCCTTGAAGGTAAAAGCATTTCTATGGCTGGTGATGAAAGACGCTATTTTGTCAAAGATCAACTTACAGAAGCGAGGCATGCAGATCGAGGTCGGGTGCTCTAGATGCAACAATGGAGAAGAAGACTCCGTTCATATTTTTTTCAATTTTCATAGGTCTAGACTAGCTTGGGAGGTTCTCTGCCTGGGTTTGGGTGTCTAGACAGTCCAACCTCTATAGCCGAGGCTTGGGAGTTAGGGAGGGGGGGTAGCATAAGGAAAAAGGATAGAGAGGCTTGGAATTTTTTGGTAGCGGCAACTATCTGGGGCCTATGGCTAGATCGAAATAACTATTGCTTTCGTAATTGCAATCATAGATTTCCTGTCATTATGCATAAAATTTTCGGTTTCATTTATGTCTGGGCAGGTCAGGCAGGTAACAGGAAGAAGCTGCGCTTGGAAGGATAGTATGCGGCCATAGTGTGCTACGAAGATGTGATGGATGATTACTTTGTTCGATTTCTATCTGTACTTTTTTTTGCTAGTTGCTACATTAGACTTTTGAGATGCTAGATGTATTTCCATATTTTGTATATCTGGTACTACTGTGTTTTGTTAACTCATCATTAATGAAACGATGACGGGGTCATCTTTATTCTTAAAAAAAACTTGCCTTTTGGATGTATAGAAAGAGCTGGTTTATATGTTGATCCGAGACGTGCCAATATATTTTTTTGATAAAGAGACGTGCTAATATATGATCCCACGACAGAATAGTGTGTATCCACACATTGAAATGCTACATTAAATTTTCTTTTTAATTATTTATGTAATTCGGCCAAAATTTATCGATTGTCCAGGTGATACCATCATCTAGTTTGGTTTACGAGTTTTTTCTTTTCTTTCTTAAGTTGTTTGGCTTACCAGTTGTGATGATGTTTGTTTTTGGGGTATGGGGGCAACAGGTGTGAGTTCTTGTAATTTGTGAAATGGAAACCATAGTATTGGCGTTGATCCGACCCGGGGAGCGGGAGCGGCTCGGGGATAGGAGCCGCGAGGTATAGGCGGGTGGCTCGGCTCTGAAGTAGGAACGGAGAGGTAAAGGCTGGGTGCTTGGCTCGGATCCTGCAGCTCAACTCAGCTCGGTCTTCTGTACCAGCATACTGCCTAGAAACACCGAGAGAAGTCCCGTCGACAGGCCCTCCGACGATCTAGTCAGTCATTGAGAAAGAGACTGGGTAGCTAAGGTTCAGGTGGGGAGAGATTGATTACCTTTTGCAGTGAGGAGGGGGTCTGATATTTATAGGCAGAGGTAAATGGGTCTGGAACCTTAGCGGGTCGGGTCGGACCCGTTTTCCTGTGGGCCTGAGACGGTAAGGGCCCGCTGGACTTCTGTTGACCTGATGATCAGGGAAGAGCGGGTTTTGAGGAGATCTGATTGCCCAGGAGGGGCCACGTCATCTAACCCATATCAGGAGCCCCCACTCCTGGAGGGCTGGCTAACCCAGCCGTGGAGGAGTGATTTGTCTCGGTAGGATTTGGCGAAAATGTGGTTTGTATCTTTCGGGAGAGGCCAACAGAGTAGGATGAAGGGGATCCCTTTAAAGATATGAGGGGCATCGAGAGCCGAGAACAGAGGGTCGTGAGTCGAGCATCGAGCATCGAGCGACGAGCTCCTATACGCGCGGATGTCGGGGCCTGTTGCCAAGTCATCGAGCGTCGAGCACCGATCCTCCATGAGCTCGCGTACCGAGGCTTGATGTCGGATGTCGAGTCCAGAAGCTCGTCTGTGGGAGCTAAGCATGGCTCAGAATTTCCACCGACCGCCGAGCCCCAAAGCTTGTTGGAAAAGCTATGGGGTGGCTCGAGGTCACTGCCGAGCGCCGAACGCCGAGCCTTCATGAGCTCGGGTGCCGAGGCTTGCTGTCGGGTGGCGAGTCCAGAAGCTCGTCTGTATGAGCCAAGCGTGGCTCGAAATTGCTGCCGACCCCCGAACCCTAAAGCTTGTTGGAAAATCTATGGGGCGTCTCGAGGTTACTGCCGTGCGCCGAACGCCGAGCCTTCATGAGCTCGGGTGCCGAGGCTTGCTGTCGGGTGCCGAGTCGAGAAGCTCGTCTGTGGGAGCCAAGCGTGGCTCGGAATTGCCGCCGACTGCCGAGCCCCAAAGCTTGTTGGAAAAGCTATGGGGTGGCTCGAGGTCACTGCCGAGCGCCGAACACCGAGCCTTCATGAGCTCGGGTGCCGAGACTTGCTGTCGGGTGCCAAGTCCAGAAGCACGTCTGTGGGAGCCAAGCATGGCTCGAAATTGTCGCCGACCGCCGAGCCCCAAAGTTTATTGGAAAAGCTATGGGGTGGCTCGAGGTCACTGCCAAGCGCCGAACGTCGAGCCTTCATGAGCTCGGGTATCAAGACTTGCTGTCGGGTGTTGAGTCCAGAAGCCCGTCTGTGGGAGCCAAGCGTGGCTTGGAATTGCCACCGACTGCCGAGCCCCAAAGCTAGTTGGAAAAGCAATGGGGTGGCTCAAGGTCACTACCGAGCGCCAAGCCCCCATACTTTTTGGAAAATCTATGGGGTGGCTCAGAGTCACTGCCGAGCGCCGAGCCCCCATACTTGTTGAAAAAGCTATGGGGTGGCTCGGAGTCACTGCCGAGCGCCGAGCCCCCATACTTGTTGGAAAAGCTATGGGGTGGCTCGGAGTTGCTACCGATCGTCGAGCCCCAAGCTTGTCGTAAAGGCTAGGGGGTGGCTTGAGGTCACTACCGAGCGCCAGACCCCCATGCTTGTTGGAAAAGCTATGGGGAGGCTCGGAGTTTCTATCGACCGTCGAGCCCCCATACTTGTTGTAAAAGTTAGGGGGTGGCTCGAGGTCACTGACGTGCACCGAGCCCCTATGCTTATTGGAAAAGCTATGGGGAGGCTCGGAGTTTTTACCGACCGTCAAGCCCCCATACTTGTTGTAAAAGTTAGGTGGTGGCTCGAGGTCACTGCCAAGTGCCGAGCCCCTATGCTTGTTGAAAAAGCTATGGGGAGGCTCAAAATTGCTACCGACCGTCGAGCCCCAAGCTTGTGGTAAAAGCTAGGGGTGGCTCGAGGTCACCACTAAGCACCGAATCCCATGCTTGTTGGAAAAGCTCAAGGGTGGCTCGGAATCGCTACCGACCGTCTAGCCCCAAGCTTGTGGTAAAAGCTAGGGGGTGGCTCGAGGTCACTACCGAGCGCCGCGCCCCCATGCTTGTCGAAAAAGCTCTGGGTGGCTCAGAATTGCCACCGACCGTCGAGCCCCAAGCTTGTGGTAAAAGGTAGGAGGTGGCTCGAGGTCACCACCGAGCGCCGAGCCCCATGCTTATTTGGAAAAGCTTTGGGGTGGCTCGGAATTGCCACCGACCGTCGAGCCCCAAAGCTTGTTGGAAAAGCTAGGTGTGGCTCTAGGTCACCACCGAGCTCCAAGCCCCCCATACTTGTTGGGAAAGCTCTGGGGTGACTCGGAATTGCCACCGACCGTCTAGCCCCAAAGCTTGTTGGAAAAGCTAGGGGGTGACTCGAGGTCACCACCGAGCGCCGAGCCCCCCATACTTTTTTGAAAAGCTCTGGGGTGACTCGGAATTGCTACCGACCTTCGAGCCCCAAGCTTGTGGAAAATGCTAGGGAGTGGCTCGAGGTCACCACCGAGTGCCGAGCCCCCCATACTTATTGGAAAAGCCCTACGGTGGCTCGGCATTGCCACCAACCGTCGAGTCCCAAACCTTGCTGGAAAAGCTAGGGGGTGGCTTGAGGTGACCACCGAGCGCCGAGCCCCCCATACTTGTTGGAAAAGCTCTGGGGTGGCTCGGAATTACCACCGACCGTCGAGCCCTAAGCTTGTGGTAAAAGATAGGGGATGGCTCGAGGTCACCACCGAGCACCGAGCCCCATGCTTGTTGGAAAAGCACTGGGGTGGCTCGGAATTGCCACCGACCGTCGAGCCCCAAGCTTGTGGTAAAAGCTAGGGGTGGCTCGAGCTCACCACCAACTGCCGAGCCCCATACTTGTTGGAAAAGCTCTGGGGTGGCTCGGAATTGCCACCAACCGTTGAGCCCCAAAGCTTG
Organism: Hemerocallis citrina; assembly: GCA_017893485.1. Lineage (NCBI taxonomy): Eukaryota > Viridiplantae > Streptophyta > Magnoliopsida > Asparagales > Asphodelaceae > Hemerocallis > Hemerocallis citrina. The sequence continues at coordinate 180,669,804 of CM030360.1, forward strand.
TTGGAAAAGTTAGGGGGTGGCTCGAGGTCACCACCGAGCGCCGAGCCCCCATACTTGTTGGAAAAGCTCTGGGGTGGCTCGGCATTGCCACCGACCATTGAGCCCCAAAGCTTGTTGGAAAAGCTATAGGGTGGCTCGAGGTCACTACCGAGTGCCAAGCCTCTCATGCTTGTTGGAAAAGCTCTAGGGTGGCTCGATTCGAAGCGGGCCCCGACCTGCCGTGCCTACAGTAAAATCGGAGTAAAAACTAGAAAATTTCTTGTGATGCTGACGTCACGGGCGTGGAATTCGAGGAGTTTGAAATCCTAGTGGCTGTTAGATTTGATGATCAAGATTGGACGGTGAGGATTTTGGTGCGGGATTCGAAGCATCGATTCCTTTTTATAAATCCCCCTCCCCCATCTCATTTCTTCACTTAGCATTTTTCACTCTAAGACCCAGAGCTTCTCTTTCTTGGTGTCGACGACGACTTTTACGGCGAACTCTCTGTTTATCGATTATCAGGTTAGTATTTTAATTTGCCATATTGCGCACTCAGTCCGGCTCCGAGGCAAGTTCTTTCGGCCAGGGTGATGGTGATAGGGATTCGAACTCGACATCGTGGGACCTGGACACCGACCTATTGCGGGAGAGGGACAGTCGGAATCCACGTCGTGGGATACGGTTCTGGATGTGCCCCCTACAGATTCGTCAACTAGAGATAGTAGAGTCCTCGACCGAGGAGGTTAGGGAGGAAGAGTCTGAGGAATGGGAGTCTGAAGAAGGAGGCGAGGTCGAGGAGGAAGTAGAATCTGAGGAAGGAGGGTCTGAGGAAGGGGAGTCTGAAAAAGGAGAATCTGAGGAAGGGGAGTCTGACGAAGGAGGTGAGGTCAAGGAGGAAGTGGAGCATGGGGAAGGAGGTGAGGAAGGAGGGGCTCTCCCCCCTCTCCCTCCTTTGTCAACACCGTCTCCGTCGAGGAAGCCCCGAACTCGTAGTAAGAAGAGGAAGTGGCGAATGCCGGATAGTCCGGGCTCGCCGGACGAGTTTGCACAGAAACTAGCATTTGACCTTCCATTTTCTAAGAGGGCAGGGTCAATCAGGATGAATCCTGACGATGTAGAAAGCCTTGTTCAATTCCACGTGGAGGTGCCTTCGACTAGCCAGTCTCAGATAAAGATGGACAACACGCCGTGTGTGCTGAAGGCCGATTTTCTGTCCATCATAAGGGCCAGTTACTTCATCCCCAAGGAGTACGTGTTGATGATTCCGAACCCCGCTCATCGTCCCACCATCGAGTTGGCCCCTGGCTTCTGCATGTTTCCCGAGGATGATTTTGTCTGGGGGCTAAGGTTTCCGCTGCATCTGTTCATCAAGAGGGTGCTAAGGTGGGGGGAGCTGAGCCCGATGCAGTACGGCCCTAATTCATGGAAGCATCTGATTTGCTTCATTTTGAAGAGTCAGGAGAAGAAGTTCCCCCTTAAGTTGAAGTACTTCTGCGCGGTCTTGGGGGTGAGCTCACTTAGTGACATGGAGGGCATAATCTACATGTCGCCCTGCCCTCACAAGACAGTGATGCACGGTCACCAGGACTCTATAAAGGGGTGGAAGGAGAAGTACTTCATTGTTGGGAACGAAGTGCCTTGGGAAATCCCTACGGACTGGAACTTCTTCAAGTTGAACTTCAAACCCCCGAGGCGGAGGGACTTGACAGAGGCATAGTGGGCTGATGTAGCAAAAACCGTAGAGGGGCAGAACATTGGTTGGCCACGTGTGACCGAGATACACCTTGCTCGAGCCAGACTGAGTCCAGCGGACCCCTGTACGTTTTTGTTTCATTCTTGTCTAACCTTTTGCTTCCGCATTAACATTTTTTCTCTTTTTTGCAGTGATGGAACCAAATAAGCTTGAGGCAAGGAAGGCCCTGTTGGCACTGGCCCAGAAGAAGAGGGCCCGAGAAGCGGCATTGGGGGCGGGGCCAGCCTAAGGGGCGGCGAAGGTCCCTACGGAGCCGTCCCCTAAGAAGCTGAAGAAGCACTCGTCTACGAGGCGAAGGAGTCGGGGCCGAGCACGAGTAGCCGAAAGGTTAATGAGGTCCTGAGGGCGGGGACCCCCGCCATCCGTCCCGACGCTAGGCAAATGGTTGGCGAGGGGGGGCTAAGGCCGTACGCCCCGGACTGGTCAGTGAAGGAGGCAGACTTGCTGGGAGAGGGCCCGATCCCCATGAAGGTGGCCGCCAAGATTGCCACGGTACGGGACCAGAACATTCTGGTGACCGAGACCACGGAGACGGCCCACATGAAGTGGGCTCAGGCTCAAGTGGTGGTAAGTGTTGGTTTTTTCTGTCTTATTCATTTCTTTTGTACTGGGTAATATTCTGACATTCCATTCACCACCCGGCATTGATGATGGGGGACCAGATGAGGAGGTGCCTGGAGAAAGAGGTCCAAGCTGAGAAGCGGAATGTCGACCGATACCTTCGAGAGGCGAAAAACATCAAGCTTGAGCTGACGACTGCTCAGGGGCAGGTGCAGACCCTCACAGCCGAGCTCGCCTCTCAACAGGACAGGCATCTTCATGAACTGGACGCGGCCCGGGGAAGGGCGCAGGTGGAGTACGATGAGATGGCGATGGCGGCAGCGGACGAGCTGGTCAGCGCCCAAGACGAGGCGTATGATAGGGCGAAGGAGCACTTTATGCTCCTTTACCCCGAAGCAAAGATCGACCACCTCAACTACGGGTGGGTACCCCCCATGCATCCTCCCACCCTGGGGGCAAGGGTGACGAGGCTCCGAGGGACTATGCCTTGGAGGAGGAGGTGGGGGTGCGGTAGCCGACGAAGAGGTGCAGCTTCTCTTCCGTAGTAGCTAAAATACTTTCTTCCCCTTTTTCTTGTGTTTCTTTTTGTATTGCTGAACGCGGACTGGCCACTGCTCTTTGTAATCAATTTTTGAATCAATACAACTGGATTTTTGGGCCGACCTTCTATGACTTGTGGATTTTTAGTGAATTGTGGCTTCCTTCTCTCTCGCCAGATCACTGCAGAGCTCTCAAAGACGAGATCGAATCCCTCATCCAACGGGGTACCTAAGAAAGTTCGCTTGGGCCAATCCCAAAGACCGGAGGGAGCCGAGGAGCCCGAGGCTTACGCCTCCTCCGACGACGACCGGCCGGCGGCCCGAGCGGGACCCCAAACCCGAGGAGACAGGGGGACCGGCTATCCTGCACAGCATCCATGGCAGACCCATGGAAGGGGAATCCAATACCTCTCGCAAGGCTTTCGTCCGAGAGGTCAACTCTGTTCGGGACCATCCCTCCCCTCGGGATCAGCAGCGGGTGGTCTCCTTCTCTAGGGAAGACCTCGAAGGCGTCCATCTTCTTCACTGCGATGCCCTCGTCATCAGCCTTATCATGGCTAACTTTGAGGTTCGACGTATCCTGGTGAACAACGGCAGCTCAGTTAATATCTTATTCTTAAAAGCATTTGAGAACCTCAAACTCCCCTGAGAAAAGCTCAAGCCAGCTGATTACACCCTTCACGGGTTTTCGGGCGTCTCCGTGCAAATTGAAGGGATTGTGACACTAGATGTAACTGCAGGCACGACCCCTATCCTCCGAACCGAGTCAATGGATTTCATGGTGGTCAATGTCAAGTCAGCATACAACACCTTCCTTGGCCGACCTGGGCTCTGTTCGTTCCAGGCCGTCCCCTCGGCCTACCATCTGAAACTGAAGTTCCCCACCGACCTCGGGGTCGGGGTCGTCCGAGGTAACCAGGAGTCGGCACGTTCGTGCTATATGACCGCGATCAGAGGTGGGGTATTTCCCCTCGACGCGGTTGAACTCCCTCCCGAGAGTGACCACCCGGAGTCAGAACCGGCAGACGAGCTGGAAGAAGTCTCGTTCGAGGCGGATGACAAATCCAAACATTTCTGTGTGAGCCGCACCCTATCCCCAGACTTGAAGTCGGGCCTGCTTGATTGCGTCTGCCGCAACATCGACCTCTTCGCCTGAACCCCGTCCGACATGCGTGGGATTTCAGAAGATCTGATCATGCACCGACTGAGCATCGCCCCGGGCTCCAAGCCCATTCATCAGAAGCAGCGCAAGTTCGCCCCGGAGAGGTAACAAGCCCTGAAGGTTGAGGTGGAAAAACTGTTGTCTGCTCGATTCATTCAAGAGGTCAGCTGCCCGGAGTGGCTGGCCAACGTCATAATGGTGAAGAAGGCGAGCAGAAGTTGGAGGATCTGCATAGACTTCATAGACCTCAACAAGGCATGCCTAAAAGACCCTTTCCCTCTCCCAAGCATTGGCGCCCTGATCGACGCAACATCGGATCATAAGACACGCCCTGATCAAGAAAAATTAGGCCATTATCGACATGGCCCCTCCCAGAAATGTTAAAGAGGTTCAGCGCCTAATAGGGAGGCTGGCGGCCATCCCCCGCTTCCTCTCGAAATCTAGGGAGAAGTCACTCCCCTTCTTCAAGGCTCTGTGAGGAGCCAAAGGCTTCGAGTGGGGGGACACCCAGCAGCAGGCGTTTGAACAATTAAAGTCCTATCTCGCCAACCCTCCACTCTTGAGTAAACCCGAACCGGGCGAACCACTACAACTATATCTCTCAGCCTCGGAGACCGCCCTCAGTGTCGTTCTTGTACGAGAAGATGACAGCGTCCAGAAGCCTCTGTACTACGTAAGCAAAGTCTCGCTTTTGGCAGAGACAAGGTACGCTAAAATGGAGAAGGTGGCCTATGCGCTTGTGATGGCCGTGCAAAAGCTTTGCCCTTATTTCCAAGCCCACACCATTCAGGTCCTCACCAACCAGCCTCTCAAAGCCGTCCTTCACAAGCCCAAAACTTCCGACCGCTTGGTGAAGTGGTCGATCAAGCTGAGTCAGTACGACATTAGCTACCAACCCAGGACAGCCATCATGAGGCAGGCCCTCGTCGAATTCATCACCGAATGCACTATTTTCGAGCCATCCGACATTCGGGAGACCGACCCGATGTGGGAGGTTTATGTCGACGGCTCATCTTGCGAGGGAGGAAGCAGAGCAAGCGTCATTCTGAAGGGTCTTGATAATTTCGTCCTTCAGTATTCCCTCCAACTGAATTTCTCGACGAACAACGAAGCGGAGTGTAAAGCTATGATCGTGGAGCTCACCCTAGCACACAAGACCAGATCCAGACACATCAAGGCCTTTAGCAACTCCCAGCTCGTGGTCAACCAGATCACCGGAGAGTACGAAGCTCGCGATGCTCGAATGGTGCAGTACCTGGTGGTAGTCCATCATCTCTTGGCATCTTTTGAATACCACTCGATAGAACGGATTCCCAGGGAACAGAATGCCCAGGAAGATTCATTATTAAAGCTCGCCTCATCATCCTTCGAAGGGCTCGACCACATCGTGCTGATCGAAGTCCTCCTCAAGCCCATCATCGACCTCCTTGAAGCCTCCTGCCTCACCACTGATCTCCAACCAGGCAACTGGATGATGCCCATTCGAAAACTCCTTTCGGACGGCGAGCTCCCTTCAGACCAGGCCGAAGAAAGAAGGATCAGGGTCTACTCCGAAAGATTCACCCTGATCGACGGGATGCTCTTCAAGCGCTCATACACAACAGCCAGTGGTAGGCCCTATCTCTGTTGCCTAGCCTCCGACGAGGCGAAGTACACTCTGAAGGAACTGCACGAGGGGATTGGCGGATGCCACATTGGAAGCAGGTCGCTCGCCCGAAAGGCCCTAAATCACGGGTACTACTGGCCTACCATGTTGCAAGACTCCAAGGATCTCATCAAGAGGTGTGGCCCATGCCAAAGATTCCCGTCCCCTTTGCTATGTGGGGGATGGACCTAGTCGGCCCCTTCCCGCAAGCAACGGCCCAAAGAAAGTTTCTGGTGGTGGCCATCGACTACTTCACAAAGTGGATCGAGGCAGAACCCCTGGCCATGATCACCGAGCATCAAACTCAACAATTCTTCTGGAGGAACATCATCTGCCGATTTGAGATCCCATAGGTGCTCATCACCGACAACGGGACCCCATTCGCAGGTAAAAACTTTCGAAAGTTCTGCGAAGATGTCGACGTTCATCAATGCTTCTCATCCGTGTGCCACCCCCAATTAAACAGCCAAGCTGAAAATGCAAACCTCCAGATTCTAGTCGGCCTCAAGAAGCGGCTTGATAATTTGCCAAAGGGGCTATGGGTCGACGAGCTACCCAGCGTACTCTGGGTGCACCAAACAACTAAGAGGATCCCCATGGGCGAATCCCCATTCAACCTCACCTACAGTGCCGAGGCTGTTATTTCGGGAGAGATCAGCCTCCCTTCGCCCAGGATCATGGCCTTCAACCAGGAGGACAACTCTTCAGACCTCATAGCCAATCTGGACCTCATCGACGAGATCAAGGAAAGATCCGCCATTCGAAGGAGCATATGTCAACAAAGGATTGAGAAATTCTACAACAAGAAGGTTCGCCCGATGGACATCAAACAAGGTGACCTTGTGCTCAGAAAGCTCGCGGTATCCGACCCCAGAGGAAAGTGGAAACTATCGCCTAATTGGGAGGGCCCCTATAAGGTCTTCGAAGTGGTACGCCCAGGCACATTCCGACTTGCAGACCTGGGGGCAGGATAGTCAAGAGGCCCTGGAATGCGGAGCATCTCTTTAAGTTCCTCGAGGAGAGGGCTAAACTTATGCAACCAATCCATTGCAATCGGCACTTACGTGTTGTTCCCTTTTGTAAATAACAAAGTGTAATTTTTGTTTTCTACTACACTTTTTAATTTTTTTTCTTCTAAGTTAAGGGGGCTCATCTTCGGCATTGACCTCGAGCCACGCCCTAGCTTTCTCAAGCTAATAGGGCTACACGCTCGGCAGTGCCTCCGAGCCGCAACTCGAAAACTCTTCCAAGTTAAGGGGGCTCGACCTTCGGTATTGACCTCGAGCCACGCCCTAGCTTTCTCAAGCTAACAGGGCTACACGCGCGGTAGTGCATCCGAACCGCAACCCGACAACTCTTTCAAGTTAAGGGGGCTCGACCTTCGGCATTGATCTCGAGCCACGCCCTAGCTTTCTCAAGCTAACAGGGCTACATGCTCGGTATTGCCTCCGAGCCGCAACCCGACAACTCTTCCAAGTTAAGGGAGCTCGACCTTTGGCATTGACCTCGAGCCACGCCCTAGCTTTCTCAAGCTAACAGGGCTACATGCTCGGCAGTGCCTCTGAGTCGCAACCCGATAACTCTTCCAAGTTAAAGGGGCTCGACCTTCGGCATTGACCTCGAGCCACACCCTAGGTTTCTCAAGATAACAGGGCTACACACTCGACAGTGCCTCCGAGCCGCAACCCGACAACTCTTTCAAGTTAAGGGGGCTCGACCTTCGGCATTGACCTCGAGCCACGCTCTAGCTTTCTCAAGCTAATAGGGTTACACGCTCGACAGTGCCTTCGAGCCACAACCTGACAACTCTCACATGTTAAGGTGGTCTTCAACACTCCGAGCGCCTGAGGGGTTTTCGTCAAAACAACCAAGTCTTGAACCTTCGGCCGGGATTTCAGCTGTCCCCCCTAACCAAAAACATTCATTAAGATTTAGGGCGCTTGCCCTCGGCAAGCACCCCGAGCCCCGAACCATGGATCGACCCACCTCTCACCCGCTAGCAATAGGGGATAAACAGCACTCATAGTCGTTACCCCAAATTGTCAGAGGGTGGCAGGGGAGCCACCGATCTGGGACTCTCGGCCAAATAGTTTCATTTGGGGCACTCGCCTTTGGCAAGCGCCCCGAGCCTAGCCTCCAGGACTAACCCACTTCTCACATGCTGACAACAGGGATAAAGCAGTACTCATAGCCGTTACCCCCAATTGTCAGAGGATGGCAAGAGAATCACCGGCGACGAGAACTCACGGTGAATTGAAACAATTTCTAATGAACTACTGATGAAGGGGTGAGGGTTATATTGCCCTCCAGAAAGGCACATTTCTGACACTGAGAAGTCGAAATGACGGAAGATGAAACGTCCCCCATTAGCGACGTTGGAAGAAGAAACGGCTCGGCCGAAGATGAAATGGCTCGGCCCCCGAGCAAAACAGGGATTCTCCCCCCGAGCCACAACCCTAATCAGGGCAAATCTGCATTTGACACGGGTCTCAAGTCACTCCCTCGTTTTCTACAAAGCAGGGGGTTCAGCGGCCGGTTTAAAGAACATTCAACATCTTAGTTTTTCCCAAGTCAAAGAGGGTCGGACAAATCAAATCTTATTCATAAGCGTCCTCAAAGGCTACGGTACAATTAAAAAACGTTACAGCATTTTCCCTATACCACTACCTAAGGGTCTCTTTCCAGACCCTTCGGTCTCACAGGAACCGCCTCGAGTCCTGCGGAACGGGTCTGTCCTCCAGCAATCTCATCCCCCATCTTGGGCGTAGCCATTGCCGACGTCCCCACAATGGAGCTCTGCGCATCTGCGGGCTCGCCATCTCCAGATACAGGGTCAGCGAGAAACCCAAATCAGAGAGGCCCCCTAGCTCTGGATGGCCGAACTGAGACCGCCCGGCACCTAGCAGGACCTTCAACCTCTGGATCTTCAGCTCCTTTACAACCACCACCCCGCGAAGAACAGACTTGGAGGTCAGTCGCCTCGTGGAAGCATCAGATAGGGACCAGTTCGTCTCAGCACTCCCCCAGTCCCGATCGGCTATGGCCTTCTTCAGGCATGCCACCTCTAAGCTAAGCTCCTTGGACTTTTTCATTAAGTAACCGACCATGGCTTCTCGATCACGAGCCTGCTTGCGATAGCGGATCAAGACACTCTCCTTAGATTCTAGCCTATCCCGAAGTCGGCGGACCTCGGCAGAATTGAGGTCGGCACCCAAGGCCTCGTTAATCTGGCAAGAGAGAAGAAAACCACAATTCACTAAAAATCCACAATTCATAGAAGGTCAGCCCAAAAATCTAGTTGTATTGATTCAAAAATTGATTACAAAGAGCGGTGGCCAGTCCGTGTTCGGCAATACAAAAAGAAACAAAAGAAAAAAGGGGAAGAAAGTATTTTAGCTACTACGGAGGGGGGAGCTGCACCTCTTCGTCGGCTGCCGCACCCCCCCCCCCCGCCTCCTCCTCCAAGGCATGGTCCCTCGGAGCCTCGTTGCCCTCGCCCCCGGGGGTGGGAGGATGCACCGGGGGTACTCACCCGTAGTTGAGGTGGTCGATCTTCGCTTCGAGGTAAAGGAGCAGAAAGTGCCTCTTCGCCCTATCATACACCTCGTCTTAGGCGCTGACCAGCTTGTCCACCTCTGCCATCGCCATCTTGTCGTACTCCGCCTGCGCCCTTCCCCGGGTCGTGGCTAGTTCACGAAGATGCCCATCCGATTGAGAGGCGAGCTCGGCTGTGAGGGTTTGCACCTACCTCTGAGCGGCCGTCAGCTCGAGCTTGACGTTCTTCGCCTCTCGAAGGTATCGGTCGGCGTTCCGCTTCTCGGCTTGGACCTCTTTCTCTAGGCACCTCCTTATCTGGTCCCCCATCATCAATGCCTGGTCGAGAAGGGAATGTTAGAAGCGATATTCACTGGGCCGGTAGCACCTCCTCGAGTAAAGGCTTCTACAGCTGGTTGACCAAAATGAGGATCCCAAAGTTCATGAGAAAATGAATAAGATAGAAGAAACCAGCACTTACCACCACTTGAGCCTGAGCCCACTTCATGTGGGCCGTCTCCGTGGTCTCGATCGCTAAAATGTTCTGGTCACGCACCGTGGCAATATTGGTGGCCACCTCCATGGCGATCGGGCCCTCGCCTAGCAAGTCTGCCTCCTTCACTGACCAGTCTGGGGCATACGGCCTTAGCCCCCCTTTCCAACCATCTGCCTGGCATCGGGACGGAGGGCAGGGGTCCCCGCCCTCAGGACCTCAGTAACCTTTCGGCTACTTGTGCTCAGCCCCGCTTCTTTGCCTCGCGCGATGAGTGATTCTTCTTCAGCTTCTTGGGGGATGGCTCCGTAGGGACCTTCGCCGCCCCTTGGGCTGGCCCTGCCCCCGATGCCGCTTCCCGGGCCCTCTTCTTCTGGGTCAGCGCCAATAGGGCCTTCCTCACCTCAAGCTTCTTTGGTTCCATCACTACAAAAAAGAGAAAAAATGTTACTGCGGAAGCAAAAGGTTAGACAAGAATGAAACAAAAACGTATAGGGGTCGACTAGACTCAGTCCGACTCGTGCAAGGTGTATCTCAGTCACGCGTGGCCAATAGATATTGTGCCCCTCCATGATTTTGGCTACATCAGCCCACTCTGCCTCAGTCAAGTCCCTCCACCTCGGGAGTTTGAAGTTCGGCTTGAAGAAGTTCCAGGCCATAGGAATTTCCCAAGGCACTTCGCTCCCAACAACAAAGTACTTCTCCTTCCACCCCTTTATGGAGTCCGAGTGACTGTGCATCACTCTCTTGTGAGGGCGGGGCGACATGTTAAATATGCCTTCTATGTCACCGAGCGAGCTTACCCCTAAGACCCCGCGGAAGTACTTCAACTTAAGGGGGGACCTTCTTCTCCTGACTCTTCAAAATGAAGCAAATCAGATGCTTCCATGAATTAAGAACGTACTGCATTGGGCTAGCTCCCCCCACCTTGGCACCCTCTTGATGAACGGATGCAATGGCAACCTTAGCCCCGAGACAAAAGCATCCTCGGAAAACATGCAGAAGTCGGGGTCTAACTCGATGGTGGGACGAAGAACGAGGCTCGGAATCATCAACTCGTACTCCTCGGGGATGAAGTAACTGGCCCTTATGGTGGGCAGAAAATCAGCCTTCAGCACACACAGTGTGTTGTCCATCTTTATCTGAGGCCAGCTAGTCGAAGGCACCTCCACGTGAAATTGAACAAGGCTCTCCACGTCGTCAGGATACATCCTGATCGACCCTGCGCTCTTGGAAAAGGGAAGGTCAAATGCTGGTTTCAGTACGAACTTGTCCGGCGAGCCCGGACTATCCGGCGTCCGCCACTTCCTCTTCTTGCTACGAGTTCGGGGCTTCCTCGGCGGAGACGGTGTCGACAAACGAGGGAGAGGGGGGAGAGCCCCTCCTTCCCCAGGCTCTACTTCCTCCTCGACCTCGCCTCCTTCCTCAGGCTCCACTTCCTTCTCGACCTCGCCTCCTTCGTTAGACTCTCCTTCCTCAGATTCTCCTTTTTCAGACTCCCCTTCCTCAGACCTTCATTCCTCAGACTCTACTTCCTCCTCGACCTTGCCTCCTTCTTCAGACTCCCCTTCCTCAGACTCTTCCTCCCCAACCTTCTTGCCCGAGGACTTTACTATCTCCGGCTGATGAATCTATAGGGGGGCACGTCTAGAACCGTATCCTAGGATATGGAGTCCGACTGTCCCTCTCCCGCAATAGCTCGGTGTCCAGGTCCCACGACGTCGAGTCCGAATCCCTATCACCATCACCCCGGTCGAAAGAACTCGCCTCGGAGCCGGGCTGAGTGCGCGACATGGAAAATTAAAATACTAACCTGATAATCGGTAAACGGAGAGTTCGCCGTAAAAGTCGTTATCGACAGCAAGAAAGAGAAGCTCCTGGTCTTTTAGTGAAAAATGCTAAGTGAAGAAATGAGAAGGGGGGGGGGGATTTATAGAGAGGAATCGACGCTTCGAATCCCGTGCCAAAATCCACACCGTCCAATCTTGATCATCAAGATCAAACGGTCACTAGAATTTCAAACTTCTCGAATTCCACGCCCGTGATGCCAGCATCACAAGAAGTTTTCTAGTTTTTGCTCCCGACTTTCACAGTAGGCAAGGCAGGTCGGGGCCTGCTTCGAATCGAGCCACCCCAGGGCCTTTCCAACAAGCATGAGGGGCTCGACATTCGGTAGTGACCTTGAGCCACCCCATAGCTTTTCCAACAAGCTTTGGGGCTCGACAGTCGGTGGCAATGCCGAGCCACCCCAGAGCTTTTCCAACAAGTATGGGGGGCTCGGTGCTTGGTGGTGACCTCGAGCCAACCCCTAGCTTTTCGAACAAGCTTTGGGGCTCGACGGTTGGTGGCAATTCTGAGCCACCCCAGAGCTTTTCCCACAAGCATGGGGCTCGGCGCTCAGTGGTGACCTCGAGCCACTCCCTAGATTTTACCACAAGCTTGGGGCTCGACGGTCGGTGGCAATTCCTAGCCACCCCAGAGCTATTTTCCAACAAGAATAGGGCTCGACGCTCGGTGGTGACCTCGAGCCACCCCTTAGCTTTTACCACAAGCTTGGGGCCCGACTGTCGGTGGCAATTCCGAGCAACCAAAGAGCTTTTCCAACAAGTATGGGGGCTCGGTGCTCGGTGGTGACCTCGAGATACCCTATCTTTTTCAACAAGCTTTGGGGCTCGACGGTCGGTGGCAATGCCGAGCCATCGCAGGGCTTTTCCAATAAGTATGGGGGGCCCAGCACTCGGGGTGACCTCGAGCCACCCCCTAGCTTTTACCACGAGCTTGGGGCTCGATGGTTGGTAGCGATTTCAAGCCACCCCAGAGCTTTTCCAACAAGTATGGGGGGGCTCGGTACTCGGTAGTGACCTCGAGCCACCCCCTAGCTTTTCCAACAAGCTTTGGGGCTCGACGGTCGGTGGCAGTTCCGAGCCACCCCAGAGCTTTTCCAACAGGCATGGGGGGCTCGGTGCTAGGTGGTGACCTCGAGCCACCCCCTAACTTTTCCAACAAGCTTTGGGGCTTGACAGTCGGTGGCAATTCCGAGCCACCCCAGAGCTTTTCCGAATAATCATGGGGCTCGGGGCTCGGTGGTGACCTCGAGCCACCCCCTAGATTTTACCACAAGCTTGGGGCTCAATGGTCGATGGCAATTCCGAGCCACCCCAGAGCTTTTCCGACAAGCATGGGGGCTCGGTGCTTGGTAGTGACCTCGAGCCACCCTTTAGCTTTTACCACAAGCTTAGGGCTCGACGGTCAGTAGCGATTCCGAGCCACCCCAGAGCTTTTCCAACAAGCATGGGGCTCGGCGCTCAGTGGTGACCTCGAGCCACCCCCTAACTTTTACCACAGGCTTGGGGCTCGACGGTCGGTAGCAATTTCGTGCCTCCCCACAGCTTTTCCAACAAGTATGGAAGGCTCGGCGCTCGGTGGTGACCCCGAGCCACCCCCTAGCTTTTCCAACAAGCTTTGGGGCTTGATGATCGGTGGTAATTCTGAGCCACCCCAGAGCTTTTCCAACAAGCATGGGACTCGGTGCTCGGTGGTGACCTCGAGCCACCCCTAGCTTTTACTACAAGCTTGGGGCTCGATGGTCGGTGGCAATACCAAGCCACCCCAGAGCTTTTCCAACAAGCTTGGGGGCTCGGCCCTCGGTAGTGACCTCGAGCCACCCCTTAGCTTTTACCACAAACTTGGGGCTCGACGGTCTGTAGCGATTCCGAGCCACCCCAGAGCTTTTCCAACAAGCATAGGGCTCGGCGTTCGGTGGTGACCTCGAGCCACCCCCTAGCTTTTACCATAAGCTTGGGGCTCGATGGTCGGTAGCAATTCCAAGCCTCCTCATAGCTTTTCCAACAAGCATAGGGGCTCGACGCTCGATAATGACCTCGAGCCACCCCCTAACTTTTACAACAAGTATGGGGGCTCGACGGTCGGTAGAAACTCTGAGCCTCCCCATAGCTTTTCCAACAAGCATGGGCGTCCGACGCTCGACAGTGACCTCAAGCCACCCCCTAGCCTTTACGACAAGCTTGGAGCTCGATGGTCGGTAGCAACTCCGAGCCACCCCATAGCTTTTCCAACAAGTATTGGGGCTCGGCGCTCGGCAGTGACTCCGAGCCACCCCATAGCTTTTCCAACAAGTATGGGGGCTCGGTAGTGACTCTGAGCCTCCCCATAGATTTTTCAATAAGTATGGGAGCTCAGCGCTCGGCAGTGACCTCGAGCCACCCCATAGAGTTTCCAACAAGCTTTGGGGTTCGGCAGTCGGTGGCAATCCCGAGCCACGCTTGGCTCCCACATATGGGCTTCTGGACTCGGCACCCGACAGCAAGCCTCGGCACCTGAGCTCATGAAGGCTCGGCGTTCGGCGGTGACCTCGAGCCACCCCATAGCTTTTCTAACAAGCTTTGGGGCTTGGCAGTCGGCGGCAATTCCGAGCCACGCTTGGCTCCCACAGACGAGCTTCTGGACTCGGCACCCGAAAGCAAGCCTCGGCACCCGAGCTCATGAAGGCGCGGCGTTCGACAATGACCTCGAGCCACCCCATAACTTTTCCAACACGCTTTGGGACTCGGCGGTCGGCGGCAATTCCGAGCCACGCTTGGCTCCCACAGACGAGCTTCTGGACTCGGCATCCGACAGCAAGCCTCAGCACTCGAGCTCATGAAGGCTCGGCGCTCGGCGCTCAATGACTCGGCAACAGGCCCCGGCATCCGAGCGTATAAGAGCTCATCGCTCGGCGCTCGACGCTCGTCTCACGACCCTCTGTCCTCAGCTCTTGATGCCCCTCATATCTTTAAAGGGGTCCCCTTCATCCTACCCTGCTGGTTTCTCCAGGAAGATACAAACCACATTTTTGCCGTACACACCACTCCGCTCTTCCTACCGAGACAAATCACACCTCCACAGCTGGATTACCCAGCCCTCCAGGAGTGGGGGGGCTCCTGATATAGGTTTGATGACGTGGCCCCTCCTGGGCCATCAGATCTCCTCAAAACCCGCTCTTCCTTGATCATCAAGTCAACAGAAGTCCAACGGGCCCTTACCACCTCAGGCCCATAGGCAAACGGGTCCGACCTGGCCCGCTAAGGTCCCAGACCCGTTTGCCTAGCTGCCAAGTCTCTTTCTCTGTGACTGACTAGATCGTCGGAGGGCCCGTCGCCGGAACTTCTCCCGGTGTTTCTAGGCAGTGTGTAGGTACGAAGACCGAGCCGAGCCGAGCTGCTGGACCCGAGCCGGGCACCCGTCCTCGACCTCTCCGTTCCTACTTCCTAGCCGAGCCACCCGCCTCTACCTCTCGGCTCCTATCCCCGAGCCGCTCCCGCTTCCCGGGGTCGGACCGATGCCAGTACTACGGTTTTCATTTCACAAATTATAAGAACTCGTGCCTGTTGCTCCCACACCCCCAAAAACAAACAGCATCAAAGTTGAATGCTACTATGCCATTTATACATTTATCAGCGTATTCTCTGTGGTTAATGCAAACTCCACAAAGTGGAGTGGTGGAAAACAAACGGCAAAAAAAGGTCTATCTGGAAGCAGAGGCATGTCTGTCTGTCTACCTCTGAAGCGGAGGAACTTGCATTGTGGAAAATGTTCGTTGCAGTGGAGATGGAGGAATAGGAGAAAGTGAATGGTGAACTTGTACATGGGTCACGTTTAATGAGCAATGTAAAAATTTACTTTTGAGGCTGGTTAGACAAGGAGGGCCTCGAGGGTGATGCAGGTGTTGCTGCCTATGTGATCAAAAGATTACTCGAGCGAGGTTAACAGCATCGCCATCGTTGGGCATCTGGTATTAAGGACACTAAAATAAGGCATTTGCAACGAACATACTAAAAGCCATTTCTATTAACTTTGTTATTGCCATCAATTTAAGTCCTATTCACTGGTTGTTGCCATCAATTTTCAACGCATGGAAGATATACCACTGAAGTTTTTTATGCCAACAGGCATCTTAGCAAAAGATGCTTTGATATGCCCTATCACATTCTCCTGCTTTTAAGTGAAGGAGAAAAAGAAATATTCTTGTGTGAGATGTTGTTTTGAAATCCTCTATCGCAAATCTGTAACAACTTAAATTAAAAAGTAAACGAAAGCCATACCTCACGTGAGAATACTGTAAATTCAAGCATGATTGCAACAGATTTCGTCCCAAGATAATATGATTTGTCTATACGTTTGAACTACAAGTTTAGGGCTGTAAAATTGCTTCGGGGGGGGGGGGGGGGGGGGGGGGGGGGGGGGGTGATCATAGAAAGATTTCCACTACATAAACAAATGAATGACATAGCACGGAATAGCTCAAAGCAGCACTACGTGAATAGATTTCCCTGTTCCTGAGTTTCCGAAAAGAAAATATGCAAACCCAATACAACCCAGACCCTAAAATTACAACTATATGGAACAATACAACCCAAACCCTAAACTCAATAACTACCAATTACTTATCGCAGATTTCCTACTGCATCTCTCCAGGGCTGCGATTACTGCCATTGCCAACTTCAGCCATTTTGGATGCCTCACCATCAACCCCTTCGGGGACTCCAAGAACCTCATCAATGAGTTCGTCCTCGCCAGCTATATCCTCCACATCGTCTTCTTCCTCATTGCTTCCTGTAATCCTTCGAGTCTTGAGACCATGCTCTAGCCTGTGAGTCTCCAGCTCCTTGTCCATCTCCTGAAGGTTCACAAGATTGTTTGATCTCCTTGCGTTCCTAGCATTCTGCCACCTCTCAAGCTCTTTGTCGACATTTGTGATGTAGTTATCCTCAATCTGCTTCTGGTATTCCGACAGCTCCTTCCTTCTTGCAGTCTTCCATTCCTCAAAAGCCTGTGTGAAAGCAATAAGCATTTGAATGATTTGAGCGTAAGATGCAAGAAAGATATAGACAACATTTTCCTTTTACCTTTTCACTTGCCAACCGGCTTATTAGATTCTATGACAGACCCTAGTAACCTACTGTCATAGTTTGCAGAAAGAAAGAAAGAAAAAACTGAGCAGAGGCCTCATTTCTACTCAGAGACAACAAAACTTATGTACTTGTAATTTTGTTTAACCCTACAATATGAAATGATTTATAACCAGTATAGTTATAATATACCTGTTCTTTACGCTGCTCAATAATAGCTGCATCATCAACTAATGGCTTGGCAGGTATATAGTATATAGGAGGTTTTGCTTTCGTCCTAGAAAATAACCAGGGCAAAATAAATTAAACTTGAGATAATACTTAGAAATCAATTTGAATAAGGTGTCAAACCAAGCATTAGGAATATCGCCAGTTGCATCGAGTATTGACGCTATGCATAAAAACAGAAACTTATCTGTCTCAACTAAATTTGCCTATATGCACACTTTGGACCAAAATAAAAATAACCTGCAGCATGTAAAGGAATTCAGACATTAATATCACATAACTTAAAAAACAAGTATCAACACGTATACCTGTTTTTTCCCCTAAATTTAAAAATAAAAGTATATAGTAGAAAATGAGAGAAGTAAAAGAAAATAAAGAATTAACAATGATACCATACACAAATCACCTTAAGAAAAAAAAGGCAAACTTTAAACATAAAAAGATTAAAAGAGATTTACGGATCCTGTCAATCAATTCTTACCGCATTAGAGAATAGACAATCCTTAGAAAGCTTTCGCCAAATGCAATGTACCTTAAGGAATTGCTCAGCTTCTTCTGATGCACAGACCAAAGAATAAACAACAGTTCCATCTTCTTTTGCTCTGCTTTAGCAGCAACACGAGCTCGCAGAGTCTAGAGAAAAAAGATCTTACAAGTTCCAACTAAATGAAGAGGAATAATAAATGGGAGAAAAAAACTGAACAGGGAGAAAGGAAGTTCACCAAATCACGCCTGCGTTTCTCCGCAATTTGTTCACGCTCCTGTTGCCGTAATCTTTCGCTTTCTTCGCGTGCCTTTTCTTCAGCCTGTACGCATCATATTTCAAATGAAGTTAAGACCACAATAATTAAGAAATTAAAATTATAAGTTGAATATTAATGCCATAACATTAAAACCATGGTATTAAATATCGGTCAGAAGACAGTAATTAAGAAACTAAAATTATAAGTTGAATATTAATGCCATAACATTAAAACCGTGGTATTAAATATTGGCCGAGACCGATACTCCAAGTTCGTCTAGGTTTTCGGAGTAACCGAAAACAATATTAACATAAAGACTCAATATTTGCCGATATTTAAGCAAATTACACCAAAGACCATATTATTGGCTATTACCACTGAGTAGTTATCAAGGTTTGAGAACTTGTTTCGGTTTCTGTTTTGCTCCCTCCAAGATGGGTAGGTTTCGGAAAAAGTCAACAGTATTAATAAGTTTCATTGCAAGTTTCAGTTTAGCTTTTGTAGTTATTTCAGTGTTATATGTGTGCATATCTTCCAAACAATAGTTCTTATATAATTTATCTTACAGCATAAGGGATTAAAATGAAAAAAAGTATATATGATTTTTTTTATAAAAGGTCTTATGTTTTGAAGTGGCTGGGTACACGGATCTGCCAGTTCAAATCCGACCCAATCCAACTCTAAAATCTACTAGTAAGTTGGATCGGGTCAGTTTTTAAATAGATCTGACCCATCCACGCCCAATATCGAATCAGACATACACTGATGCTTCAAGACTCAAGAGAATCGAAGCGTCATCTGAAAGGCAATAGAGAAAAGAAGAAAGAAAAGAAGGAAAGAAAAGCTATGTAAAAGGACAAAAGCAGGAATAAAATGGCACACCTCCTCTCCTCTTCCTCCATCTTGCTCTTTAAAGCCCTTAAATTTCTCTGTCTTTTTATAATTTTTATGCATTTATCCGGTAACCAAAATGGATAGGATGAAACATCAATCCTTTAGTATATATAACACGAATGGGAATGTCAGAAAGAGAGCAACACGGCTGAGTGACAGCAATTGCTTCCGTATACTTTTAGTATATAATTTTATAGTGTATTATTAGTAGGTTATACATATTATACTGTTAGGCTATAGTTTTATAATTTGACATTAATATTTCCATGGAATACTTTATAAACGGAATATTTAAAATAAATGTTTTCTGCTTGAACACGAAGATAAATACAAAAGGTGTATAATATCTTATTATTTTACAAAAAACATACATTGATTTTTAGGCATACATTGATTTTTCCTTCAAGATTAGTTATGTTAACTATTTTTAGAAATTTTAATTAATTTCAAACACTTCTGAGCAGCCAATACAAAAACATCTGATAACCCGATACACCCAATAGTTTCCCAGAATGCTGAAAATCGAAACCAAAATTTGAAGACGAATATGGAACTCAATGACGGGATCCTGAACAATGATTAAAACCTTAAATGGATATTCAGGAAGACAAAAGTCACCTACGCATCAATTACTCTTTTGCGACTATTCACCATAGGAATTATGCTTTATTAGTGAGAATGGCTTTGGTGGTAGAGTGGAATTGGTGTTATTTCTTGTTCCAACATGACTATACCTATTGCCAAACTTTGACAATGTTGTATATACCAGCTAATCCAACAATACTTAAACCATTATAAGATAAAATTTCTATAGACATATTCCTGGGACTGGAGCTCCCATGACACAATTAAGTGATCAACATAAAAGATCTATACATAACAAACATCAATCTATATAATAAAACACACAAAAAGCTATCAAGTGGCTCTCCTTCAATCCCCCAAAAATCAAAGGCCCAGATCTAATCACAAAACACATTCCCCCCCCCCCCCCCCCCAAAAAAGTTTCCCCCCAAAACTCAAATTCAAAATCCCCCCCCCCCCCAAAAAAAAACTACTCATTTATTTATTTAACTCTCTCTCTCTCTCTCTCTCTCTCTCTCTCTCTCTCTTTATATATATATATATATATATGAGTAAAAGGGATATGAGCAACTTGCTCATTTAATAAACGAGCAATTGATGAGGTGGCATGCATGTGATACATTGAGTATCTAACCACTTTTAGGATTTTTAATCACATGCATGTCACCTCATCACTTGCTCATTTACTAAATGAAGAAATTGCTCATACCCCTTTTTTCCTATATTATATATGAGTAAAAGGGATATGAGCAACTTGCTCATTTAATAAACGAGCAATTGATGCGGTGGCATGCATGTGATACATTGAGTATCTAACCACTTATAGGATTTCTTATATATATGTGGAAACATATGGAAACATGGACTTCTATACACCAATTTATAATTATTTTTCACCATATACTAATGGAAACATGAACTTTTATTTACAACTAATTATTGTCATACTATTCAAACTTCAGTTACATAATTGTTGATTTACTGTTTACTAGGCTTTTCATATGTTGTATCGTTCTAAAGACGTGCTGTAGGCACGTGGCCACGGGCAAATCTAGTGCAGTTATATAATCTAAAATTATAAATATATCGCATGAAAAATTCTGTTAATAGGATCTGAAGTTATTGTTATGGTCCGTACAAAGTTCCACTATTCATAACTCCAAAAGGATTGTATAGTTGATGTGGTGCACTCTCTAATTACACATGCAGTGCAAATGCTATATATCAATCATTTTTAATTGAAAGACATCATTTCTAAGATATTTAACCCTGGTTTTAGTAAAGTTTTGGAACTCCACAAATCCAACACGTGTATGAAAAGGCAACAAGGGGGAAAAAACATTTGCACAGACAGAAATGGTATATTGAATGCATGCATGTAACCATACATAAGAGGGGCAGTGTGGGAGGACATTAAGACATGTAAGATTCTACAGTTTAATCTGTACATTTATAGAACTGTAACTAGAGCATGGTTTTAAATCTCGGATTTCGGACTTGTCTCGGCAAGGGGTGTTTCGTCTCGGATCGGAGATATCGGAGGAGATATCGGAGAAATGTGATCATATCGGATATTTATTTTCAATACTCATTAATATATTTTTTTTGTTACTAAATAAGATATTATATGTCCTACATATCATTTATCATATAAAATACTGTATAATGTAACTAATGACATGAATCAATTACGGCAAATCTTCGCATAATTTAACAATAATACAGAAGAGAATATGATATAAGTATATAACTAAATTGAATTTGCATTGATTAGAAAAAAATGTATTAGTTAATAAACTTACTTGACTTTGCATATATACAAACAATAGCGATACGAAATCCTCACATTATTTTAGCTTAAGGTCCTATATTGAAAGACATATATGCAAAAAGTAAAACATTTTTTTAAATATATTCACAATAACATTTGTGTCTATTTCGGCTGATATTTCGCCAATTTCGGCAATATTTCGGCAATATTTCGGCCGATATTTCAGTAATTTCGGCTGAAATGTACACATTTCGGTCCAAAACGATGTAGAGTATAAAATATGTGATTTCGTATCGGCAAGCTAGCCGAAACGAAATTTCGGCTGAAATTTCGGTCGTATCGGAGGAAATTTAAAACAGTGAACTAGAGCATCCAGAAGAGCCATCACGGTTCAACAGAAAGAACAAGTACAACAATCTTGTGAAATAGCATCAGCCGAATGAGTTTCCCATCTCCTCCTCGAGAATGAGTTATACAATTGTAGTGGAACTAGATCAATTTTGTCAGACATAGATAACTTCTTATTATCAAAAGATGGACTTTTAATCTGTACTAAAAAAAGTCCATAGTGCAAAGTGTGAGCAACTTCAGCCCGTACTTAAAAGTCCAGAATGCAATTATCTGTAAGTAGAGCTTCTTCAACAGCTTAACGGAAAGAATACTCACCCTTCTTAATGAGTCTGACCTACGCATGTATGCCTCAGTTGTTGACCGTTGCTGATCTTCTTCACGGAATTTCTGAAAGAAAAAAAAAATAACCATCAATTGAGAATTTAGAGTTGATGCATGAGAAGATTGAGAGAAATTATTCGTCTATATGATGAAATGAAACACACAGCACCAGCAAATGATAACACAACTTCCACATGCTGAAGTGATATTTATCCGTATTTATAAGGGAATAAACTATCTATTAGTTATGTTTACATTATTCAAGCAAAATATTAAAATTATGGTTCTGGAAGCAATTAGCTATACTGTTCAGGCTTTCTCATGTTTCTGGTATGTGTAACATTTTAGAACCTGCAAATTGAATTGGTTGGAAATTACACAAATTTCCCGGCTCCTTTACGAGTATTAAAAATAGGGATCTTCAGGCCTAATTACATTGTGGATTGAAGCACTTCCCTCCTCAAGTATATGTTTGTTTTTTGATTTTTTTTTCAAAACTCGAGTATACTACTTTCCTTTCTGCTTTCAGTATAACAGAATAGAGCAAATTATCAATTAAGCAATTCAACCAATAATTATTATCGTTAAGCAATTCAATATTAACCATACAAAACACTAGACCCTTTTTATTTCATGAACATATACAGAAAATTATCGATTAAGACACATGGCGTCATCGATAACCTACTCATTTGATTTCTTCTGAAACTTCTAACCAAAAATAAAAAAACGTGTAGCTCGGGCAACAGAGATTAAAATTATCAAAAAATACAAATGCAATGTATTACCTCAAGTGTCCCCAGTAGCTGTCCCAGCATTCTTCTGTTGCGCTTAACCAAACTTGGATCCTCATTTTTAGGCAAAACCCTAGGAATTGTCTCTGTTGGCAAAGCATCATAGTCCTACAAGAAACACTACCATAAGCACTATTAGCAGGAACAACTCAAACAAAGATGAAACACCCAAAAGCGGAAAGCGAAAATATATATATATTCTTGAACTTTACCATCTTCCTCATTCGAAGATTTCCATCTCGTCTGAACCTACCATCGCTTTGCGAAATTGGTTTTGGCAGTTTGTTGTCTCTGTTTGAACCTGCCCATCCTTCTGCTACAGAATCCTCCTTGGCATACTTCTCTTCACTTTCATCTTCTTTAATTTCTCCTTCCTCCAACTAAAACAACGAGTTCATCAAATTATCCAATAAAACTTTTGCAGCGAAGGTAGAGAAGCAAAACAATGTGCAAAAAGAAAAAATAATGTGCAATCTTAGAAAATGACATGTTATAAAAGAACGGTTTAACTTCCAACATAAGAATTTTCTTGCTCGAGTTTAAAATGGTAAGACTTACAAACGACTCAATAAAAATCTATGACTACCACCATTAGTCCATTTTTTATGTACTCGGTGTTGCACACAAGGGAAGTCGGTAACTCGGATTCACACAAAGTAAATAAGAAATTTGCTTACTCTCCCCCTTAACTATAACCAACCCATTTATTTATACTTCAATCACCACACACAAATAATAGTATCATCACTGTTACATTTAATCCCTTTTCCATTTACAAAAGCAACAACCCCCCCCCCCCCCCCCCCCCCAACAACACACACACACAAAAAAAAAAAAGAGAAAAGAAAAAAAAAAATAGTATACGTATTCATTTCATGAACATAATTGCACATTAAACATTGCAATCACAAAGAAATTAACATTCTAATTTTTAAAAAATCAAAGAAATTTGCCGAAAACTTACTTTAACCACAGCTGAAGACAACCTTCTTTTCGATTCCCGTTGATCCTCCAGCTCACCAACCTTAATTCAACCAACCAACCAAAAAAAAGTCAGTTAATTAATTCACAAAATTCGATCGGAAATTGGGAAGGAATCAGAATCTGGGATCTCGGAATCTTACGGGTCTAGCGCCGCCGCCGCGCTTACGTGGCAGAACGGTGGGGACGTTGCCGTTGCCGTTGCGGCGGAGGCCACGTGGATCGCGGAGCCTCTCTGTGATCTGTTGGAAATTAGGGTTGGAGTTAGGGTTTGAATGGAGTTTGGGGAAATTGGGGGTGAGAATAGGGAAGAGGAGTTACCTCCCATTGTTGGCGTTGGAGTTGTTCGATCTCTTTTCGGAGTTCGTCAGCTGTCTTCTCCGCCGTTGTGGTCGCCATTATAAAAGCTCGGTAGGTGTAAGGCTACTGTGGTAGGAAATGGAGAATATTTATCGGCGTGGATCTGGAAAAAGAAGAGAACAAGATGAGGAC
This sequence comes from Hemerocallis citrina, assembly GCA_017893485.1. NCBI lineage: Eukaryota > Viridiplantae > Streptophyta > Magnoliopsida > Asparagales > Asphodelaceae > Hemerocallis > Hemerocallis citrina. The sequence continues at coordinate 180,693,541 of CM030360.1, forward strand.
CCGATAACCCGATAGCGTAATGTGGGCTCATGGCGGGCCTTGTGCATGGTTGCTAGAAAGCCCATTTTGTTTTTGTTTTTTTTCTTTTCCTTTTGTATTAGCATCTAGTTATCGCTCGTCAATCTCCACCACCATTCCTCCATATATCCTCCATATATAATATATTGATATGGGTTAGGAATGACGTGGCCCATCTTGGGCCACAGGATCCCCTCAGAATACGCGTTCTTTCTGATCCTCCAGATCTGCCACATCAGCGCCGGAAAACCGCCCGGAGCTCTGCCACGTCAGCCCGGAAACCGCTCCGGCGTCTGCCACGTCAGCCCTATACCGTCCGGCTTTCCACCGCTTCAGCCACTGGGGTAATCGGGTCTGGCTCAGCCCCAAACGGGTCTGGACCCGATTGGCTTCCCCTATAAATACCAGACCCTCCCCCCTGTCTGCAGGTAATCAATCTTTCTTCCACAAAACCCTAGTTACCGCTACTCTCCCACAGAGACTAACTAGATCGTCGGAGGGTCTGCCACCGGGACCAACCCCGGTGTTCCTAGACCGTCTGCAGGTACACCAGACCTCGGATCCGAGCCCCCTGATCCGAGCCTCACTCCAGCCTGTCACTGGTACCGCTCGGCCAGTCGAGGGTCGTCTGATTAGTAGCTTCCTCCTTCAAATACAAATCGAGTAAGAACTCACACCTGGTGCATCCACACGTCTCCCAGAAACAAACCGCATCAGGTTGGCGCCGTCTGTGGGAACACTACTTCAGAAGCCGACCCGAGCCCGACCATCAAGGTACCTCGACAGCCGAACTCTCATGGCCCCCAAAGCCAAGAAGGCTGCTACCTCCGCACCTCAGCGGGACTTGCCCCCGCCGGGTGCCGCCGCCGAAGCGCACGCATCCAATCACGGGGCTCCCCGCCAGGGACCCCAGAAGAGCGCCTCCCGTCCAGCCCAGCCCGACTTACGGGGGGTAATCATAAACCGACAGGTTAGTCACAGCAGGGAAAGGGCCGCTTCTAACTAGGCCCCGAACCATCCAAAACCACCGCCCCAAGGACGGAGGCCAGCGCTTAGCCGCGTCGGACGGCAACCTTCGGCTCAACCGAACCGGGTCGAGGGAGCCCCAGTCACTCACCAGGAGTTCCAGGACTTCCGGAGGGAAATTCTGGGGGCCCTCCGAGGGGCCCCCAGGGAGGATGTCCGCCATTCTCAAACCAGGTCGGACGCCGAGGCCAGCGTGTCCCGCCCATCAACAATCCCACCAGAGTACGATGGCGATCTCTTAAGGCGCCTCCAAGAAATGGAGGATCGCCTCGACCACATAGGCGACGGCGGTCCTGGAGCGGCTCAGAGGTACAAACCTGTCCAACCTCCTTTCTCCGCCCTCATCCTCCAAGCGGAAATACCCCGGAATTTCCGACCACCTCAGTTCGAGACCTATGACGGCGAGGGAGATCCTGCTGATCACATGGAGGGTTTCAAAACCCTGATGATGATTCACAGCGCTTCGGATCCCCTGCTGTACCGAGCCTTCCCTGCCACCCTCCGGGGTTCGGCTCGTGAATAGTTTTCCAAGCTGACCCCCGGCTCCATTTACTCCTTCGACCAGCTGGAGGGCAATTTTCTTGCCCACTTTGTCACCAGCCGGAAGGCCGAGAGGACAAGTGCTTCTTTGCTTGGACTCAGGCAGAAGGAAGGGGAGTCGCTCAGGGTGTTCGTCCGGAGGTTCACCGCAGAGGCAAGGTCGGTTTCCTCCCTCGATCCTGGCATCGCCTCCGCGGCATTTCGGCACAACGTCCGTCATGGACAGTTGAAAGCCTCTCTGGCAAAGAAACCCCCCATCGATTTTCCCGACCTCCTCAACAGGGTTGAGAAGTACATTAGGGCGGAAGAGGCCCTGAACCCGGAAGAGTCCAGGGAGGCCCCCGGGAAGGGAAAGCGGAAGGCCGAAGAAGTCGAGCCATCAAAGAAGGCTCCAAGGGACGCGGGTGCCATGAAGAAGGTCCCGCCGGTCCCTCGCTTCGAGAGGTATACCCTGCTAACCCAAAATGTGTCCTCCATTCTCTTGGCGATCGAGGACAGGGACCTCGTCTAGTACCCTCCTCGTCCGTCCAACAATACCAGTAAGAAAAGGGATTAGCGGTTCTACTGCCGCTTCCACCGGGACAACGGGCACGACACGGATCACTGCCGTGCCCTGAAAGACGAGATCGAGGCCCTCATTCAGCGAGGGTACCTCCGGGAGTACAAGCGAGAGGAAGCTCGGGGACAGAGGGACACGAGGAACAGGAGAACTCCACCTCCTCCTCGAGCTCCCCGGCAGCTCCTCGAGCGAGAGCAGGAGCTTGATGAGCCTGAGGGCCAAGCCATATTACACTGCGTCCACGGGGGGCCCATGGGAGGGGAGTCCAACACTTCCCGCAAGGCGTTCATCCGGGATGTTAACGCCGTCCAAGGTCCTCTCTCCCCTCAGATCCATCAACTCCCTGTCTCCTTCTCGGGGGAAGACCTGGAGGGGGTGCGGCTCCCCCATTGCGACGCGCTCATCATTAACCTCAGCATGGCCAATTTTGACGCTCGGCGAATCCTTGTGGACAATGGGAGCTCGGTGAATATTCTGTTTCTCGAAGCCTTCGAGAACCTAAAGCTCCCCCACGACAAGCTAAAGCTGACGGGGTACACCTTGCACGGGTTCTCGGGTGTCCCTGTAACAATTGAGGGGATCGTCATGCTAGACGTCACGGCTGGTATGACCCCAAACCGGAGAACCGAGTCCATGGACTTTATGGTGGTAAACGTCAAGGCAGCCTACAATGCTATACTCGGTCGCCCGGGCCTCTGCTCCCTCCAGGCTGTCCCCTCGGCCTATCACCAAAAAATGAAGTTCCCTACCAATACCGGAGTATGTTAGTCCGGGGGAACCAGGAAGCTGCTCGCTCATGCTACATGACAACAATCGGGAGTGGCGTGTTTCCCCTCGACGCCGTCGAGATGCAGCCCCAGAGGACCCAGCCGGAGCCCGAGTCGGCAGACGAGCTGGAAGATATCTCATTCGAGACATGGGATCCGTCGAAGCACTTTCGGGTAAGTCGCTCCCTCACCCCTCACCTTAAGTCCGCCCTCATCACTTGCGTTCGCCGCAATGTCGACCTCTTCGCCTGGAAGCCTTCTGACATGCCCGGTATCTCCGAGGATCTCATCATGCACAAACTCAGCGTGATCCCCGGGTCGAAGCCGATTGTCCAAAAGCGACGTAAGTTTGCCCCGGAGCGACAGCAGGCGGTCAATGCGGAAGTCGACAAGCTCCTGACCGCTCGCTTCATCCAAGAAGTCAGCTATTCCGAGTGGCTGGCAAACGTCGTCATGGTCAAGAAGGCGAGCGGAAGCTGGAGGATCTGTATAGATTTTACGGACCTCAACAAAGCGTGCCCCAAGGATCCATTCCCCCTCCCCAGAATCGATGCTCTTATCGATGCGACATCGGGTCACGAGCTTCTATCCTTCATGGATGCCTTCTCAGGCTACAACCAGATCCGCATGTTCCCTCCCGACATCGCCAACACGTCCTTCGTTACAGACCAGGGGCTATACTGTTACAGGGTCATGCCCTTCGGGCTGAAGAACGCCGCGCCACTTATCAGAGGCTCGTCAACCGGGTCTTCAAGGAGCAAATCAGGCGCAATATGGAGGTGTACGTAGACGACATGCTCGTCAAGAGCCATTGGGGGGAGGATCACGTCGCCGATCTAGAGGAGGCCTTTGGGGTCCTTCGAACCCATAACATGAGACTCAATCCGGCCAAATGCGCTTTCGGCGTCTCCGCGGGAAAGTTTCTTGGCTTCATTGTCAACCAGCGAGGCATTGAGGTGAACCCCAAAAAGATCCAGGCCATAATAGACATGGCCCCTCCCCGGAACATCAAAGAGGTCCAGCGGCTGACGGGAAGACTGGCTGCCATCGGTCGTTTCCTCTCCAAGTCTGGAGAGAAGTCTCTTCCGTTCTTCAAAGCCCTGCGCGGCACCGAAGGGTTCGAGTGGGGTACCCAACAGCAAGAGGCCTTTGCCCAATTGAAGGAGTACCTCGCAAACTCTCCCTCCTAAGCAAGCCCGAACCGGGAGAGCCACTCTGGCTCTACCTATCAGCCTCGGAGAAGGTGCTCAGCGTCGTCCTCGTTCAGGAGGAAGAAGGATCACAGAAGCCTCTCTACTATGTCAATAAAGTTCTTCTCGACGCCGAGACCAGATACTCTCGGATGGAGAAAGTAGTGTACGCCTTGGTCATGGCCTCGTGAAAACTCCGTCCATATTTTCAATCTCATTCGGTCCAGGTACTGACGGACCAACCCCTGAAGGCCGTGCTCTACAAGCCGGAGAGCTCGGGTTGACTCGTCAAATGGTCGATCGAGCTCAGCCAGTATGACATTGGCTATCAACCCAGAATAGCCATCAAGGGGCAGGCCCTTGCAGAATTCATCACGGAATGCACCATCTCCGACAGGCCCGGCCCTGGGGTAGAGCGAACTGGGCTCATGCCCAGGGCCCAAAATTTTTAAGGGGCACCATTACAAAAAATTAAAGCCCCTATTATTGTTTGGTTATTAAAGATTGTCTTCCCGAACAGCAATAATTAAAGCCCCTTCGTAATTATCTTCCCCAAGTCCCAACAGCGGCTATTAAAGATTATCTTCCTTCCCCAACAAGTTGCATTCATACCAATATTCACGGGTTTATCAAATTCCATCCAACCATTATTCCTTTTAGAACCCTAATAATTCATTCATAATTCATAAAAAAGGACTTTCTGCATTTCGAGTTTTTAAAGTCTCATCTGTATCTATTTTTATCATATCATCAAATTCTACTATTCATCAAGATTCAGAAATCAACTCTTTCATCATCTCTTCATGTCATAAGCACTGCTTTGGATCTCTCCTTTACATTAATTAGCAACAATGGAGTTGGGTTTGCTCCCAAAAACCTCCTTTTTAGGTGCCCAATTCGGAATCAAGCCATCCCTTCAGCCCATCTTCTCTAAAGTAAGCCTTCCAATATTTGCTTATAGTTACATTTTCTGCCTCGATTTTTGCGTAACTTTCCAATTTCTTTCTTGGGTTTGTCAATTTTGCAGCATAGTTTAGATTTATGTTGTAAAGATTCGACCTTTGTAATGTATTGTGATTGTTGAGTTTTGAGCCCACATTATGATTTTGTGATTACGAATATGGTAAGCTCATATTTAGTTAATTTTATAGTAGCTTTGAATTATTTGTGCAGTTCAATTTTTCCATCTGACCTGTTCTGTGGATAAATATAATTGAGCATGGATTTGAGCTTTGGTTTGTATATAAGATTGCTATCTGCAATAGTTTTTGTTAGCTGTTCATTACGAGATCGGTATAGTAGTTGTGGAATGTAAGTTAACCATTAGTAGTTCAAAAATTTTCGCTAATTAAGCCACCTCTTGAAACTATTTCCCAATCTAAGCGACTTTCCAAACTGTTTCCTTGAGTGAGCCATCCTCTTCCACGTCAGCTAAAGCCGCAGTTGGGAACTGCAGCTGAAGCTCTTTTGAAGCTGCAGTTCCCAACTGCAGCAACAGTGCAAATAGAAAATACTTGATACACAGAGAGCCAAGTGGTGGAGACATAGATAAATAATTCGAAAGCAAGTCAGAGAGCCAAGAAATTTGATTCATATAGAGGCCGCAGTTCACAGTTGGGAACTGTTGCCTCTCTATGTAATTTTGCTATCATAATTAGAAAGCAAGTCAGAGAGCTAATAAATTTGATTCATAGTCCAGGATGCAGTTTCCAACTGCGACCTTAACTAAGTAGAAATTTTGCGCTCTGCATCAGAGAGCAAGTCAGAGAGCTAAGAAATTTGATTCATAAAGCCCAACCGCGACCTCTCCATATCCAGGCAAACATATATCATTGTTTTCCTGTTTACATCTAGAAACAAGCACAATACATATATTTTTCTCAGTTTCTCACAATTTTCTAACACCACAATGCCCCCCTGTCGACCGATTATTGCAATATCACAATTGACACCCAAATATTACAAGAAATCACGAAGAAATCACAATATGCCACACTTTCACAATATTTACAAAAAAATACAGTCACACCAAAATTCAAAATATAACATAAGGGCCCACTTCTCAACATATGCAATATTATCACAAGTTCAATGAATTAAAAGTCCAAATTATCAAAATTATCCAAATTAACACAATCCCAAAGTCACTAAATATCACAGTCATTAAAAATGCTAAAAATTACAAGTTGTCAAGAATTATTTCAAAAATTTGTCAAATACCTAACTCAGTGTGTATTGCGTGGGCTTCCTCCTTTTTCGGTGTTCCCTTGGTCAACTTGTACCTAATTGTGTGAGCTGTGAGATGGGGATATGTTTGCCGAGTTCTCTTATCTCTAGTGGTACAACTTCTTGTTGCCCTCTTCGTGTGACAACTTTTTTTGTTGCGGCTTTTTTTGTAGCTGCTTCTGTCGTTGTGCCTGCCTACCATGCCTAGATGCCTCACCACATTCTTAAGTCTACTCGTAGGCGGAACCAAAGCTCTCAACATAGCATCAAGCATCGCTCCTTCACCAACCTCTTCAAGTTGCGACTTGCACGCCTTAAGAATCTCGTGTGCGAACGTTTGATACCGTTGACCACATTACTCGTCAAGGCCCTCGCACATTTCTGTGCAACACCCAGGGCCGGCCTTACCCTAGAGGCAGGTAAGGCGGCCGCCTTGGGTCCCCGGAGATTTTGCGATTTTAGGGGCCCCCAAATTTGAACTTCCCTTATAAATATAGATTCGTATTTTACGCGTAAAAAAAAAATTTATTAGGGGCCCCCATTTCGGAAGTTTGCTTAGGGCCCCCGGGAACTCAGGGCCGGCCCTGATCTCCGAGCACCCTGCGAGCAAGGAGGCCGACCAGACGTGGGAAGTTTACGTCGATGGCTCCTCCTGCGAGGCGGGTAGCGGAGCTGGCATCATTCTGCGAGGTCCAGATAGTTTTCTTCTCCAGTACTGCCTCCGCCTCAACTTCCCGGCCTCCAACAACGAGGCCGAGTACGAGGCCATGATCGCCGGGCTCACCCTGGCTCATCAGGCCGACGCCAGACAGATCAGGGCTTTTAGCGACTCCCAGCTCGTGGTCAACCAGATCACCAGGGAGTACGAGGCCCGTGACGATCGAATGGTCCGGTACCGAGCTGTAGTTCAATGCCTACTGACGTCCTTCGACGAGTCGGCTATTTTGAGAATCCCCCGGGAACAGAATGTCCAGGCTGACGCCTTGTCAAAGCTGGCTTCCTCATCCTTCGAAGGTCTCGACCGCACGGTCCTGATCGAAGTCATGTTGAAACCGAGCATCGACATCCCGGAGGTCCTGTGTATTGAAGACGGAGCTCCCCCCGACAACTGGACCACCCTTATTAGGCGATTTCTCATCAAGGGAGAGCTCCCCAAAGACCGAGCTGAGGCGAGAAGGGTCAAGGCCCGAGCAGAAAGATTCACAATGATCAACTCAACCCTCTTCAAAAGGTCCTACACAACCTCGGACGGCCGACCCTATCTCCGCTGCCTCACTCCCGATGAAGCCAAATACGCTCTCAAGGAGCTACACGAGGGGATCGGTGGATGCCACATGGGAAGCCGCTCGCTCGTGCGGAAGGCTTTGAATCACGGGTACTACTGGCCCACCATGTTGCAAGACGCCCTAACCCTTGTCAAGAAATGTGGCCCCTGTCAAAGGTTCTCGCCCATCAAAAGGGCTCCGCAAGCAAACCTTCGGTCCATGGCCAGTCCAACTCCCTTCGCAATGTGGGGGATGGATCTGATAGGCCCCTTTCCGTAGGCAACAGGGCAACGAAAGTTTCTCATTGTGGCGATCGACTACTTTACAAAATGGATCAAGGCAGAGCCATTAGCAACGATCACCGAGCAATAGACACAACAATTCTTCTGGAAGCACATCGTCTATCGGTTCGGGATCCCTCAAGTGCTCGTCACAGATAATGGGACCCAATTCGCAGGCAAGCATTTCCGCAAGTTCTGCGAAGACCTCGGGATCCAGCAGCGCTTCTCCTCAGTATGTCATCCCCAGTCCAACGGGCAGGTGGAGAACGCAAACCGACAGATCCTCGACGGACTCAAGAAGCGACTCGATAATTCCTCCAAAGGGTTATGGCTCGACGAACTACCAAGTGTTTTCTGGGCCCACCGAACGACGAAGAGGATCCCGACAGGGGAGTCGCCCTTCAATCTGACGTACGGCGTAGAGGCCGTCATTCCCCTGAAAATAGGGATCCCCTCTCCCCGGATCATGGCCTTCGACGAGGCAAGTAACTCTTTACAGCTATGAGCCAACCTGGACCTCGTTGACGAGGTCAGGGAGAAGTCGGCCATTAGAAGGAGTATCTACCAGCAAATGATCGAGAGGTTCTACAACAAGAAGGTGCGCCCAACTGACATCAAACTCGGAGATCTTGTCCTTCGGAAGCTGGCGATATCCAACCCCGGTCAGAAAAGAAAGTTGGCACCAAACTGGGAGGGCCCTTACAAGGTATCAGAGGTCGTACGACCGGGCACATATCGCCTGACAAACCCCGACGGCAAACCCATTAAGAGGCCCTGGAACGCGGAACACTTAATTAAATTCTTAGGAGGAGAGTAGCCTCCATGTAAAATGTAATGATTATAATCGGCACGTCGTGCCTAGTCTTTTGTAAGTTTTAAATATATTGTAAATATGCCAGCTTTCTTAAAACAAGCTCATGGATTCAAAACTTGTAACAAATAAAGGACACATAACGAGATTGGCGCTCGGATAACAGCGCGAGCCCAAAAAGCTTCCCTTACAAGCTTAGGGTTCGGCGCTCGGATAACAGCGCGAGCCCAAAAAGCTTCCCTTACAAGCTTAGGATTCGGCGCTCGGATAACAGCGCGAGCCCAAAAAGCTTTCCTTATAAGCTTAGAGTTCGGTGCTCGGATAACAGCACGAGCCCAAAAAGCTTCCCTTATAAGCTTAGGGTTCGGCGCTCGGATAACAGCGCGAGCCCAAAAAGCTTCCCTTACAAGCTTAGGGTTCGGCGCTCGGATAACAGCGCGAGCCCTAAAAACTTTCCTTACAAGCTTAGGGTTCGGCGGTCGGATAACAACGCGAGCCCAAAAAGCTCCCTTACAAGCTTAGGGTTCGGCGCTCGGATAACAGCGCAAGCCCAAAAAGCTTCCCTTACAAGTTTAGGGTTCGGCGCTCGGATAACAGCACGAGCCCAAAAAGCTTCCCTTACAAGCTTAGGGTTCGGCGCTCGGATAACAGCCCGAGCCCAAGACAGCTTCCCTTACAGCCCGAGCCCAAACAGCTTCCCTTGCGAGCTTAAGGGTTCGGAGCTCGGACGGCTCGGCCTGATTGGTCTTCTGACAACGTGCATCCAATCAAACAACTCTGTTTCAAACACGCCCGCATCGTCTCTCCCCGAGAACATGTGCAGGAGCTCGGCGTCGACCCCGAGCAAGGCGGGTGCCTTCTCCAAGGCACCGCAACCTTGACGCTCGGCGGTGACCCTATGCTACGCCTGCAGTTGCCTTTCTCACCAGTATGGGGGCTCGGCTTCCGTCCCTGGCTCGGTTTGGGCTCCTTACAGCCCATTAACCTGCGTACGAGGCGACATCCACGAGCCACGCCCGCACCGTCTCTCCCCGAGAACATGTGCAGGAGCTCGGCGTCGACCCCGAGCAAGGCGGGTGCCTTCTCCAAGGCACCGTGACCTTGATGCTCGGCGACCCTATGCTACGCCTGTAGTTGCCTTTCTCACCGGTATGGGGGCTTGGCATCCGTCCCTCGCTCGGTTTGGGCTCCTTACAGCCCATCAACCTGCGTACAAGGCGACATCCGCCAGCCACGCCCGTACCGTCTCTCCCCGAGAACATGTGCAGGAGCTCGGCGTCGACCCCGAGCAAGACGGGTGCCTTCTCCAAGGCACCGCGACCTTGACGCTCGGTGGCGACCCTCCGCTACGCCTGTAGTTGCCTTTCTCACCGGTATGGGGGCTCGGCATCCGTCCCTCGCTCGGTTTGGGCTCCTTACAGCCCATCAACCTGCGTACGAGGCGACATCCGCCAGCCACGCCCGTGCCGTCTCTCTCCGAGAACATGTGCAGGAGCTCGGCATCGACCCCGAGCAAGGCAGGTGCCTTCTCCAAGGCACCGCGACCTTGACGCTCGGTGGCGACTCTATGCTACGCCTGCAGTTGCCTTTCTCACCGGTATGGGGGCTCGGCATCCGTCCCTCGCTCGGTTTGGGCTCCTTACAGCCCATCAACCTGCGTACGAGGCAACATCCGCCAGCCACGCCCGCACCGTCTCTCCCCGAGAACATGTGCAGGAGCTCGGCATCGACCCCGAGCAAGGCGGGTGCCTTCTCCAAGGCACCGCGGAACTTGACGCTCGGCGGCGACCTTATTCTACGCCTGCAGTTGCCTTTCTCACCGGTATGGGGGCTCGGCATCCGTCCCTCGCTCGGTTTGGGCTCCTTACAGCCCATCAATCTGCGTACGAGGCGACATCCGCTAGCCACGCCCGCACCGTCTCTCCCCGAGAACATGTGCAGGAGCTCGGCGTCGACCCCGAGCTAGGCAGGTGCCTTCTCCAAGGCACCGCGACCTTGACGCTCGGCGGCGAGCGGCGACCCTATGCTACGCCTGCAGCTACCTTTCTCACCGGTATGGGGGCTCGGCATCCGTCCCTCGCTCGGTTTGGGCTCCTTACAGCCCATCAACCTGCGTACGAGGCGACATCCGCCAGCCACGCCCACACCGTCTCTCCCCGAGAACATGTGCAGGAGCTCGGTGTCGACCCCAAGCAAGGCGGGTGCCTTCCCCAAGGCACCGCGACCTTGACGCTCGGCGGCGACCCTCCGCTACGCCTGCAGTTGCCTTTCTCACCGGTATGGGGGCTCGGCATCCGTCCCTCGCTCGGTTTGGGCACCTTACAGCCTATCAACCTGTGTACGAGGCGACATCCGCCAGCCACGCCCGCACCGTTTCTCTTCGAGAACATGTACAGGAGCTCGGCGTAGACCCCGAGCAAGGCGGGTGCCTTCTCCAAGGCACCACGACCTTAATGCTCGGCGGCGACCTCGACACTCTTCCAAAAATGGTTCTCACAAATATGGGGCTCGGCGAACCGAAGCACCAAGCTCGGTCCCCACCCAGGGTTGACAAAATTTTATTAAGGTTTAGAGCGTCCGCCTTCGACAGACGCCTCGAGCCTCGTGTCGAATTATTGACCACCTCTCACCCGCGAACAACCCGGGGTTTTACGGCCTTGACCGGCCTAAACCCCGAACTGTTCGAGGTTGGCAGGGGGGACGTCGACTTGTTGCTCTCTCCATCCCGAAAAAAACGCTCCGAGCCTTCGAGCTGTTCAGCTGACCCTCCTCTCGCCCCCGAACAACTCGGGGTTTACGGCTCTTACGAGCCCAAAACCCTAAATTGTTCCCGGACGGCAGAAGAGCCACCACGCTTCGGCTCCCCCCGACCCCCCGAACCAATCGATCGGCACACCGCTCACCAACGAACCACCCGGGGTCTCACGGCCCTAACGGCCTGAACCCCGAATAGTCCGAGGGTGATCGGTGTGCCTCCAATCCGGGGTACTCTGAAATATTTCATTCTCTGGGCGCCCGCCTTCGGCAGGCACCCAAGTCAGACGGCTCACTGCCTGACAACCAACAAGGGGAGTGGGGGATTATATAGCCCCCTGAGGCCCCATTTATTGCGTCTGGGAATGCGAAACGACGGAAGGCGAAACATCGCCATAAATGTTCATGGGAATGCGAAACTTCGCAATTAATGACGCAGTCGCGTCAGTAGCGACCCTTCATATCTGTCACACCGACCACCCTCGGCATCCGAGGCCATCAAGGTTACAGAAAACGAATGTTCTTATTGATTACTCATTGCTTACAACTCAATGAACGTCGGTACAAATACAAAGAAAAAAGAAGGCTCACAACTCACTCGCACTCGCCAGGGAACTCAAATTCAGGGCTCCTGTCGTGCTCAGTTGGGCCGACCAGGGAAGATACTCCCGCCACCGAGCTCCCCGCATCATCCGGCTGGGCCTCAGCCAATGAAAACGGCAGCGACTGCCCCGGGGTCGAGTTGCTCGCCTCTTCAATCAGACCCGCACCCAATATGAGCTTCAGCCGGCGAATCTCCAATTCCTTCTCCACAACGGTCTCACGAAGAAAAGACTCTGATGCCGAGCACCCGCTAGAGGCATCCGAGGCAGACCAGTCCGTCTCGATTACCCACCAGTCCCGGTCGGCTACGACTTTCTTCAGACGGGCAACCTCTAGGCCGAGCTCCCTTGACTTGTTCAGAAAATAATTCTTGGCGGCCTCTCGGTCCCGAGCTAGCTTTCGTTGGTGAGCCAAAACGGGGTCGGGGTCCCGAGTCCCACGCCTCTACCAAAAGATAAAAAAGAATATCACAAAAACGCAAGTCTTGAAGGGTCGGCCCAAAAAGTATATTTCATTTCCTTTAAAATTTTGATACAAAAAACCGCGGTGGCCAGTCTGCTCTCGGCATTTACATCAAAAAAAAAGAGAAGAAAATCAACTATCTATTCTTGAGGGTCAGGTGGCACCTCGTCATCGCCCTGAGCTCCCCCCGTCCCATCACCGCCAGGGGTCGGAGACAAGTCCGGACGCCATCCATAGCTGAGGTGGTCGACGTTCAGCTCGGGGTAGATCTGCCTGAAATGGGACTTGGCCTGTTCATATGCCTTGTCCTACGCCGTCATCACGGTCTCCCCCAAAACCGCCTCCATATCTGCCAGGGTTTCTTCCCCTTCTTCCCTCGGCCGCGACCTTCGCCAAAAGATCCTCCCGGTCCTGCTTATGGATCTTATCGAGAGACTCTATCTGGGCCTTGTGAACGAGCACTTGGTCCCGGGCCGCTTTCAGATCATCCGTCACCTTATTTAGCTCCCGAAGGTATTTCTCCGCATTTTTTCTCTCAATGAGTATCTCCTTTTCCAGGCACTTATGGAAGTGCTGGCCGTGGAGCATCGCCTGTCCGAAGAGAAATCAAAATTAGTGATAGTTCCAAGCTAAAGTCAAAAAGCAGAGCCGAACCGACTTACCGAGAGGTGTGCCTGGGCCCACCGCATATAGGCCTGGTCGGCCGTCTGCACCGCCAAGGCCATCCCATCGCGCTCGGTGATGGCCTTCGAGACGAACTCCATCGAGACGGCCCCGTCGAGAATAGAATCCCCCTTCACAATCGACCAGTCGGGAGCAAAGGGCATCGTACCCATCCTCCCCACCATCTCTGCGGTACTCGGTCGTAGCGGGGGGAGCCCTTTTTCCGGGGTCTCCACGGTTTTACCCGAGCCGCCCGCAGCGTCTCGAGCCGATCTCGATGAGTGGGTGTGGTGTGAATGGTGTGAGTGGTGCTTCTTTTGCTTCTTCGCCGGGGATTGATCCTCGGCCACCGAGGCAGGCACCTGAGAGGACCTTCTGGCCTGTGCAGCCTGTTCGGCCAGCTTCTTCCTCTCGGCCGCTATCCGATCTTGCTCCTCCTTCTTCTTCTTCTCCGCCCTCGTCTTCTCGGCCACGGCGAGCAATAACTTCTTGGCGTTCACTTGTTGTGCCGACATCCCTACAAAAAGATAAGAAAGGAGCTAACGTTAACACGAAGACAGAAAGATGAACTAATATGGAAAGAAACATACTAGGGTCGGTGGGACTCAGTCTGGCCCTCGCGAGGTGAATCTCGGTCACTCGGGGCCATGCAATGCTGTGACCCCCCACTATCGCCTCCACTTTCTCCCACTCCTTGGCCGATAAGTCGCTCTTCTTCGGAGGCTTGTGTCTCGGCTTTACGAAGTTCCACTGGGTCGGGATCTCCTAAGACCCGTCGGTCTTAACAACAAAGTACTTGCCCCTCCACTCCTTTATCGAATCCGGGTGGCCGTGCATCACCTTCTTGTGCGGCCTCGGTGAGAAGTAGAAGACCCCCTCCAGATCTCCGAGCGAACCAATTCCAAAGATGTCCCGGAAGAACGTCAATCTCGGCTTCACCCCCTTCTCTTGGCATTTCAGAATAAAGCAAACAAGATGCTTTCAAGAGTTCGGACCGTACTGCATAGGGCACAGCCCCGCCCAGTTCAAGACCCTCTTCACAAAAGGGTGCAAGGGCAATCTCAGCCCCGAGACGAAAGCGTGCTCAGGGAACATGCAGTAGCCCGGGGGCAGAACTGTGGTGGGGCGGATACCGGGACTCGGAAGAAAAAGCTCATACTCCCGTGGAATGAAGTACGCGAGCCGCACAACATGGAGATACTCTGGCCTTAAGTTACTGGGGATACCGTCCACTCGAATCTTCACCCGGGTGTCTTCGCCCGGCACGGGAGGGATCGGTTGGATGTCCTTAACGTCGTCAGGGTACATACGAATCGATACTGGATTCCTGAAGGTGACCGGGGGAACATCGAGACCCGATGTCGGCGCGTGCTCGTCGGGCGAGGAAGGACTATGGGAAATTGTCATAACTTTCTTCTTCCAACGAGGGCGAGCTTTACGTTCGGGGGACGGCGTCGACAACGGAGGTAGTGAAGGAAGATCTTCTCCAACCCCAGTAGGCCCCTCCGCCATGCTCTGACCAGCATCCTGTTCATCGACCTCCTCCTCCTCGTCGCCCTCGCCTTCCTCGTCACCCTCGGCGACCTGCTCATCTTCGTCCCCCTCTTCATCATCATCCATCTCCTGATCCGTTTCCTCTTCGTCCTCATCCTCGCTGTCCCCCTCATCCTTTTCCTCCTCGTCACCCTCTTCCACCGGCTCCTTCCCCGGTCTCCTGGACCTCAACGGAGACACCACAAAGACAACATCGTCACCTCCGTCTGAACCAGGGTCGGAAAGAACCTCCTCCTTCACCTTGTACTTGCTCAAGGACGAGGACGTTTCCAACTCCGACTCCTCCGCAGAGCGACCAAACGAGCTAGCCTCGGATCCGGACTGAGTTCGTGACATTACTAAGGGAAAAATACTAACCTGGAGTGTGGAAAGTTACGATCACCGAAAAATCTGCCAACGACAAGTAAGATTCCTGCTCTTGGCTGAAAATTGGAAAGTGAGTAATGAAAATGAAGATGAAGAAATGAGAGAGGGGGATGGGGTTTTAAAGAGGAAAATGACTCCTCGATTCTCGCAATAAAGTTCTGGCCGTTGGATCTTATCTGACAAGATCCAACGGCCACCAAGATCTGAAAAAGCTTTGATCTTTGCACCATGACGTCAGCAATAAGCGTGAAATTACCCCACTACCCCTTTGCCTTTTCTATCCAAAAAAGGCCTTTTTCTAACAAGTCAGAAGGGTCGACGCTCGGATAACAGCGCGAGCCAATTTTCCTTCTATTTTTCACAGAAGGGTCGACGCTCGGATCGAAGCGCGAGCCATACCGCCTTCGTCTTTTTCGGTGGGGGCTCGGAGCTCGGATAGCAGCACGAGCCAATTTCCCTTCTATTTTTCACAGAAGGGTCGACGCTCGGATCGAAGCGCAAGCCATACCACGAGCCAAAAATTCCCCTTCTATATTACAGAAGGGTCGATGCTCGGATCGAAGCGCGAGCCATACCGCCTTCGTCTTTCTAGGTGGGGTCTCGGAGCTCGGATAGCAGCGCGAGCTAATTCCCCTTCTATTTTTCACAGAAGGGTCGATGCTCGGATCGAAGCGCGAGCCATACCGCCTTCGTCTTTCTCAGTGGGGGCTCGGAGCTCGGATAACAGCGCGAGCCAATTACCTTTCTATTTTTCACAGAAGGGTCGACGCTCGGATCGAAGCGCGAGCCATACCACCTTCGTCTTTTTCGGTGGGGGCTCGGAGCTCGGATAGCAGCACGAGCCAATTTTCCTTCTATTTTTCATAGAAGGGTCGATGCTCGGATCGAAGCGCGAGCCATACCACGAGCCAAAAATTCCCCTTCTATATTACAGAAGGGTCGACGCTCGGATCGAAGCGCGAGCCATACCACCTTCGTCTTTTACGGTGGGGGCTCGGAGCTCGGATAGCAGCGCGAGCCAATTCCCCTTCTATTTTTCACAGAAGGATCGATGCTCGGATCGAAGCGCGAGCCATACCGCCTTCGTCTTTCTCGGTGGGGGCTCGGAGCTCGGATAGCAGCGCGAGCCAATTTCCCTTCTATTTTTCACAGAAGGGTCAACGCTCGGATCGAAGCGCGAGCCATACCACCTTCGTCTTTCTCGGTGGGGGCTCGGAGCTCGGATAGTAGCACGAGCCAATTCCCCTTTTATTTTTCACAGAAGGGTCGACGCTCGGATCGAAGCGCGAGCCATACCACGAGCCAAAAATTCCCCTTCTATATTACAGAAGGGTCGACGCTCGGATAGAAACGCGAGCACCAACAACTCCTTCAAACACAGGATGGCTCAGCGCTCGGATAGCATCCCGAGCGCCGATCGCTCTCCCTTGACTCAGGGTGGCTCGGCGTTCGGATAGCATCCCGAGCACGGGACTCGGCGCTCGAGTAGAATCCCGAGCACCAATTGATCCCCTTTTGACTCTGGGGGATTCGACGCTCGGATAGCATCCCAAACACCAATCGCTCCCCTTTGACTATACGGGACTCGGCACTCAGACAGCATCCCGAGCACCAATCGCTCTCCTTTTTCTCCCTCCTCAGGGTGGCTCGGCGCTCGGATAGCATCCCGAACACCAAAATGCTCTCCTCGCTCTTCCAACTAGCGAGGAGATCGCTTGCCATCCCCCAAGCGCTCGACAGATCGACCCCCAAGGGTTCGGCCACCGACCCCTGATGCTCGGCAAACAGGCCCCAACGGAAGGCCTCGACGTCCCCTCGCTCTTCCAACTAGCGAGGCGGTCGTCTCCCGGCCCGTTGGGCTCGTCCACCGACCCCGTGGGCTCGACCACCGACCCCCAGGCCTCGGCATGCGCTCTTCTGGCTCTCTTCCTCGCTCTTCCAACTAACAAGGAGATCGCTTGCCATCCCCCAAGCACTCGACAGATCGACCCCCCAGGGTCTCGGTCACCAACTCCTAGCGCTCGACAAACAAGCCCCAACGGAAGGCCTCGACGTCCCCTTGCTCTTCCAACTAGCGAGGCGGTCGTCTCCCGACCCATGGGGTTCGTCCACCGACCCCGTGGGCTCGGCCGCCGACCCCCCAGGCCTCGGCATGCGCCCTTCTGGCTCTCGTACTCCTCTACACAGCCTCCCGCGCAAGCTCCAATGAGGGATCCATTCCTCCTACCCCCCTGGCCTCTTCGGAAAATCGCAGATCCTACTTTCTCTCCCCAACATCCCCCCTGCTCTTCCTACGGAGGCAAAAAATCACTCCTACATAACTGGTTCACCCAGCCCTACAGGAGTGTGGGGCTTGTGATATGGGTTAGGAATGACGTGGCCCATCTTGGGCCACAGGATCCCCTCAGGATACGCGCTCTTTCTGATCCTCCAGATCTGCCACATCAGCACCGAAAAACTGCCCGGAGCTCTGCCACGTCAGCCCGGAAACCGCTCCGGCGTCTGCCACGTCAGCCCTATACCGCCCGGCTTTCCACCGCTTCAGCCACTCGGGTAATCTGGTCCGGCCCAGCCCCAAACGGGTTTTGACCCGATTGGCTTCCCCTATAAATACCAGACCCTCCCCCTGTCTGCAGGTAATCAATCTTTCTTCCACAAAACCCTAGTTACTGCTACTCTCCCACAGAGACTAACTAGATCGTCGGAGGGTCTGCCACCGAGACCAACCCCGGTGTTCCTAGATCGTCTGCAGGTACACCAGACCTCGGATCCGAGCCCCCTGATCCGAGCCGAGCATCCAGCCTCGCCTCACTCCAGCCTGTCACCGGTACCGCTCGGCCAGCCGAGGGTCATCTGATTAGTAGCTTCCTCCTTCAAATACAAATCCAGTAAGAACTCACACCTGGTGCATCCACACGTCTCCCAGAAACAAACCGCATCATATATATATGTGAAACACAACACTCGGAGGAATCGAAGGGGGTTGCATGTGAGAGTCTACAGTCTTCTAAGTCCTAACAATCTACAACTCATAGTTACAGAAGTTCAGATAGTTACATGAGGAATGTATGGAAATAGATTATAATCTTTTTGTGTTTGCTAGTACAGAAGCAATTACAAGTATCGTAGTAGCATTGCTTCTTATCGTTGAATTGCGTTTGCCTGTGGGCACGTACCTACGACACATCTTCAGAATGATGCAGCATATAAAAGTAAGCATTATAATGTCAAAAATATAAAAATAATAATTAATTGATCTAATATGAAAAAGTTGTAGATGTCATACAAAAAAATGACAGTTACATGACCACATATAGTAATGTTATCCATTGCATGAAGCAATGAGAAACTAGAAAGATGTTATTGTTTAGTTTTGATGAAAAACTTGCTCTATATATCAAGAATGAGAAATATTTGGTGGTCAACTGTGGTTTTCACTATGTATTCTACTATCAGATGTTAATATACTTTAAGAGATGTACAGTATAATAATGTTAATGTATAATAGTGGATACATTTACTTTTCGGCATTTCGGATGCATGAATCTGAACTTTCATTATGGAGTTTATATAGCTCAAGTTGAATAGTACGACAACATTTAGTTGTAAATAAAAGTCCGTGTTTGAATAATTATAAATGGGGGTGTAAAATCCAACTTCTTCCTCGGGGGTAGAGTGGGTGGAAGACAGATTGTCTGGATGGAAAGGAAAGTCGCCTTCCCTGGGGGTAGAGTGGTACTTATCAACTCGGTGTTGTCTAATCTGCCAATTTACTACATGTCGTTCTTTGATCTGCCTAAGTGGGTGAAAGACCCATGCTACCATTCTGAATTGTATGAAAGACGATTTTCCAATCAAATATTTAGGTCTGCCGCTCAGACCAAGGAAACTTACCAAGACAGACTGGCTACCCATCATAGACAGGGTGGATGAAAGATTGTCTGGATGGAAAGGAAAGTCGCTTTCCCTCGGGGGTAGAGTGGTACTTATCAACTCGGTGTTGTCTAATCTGCCCATTTACTACATGTCGTTCTTTGAGCTGCCTAAGTGAGTGATCCAAAAGATTGACCGCATCCGAAAGCGATTTCTCTGGAAAGGGGCGGACTCCAATAGGGGGGATACCACCTGATCAAGTGGGGTATTGCATGCATGAAGAAGAGACATGGAGGGCTAGGTATCATCGACTTGAGAGACATGAACCTTGTCCTACTGGGAAAATAGTGGTGGAAGGTCTTCCACCACAGCGGGAAAGGATGGTAGGAGTTCATTCAACCATACCTTAGGGGGAAAGGTACGAGAAGTTTAGGCTTCCGAGTAGGGTCTAGAGTTTCTTGCTTCTGGAAAGGGATTGCCAAAGCCAGCGGGCCTTTCAACTCAGCAGTTACATCGGCTATTGGTAATGGACGGTCCACCAGATTCTGGTGGAACAAATGGTGTGGTGCCCATACCATTAAGAAGACTTTCCCAGATTTGTATGAGAAAACGACTAGCCCGAATGTATTTGTGGCTAAGACATGGAAGAGGGGTAATTGAAAACTGTCTTTTCGAGGGCCTCTTAGCCCAGGGTTACAGCAGCGACTGAACGAACTGCAAACACACATTACATGGAACGGGGCGATGTGCGCTCAAGGCCCAGACCAGATGCATTGGGGATTAGAGACCAAAGGAGCATTCATTGTTAGGTATTGTATCATCGCATTCACTATCGAGGATGTAGACCCAGTTGGGCACAGGTGTTATGGAAAGCCAAAGCGTTCCTTAAAGTTAGGGTCTTCCTCTGGCTAGTGCTCAATAATGCAATCCTCACCAGAGAGAACCTTGCTAAAAGACAACCTTAGATCGCGACCAACTGTGGATTCTGTAACTTACATACGAAGAATCTGAATCACCTGTTCATTCACTGCCAAAGGAGTAAAGCAACTATGGTAGAGGTATTACGGGCCTTGGGCATGTGACTACCCCAGCGAATACGAGGATTTGTGGGTTGGCCCCAGATTTGCCTCTGTTCGCCACAAAATGAAGGATGCTTAGTACATCACCATTGCGGCAACTACTTGGGTGTTATGGCTAGACAGAAATAATTTTTATTTTCATGCTTCATGTAATAGTATTTCTGGTAATCTTACTCATATCATGCATCTTATTTCCTTTTGGGCCACAGCTGATACTTCAGGAACAAGAGGAAGGATTGCCAGAGTCTTCCAGGTGGAGGAATTCGATGATGAGAAGGTCGAGTTTGGACCGACACTGGACTGAGGGGTAGACTCCCTTGATACTCGCATGGAACAGGATACAATTGGGAAACCCACAGTCTGCATCTAGCTCTATTATGTATTTTGTTTCGATCTGTTGTAGCTTTGGTTGTACTTTTGGTTAGACCCACCTTCCAGGGTATTGTTGGGGGTTTATATTCTATTTTCTGTACTGTTACTTTTTGTATTTTTCCCTTTGCTGCCGCTAAATTTGGTGTGGGGGCAAACAGATAGAACTTGTGGATTCTTGGGGAAACTGAATAGAAAAACCTGTGTACCTGTTCCGTCGGGCCTCGATCGTCGTTCCCGCCGTGCACCTGCAAAAAAGTGCGAGACACCGAGGTTGTTCCCGGCGACGCACCCTCCGACGCTCAAGTCAGTAATCTGGCAGACTATGAAAGAGCGTAAAAACTGGTGAAAGATTGATTACCTCGCAATGGAGATGGATGGGGGGTATTTATAGGCGTCTTAGGGACTGGATTAGGAATGTAATCCCCGTGATTAGATAAGTAATATTCCTTGTAATCAGATAAGGAAAATAATCTGATAAGGTATATTCCCCCTAATCAGTTAAGGAATTTAATCCCTGACTCCCAGTGGTAGGATGGATGTGAATCAGGGCCGTTGGTTAAGGTTAATCAGGGACCTTGATTCTGTCCCGATGGAATGGGTGCGTAACGGGTTAAAACCCGCACCCACTTTGAGGTGGATCCATTCGTGGGTTATTGGGTTTTTGAGGCGAAGACCCGACACCCAGTTTGGACCCTTGGGTTAGTGAAATTACCGTTTTACCCCTGTACTTCAAGATTCGTGTTCCGTTTGGACGATTCCGATTTAACCCCATTTTTAGCCATATCACGAGCCCCCCACTCCCGAAGATTGATGTTTAATCAGACTTTGAGGAGTAGTTTCACTGTTTTCACTGGCTATTAGGGTTGTATCGGGAACTAAAATGGAGCATTGCTGAATCGCGAAGGAGGCGGTATGGTGATTTCTCCTGCAGGTGGAACTCTTGAACCGTCGTCGTGCTCTTCTTAGTTAGCGGTTTGCCCGTCTCTGGTTGGTGGGTGTTGGTGCGAAGGACGCCGAAGTCATGCCCGCGACGCAGTCGGCGCCGCGGACATTCGGCGATTGACGCCGAACTCACTCAGTGCCGAACTCGCCCCCGTAAGGGGGTCGGGGACACGAGCGCTCGGCGGGAGGTGCCGAGCCGAATTAGTGCCGAACTCACGCCCGTAATACGATCGGTGGCGCGAGAGTTCGGCGAACGGTGCCGAGCTGAAAACGTGCCGAACTCACGCCCGTAAAACGATCAGTGGCACGAGTGTTCGGCGAACGGTGCCGAGCTGAAAAGGTGCCGAACTCACGCCCGTAAAACGATCGGTGGCACGAGTGTTCGGCGATCGGTGCTGAGCTGAAAGCGTGCCGAACTCACGCCCGTAAAACGATCGGTGGCACGGGTGTTCGGCGAACTGTGTCGAGCTGAAAACGTGCCGAACTCACGCCCGTAAAACGATCAGTGGCACGGGTGTTCGGCGAACTGTGTCGAGCTGAAAGCGTGCCGAACTAACGCCCGTAAAACGATCGGTGGCACGGGTGTTCGGCGAACTGTGTCGAGCTAAAAGCGTGCCGAACTAACGCCCGTAAAACGATCGGTGGCACGGGTGGTCGGCGAACTGTGGCGAGCTGAAAACGTGCCGAACTCACGCCCGTAAAACGATCGGTGGCACGGGTGTTCGGCGAACTGTGTCGAGCTGAAAGCGTGCCGAACTAACTCCCGTAAAACGATCGGTGGCACGGGTGTTCGGCGAACTGTGGCGAGCTGAAAACGTGCCGAACTCACGCCCGTAAAACGATCGGTGGCACGGGTGTTCGGCGAACTGTATCGAGCTGAAAGCGTGCCGAACTAACGCCCGAAAACGATCGGTGGCGCGAGAGTTCGGCGAACGGTGCCGAGCTGAAAACGTGCCGAACTCACGCCCGTAAAACGATCGGTGGCACGAGTGTTCGGCGAACGGTGCCGAGCTGAAAAGGTGCCGAACTCACGCCCGTAAAACGATCGGTGGCACGAGTGTTCGGCGATCGGTGCTGAGCTGAAAGCGTGCCGAACTCACGCCCGTAAAACGATCGGTGGCACGGGTGTTCGGCGAACTGTGTCGAGCTGAAAACGTGCCGAACTCACGCCCGTAAAACGATCGGTGGCACGGGTGTTCGGCGAACTGTGTCGAGCTGAAAGCGTGCCGAACTAACGCCCAAAAACGATCGGTGGCGCGAGAGTTCGGCGAACGGTGCCGAGCTGAAAACGTGCCGAACTCATGCCCGTAAAACGATCGGTGGCACGAGTGTTCGGCGAACGGTGCCGAGCTGAAAAGGTGCCGAACTCACACCCGTAAAACGATCGGTGGCACGAGTGTTCGGCGATCGGTGCTGAGCTGAAAGCGTGCCGAACTCACGCCCGTAAAACGATCGGTGGCACGGGTGTTCGGCGAACTGTGTCGAGCTGAAAACGTGCCGAACTCACGCCCGTAAAACGATCGGTGGCACGGGTGTTCGGCGAACTGTGTCGAGCTGAAAGCGTGCCGAACTAACGCCCGTAAAATGATCGGTGGCACGGGTGTTCGGCGAACTGTGGCGAGCTGAAAACGTGCCGAACTCACGCCCGTAAAACGGCACGGGTGTTCGGCGAACTGTGTCGAGCTGAAAGCGTGCCGAACTAACGCCCGTAAAACGATCGGTGGCACGGGTGTTCGGCGAACTGTGGCGAGCTGAAAATGTGCCGAACTCACGCCCGTAAAACGATCGGTGGCACGGGTGTTCGGCGAACTGTGTCGAGCTGAAAGCGTGCCGAACTAACGCCCGAAAACGATCGGTGGCACGGGTGTTCGGCGAACTGTGTCGAGCTGAAAACGTGCCGAACTCACGCCCGTAAAACGATCGGTGGCACGAGTGTTCAGCGAACTGTGTCGAGCTGAAAAGGTGCCGAACTCACGTCCGTAAAACGATCGGTGGCACGGGTATTCGGCGAACTGTGTCGAGCTGAAAGCGTGCCAAACTAACGCCCGTAAAACGTTCGGTGGCACGGGTGTTCGGCGAACGGTGCCGAGCTGAAAAGGTGCCGAACTCACGCCCGTAAAACGATCGGTGGCACGCGTGTTCGGCGAACTATGCCGAAGATTCAGACTTGTTTGTTTCTTTTTGGGCGGAGTTTTGGCAGTTCTGGCGGATGTAACCCCCTGCGCTTCTGACAGATGTGACGTCGTCTGGGTTTTCTGACAGATGTGACGTCCATTAACGCTGCCTCCTGGGCTTCTGCCAGACGTGACGTCCATTAATGCCGCCTCCTGGACTTCTGCCAGGCGAGATGGTCATTAATGCGTCGTCTGGGTCAGCGCGGAGAACAAGGTGACGTCTGGGGTCTCTGTTTGTCGATTTGTGGGGGTGGGCCTGCTTTAGAGGCCCATTTACCTCGATTGAAGCGCTGGCTCCTCTATAAAAATCCTCACCCCCTCCTCATTTTTTACTTTCCACGCTTTTGTTCGCGTCTTAGCCTACTTTTGAGAGAGCTTCCGGTGATCACTGACCGTTTTCCGGCGAAGTTTCCGACGAGTTCCCCTTCCAAGGTAACCTTTATATTTATCTTCTAAACATGTCTGTTTCCCACACTTCTTCCTCGTCCGAGCCCTCCCTCGGAGCCGACGGAGCTCCAACTTCGAGCCGAGCTGCCAAGGGCAAGAAGGTGTTCGGCAAAGACACCATTTTGGAGGATCCGAAGCGCATGGGGGCGTTCGGCCAGCTGCCGGGACCGTTGACGGGGCTCCATAGGGTTCGAGAAATCCCAGAGGATAAGGCGGAACGGATAGTGTACGGGAGGGCGAGGTCGTTCGAGGAGAACGCGGCGAGGGAGACAACGGAGGCCGACGAGACGGTGTCGATTCTCGCCGAAGAGGACTTAGGGGCGATTCGAGACTGCTTCCAGATCCCACAGGAGTACGAGCTTATGCTGCCGGCCCCCGGGGTTAGGGCCAACTCGCCGTTGTCGGTGACTATATGTTGCTGGCCGGTCGACGCCTTTATCGCCGGGGCTCGGCTACCTCTCCATCCGTTCGCGGTGACGGTCTTAAATTGGTTCGGGGTCAGCCCTATCCAACTTATGCCGAACGCCTGGAGAGTCATAAACGGCTTCGTACTTCACTGCCAGGCGGAGGGGATCCAGCCGGAGTTGAATGTGCTTCGGACCATCTATCAGCTGCACCAAGGGAATAGGTCGGCCTACCGGTACTATCTGACTCCGAGGCATGGGAAGAGGCTTGTCGTCTGTCCGGACTCTATCAAGTTCTGGCGCGAGAAGTATCTTCTGGTGCGTAGCGCGGAGGCCTGGCCTATTCCTGTTGGTTGGGTGGAAGGTGTTCCGAAGAGGGTGAAGGCGATGCCGGCACTTCGACCCGAAGACGAAGACGCCGTACGGGCGCTTCTTGATCGGCCGAAGTATGACTGGAGGGAGTTGACCGAGGACGTTCTGTATGAGGGAGGGCTCGCTCATGTCAACCCCAGTACGCTGCTTTTATTTACTGTCTTCGTTTTCATTTTACTTCCTTTTCCTTGTCTTGTGCTGGCGTTGAGGACGAGCCTTGCCAACAAGGCTCCGAGGAAGAGGAAGAGGGTGGCGTCGAAGCAGCCGGCGCCCAAGGCTCCGAAGATTACGCCGGTGGCCGAAGAAGTAGAGATCTTGGAGTCCCCCGTGGTTGAGGTCGGGGTCGCTTCGTCGTCGGCCAGGGTCGGCGAGTTGCCCGTCACCGAGGTCCTAACCATGGTGACGCCGCCGTTGACGAAGGCGGCCGAGGAGCTTCTGACCGAGGCTCATAAAAGGATCCACGTCCCGGACTGGCAGGTTCGGAAGCACGACGGGTTCCTGGGTAATTCCTTGGCGAGCATGGAGGCCGTCAAGCACCTCGCCACGCCGAAGGATCGCGCGGCGATGGAGGCCGGACGAGAGGGAGACGACATCATCGAGATAGCGCGCTCGGCGGTGTCGGTAAGTGCTGAGCCGAGCCCCCTCCTCTTCATGCCGACCTTCTTAAGTTCGTAATTTTTGTGAATTTTTGCATTCTATTCGCAGATTGTTGTTCACTTCGGGCACCTTACCGAGAGGTTGGCGGCCCAGGAGAAGGAGATGAAGAAGGAGAACGACCAGGCCCGGAAGGAGAAGGACAAGATCCGGGGCGAGCTCGACAAACTCGAGCTGAACTTTGAGGCGAAGTCGGCGAGGGCAGCCTACCTCGAGGACCGGGTCAAGACGCTGGAGGACCAGCTTCGGCAGCAGAAGGAGGAGGCGGCCAAGCAGATGGCGGATGCGGCCGAGGCCCAAGCGGCGGCAGTGAAAAAAGCGGAGGATGCGACTTTGGAGAAGGCGCAGGGCTACCTCGCCGTGAACATGGCCAAAGCTTTCGCCGACGCTCTCACCCGGGTGACGGAGGCCTACCCCACCGTTGACGTCTCAGGTTGGCGGCTTTTCCCGGGGTACGTCGAAGGCTTTGACCCCGAGTCGGAGGGGGAAGAAGAAGAGGAGGAAAGGGGCGACGACGAGCCTTTGGTCGATCCCCCCGCCGGAGCTCAGGGGTCGGTGGTTACCCCCTTGGCGACGGTTGCCCCTTCGGAGGCGTCGCCCTCGACCCCTTCTCGCCGCCCCGGGAAAGAGGTCGAGCCCTGATCCCGTCTGTTTTTTTTTCTTTCCGTCTGTTTTTTTTTTCTGTTTTTTTTTTTTTTGTGTAACGCCTAATAGCGGACTGGCCACCGCTACTTTTTGTAATGAATGAAAAACTTCAACTTTTTGGGCTCGGCTTCTTGCACTTGTCTGTTGTATGTTGAGTGTTCGAGAATTTGTTCACTAGAACCCCCGAAGTCTAGGACTTGGGCCATGTCTGAACTTTTGTTGCTCGTCTGTATTTCTTTTCAGCTCGCCCTGGTAGACCAAGAGATCGAGCGTGCAGGGTCGGATGCCAAGGTTCGAGCCGAGGCCGGGCTCGGGGCGACAAGGTTGAGTCTGGCGAGGTGTAGAGAGC
This sequence comes from Hemerocallis citrina, assembly GCA_017893485.1. Taxonomy (NCBI): domain Eukaryota; kingdom Viridiplantae; phylum Streptophyta; class Magnoliopsida; order Asparagales; family Asphodelaceae; genus Hemerocallis; species Hemerocallis citrina. The sequence goes on from CM030360.1 coordinate 180,719,937, forward strand.
GACTTTACGAGGTCGAGCTAGGACTGTGCCGAGCCGAAACCGAGCGAGGCCAGCTTCAGCTTATCTTAGGGCAGCGGGACAGCGATATCTGGCGCCTGGAGGGCAGGATTGCCGAGATGACTGCCTCGGGTGAGGGCGATGCCTCGCCATCTGCCTTCACTAGTAGCCTTCGGACCAAGTGCTTTCGCCACACGCTGTCAAAGGTAACGGCGGAGAGGGACGACCTGCTTTCGGAGATTCAGCATTTGCAATCTACGGAGACTAAGCTTCGGACGGAGGGAGAGGAGCTGACAACTAAGGTGGCCGATCTTACGGCTGAACGAGATGAATTGGCAGCCGAAGTCGATGTTTTGAAGAGAGCCACCGTTGATAGGAGCATCGAAGTCACCCATCTTCGTCATCTCATCGCGAGCCATGTTGGAGTTCCGACCTCGGCCGTACCGGCCTGCTTTGAGGCCGACGCGCAAGATGGTTCATTGAGGGGTCGGATCTCCGAGCTGGAAGCGGAGGTGGCTCGCCTGAGGCCGCGTTCGGGGCCGATTAATGTGAGGAGCACGTCATGCACCCGAGCGGAGAGCGAGCGTGGCATCACCTTTTACGAGATGGCGACCCGCGAGAGCCTCGGCCATCCGAGCCCGGGGGACGCGCAGAGCTCAGTGGCCATTTCGTCGAGCGGTGCATCCATCGGCGTGACGGCCAGAAGCAGTGCCGAGGACACGTCTCAACTTGCCGGCCTGGGATCGGGTTCCGGAGGCAAACGTCGCCGACCTCAAGTGTCCTTGAAGAGGAGCATCCCTGTACCTCGGAAGCGTTGATGGGTCCGGGTTCGGTGTCTTGTAATCTTCGCTTTTCAGCTTCTTGTAATCGTTTAGTGTCTTGTAATATTGATGTATGTAAGGGTTGTTTTTAATAAAGTTGGAATCGATCTAACTGTCTTCATATCATGGTTGCTCAATGTTTGCTCTGATTGTGGAGTCGTGGAACCGAGGTCTGAGACTTGGTGTTTTTTATTGGTGTTGACCGCCGAACTTAAGCGTGTAATACGGTCGATGGCACGAACGTTCGGCGAACGGTGCCGAGTTGAAAACGTGCCGAACTTGCGCCCGTAAAACGATCGGTGGCACGGGTGTTCGGCGAATGGCACCGAGCTGAGATCGTGCCGAACTCACGCCTGTAAGACGATCGGTGGCACGAGTGTTCGGCGAATGGCACCGAGCTGAGATCGTACCGAACTCACGTCCGTAAGACGATCGGTGGCACGAGTGTTCGGCGAATGGCACCGAGCTGAGATCGTGCCGAACTCGGCAACAAAGTGTTGGAGTCCGAACCTTTGTAAGATCAAGGGCGTGGGAACAAAGTGTTCGGCGATCGGTGCTGAGCTGAAAGCGTGCCGAACTCACGCCCGTAAAACGATCGGTGGCACGAGTGTTCGGCGAATGGCCCGTAAAACGATCTCGGCAACAAAGTGTTGGAGTCCGAACCTTTGTAAGATCAAGGGCGTGGGAGCAATTTCGAATGGCGAACTACCCCTAGCTCGCCTAGGAGCGAACTTGCGGAGTAGAGTCGAACCAAGTGTTAGACTCCGTACCAGTCAACGGCTGTGGGAGCAATTCCGAATGGCGAGCTACCTCTGGTTCGCTCGGAAGCGAACTTGCGAAGTAGAATCGAGCCAAGTGTTGGACTCCGGAACCATCGTAAGATTAAGGGCGTGGGAGCAATTCCGAATGGCGAACTACCCCTAGCTCGCCTAGGAGCGAACTTGCGGAGTAGAGTCGAACCAAGTGTTGGACTCCGTACCAGTCAACGGCTGTGGGAGCAATTCCGAATGGCGAGCTACCTCTGGTTCGCTCGGAAGCGAACTTGCGAAGTAGAATCGAGCCAAGTGTTGGACTCCGGAACCATCGTAAGATTAAGGGCGTGGGAGCAATTCCGAATGGCGAACTACCCCTAGCTCGCCTAGGAGCGAACTTGCGGAGTAGAGTCGAACCAAGTGTTGGACTCCGTACCATTCAACGGCTGTGGGAGCAATTCCGAATGGCGAGCTACCTCTGGTTCGCTCGGAAGCGAACTTGCGAAGTAGAATCGAGCCAAGTGTTGGACTCCGGAACCATCGTAAGATTAAGGGCGTGGGAGCAATTCCGAATGGCGAACTACCCCTAGCTCGCCTAGGAGCAAACTTGCGGAGTAGAGTCGAACCAAGTGTTGGACTCCGTACCATTCAACGGCTGTGGGAGCAATTCCGAATGGCGAGCTACCTCTGGTTCGCTCGGAAGCGAACTTGCGAAGTATAATCGAGCCAAGTGTTGGACTCCGAAACCATCGTAAGATTAAGGAATTAAAAACAGAGACGTAGTAGCAAATACGAAAGAACTTTATTTATTAATATCTAATGGTCGGCTGCTTCTAAAGTTGCTAGCCGTTATTACAATGAAAAAAGAACAAAGGAAAAATTACTAGTAGCAGGAGAGGAGTGGTCCGACATCTCGAGTTACTTAGATAGGCGTGGCTGCCTTCTCTTGGTATTTCAAAAGATGGTCGGCGTTCCAAGTCCTGGGAATTTCTCTGCCCTCAAGATCTTCTAGCTTGTATGCACCGGGGCGGATCACTTTGGAGACTTTGTACGGTCCCTCCCAATTTGGGGCCAGTTTGCTTTTCTGTCCGGGGAATGAAATGGCCAGTTTTCGGAGGACCAGATCCCCTTCTTTCAGGTCGGTTGGGCGGACCCGTTTGTTGTAGGCGAGTTCGATTCTTCTCCGGTAACTTTGCTGCCGTATGGCTGCCCTTTTCCGGATTTCGTCTATCAAGTCTAGGCTCGTTCTGAGCTCCCTGGCATTCTGTTCTTCTTCAAAGGCTATCAGGCGAGGAGAGGGTATCCCAACTTCTAGTGGGATGAGGGCCTCGGACCCATAGGTGAGATTGAATGGACTCTCGCCCGTCGGGGTCCACTTCGTGGTTCGGTAATTCCACAACACATTGGGCAGCTGATCGACCCACAATCCCTTGGAGCACTTGTCGAGTCTCTTTTTGATGCCGGAGAGGATCTGTCGGTTGGCGTTCTCAGCTTGGCCATTTGACTGGGGATGAGAGACAGAGGAGAAGCGGTGTTGTATGGCTAGGTCTTCACATAAGGCTCGGAAGGCAGCTCCAGCGAACTGCGTACCGTTATCTGTAACTACGACCCGAGGAACACCGAATCGGCAGATTACATTTTTCCAGAAGAATTGAACGACTCTATGTTCGGTAATTTTAGCCAGGGGCTCGGCCTCTATCCATTTTGAGAAATAGTCGACTGCTACGACTAGGAACTTCAATTGTCCGGGGGCCGGTGGAAATGGCCCCAGTAAATCCATCCCCCACATTGCAAAGGGGATCGGACTTGATAGGGAGGAGAGTGGTGCTTGTGGAAGGCGTCGGATGTCGGAATACTTCTGGCAGGAGGTGCATTGCCGAACGTGTTGTTCGGCGTCTCGTAGGAGAGTGGGCCAGTAATACCCGTAGTTTAACACTTTTCGTGCCAAGGCTCTGGAGCCGGAGTGGGCTCCACCGATGCCCTCATGGAGCTCCTGCAGGGCGTGGTCGGCTTGTCCGGGGGAGAGGCACCTTAGGTAGGGTCGTCCGTCCACCTGGGTGAAGGAGCGCTTATACAGAATGCCTTCGATCAATATATAACGCTCGGCTCGGGTCCTTATCTTTCGGGCTTCCTTCGGATCCCTTGGGAGGAGTCCGTCTCTTAAAAACTCGACGAGGGGCTTCATCCAATTATCTTCGAGGGGGAGTGGCAGTGTTTCGACGGAGTTGAAAGCCTCGTCCTCTATGCTTGGCTTGAGGAGGACTTCTATCAGAATAGTTTGTTCGAGGCCTTGCAGGGATGAGGAAGCTAATTTGGACAGGGCGTCAGCCTGGGCATTTTCTTCTCTGGGGATTCTTCGGATTAGGGCCTCCTCGAAGAGCGCCATGAGGCTCTTTACTTTAGCCAAGTACTTTACCATCCTGTCATCGCGGGCTTCATATTCGCTGAGGACCTGGTTGACGACCAACTGAGAGTCGCTGAAGATCTGCAGGCGTCGCGCCCCTGCGTTTCGGGCCATCCCGAGGCCGGCTATGAGTGCCTCGTATTCGGCTTCGTTATTCGAGGCTTTAAAGTTTATCCGGAGGGAATATTGGAGGACAAAGTCGTCTGGGCCCGCAAGGATGACTCCTGCCCCGCTCCCCTCGTTGCAAGAGGATCCATCGACATATACCGACCAGATAGGCGGTCCCTTCGTTGTTTGCTCGGAGTCGGGGATAGTTGTTTCAACTATGAATTCGGCCAGCGCCTGCGCCTTGATTGCGGTCCGAGGCTGATAAGTAATATCATGTTGGCTCAGCTCGATCGACCACTTCATGAGGCGGCCGGAAGTCTCTGGCTTGAGAAGGATCTGTTTCAACGGCTGGTCGGTAAGAACGACCATCGAATGAGACTGGAAGTATGGCCGAAGCTTTCTCACAGCCATTATCAGGGCGTAGGCTATTTTCTCAATTTTCGGATATCGGAGCTCGGTGTCCCGGAGCACTTTGCTGACGTAGTAAATGGGCTTCTGAGTTCTTTCTTCTTCCCTGACTAAGACCGCACTTAGCGTCTGTTCGGAGGCTGCCAAGTAGAGGTAGAGGGGTTCGCCCGGTATGGGTTTGCTGAGAAGAGGCGGATTGACGAGGTAAGCCTTAAGCTGGTCGAAGGAGTCTTGTTGTTGCTGCCCCCACTCGAACCCCTTAGCCCCCCTCAGGGCTTTGAAGAACGGGAGGCACTTCTCCCCAGACTTCGACAAAAAGCGCCCAATGGCGGCTAATCGACCAGTCAGTTTCTGAACTTCTTTGACGTTTCTAGGCGGGGCCATGTCCAGTATGGCCCTGATCTTCTCCGGATTTGCCTCTATTCCTCGCTGGCTAACCATGAAGCCGAGGAACTTGCCTGATGAGACGCCGAACGCACACTTGTTCGGGTTGAGTCTCATATTGTGCTTTCTCAAAACATCAAACGCTTCTTGGAGGTCGGCCACGTGATCTATGCCTCGGATGCTTTTCACAAGCATGTCATCCACGTACACTTCCATGTTTCGGCCAATCTGGGCCTGGAATACCTTGTTGACGAGGCGCTGGTATGTTGCCCCTGCATTCTTTAGGCCGAACAGCATGACTCTGTAGCAGTAGAGTCCTTGGTCGGTCACGAAAGATGTCTTCGGAATATCCGGGGGGAACATCCTTATCTGATTGTAACCCGAGAAAGCGTCCATGAAGCTGAGGAGCTCATGTCCCGAGGTTGCATCAATCAGAGTGTCGATGCTCGGCAGAGGGAAGGGGTCTTTAGGGCAGGCCTTGTTGAGGTCAGTGAAATCAATACAGATTCTCCATGTTCCGTTGGACTTTTTCACCATCACTACGTTTGACAACCACTCAGGATAATTTACTTCCTGTATGAACCGGGCCTTCAACAATTTGTCCACCTCTTCTTTGATAGCGAGCTGACGCTCGGGAGCGAACTTGCGCCTCTTCTGCTGGACCGGTTTGGACCCCGGATCAACACTGAGGCGATGGACCAAGAGTTCTTCGGAGATACCGGGCATGTCTGCAGCTGACCATGCGAACAGGTCTTGGTTGGCTCGGATGCATTTTACAATATCCGCGTATAGTGCGGATGGGAGGGTCTTGCTGACAAAGAACCTGCGGGTCGGCTCCTGCTCCGAGAAGAGCACCTCTTCCAACTCGTCAACCGGCTCGGAAGTTGGCCGAGCAGCGTCTTGGGGGATCTCGAGTGTTTCTAAGGAGAGGACGGGTCCGAGGGTGGAAGTCATATAACACTTGCGGGCCTGTTCCTGATTGCCCCTAACTTCTCCCACTCCAGCCCGAGTGGGGAATTTCATTTTGAGATGACAGGCAGAAGGGACGGCCTCAAGGGCGGCCAGGCCGGGCCGACCCAAAATGACGTTGTAGGCCGCTGAGACATCTACGACCATGAAATCCATCGACTCCGTGCGGGTAGTAGGAGTTTTGCCGGCCGTGACGTCGAGGGTGATTACCCCTTCAATCGTTACCGGTACTCCCGTGAACCCATGGAGCGTGTAGCCGGCGGGCTTGAGTCTGTCTCGGGAGAGCTTCAGCCCCTTGAAGGCGTTGAGGAAGAGGATGTTGACGGAGCTACCGTTATCCACTAAGATCCTCTCGACTTTGAAATTGGCCATGTGAAGGCTGATGACGAGTGCGTCACAATGAGGGGTGCGGACGCCCTCGAGATCTTCGTCAGAGAAGGTGACGGGCACTCCGAGGCCTTTAGGAGGAGGGGTGGTTCGGACCGAGTTTACCTCTCTAATAAAAGCTTTCCGAGAAGAGTTTGAGGAGCCCCCCATTGGACCCCCGTGGATGAGGTGGAGGACTCGTTCTTCCTCAAACTCTGGCGTCTCTTCTCGTTCCGGACGTTTGTTAGCCCCCCGAGGCTGGGGAGGAAGCTCGGCTTGGTCCTTTCTTACGAATTTTGCCAACTGCCCTCTCTGGATAAGGGCCTCAATCTCGTTTCTTAGCGCACGGCAATCGTTGGTGTCGTGCCCATGGTCCCGGTGATAGCGACACCATTTCTCTCTATCTCTTCTCTTAGCAGGGGTGTTCATCTTCGGAGCAGGAGGTAAGACCCCTTCTTTTTCGACTTCCATGAAAATGGTGGAAATGTTTGTGGTGAGGGGAGTAAACTTCTCGAATCTAGGGGGAGGCCGGCGCTGGCCAGCATTATCCTTCTGGAACTTTTTTGCTCCCTCTTCTTCCGTTCCCTTCCTCTTAGACCCGGAGGCGGTTCCTTCCCAGTTGGGCTGTTCCTCGGCCTCTTCAGCTCGGATGTATTTTTCAGTACGGAGGAGGAGGTCAGAAAAGTCGTGCGGCGGTTTCTTGGCGAGGGAGGAGCGGAGGTTGGAATTGAGGATATTGGATTGGAACGCCGCGGTAGCGACGGACTGGTCGAGGGACGCGATGGTTCTCGCTTCAGCTGTGAACCTCTTCACGTAGTCCCTCAATTTCTCCCCCTTCTGCTGACGGAGGTGCAATAGTGAGATGCTGGTCTTCTCGGCCCTTCGGCTGCTGACAAAATGGGTGATGAACAGGGTTTCGAACTGTTCGAAGGAGAATATCGATGCCGGGGCAAGGCGAGAGTACCATTCTCGAGCTGGGCCTTTGAGAGTTGCAGGGAATGTTTTGCAGAGGAGGGCATCGGAAGCTTGATGGAGGAGCATCAAAGTTTTAAAACTTTCGATGTGGTCAACTGGATCGGTCTCCCCAGTGTAGTTCTCGAACTGGGGAGGTTTGAAACCGAACGGGACAGGGGCATCTACTATGGTCCGGGAGAATGGGGCGGCTAGGACGTAGTGTCCTCCCCCTAAGCTCCTCTTCTCGGTTCATCTGTCCCAAGAGCTTCTCCACCTCGTTTAGACGGCGGTTCATGGTGTCATCTCTCCGACGGTGATCTGCCGAGCCACGAGACTCGTCTTCGTATGAGGGAGAGCGAGGGCTGCGGCGATGGTAACTTCGAGAACGACGAGGACTTGGTGTGCGCCTGGAATTGGTAGGAGCGGGTCGAGGAGAAGGGGACCGTTGGCGAGGGCTCCGAATCGGAGGAGGGGATGGGGCCCTCGGCTCAATGGGGTTCTGACGGAGGTTAAGGGCCTGTTGTACCATTGCTTGGAATTGCTGGAACTCGGCACGGGTGATGGGTGCCTCATTGTTCCTAGGCTGCTGCCGACCTGCTGGAGAGTGCCTCCTTCGATAGTGATCGGGGGAGTCCTTTCTCCCTCTTCGGACGGGGGACCTCCTGTGCTCTCGGTGTCGGGGGGATCGCTCTTGCTGCCGGGAGGCTTCCCCCCGAGCCCGCTTTTCGTCCAGATGGCGACGAAGGTCATCATCTTCCGGGCGTTTGGGAGGGGCATTGTGGCGACCAGAGGCTCGGGGGTGATGGGAGGCCATGGAGGCACTGGAGGCATTGTGGATGGAGATGTTCTCTTGGTGAAGAGGCTGTTTCTGGGGGTTAGGCCCCTTTGGATCAGGAGGTGGAGGGTTCCGTTGGAGCGGCTCTTCCATGGTAGGAGGGAGTTGCCCTTGTTGCTGAGCGGGATCAAGAAGGACTTCTTGCTGGTCAGGATTGGGCACTCGGTTGGAGCCCCTAGATCTAACTTTGCGAGGCGGCATGGCAGGAGAAAACCTGTTCACCGGGAAGAGGAGAGGTCCCTATTCGTTAGTTTCCCACAGACGGCGCCAATCTGTTGCCGCTAAATTTGGTGTGGGGGCAAACAGATAGAACTTGTGGATTCTTGGGGAAACTGAATAGAAAAACCTGTGTACCTGTTCCGTCGGGCCTCGATCGTCGTTCCCGCCGTGCACCTGCAAAAAGTGCGAGACACCGAGGTTGTTCCCGGCGATGCACCCTCCGACGCTCAAGTCAGTAATCTGGCAGACTATGAAAGAGCGTAAAAACTGGTGAAAGATTGATTACCTCGCAATGGAGATGGATGGGGGGTATTTATAGGCGTCTTAGGGACTGGATTAGGAATGTAATCCCCGTGATTAGATAAGTAATATTCCTTGTAATCAAATAAGGAAAATAATCTGATAAGGTATATTCCCCCTAATCAGTTAAGGAATTTAATCCCTGACTCCCAGTGGTAGGATGGATGTGAATCAGGGCCGTTGGTTAAGGTTAATCAGGGACCTTGATTCTGTCCCGATGGAATGGGTGCGTAACGGGTTAAAACCCGCACCCACTTTGAGGTGGATCCATTCGTGGGTTATTGGGTTTTTGAGGCGAAGACCCGACACCCAGTTTGGACCCTTGGGTTGGTGAAATTACCGTTTTACCCCTGTACTTCAAGATTCGTGTTCCGTTCGGACGATTCCGATTTAATCCCATTTTTAGCCATATCACCCTTGTATGCCGGGGTTGTTTTATTAATCTCTTATTAATAAAACAGGGTGGCGTTATTCCACATTTAACCTAAAAAAAAATCCAACTTCTTATAACTTTGAGGTTGCAAAATGATGAAATTTAACTTTTGATGAGATATTTGCTAGTTTCAGTGTAACTTTAGATGTTGGAATTTCCCCAAGTGAATATCCTTTAAAATCTTCCATTGAATTTGAAATCAATCAGGAAACTCGGTAAAATTTTCTACATGAGCAATCAAAAAAAGCATAAAAATTCTGAAAAATCCAAAATTTTGCAAAACTGAAATCTGAAAATCTAAATTTCTGGGTATATATATATATATATAGAGAGAGAGAGAGAGAGAGAGAGAGAGAGAGAGAGAGAGAGAGAGAGAGAGAGAATTTTGATAAAGTGAGAGGAGAGAGATAATAATAAAGTGAAGATGATTTTTGTTTTGGAGGAAGAAAAAAAATAGCTTTGGGAAAAAAAACTTTTGGACGAAATATGTCTTTTGGGAGAATGAATAGTGAATGTGAGTCATTAATTTTGTTTCAATTGAAGAAGAGCCACTTGATAGTTTTTTTTTTCAAATTGCTTGTGATTTATTATAAATTGAGATTTATTCAAGGGCAGGATTGAGATGATGTTTTCAAACCCATTTACAAATATAATATAGCGATTTGCAAATGTTAAGGCTAAAGGGGTTTATACCAACAATTTGTTCTACAGCTGAGTTGTTTTTTTTAAAAAAAAAATAAAATCACCCAGACGGGCAGATGATCTTCCAGCTCGGTGATTTTTTATTTTATTTTTAAAAAAATCTCCCCAGACGGAGGATCATCAACCGTCTGAGTTGATTTGTTTTTTTTTTTAAAGTAGCGAGCAGACAGAGGATCATCAACTGTCTATCCAATTTTGGGTATTAATTTTTTTTTTTTTATTAGACGGAAGATGTTATTCCGTCTTAGCCAAATTTTAGCTTCAACGATACTAGCGCAACCTATTCATTTCTAAATATCTATTGCCAAATACCTATAATTTAGCACAAACGACAGCGGATGTTCTTAGGAAATCAGATTTTACAGTGGATGTTCTTAGGAAATCAGATTTTACAATTAATAGCCTCCGTGTTCTGGTGGTGACTTCACCTATATATTGACAATCACCTCAGTCTGAGAGGTTTGAAGAGTTGGTTGAGTTTTTAATGAGTTTTGGTGAGTATGTCCCCAAATTTCACACACTCAGTTTCATGCACATACCGAGACTGAAACTTCAATTCAGGTTGTGTAATACTATATATAAAAAAGTATATACAATGATGGCAATGTAATGTTTTATTTTATAGTATAAATTAGAAAGATCCAATGATAGTACTATTTCTCTGGATTGTACATGCATGCATGCTGTAATATCACGATTTTTATAGTACAGTAATATTTTCCCTAGCCATGATATTTTTAAAGATACATTAATATAAGTTTTGAGGAAGGTGATCGAGTAGCATGCAGCAGTAGCACCACTGCTGATGGTGTGGAGGTTTGAAGGGAGTTCCAGATGGGAGGATGTTGGAGATGCGGGAACATGGTGATGATAGTGGCTGGTGGTGATTGGGAGGAGGATGGTGCAGGAGGAAGGAGATAATAAGAGTGGGTGGGTGGGGGTCTTCAGGGCGGTGAGTAGCAGCTCTGCCACTGATGGTGTGTGTGGTGGAGGTTTGAAGAGAGTTTCAAATGGAGGGTGGTAGGTAGCAGTAGGGATGTAGGGATCTTGGTGATGGTCAGTGGCGGAGGCAGTGAAGGCTCAGAGGGAGCGGCTACTCTCCCTGGAATTTGGCAGGCCCACTAATAGGCCAAAGCGCAAAACACCTCTGCTCCCCCTCAACTGGTCTTCTGCTCTTCTTTCGGCCCAAACCGCTCCCCTTCTTTTGGCCCACCCAAACTCAGCCCAGTGCAAAACAGTGATTTTTGTTATGCGCTCTTAGAAATTCTCGTCACTTTGTTTATGCTCTTTTGAAATTATGGTTAGTTTTTGGTGAAATATTAGATTTAAATGTACAGAATTAGCAGGCTCTATGCTAGTAGAATCTTGGTTTAACATATTTAAAAGCACTAAAACCTTTACTATACTACACGGAAGACTTGTTTCCATATTGTACCTGTCATTTCGCTCCCGCTGGATGAAAATCCTAGCTCCACCACTGGTGATGGTGGTTGGTAGTGATTGGGAGGAGGATGGTGGTTAGTAGTGATTGGGAGGAGGATGGTGGAAAAAGAGAGTGTTGTGAAGATGGTGATTGCTATTTGTTAGGGTGCAGATGGAATTACTGTTGCTGCTGGAGTTGGTTGCTTTTAGCGTTAATATGGTTGTATCAGTGTGTTAATACGTGCATAGCACACTAACATTTCATATGGTTGTTAGGCGGGAGTTGTAATGGGCTTGTGTGATGAGCCCAGTTGTAGAAAAACACTTAGTGTGCATGTGTCTCTAAGTTTGTAAGAGCATCTGTAGTCGTTTGCCATTTATCCAAAATTTTCAAAATTTGGAAAAAAATAGCGCTGTAGTCATTGGTCATTTACCCAAAAATTGGGTTTCGCCGCTACAGTAGTCGGCTATATTTGGCAAACGAAATGGAAATTGCCAAAATATAGCTAACGAAAGATAATTTTTCGTCCGTTCGATCGGACAAAAGATTATCTTTCGTCGTTTTTTATTATCGAACGATAGATTATTTACCGTCCTTGATTTTTAAATTTTTTTTAATTAAAAAATGGTTGGACGAGGGATTATTCCCCGTCCGTTCCATTTTTTAAAAAAACAAATCTGAAATGTGCTGGGACGGGCGATGATGCCCTGTCCCATACATTTCTCACCTTATAATTTCTATACAACCACCCTATAGAGCAATTGTATGGGTTAAATGTAGGTTTAAATATTAATTAATTAATAATTAAGAAATAATTATGATTAAATTAAAAGTTTTTTAGAAATTAATTAAACTTTTAAAAAAAACGTCGGACGAAAAATAATCTTTCGTCTGAAATTATGAAAGTCCAAAAACTCATTTTTTGGCATTCAACGACTACAACACAAAGTCGTTTTTTCCATTTCCATTTGCCAAATACCCAAAATTTGGGTCTCCACAACTACAGATGCTTTAACAGCCTATTAAAGGCCTTTGATGAAATGGATTGAAAAACAAGATTTGAGTAACTGATTTCTCCCTCCCAAATTATCTTCTTCTTCTTCCTTAGAAACCCTAGATTTCTCGCCAACAACCAAATCCGTTTGAGCTCAGAATTCATTCCGTATCAACTTGCTATCAAAGCAGGCCTTCATCAATGGCGACGAGCGAGACGTCGGAGGCACGTCGATGGTGAAGGAGGAGATCCGAGCGATGACTTTGTAGCTCGAATTCATCACCACCTCACTCAAAATCATCGCACAATCCGAGTTCAATTTGCAGAAGCTCACGCAAGATTTGTCGAAGATCACCAACCCCAAACTCAACTTCTCATCTCAGAGGACAGATCAAGGAACGAACACCACTATAAGAATCTCTCTCAACTTCAATTCTCCTAATTTTTCTAGAGGAAATCCAACGGAATGGATTTAAAATTCTGAACAATTCTTGGAATTTCACGGTTTTCCTAAAGAGGAGTGGTTGAGCTATGCAATTTTGAGTTTAAAACAAGAGACGAGTCGGTGGTTTTAGAGCAACGTTGGCAATAAATGACATGTGATGAAGTGGAAAGAGTTTGTAGAGGAATGGATTGATCAATTTGGCCTTATTGAGTTTGAGAATTGTTATGCTGTTGAGGGTGAAATTCAAGAATATGTTGTAACTGAAGATAACGATGGAGAATTTGTTAAGAAATTGAAAGAAACAGAAGGTAAGGAGTATGAAGAGAAGCTTAGAACATTCCCCATTGTTATTGAAGAAAATGAGCAACTGCTTATGTATGTTAAGAATGTTTTAAAGATGAGTTCATAAGTGTTTGTGGTAATGTCCCAAAGATAATTTTTCTTTATCTTGAGCTCTTATTGAGTGTTCAACGAACTGTCAAGGTGACTGATGCGAAGTCACGGTTGGTGGAAGCTGAAGAAGAAGTGGAGAGTGAAGAAACTGATACTACAGTTAAGGTAAAACATGCACAGACTGATACACAAGCTGATACTCCAAAGGTGAAGAGGATTAGAGCTAAACCTGCTCATTTTGTAACGTCCCAAATTCCAAATAAAGCCAAATTCGAGATTTCACAGGATCTTTACTTCACTTCGTATAATTTTACAAGGAATTTAAAAACTTTTTAACAACATCAGAGTTCAAATACATCTTTGATTTACACAGCGGAAGAATGAAAGATTACAACATTGAAAACAATAATATAACTTGTACAACTTCATCAAATAATTCATCGATTTCATCATAACATCTTCATAGCAAAGTTCATTACCTGCATATCAACCCGTGGGCACGTCAGTCACTTACAACAGACAAAAGTGTTATACTCGGCTATCCTCTCTATGCCGTACATATAACGATCTCATTATTTTAACAAAAAAACAAGAGATTGAATGAACAAATAAAGTGTTAAATTGTGACTACGCTAAACTTGAAGGTGTATGCCATGCCTTAATGTCTAATGCACATATTTTTATACTAGGATGACACTTAATGCACACTTGTTCGGATTCTATGCATCCCATACTACATAGGTCCGAGGGCAAGTGCCTACGTACTCCACAATAAAAGGCTCAATCCCTCGCCATGAAAACTACCTGGTAATAAAACAAGATTTAGATCATTCCACGAATATGAGTCCCAACTCGATGGCTATTATAACGGTTCCCTCATCGTGCGAATCATCCCGCAAGTGCCCCCTAGCCCCGGTATACGTATATACATTGGTGACGACAAACTATCCGCCCGACTTCGCCAAGTCCTAGATTTAAAGATAAAAACCTTTCTCCCACAGAGCAACCTCAGTCCGCTGACTGGGTCTATAGCCACGGAGATCTACCGCCGATTATATAGAGGAAACCCACTTACGTTTGCCCAAGTTTACTACATTAGGGATGGCAACTGGGCCGGGTCAACCGGCGACCCACCCGCGACCCGGCCCGCGAACCCGACCCGGTTAGCTAATTGGCGGGTTCGGGTCGAACCCGATGAACAGTACCGGGTCGACCCGGGTCGCAAATAACGTGAATTGTACCCGTGAAACCCGGCCCACGAACCCGTTCAATTCGCGAATTCAACCCGCTAACCCGCAGGTCGACCCGCGGTTTCGACCCGTTCGACCCGTGACGGGTCGACCATTGACCCGCGAGTCGAACGGTCGAAATCTTCCGCTTCCGCTGCTTGCGCTGCGCTCTGTTTGGGACAGAGCCGTTTGGAACGGCTCTTTGAGCCGTTGAGTTTTTTTTTTGTTTTTTCCCACATATTTTGCCTATAAATATCCCCAAAAAATTCATAAAAAATCACATCTCACTCTCTTACTCTCTCTACTATTATATATCATTTGTAAAGAATTTTTGAACAATTGTAGTATTCATCAAACAAGTCTACAAGGAGGCATATACACGATCAAATTTCGGTCGTATCGGAATCAAAATTCAACGTCTTCAACTCTCTTCAACCCTCGTCAAATCTACTTCAACCTCTTCTCAACTCTTCAATTGCGGAATCGGCAAAGCCGCTCCTCCATTTTTTCTATTCTGTTCTTATTTTAACGGTTTTTTTTACATACGCGTATTCCATGGTGAACGGTATCAAAATATCTCTATCTCTCTCATTAATTTTTTTTTTTGCGTTATAGTTAAAATTATTGTTCGTTTTTTGAACTTCTCTATCTCAACCCTCTTGTTTTTTAGATTTTTTTTGTATAATTCACCACTCCTACATTGTATATTTTTTTTTACATACTTTAGCACATTACTACATTATGTCTAGATCACGCGGTAGCGGTCGTAGCAGACAAGATTTCTCCTCCTCTTCACGTAGGCCACCAATTGTCCCCACTAGTGAGCCCGCCCAAGATTACATTGATCCTACTATGGAACAATGGGGTACACACGACGATGTTGTAGGTGACATACAATTAGAAGAAGAAGAACAACAACAACAAACCGAAACCACACAACCCCGTAGTAGTAGGAAAAGTAGAGGAGAAACTAGTGATTGGCATAAGTTTTATGATTATATTCCGGACGAACATACTCCGGGTATAGGTTTGAAAGTGTGTAAAACATGTAGTAAAACATACAAATTCAAGAGGGGTGACGGCACCGGTACAATTAGTAGGCACATTCAACATAATCATAAAGAACTTCTTGATCAAATACAAGGCAAACAAAAAATCAATCCTAGGACCGGTCAAGTAGATAGCCACCCTTATGATCCCGAACTTGTTCATCGGGAAATGACCCGATTAGTCATTAAGGAAGAGTTGCCATTTTCCTATCCCGAGAGTAGGAACTTGGAAAATTTTAATCAAACGGTCTTAAACCCTCATTTTAAAAGAATTCCAAGAAATACTTGTAAATCGGATTGTTTTAAAATGTATGTTGAAATGAAGGACACATTGATTGCAATTTTATGGAGTTTAACTTGTAGGGTTAGTTTAACTTCGGATTGTTGGACGGGTGTCAACAATATTCCAACGATGGGAATAACCTGTCATTGGATTGACAATGATTGGATTCTTCAAAAAGAATCATATCACTTGCGGCGTTGCTGTATCCCCATAGTGGCGCTAAAATAGAAAACCGTATTATAGAAATTTGTGATATTTTTCATATTCGCGATAAAATTATGGCTATTAGTTTTGATAATGCATCTAACAACAATGTAGCAATTACTATTTTAAAATCTGTATTAAACCCTCCATCTGACAATATTTTTCATGTTAGATGTGCAAGTCATATTATAAATTTATGTGTTCAAGATGCATTAAGAATAGTTGATCCATATATAGTTAAAATTAGAAATTGTGTACATTTTATTGCATTAAGTCCAAACATTTTACAAGAATGGAAAGCTTGGTGTAGGGTTAGAAATGTTCCTTTTAGAAAATTTTCAAAGGATGTTAGACACCGATGGAATTCTACTTTTGATTTACTAAATGTTGTCACCGATTATAAAGCAGTTGTAAATGATTTTTGTATCGCAAAAAATATGCACAATTTTGAAATGACTCCCCCCGATTGGTTTTTTGCCGAATCTTTGTTGAAATTTTTAGAACCTTTTAAAACCGTAACTTTAAAATTTTCAAAAACATATGAATCTACTTCTAGTAGCATTTTTATTGAATTAGTTAGCATGATGTAAATATTTAACGAAATGTTAAATGATCCCTATATTAGTGACATTGTAATACCTGCATTTCAAAAAATTTTGAAGTATTATTTTTCTCCTCCTATGTTGATTTATGTTGCTACTGTTATAGATCCCCGTATCAAATTAGAAGGTATGAAGAATTTGATACAAATATTTTTTGGATATTTAGAGGACAATGTAGAATTAACAATTGATTGCGCTACTTTTTTAGTTCAGTTTGAATCTACGTTAAATAACTTGTATGATTATTATGATAGACGTTTTGCTTCTAGTAGTACAACTTCTGTAGTTAGTTCTTCTTCTGGTAATTCTAAAGGTAAGGGTAAAAGTAGAATTGGTGATAGAACATTTTTACTTGAACAAATTCAATCTAAAAAACCTAGGACTAATCAACCAAATGAATTAAATTGGTATAACCAACAAGATACTGAGCCTACTATTTCTGCACTAGATATTTTACAATGGTGGAAAGAACATGAACACGCTTTTAGTATTCTGTCAATTATGGCTAAAGATTTACTAACTCCTCCTATCTCTACAGTTGCTTCTGAGAGTACATTTTCTACAAGTGGCAGGGTTCTATCTGATTACAGGAATCGGTTGAAGCCCGAGGCGTTAGAGATGCTCGTTTGCACAGAAGACTGGCTGAAGGCTGAAGATAGGACGCAAGGGAAAGCACTATCAAGTTCCACAAGGGGGAGCAACTCGCCCGAACAACAACAACAATAGCTTTGCTTGTTATGTCAAATTAGAAAATTTGTACTCACTTATAATTGTATATAACAAATATGTTATTGTATAAAACTTATTTGTGAATTGAATTCTTCATTTCGTTATAAATTGTTAAAATTGTATAACTTAAATTCATATGAATAATATTTCAAAATTTGTTGTCAATTTCACTCTTTCAATCTTATTATTATTATTACGATTTTTATTGTTTATTAGTATTATTACTTACTTAGTATTATAATTATAATTATTATTATTTTAATTTAAGCTAGCAAAAAAAAAATATTAAACGGGCCAACCCGCGGGTCGACCCGGCCCAAACCGGGTTGAACCCTAAAGGGTTCACGGGTTGGGCGGGCCACCCAAACGAAAACTTAGTCCGGCCCGGCCCGGCCCGGCCCGGATAAGAGTGCAACCCGGCCTGGACCGGCTAAGTATACGTGCCAACCCGTACGGGTTGGGCCCGGCCCGGCCCACTCGACCCGTTCGCCATCCCTAAATAGTGAGGATTGTGAAGTATTTTGGGATAATAGGAATATGAGTATGGGATGAAGTATTTTTTATTTTTTTTCTTTCTTCTAATAGTGACACAATCCTCACTATTCACTATTTTCAATTAATGTAAAGTCCAACATCTAGTGAATAGTGAATAGTGACACTATACTATTAGAAAACATCTAGTGACAGGGACAAAGTCCAACACAATTCACTATTTTTAAATTAGTATAATAGTGACAAAGTCAAGTGTGAGATAATGTCCAAGTCCAACACAATTCACTATTTTCAATGTCCAAGTTTAATCTGGGTGACTAGGCCCACTACAATACAATTGACAAAGTGACAAAGTGACAAAGTTAAGTAGTGAAATAGTAAGTGATTATTAAATTATAATTTTTACTAGCTTAAATTATTTAATTATTAATTTTGTATATTTATTTTAAAATTTTAAATTTCATTTAGAGAAGAACAAGTATTCAATTTTTGATTTGAGATTGAAATTGGAAAAAATTGTTAAAGATTTGAAGAAAAAAGTGAATTTAAATAATTGTAGTTTTTTTTGTCAACGTGCAAAAGGCCTTATTTCATAACTTGCTTAGTGCCCCCTAAAACTCATGTATGCCCCTGGCAATGAAACAACTATTGTTAATGCCGAAAACTTAACGTAATGCCAGACCCGCAAAATATACAAACACGAGCATGTTAGTAATATCCATTACATCAAATATATAGAGCAGCTATATCCAACATATTATTAATCTAAAATATTTATACATCGGCAGCAAAAATACAATAAGTCCATAATAAAATACGAATTTCAAATAACTAACAATCGATCACCTCAAATCATTTATCAAAATCCTACAAATTATCCAACTTCCATACCTATAAAATTAGAATTAATGAAGGGTGAGGAACCAACACACAATCAATTTCGGTACTTCTTAAATAGTGAATCAAATAAGTTTATAAATATGCTGCAAATATAATTTTAATTTGCAACTAAAATATGCCAATAAATTTCATCCTTTTTGATATTTTTTTGGGGATATCAGACCAACAGTATCATCCACGAAATCTAGAGGTGGACCGGCAAACTATTATGTGAACCACATCCATCTAGCAATGTGGCAATCACCTTCACATGACACTTAGGTTAGCAGTTTTATCCACATAATAACAATGCATAATTCACGCCACGATATTCTTGTCATTTATTCTTAACGACTCAAACTAACACTATCTGATCCATATACATGCAAAACATATATCAATTAACTCGTTATAATTGAACATGCCAAATATACTTGAATAAATACTACCAGTAGCTAGCTACTCAAGAAGAATCGAAAATGCACAATCAAATTGTTGTTCTAAAATATGGACTATCATCATAAATCATCTTCTCTGTTACCGCACCCCCCCCCCCCCCCCTACTCCGACCCTCAGTTAGGGTGTGGTTCAAAAGTTGGTCCGACATTCGTGTCCTCGGTCCAAGATTCCCCCCCCCCCCCCCCCCCCCAACGTGCGTGAGAGAGAGCCTTATAGTTTCCTTTCTTACAAGCTAAGGAAGATGTTATTATCTATACTTTTTTTTTGTGAAGAAAATGTGGAGTATAGCCACCCTATTTCATTACAAGGGGTTAATAAAACAAACACATGGATTATCTATACCCTTTTAGTTCTCCAGATCCCTAAAGATCTCTCACTAATATATAGTGCATCTTACCCAAAATTTGCCTCAAAACTGGTTCATAAAATGGTATTGAAACACCCATTTTCTAACAGTGTAGCCCCTCTAAGAAAATATTTTTGGCTTCGTCCATGTAGACAACAGTAGCAAGGTTTTAATTGTCAAATATCGGTTCGACCTAGATTTTTTTTAACTATCAATATGTATTTGAAGATATATTAGGATATCTAATATATATCAGGTTGTTATGTAGGATGGAAGATAATATTATATATATAATCTACATGACATGTATGTACATTGCATTTACACATTTATCACATAAATAACAAATATAATACGAAACTAAGTGAATTAATGAACACAAGCATTAATGTCGAATATACAATAAATTTTATGATACCAACCAAACCAAATAAAATATACAGATTATAGAAATATAAATCATCACAAAGTTTGGCATAACTAATTCAAAACAAAAGAAAATAACGATAAACAGTTTCAGGTTTGACTTTATTTAAACTCATAAAACCAAAAATATTTGACAACAGATATCACTTATATATTTTGGGGATATATCGGCCAATATATCGCTGATATTTTTTGTAACACCCCGAATTCCAAAACAGACTGAATTCAAAGTTCCACAGGATTTTACACTTCTTTCGTACAATTTTACAAGGAAATAAAAACCTTTTGTTACATTAAAGTTTACAATTACATTAAAAATTTACAGCGGAAGCAATTTATAACAATTTATATAAATTGAAATGTACAACTCTTGAATCAATCTTTAATCGGCATGCATTCTTTAGTCTTGTTAACCACTTTACCCTGCATAAAATCTGTGGGCGCGTTAGTTCATTCAACTGACGAAATATTATACACGGCCATCCTCTCTATGCAGAAAACAGTATAACGATTCTCAATACTTAACAACCACAAACTTGTTCACAAACAAAGTTAAAGGAACTATCCTATTGATGTCGTGTTGTGAATGTGCACTTAGTCCTTAATACAATTATTTATGTTATATGACACTAATGCGCACTTGTTCAGAGTCTATGCATCCTATACTACATAGGTTTGAGGGATGAGGTTTAGCTACGCTCTAGTTCTCAATTCCAATTCACAATCGCAAAATTGAATAAGTCTTTTTCATGATTAACATTAATTTTCTTTTCATGTTCATAGCATTTGCATATTCATGTTCATAAAAATCTTTCATAATTCATCATAACATTCAATTTCACTTTTATGTACAAACTCATGCATAAACAAAAGAATTCGTTTTTCTAACTTGTCACATTCATAGCTCATTTAACCACCATGAAATTTACCGTACTGTCATTGTATAAAAAATTCACACTTTCATTGCCAAAACTCATTTCAAAACTCTTTTAAACAAGGCATGTATTTTTCTTCACTCACAGACAATTTAAACCAATAAAATAATAAGTTCTTTCTTGTAAAAAAAATAGTCTCAAATTCTTATTTATACTAGAACACAGGTTATAGAAAATTATCTCATGAAAATCCAGACATTAGTTGAAACTTCAGGGCAGTCGACTGTTAAAGCATGGATAGTCGGCTGTTCTGTGAGGATTTACAACTCGAAAATCATTGGTCAGGGTAGTCGACTGGCACAGTTTAATCGGTCGACTGATCCGCAGGATTTGAACTCGAAGACAAATACTCAGAGCAGTCGACTATTTCAATCTAATCGGTCGACTGTTCCGCAAAAATTTGAACTCGAAAACAAATACTCAGAGCAGTCGATTGTTTCAAGCTAATCGGTTGACTGATGCTACTAGGTTTTAAAATTCCCAAAATATTTTTAGTTCTTTTTCTTCTCTTTTTGAGTCAAAACTCTCCAGATTTTAATGTATATAAAAACACAGTAAACTAGTATTTTTAAATTCATTATTTACCAATAACACATGCATTTTTGATCTTATTTTAAGTTCTATGTCCATAATTTCGACATTGAGAACAAATTATAGTTGCACACAATTTGAATATAATTTTCTACAAAAATACTTCATTCTTTCATTTATTAGCAATCTACAACCTTTTTAAAAACACAAATTCTCATCTTACTACAATAGAGTTATCTTAATTTAAACAATCACTTTCACAAGATACATTCAACTTTGTCTCAAAAGTATAGATTTTCTTCACACAATATGGTTCTTAAATATCTAGCATGGCAAAACATGATATCTTCGAGCATTTCAATTCATAGTTTATCAACTAGCAATCATTTCAACAAACATCTTCTAAATTATCAATTCATCTCTACATAAGCAAACATGGAGTCAATTTCACTAAAGTTTCCATTAATAATTCTATCACAGCATTCCTAGCATGGTAACTAGAATTAGAAGTATGAGAAACACTCACCTATTTGGAGAAAAACGAATAGAAAGCTCCAAGAAATCTCCTAGAATGCACGAATGGATCCTTCTCCTCCTAGATTGTGCCTCAAAGGTGTCTCCTCCTCCTTGGTTGTAGCAAACCCGAGCTCCCCCTCCTTGGATATAGTCCGGCCTCTCCTTGGTTGAGTACACCCACACAAAAACTCCTCAATCTTTTACTCACAAAAAAACTCTCAATCTTTTCTCACTCTAATCTTTTCTTTCTTAATCAATTTTTCTAGTGTACTAAATGAGAAGAACTAGGGAGTATTTATACATTTTTCTGGTGAGAATAGATGGCTAGGATTAAATCAAATGGTTAGAGATTAAAGGCTAGGATGAGTTAGGAAGTTGTAGCAACTACCCATGATCACATAACTACCTCACTCCACAACTCCACTCTCTCCATCTCTCCTTGCTCCATCCGGCCACACCCCCATGCACAACTAGACATGTGCTAGTGCAATGTACATGTCTCATCTAGTACCCCTATTAATAAGTTGTACATGATTATTTAATTTATTGTCTACTAAATGTGTCTACACTACATGTTAAATTATTTTAAAAGAGAAATAAGTTAAATGGGCTCACTAATGGGCCAATTTAACCATGGATTTAAATAATTAAAATAGTTAATTAATAAAGTGGGCTAAAAAGACAATTTGTGCTTTAGATTTTAGTTAGGCTTTAAAAGAAAATACTTTTTGGAAAATTAAGGGAGAATAAATACTATAAAAATATTTTATACGAAAAAATTATACAAATGAAATTACACGTGCAAAATACGTAAAATCACAAAAATCTCATAAATGAAAACTAGGGTGTTACATTTTCTCCTACAAGATATAAACTAAGTTTTTTAATATATATCGTGTCAGCTTACTCTCGAACCCAATATATCGGGTATATCGAGGATATTTAAAACCTTGAGTAGTTGTACGACTCTATTAATCCCCCAAATCCCGTAAGTTTTTCTATCTCAAATTTTGGTTTCTCTCTCAAATCTCACATCTAGTCCTAACCTTAAATACAATAGTGTAAGTGTACTCGGATACATTGCACGTGCAATGAACTAGTTGTTAACACTGACATTGACAACACCTTGACACGAGCAATTATATTTGTAGTCCTCAATCTCACTCGAGTCGACCCATTTGCCCTCAACAATTACACAATGTTTGCAATCTATATAATAAAACACAAAGAAAGCTATCAAGTGGCTCTTCTTCAATCCCCCAAAAATCAAAGGTCCAGATCTAACCTCACAAAACATATTTTCCCCCCAAAAGTTTCCCCCCAAAACTCAAATTCAAATCCCCCACCTAAAACAACTCATGTATTTATTTTTATTTTTTTCTCCCTCTCACTCTCTCTCCCTCACTCTTCTATTTAAAAAATTAAGAAAATAAAACTTTTAAAAAATTTTAAAAAATTAAAAACTAGAAAACAAAAAATTTTTAATTTAAAAACTTTAAAAATGATTCAAAAAAATCATATAATATGTTTTTTGCTCTATGTTTGTTACTTCAATTAATTTGCTGGATCTCCAAAACTATTTTATATGATCAAACAAGGTGCACCGTTCCGAATACGTGCCGTTGGCACGTGTTAACGGGCAAACCTAGTCTATATAATAAAACACAAGGCAATTCAAAAGAAAGCTATCAAGTGGCTCTCCTTCAATTGGAAGGAAATCAACGATCCAGATTTATGCTCACAAAAGATATTTTTCCACCCGTTATTGTATTTTCCCACCCGTTAGTGTAGCTACAGTACCTGTTACTATAGAGACAATAGCCACATTTAGATTTATACTTTATATTGTATGAAGTAGTTGATATTTGTTTGGGTTTTGAAATTAATTAACCTTTAATCCCTACTTTTAATTAATTAAGAAAAGACTAATTAAAATCACACTAATCTTAATCAAAAAAAGTTTTAATTGTTGTGGTTTAATTAGTATTTTAAAATTAATTAAAATTTAGGGATTAAATAACTCATCCTAAACATTAGAGATTAAGCTTAAATAAAATTAATTAATCCCTAATTTAGGATTAATTTCATGTAAAACAAAAAATAAAAAAATATTTTAAATTACATTCGCAACAGTATTACTACAACCAAAACAAAGCTAGCATTTAATTATTGTTACAGTAAACATATATTCAACCAAAGCTACTTTTAAGAAATTAAATCCAAGGAAATACTTTTGCTACAGTGCTTTTTCCTCTCCTCATTTTTTTTACAACCAACCAAAACACCCATAATTGTTTTAGTATGTAATTATTTTACGACATTCTAATTATTTTTTATAACTTATCGTGTAGTCACTAACTAGATGGTATTGCATATAAGAGTTGACCTATGTGACTTGTTAGTCAAATAGGATTACATATATTTTACTACTTACAGTGTTTTTCATATATTGCATTGTTCAGAAGACGTACCGTATGCACGTGTCCATGGGTGAACCTAGTCTATATAATAAATCACAAGACAATTTGGAAAAAGCTATCAGGTGGCTCTTCTTTAGTTGAAACAAAATCAATGGTTCACATTCACCCTCCCAAAAGATATTCCCCCCCCCCCCAAAGTTTTCATCTTCACTTTATTACGATCTCTCTCTGTCTCCTCTCTTCACTTTTCTAGATCTCTCTCTCTCTCTCTCTCTCTCTCTCTCTCTTTCATATCTCTTCACTTTTTAGAAAATGATGAGCTACAAAATCAGACATTCTTCAACAGTTGGATGGTTAGTAGTAACACTAGTATGCTAAAAAAATTAAACTTCTTTATGTGTTTTGCTTGTATTTTCTTAAAGTGTGTCTCACCATTGGATTAATTCACCATTATGTATTGTAAAATAAGCACTAATAAAAAATTAGAGCCCTTATTTATTTATTTCATAATAAATATATTACTGTTAAAAAAAAAAAATCAAAGAAAAGTGAGAGAGGGAGAGAGAATTACCACCGAGGCACCGGTTGTCGGTGAAACCCAACAAAGGGTTTAGGGTTTCGGACGTAGGTGTTTTTGCGTTTAGGCTGCAAAATTGACTGATAATGGAAGTGTATATTTAGGTACTGCCATGAGTAGGATGGATAAATATTAATCCTGATCCGAGGGGATCTGATTAACAGTTTTGACTGCTTAGTCTCCTTAATGAAGTGATTACATGTTTGACTTAGCGAATGGACTTTCTCATAACCCATTTTATCAGTGGACTGTGAAATTATCATTTTGCTCTTGCCGACTTAAGATGCGTGTTAAAATTTGTGCGATCATAGTTTTTATAAATATGTTCAGTCACACCGTCTAGTTGTGTTGTGTATACATATAATACAACCAAGGCTCACAACGAAAAGGGCACAAGTCGGATTTGTATATACCTATATCAATGTTCGGGAATTGTGTGGCGCGGTGGAGCTGTTGAGTAAGGTAGCGAGGATCATAAACAAATTTGATGAACAACTAAACAACTAGATTCCACCAATCATACAAACATTTTTTCCTATTTGGGCAAACCCTAATCTAGGGAAAATATTATTCAACTAAAGAGTATTACAGGACTTACAAACTCATTCATCAAGAACTATATCTCGAGTCTCACTTACAATGGAAGAATCCTCAATGAAGTTGTAACCCCCATTTCTGCAAATACGTATTTTCTGAGTATTTTTCTGTATTTCGATATTTATAAATTTGTTATTTGTTAAATTTGTTTTGAATTTTGTGTTAAAGCATTTTTCTAAATAATAGTTATAATTATTTCGAATAAACTTTGTTTCCATTTCTACTTGATCAACTATTTACATTTTTAACTCAAATCAAAATATTATTATTGTTTGGACTATTTCAATAAATTCATATTTTAATGTAATGTTACTATTCCAATAATTTCTATTGTTGTTGTTAGTATTTTTATTTTTATTGTTATTATTAATTGATATTATTAGTATTATTATTTTTATTGACATGGCTATTTTATTATTCTCATGGTTATTGTGATTATTTATTATTATTGATTATTAAAATAAATCCCTTCTTATTTGATAATTGTGTTTATAATTGTTTCAAATAATTTATGTAATACAAATTATATTTTAGTCGGTATCTTATTCCTTGTATTTGGATTTATAATGATCAATTATATTCATATACAATCTATTTTTATTTATTGGGTCTAATACCCAATTACCCAATAACCCAATATCTCAGTTTTCCCCTATAAAAACCCTAATCCTATTTTAATCCCTTCAGCCGCTCTCCTTTATCTCTCCCTATTTCCATCTAAAACCCTACTCCCGTCGCAAACTTCGACCACCACCACCTCCATTGTCGTCGTCACTGTCCCCTCGTCACCTCCAACCCGCTCGAACCCACCTTTGCCATCGCCATTAACCCTTCGCCTGCACCATCTCCTCGCCGTTTTGCCATCATCGTCGTGGCCGCCATCCTCTCCTGCCATTTCTCTCTCCCTCTGCCATTGAGAGGACGAAGCACAGGAAGTTGGAGATTTTGGTGTGTTGCTGTTGTGTGAAAGGGGATCTGATCCGGTATTTGGTATTTTGTGTGGAGGATTACTGTTTTGCCGTTTTGTGAAGTGGATCCGCTGTTGGGTGCTGCTTGGTGTTTTGGTCTTGCTGTGTTGCTATTTTGCACACGTGTCCCGCACGTGTTTTGGATCGTCGCCCGGGATTCTCATCCCGTTATTCTATTCATTCGAATTAACCATCTAACAGACAAGACTCTTCTTGAACTAGTATTTTATTTTGTTCAAGATTTCTTTGATCTCTGTAAGTAGATCCCGTCATTTTCCTTATCATGTTGTTATTTGACAATTCTGTTAAGTCTATTGAGGGTTTACACGAGCTAACCCAAGATATTCTTAACATCGTGCCACTCTCTTTGATCTAAAACCTAGTCCTTATTGTTTCATGCATATGCACTTACATGAAATTAACTAGATCCATAGTATAGACATGTTGATGAATTGTATACATGTTAGATTGATTGGAATTAATGAATTGATCACCATGCCTGTGAAATTGTATCTCAAACTGAAATTATGCATGTTAAACACCTAAGAACACTTTGATTATTGATTTGCATGAAAAATATGATTGTATGATTTAATTGTTTCCTATTCATGTTAAAATATATTCTGGACTGCTGTGTGTTTCATTTTGAATCAGATTTTCGACCATGTTGCTGTTATATTTTGAAATAACTTTCTGAACATGAAATTTAGCATCAGATATCTAGTTTACTACCCTTTTTGCGTATTTGAATTCTGATGTGTAATCTGTTAGATATCATCATTTTAGTACAGCTGTGTCAGAATTTTCATATTCATAAATGCATGTGTATCTTGCTGTTCTACAATGTTAATAGTAAAATAAAAATCTGAAATAAATCTAGCTGAACCTAGACATGTGTAGCAATGAACCAGAATTTTTATAGATTTATTTGATGAGTTTTCTGACCCGAAACAAATAGGTGAACACAATTTACAATATGTTGCCTAAACATAGAATCTGAATAGAATTGAGTTTTCACCCTAGATTCTGTACCTTTTATATGCCTTAAATATATTTGTTGGAACTATATGGAAGTCTAGTTTCTAGAAATTCTGACGGATCCAGATTTGCTTTTCTGTAGTAGCAGTAATCCATGTTTTAGTACAACAAGGTCATGTTGTCCTAATTATGTGATGGGTGTGTAATGACATGTTTGCTTCATGATTTGTCTGTAACGAATAGATTTAGTCACACTTAGTATCATACAATATTGACACATTCTTGCATGCTCACATAGGATGAAAATAAACTATTAACAAGCTGGGGTATTATGGGTTGATTTGGTAGTGAACAATTGGAGACCATACTCGGTAGGGGTCCCTTGCCAGCTAATTCCTGAAAATCCCGAACATCCTGAAAATCCCGAACATTCTGAAAATCCCGAACACCCTGAACATCATGTACATCTCGTAAATTCCCGACTACTAGACCGAGTACACGATCTGTGAATTCACCATCAGTCTAAAATGTTCACTGTGTATTTGCGCCGAACCTGTGGTATGGGACGCAGTAGTACGTGCACTAGATAGGCTAATAAAATGAATAATAACCTGCATACTTGATCCTGTATAGAACATGACTTGACATCACTCATTACATGTGTGATTATTGTAGACCTATGATATTATTGCATGCTCTTTGCTTCTGTAGCGCCCCGAATTTCTAATATGAAACTTAGGAAATACGTGGCACTTTCCCAGCGATCCACTTCAATGTAACAACATACATAGCCAAAAACTTAAATCATTTTATTCCAAATCTTTATTACAATATTCTTTAACATTGCAGCGGAAATACAAACACTTTAAATTACCACAATTCCTTTTACAAAACTCTTCTTACAACAATTTACACAAGGCTCTATTATAATACTCATAATCTCTATAGCTAACCCAAGCATCCAAGCCTCCAATTCTAAGCAACCTGCAACATGTGAGGCTAGAGTTGAACCCTAACCCCCAAAACTACGGGGTCAGCCATAAATGGTGTGAGTGATATAAACAACAAACATAAACAAACAATAAACATAAGCAACATGTACTGAACAATAAAACATAAACTGAACATGTAATCTGAAACAAGAACGATAGGCCAGTATATGCGTGAACCGAGTCGAGAATCAATACCAACGATCAAGTATCCATCAATCAATCTCTCTCAAAATATGTACAGTTCAACTGTACGGTACAGTCGACTGTCTTAGGAACCAGTCGACTGTTCTGAACAAACAATAATCCTCACATTTCTGAACATGCCCAACTATCAATAAATCTCAATACCACGATGTATGTCCAACAATCGATCACCAACAATGCCATAGATCGGATACCCATATATCCATCTACAAAAACTAAAGATGGTATGAATCAAATACATACCCGGCATGCAATCACCCATAGTGACTCTTACACCGACGAACATATTCATCTACAAACAAACTAAAGATGGTATAGATCAAATACATACCCGGCATGCAATCACTAACAGTGACTCTTACACCGACGAACATATTCATCTACAAACAAACTAAAGATGGTATAGATCAAATACATACCCGGCATGCAATCACTAACAGTGACTCTTACACCGACGAACATATTCATCTACAAACAAACTAAAGATGGTATAGATCAAATACATATCCGGCATGCAATCACCCATAGTGACTCTTACACCGACGAACGTATTCATCTACAAAGAGCCAAAGACAACATAGATCGAATACATAGTCGGTATGCAATCACTAACAGTGACTCTTACACCGCAAAACATATCCATCTACAAAATACCAAAGATAACAAGAAACACTCAAGATCATGAAAAACTAATCAGCACCAGTCGACTTATGCTATAGTAAGTCGACTGCCCCGAGAACCAATATCCAAGATTTAACAAGTGCAGTAAGTCGACTCAATATTCCATCATTCGACTTACCCGAAACAATTACCAATAATTTTCTCAAGAACAATCCAAGTGCTAACAGTCGACTCATAGGGGTCATGGTCGACTGTCCCGAAAAGACTGAACAAAACTTTACTCAGCGTACCAGTCGACTGACAATAGTACCAGTCGACTATCCCGAACAATTCTCAAATGTTTGAAGGTACAATAATAGGGTCGTACCAGTCGACTGATGCATAGACCCAGTCGACTGTCGGCCTACAGATCTCACAAATTAGGTCTGAAATCAATAATCAATACATGAGTCTATCTCAATACCAAATCTATTCCTCAACTCAAATCTAATCCGATTCGTAATCCCCAGATCCAAAGATTCATCCATCCAATTTCTTATTTTCATAATCATAATCAAATCTTAACATGTTTCAAGTAATCAAGAATAGTCAATCGAGATCTACTAATCTATCATGGATTTCACATGTATATTACGAATAACAACCATGGCATCGAATTCATACAAGATGCGAAAACATCAAACAAAACAACATGCAATCATACATATAAACAAACAAGTCTATATCACTCACCTTTTGAATCGAGAAGAATCCACAAAAGCCTTCCTTTGCTAGATCCAAAACTTCTTCTCCAAATCACCAAGAAAATAATATAATAAGATCTGAGTTATGCAGCGAATGACGGCTGCGACTCTCTTTATATAGGCCGGAAATCAAGTTTAGGGTTTCCAAATACATTTTGCAAAACCATCCCTTCAAATATAATTATATATATATATACATATCTACTCTTGGAAATTCATCTAAAATTCATTTAAATTAGGATTTAATAGTAAAATATACTTCTAAATCTGAACCAATACTTTCAAAACGTCCAGAATGCCAATTTTGCATTTTAGCCCTTAAAGATGTTAATTTTACAAAAAGGTCCTTCTTTTCTTAGAATTTGAAAATAGTACTAATTTAATTCAGAAAAATCTGAAAAAAATACTACATAATTCCAAAATAATAAATAATGATTTTTCATAAATAAATCTTAATTTTCCAAACTTCTCAAGAGTCATTTGCACGTGTTTTGCACGTGTACAAAAGATAAATTTCTTAGAAAAATATCAATTAAATCCTCAGAAAATAATTTAAATTCATTTTTAAATAATTAAAATAATATTTGAAAATACGGGGTTCTACAGCTTTGTTCTTTGACTTTGATCTTGTCCCTTTTCTTTGATATTCATGTTTCCTTTATCCTTTGTTTTCTCTACTTGCTGTCCATGACTTGCTCTAAGGACACTCTTTTCTGTCTTTTTAGATCAAGAATTAACAGGTACTGAAGGAGCAATACAGAAGAAATTGGTGAGCAAACTCTCTGAAGATTAGAGCTAGACTTTAGATTGCTATAGCTATTTCTTGTTATTTGCTTATTGTATTGCTTTTATCATAATTTGTATTCTTGGGCTTTTATGACCCGAAGTTTATTTTTATCCCCGATGTTGGATTATTATTTGGTGAATTTATTTCATAATTATTTTGGAGTTTATTCATTGTTTATGTGGTTATTCTTTTTCTGCGTTGTTGTATTCTCTTGTATATTGTTGAGTTAATCTGTTACAGCTTATGGATGATATATAATCATTCACCGAGCCTTCATTATGTGCTTGTATTCCCATATTTTGGGAAGCGGGGCATGACAGAAGTAGTTGTTTCTCTCAATGGAGATTATTACAATATATAGAGATATAGAGAAACCCAAGGGTTAGTCTTGATACAATAACTGTCTGATATATCCTGAAGAAGTCATACGCTAGGAGTCATGTTGGTTTTATGTCTTGCATACGATGTTGGATAAGAAGACGATGAAACGATAGAGAAATCGAGACGATTAGAAACGGAGTGGTGGCGAGAAACAGTCAGCGGCAGCAACAGAGGAAGTTGCGGTCGATCGCAACTCATGTGCAATCGACAGACCCCTGCACGATGTCTTCTAGAGAGGAGGACAGTTGATCGACTTGTTGGTGCGGTCGACCGTTCGCGGTGCTGATGGGTTTCGGGCTTAAGTCTGGTAGATTCGTGAAAGGCCCAACTTGCTCTTCAAGTTAGATCGTGTGGCTCCTATCGTAGGGTTATCTCTTATGTACTATCTGATATGGCTAAAAATGGGGTTTAATCGGAACCGTCCAAATCGGGCACGAATCTTGAAGCCCAGGGGTAAAACGGTAATTTCACCTACCAATGGGTCTGAAGCGGGTACTGGTTCTCCTTCTTGGAAACCCACTAACCTGCGAATGGATCCACATCAACTGGGTGCGGGTTTCAGCCCGCAACGAACCCGGTCCAGAAGGGATAGAATTAGGGTTCCTGATTAAATCCTAATCAACGACCCTGATTCATATCTATCCCTTCACTGGGGATTAGGGATTACATTCCTTATCTAACCACAGGGGGATTACATTCCTAATCTGATCCCAGCGGCGCCTATAAATACCCCCCATCCATCTCCATTAAGAGAAAATCAATCTTTTGCCAGTTTTACGCTCTTTCATAATCATTCCTGGTTACTGACTTGAGCGTCGGAGGGTGCATCGTTGGGAACAACCCCGGTGTCTCGCACTTTTTGCAGGTGTACGGTAGGAGTCAGCGTCAAACTCCGACGGAACAGGTAAACAGGTTTGCTATTCAATTTTCCCAAGAATCCACAAATACTATCTGTTTGCCCCCACACCAGATTTAGCGGCAACAGATTGGTGCCGTCTGTGGGAAAGAAACGGATAGCAACCTCCCTTCTTCCCGTTGGTCAGATCTTCTTTAGCCATGCCTCCTAGGAAAGCCAGATCAAGAGGGTCCAACCGAGGACCCAACCCCGATCAGCAACAAGAAATTCCCATCCAACCCGCTCCGCAGCAAGGGCAACTTTCTCCTCAAGCGGAAGACCCACTCCAATAGGACCTGCCTCCTCCTCAGAACCAACAACCTCCTAAGGGTCCCAATCCGCAGAAACAGCCTATCCATCCGGACCACGTCTCCATCCACAATGCCTCTTCAGACTCTATGGCCTCCCATAATCCCCGAGCTTCCGACCTTTGCAATACCATCCTCAATCGGCAGAAGGATGAGGATATTCGCCGCCGTCTGGATGAAAAGCGGGCCCGAGAGGGAGCCTCCCGCCAACACCGTCCGGATGAGCGATCTTCTCACCGCCGAGACAACAGAAGGTCCCCTATCCGAAGGGGCCGGAGAGAGTCCCCCGAGCATCACAGGAGAAGACCCCTTTCCCCTGCCGGTCGGCACCATCATAGGAATGATGAGGCACCCATCACCCGTGCCGAGTTCCAGCAGTTTCAAGCAACCGTCCTACAAGCTCTCAATCTCCGTCCCAACACCAATGCTCCCAAGATCCCCTCTCCTCCTCCGGTCCAAAGTCCTCGCTGACGGTCCCCAACTCCACCTTCAGCTCCTAGCAACTCCCGGCATATGCAAAGTCCTCGCCGCTCCAGGAGTTACCACCGTCGTAGCCCCCGCTCTCCCTCGTACGAAGACAAGTCTAGAGGCTCGGCTGATTACCGTCGAAGGGATGACGCTGTATACCGCCGTCTCCATGAGATGGAGAGGCATTTGGGTCAGTTAGACCGAGAAGAAAAGCTTAGAGGAAGGACTCTTCGTCCTAGCAGACCTCCTTTTTCTCGAACCATAATGGATGCACCTGTACCAATCGGCTTCAAGCCTCCTCAATTCGAGACTTATTCCGGGGAAACTGACCCAGTCGATCACATCGAAAGCTTCAAGACCATCATGCTCATCCATCAAGCTTCCGATGCTCTGCTCTGTAAAACCTTCCCCGCACCTCTCAAGGGCCCAGCTCGAGAATGGTACTCTCGCCATGCCCCATCCTCAATATTCTCCTTCGAGCAATTGGAGACTCTCTTCGTCACCCATTTCGTAAGTAGTCGTAGAACTGAGAAGACCAGTATCTCGCTACTGTACCTCCACCAGAAGAAGGGAGAAAAGTTGAGAGACTATGTGAAAAGGTTCACAGCTGAAGCCAGGTCCATATCATCCCTCGACCAGTCAGTCGCTGCAGCGGCATTTCAATCCAATGTCCTCAATTCCAACCTCCGCTCCTCCCTCGCCAAGAAACCCCCACAGAACTTCTCTGACCTCCTCCTCCGAAGCGAAAAGTATATTCGGGCCGAAGAAGCTGAGCACCGCCCCAACTTGGAGGGGTCTTCCTCCGGGTTTAAGAGAAAAGAAACAGAAGAGGAAGGGGACAAGAAGCTTCAGAAGGATAATGCCGGCCAGCGCCGACCTCCCCCCAGATTTGAAAATTTTACTCCCCTTAACGCCAATATCTCCACAATTCTCATGGAAGTTGAGAAGGAGGGGGTGATACCTCCTGCACCAAAAATGAACACCCCTGGCAAGAAGAGGGATAAAGAGAAGTGGTGCCGTTATCATCGGGACCACGGCCACGACACCAACGATTGTCGGGCCTTGAAGAATGAGATAGAAGCCCTCATCCAGAAGGGGCAGCTGATCAGATTCGTGAGAAAGGACCGAGCCGACCTTCTTCCCCCGACTCGGAGGGCTAATAAGCGTCCGGAACGCAATGAAACGCCCGACTTCGAAGAGGAGCGTGTCCTACACCTCATCCATGGGGCCCAATGGGGGGCTCTTCCAACTCCTCTCGAAAGGCATTTATAAGAGAAGTCAATTCGGTTCGCGCCACCCCTCCTCCCAAAGGCCTCGGAGTGCCCGTCACATTCTCAGACGAAGATCTTGAAGGTGTCCACACCCCCCATTGTGACGCACTCATCATCAACCTCCACATGGCGAACTTCAAAGTGGAGAGGATCCTAGTGGACAATGGCAGCTCCGTTAACATCCTTTTCCTCGCCGCTTTTAAAGGCCTCAAACTCTCCCGAGATAGACTCAAGCTCACCGGCTACACGCTCCATGGGTTCACGGGAGTGTCAGTGACTATCGAAGGGGTGATCACCCTCGACGTAACCGCTGGCAAAACTTCTACTACCCGAACGGAGTCGATAGATTTTATGGTTGTGGACGTCCCTGCAGCTTACAATGTCATCCTAGGCCGACCCGGCCTAGCAGCTCTAGAAGTCGTTCCTTCGGCGTACCATCTCCAGATGAAATTCCCCACCCGGGCCGGAGTAGGGGAAGTAAGGGGCAATCAGGAAACGGCCCGTAAGTGCTACATGACCTCTACCCTCGATCCAGTCCTCTCCCTAGAAACTCTGGAAATCCCCCAAGATGTTGCCCGACCAACGTCCGAGCCGGTGGATGAGTTGGAGGAAGTGCTCTTCTCCGAGCGGGATCCAAGCCGAAAGTTCTTTGTTAGCAAGACCCTCCCATCCGCCCTATGCTCCGACATAGTCCAGTGCATCCGAAGGAATCAAGACCTATTTGCTTGGTCAGCTGCAGACATGCCCGGTATTTCCGAAGAGCTCTTAGTCCACCACCTCAGTGTTGCCCCGGGGTCCAAACCGGTCCAACAGAAGAGGCGCAAGTTCGCCCCTGAGCGCCAACTAGCTATAAAAGAGGAGGTGGATAAGCTCTTGAAGGCCCGGTTCATACAGGAGGTAAACTATCCCGAGTGGTTGTCAAATGTAGTAATGGTGAAGAAGTCCAATGGAACTGGGAGGATTTGTATCGATTTTACCGATCTCAACAAGGCTTGCCCCAAGGACCCTTTCTCTCTTCCGAGTATTGACACTTTGATTGATGCCACCTCGGGTCATGAACTCCTCAGCTTCATGGATGCCTTCTCAGGCTACAACCAGATCCGGATGTTCCCCCCGGATATTCCGAAGACCTCATTTGTGACCGACCAGGGCCTCTATTGCTACAGGGTTATGCCCTTCGGTTTGAAAAATGTAGGCGCCACATACCAACGCCTCGTCAACAAGGTTTTCCAAGCTCAAATTTACCGTAATATGGAGATGTATGTTGACGACATGCTTTTAAAGAGCATCCGAGGTGCCGATCATGTAACCGACCTCCAGGAGGCGTTTGATGTTTTGAGAAAGCACAACATGAGACTCAATCCGAACATGTGTGCATTCGGAGTCTCGTCAGGGAAGTTCCTCGGTTTCATGGTCAGCCAACGGGGAATTGAAGCTAACCCTGAGAAAATCAAGGCCATACTAGACATGGCCCCTCCCAAGAACGTTAAGGAAGTTCAGAGGTTAACAGGCTGCCTAGCCGCCATAGGATGCTTTCTCTCGAAGTCCGGGGAGAAATGCCTCCCCTTCTTCAAGGCCCTCAGGGGGGCTAAAGGTTTCGAATGGGGTCAACAGCAACAGGAGTCGTTCGACCAGCTCAAGGCTTACCTCGTCAATCCTCCCCTCCTCAGCAAACCAATTCCTGGCGAACCCCCCTACCTCTACCTGGCAGCCTCCAAGAAAACCCTCAGTGCTGTTTTAGTGAGGGAAGAAGACCGGGCTCAAAAGCCCATCTACTATGTGAGCAAGGTACTTCGGGATGCCGAGCTCCGCTATCCGAAAATAGAAAAGATGGCTTATGCCCTGGTGATGGCCGCAAGAAAGCTTCGCCCGTATTTTCAGTCCCATTCGGTGGTCGTCCTTACCGACCAACCACTGAAGCAGGTCCTCCACAAGCCAGAGACCTCGGGTCGCCTTATGAACTGGTCTATCGAGCTGAGCCAGCATGATATAACCTATAAGCCTCGGACCGCGATCAAGGCTCAGGCCCTAGCAGAATTCATAGTTGAAAGTACCATCCCCGAGTTTAGCCAAGCAGTGAAGGGGCCACTTGTCTGATCGGTCTATGTGGACGGATCCTCCTGTAACGAGGGAAGCGAAGCCGGGGTCATTCTGGCAGGCCCAGATGACTTCATCCTCCAATACTCCCTCCGTATCAACTTCAAGACCTTGAACAACGAAGCAGAATACGAGGCACTCATAGCCGGCCTTGGAATAGCTCGAAATGCAGGGGCGCAACGCCTCCAGATCTTTAGCGACTCTCAACTAGTCGTAAATCAGGTCCTCGGCGAGTATGAAGCACGTGACGACAGGATGGTTAAATACTTAGCCAAGGTCAGGAGCCTCATGGCTGTAACGCCCCGAATCCCAAATACACTGAATTCGAGATATTCTACAGGATCTTTACACTTCCTTTAGTACGATTTTACAGGGAAATTTAAACTTTTCACTTTACATCAGAGTTTACATCAATATTACATTTTACATTGCACAGCGGAAGTAAAATTTTACAACAATGAAAACAAGTATACAACAACATTGAGTAATCTTTAAGCATTTGTTCCTCTTTAATCTTTATCAAGCCATTTACGTGCATATAACACTGTGGGTACGTCAGTTTATTCAACCGACGATCATTATACACGGCTATCCTCTCTATGCCGGAAATAATATAACTTAATTTTTCATATTTAGCAAACACAAACTTGTCACATTTCAAACTAAAGGGACTACCCTATCAATGTCGTGTTGTGATTGTGCACTTAGTCCTTAATGCATTTATTTATGTTACACGACACTAATGCGCACTTGTTCGGATTCTATGCATCCCATACTACATAGGTCCGAGGGCAAGCCCTTAATCGTTCTTCATCTGTGTAGGGTTCAATCCCTCGCCATGACTTAAACTACTACTATAACTACGGTAGGTATCTTAGATGTCCTATGATCTACGAGCCCATGTCCAGGCAGCCTGGAGGGGAATCCCACGCACTGACACGACGCATCGAGCAGGCAACCTATGGACAATTCAGCCTCCGCCATGGAACAATGGCACCACCCATAGCCACTCGAACATCCCACAAGCGTCGCCACCGGGACGATAATTCTGGAGTAGTACCCACGCCATGTCTTGACGCATCAAGCAGGCAGCCTGTGGATCACTCTCACATCGCTAATCCGATGGCCCCCATACTCGTATTTTTCTCCTTTTTTCATCACGTCTCCACTATATACTAATCCTTAGTTTTTATCAAAATCACGAACAAAAATCAAATCTCTAGAGTTAGCCTCTCCACTAAACCGGACTTATTCATTCATTCAAACATGACCAACCCTGGTCTGTCATTTCAAATTTTCATTTCATTTATTTCCAAATGTCGGGGGAGACTTAGCTACTCTTTTTGTTTCAATTATCAATTCATAATTTCCAAAATAAGCCTTTCCAATTCACAAATTTTCATGTTGAGTCATCATACTCAAAAGTAATTCTCTTTTCAAATCATGATTTCTAATTCGTTCAAATAGTCCATAACTATACATGAAATTCATATGCTTTATCAATTATCACTTCACATCAAAATTTCACATCGCTACGAATATTCACAATTCATATTTTCCACATTATTCTCAAATGAGAATAAATTGCATCATGTCACACACTAAAATTCCTTTTTGCCAAATTAATCTTCTAATCCTTCATTTCAATTTATTCTTGTAAGTTATAATTTTTCACAAAGTATATATATAGAACCATAGTTCTATTTATGCCTTTTATTCTCAAATCATAATTTATTTCATGCAAATAATTCCCAAATCATTTTTATAAAGTCCCTTATATTTTTAGGAGAATAACCATATTTTTTTCATAATTTTTGGCCAATTAAAATCCCAAAAAAAGATTTTTCAATCTTGCTGAGGGCAAGATTCGAACCCAGCACCCCAAAGAACCCAACCGAAAGCCACAACCACTAGGCCGATTCCTACTGGTGTCATAAAGAGGCGCTGAGAGCCATAAGAGCTCTCGGCTGCTACTCTTCTTTTATTTAACAAAAAACATGGAATAAAATGTGTTGGCCAAGGGATTCGAACTGATCACCACAGGGAACCCAACCGTACCCTATGACCACTTGAGCTACGTGCTCAGGTTGTCACTAATATAATTTCATATTCATTTAATCCGTGCTCTCTGTTAATTAGAACATTTCGATGTTCAACTAGTCCCAATTTCATTTGGTCTTCATAAAATTTACTGTACAACTCCAGATTATTACTACTTCACATAATTTGCATACCAGTATGAGCAAAATAATTTTTGTAATAATTAAAACGTATTTTCATACACTAATTCAAATTATACATTATAATACTACATTTCTTCTCTTTTCGACATTTCTTCGCATTGTTGCATTCTAATCTTTTTATCAATAAATTTTCACCTTGATTCTCTGACTTTAATCATTTACCTAACATAAAACACATATTTTAATTTATTCATGCCCATATCAACACAAAGGATCTATTTAACACATGAAATGGTATAATCAACCTACTAACTTTTGTGTGTAATGCTTGATGGCAATAAATGTGTTTTCTATCAATCAATCCATGATTCTAATCAATTCACATACAACTCAAATAATAGAACCACATATAAATTTGTATGTCCACATTTCAATCATTTAAGAAGTCATTTTTCCCAATTAAAGTGTGCTCTTCTTAGTCATTTTCATGCTTCATTCTTTCTAATTAAACTAGCATGCCTTCCTACTTTAGAAATAGGGAAAATTTTACCCACCTTGTTGAAGAAAAGAACAATTAGCAATCTCCTAGACAAATGTCCTTGCAACGAAATGCTTCCCCTCCTTGTACACGCGCGCACAAGCCTCCAAAAGCACCAACCCGAGCTCTCCTCCTTTGAATAGCCGGCCTCTCCTTCTTGATTGAAAGCAAGCACAATACCCACTCACAACTCAATCTTTTAACAAACAAAATACTACTAGATAATACTATTAGACTATAGGTTTGGAAGAGAATATTAAGCACAAAATAACTAGCCATGGGAGGGGGTATTTATACTAAAAATCAGTGGAAATAGATGGCTAGGATTAAAGTAGGAGTTAGGAACAAATGGTGGAGATTTAATGAGGAGTTTCACCAACTACCCATGATCCACTAACCATCACTCCATGACTCCACTCAAAATTTGAGTTTTCCCTCCAAAGAATGCAATCGGCCATGCATGGGAAAAAGTACACTTTGCACGTGTACGTGTAGTGCACGTGCATGCAACTAGGCCTAAAAATTGTACATTTTATTCTATATAAAAATAAACTCTAGTTTGTATTCTACATTACAAGTTGCTTTTAAGAATAAATTGACTCATGGGCTTTAGTTAATGGGCCAAAATAATTATTATAAAAAAATAATAAATTAAATTAATTTTGGGCTTTTAAAGAAAAGGCCTTAAAGATCTATTTAAAAGAAGGCTTTTGTATAAATTAATTAAAAACACATATTAAAATATTTTTACTCATCTTGATGAAAATATTAACCAAAATATTGCACGTGCACACTACGTGCAAAATAAATAATTTTTCATAAATTGAAAAATCAGGGCATTACAATGGCACTATTTGAGGAAGCCCTCATCCAACGAATACCCCGGGAAGAAAATGCTCAGGCCGATGCCCTCTCCAAACTAGCCTCTTCCTCCCTTCAAGGTCTTGAGCAGACCGTCTTGATAGAGGTTCTCCTGAAGCCAAGTATAGAGGATGAAACTTCCAACTTTATAGAGTCGCTGCCTGTCCTGCTTGAAGATAACTGGATGAAACCCCTCGTCGAATTCTTAAGGGACGGACTCCTCCCCGAGGATCCCAAGGAAGCTCGAAGAGTGAGAACCCGAGCCGAGCATTACACACTAATCGGAGGCATCCTATATAAACGCTCTTTCACACAGGTAGACGGCAGGCCGTACCTGAGATGCTTCTCCCCCGGGCAAGCCGACTACGCCCTGCAAGAACTTCATGAGGGCATCGGCGGGGCACATTCGGGGTCCAGATCTCTAGCCCGCAAAGTGTTGAATTACGGATATTTCTGGCCCACTCTCCTACGAGACGCCGAACGGCACGTTCGGCAATGCAGCTCTTGTCAGAAGTACTCCGACATCCGATGCCTCCCACAAGATCCACTCACTTCCCTATCAAGTCCAATCCCCTTTGCAATGTGGGGGATGGATTTACTAGGGCCATTTCCATCAGCTCCCGGCCAGTTCAAATTCTTAGTCGTGGCGATCGACTACTTCTCAAAATGGATAGAGGCCGAGCCCTTGGCCACGATCACCGAGAACAAGGTTGTTCAGTTCTTTTGGAAGAGCGTGATCTGCCGATTCGGCATCCCTCGGGTCCTGATAACAGACAACGGAACCCAGTTCGCTGGGGCTACCTTCCGAGCACTATGTGAAGACCTTGCCATCCAACACTGGTTCTCCTCCGTTTCTCATCCCCAGTCGAATGGCCAAGTCGAAAATGCTAACCGACAGATCCTCTCCAGCATTAAGAAAAGGTTGGATAAATGTTCCAAAGGCTTATGGGTCGAACAACTTCCCAACGTGCTGTGGAACTACCGCACCACAAAACGGACCCCCACGGGAGAGAGCCCCTTTAATCTTACCTATGGGTCCGAGGCCATGATCCCCCTGGAAGTCGGAATACCCTCTCCTCGTCTAATAGCTTATGAAGAAGAACAAAATGCCAGAGAGCTCCGAGCAAATCTAGACCTGATAGATGAGATCCGAGAAAGAGCTGCCATTCGTCAACAAAGCTACCGAAGAAGGATCGAGTTGGCATACAACAAGAAAGTCCGCCCTACGGACCTCAAAGAAGGGGACCTGGTCCTCAGAAAGTTAGCCATCTCATTCCCAGGTCAGAAGAGCAAATTGGTCCCAAATTGGGAAGGACCTTACAAGATCGCCAAAGTAGTCCGCCCCGGGACATACAGACTAGAAGATCTCGAAGGCAGGGAGATCCCCAGGACTTGGAATGCCGACCATCTCTTAAAATACCAAGAGAGAGCACCAACGCCTCTCTAAGTATTTTTAAGATGTCGAACCGTTCCTCTCCTATTACTTGTACTGTTTTTCTTTTATTTCTTTCTTGTAATAATGGCTTGCAACTTTAGAAACAGCCGATCACTAGTCATTAATAAAGAAAGCTTTTTCATATTTTACTTGAAAAAAATTGTTTACATCTCTCTGCTTTTACTCTTTACTCTAACGATGGTTCAGAGTCCAACACTTGGCTCGATTCTACTTCGCAAGTTCGCTTCTAAGCGAGCTAGAAGTAGTTCACCATTCGGAATTGCTCCCACAACCGTTGAACTACTCTAATGATGGTTCGGAGTCCAACACTTGGCTCGATTCTACTTCGCAAGTTCGCTTCTAAGCGAGCTAGAAGTAGTTCGCCATTCGAAATTGCTCCCACAACCGTTGAACTACTCTAACGATGGTTCGGAGTCCAACACTTGGCTCGATTCTACTTCGCAAGTTCGCTTCTAAGATAGCTAGAAGTAGTTCGCCATTCGGAATTGCTCCCACAACCATTGAACTACTCTAACGATGGTTCGGAGTCCAACACTTGGCTCGATTCTACTTCGCAAGTTCGCTTCTAAGCGAGCTAGAAGTAGCTTGCCATTCGAAATTGCTCCCACAACCGTTGAACTACTCTAACGATGGTTCGGAGTCCAACACTTGGCTCGATTCTACTTTGCAAGTTCACTTCTAAGCGAGCTAGAAGTAGTTTGCTATTCGGAATTGCTCCCACAACCGTTGAACTACTCTAACGATGGTTCGGAGTCCAACACTTGGCTCGATTCTACTTTGCAAGTTCGCTTCTAAGCGAGCTAGAAGTAGCTCGCCATTCGGAATTGCTCCCACAACCGTTGAACTACTCTAACCATGGTTCGGAGTCCAACACATGGCTCGACTGCACTCTGCGAGCTCACTGTTAAGCGAAGCTCGACTCATCTCGCAAGTTCGCGAGATTGAGTGACCGAAGCACAGCTCGGCACCACTGGCCGAACGCTCATGTCGCCGACCCCCACACGAGCAAAAGACCAGCTCAGGGACCTCGGCACGACGAACACAGTCACAAACAGAGCAACTACACAGAGCTACAAAGAACATGCAAGCCTAAGAAAGAAATATTATTAAGAATTGGGATGCAATACAACGCGCCTCTTCCATACAACAAGATTACAAGGCGTAAAAAAGCAAAAGTTACAATGCTAACTTGTTACACTTAGACAAAATACAAAGGCTTCAAAAACAAGATCTTCAATGCCTCCGTGGCGCAGGGGTGTTCTGCTTCAAGGACACTCGAGGGCGGCGACATTTATCTCTAGAGCTCGACCCCAAACCAGCAAATTGAGACGTGTCCTCGGCACCGCTCCTAGTAGCCGCTCCGACGGATGCTCCGCTCGATGAAATGGCCACAGTACTTTGCGCGTCCCCCGGACTGGGATGGCCGATAGGCGGACGGGTCGCGAGCTCATAAAACGTGATGCCCCGATCGCTCTCCGCGCGAGTACACGAGGTGCTCCTCATATTGATCGGCCCCGAACGCGGTTTGAGACGAGCCACCTCTGCCTCTAGCTCTGAGATCTGTTCCCTCAGAGAGTCATCGTTGACATCGACCTCGAAGCGAAGAGGTGTCGCGGAGCTCGGGATGCCGGACCGACTCGCGATAAGACGGCGAAGATGAGTGACTTCGATGCTCTTGTCTACCGTGGCTCTCTTCAGTGCGTCGACCTCGGCCGTCAGTTCGTCCCGTTCGTTCGTCAGTTTGGCCACCTCGGCAGTCAATCCCTCTCCCTCCGTCCGAAGCTCCGACTCTACACTTTGCAGGTGGCGGATCTCAGAAAGCAGATCATCCCTCTCCGTTGTTATTTTGGATAAGGTGTGGCGAATGCACTTGATCCGAAGGCCATAGCTAAATGCAGTCGACGAACCCTCATCCTCTCCTAAAGGGGTCATCTCGGCGATCCTGCTCTCCAGTCGCCGGATCTCGATGTCTCGCCGACCCAGGATGAGTTGAAGATGGTTCCGCTCGCTTTCGGCTCTGTGCAATCCCAGCTCGACTTCGTAGAGCCGCTCCCGGCACCTCGCCAAGCATAGCCTCGTCGCTCCTAAGCCGACCTCGGGACGAGAGTTGTCCCCCGAGCCAGTAGGCTCGACGGCTTGAGTCACCACCGCAAGCTGAAAAGAAGTCGAAGCAAACAAAAAATTCTCAAATACATTCCCGAACTCCTATACTTAGCCAAATTTCAAAAATCCTTGAGAAAAGATAGAGAGACACAGTCAAAGCCCAAAAAGACGTTTTCATTCATTACAAAAAGCAGTGGCCAGTCCGCGATTAGGTGTTACAAAAAAAAAGAGAGATGAACAGAAGAAAAGAAAAGCGAGCGGAGTCAGGGCGCGACCTCTTTCCCAGGGCGGCGAGAGTGAGTGGGGGTCGACGTCTCTGAAGGGGTCACCACTGCCAGCGGGGTTACCACTGACTCTGGGACCTCGGCGATGACTTCGACTTCAGTTTCGACTTCGTCCTCCCCTTCTTCTTCTTCCCCCTCTGATTCAGGGTCGAAACCTTCGACGTGGCCCGAGAACAGTCTCCATCCCGAGTAGTCCATGTTCGGGTACGCCTTCGTCACCCGGGCGATGGCTTCGGCGTAAGCTCTGGCCATGTTTTGGGCGAGGAAACCCTGCGCCTTCTCCATCGTCGCGTCCTCCGCCGCCTTCACAGCGGCAGCCTTGGCCTTCGCCGCTTCGGCCAATTGCTTGGCCGCCTCCTCCTTCTGGAGAAGAAGATCGCCCACCAGCTTCGCGACCTGAGCCTCGAGGGACTCGACCCTCGCCGTCTTCCCTTCGAACTCTACCGTGAGCTTGCCGAGCTCGTTCCCCATCCGAGCCTTCTCCTTCCGAGCTTGGTCGGACTCTTGCTTCAGCTCCTTCTCTAGAGCCGTCAACCTCTCCGTGAGGTAACCAAAATGGACGATGATCTGCGACAGGAGACGAGGCATTAAAAAGAGTTAGTGAAATTAGGCCTAAGAGGAATTAGCAAACAGCAAAAATTCAATACTTACCGAGATGGTCAAGTGAGCAATCTCGATGACGTCGTCACCCTCTTTCCCGGCCTCCATGGCGGTGCGATCCTTCAGCGTCGTCAGGTGTTTGACCGCCTACATACTCGCCAGAGAGTTGCCGAGGAATCCGTCGTGTTTCCGAACTTGCCAGTCCGGAACATGGATTCTTTTGTGCTCCTCGGTCAGGAGCTCCTCGGCCACCACTAATAATGGGGGGGGTCATCATCCCCAGGGCTGCGGCGATGGGGAACTCGCCGACCCCAGTTGACGCCGAGGCACCTGCATCGGCAACGGCCGGGCTACCGAGAGTCTCCCCCTCCTCGACCGGCTCCGTGACCCGCGGAGTCTTCGGGGTCGGCAACTTGGTGGCCACCCTCTTGCACTTCTTCGGTGCCTTACTGGCGAGGCCTGCCCTCAAAGCTAGCACCGCGTCGTAGTCCATTGCCTCTGCATTAAAGACAAAGTTTGTCAGCACAATACAACTCATGGAAAATAAAGCATGAAAAACAAAGCACAAAAGCATAAAAGAAGCCGCGTACTGGGATCTACGCGGCGGAGCCCTTCCCTGAACAAGACATCCTCGGTCAGCTCCTTCCAATCATACTTCGGCCGATCGAGAAGTGTCCGAACTGCCTCTTCTTCTTCAGGGCAAAGCTTGGGCAGCTCCTTCAACCTCTTCGGCACCTCCTCCACCCAATTGGAAGGGATAGGCCAGGCCTCCGCACTCCGCACTATCAAGAACTTTTCGCGCCAGTGCTTGATGGAGTCGGGGCATATGACGAGCCTGCCGCCATGCCTCGGAGCCAAATAGAACCGAAACTCCGATCGGTTTCCTTGATGAAGCCGATAGATCGTCCGAAGTACATTCAACTTCGGCTCGATCCGATCCCA
This sequence comes from Hemerocallis citrina, assembly GCA_017893485.1. Classification (NCBI taxonomy): domain Eukaryota; kingdom Viridiplantae; phylum Streptophyta; class Magnoliopsida; order Asparagales; family Asphodelaceae; genus Hemerocallis; species Hemerocallis citrina. Next base: position 180,764,798 of record CM030360.1, read on the forward strand.
GCAGCTTGGTAGTGAAGTACGAAGCCGTTTATGACTCCATGCGTTCGGCATAAGTTGGATGGGGCTGACCCCAAACCACCTCAGAATGAGGATAGCGAACGGATGGAGAGGTATCCGAGCCCCAGCGATAAAGGCGTCGACCGGCCAGCAACACATGGTCACTGGCAGCGGCGAGTTGGCCCTAACCCTGGGACCCGGCAGCATTAGCTCGTACTCCTCCGGGATATGGAAACAGTCCCGGATCACTCCCAAGTCATCTTTGCGGAGGATCGACACCGTCTCATCTGCCTCGGTCGTCTCCCTCGCCGCATTCTCCTCGAACGTCCTCCCCCTCCCGTGAACAATTCGCTCTGTGTGTTCCTCCGGAAGCTCTCGAACTCTGTGAAGCCCGGTCAGCGGCCCCGGCAACCTGCCGAACTCCCCCATGCGCTTCGGATCCTCCACGATTGTGTCCCGGCCAGATACCTTCTTGCCCTTATCTGGGCGACTCGGAGTCTGGGCTTCGGCAACTTCAAGGGAGGGCTCGGACCAAGAAGAAGATGACTCGGAGACAGAGAGAAGAGACATATTTATACTTGGAAAAAGACTAAGTATAAATTACCTTAAAAAACGTGCTGTCAGAGAATTCACCGGAAAACTAACGACGATCACCGGAATCACTCGCTTAGCACAAATAACTGCCTGAGTAAAAGAGAAGAGAAGTGAAAAATGAGAGAGGGGGTGGGGTTTTATAGAGCGAGGTGCGCAAAACGAGGTTAATGGGCCCATACTGCCGGCCCATTCACACAAAACGACAAAAGCGACCTCAATCGTCGTCTTGTTTACCACACCAAGCCGTACATCGCATTAATTACTATCCCATCTAGCAGAAGCTCAAAGGTCACTGCATTAAATGAGCATCTCATCCGTCTGAGCTGTCAGAAGTTCAGAAGCCATCACATTTAATGACTGCCACGTCTGCCAGGAGCGCAAAAGCCACCAACTCCGCGAGGCATTCTCCACCATAAAATGACAAAGTCAAGGACTTCGGCACCAGCTGCCGAGCGCTCTTGACACCGACCATGTTACATAGAAAGTTGGGGCTCGGCACCAGCTGCCGAGCGCTCTTGGCACTGACCATGTTACATGGAAAGTTGGGGTTCGGCACCAGCTGCCGAGCGCTCTTGGCACCGACCATGTTACATGGAAAGTTGGGGTTCGACACCAGCTGCCGAGCGCTCTTGACACCGACCATATTACATGGAAAGTAGGGGTTCGGCACCAGCTGCCGAGCATTCTTGACACCGACCATGTTACATGAAAAGTTGGGGTTTGACACCAGCTGCCGAGCGTTCTTAACACCGACCATGTTACATGGAAAGTTGGACCTCGGACCTCGCCGAACTCCCTCTCAGCACTCACAACCTAGCCGAGGTCCCTCTCTTCTTCGGAAGAAGGTGCCGAACCACCCATGGACCTCGGCCTCCTGGGCAGCGAGCGCTGGAAGGGGTCGGCAGTGTGAAACAAGCATGTAGGCCGCGCAACGAAGGAAAACGGCCGAGCCATTCGCCAAAAGATTGCGAAAAAACAATTAAAAAATTCGGGAAGTTAAGGAAGAACTCTTGGAAAGTAATTGTAAAGTTGGGGAGGCATTTTCCAGTCCCCAAACAAGTAATTACTACCAAGAACAATCTTCTAAGACCCCCGAACGACGAGTTGACACTTCGCAAAGGCGAACAAAAACACCACATGATTCGGAGAACTCAGGAACAACTCAAAGTGCAACCAACTTGAGAAATTACCACACTCTCTCTTTCAAGATTCAAAACCTCCCATATTGGACTCCGACACAACTCCACTAGCCATTAAAACAGTAAAACTACTCCTCAAAGGCTGATCAAGCTTAGTCTTCGGGAGTGGGGGGGCTCGTGATATGGCTAAAAATGGGGTTTAATCGGAACCGTCCAAATCGGGCACGAATCTTGAAGCCCAGGGGTAAAACGGTAATTTCACCTACCAATGGGTCTGAAGCGGGTACTGGTTCTCCTTCTTGGAAACCCACTAACCCGCAAACGGATCCACATCAACTGGGTGCGGGTTTCAACCCGCAACGAACCCGGTCCAGAAGGGATAGAATTAGGGTTCCTGATTAAATCTTAATCAATGGCCCTGATTCATATCTATCCCTTCACTGGGGATTAGATATTACATTCCTTATCTAACCACAGGGGGATTACATTCGTAATCTGATCTCAGCAGCGCCTATAAATAACCCCCATCCATCTCCATTAAGAGAAAATCAATCTTTTGCCAGTTTTACGCTCTTTCATAATCATTCCTGGTTACTGACTTGAGCGTCGGAGGGTGCATCGCCGGGAACAACCCCGGTGTCTCACACTTTTTGCAGGTGTACGGTAGGAGTCAGCGTCAAACTCCAACGGAACAGGTAAACAGGTTTGCTATTCAGTTTTCCCAAGAATCCACAAATACTATCTGTTTGCCCCCACACCAGATTTAGCAGCAACACTATCCAGTGGTTATTATAACAAGATATCAACTTAGGGTTATTGTCTCTAGATCTATATAAATAATTATAACGGCTCATAGATCCATATGATTCTATTGAGTGTCGAATAGAAGAAGAGAGTACTTCATAGAGAAGGGTGAGAGAGTTCTCCATTGTAAGCAGCATCAAGTTCCATTAGGTTTGAGAGAGGGTTGTGGTGAGAATTATAATATTCTTGTATCTACTCTAGTTGAAATAATATCTCGGTTCTTCCTCCTTCGGATTAAGGCGAAAGCCCCATCCGGGACAATTCTTATGTACTTTGCGTGATTGGTGTGATCTAGTTTTGCTTGGTGGTTTGTGTTGATTGTGTCAAAGACTCAACAAGATCCTTAAATTCCTAAAGTTGTATCAGAGCAATCAGGTTCGTGGGTTTGTTCGAGTTCCTTGGAGATGGTAGATCAAAAGACAAAGATCAAGCGGTTTGACAGTAAGATCAACTTCAATCTATGGAAGTGAACATGTATGATGTTTTGGTTCAGAAGGACTTGCACCTTGCCCTAGAAGAGAAGAAGTCAACTGACATGAAGCAAGAGAAGTGGGATGAGATTTGTTTGAAGGCATTGAGTTTAATCCGGTTGCAATTGGCGGACGAAGTCAAGTGTAATATTCTTAAAGAGAAAAGTGCGGCGAGTCTGTGGGCGAGACTCAAATCTGACTATTCGGGGTCGTCGTTGCTAGATCGGATGTATTGGAAGAGGAAGTTGTTTAGGTTCTCAATGAAGGAAGGTACCCATCTTCAATATCATATTATGGAGTTCAATAAGGTAATATCTGAACTGAAGGCGACTAACGCTGATGATCTTAGCGAAGAGAATAAAGCTCTCAACTTGATATATTCACTGTCTACTTCTTATGATCACTTGATAACTACCATGCTACATAGGTAATCAGCCAAGTAGACACTTACTGTAGCCGGGGTAATTAAGGGTCTGCTGGAAGATGAACTGAGAAAGGAGACTCATAAAAGAGGATCTATTTCTGCAGGGTATTTTACGGTGGATGGTGATACTTTAATTGGAAGTGATGCGGCACACAAGGGTAAGATTCGTACTGTAGAGGAGTTGGGCATTATAAGAGAGACTGTCGCAAGTGGTTGAGTCAGAAGAGTGCTACTAAAGAAGGGGAATAAGCCCATATAGTCAGCGCAACTGAGTCAGGTAATAATGACGATTATTGTCTTCTTGTTTCAAGTTCTTCAGATGTGGATTCAAGTTGGTATCTTGATTCGGAAATTTCTTCTCATATTTGCTCCAAGAAGGAGATATTTTCTACTTACAAGTTGTCAACAGGCTGTAGTGTGAGAACGGCTAGAGGTGAGATTTGTGATGTAGTGGGTGAGGAAACAGTTGAATTAGAGACTCTAGATGGTAAAGGGTTCACGTTAGAAGAGGTCATGCGTATTCCTTCGATACAGCTAAATCTTATATCCTTGGGTACTCTTGATGCTCGTGGTTGCAGGTACACAGTTTGATGTGGAGTTTTGATAGTTTGGGATAGTCGTCGTAAGGTAATGAAGGGTAAGAGGGGGATTGGGCAGGGTCAGCACAACCTCTACCAGCTTTGTTGGAGCAGAAAAACTCGGCCGAGTGTATGGAAGCCCATTGTTTCTAAAGCATCATCTAGTAAGTCGTCAATAGAATTACCTAAGTGAGACTGCAACATTCGAATATCGTTGGAAGGTGGAGAGAGCCTTGATGTAGGTGGAGTTCGTGTGGAGGGTGGCACCTCCATGATTACATCTACAAGGGTGTGCCCTTGAGGGGGGCATACAGCTGGAGGAAAATAGGTAGAGGTTTGTTTAACTAGCAGAAGAAGTCATAGAAACATGTTGTTTACAAAGCAGAGAAGAACGGTCTAAAAGTTTTTTAAATCACACAGGTATGGATCGATGCGTATGCAATCCAAGGTGGAGATTGTTGGGTTTATGTCTTGCATATGATGTTTGATAAGAAGATGATAAGATGATGGAGAGATCGAGACGATTGGAAACGGAGTGGAGGTGAGAAACAATCAGCGGCTGCAACAGAAGAAGTTGCGGTCGACCGCAACTCATGTGCGGTCGACTGACCCCTGCACGATGTCTTCCAGAGAGGATGACAGTCGACCGACTTATTGGTGCGGTCGACCGTTCACGGCGCTAATGGGTTTTGGGCTTCAGTCTGGCAGATTCGTGAAAGGCCCAACTTGCTCTTCAAGTTAGATCGTGTGGCTCCTATCGTAGGGTTATCTCTTATGTACTATCCAATGGTTATTGTAACAAGATATCAACTTAGGGTTTGTCTCTAGATCTATATAAACAATTGTAACGGCTCATAGATCCATATGATTCTATTGAGTGTCGAATAGAAGAATAGAGTACTTCATAGAGTAGGGTAGGAGAGTTCTCCATTGTAAGCAGCATCAAGTTTCATTAGGCTTGAGAGAGGGTTGTGGTGAGAATTATAATATTCTTGTATCTTCTCTAGTTGAAATAATATCTTGGTTCTTCATCCTCCGGATTAAGGCGAAAGCCCCAACCGAGATAATTATTGTGTGCTTTGTGTGATTGGTGTGATCTAGTTTTGCTTGGTGGTTTGTGTTGATTGGGTCAAAAACTCAACAAGATCCTCAAATTCCTAACAAGTCATACAATCTAACTTGGAGTAGAAGATTGATTCAAACGAACACCCAAATACAGGCCCAACAATAACTCAGCCGTCGTTGGCGGTCAACTGCCCAAAGAGGCAGTCGACCGCATTTGGTCTGATTCCAAACAGTAGGTTTGGACAGTCGATTGCCCTTTGGGGCAGTTGATTTTCAATTGTTGGATGTTCCTGCGATACTTCGACCACCTTCGCTTCACCTTATTCCCTTCTCATCGAACCAAAGCCTGCAAGACATACACCCAACAATCATATCCTATATTTTAAACTACCCTTAAACTAATGTCCTAATGATTAAGGATTAAAAAATATTATTATTATTATTGTACGAGTTGTATATAGGACTTCAAAATAGAAAAATAAAAAATTTACTTCAAACGCTATGTAAGAAAAATTTATTCTTCATTTTTCCCTTCGAAACAAAATTACGCAGTACTTTGGTTGGATTGACATTGTACTTCTTCTAGGATTTTGTCTCATGTATTTTTGTAAACGAACTTAGATTGACGATGTAAACAAAATAAGCTTGACAAAATAATCATACATTAATTTATTTTGTCAATACTCATATGCAAAAACTGTTAAATATCAATTATAATATATAAAGAAAACTATTAAAAACTATAATCTCCAAAGTCAAACCATAACACTACTACATAATCTTGCCAATTGCCGGTACAAAACATGTAACAGCTGAGGAAACTAACTAGGGAAACAAAGCCACATAGTGACATAACCAAGATAAATTACATTACAAGATGTTATGGTGTTGTCTTTGTTTAACAAACTTGTGAAACCGTATTAATGAGTTGTGTTTTGTTTTTATTGGTTGAATGCCAAATTGGCGTGACAAACTACAAAGAGTGGTGCAGCTAATCATGCCTTAAACAATGCTGTAATCCAACTAGTCATGACAAGAGAACATCCACCCCTTCTCCCCCATGCTGTTAGGTGTTACCCCACTAAAAGCAAATTCTTCTCTAATTTTTAAGAATAAACCAGCTTATATGGAGATTCTATATATATGGTTCACATGTTCTCCAAATCATTTTTAATGCATGCATCATAGAATCTATTGTAAGGAGGGATGGCTTATTTGATATATATTTCTATGGAAAGAGAACGAAGTCTCCCATTTGATTCTTTCGATTTTCGTGGAAATCATGCAGTGTTGGGATCTTAAGGTGCAGTGTTGGGATCTTAAGGAGACTCGGAAGATACCAGCTGCCAATTTGTCATAGAAATTGTATGATCAAACAGTCATAAAGTTCCTTCTCACTTAAAAATGTAGCAAACTTCAGTAAGTAAATCAAAAAAATTATGCAGCTGTAAGATCTTTTACCATAATTTACATTTATTAATGTTGAAAAATTATTAATGTTCAAATTTGAGAATTTTCATGAATAAAATTCTCCAATTCAAAAACTAATTGATGCCTTTATATAAGAGACGTTTTATGCTGACCATCCATCCCATAGCTAAAAAAAATTCTCTGGTGCTCATGATTAGTTGCCACTGTTATTAGGAATGTGTTTTGAATACTCGTGGTTCAGATTAGAATAAGCTAAGATGAAGCACGGACGTCGAACCGTCGAAGAGAGTAGAAGAAAACAGAGAAGCAACAGTGCAGACATACTTGCGGTCGACTGTCCCAAGTTGCGGTCGACTGCATCCCCGACCGCAGTTGCACTGGATTTGGCCGAGAGGTGCACGGTCGACCGGTCTTGTTGGACGGTCGACTGACCGCAACGCTGTGTTTATTTTGGGCCTCGATTTGTTAGGTCGTTTCAACCCAATCTTCAACTCCAAGTTAGATCGTACGACTCCTATTCAGTTACTTCTTTTCCAGGTTATATCGGACGACTGGGAATCAAGATTAGACCTAGGTTTCTCTCTATTCTTCTATATATATTGTAAACTTCTTTATTAGAGTAGAGTACTTCATAAATTATTTTTCTCCATTGCAAAGAGAGGCTCGAGAGAGAGATAGTTCTTGGTGAGTGAGTTTAATTCTTTATATTGAGTGAATCAATAACTCCTTATAATCTTTTCTAGTTGAATATCAGATCTCCCTATATTTTCCCTCGGATTAAGCAAAAGCTAACCAGGATAAGTCATAGTTGTGTTTGTATTAGTTTGGTGGATCTACCTGCTTGTTCTATTGGTTAGTTTGATCTCTTCGACTTCTTCATTGCTCTAATTAGTTCCGCTGCGACCAGAGCCGTTTGTTGACGCCCCAATCCCAACAACTGTGTCGTTTAAAGGTCTACTTTAGTGCTTTGAGGCATGGTTGGGCTTGCTGGTAATTTTGCACAAAAGTGTAATAACATCGATCGCTCTTCCATTGGAGGAGGAGGCCCACCATGCAATGATACTTGCAGAATAGATCACTTCTCGATTAATTACTTGGGTCTCCCTCAAAGGCCAAGACAACTCAAGAAAGTGGATTGCATGCCTCTCATTGATAGAGTGGACGGAAACTTAGTAGGGTGGAGTGGGAAATCACTATCCCTGGGAGGAAGAGTGATACTCCTCAACTCCGTCCTATCCAGCCTTCCCACTTACTATATGTCATTCTTCGAATTACTTGGATGGGTGATCCAGATGATTGACAGCGTTAGGAAACGATTCTTTTAAAAAGACGCAAATACAGATAGAAAAATGGGCTACATCTAATCAAGTAGGGAATAGTCTGCATGCAAATAGCGAGCGGAGGTCTGGAGGTGATTGACCTCAAGGATATGAACCTGGAGCTACTCAGCAAGTGGTGGTGGAAGGTGGTACACCCAAATTGGGAGAGCTGGTAAGGGGCAATGGTACAATACCTAAAGGGAAGTGGCACTAGATCCTTAGTGTAAAGCCCCTACCCCTAGCTCAGACAATTTTATACAATTTAGAAGACAAATTAGATACTATGTAGTACAACTGTCCACCACAGGCTGCCTCTCAAAAGGTGGTTAACCGATTAGGTAACTCTTGAACATAGGCTATTATATTTATATATTATTATATTATTAATTTTAACCGATATGGGATTATTCCTTTACTTAAATCCTTCTCTTTTCCGAGAGAATACACAGCATCACAATTTGTAGGTGGGCCCCATTCCAAATGCCATGTCATCCCATGGCATTCAACAGCACATTTTGTGCTTCAAATCTGTGGGACCCCCTCCAAATCATTTCACATTTCATCCATGCATTATAATTACCATCAACCATTACTTTATATATATATATATATATATATATATATATATATATATATATATATATATATTTGAAATTGCGGGGTGTTACACTTAGGCATTAGGGTCTCTTAAAGGGTCTCATGGTATTGTAGGGGTATCTCCAAAACACATGACATCTTCTGCATATGTTCAAAATTGTGCTTGGGAAAAGGTACAACAACTAGGTTCTGGTGGGATTGTTGGTGTGGTGAGCACTCTCTCAAGTCCATATTCCCAAATCTCATGAATGGGCCCCACGACCTCTTGCTACGGTTCAGTCTTAGGAGGAATGGTATCTGGAGTGACGTTTCTTGTGGTTGGTCCTGAATGATGCATTTTTAAGTAGGCTCAACCTGGTCATACATTTGATGCTTGCCGATGTGACATGCAACAGTTGTCAGAGGGAATGTGAGACCGAGACCACATATTCATTGGTTGCACACACAGTCGGGCAGTATGGGACGAAGTCCTATGCATCTTTGATTTAGATGTCTATCCAACCTCTTATGAAGAACTCTGGGTGGGGAGAAGATTTTGGCGATGTAGGAGATACCAAGTGGAGGCTTGGTTCATTTCTATTGCGGCTACCACCTGGACCATATGGCTTAACCCAAATAACCTTTACTTTCGTAATACTACTAGTTCAATTCCTGGCACCTTATCACATATTAACTACTTGATTTTGTCTTGATTGGAGATGGCGTATGAGGGGGGCACATGCGAGGATGAACGAGACCTTTCAAAACATGAGATATGATGAGGAGGAGGTGGGATTCGGACCAACCCTGCACTAGAAGGCTAGGAAAATTGAGGAGCATGAGAGAGAGAGTTCTTACCCCATAGAAATGTTGGGGGTTTATGTACTTGTTTTTTTCTTTGTTTTTATTATTTTGGTAGCCTATTACCCAGGGCTATTGAGATTTCTTTGAATGGTTGTGACTTCATATTTACTTTTGACTTTTTAGGCTAGTCACTATGCCGGGGGCCTATTTTGCTTCCAATTTTTATGGTTTTGTTTCGTTATATAATATCTAATCTAATCTAATATTTTATTATAGTGTGAGAGTTGAGGTTGTCATTTGTAGACAAACAAACATTGCCTGTGCATAACTAATATACATGAGGTCAGATTACGTTGGGATTTTAACTTTTAAAAAATATATTTATTAAGACGTGCATGACAAATGTAAATTACTAGTTTTCTTATTAATAAAATAGATTGCCGATACTCCGTATTTTCTTTCAAAAAAAGAAAAGAAAAAAAAGGCTTCACAGAGTAATCAAGGAAATTATGCATGATGACTTATACCGTAAGACAGTAAGCAAGATATTTTCACACAAAAATAATTTTGAACATTCACATCTATAATTGAAAACTATTTGATGATGGTAAAAATCCGCAGTAAATCAGGGTCGTACGATTCCTGCACAGATCTCAAAGCTTCTACAAGCGTATTAACCATTACAGACCTCTTTAACAGGTCCGGGCCTTCTCCAAGACATGAGCTTCTTTCAAGCCCATAAAAAGTGACAGACTATGCCCACTAAGAGAGACACCTAACCCATGCAGGCTAGGAGTCAAACCTCTTATCCCCTAACAAGAGAACTTATCTCTTTAGGGGGAGGAACTTAAAAGAGATAAGGAATTCATATCAATCCAACGGTTCCAGATCGATCTCTTGATATGTTCCTCAGGCCCATTAATACCCCTCCCCCTCTACAGTCAGGAGGTAATCAACAATTCGCCCGTTTCTCTCTCATACTCTCTTTCTCTTTCTAGTTCTGACTTGAGCGTCGGAGGGTCTGTCGCCGGGGCCACCCCCTGGTGTTTTAGGCTTTTTGCAGGTCCATCGGTCGCATCAGCAACCATCAGATTCAGATCACGGTGGTCAATCAACGATCCGAATTCAATCTCAGGAGCTCTAACCACTTTTAACGGCCAAGGTCAAAGGTCAGATTTTTAGAAGTTTCCATCAATTACTAAATCCCTATATGTTTGCTCCCACACCAAAAGAAGCAGCAACAGATTGACGCCGTCTGTGGGAAATTACACAAGTCAGACTTGCCGTCATGCCACCAAGACTAAAAGGCAGAGATGCAGCCTCAAGCCATCGCACCAACTCTCTTCGTCAACCAGCTCCTACTATGAAAGATTCGACTCATCCTCAACAGTCACCCCGGCAGCCTAGTCACGCTCCTTCCAACGGAGAGGCACTAGGGGGATCCCGACAAAACCAACATGAAAAACATCCTTAGCAGATCTCAGTCCATAATGCTTCAACTGATTCAATGGCCTCGCGAGGCCCTCGAGGGTCTAGAGATCTCCGCCAGATCATCAGTGCCAGACAACAAGGAACCGACCTGCGAATCTGGTTGGACGAGAGTCGTGCCCAATCTGAGGCCTCCTGCTCGGGACATCAAGCAAACTAGAGAACCTATCTTCTTAGACAGAGATCAAGGCAATAATCCTCTCACAAGGGGCGCACCACAATAAGGAGCCCGACTCATGAGAATCAAAATCTCCTTGTGCATAACAAAGGGGAAAATGCCCCAGTCACTAGGACCGAATTGGATAAGTTCAAGCTCGACATCCTCCATGCTATCCAAGGAAGTGAAGATCTGGACCAGCCCCCTAACGAAGGATCCGCCGACTCAACTGGATCCCAGAGAAAGGACGACCAAGTCCTTTGCCGTATCCAAGAAATAGAGAATCGTCTAGAACAGATGATGAATGAGAGAAACCGCTCCAGCAGAGACTACCACCCTAGTCAACCTCCCTTCAGCAAAACTATCGTCGATGCACCAGTTCCAAGGGACTTTAAAGCTCCTCAATTTGAATCCTACAATGGAGAATCAGACCCGACCGACCATATCGAGAGCTTCAAAACACTCATGATGGTCTATAATGTCACCGATGCACTCATGTGTCGAACATTTCCTGCAGCACTGAAAGGATCAGCAAGGGAATGGTATTCACGCCTGACTCCAGAATCAATATTCTCTTTCGATCAGCTCGAGGAACTTTTTATTGCGCACTTCGTTACTAGACGCAAGGCTAAAAAAATAAGTGTCTCCCTCTTAGAACAGAAGCAAAGAGATGGAGAACTGCTGAAAGACTTTGTCAAATGCTTTACAACTGAAGCAAGGTCAATTTCCTCCCTGAACACTTCAGTGACAGCTGCAGCTTTTCGTCACAACGTCACTAACAAAGACCTGAAAGCCTCCTTCACAAAAAAAGCCACCCAAAAGTTTCACTGAGCTCCTGGAAAAGAGTGATAAGTATATCAGGGCCGAGGAAGCTCTCTATCCTCTAGAAATTTACAAAGAAGCAAGTTCAGAGTGCGCTTCACCATTCGATCTGCTCTTGCAATCCGTTAGTGCCTCCATGACCGGTTCGGTGTCCATACCCATGGCTCAAAAGAGACTGCAGCAATTTGCAAAGAAGCAAGTTCAGATTGTGCTTCGCCATTCGATCTGCTCCTGCAACTTGTTAATACTCAAACTAACAAGTTCGGAATCCATACCCATGGCTCGGAGTTACTCTCGCAACATGCAATTACACACGTTCAGAGTTCAACTCGCCATTCGATCTGCTTCTAAAACTAGTTAAAATTCCTTGAAGACAGATTAAGATGTCCAAAATCATGGATCGTAGTTACTCCAGCAACACTTGTAAAAAACAACACTTAAATTTCAACTCTCCACTCGATGTGACTCTCACAATTTATCGAATGACCCATACATCAAGTTTGGAAAACAACTCTCCTTCGAAGTTGCCCCTACAACTAGCTGAGTTCAAGACGGAGAAGTTCTAAACTCCGTCATACACCGTCGATGATTTGTTAGCTATAAACAATAGACTTGAGGCCCTGTTATTTAGCTACAAAGAGCTCAGTCGATGGCACATTAATATTGACAACAAGGTGCACAACGAAGATCAAGCATGTGGAGAGATTTCATCAAGAATCAAAGAAAATATCACAAACCCATATGTTCAGATCCAGTAGAACTACAGATATTTACAAATACAAGGCGGCAAGTCCAGAGTCCAACTCTCCCCAAGAGCAGCTCATACGACTAGCCAACCTCCAAGATGACAAATCACAGTACAAGACGCCGGCACGTAGAAGACTTCTTATTTTACAAACTACAATTCTCATTACAAGCACAGAATTACAATGAGTCCACGTTTCATGACTGCAAATCGCTACCAAAAGTCTTGCAAACATTGTACAACGAACTGTCCTGCAAGTCGTTATTCCAGCTACACACTGGAGGGACGTTCTGCCTAAGAGACATAAACCACTTCACCGGCCTCCTACCAGCTAACAGCTCCATAGGGCCGCCTCAACTCTTGATTATGAAATTCAAGACAAGTCTTCCTTAGATGGGCAAACTCCAGGTTTATCTGACCACCTTCACCTGAGCAAGCTCCAACTCCATCTCACTTAAAATGCCGTGCAAACAGAAGACTCCCAACCCCGTCAAGCATAGCGTATCACGAAGGAGAGCAAGCTCAGTGTCCAGAGGGACCTCATTTGATGTACACAACTACTTATTAATAAAGAGAAGAATGGAATCACTTCAACGCTGAACAAATACAAGTGACCTCACTTCAATATTAAAAAGAGTTTGGCGCTACGCGTGCCACTTGAGTCCCTCCGGCCAACAACTTGTCAACATCGAGCAACGAGTTCAATGCTCTGCTCTCCGTACGAGCTCCATAAACAACTCATTGGTCCTAAACAACAAGTTCGACGCTCTGCTCTCCGCATGAGTTCCGTCTACAATTCGTTGGTTCCAAACAACAAGTTCAACTCTCCGATCTCTGCACGAGCTCCATCAACAGCTCGTTGGCTCCAACCAACGAGTTCAGCACCTTAGTCTTCGCTCAAGCTCCACTACATAGCTCGTTGGCTCCAAACAACGAGTTCAACGCTCCGCTCATCGCTTGAGCTCCGTCAACAACTCGTTGGCTCCAAACAACGAGTTCAACGCTCTGCTCATCGCTTGAGCTCCGTCAACAACTCGTTGGCTCCAAACAACGAGTTTAACGCTTCGCTCATCGCTCGAGCTCCATCAATAGCTCGTTGGCTCCAAACAACGAGTTCAATGCCTTGGTCTTTGCTCAAGCCTCGTCAACAATTCGTTGGCTCCAAACAACTAGTTCAATGCCCCGTTCTTCACTCGAGTTCCATCAAAAAATTTGTTCACCCCAAACAACGAGCTCAACGTCTTGGACTTTGCTCAAGCTCCACCAGATAGCTTGTTGGCTCCAAACAATGAGTTTAATGCTTTACACTCCGCTTGAGCTCCATCAACGACTCGTTGACTCCAAACAATGAGTTCAATGCTCTGCTCACCGCTCGAGCTCCATCAACAATTCGTTGATTCCAAACAACGAGTTCAACGCTCTGCTCTCAGCACGAGCTCCATCAACAACTCATTGGTTCCAAACAACGAGTTAAACGCCTTGGTCTTCACTCAAGCTCCACCACAAAACTTGTTAGCTCTAAACAACGAGTTTAACGCCTTACTTTCGCACGAGCTCTATCAAACAACTCATTGGCTTCATGCAACGAGAACATCGCCCCGCTTCTTTCTCGAGTCATCCCAATGCCAGAATCCACCACTAGCTTGCCAAGCGCAAACGATAAGCTCAAACGTATGACTCCATCTCAGAGCTCTCTCTAAACTCGCCGGGATCAAACAGCAGTCTCTACATCAACTCTATCACAGAGTTGTCTCTACAAACTCGTCTAGGTCAAATGGTAGTTTCTAAACCAACTCCACTATGAGTTGCCTCTACAAACTCGTCCGGGTCAAACGGAAGTTTCTAAATCAACTCCACTACAAGTTGCCTCTACAAACTCGTCGGGGTCAAACGGTAGTTTCTAAATCAACTCGATCAAAGAGTAACCTCTATAAATGTGTTGGGACCAAACAGCAAGTTCAAGCTCAACTTTATCTCAGAGCTCTCTCCAAACTCGTCGAGATCACACGGCAGTTCCAATTTCTACATCAACTTCATCTCAGAGTCATCTCTGAACTCGCCGAAGTCAAACGGCAGTTTTTAAATCAACTTGATCAAGGAGTAACCTCTATACACTTGCTGGACCAGCAAGTTCAAGCTCAACTTTATCTCAAAGCTCTTTCTAAACTTGTCGGGACCAAACGACAGTTTCTACATTGACTCTATCTTAGAGTTGTCTCTAAACTCGCTGGGCGCAAACAGCAAGTTTGACGTCCAACTCTGTCTTCGAGTTGCCTCTACAAAACTTACTGGAATCAAATAGCAAGCTCTCCATCAACTCAGTCAAAAAGTTGTCTCTACAAACTTGTCAGGCACAAACGACAAGACCAAAGATCAACTTTGTCACAGAGTTCCCTCCAAACTTGCTGGGGTCAAACATCAAGCTCTATGTCAACTCAGTCAAAGAGTTGTCTTTCCAAACTTGCCGGGCGCAAACGGCCAACTCTATGCACAACTCCATCACGGAATTTCCTTTACAAAACTCGTCCGGCGCAAATGGCAGGTTCAAACGTTGAACTCCGTCCCAGGACTGTCTCAACAAACTTGTCAAGATCAAACAGCAAGTCTGCAACAGCTCGTATAGGTCAGTTATAGATCCCACGTTCAAAGCACTCCGCTCCTAGACTAACAGAATGCCCGTCCAACGATGAAATGCTTGATCAACAAAATAAGCTACCAACACAACACTTGGTCGATAAAAGAGTGGTTCATCAAAATGAGCGATGAAATGTTTGACCGACAAGCACAAGTCGACATCGACAAAAACTCCTACTTCAAAGCCCGAAAAAATATTCTATTTTGCCCATAAATCGAGGGATATGAAGTAAAAACTTGGTACACATATAATAATTACATTTTTACAATTATATGCAAATCCAAGTCCAAAAAATCCCCAACAAATGGAGCTCACGGTTCAAAAGGAGAAGAAAAGGAAAGAAGTGGGTTCGGGTTGGAATCAAACCCACAAAACCCAAACAAATCCCAAACGGGTCGGGTTCGAACCCACAGACCCAAAACCCACAACTCCTTCATCTCTCCTTCTTCAAAGTCGGAGCTCAACAGAACCCCTTCTCCTCCTCACTCCAACTCTGACTTCAAGCTCTCTCCTCGTCGAGTGCTGAGCTCCCGCTTTGTCGAAGACCCTCGCCGATCTCCTGGTCGATGGCTTCTCCAACATCCAATCGCGACACCGCCGAGAGGCCAAAAACTCATCACCTGTAAGTTGCCATCTCCATAAGCGCACCAACAGCTCAGCGAAGAGTTCGAGGCCATAGCTCGACAAATTCGCTAGTAGCTCGACGGAGGATCACCATAGCTTGACCAGAGCTATAGCTCGACGCCGCCATAGCTCAACGAGGCTTCAAAACTCCGTAGCTCGACCAAGTGGAGGTAGCTCAACGCTCCCATAGGTTGACGAGAGTGTGGTAGCTCGACAGAGAGCGAAGTCGTAGCTCGAACAGAAAACAGAGCTTCATCCAAAGAAACAGAGCACTCAACCAAGAGATTTCCCAACTCCATAGCTCAACCGCAGATCAATTGAAGGCTCGCCCTCATAGCTCGACGATGGAGCGGCACCCATAGCTCAGCTATGCCACCAATACCTCGATAAGAAATCAGAGGCTGTAGCTCGACAAGCTCAGTTCGTGGCTCGACTTAAATAGCTCAATGACAACTCCTCATCATAGCTTGACAACAACTCTATAGCTCCATAGCACAACGAAGTCCTCAAAAATCGAAGAGGTTGGTCATAGCTCGACGAAATGGTCGGTCGAGCTACGGAGTCGCTCGTGCCGCTCGTTAGCCATCCGATCGCTCGGAGGTTCGAGATCGCATGTGATGGAAGTATGAGATTGGGCCAAGTCACCCCGCCTTCGTCCCCAGCGCTCTGCTCTCTCCTCTGTCATCTGATCCCACTCAGCGGACGAGCTGGAGTATGATGGACGTCCCTGATGTCGCCACGTCGCCTCCCCAGAAGACCCTTGCTTCTCTACCACTTGATCTCACTTAGCAGGAAAGCTTGTAATACCCTGAATTTTTATTTATGAGAATTATTATTTTTGTATTATTAATTTGTACGTATTGTGCACGTGCAATCTTGCGGTATAATTTTTTTATAATTATTTTTCACAAATAAATGAGTATACATATATATATGTCTTTCTATTATCTTTTTATTAAATCCTATTTTTAAACAAACATTTTGAGCTCAACTTAATTTATTTTTAAATATAAACTAATTTGGCTCATTAAATAAAAACCCATGAATTTATTTTCTCTTTTATTACAACTTGTGGTGTAGACAATTTTTATAGACTTTTTATTAAAAAAAATATATGTACAACTTTTTAAAATAGGGGACTTTAGAAACACGTGTATTGCACTAGCACATGTTTGTACATCTTTTGAGGCCAGATAGGATTAGGAGGGGAAAAGAGAAATGGAGTTTGTGGGAGGTAGTTTTGTAGTCATGGTTGGTTACTACAACTTCCCATTGAATCCTAGCCTTTATTTCTTAACTCCTAGATCAATCCTAGCCTTCTATTTGTCCCAAATTTTTGTATAAATATCTCCCCCCCAGCCTAGTTATCCTTACACTTCTCATTCATCAAACCTATAGTGAAAGAAATTAATCATTAGTAGTAGATTGTTGTGTTGGTAGAGAGTGAGAATAAAAGATTGAGAGAGAGAGAGTTGGGTGTGCTTACAAGCAAGGAGGCCGACATCACACTAAGGAGCTCGGGTTGCACTCAAGCGAGGAGGAGAAGTGCATCTTTGGGCAAGCTCGACTAGGAGGAGAAGGGCTCTTTCATTCTAGGAGTTACTTTATGGGTTTTTTCTCCAAATTAGGTGGGTAATTTTTCTTACTTCTAACTCTAGTTACCATGCTAGGAACGATGACATAATTTGCATGAAAGAAACCAATAAGAGTATATTTAATTTGAAAAGGGACTTGTTAGATGATTACACTAATGCTTGGTAGATTGTATGTTAACTTGTCATGAATCTTAATATTGTAGCACACTTTGCTTTGTAGTTATGGAAATGTTAAATTGGGTTTATGATAATGTCAAAATTGAGTATGAAATGCTAATAGATGAAATTATTGTTTTATGTACTAAATGGACTATCTTGATATTGGTTCTAATGAATGAAATTTGTCCTATGCATTTGGGTTAATGAAAGAGGGGAAAACAGGGAATTATAATTTTAATGTGATTTTTTAATACCAAATTATGTTTGAGAATTGTCAAATTTAATTATGGAAAGAGTAGTATAGAGTTTAAACTATTGTATGAAAAATGTGTGTTTTATTAGTAAGAAAATTATTTTAAAAATACTGGAGTATTAATCTAGGATGAAATTAATATTCTGGAGATTTACATGACATTTTGTGCAAATCAAACGAAGATAAGAGCTTTTGAACATCAAAAGGTTTTAATTAAACAGAGACTCGAATTAAGTAAATTCGAGTTGTGTTTGTGACAACTTGAGCCTATAGCTCAAGTGGTCGGTAAGCTGTCCTAGCGCTACTGTAGCGTGGGCGTGGGTCTTGGGAATCGCTGGTTCGATACCCCATGCCCACCTTGTTTTTCTGTGTGCGGTTAAGAAATACCCAACCTGAACAGAGGGTATATGACCCTCTGATCTCTCTTCATATCGCTGAGCGCATTCGGCCGGTTGGCTAGCGCATGGGGCTGTCTTCTCTTAGGTTGCGGGTTCGATTCTGGTTATGGCCAGAATATATTTTTTTACAAAAAAATAATTTTTTTGGTCTTTCTTGATGTTTAAAAATTTCGAAGAAATTATCATTATTATTCTAAAATCATGTATGACCTATGAAAATTAAATTGGAGTTATTGGACTAAAATAAAATGTATATTGAGGTGAAATTGTACTTGAAACTATTGTTTCCTTATATTTAGAATTTCGTAAAAATGTGGATTTCCTTCATGAGGTGATTAGTATAAATATTAAAAAGAAAATTTTGATGGAAGGAAAATATAATTGTAAATTTTTTTATATGGGTTCATTTTGTCAAAAGAATAGCATAACAAATGGTGATTTTGTGAAATAATTCACTTGACTAAACATTTTCGTAGTATGAACTTAATGTGGAAATAAGTGTCGATTATGAAATGCATGACTTATAATTGAACCCCATGTATGAAATTGGACTCATGAAAAGATTGAAAACCATTTAATTGGAAAAGAGAAATGTTCTTGAGTATGACAAACTCAATATGTGAATTGTGAATTGAAATTGAAAATTAGGGTGTAGCCAAGACTCACACCGGCAATTGAAAGTAATGAGTTATGATAATTGAAAATTGAAAAGACCAAGTTTGGGTCATTGTGAAATGAAAGAAATAAGACCGGTATTAGTGAGAGGGCTGACCCTAAGAGATTGATTTTGTTCATGATTTCATTAAATTAAGGATTAGTACATAGTGAAGAGGTGATGAAAGTGAGATAAAAACACAAGTATGAGGGCCTCGAGTCTACGATGTGGGTGTGATTCACAGTTTGTCTTCACGATGCGTCGTGACATGACGTGGGCACTACTCCGGAGTTATCGGAATCTTGGCGACGCTTGTGGGGTGTTTGGTGACTGCAAGAGGATCGTGTGCCATGACGGAGGCTGAATTGTCCATAGGTTGTCTTCACAATGTGTCGTGACATGACGTGGGATTCCCCTCCAGATTGTATGTACATGAGCTCGTTACTCATAGAATATCTAGGATACTTACTGTAGTTACAGTATTAGATTAAGTCATGACGAGGGATTGAACCCTACAAGATGAAGAACGATTAAGAGGCTTGCCCTCGGACCTATGTAGCATGTGATGCATAGAATCCGAATAAGTGCGCATTAGTGTCATATAATATAAATAACTGCATTAAGGACTAAGTGCACAATTACAACACGACATCAATAGGATATTCCTCTTAGTTTGTTTGTGAACAAGTTTGTGTTTGTTAAGTATGGAAAATTATTATACTGTTTCCGGCATAGAGAGGATGACCGTGTATAATATTCGTCGGTTGAATAAACTGACGTGCCCACAGTTTTGTATGCAGGACAAATGGCATGATAAAGATTAAAGGAGAACTGATGCTTAGGGATTATTCAAATGTTGTTGTAATTTCATTCATATAAATGTTGTAATTTTGCTTCCGCTGTAAAGTGTAAAGATTCATTTGTAACTCTGATGTAAAGTGACAGGTTTTAAATTCCTTGTAAAATTGTATGAAAGAAGTGAAAAGATCCTGTGGAATCTCGAATTCAGTTGTATTTGGAATTCGGGGCATTACAGAGCTCCTCCCTGATGAGCGCTCCAGATAGCGTCATGTCACCACAGATCACAAGCAATCAGATCTCAGCCATTCGATCGCATCAGTGGGTAAGGTAGCATCTGATCAATGCTTCTGATCGCGCCAAAGATCGTGCTCTGATCTAAATATTTATGAAAATATTCTCCACCATCAGATCTCCCTCAGCGCGCGAGATCTCCTTGATCAACGCCTCAGATCGCGTCAAAACTCGCGCCAAAGTCTGATTATTCACAAAAAATACCAAAATCTCATTTAAAATTTGAAAATTAATTTAAAATTCCAAAAAATAATTATTTAAATTCGGAAAATTAATTAAAATTTTTCGAAAAATAATTAAAATTGGATTTGTTAATTGTAAAATTCAAAAAAGTGATTTTAAAATTGAGAAAAATTCCAGAAAATTCCAGAAAAATTTGGAAAAGTCCGAAAAAATATTGAAAAATTCAGGAAAATATTCACTGCCTTTCGAAGTCACTGATCAGATCTAGGTATCTCCGAACACCCGACTGCTAATATTATACTCCAGAGTCGAAATGTAAGGCATACTACTCTTCGGAAGCCAAGAAATTACCTTCCGGGAATGGGAGGCTTATGATGATGGTAAAAATCGCAGCAAATCAGGGTCGTACAATTCCTGCACAGATCTCAAAGCTTCTACAGGCAGGTTAACCATCACAGACATCTTTAATAGGTCTGACCTTCTCCAATACATGGGCTTCTTTCAAGCCAATAAAAAGTGACAGACTAGGCCCATTAGGAGAGACACCCAACCCATGCAGACTAAGAGTTAAATCTCTTATCTCTTAACAAGAGAACTTATCTCTTGAGTGGGGGGAACATAAAAAAGAGAATGAATTCATATCGATCCAATGGTTCCAGATCATCTCTTGATATGTTCCTCATGCCGATAAATACCCCTCACCCTCTACAGTCAGGAGGTAATCAACAATTCGCCAGTTTCTCTCATACTCTCTTTCTCTTTCTGGTTCTGACTTGAGCGTCGGACGGCCTGTCGCCGGGACCACCCCCGGTGTTTCAGGTTTTTTGCAGGTCCATCGACCGCATCAGCAACTGTCGGATTCAGATCACGGTGGTCAATCAACGATTAAGATTCAATCTCAGGAGCTCTAACCAATTTTAACGACCAAAGTCAAAGATCAGATTTTTAATATTTTTCATTAATTATTAACTCACTATATGTTTGCATCCATATCAAAATAAGCAGCAACACTATTTTAGTTGCACTTGGAACTGATGAGCTTCACTGATTAAGGAGAATATGCCGGGTATATACTTGAAAGACGGTAAAATTTGACTACTTAAGATATTTTTCCAACATCACATCTGCTATAATTGAATTTCAAACTTCCCAAATTACTTTTATAAGTTTCATTTCACAAACAAAAATATCAGCATTAAAAACACCAATTAAAGATGGCAACAAGGAACATAATTAAACTCCTTTTAAACTGAAAGAGAGAGAAAGAGAAAGAACATCCCTACCAACACGCCGCATGTTCATGTCCCCTTTCAACTCACCGTCTCTTCCAAGTCCGCGGTGCGCTGTGTCTCCGGCGTAACGTAAGCCCAGTTGCCCAATTTGACATCTTCATCTCTTTTTTGTCTGCTTTCTCTCTTTCTCTCTCTACAAAATCCAGCAGAAAGTTCCAACCTGTTCAGAAAGAGAGAGAGAGAGAAGGAAGGAAGGATGAGACGTAGCAGCGGGAGTGAGAGGAGAGTTTCTCTTAGATGGATATTGGTGCTCTGCGTTTCGAGCTTTGGGTTTGGATTGCTGTTTACTTACAGGTAGCTCTCTTGACTTTGAATTTTGAGCTTGCTTTTTTGAATGAAAATGAGATGTGGGTTTGTCTAAGGATGTGATTTTGGGATGTGGGCATTTTGAGTTTTTTTTTTTTTGAATTTGGTGGAGAATTTGAGATCTGGGTTAGTTAAATGAAATGCAAGTTCTTAAAATTTTTTTATTGGATTGAGATCTAGTTGGTAAGCTATTGGGTTGTGGTTGTTTAGACTAAGTTGATCTCAACTTAATCATTTGTAAACTCATTTTAGTTTGCAAAGGACAATGGGAAGAAGCACTAGCAGAATTAATAGGGAAAGGAATTTGTTATAAACAAATTTATGGATTAGAATTCAAAACTAACAAATTTACTGAATTTTGGTATAATGAAGTGAATTAATATAGTTCTACAACAAATGGGACACAGTCTAATTTTGAATTGATAGCTTTTTCATCAATCTGGATTGCTTTGCACTTAATTTTATGTTTTATTGCTTCTTTCACAAAGATGGATTTTCCTTTTGGGGATTCATTGAGTTAGAGTCGTTGGCTAAAAAGCAAAATTTTCCCCAAAAAGAAAAAAGAAAAAAGAGTGTTGTAGTCGTTGGCTATATACCCAAAATCTGGGTTTTAGGGGAACAGTGTTCGGCTATATTTGGAAGAAGATATATGAATTTGGAAATTATAACTGACAAACGATAATCTTTCGCCTGTTCAGTTTAAAAACGAAAAAAAAAAATGAATCGAATGAAAGATCATCTTTCGTCGATTCCTTTTTTTTAAATATATCGGACGGGAAATGATTCAATCATTTTATATATAAAAAATGATCAGGTGGGAAATCATATATCGTCCATCGATTTTTAATTTTTTTTAAAAAAAATCTCGGATGGGAGATGATCTCCCGTCCGATCCCTACTTTTCTCACTTTCCAATTTTTTTAAAGAAGTAGGCCTATAAAAATTATTATCGGTATATATTAGGTTTTAATTGAAATTTAATTAAGATTTAAGATTTAATTAGGATTTAATTAGGATTAAATTAAGATTTAATTAGGATTAAATTAGGAGTTAATTTGGAGAAAATTCTTGGACCGGAAATGATTTCCCGTCAGTGGTTTAAATTTTTAAAAAAAAATCTTCAGACAGGAACCCGTCCGTTGGTTTATTATTTTAAAAATAATAATAATTATAAATGGACCGGAAATCATTCCTCGGCTGTCGATTTTTTTTAAAACGAAAACCCATATTTTGGGTTAAAACGACTACAACTCAAACCTAAAATTCCTATTTCTATATGCCAAATACCCAAAATTTGATATTAAACGACTACAGATGCTCTTGTAACTTAACATTTTTTCTTATTGCAAGTTTGTAACTCAGAATTATCTAGTACTTATAATAATAATGTTATGTTTGGTTTTGGTAGATTCTCCACTCCCCCTGAATTGAACACACAAATAATTTCGAGACGGCGGCAAGACCAAGAACTGCAAGTTATCTCAGAGGACTGCATAACAAAAAGGGTATGCGAGCTTTTTTATATATTTATTTCTATTATAAAAGCCAGAATATACTATGTTGTTTACAATGGAAAACTGTCAGATGAAGGGTTACCTCCCTTGAAGCCATTACATTATTTTATAGGGATCTAAAGAAACCATATATATATATATATTTCTTTGTTTGCACAGATTTATCTTTAACTCGTCCTCTGTTTTTTTAGTTTTTATTTCTTAGTTTTTATTTATTTATTTTTTTTTATTTTTTTATTTTGCTTTTATATTTTTCTGAGCTATATTTTTCTAATGGGTATCAGAAGCTTGGGGAGGAGAAGGATGCAAATGTAATGAATGAGGTTTCGAAGACTCACAAAGCCATACAGTATGTACATTCACCCTTGAGCATCATGATATATTTAGTTTTCTATAATTCTATTTCAACCACTGGTTTCTCTATATTTTTTATTAATTTGATTCAGATCTTTGGATAAGACTATATCTACACTTCAGATGGAGCTTGCTGCCACCAGGAGCTCGCAAGAACTGACGGGCATTGATGCTTCCTCAGTAATTTCAGGATCCAATCAGCAGAAACAGAAGGCGTTCGTTGTTATTGGGATAAATACTGCATTCAGTAGCAGGAAGAGGCGGGACTCAGTCAGAGAGACTTGGATGCCTCAAGGTTTGCATATGATCTATCTATTGATTGTACAACTCTATAAAAGTCAAAATGAAGGTTATGAATTAGTTAGAAAATTTTGATGACTTATTTCTATATTTTAGATATTTGGCCTACTTATTGAACGTTGAGTACATTGCCAATCAAGAATGAACCTTTTGCTCTTCTCTTGTGATTGGTTCTTCAAACTGGACATATAAATTCATACAATTTGACTTTATGTTTATTTTATTTTTTTGTTTGATTAGGTGAAAAGCTCCAACAACTGGAGAATGAGAAGGGAATTGTCATAAGGTTCATGATTGGCCACAGGTACTTCCGTCAGTTAGCGTGTAATTTAATGTTTTCGTATCCTCTAATGTATTCTCTATCTATACTTCTATCCTTGCAGAAGTCTTATGTTTACTTTGCTAATGTAACGGAAATATAGTCCATGGTATGGAGATCTATCATTCAAAATTTTGTATAACCTACAACCAGAAGAAATATTTTTAGCTCACAAATTGTATGGCTTCAAATCAGAATTTTTTATTTTTTTATTTCCTAAGACATCACAAGAAATAAAATTATATCATTATTTCACCTTTGATATGATAAACTGTTGTCAAAATTTCTTATGGATGAGGTCCTTTTCCTAATGCAATGTCAATTCTGAATGCCTGAAAACTCAAAACCTGAGCATCAGTATTTTAGCTCACCTAATACTTTCTAACAGTTGCAGATTTTGTCTTGTATTTTTGCTTCAGAAATAGGGTCAGAAATTTCTAACATAAAGTTGCATTTACCTTTATAGTGCTACATCCAACAGCATTCTAGACCGTGCAATTGATTCAGAAGAGGCTCAGCACAATGACTTCCTTAGGCTGGTAATGCATATACATCCTCCAATAGAAAATCAACTTCAAGTGTTCTAGTTATTTCAATATACTTACATACTGCAATTTCTTATGCCACATAGGAGCATGTTGAAGGTTACCATGAACTCTCTGCAAAAACGAAGATATTCTTTACAACTGCAGTTGCTAAATGGGATGCTGAGTTTTACATAAAGGTGGATGATGATGTTCATGTTAACCTGGGTATGTCTCTGAATTTCACATTTTTTACTTCCAAGTCAATTCGTATGAATTGAATATACTTTCAAGTTGTGTTAGCCCTACTATTAATTTAAGTATGAAAGAGTTCTTTCGGTTGTGTAATAAATAATCACTTCAGTGGCCCATTCCTTAGATAACCCACACCATGCATTTTGATCTACATATCTCAAATAGTCTTACAAAAAGAAACCATTTACCCCATGAAAGAAGTAATTTCTAAGTGCTTTTTATTTCAGACAGAAAATATTTGAGACATTCTAGACCACTTAATCTCTCATTATATGGCTGTTTTAGGTATGTAGATCAAGCTGCACAGTTCAGATAATGTATAGAATGACGTACTTAAAGTGAATTCACTACACTACATGATACCCAATAAGAGCTAAATAAGTATCTACCTCTTTGATGGTTTTTGCTGAAATCTTTATTTTTATGTTGATAGGTATGTTAGCTGCTACTCTCGCTCGACACAGATCCAAGCCGAGAGTCTACATTGGCTGTATGAAATCTGGCCCAGTTCTTTCTAACAAGTAAACTTTCATCCTATCCTTCTCTGTCGTAAATGAATGGCTGTCTTTTTGTTTGGTAACTAATCTATTTGCCTATTTTACAGGAATGTGAAGTATCATGAGCCGGAATTCTGGAAATTTGGAGAGGAAGGGAACAAATACTTCCGCCATGCAACTGGCCAGATCTACGCTATCTCAAAAGACTTGGCCACATATATTTCAATAAACCAGTAAGAAATGATCACATCAAAGACCTACTATTCCTACACATCATATATATATATATATATATATTTTGATGGGAAAGCCTGGACTTGAACCAGGGTCCTGGATTCTGGATTCGAGCCGAAACTCAATTACCCACCCCACCCCATACCAATCAAGACATTGCCTATTGGTCTACACATATCATATTATTGATTCTAATGCTTGTACGCATGCTTTCTTAAAATTTTCAGTCCCATATTGCACAAGTTTGCGAATGAAGATGTATCCCTAGGTGCTTGGTTTATTGGACTAGAGGTGGAACATATTGATGAGCGCAATATGTGTTGTGGAACTCCGCCAGGTCAGTTTTAATTTCCAGCTTTACTTGGTTTGTGCATAGTGGTTGTAAGGTGTCATGTTATGTTGCTTTTACCTCTGTCGAATGGCAATATATACATAGTATTCTATACTTATATTTTAAGCATGCTGCTTTTAATGAATTTCAATGTGTTCTTAGAAAAGAGAAAAGCGCATGCAATAAATGTAATGTGGAAGATATTAGCTTCACGTACATTTGCTGGTTTCCTACGCTCATTTTGGAATTGTAATAGCAAAGATGAACTCATCTGACATGTTAGCTATTCATGTTACGGTCTCAAACCTGCTGATTTCCATCATTATTGTTAAGAGTTTTATATCATTTGGTAGGCTTTCACAATTGATGTAATAAAGTTTTCCATCCATTATGAACCTGACTCCAACCATCTGAAATTTCAAAATTGATTTGTAGAAGACTAGGGATGAAAAATATGGTAAAGAGTGAGGCTCACCATACCCATCTGCTAGTTGACAGGCCAACCTAATTATCAAAATCACAAAATAGTATTTATGAAAAAGATCAAATCTAATTAAAATGAAAAATGAAAAATAATGTGAAATTGGATCTTCTCAATTGGTTGTTGGGATGTAGAGACTACAGAATTAACCAAGCAAAACCAAGTCCTATCCCATAATTCTGCTTTTTCTATCGGATTTGAATCTTCTCCAGTACTGGAGAGGTCAAGTGCCCATCCATCCACACAACTCACATCAATATTCGTGCTCTGTTGTATTGTGTGGTTGGATGGGGCACTAGACCTTTCCAGTACTGGATATGATTTAAATCCTTCTCTATCTGATTCTAGTGTAAATCGTGTCAACCAGGACATAAATAAATTGATTTATAATCTCTCTTTTAAGTGAAAATTTAGCTGTAATCCTGCCAATCCAATGATGATGAAATAGAGATCAACTTATTCAAACCATGTGAGGCTGCCATCCCTGATAAATGTATAGTTTGGGCATGCGTTCATGTTTAATATTTTTCTTTGCATTGTGTTCTAAGTTTTAACTTCTTAACCTTTTCTCTATAGATTGTGAGTGGAAAGCCCAAGCTGGCAATGTGTGCATTGCTTCGTTTGATTGGAGTTGCAGCGGTATTTGCAAATCGGTGGAGAAATTGAAAGATGTACATGAAAAGTGCGGAGAAGGAGATGGAGCTATATGGGGTCATCTCTTTTAAGACCGAGGAAGAGAGTTCTTTATGGCGCACAGACATTGTTTCTCATCCTGGGAACAATTTTGTTTGTTTGTTTGTTTGTTTGTTTGTTTTACACTAATTTTCTAGATTGTTTTATACATTGTTTATGGTGTCCAGTTGAATCGATGGTGGTTAGAAGGAGAGCCTTCTTGATGTATGATCAAATGAGAAAAATAATCGTTGTATCCTTTTACAGAGAGGAGGGGATTTGGAATTGATTAGATCTGGTAGATGTTGATACTAGTCGTGATGTCCCGTTTACATAGATCTAGTGTTATGTAAATTTGTACCAAGATACATGAAAATTGAAATTATTAATTACTTTAATGTCTTCCTCGTGCAATAGAGCTTATTGTGTGTGCAAGTGTGTAATTACATTAGTCTTGTTGGAATCAAACAAGCTAAAGACTTTCAGTAAGATCAGATTTGATGTGCATTTTTGCGAATAAAATTTTCATCGTTCTCTTTCCTTTGCAATTATCCAAATTAATGAAATGCCCCAAGTTTTTTTTTGAAATAAAGGTGGCCTTATGCCACCGTTTTCATTAATGATTGATTAACGAAAACAAAGAGTACATCATAACAACAAAACATCATTGTTCTAATACAACGGTTGATCTAGACAACCAAATGAAGTTACATCAAAAGAAAAACCAAAATACATCACTCATCACGTGAAGACCACCCTACATAACCAATTGCATTGCTTGTAATCTCCCACCAAAAGCTCATGTCCACCCATATATGCTCCATCTCCAGCTACTGCTCTCCATCCAACCTCGGCTTCTTCCAAGCCCCTGTTAGACATGTCCAAGTATCTGTAAGAACTAGCATTTTATGAATTAACATTTGATAAGAGCATCTATCATTACGAAAGCAAAAATCATTCCTATCTAGCCACAGACTCCACACTATGGCCCCAACCGTACTGTCCCACAACCCCCTGTGTTCTATTCTAATGTGTCTAGTTCTCCAAACCCCCCACAGAGCATCAACGCAACTCGGTACTGCAGTAGTATGAAAGGCCAGACACATGATCTCCCAAGTCAACCTAGCTCTAGGGCATACGAAGAAAATGTGAACAGTGTCTTCCTCTCCGTTGTGACAGCGTTGACACGTATCGTCTTGCAGAATGTTCCGTTTCTTAAGATTAGATTTGGATAAGATGCCATTATTGAGGACTAGCCAAAGGAAGGCCTTAACTTTGGGGGGCTCTTTAGTCTTCCACATAGTATTCGCAAGTGAGTTCCTTAACCCGCCATCATTGAGGAAGCCGTACATAGATGAGACAGTGAACGTTTTGGTTTGACCCAGGTTCCATTCTCTGATATCCTCCTGTGAACTCTCTTGCGTGTCTTCTTCCAGAAGCATCGCATTCAGCCTCATTAATTGCACCTGGACATCGTTAGAGGGGGGGCCCTGTTAGCTGTAGCGTCAGTCTTCTATTCCTCCATACATCTATGACTAAAGCGTCCTCCCTCCTGGCTGACATTGCGAAATCAGGGTAAAGTGATTGTAAAGTATTTTCTCCACACCATTTATCCTTCCAGAATCTGATTTTGTTGCCCCTCCCCAACTTGCATCTTGTGTTTGCATGGAAGATGTCGCCCACCTTAGCCACCCCTTTCCAGATACCAGACGCCTTCCCATACCTGCATTTCCCTCCAAACCTTGCAATTTTTCTCCTTCTGTATCTCATAAAGGAGTTACTCCACCATGCCTTACGTTGTTTGTGCATTTTCCACCACCATTTGGAAAGAAGTGCCCTGTTCATGTCCCTCAGGTTAATGATCCCTAGTCCTCCAAATTCTTTCTTCTTGCAGACTCTCCCCCAGTTGATCAGACTAATGCCCTTGTGTTCGTCGCGCGCCCCTTGCCATAGGAATCTCCGTCTGCATTTATCGATTCTTTCGATAGCCCAACTAGGAATCTCGTAGATCGACATCAGGTAAGTGGGGATACTACTAAGGCTGGAGTTGATGAGAGTAATTCTACCACCCAGAGAGAGGGACTTCCCTTTCCATCCTGCCAACTTCTTCTCGATTTTTTCTACTAGCAGGATCCAGTCTTCCTTAATCAGCTTCCCTGGTCTGATCGGCGTTCCCAGGTAGTTCAACGGAAAGGCCTTTTGTTCGCAATGAAGCAGGGTTGCAGTAATGTCTGTGGGTGTTGCACTGTTGCTGGAGAGAGCAGTGACGCAGCTCTTTTGCAGGTTCACCGCCAGACCTGACCAGAATTCAAAACATCTAAGTAGGACACGAACCGCCATTATTTCTTCTACCTTAGCCATCCCAAACACTAAAGTATCATCAGCATATTGTAGGATCGACAAAGGTTTGGAGATCCCTTTAACTGTAATCCCCTCAATAAGTCCTGCCTCCATACCTCTCTTGCTCATTTCGGCCAGTCCATCAGCAATGATAGCAAAGATAAGTGGTGACAGTGGATCTCCCTGCCTCAGACCTCTCTTGCATCTAATTTCCCGTCCTGTGCTCCCATTAATTAGCACGAATGATTTGCCATTCGTAGTACACATCTTCATCCATAGCCTCCATTTCTCTCCAAATCCTTTAAGTTTCATAACCTCCTGAACGCAATCCCATTCTACCGTGTCGTATGCCTTTTGGAAATCTAACTTTAGCAAGAATCCATCTATGTTGTCTTCGTGTCCCCTGTAAACCATTTCATGTGCAGAGGCAATGCTGTCCATTATGTCTCTTCCTTTAACAAAACCACTTTGAGCCCCCCCTATAATGTCATTAAGCACAGGAGCTAGTCTATTAGCCAAAGTCTTCGTGATGATCTTGAATGATCCGTTGAGTAAACTTATTGGTCTGAGGTCCTGAAACCTGAGAACTTCCGTCTTTTTTGGGATGAGGGCTACGTTTGCATAGTTAAGTCTCTCAACCTGTGCATCCCCTCTGAAGAACTCCTGGAAGATGTCCATAAGATCTTCTTTGATGAAGGCCCAGTAATTAGAGTAGAAGCTGATCGGGAATCCATCTGGGCCTGGAGCTTTGTCCTGACCCAGCATTTTGATAGCCTTTAAAACCTCCTCCTCCGAGAAGGGTTCTTCTAGCTTCTCACTGCCTTCTAGATCCCCTTCGTTCCACATGTCAGTGCTCAATTCTCCTCTCAATATTCTCCTCTTTCCCAATAAGTCTCTAAAGGAATCATCAATATGGTTTCTAATTACGGATTCATCCTCTGTCCACACGTCGTCCACCATTAAGCCTCTAATTTGGTTGTGTCGCCGTTTACCATTTGCTACCTTATGGAAAAAGGCGGTGTTAGCATGTCCTTCCTTGAGCCATTGGACCCTCGATCTCTGTCTCCAGTAGCATTCTTCCATATCCCCAATTCTGTGAGTTTCTGCCCTATTGGCTGCCAGCTCCTCGAATTCCTCAGCGAGGAGATCTCTATCTTCTTCGCATTTTTCTAATTCCTGAATCCTTCTTCCTATTCTCTCTTTCTTTTCTCTGAGTTCCCCAAATTCCTCTTTAGCCCATATCTTAAGGCGCTTTCTTAAACGTCGAAGCTTGATGGTCCATCTAGAGATTGCGTCCGTTGCCGATTCCCAGGATTCCTTGATGATATTTGTAAGGGAAGGGTTAAGCGTCCATGCCTTCTCAAAATTGAATTGGCGTTGTCTTGTTCTCCTGTCAATCTCCCATTCTAGGAGAAGTGGGACATGGTCAGACGTGAGTCTAGGGATGGATCTAACCGTAGCAAGTGGGAATAAATCCTCCCAATCAGAGGACACCAAGATTCTATCTAATTTGGCTAGGATTGGATTGGCCTGCATGTTGGTCCATGAAAACCTCCTGTCGTTTGCTTGAATTTCAATCAGGCGAAGGTTATCGATAACGCTGTTGAAATCAAGCCTGTCCCTCTCATTTGGTCCCCTACCCTTATGTTCGTTAGCAAATCTAGTGACGTTGAAGTCTCCCCCAATGACCCACGGGCCACTCCATCTATTCCTGATATTATATAATTCCTCCCAAAAATCCCTACGCAGGGCCGCATTAAATGGGCCATAGACCGAGGTGACCATGTGCTCCCAACCGTCTTCTTTACGCTTGATGACAATGGTCACAAAGAAATCCAGGACGAATTCATCTATGATATCAAAGACCTTAGAATCAAACCCTATGGCGATGCCGCCTGACAGACCCCTAGACGGTTTTGAGTGCCACTCATGATCCTTGAAGGACCTGAGCCCCGCGAAGACATTACCCTGCTGATGATCTATCCTAGTTTCTTGAATTGCGATTAGCGTTGGGTGAAATCTAGCAACCGTGTCGTTAACCAGTCTACTCTTGACCTTGGAGCGCATTCCTCTTACATTCCAGAAGATGTAACTCATTGATAAACTAGTAAAATTGACATCTACCCTACCCATCCAACACAGAGGAGTCCTATAGCCACAACCTATAAGCTTCCTCCCTAATAACTCTAACTCTATTACTTTGTTCAGAACCCGAGGAACCCATATTTAAACCGAACATAGTGGCATAGTAAAGAAGTAAATCATCAGAAATGAAATTAAGGATAGAAACCGAACCTCCACAAGCTGACATTGGCTCCTTTGCTTTAGCAGCCGCTCTGATAAGGTCCTCCTCACTCGGTCCTTTCTCTCCCCACCTATCAATTTGCCTCTTGCTTTTTCGTATAGCTTCTTCAAAGCCCCTCACCGCTTCTCCACCTTCTGTCTCCGTACTATACTGTATAACTGGTGTAAGGGCCTGAACCTCTTTTTCCCACTTCTCAAATTCACCATCCGAGTCTATGATCTCCTTCCCCACATCGTCTAGGGCCCCGATAATGCCATCCATAGTCGTCGAGTCCTCCACAATGCTCTGCTGAAAATCCCCTATAGCACAATCACCTTGATCGTCCGGTCCCGGTTCACTTTGATCCTCTAATACTTCGTCAGCTTCCCTATCTGTAGTCGGGGTGGGCACGGCAGCTGCAGGTAGTAGACAGTCTGTGGGTAGTGTCTCCAATCCCGTGGAATGCTTCGAATCAGATTGAGCCCATGGGCCGGGCCCACTACGAAGAATGCTCTGTGTAATGGACTTTACCGCAAGGTCCAAAGCTAGTTTGAAGTCAGCAGCTGTGAGACTCATAATCTGTGCTTCTTTTTCGTTGGGCCCCTCAGACGATTGCCCAATCTCAAATCTCCCGCCCTCTGTTCGTGCGCCAGTACCTATGGTCTGTTGCTCCTGACATTTGAGCTGGCAACCTATGCTAATCTCCTTTTGACCATCTTCAGATTTCGATAGGGGCCCACCATCTGTCTGCATGTGAATAGTACCTAGTACTTCGCGTGCCGTGCCATGGAGAGGTCGCCATCCTTGTGCAGCGCCTCGATTCCGTGCATCCTCATTACATTTTTTTGAACGATTCTCTGACTGGGTAAAAGAAGGTAGGGGTTTTGACTGTTGGACTTCCACCTTGTACCCATGTGGTGTCCGGTCTTGCTCAGAGTGTTTGTTTTTTTCTTGGATCTCCTGTTGAGGGCTGGGATTGGATCTGTCAAGATCTGAAGGCTGTAGTTCATCTTCCTCCCTATCCTTCTGTTTGAAACTTGCCTCTGAATTGGAGCCAGAATACTCCGGGGAACTCCGAAAAGAAACTTTCTTCTTCCTCTCCACAATCACCTTAATCTCATATTTCTCATCCTCAAATTGGGCCACGATCACCGAGGGGATTAAGCTAACATCCTCCACCGCCACTTGAATTCTAGCATATTCTCTTCTCAAGAGGAAGTTGGTATTCTTATCGATGCTCACGAGAGAACCAAAACTATGAACCAGATTTTGGAAACCGGATCTCACCCAACAATGAAGTGGGATGTTGAAAAGTCTCAACCAAAGAGATGCTTTCGCATCCACCTTCAAAGCCCCAAAAGCTCTCGACCACCGGCTCATCGTAATGTAAAAATCCTCATCCTCGAGACTACCAATGGCCAATAGCTCTCTCGTAATTTCATCCGTCTTGCAAAAGACCTGAGAACATCTTCCTTAACCTTGTTGACAATCCAATCTAACCTAGATGTAGGACGAACGCTATCGGATAGTAGTACCTTGATGGCATCAATGGAAGGAAATCCCGTATGGACTTTGAGGAGGATAGAGTTAGAGAAGCGACCCTCAAAGTCGGCCATTATTGGAGTCGGAACAATCACTTCCCTAATCACCTTCCGTCTACCGTCTATACTCTCCTCCGATTCCGCCTTCTTGGACTTACTACCACCCCCGACATAAGGGATTTCGGCGCTCGCTTTGGATTGTGCACTCCCCGACACCAAGCTCCGAGGGCAACTCTTTGAGATATGACCGTACTTCTTGCACACGTAACAAAACCAATCATTCGTGCACTCATGTATAGTGTGGCCCCTCTCCGCACACTTGTGACACAAAGCGTTCTTCTTGGCCACCGGAGTTGCCGAGTTGGAGGAGGACGTGGCTTTATCCATCTTCTTCTCCTCTCTTCTCACACGCTTCGGTTTGACTAGAATCCACTCTCCATCGTCGTCAGTTTTTTTGATCGGAGAGCTTCTGTCCGGTGAGCGATCCCCCCCCCCCCCCCCCCCCCCCGATGGTCACTCCTAGCCGGCGCCCCTAAGGAGCTCTTCGTGGCCTCCAAGTAGGACCTTCTATAGGTCGAAGAGTGCGAGTGATGTTTCTTTACGCTCTCCTTTTCCGTCGAGAAACGCTCAAACCCCACATCAGAAGCTCTATGCTCCTTGTGATCGGATACATGCGCAGAAGCATGGTGTTTCCCCACCCTATCCTTCTCAGAGAAATGGCGCTCGAACCCCGACGCAGGAGCTCTGTGCTCCTGGGTGTCATGGCGTTCGAAACCCGACGCAGGAGCTCTATGCCCGTGGGTGGCCTCTCCCTTGAAATCCTGGCCTCTATGGCTTATGCGCCCCTCGCGCGGAGGAGATCGACCCCTCCTTCTGGTGTCTTTCCTAGCAGAAGCATTGTAACGGTCGCCATGCTCCCTATGGTGAACTGACTCCTCTTCTCTTCCTCTCTTCGTCATAGTCTGGTTCGTGAGGGCAGAGGGTTGATGGCTTCGGTGGGAGTGCTTCCTTTCTTCTCGATGGGAACTGAAGTCTTCTTCTCTTGTCAAAACTCCTTTTGGCTGTCTGAAAGCTTTCGCTTCTTCTCTAGTCATGTCTTGTCCCTTTTTTGAAATGCCCCAAGTTTGGCAGGCAAAAGGGCTTACTTTCACTGTAGGCTGTCATGAGATGAGTGACGACGAGCTGATCTTCAGCCTTGGGCTGCCAATAGCATTATGTGGTCAATTAGACGAGCAAAAACTTTTACCTTTGCTAGGATAATTTGTATTGGATACTTCTGGACCTGTCTTGCATTTAGTGGTTAGCGGGATTATCAAATATTTCTATTCATTTGTTGTTGTTGTTGTTGGTATTTTCTTTTGGGTGACTGGAAGTGTTCATACTATTATTTACCTAAATTAATCAAATCAACTATTAATAACTAAGGCAAGTGTTAGAGCATCCACAGTCGTTTGCTATATTTGCATAATATGCATATTTTAGCTTTTGAATCCCTACAGTCGTCAACTATTTATGCATATTTTGCCCAAATTGCTACAATAGATTGCTATATGAAACTTTAAGTTTATGAAACTATTTATGAAAAAGGATAAAGCAATATGCATATTATACAGGACGAAACTTTAAGTTTCGTCTGATATATTTTTTTTAATTTTTTTATCCATTGAACGAAACTTTAAGTGTCGTCCGATCAAAATAGTGGCATTTTTAAAATTAATAAAACCTCTAGTGAGTACTTCATTAAGAGTTTTCATTGTAAACAGCAGATTATCCTCTAGTGAGGCTTGAGAGATAAATAGGTTATTGGTGAGAGTGATAGTAACTCTTGTATCTTCTTTAGTTGAATAATATCTCGGTTATTTCTCCTCCGAGTTATGGTTTTCCCAAAACGGGTACAAAATTGTGCGCTTTTGTGTGTTTTGGTTTTATCTACTATTGCTTGGTGGTTTGTTCATTAGATCGGTTGTTCCAAAACTCCGTAGTATTCCTAATAATTTGTATCAGAGCGTCAGGTTGCAAAAAGAGATTGCTCGATTTCCTTGGAGAGGATGACAAATTCGGGTTTCACAAAGATCAACCAGTTCGACGGTAAGATCAACTTTAATCTCTGGAAGGTAGACATGAACGACGCACCGGTTCAACAGGGATTGAATATAGCCTTATAAGGAGGAGGTCATCTAATATGAAGCAGGAGAATTATGAGGATATTTATTTAGAAGCCTTGAGTTTAATCCGGATGCTATTGACTAACAACGTCAAGTGCAGGAGAAGCGTGGTTAGTCTTTGGGTGAGACTCGGAACTGACTACTTGGAATCGCCGTTACAAAATCAGATGTACTAGAAGAGAAAACTGTTCAGTTACTCAATGAAGGAAGGTACTGCTTTCCATGATCATATATTGAAATTCAATACAGAATTAGCTGAATTGAGGGCGATACATGCAAATGATCTTATTGCTTTCAACTTGATATATTCGCCGGAAGATCCATACAAGCATTTGATAACTACCATGCTAGAGGGAAAATATGTCAAGGAGAAGTTTTCGGTAGCAGGTGTGATTGAGGGCTTGGAGGAGAATGAACGTAGGAAGTAGAGTCAGGGATTGGCGTCTACTTATGTGAGTTGCTTGGCGGTGGATGGTACTTCAATTGGAGATGAAAAAGTGTGCATAATGGTGGGTTATGTTGCCACAATTGCAGAGTGAATGGGTATTACAAGTGAGATTGTCGCAAGTGGTTGAATCAGAGGGATGTCAACATAGTCAGCACCATTGAATCATGTGATAACTTAGACTGTCTTATTGTTTCAAGTTCTTTAGATGTGGACTCTGACTGGTTTCTTGATTCTGGTAGTTCTTTTCACATTTGCTCCGAGAGGGAGAGTTCGTGAAATACTATATTTCCCAGAGGATAGTAAAGGAAGTTTAGATATGTGAGAACGGGGACTGGTAATATTTGTGACATAGTGGATGAGGGAATAGTTGAGTTAGAGATGTCTGATGGAAAGAGGTTCGCATTAGAGAAGGTCATGCATATTCCTTTACTGAAACGAAATCCGATATCCTTTGGGAACTCGAGAAGCATTGGGCTACAGGTACACAGCTCGAAGTAGAGGTCTATCAGTTTGGGAAGGTCGTCGTAAGGTGATGAAGGAAAGGAGGAGGTGTTTAGCACAACCTCTACAAGGTTTGTGGGAACAAAAAATGTTTTTTAGGTGTTTCTAAAACCGACGTTCCTAAAGCATTGTCTAGTTTGTCGCCACTAGAATCACCAAAGCGAGACCGCGACTTTCGAATATCGTCGGGAGGTGGAGAATGCCTCGGGGTAGGTGGAGTTCGTTCGGAGGATGGAACATCCATGATAACGCTTACAAGGGTATGCCCATGAAGGGGCATGCTGTTGGGAAAATAACATATAGAGATAGATTCGGCTAGCAGAAGAAGCCATTGAACCGGGTTGTTTTCAAGAGGGAACAAAAAGAGTCTAGAGGCAATTAATCACACAGGTGTAGAAGCATGAATATGCAATCCAAGGTCTAGGCTGTAGGGTTTATGTCTTGAATACTAGGTTCAATGTGAAAAGAAGATGGTCGAAGCGTCGATGAATGAAGAAATAGTAACATTAGGAACAGTCAACTTCCCTCAAGGGTAATCGACTGATGTGGCTCTCTAACTTGGGTTAGGCCATTGCAGTCGACTGCGCTTTAGGGCAGTCCACCACAAGTTGAAGCAGCGGCAGTTTGGGCCTGGATCTAGGTTATCTGCTTGAAGCCCAACTTCTTCTCCAAGTTAAATCTTACGGCTCCTATCATGTGGCTTTCTCTTCAAGGCATATCGCATGGTCATTGTATCAAGACTACAACCTAGGGTTTCTCTATATCTTTATATAATATTGTAACGACCTCCTTTGAAAGGTAAGAGAAAAAGTACTTGATTGAGAGTTTTCATTGTAAACAGTAGATTATCATCTAATGAGGCCTGAGAGATAGATATGTTCTTGGTGAGAGTGATTGTAACTCTTGTATCTTCTCTAGTCGAATAATATCTTTGTAATTTCTCCTGCGTAGGGTTCGCCCAAACCTGGACAAATAAAATTGTGCACTTTTGTGTGTTTTATTTGATCTACTATTGCTTGGTGGTTTGGTCATTGGATCAGTTGCCGCAAAACTCAACAGAATTCCTAACACAACTCTACATCATAAATATGAACCCATCTAGAAACTCAACATTTGAACTTCTTCCCCTCTTCGCCACCACATCAACACTCATATTCGCCTCACGATATGCATGCTGGATAGATGCAATTAGGGTTGTAAATCGGACTGGATGGTACCAGACAACCATATGTTCAAGCTCGGACCGAAATTCTACTCGGACAGGCTTATGTCCGGTTCGGTCCAGGTCGAACAAATTTTTTATAGTCCGGGTTCGGTTCGTTATAAAAGCAGATGACTATGTTTGTTCGGACGGACCGGACTCGGTAAAGCATCAGACCTAATAATTTGTTCAAGTTCGGTTCGTATAACAGTTCAGACGGTCCATGGTCGAGCCATTTCTCGAGCCGGACTCTAACGGACAACGTACCGTCTTATTCATTTTACAGCCCTAGCTATAATAGACAGTCCAGCCAAGAGTTGCTTACTGCTTATTATCTTGACATATTGGATTCATTCCTAGGCCATTCTTCACGTGGTTAATCACAAATAGAGAATCACCTTAAAAAATAATAGAACCTTCATGATTGATGATGTGTACTGACTTCAAACTTGCCCATAACCCTCGTCGCTCTACAATGTTGATTAACGTCGTGTTGGCTAGACGTCCACCTGCCATTAGGACTCTGTCGCACCAATCCCAAGAGAGAAACCCATACCTAGCTGTTTCACCCTCCAAAGAGCCATCAAAGTTAAGCTTGATGGTCCCTTTCAGTGATAGGTTCCATTTGATTAGGAGCTCCCTCCTACTAGGGGAAGCGAAGATCATTATGAGATCCATCCAATGGGTCTCTGGATAGAAGATGGTAGATGCAACGATAGTACCAAGAACATTCCATATTTTAGCTACACCATCAACTGTAAAAGCCAATACTCGCGTCGACATCGGGCAGGCTCCTTCAAAACAGGTGCGACAACAAGCTTTCCACACCTCCCATATTACAGAGACTAGTAGGTCTAGTAGCACCTTCTTTTTGCAGCCAACTCCCAGTAAAGGACGCACTATACAACTCCGGACATCTTCAATTGAATGAAGATTAAAAATAATCCTAATATGTGCTTCAAAATTTTGCCAAACTCTCACAACAAATGCACACATAAATAATATATGATTTAGGGGCTCATCTTTATCTTCACATATGATACAACTCATCTCATAGTAATGGGTATCCCCCTCCTTGCCAATTCCTCGCAGGTGGGAATACCTTTAACTGCTACACGCCATAGCCCAAGACTTGATCTTAGGAGCCACTCACAATTTCCAAATCATTCTTGTTGGAAAACTGGGACTCACCCCGTCTCGGCTTGACGCAGCATTATACGAGGTCTTCAAGGAGATCTCGGATATGGGGCATCATAGCAAAGAAATCAATCTTCAAAATGATTGGAGACAGCCAGTCCACTTTATTCCCTGAACGGAGTGATAAAGGCATATACATGCTTGTCCATACCAATGTTATCGAAAGACATTATCACTCCCAGCCTAGAGAAAAGAGCATTGGGCAGCCAGGGGTCAGAGATAACCTGAATGCTCTCACCATTGCCAGCTCCCCATTGAAGGCCTTTGCATAATAGGTCTTTGCCTCTACATAGTGATCACCACAGTCGTGAACACTTTGAAGGAGCTTTGATGTCCCAAATAGCAGTAGGAATATTGTATTTATCCACAAACCCGAGATATATGAGAGACTGAGGTCGACTATATATTCGAGCCAAATTCTTCGTTATTATACTTTCCTGAAGATCATTTAGATCTCCATGTCCTCCAGCTTCAATTAGGGCTGTAAATCGAACCGGACGGGATCGGACAACCATATGTTCAAGCTCGGACCGAATTTTTTTTTGGACGGGCATATGTCCGGCTCGGTCCAGATCGGTCAAAATTTTTATAGTCCGAACTCGGTTCGTTATAAAAGCAAAAAGCCCGCGTCCGGACCGTTATGCTTGTTCGTACGAATCGGACTCAGACCGGACTGGCCATTGTTTTGCAAATGATACTATCTATAATAACTTATTTCAAGAAGAAATTTACAGTGCACAACAAAAAGTTTGATGGTCATTGCAATTAATAAATCTTTAAAGAAGTTCTCCAAAGATCGTTGAGTTGGACAGTCAAGGATCTAAGATGTTCATTTCTTACATTAGTAGACTTCATTTCAACATGCATCAAAATTTAAACATACAATCAAAACAAAAATCCCTTCAACAAAAATATCCAAAACAAAATTATCAAAAGGAAACACAACTCAAAACAACAATTTTGTACCAACAAAGTTTTAAAGTTTCATCCTAGAAATAACTATAACAAAAGTTATGCCAAAACAATTATTAAATTCAACTAGATGGTTTGAACTTTGGTTGATGATGCTCCACCTCCACTTAGATGTTCCACTTGCATTTTACCAAATCTACAAAATGCAGCCATATTGAAAGTAACATAAAATGAATATAAATTGAGAATTTCCCTCATAAAGTATAAAGTAAACATATAACCCCATATATAAGTTAATAAGTAACATTCAAAATCACAATTACGGAATTACCTTATTTCTGAATTTTCAATGAAAGAGATTAATCAAAATCCATCATCTGCATAGCCTCCTCTTCAGGTTGAGCCTATCAAAAGAATATTCAAACAATGATTATAAAATAATTATGTTAATTGACAATCAATATTCGCGAAATGAGAAATAAGATGTATTTTTTACCTTTAAATTATTCATATTGTAATTGGAACGTATACAATCCCCGGTACAAATCAAAGCTTCTACTGTCTATAATTAGAAAAAGTATTTTGTAGGTTATATTAACCTCTAGAATTATTTCTGCTTCTGCATTCTTCGTGTGCTCCATATTTTGCAACTTGTCAATTGAGAGGGAAAACAATAAATATAACAGATTTTGAGTTGGAAACTTTCATCGGACTTTGATTCTTTATTCCAAACACGGCAGGAAGAACCAAAAACATTTTGCAAAAGATTCAAAATACAGCAAATGGGAATGAAAACTTAGTTATTTAATATGTTTTAATTTGATTTTCCATAGTCCTTATCTACTTAACTGATGGGCATTACAATGTGAGGAGTGAAGGATGAAGATAACTTATAATAGTTCAGTATAGTTTTGGCATTCAACCAACTGCATCATTATTAACAGAGACGTTGTAGTATCGTTATATACCAGTGGGTATTTATCAGTAATATCTGACATATCAGGGGTATTGGTAGGAAATTTCCGGTCAGACTCGGCTATTGCATCTTTGTTATCGGCTGAGATTTGATACCATGGTTTATAGGTTTGTTTAAAAATATGCGTTTTTTTTGTGTGTATCCATTCGTCAATCCCAATCTCCTAGTGCTCAGAACAATGGATCTTTGGTGCTAAGAATGTAATCCATTCTTTATTGACCTAAGGCTGGTAAGGTAAATGGTAATCAAGCCAAACAAATTTGTGTTTTTTTAATTTTTATAATCAAAGCTTAAACCTGTGTTCAAGATCATTTGTTTACATGATTGAATGGGATTGAGTGAGCTTTCTGTGGGTGCTAACTAGCTAGTCTCTTGCTTTTTCAAGCCTTTCGAATTTTGAAAGCTACAATTATAAGTCTGCTAAAAACAAAGAAAGATTAAAGCTATAGCATAACATTCTATGAAAATAATTGACTTAAAAGTGAATGACAGACGCAACAATCATATAGTCTTCAAACATTTTAGTGGCAAACAAATTCTTGATGCATGCAAGTAAAGAGAAAAATAATAAGCTTATGAATTTTAATGTTCATATTGTTGATTCACTTGTGCTGTTCTATAGATATATATAGGAAAAAAGACAGATTTTAGTATAGAGTATCAAGTCTTATTGTTGTGACTGGCAATTAGATGCTAGAAAGTAATTGCATTATACGGTCCGACAAGCTGGCTGTTTACGACCCAAAGCTTACAGGTCCTCTTAAGGGCAATTGTGAGCACTCTTATCATTGATCAACACTCACTATGGAAAAATTTTATCTGATATATTCTGTTGTACATGATATATTCTCAATTAGGTAAAAATTCATCTGCAAAAATAATGGAAAAAATTTAATTCATTCACTTACTCGAATCTGCTGGATCCATACTGCAGTTGGAGAAATGAACAGAGAGGAAAAAACTGAGGTGCCGACGAGACTGTCTACAGGTGGTCTGATGGTGATGGATCAAAATGGTAGTATGAATTAGGTTTTCTTGTGGTGGGTATTTATATAGATGTTGATATTGATATGGATGAAAAAACCAATCAATATTTCCCATGATTTAGGAAATTAGGGCCTAATTTAATGAGAGATTGAACATTTGAACTCAAGGGGCTAACTGGCTTTGGAAATCAAATTGGCAGAGTAATTGAAATTGGGGAATAATCGGAATTTGGAAAGCTGGGGGGAGAAGCCAAAGAGACAGAGAGAACTGAGAAGTGACCCATACCCATGCTTTCAAGTGAGAATTGAGAAGCTAGAGCCTAGACAGACTTGACTCTTGACACTTGGAAATTTAATGAAGTTGAAATCAAGTTGGAATTTGGTAATCGGAGTTTTTATGTTGAAATCAAGTTGAGTTCCTTGTCAGGTAATTTAATGAGAGATTGAACTCAAGGGTCCTAGACAGAGAGTCAGAGAGAAGGCTAAGAGTCAAGAGTCAGTTTTATACAGTACACTAGACAGAAGGCTAAGTCTAAAAACAAATTCTTGAAGACTAAGAGTCAAGAGTCAGTTTTACACAGTACACTGACAGTGAATTAATGAATTAATTCATTGTTGTACACAGTACACTTGTACTACACGTCTGCATGCATGCTGCAGCGCTGTTCACGGACAAATCGAGCCGGACTGGTTAGTGATCGAGCTCGAGCTCGGTAAAGTTTCGGACATAAAAACTTATTCATGTTCGGTTCGTATAACAGTTCGGACGGTCCACGGTCGGACTATTTCTCGAACCGGACTCGGACGGACGACGGACCGTCCTGTTCAGTTTACACCCCTAATGCTGCAGCGCTGTTCACGGACAAATCGAGCCGGACTGGTTAGTGACCGAGCTCGAGCTCGGTAAAGTTTCGGACATAAAAACTTATTCATGTTTGGTTCGTATAACAGTTCGGACGGTCCACGGTCGGACTATTTCTCGAACCGGACTCAGACGGACGACGGACCGTCCTGTTCAGTTTACACCCCTAGCTTCAATCGGTTTGCATAAAATTTCCATGATATCATATGCATATCCCGCTCACCATCTCCTTTCATCCATAAAAAGGTCATGTACTCCTCTAGTTGATTAACAACTAACTGTGGTGCTAGACTATTCTAAAATTGGGTTTCTCTCTCTAGAAATTCTAGAGAGAGAAGCTCTAAAAAAAACCCAAAAACAAAAAAGAAACCCTAGATCTAGAGAGAGAAGGGGGTGGTGGCTAGGGTTCCATCGTCCCCTTCCCGTTTGGCCGTGACCAAAGGGTAGTGGCTTTGGGGCAGCGATGGCTACCAATGGAGGCTTTCGTCATAGGAACGTGCCTCCAAATCGTAAGGGTCGATGGTGCGAGGAACGCAGGGCAACTATGGCAGGTGGGACGCCTGCATCAGGGTCACCGTCGTAGGCGCACGCCGCTACATCGTGGCTGGCAACAAAGGGGTGGGAGCGACGGATGAGTTCAACAAGGTTGGCAGCTGGCATCGGTTAAGATGACGTCGGCTGGCATCGGGATAGGCTGCATCAGTTTATGTAGGGATGGTGTTGGCATCAATGGGCTTCGTCTGCAATTGCTGGCATTGAGGGTGGGTGGCTGGCATCGGCTTCGATGGCGTTCATCAGGGATGGTGTCGGCTGGAGTCGGGATAAGCAACATCAATTGATGCAGGGATGGTGTTGGCATCAACAGGGCATCGTCGGCAACTGCTGGTGTTGCTGGTTTAGGGCTTCGTCGGCAATTGCTGGCGAGGCGGAAGAGGTTGACAACATAGAGGGGGTGATGGATGCTGCCGATTGAGAAGGTGGGGGAGTGTGGAAAGAGATTTTGGGGGAATTTTAATTTTTGAATTTCAAATTGTGTTTTGAAATTCTAATTTAGATTTGGGAGGGTTATGGCGGGGGGGGGGGGGGGGGGGTTTGAATTTCAAATATTTTTTTTGAGATTCGAATCAAAGTGTAGTGTGGAGGAGAAAAGTTTTTCACCA
Organism: Hemerocallis citrina; assembly: GCA_017893485.1. NCBI lineage: Eukaryota > Viridiplantae > Streptophyta > Magnoliopsida > Asparagales > Asphodelaceae > Hemerocallis > Hemerocallis citrina. Next base: position 180,808,457 of record CM030360.1, read on the forward strand.
CCAAAAGGTTTTCCCTAATATCCAAATGATCATTTTCCCTAAATATACAAATTACAACAAACTTACAATTATCAAGAAAATGAATCCTAGATGGTGTGGGATGACGGTCTTCAAGCAAGTTTATAGTTTGGGCTTAGCTTTGATCTATTCATGTCAAAGCGAGGGGTGCCTATGATCTCTCTCAGGTCAAGGGGCTTGGACATTTGTGGAACCATCGGGGGCTACAACAGTCATCATTCCGAGGTGGTAGTGATAGTCTATGATGGTCAAGCTAGGGATGAGAATGACGTCTCAATCTAGACATGGATATTTCAGATTGGTGAGTATCTGCGGTGTCTCTCGTATAGTGCTTGAAGTTGGTGTATAAGTCATTGTTGGAGGCGATGGCGGTGTGGTTGAGAGTGATGACGAGGACATATGTGGTACAAGCGAGGAAATGAGAGAGAATGAGCTCAAAATGGCACGAGAAACTTGTTGTTATGAGGTTGGCTGACCAGTAGGATTATGTTTTTGTGTATTATTTGTTTGTTGGTTGGGGAGTATGAGTTCCATGACCCAGCCTGTTGGGTTTCATGAATTTCATAATCTTTATTTTTGGTTGTATGTTTTGTTAAATTCTCTTTAATGAAAAGCCGGGGGCTTCAACCCACCGTTAACGATCAAAAAAAAAACTAACTGTGGTAGCCACCCATGTGACATAGTATGTAGTGGCAAGGCTTGCGCGACAGACTTTAGGAGGATGATTCTTCTTGCAATCGATAACGTGTGAGCCTTCCAACCAGATAATCTTTTCCTAACACTCTCAACCATCTCATTATAATTATAGGGTTGCACTCTGTTTGAACTGATCTGATCACCAAGGTACTTAAAAGGCATGTTCTATCAACTTGCAAAATAGCCAATGGACGATGACATTTACTAAGCCCCACTCCCTTACCAAAGAAGCAACTTGATTTGCCGAGGTTTATATTTTAACCACTAAGCTCATAATAGGTACCAAGGATAGAGCGAATTACTCTACATTCATAAACAATGGCTTGAGAAAATAAGATACTATCATTTGTGAACAACAGATAATTAAGAAAAATCTCGTCACTGCCAATAATGATATCAGAGAGTTTCTGATCAAGTACTTGTTGTTTGATCGGTCGAGACTCCGAGCAAAGAATAAACAAATAGAGGGTTAACGGGCATCCTTGCCTTAATCCCATGGTGGATTGAAACCACTTGGAGGGAGATCTGTTCACAAGAATAGCAAAAGGTAGTCCTTCACACAAGCTATATTCCACTTCACAAAGCAGCGATCGAAACTAAACTGTAAGATGAGTGCAGATAAATATTCCCATCGAATACAATCATATGGACGCTCCATATCAAAGTTTGATGACCAAAAAATTTGCACACTTGCCTCTTTTCTTTATTGAATGGAAAGCCTCTTACACGAGAAATACATTATCTGTGGTATTACGACCTGGGACAAAAGCTCATAGTTCTTCTGATTTTAATTCACTCAACACAGGTTTCAACCGATTCACAAGTAATTTGGCAATGATTTTATAGGAGAAGTTACACAAACTAATAGGCCGGAAATCTTTTGTAGATGTTGGGCACTTTACCTTGAGGATGAGAGTTAAGGTGGATTTCTACTGGGCTGGGATAGGAGTGGTGCTCCAGAATTCTTGAATAGCTGCTATGATATCTTTGTCGACTATGTTCCAGTATCTCTTGTAAAAAGAACACACGAAGCCATCGGGACTAGGGGACTTATTGGCTCTTCCATGGACTTTACCACAACGAGAATCTCAAAAGGGATGAACCAACTGTTCATTAATGTCATTAGTAACATCGGCCCATATACATAGAATATGAAGGTTAAGTTTAGGTTCTACTGGCGTGGCCCGCTTCTTTTTGAAGTAATTTTAAAAGTAACCTGACACTTCTTCCCTCCCAGAGAAACTAACACCATTTAGATCACAAATATAATTAATATCTAGAGTTTCCTGCCCGATGGACTATTGTTGCTCTAGGGATAAAACATGTAATCTAGTCCCCACCTTTAATCTATTCAGCATGAGATTATGATGCAAGAATTTCTTTTGCATTTTCAAACTATCATGAAGTTCGCATTTACAAGATCGCAAAGTTTTAGCCCCATTGATAGTTAGAAGACCTGGACAATCTGGACAATCCTTAACCTGGAGAGTCTCGACTTCTCTGGTTAACTAATTTCCTCGTGTGAATATGTTGCCCACCACATTACGGTTTCAATCTTTACAATCTAGTTTGACACGACAAGATCAAATAAAAATTTGTTGCCCCCTCTCTGAAAACTTCAAACCTGCAGCTTCCATCTGGTTGTAAACCATACAGTAATTGTTCACATGCTCTGCTACTGAACTCCCTTCCTTCACCTTCATATTAACCAATTTCTTTAGATGAAGAATTTGATTAGATGCTGACGGTTTCTCATACATATCCGTGAGAATCTCCATAATCTTCTTTGCGGTCTTTGCCTTCGAGATATGAAATAACGCCTTGCTGCTCAGTCCCAACTGAATCTGCCCCAGCGTCTTCTGATCCAAATGATTCCGCTTCGCCAAGACCTTCACATCCTTGTCTGCACCTACCGGCTTCTCATCAAACAACGGATCATCAAGATCTTACTGATAAAGATACGCTATCATCTGAATCTTTCACATCGGGAAGTCACTCCCATTGAATCTCTCGATCTTCATCTTGTTATCGGCCATCTCGAACCAACTGTTCTGATACCACTTGTCGGAGAAATCTACTCCCAACTCGTAGTGCTAATAGCGGAAGTGCACCACAAGCAATAGAAACTCCCAAGAAATAGATGAACCAAGAACAAGCCACCACAATATATGGATCTCATAAGAACACAACCAATATGCAGAGATAACCAATACTTCTTATTCCCAAAGAAATACAAAGATTACAAAAGAGATTACAACTCCCAATCTCTCTCTCTCACCTTTGAAACACTTGGCACAATCTCTCTTGAAGTTGAATAATGATCAGATCTATTCTGATTGCTAAACCTTAGAGTTTACGACCATATATATAGCTCCCAAACAAACCCTAAAAGATATACACAAATCTAGCAAATTGGGTCTTTCTCTCGTAAGCCCAAAAGAACAATCAGCATCAGTGTCGGTTGTCCGCACCCCAAGTCGGTCGACCGCATCGTGCGGATCCGACCCGAGGGTTGACCAGTAGACCGCACCCCTAGTGACCGGTCGACCATCCCCTCCTTTGTTGGACGCCTACACTTGAAGAACCCCCAGTCGACTAGGTCGGTCGACCGCATCCCTCCAGACTTCTCTTCTTTTACTTGCTGCTTGTCTTCTCTTGCTTCTTTGTCTCCTCCTCTTCTTCTCCAACTTCAAGTACCTCGTGCCTACGTGTATTTGAGGCCACAATTCCTAACAGGCACTCTCCCAATCGCGATCGGCAATTGCCTTCTTCAGACGCACCGCCTACAAGTTGAGCTCCTTAGACTTGTTCATAAAATAGCTTATCACGGCTTCTCAATCGCGGGCCTGCTTGCGATAGCGGATCAAGACATTCTCCTTGAACTCTAGCTTATTTCGGAGTCACCGAATCTCGACAGAACTGAGGTCGGCACCCAGGGTCTCGTTCATCTGGTAAAAGGGAAGGAAACCATAATTCACTAAAAAGCCGCAAGTCATAGAAGATCAGCCAAAAACACAATTGTATTAAGTCTAAAATTGATTACAAAAGGTGGTGGCCAATCCGCATTCGGCAATACAAAAAAATATACAGGAGAAGGAGAAGAAACATTTTAACTACTGCACCTCTTCATCTGCCGCCGCACCCCTCACCTCCTTTTCCACATGAGGGTCCGTCGGAGCCTTATCGCCCTCGCCCTGGAGTTAGCGGATGCATGGGGGGCACCCACCCGTACTAGAGATGGTCGATCTTTGCCTCGGGGTAAATGAAAAGAAAGTGCTCCTTCGCCCTATCATACGCCTCGTCTTGGGCGCCAATCACCTCTTCCGAAGTTGCCATCGCCATCTCCTCATACTCTGCCACCGCTTTTCCCCGGGTCGTCGCCAACTCACGTAGATGCTGGTTCTATTGAGAGGCGAGCTGGGCCTGGAGGGCTTGCGCCACCCCCTGAGCGGCCGTCAGCTCGACCCTCAGGTTCTTCGCTTCTCGGAGGTACAGATCGGCGTTCTGCTTCTTGGTTTGAACCTCATTCTCTAGGCACTTCCTCATCTGCATCCTGGCCATCAGCGCCTGATCAAGATAGGCAGGGTTAGAAAAAAGAACATATACCCAGTAGGAAAAGTATTAACAGTCAAACAAAGCTAACACATTCTATCACTTGAGCTTGAGCCCACTTCATGTGGGCCGTCTTTGTAGTCTCGGATGCCAGGTTGGTCCGGTCGCGAGCTGTGGTGAGCTTATCGGCCACCTCCATCGAGATCAAGCCCTCGGTCAGCGAATCTCCCTCCTTGGTCGATCAGTCCGGGGCGTACGGCCTTAGCCCCACCTCGCCCACCATCTGCCGGGCATCGGGACGAACAACGGGGGTCCCAGACTTCAGGACCTCGGTAACCCTTTGGCTACTTGAGCTCGGCCCCGACCGTTTCGCCTCTCGAGTCAAATGACTTTTCTTCGACTTCTTAGGGAGCAGCTTCGAAGATACCTTCGCCGTCCCCTGGGCGGGTACCGCCGCCTGTATCGCCTTCTCAGCCCTCTTCTTCTGGGCCAATGCCAGCATGGCCTTCCTCGCCTCGAGCTTCGCCAGGTCCATCACTGTAGAGAAAAAGAGAATTTTAATATGAAAGCAAAAAGTTAGACAAGAATGAAACAAAAACGTACAGGGGACGGCTGGGCTCAGTCCGGCTCGGACTAGGTGTATCTCTGTCGGCCAACTGATGCTATGCCCCATTACAATTTTGTCGACATCAGCCCACTCTGCCTCCGTTAAGTCCCTCCGCCTCGGGGGTGTGGTTCGGCTTGTAGAAATTCCAGACCGTAGGAATTTCCCAATGTACCACACTCCCGACTACGAAGTACTTCTCCTTCCACCCCTTTATGAAATCTGGGTGACCATATATTACCCTCTGGTGAGGGAGGGGAAACATGTAGAATATGCCCTCTATATCCCCGAGCGAGCTCACCCCTAAGACAGCAAGGAAGTACTTCAGCTTCAGCGTGAACTTCTTCTCCTGGCACTTCAGAATGAAGCAGACCAGATGCTTCCACGAATTGGGGCCGTATTGCATCGGACACAGCTCCCCCCCACCTCAGCACCCTCTTGATAAACGGGTGCAGTGGCAACCTTAGTCCCGAGAGAAAAGCATCGTCGGAAAGCATACAGAACCCAAGGGCCAACTCGGTGGTGGGACGGAGATCGGGGCTCGACAGCATCAATTCGTACTCTCGATGAATGAAGTAACTGGCCTTTATTATGGGCAGAAAGTCGGCCTTCAGTACGCACTGAATGTTGTCCATCTTTATATGGGGTCGGCCAGACGATGACACCTCCACATTAAATTGAACAAGGTCCTCCACATCGTCAGGATACATCCTGATCGACCCTGGGTTCCTGTAGTGGGGGACGTCAAGTTCGTGCGTTGGTGCGAACTCATCCTGCGCGCTCGGACTATCCGTTAATCGCCACTTCCTCTTCTGCCTATGTGTATGAGGCTTCCTCGGTGGAGATAGAGTCGACAAAGGGGCGAGAGGGGGAAGAGCCCCTTCTTCCTCGCCTCCCTCAACCTCTCCTTCCTCAACCTCTTCCTCAACTTCCTCAAACTCCCCTTTCTCGTCTTCCTTGCCTGATGACTCTACTATCTCTGGCTCGTGACTCCGTAGGGGGACCACATCAGAACCTGGTCGTCTGTGTCCCAGGACGTGGATTCCGAGCCAACCCATAGCTTTTCCAAACAAGGAGGGGGGCTCGACGCTCAGCAGTGATCTCGAGCCATACCAGAGCTTTTACAACAAGCTTGGGGCTTGACGGTCGGTAGCGATTCCGAGCCACCCAACAACTTTTCCAATAAACAGGGGGCTCGGCGTTCGGCAGTGATCTCGAGCCATACTTGAGCTTTTTTAGCAAGCTTGGGGCTCGACGGTCGGTATCAAATCTGAGCCACCCCACAGCTTTTCCAACAAGCAGGGGGGCTCGATGCTCGGCAGTGACCTCGAGCCATCCCAGAGCTTTTTTAGCAGGCTTGGGGCTCTACGGACGGTAGCGATTCCGAGCTACCCCACAGCTTTTCCAAACAAGGAGGGAGCTTGACACTTGGCAGTGACCTCGAGCCATCTCAGAGCTTTTACAGCAAGCTTGGGGATCGATGGTCGGTAGCGATTCCGAGCCTCCCCACAGCTTTTCCAACAAGCAGGGGGCTCGACGCTCGGCAGTGACCTCGAGCCATCCCCGAGCTTTTACAGCAAGCTTGAGGCTCGACGGTTGGTAGCGATTCCGAGCCACCATACTGCTTTTCCAACAAGAAAGAGGGCTCGATGCTCGGCAGTGACCTCGAGCCATCCCAGAGCTTTTACAACAAGCTTGGGGATCGACGGTCGATAGCGATTCCGAGCCACCCCACAGCTTTTCCAACAAGCAGGGGGCTCGACGCTCGGCAGTGACCTCGAGCCATACCAGTGCTTTTACAGCAGGCTTGGGGCTCGATGGTCGGTATCGATTCCGAGCCACCATACTGTTTTTCCAACAAGCAGAGGGCTTGACGCTCGGCAGTGACCTTGAGTCATCCCAGAGCTTTTACAGCAAGCTTGGGGCTCGACGGTCGGTAGCAATTCCGAGCCACCCCACACCTTTTCCAACAAGCAGGGGACTCGACGCTCGGCAGTGACCTCGAGCCATACCAGAGCTTTTACAACAGGCTTGTGGCTCGACGGTCGGTATCGATTTCGAGCCACGATTAGGGGTGTTCATCGGTTCAAAACCGAACCGAACCGAACAAAACCGAACCGAACCGAACTTTTCGGTTTGGTAAAATTGAAACCGAACTCCGAACCGAATTTGTACATTTCGGTTTTAACCGAACCGAAATATATCGGTTCGGTTCGGTTAATAACCGTACTAACCGAACTTCAAAAAATTATTTCAATTTTGAATGTTTATATTAGATTCTGAGCGAAAGATTCATTATTCAATATTCATTAAGCAAACAACAACCAATTAGCATTGTACTCATAATTTATACACTACAAAATTACAGTAATAACCAGTAAAAAAACTTAATTTACAAGTTACAAATGATTACAATTTATAACCGATCAACTATATAAGCTTATATTTTACAATTTTCTGACTTTCTGTAACACTGTTGTTGTTTGCAGGCCTCATCTGAGTCATCTCAACTCTCAAGCACACCAGAACCAATGAAGAAGCAAATGAACAAAAAACTTGAGCCTGCAGCAGCAATCAAAACAATCAGCAATTGTCAATATGTTTTTTTTCAAAATAAATTGTCAAGATGTAATGTGGTAGTATAAACATATTAACCTATAGATTTTTTTTCAAGATGTAATGTGGTAGCAATCAAAACAATCAGCAATTCCTTAGATTTTTTTTCTTTTTTTTCTTTTCGGAACAAAAAATAAAATAAAATCAGTAACTAAAATTTCTAGATCACAACTACAAAGTATAAACATATTAACCTATAGATTCCTAAATATCCAAAAACTTCTAAAGGAACTGTAGTCCCTCACAAAACCTTGACCAAATTTCCTTAATTAGTTTACAACAGTGTATCACTCAAGTTTCAAAAAAGCCAACAAATAATAATTCATTTGAAGGTATAACATGGTTATGAAATAGCCAAATAGGAACAGCCGGAATGGGCATTATGTACAGAATACAAAGATTCTGCTCTTCTCAACCTTAGTATTAGAGATAGCAGAATGTAGTATACTGAGAATCATAGCTTAGTTCACAGTTAGAGGCTTTCATTGTTACTGAGAATGTCATATTAATGTCAGCATGTCAGCATGTGGCTTTCATTGTTGATTTTCAAAACAACACAAAGCCACACATTCTAGTCCTAAGATGTATCAGTAACACAAAGCCACACATTCTTACGGAGAATCATAACTTAGAACAATCAAGAATATTCTCACATTAGTTGCATTGTGTTTTATCGGGTACAATCTATATTCTCACATTAGTTCCGCTGTTTTCCATCTAGCGACTGTCTCCCAATATAGTCATCCACAAGTTATATCTCCATTGTCAAGTTAATCAAGTATACTGTTAATAACCTATAGATCATTCTGTTCTGTTTACCATGTATATAATCTAGTGCTTACATCGACAGTAAATCATAACATTACTGACTTCCGTGTGCGCGAAAACAAGAGATACTAAATCAACAATAAGATCAAAGAAGAGACAAACCAATTCCAAGATCGGGATGGATGATTGTGATCTTTAAGTTCGGCCCACCTTTCCCCATTTATACAACCTTCTCTCCCTACCTTGAAGTTGTTTCTTGTTCAGGTCCTGTGCATATATGTAAAAAAAAATTATCAGAAATTTCTCATGGCCACATCCCTCCTCATACTATATCAATCATACTATACAATAGATATCAATCATACCATACAATAGATATCCTTCTACATTATCAGAAACTTCTTTGTAGGTCGAATATATCAATCATACTATACAATAGATATCAATCATCTTTGAGGATAGCAAACCTGAATATGCCAAGTATAGGTAACCCTTTTCGCATGGCCACATCCCTCCTCATGAGTAGAACAGCTCCAGCACCATCACTCTCCTGACTTGAATTTCCTGGAAATAAACACACCACTGAATTCTACATGCAAAGAAATCAGCTGATATTTAGATACCAATTTAGATTGAAGGAGCACTCTCATACCAGCAGTTGTGCTGCCATCCTTCTTAAACACAGCTTTCACATTAGAAGATTCAGTGTGTGCAGTTACAAACTGAGAGTTTGTAACTACGTATGTACAACCAGATAAAGAAATATGCTTATCATGAAGAAATGTATTCTCAAAACAAACTGCATCATCACATGATTAGTTGATGGATCCAAATATTTGTCTGCAACACTGTTGTCTGTTTTTTCTATGTTTGGACAGTCCATACTTAAGTCATTTTGAGATCAGTAATTTTAAAATATGTAATACAACCCCATGTTTTGAAGTCATTTGAATTTGGATTTGTGCAAAATTTCATAAGTTGTGGTAGAATTTTTGGCATGCTAAAATCTATTTAGAATGAAGTTTACTACTAGTGCAGCATCAACCAAAACATAATATGTATAAATATTTTTAAGATAAGCACATCCAAAATCTTTAGAATTAACAGTCAGTATGACTCTACCACTAGCCATATGAAAAGGCTTCCAAGTTTGCATAACATACTAATTGAAATTAGATTTTTAGTTAAATAATTAGGAACATAAAGAATATTTTGTACATTAACATTTACCTAATTCTTACTGAGAATGAGGGGAATAGAGGAGGCCGGTCAAGGGAACGGCACGTCGGCGCCAGAGGAGGATCGGAGAGTTGAGACTGGAGGGTGCGAGTCGTGCGAATGTGCGAGGGTGCGAGTCGACGGAGTCGTGCGACTGTGCGAGGAGGGATGGAGATCGGGAGTCGACTCAGTCGAGAGCCGATGATGTAGATCGACTGAGAAGTGGAGAAGAAGATGAGAAGTGGAGAAGAAGATGATAGATCTGGAGTAGAGAGGAATGGATCTGGAGTGGAGAAGAAGAAGATGAGAAGTGGAGAAGGAGAACTCTGGAGAAGTCATCATTAATAGATAGTTGTACACTGAAGTGGAGAAGAAGATGATAGGTCAAGGATTAGGGCATCGCCGCATCGATTTTCGATTTCGGCTGTGAAGAGTGAAGACTGCAGTGATTCGTGAAAGGGGAAGTGGAAGGGCCGAAGGGAAGGGGAAGGGTCAAGGGGTAGGGTATTAACTATTAATCTGAGAAGTTAAAAAAAAAGTTCGGTTTTTTTTACGGTTCGGTTTTTTTAGAACCCAACCAAAAACCGACCCGAACTTTCTAACAAAACTACGGTTTGGATCAAAACCGAACCGAAAAACCAAAAAACCAAACCAAATTGATAAATTTCGGTTCGGTTCGGTTCGGTAATCGGTTTTAACCGAAGTATGAACAGCCCTAGCCACGATACTGCTTTTTCAAAAAGTAGGGGGCTCGACGCTCGGTAGTGACCTCGAGCCATACCAGAGCTTTTACAGCAGGATTAGGGCTCGACGGTCGGTATCGATTCCGAGCCACCATACTGCTTTTCCAACAAGAAGGGGAGCTCGACGCTCGACAATGACCTCGAGCCACCCAAGAGCTTTTTTGGGGGCTTGACGGTCGGTGGCTATTCCGAGCCACCCCTTAGCTCTTACAGACGAGCTTCTGGTCTTGATACCCGACGGCAAGTCTCGGCGTCTGAACTCATACGGGATCGACGCTGGGCGGTAACCTCGAGCCACCCCCCACCTATCTAGGAGCTCCGGGGCTCAACGACTTAGCAACAGACCCCGACATCCGAGCGTATAGGAGCTCGGCGCTCGACGCTCGACGCTTGACGCTCGGCTCCCGACCCTTTGTTCTTGACTTTCGACGCCTCTTATATCTCTAAGGGATCCCCTTCATCCTATTCTGCTGGCCTCTCCAGGAAGATACAAACCACATTCGCCGTACACACCGTTCCGCTCTTCCTACAGAGACAAATCACTCTTCCACGGCTAGATTACCCAGCCCTCCAGGAGTGGGGGGCTCCTGATATGGGTTATATGACGTGGCCCCTCTTGGGCCACCAGATGTAATGCCCCGATTTTTCATTTAATAAAAAATTATTTTATATTGCACGTAGTGTGCACGTGCAATATTTTTGGTTGAATTAAATATTATGATTATTTTCATTATGATGAGTATAAATATTTAAATATGTGCTTTTAATTATTTTATACAAAGCCTTCTTTCAATTAGACAAAAAAAAAGACTTTTCTTCTTAAAGCCCAAAATTTAATTCATTTATTTTCTTTTATATTTTGGGCCATAAACTAAAGGCCATGAGCTATTTTATTTTTAAATACAACTTGTAATGTAGGATACAATTTAAAGATTATTTTTATGTAAAAAATAATGTACAAATTTTTAAATGGAGACCAAGTTGCATACTGTAGAGTTCAGCATCACTGTTCAACCGGGAAGTGCACCCATTTCTAAGGCACCGTATAGGATGGCTCTAGTGGAACAGGATGAGGTGAAATGGCAGATTGAGGAACTGTTGGAGAAAGGCTTTATTCAACCTAGTGCGTCACGTTGGGGAGCACCAGTGCTTTTGGTAAAGAAGAAGGATGGATCGATGAGAATGTGTATCGATTACCGAGAGCTGAATAAGGTCACTGTTCAGAATAAGTATCCTATTCCCCGAATTGATGAGTTGTTCGATCGTCTACAAGGAGCAGCTGTTTTCTCCAAAATAGATCTTCGATCAGGATATCACCAAGTTCGAGTGAAAGCTGAAGATGTGCATAAAACTGCATTTAGAACTCGACATAGGCATTACGAATTCTTAGTTATGCCATTTGGAGTGACGAATGCACCCGCAATATTCATGGATTTGATGAACAGAGTTCTGAGGCCGTTCATTGATTCTTTCGTCGTGGTGTTTATCGACGATATCCTCGTGTACTCCAAGTCAGAGGAGAAGCACACCGAGCATCTGGCAGCAGTGTTGAAGAAGCTGGAAGAGCAGGAGTTGTATGCCAAGTTATTCAAGTGTGATTTCTGGAAATCTGAAGTGGCATTCCTAGGTCACATCCTTTCTAAGGAGGGAGTGGCAACTGACCCTCAGAAGATAGAGGCAGTGAGAGATTGGGCTAGGCCTACTACAGTGAAGGAAGTCAGAAGCTTTCTTGGAATGACTGGATACTGCAGGAGATTCATTCGAGGTTATGCTCAGATAGCCGTGCCGCTTACTGGTCTGACCAAGAAGAATGTGAACTTCAAGTGGACTGAGCAATGTGAGGCGAGCTTTCAGGAGTTGAAAGAGAAGCTGACTACTGCACCTATTTTGGCTTTGCCTAGGACAGGTGTTGAGTATGATGTTTATAGCGATGCTTCACATCGTGGACTTGGTTGTGTCTTAATGCAAGAAGGAAGAGTAATCGCTTATGGGTCTAGGTAACTATGACCGCATGAGAAGAATTACCCAACTCATGATCTGGAGTTGGCTGCGATTATCTTTGCTCTGAAGCAATGGAGACACTATGTGTACGGTGAGAAATTGAACATGTACACGGACCACAAGAGTTTGAAGTACATATATTAGCAGAAGGATCTGAATTTGAGGCAGCGAAGATGGTTGGAAGTGATTGAGGACATGCGACCTGAGATCAAGTATCATCTTAGGAAGGCTAATGTTGTTGCTGATGCACTTAGTCGCAAGAGCAGTTTAGCCAGTTTGATTGCAACTCAGAAGCATCTGATTGAGGAATTAGATCGAGCAGGTATTGAAGTTGTCTTGCAAGAATTGGGAGCATCTTTAGCTCAGTTGAGGCTTCGGCCTACTTTGAATGCAAGGATCATTGCAAGTCAGGAGGTTGATGCTGATATCTTGGAGATGAAGGAGCAGGTTGGTGCTGGCAGGTTGTCCGGATTTCAAATTAGGGATGGAGTGCTATGGTTTGGAGAGAGGCTGTGTGTTCTGAATCAGGCGGACCTGAAAGAGAGTATTCTTCAGGAGGCGCATGCTACTCTTTTGTCGGTACATCCTGGAAGTACTAAGATGTACAGAGACATCAAACCGCATTTCTGGTGGTCAGGTTTGAAGCGGGATGTGGCTGAATTTGTGGCGAAGTGTGAGGTTTGTCAGCAAGTCAAGGCCGAAAATCAGAAGCCCGGAGGTCTATTACAGCCGTTATCTATTCCGGAATGGAAGTGGGATAACATCAGTATGGATTTCATTACGGGATTGCCTAAGAATTCTAAAGGCAATGATGCAATTTGGGTTATAGTCGATCGACTAACCAAGTCCGCTCACTTTTTGGCGATAAAACTCACTGCTTCGATGGACAAGTTAGCTGAATTGTACGTTGGCGAGATCGTCCGGCTTCATGGTGTTCCGTCAACTATTGTGTCTGATCGAGATGCGCAGTTTACTTCGCATTTCTGGAGGAGTCTTCAGACAGCTTTGGGTACCAAGACGGATTTCAGCACTGCTTTTCATCCGCAAACCGATGGGCAGACCGAGAGAGTCAACCGTATTCTTGAGGATATGCTTCAGTGTTGTATACTAGACTTTGGAGGCAGTTGGGAAAGGCATTTACCTTTGATAGAGTTTGCCTACAACAATAATTTTCAGACTAGCATCGGGATGGCGCCGTACGAAGCTTTGTATGGCAGGAAGTGCAGGACACCTGTTTGTTGGTTTGAAGTTGGGGAGCGTCAATTGTTTGGTCCTGAGCTTGTGCAGTAAACCTCTGAGAAGATTGATCTGATCAGGAAAAGTTTGGTAGAAGCTCAGAGCAGGCAGAAAAGCTATGCCGACAACCGGAGAAGGGACCTTGAATTTGAGGTCGGTGACTTCGTCTTTCTGAAAGTATCGCCCAGTAAAGGAGTGGTTCGATTTGGCAAAGGCGGGAAATTAGCCCCGAGGTTTATAGGTGTAACGCCCCGAATCCCAAATACACTGAATTCGATATGTTCTACAGGATCTTTTCGCTTCCTTTAGTACAATTTTACAAGGAAATTTAAACTTTTTACTTTACATCAGAGTTTACATCAATATTACACTTTACATTGCACAGCGGAAGTAAAATTTACAACATTGAAACAAATATACAACAACATTGTATCATCCTTAATCATCTGTCCCTCTTTAATCTGTATCAAGCCATTTACCTGCATATAAGACTGTGGGTACGTCATTTTATTCAACCAACGATCATTATACACGACCATCCTCTCTATGCCGGAAATAGTATAACTTATTTTCCATATTTAGCAAACACAAACTTGTCACATATCAAACTAAAGGGACTACCCTATTGATGTCGTGTTGTGATTGTGCACTTAGTCCTTAATGCATTTATTTATATTATATGACACTAATGCGCACTTGTTCGGATTCTATGTATCCCATACTACATATGTCCGAGGGCAAGCCCTTAATCGTTCTTCATCTTTGTAGGGTTCAATCCCTCGCCATGACTTAATCTACTACTGTAATTATGGTAAGTATCCTAGATGTTTTCTGATCTACAAACTCATGTCTAGGTGCCCTGGAGGGAATCCCATCGCTGACATAACTCATCATGCAGACATCCTGTGGTAATTCAGCTCCTACCGTACACATGACACCACCCGTAGTCTTCAAACATCCCACGAGTGTCGTCACCGGGACGGTACTCTGGAGTAGTATCCTCGTCCAGACTCATCATGGGACATCCTGGGATACGCTCTCGCCGCTATCCAATGGTCCTCATACTCAATGTTTTTCTCTTACTTTCATCACATCTTCACTATGTACTAATACTTAGGGTTTATTAAAATCATGAACAAAAATCAAAGCTCTAGAGTTAGCCTCTCCACTAAACATGACTTATTCATTCATTCAAACATGACCAACCTTGGTCTTTCTTTTCAATTTTCATTTCATTTATTTCCAAATGCCGGGGGAGACTTAGCTACTCTTTTGTTTCAATTTCCAATTCACAATTTCCAAAATGAGCATTTCCAACTCATAAATTTCCATGTTGAGTCATCATCCTCAAAAGTATTTTTCTTTTCAAATCATGATTTCTAATTCGTTCACATAGTCCATAACTATACATGAATTTCAACTATTCATCATGTAACTCATGAATTATTATATTCACATTAAAAACCCACATCACTAGTATTCAATCAAGATGGACATTCACGCATCATAATTTGTCGCACTATTCTCCAACGAGAATAATTCACATTCCATAGTTGTCACATCATTCTCAATTGTGAAATACTATACATCACTAACGAAATACTCACATTTCACATCTATCACATAATATCATTTCAATCTTTACTCTATTAATCTTCTAATTCTTCATTTTAATTTCTTTTTGCAAGTTATAATTTTCCCCAAAGATACACTTATAAACCATAGTTCTCATTACACATTTTATTCTCAAATCACATTTTATTTATAATCCCATAGATTTGAACCCAGCACCCCAGAGAACCCAACCGAAAGCCACAACCACTAGGCCAGATGCTACTGGCGTCATAAAGAGGCGCTGAGAGCCATAAGAGCTCTTGGCTGCTGCTCTTATTTTAAAAAAAATATGGAATAAAATGTGTTGGCCAGAGGATTCGAACCGATCACCACAGGGAACCCAACCGCACCCTATGACCACTTGAGCTACGTGCTCAGATTGTCACTAATATAATTTCATATTTATTTAACCCGTGCTCTCTGTTATTTAGAACATTTCGATGTTCAACTAGTCCCAATTTCATTTGGTCTTCATAAAAATTACTGTACAACTCCAGATCAATACTACTTCACATAATTTACATACCAGTATGGGCAAAATAATTTTTGTAATAATTAAAACGTATTTTTATACACTAATTCAAATTATACATTATAATACTACATTTCTTCTCTTTTCGACATTTCTCCGCATTGTAGCATTCTAATCTTTTTATCAATGAATTTTCACCGTAATTCTCTGACTTTAATTATTTACCTAACATAAAACACATATTTTAATTTATTCATGCCCATATCAACACAAAGGATCTATTTAACACATGAAATGGTATAATCAACCTACTAACTTTTGTGTGTAATTCTTGATGGCAATAATTGTGTTTTCTATCAATCAATCCATGATTCTAATCAATTCACATACAACTCAAATAATAGAACCACATATAAATTTGTATGTCCACATTTCAATCATTCAAGAAGTCATTTTTCCTAATTAAAGTGTGCTCTTCTTAATCATTTTCATGCTTCAATTTTTCTAATTAAACTAGCATGCATTTCTAAGTTAGAAATATGGAGAATCTACCCACCTTATTGAAGAAAAGAACAATTAGCAATCTCCTAGACAAATGTCCTTGCAACGAAATGCTCCTCCTCCTTGATGCACGCACAAGCCTCCAACCCGAGCTCTCCTCCTCTGAATAGCCGGCCTCTCCTTCTTGATTGAAAGCAAGCACAATACCCACTCACAACTCAATCTTTTAACTCACAAAATACTACTAGATAATACTATTAGACTATAGGTTTGGAAGAGAATATTAAGCACAAAATAACTAGCCATGGGAGGGGGTATTTATACTAAAAATCAAATAGAATGGAGGGTTAGGATCAATTGGTTGGTTGTAGGATGGAGGGCTAGGATGAAAGTAGGAGTTGCAATAACTACCCACAACCAAGCAACCACCTCACCATGATCACCACTCAAAATTTGAGTTTCCCTCCAAAGAATGCAACCGGCCATGCTAGGAGAAAGTGCATATTGCACGTGTATGTGTAGTGCACGTGCATGCAACTAGGCCTAAAAATTGTGCATTAAATTTTTGTATAAAAATAAAATAGTCTTTAAATTGTATTCTACATGACAAGTTGTATAAAAATAGTCCATGGGCTTTAGTTTTATGGGCCAAAATACTTATTTGAAAATAAAATAAATGAATTACATTTTGGGCTTTATAAAAGAAAAAGGCTTTTTAAAAAAAGGGCTTTTCATCCATTTAAAAGAAGGCTTTGTATAAAATAATTTGAAAGCACAAATTTAAACATTTATATCCATCAAAAGAAAATAATTATAAGATTTGATTCAACCAAAATATTGTACGTGCAAACTACGTGCAAAATACATAATTTTTCATTAATTGAAAAATCAGGGCATTACAATAGGCCCGTACAAGATATTGAAAAGGATCGGGAAAACTGTTTACCAGCTTGAGTTACTGGAAGAGTTATCTCAGGTGCACAATGTCTTCTATGTGTCTATGCTGAGAGGGTATATTCCAGATCCGAGTCATCATTTGCCTGAAGTGCTGGAAGGTTTGCAGTTGGACCTGAATTACATCGAGTTTCCTGTTGAGATTGTTGATCGTCGAGAAAAAGTCTTGAGGAATAAGACGATACCGATGGTCAAGGTAGTCTGGAGGAACCATTTGGTTGAAGAGGCTACTTGGGAGTCTGAGGAGAGGATGTTGAAGGGCTATCCTGAGCTTTTTGCTTGATTTGTATTTTTGTATTTTTCTTGTGCTTGTTGTGAGTGTTTTATTTCTCGCTCTTGACTGTAGTTCCAAGGACGGAACTATTCTAAGGAGGGAGTGTTGTAATGCCCCGATTTTTCATTTAATGAAAAATTATTTTATTTTGCACGTAGTGTGCACGTGCAATATTTGTGGTTGAATTAAATGTTATGATTATTTTCATTATGATGAGTACAAATATTTAAATATGTGCTTTTAATTATTTTATACAAAGCCTTCTTTCAATTAGACAAAAAAATGCCTTTTCTTCTTAAAGCCCAAAATTTAATTCATTTATTTTCTTTTATATTTTGGGCCATAAACTAAAGCCCATGAGCTATTTTATTTTTAAATACAACTTGTAATGTAGGATACAATTTAAAGATTATTTTTATGTAAAACATAATGTTCAAATTTTTAAATGGAAACCAAGTTGCATACACGTGCACTACACGTACACGTGCATATGCACACTTGCTTGGCCGGTTGTGCTTTAGGAGGGAAATCAAATTTGAGTGGAGTCATGGTGGAGGTGGTTACTTGATTATGGGTAGTTAGTGTAACTCCTCCTTAAATCTAAGCCATTTGTTCCTAACTCCTACTTCAATCTTAGCCATTCATTCTCCTATTTTTTTAGTATAAATACCCCCCCCCCCCTTTGGCTAGTATTCTTGTGCTAAATTTTTCCTCCAATCTATAGTTCAAAATACAATTATCTAGTAGTTAGTAAGTGAGTAAAAGATTGAGTTTGTGTGTGGGAGTTGTGCTTGCAACAAGAGGGGAGGCCGGCATCATCAAGGGAAGGAGCTCTCGGTTGGTGTGCTTGGAGGCTCGAGTGCGCGCTTCTAGGAGGAGGATCGTTCGTTTGTAAGGACATTCGTTTAGGAGGTTGCTAAGTTGTACTTTTCTTCAATAAGGTGGGTAAATTTTCTATATTTCTAATTAGAAATGCATGCTAGATTGAATGGAAGGAATGAAGCATGAAAATATTAATACGAGTACACATTTAATTGGAAAAAATGAGCTAAATTGATTGAATTGTTGATATGCAATTGTATGTGGCTCTATTATTAAAATTCAAGTTGTGTGCGATATAATCATGGCTATGAATTGTGTAAAGAAACCTTTGTTATTAGCATTAAAAAATTATGTGCAAAAATTAGTGAATTGACAATGTTGCTTTATGTGCTAAAATAGAATTTTTGTTACGACGTTGTAATGAATGAATTAGGATGCAATTGTTATGTTTGTGAAATGATTAAGAGCAGAAAATTGGTGTAGAGATTAGTGAAATCAAAATGTCGAAAAAGAATGTATTAGTAGTAGTATATTAATTAACCAAATTGTATGGTAGATTTGTGTTAATTATTGGGAAAAATATGTTTAATCATTTCAGAAAATTATTTTTTTTATATACTGGGGTATAATTCATGATGGAAATGATTAATATGGAATTTTTACAGTTTGTTAGTAAGAGCATTTTGAGTTGAGATTTTGATGAACATCGAAATATTTTAAATAACAGAGAGCATTGATTTAAATAAATTTCGAGTGGTACTAGTGACAACCCGAGCCCATAGCTCGAGTGGTCGGATCACTCTTAATCGCTACAGTATACATGGGGGATTCTCCGAGGTTGAGGGATCGAATCCCGTTGACACCATTCCTTTTGTTTCGGACATTTTTTTAAATAAATCAGTTCGGCCGAGAGCATTTAATGCTTTCGCCCTCTCTTCTAAACGTGTGCAGCACTCGGCCTAGTGGCCTGTGCCTTCGGATGGGTTCCCTATGGTTGCTGGTTCGACTCTGGGCCTCGGCTGTGTGTTTATATTGTGGGAAAAATATTTTTTTTGGGTGTTTTAATGATCAAAAAAATATGGAAAAAATATGAATATTATCTTAAAAATATGTGGAGTTTATGAAAAATAATTTGAGGGTTATTTGCATGAAGTGGAGTATGTTTAGAGAATAAAAGTATAATTTAGAACTATAAGTTCTACACTTGCATTTTATAAAGTTGTACTTTGCAAATAGACTTAAAATAAAATACTAGAAAAGAAGTGGAATAAAGGTAGAGATTATATGGTGAAGTGATGTGACTTATTCTCAATGTTGAATAGTGCGACAAATTATGATGTGTAAATGTCCAACTTTGATTGAATAATTAGTGATGTGGGTTTTAATGTGAAAATATTATTCTATGAGTTACATGATGAATAGTTGAATTTAATGTATAATTATGGACTATTGAACAATTTAGAAATCATGATTGGAAAAGAATAATACTTTTGAGTATGATAACTCAACATGTGAACTTATGAGTTGGAAACGCTCAACTTTAGAAATTGTGAGTTGGAATTGAAACAAAAGAGTAGCTAAGTCTCCCCCGGCAATTGAAAAGAAATGAAATGAAATTTGAAATGAAAGACCAAGGTTGGTCATGTTTGAATGAATGAATAAGTCCGGTTTAGTGGAGAGGCTAACTCTAGTGCTTTGATTTTGTTCATGATTCTATTTCATTAGAACTAAGGATTAGTTACATAGTGAAGATGTGACGAAAATAAGAGAAAAACATTGAGTATGAGGGCCATTGGATTAGCGGCGAGAGCGTATCCCAGGATGTCCCATGATGAGTCATGATAGGACGTGGATACTGCTCCAGAGTACCGTTCCGGTGGCGACGCTCGTGGGATGTTCGAAGACTACGGGTGGTGTCATGTCTATGGTAGGAGCTAAATTACACAGGATGCCTGCATGATGAGTCATGTGTTACGTTGGAATTCCCTCCAGGGCGCCTAGACATGAGTTCGTAGGTCAGAAAATATCTAGGATACTTACCATAGTTACAGTAGTAGATTAAGTCATGGCGAGGGATTGAACCCTACAAAGATGAAGAACGATTAAGGGCTTGCCCTCGGACCTATGTAGTATGGGATGCATAGAATCCGAACAAGTGTGCATTAGTGTCATATAACATAAACAACTGCATTAAGGACTAAGTGCACAATCACAACACGACATCATTAGGGTATTCCCTTTAGTTTGATATGTGACAAGTTTGTGTTTGTTAAATATGAAAAATTAGTTATACTATTTTCGGCATAGAGAGGATGGCCGTGTATAATGTTCGTCGGTTGAATAAACTGACATACCCACAGTTTTATATGCAGGTAAGTGACATGATAAAGATTAATGAGGAACAGACGCTTAAAGATTATTCAATTCTGTTGTACATTTATTTAAATGTTATAATTTACTTCCGTCGTGCAGTGTAAATTGTAATGTTTTCATGTAAACTCTGATGTAAAGTGAAAAGTTTAAATTTCCTTATAAAATTGTACTAAATGAAGTGGAAAGATCCTGTAGAACTCTCGAATTCAGTTGTAATTGGGATTCGGGGCGTTACACCAGATCCCCTCAAATCTTGCTCTTCTCTGTTCATCAGGTCAACATAAGTCCAACAGGCTCCTGCCGCCTCAGGCCCACAGGCAAACGGGTTCGACCCGGCCCATTAAGGTCTCAGACTCGTTTACCCCTGCCTATAAATACCGGATCCCCTCCTCACTTCACCAAGTAATCAATCTTTCCCCACCTGAATGCTAGCTGCTCAGTCTCTTTATCAGTGACTGACTAGATCGTCGGAGGGCCTGTCGCCGGGACTTCTCCCGATGTTTCTAGGCAGTGTGCAGGTACAGAAGATCCGAGCCGAGCCACTCCATCAGAGCCGAGCTATTAGATCGAGCCGAGCACCCAGCCTCTACCTCTCCGCTGCTACCCCCGAGCCGGTCCTACTCCCCAGGGTCGGGCCGACGCCAGTACTACGGTTTCCTCTTCACAGATTACAAGAACTCACACATGTTGCCCTCACACCCCAAAAACAAACAACATCAACTCTCTTTTGTAATTTTTTCTAATTCTTTGCTTTTAACTTCTTCCTTCCAAAACCATCAAATTGCTTTGGCTGTATTTGATTCCAACGAAAGTGAATCAATGGGGTCCTCAACTCTTTTACACTATCCATTGTATGCTTCAGAGCTTTACCTTCCTCTTCAAATCATTGTTTAAAGAATGGACCTGATCCGTTAGCTGGTCACATTTGATACATGCCCTCCCAGAACCTAAAATTATCCGGGTGTGAGTCATTCATTTCCTGTAACCCCTGTTTTGATTGTACGAATTATTTTTCTTGTATTTCTTTTGATGTATTTTTCTCCCTGATTTGTTATATCTGGGCCTTTGTCATGTTATGGACTCACTAATTTCAATTATTTATTGTATTGTTGCTTTTTGGCCCATCTACACTCAAGCCCAACCCATATCTTATTGGGTATTGGATCCTAGTATGAAGCTACTCACAACCCAATTCCCCTAACAACAACCCAGACTAATTCTCCCTCAATCCCTCAAATCCCCCAACTTCCCACGATCTCCTCTCCTGTTAACAAACAAACTCCCAACTCATCTTCATTCTCTCTCCCTCTCCTGTTTCTCAGAAACCCAAACAACCCAATTATAAACTCCCGCTCACTCCTTCCCCGTTCTCGCACTCACCCAAATCCATCACCACTTCGCCTCTCCATCGCACCACCTTCTCCATTACCGTCCCTACCTCCGTCTCCATCTCACCCCATCACCAAACCCATAAGAGCGATCGGAGCACCACCGAACCAACCAACTGCCAACACCACCACTCCATTACCGGCACCATCGTCATCTCCATCACCACCGCATCCCCTTCCTCATCGCTATCACCTTCGCCTTCGCCATTAACCGCTGCCGTCGAACCCAATCGAAGCTCCACTGATACCATCGACCACACCTTCAATCACCACCGATCACCTCCCCACTTTGCCGAGAGCCTCTCGCCTTACCGTAGTCTTCGTCACAGCCCAGAGTTGCCACCATCCTCGCCTTCGACACCCAGAACCTAACTCCCCGCTCTCCCCTATTTTTCGAGCGAAACAGAGTCGCTCTCGACGTCGGAGTTCTCGCCGCTGCGTCGCTTCCCGACCAGTGCCGTCGTACCACGCCGTCGCAAGCCCGCCGCACGCCTCCATCGCGAGCCAGGGTAGTTGTCGCGCCGTTCCCCTCGTACCATCCTCTCTCTTCGATCGAAGGAAGGAGACGAACGGCGATTGGCCGCTCTTGCTATTTGCTGTTCGGCGCACACTGATCCCACACCGCTGTTCCGTGTTCGGATTGGATCCGCTGCGAGATCGAATCCTGATTCGCTGCTGCCGCTGTTCTGTGTTCTACCCGCATTGAATCCCCATCGCTACCTTGCTGTTTTGGCCGATCTTTTGTGGGGAAATAACTCATTGTTGCTGCTGGCTGTTGGAGTTTCTACGTACGTATTTTGCACGTGCTCTTGGGATTGTTCCCCGGGATTCTGATCCAGTTATTCTTATTTTTATTGAAACGACTACTACGAAAAAGGCAAGTCCATTGAACTATTTTCTTTATTCTAGTTCAAAATTAATTGATCTCCTGCAAGTAGTTCCAAATTATTTATCGATAATTTTGCTTTGTGTCCCGTCTCGTTGAGAGTATCGAGGGTTTACACGAGCTAACCCGACGTACTCTTGACTTCTTTTATTATCCATTGACTCAAACCCAAGCCTAGACATACATTTGACATGAATAAATAAATAAATTTGTACATGAGGAAAACACGCCGTGATTAAATGCATGTTATTCATATGAAATCTTGTGACTTGAACTTGATAAATTCATTTGACTTGTTATTTAGAAAATTCACAATGCCTGCTTTACATTAATCTTGATATATGTGTGATTCATTAGTTCGATAACTACTCACTTAATAAATATAAACATGATAGTTTTTATAAAATTCTTGTTGCATGTATTGTTTGGCACAGAGGTTTCGACCCTGTAAATATGAGAATTAGCACACAAGATATAAAAGAGATTTTTACCCATTGGACCTAGTTTTCAACCCAAGTGACAAATCTAAATTTGAAGTCACGAGCTGTAAGATATAACAGTTTTAGTCCCGCTAGCCTACATTTTCAGACTGCAGAAATTACTATAACCTCGACATATGCGATGGTGTAATACTATGTAAAAGTGTTAGAATGCTATGAAATTTTCCAGGAACCTTATAGACATGCTTAGGGTTCACCTCAAAATTTTGTAGATTTTTATAACATATTTATACCATGTTTTCACCCCTTAGAAGTTGACACCTAGCTGCTGCCAGAACAGCTGATCTGCAAAGAATGGAGTTTTTAGCCTAGATATAGTTAGAACTAGCAGAAAGTCCCTGAATATAACTTGTAGCCTTGTCTGTCTAGATGTCCATAGTCTACTAGAAGTCCGAATTTGGAGTTTAAATCTAGGAGTTATACCTGTTTTAGTGTGACTGTGTCAGTCATTTCAGATTTACTGTTTCTTGCTTATTATTGTGTAATATACCATTTTGCTGCATTATCATTATTCACTTGACATTCTTATGACTACCCGCATGTGCATATATGACTTAGTAACAAAATACTAAATAAGCCGGGGTTTCTAAGGGTTGACCTAGTAGTGGACAGTCTCAGAAAATGTACTCGGTAGGGCCCTCCTGTTACATGGACTTGTTATATGGAAGGTGGAGAATACTTGTGGAGACGTGAACTTGTTATCTTGTTATCGTGATATACCCAAGTACACGCTCTGTTGACCCCACCACGAAGTCTAAAACGAACACTGTTGTGCGTGCATCGAACCTGTAGTATGGGATGCAGTAGTATGTGCACTAGTTAGGAGAAACAACTTGATAATAGACCTAGTTGACATGTATACATACTTGATAAAGACCATTGCTATTAGTACCATTATTGCCCTTGCAAATTTGATCTTGATTCATATCTCCTACACGTACCTTACTCCTTTACTCTCTGTTTTCACTACTTGCTATCCGTACTTGCCCTAAGGACATTTATTTTTCTTCTTTAGCTAATCCAGCCACAGGTGGACCTGAGGATCTTCCAGAAGGAGTTGGAGAGCAGTACTTCTAGATTGGAGCAACTACTTGATAATAAATTTTTTCCTTTCATGATCTCTTTCAATAATTGTAATTCCTTTATTTATTTAGAATTGTATCCCGGGCTTTTGACCCGTAATCGCTACTTGTTTCTCAGTAACGTTATCATGTTGGAATATTTAATTTCTTGAATTCAATTATTGTTCTGTGATGTTATTAATTGCGTGACTGTGATTTAATTATCTGAGTACTGTTGAGTTGAGACTGGTACAGCTTATGAATGATATTAAAATCATTCGCTGGGCCTACGTCATGAGCTCGTATTCCCGTATTTTGGGAAGCGGGGCGTGACATTTCCGAACTGGAACCCGACCATATTTGAAAATTTCATGACAATTAGTGTTAGATTAGGTTTGTGCATTACCCCCATGGCTCTATCCCCACCGGAAGGCCGGCTGAGTATATACTCCAAACCAAGCCATCCCATATCCACTCAATATGTGTTAAGTATGTATATGCTGATCAATACATAATAATTGCTATTGATCAGGCGAGTTTTGACCTATATATATGAGAATGCATGCCTCTCTGATCCTAATCTCCCACTATGGCTGCCAACTAGGCTGTGTTTTACCTGAAATTGGCAGACCATAAGAAAGTCACCCCCAACCGATGATCTTCCTGACCAAACATGAGTTCGGAAACTGTAAACCTGTTGAGTATGGATTGGTCGGGTAGACAGTAGTTGTAAGGTTCGGATTAGGTCCAAGTGTATGCTAAATCTGCCCAACTCAACTCGGTTACATTGGACCTGAACCCTGATCACTCTGCTGTCACTTTGCTTTGCCCAAATAAATCTCTCTCATATTTATTGCTTTGCTCTCTATCTTCCCTACTTCTATTAAAAACTGAACACCCGCTAATGATCTTGAGTAGGATTTGGTGGAAGTTCCCTTCCAGTTAATCTGTTAAGATTTTAGGTGACAATGGATCTTTAAAATCTGACACGCGGAGACGTTTGACGACTTTAGGAGGTTGTTTGAAGGTCTTATAGTTCATATTTAATGATTTTAGTGGCACGCGGTGCAATGATGTTTGTTCCTGTATCTTTTGCTTGTTAGGTATGGAATTGTATACATACCATCTGTTATTGTACTTTAACCAATTTTCGTACTTAGTACAGATGGACAAGCTCTGAACATATTTGGAAAACTTTCAGTGAATCCCACTTTGTTTACTTTCAGGTTTTGGCTCTTACTTTTTAGATCTCCATACTTGTCTGCCTATCTTTTCTAGGTTTCTATCTACTCACCACATTCTCTACCGTTGATTAGACAGAACTACTACCAGGCCCAATATTTGCAGAGATATTAGAAATAGATCATGGATTGATTGCCTGGGGATTTGCATCAGATTTTAGCTACATCTATGAAGCAAAAAACATAGAATTTTTTTTTATGTTAGGTATTCTGATCATCAGATAATTGCTGACAAATCTAGGATGAGTTAGATTGTTAACTTTTTTTTTCCAAATTTGTTTTGGTTCATTTTACTTTCTCCTGCTCACTGTTTCAAAAGATACGATGTAGCTTATAAAAAGTGACATGCCAACCATTTGATCAATCAAACAGGTAGAAAACAATCAAGCATCTATGAAAAAAAATTATAATAAAAATAAAAATTTGATCCATGCTACTTTCAAAGTAATCTGTATATGAATACTCTTATCTAAATTGAAAATTCACACAGTTAGAATTTATATAAGTTGAAAAGCTATCGACATTAGGTCCTAATTGAACACAGGTAAGGAGGGGTACACAGAAAACCTCTGGTTATCCCAGCTATGGTCCGTTATCATTTTATTTTTATTTTTATATATAGGTGAGATGCCCACATGTATTTTAACATTTTTGGGCTCCAAAAGGTAAGATACCTCGTATCTCAACTTCCAAAAGGCCAGAGTTATTTCTACTTTTAGGGCGCGTTTGGAAACCCAAAAAACTAGGGAAAGGAATGGAATACTGCGGATAGACCCATCTTATCCTATTCCACGGCCTGTTTGTTTTGAAAAAGAAAATAAAGGAAACAATTAAATGTCATTCCCTAGGAAAAGATTTGAGCCAAATTCTATTCCAGCTCCACCCCCTCGGAAAGCTGGGTAAAGGAATGGAAACAACTAATTTTTCTTCTCTATTCATCAAGAAATCAACCCTCTTCTCCAAATTTTGAGAGGGCTCTTCGTCACCATCACCTCTCGAATGCAGTGCAAATATGTTAAAAGAACTTCACATAAAATAAACGTTAAATTTCAAAAACCACCGAACTTTTTAATCAGAGAATAGTTTTTTTTTTTTTTTTCGGCTTTCAGTTTCAGCAAATCACCTCACAACTTTTAGTACCGAACTAAGATCCCTCTTTTGGTGTAAATTACCCAATGTTCTTGATCCCGTTGATAATATATTTTTTACCCGATTCTTTTTTAAATTCAAATATCAAAAGTGAAAAGAATTAAATTACAAAAAAATAAAAAAAATAAAAAATAAGGTAAACTAATTAATTTTGGTTAGAGTGTGTGATTTTAGAATTAATAAATCTTCATTTTTTGGGAGTGTCAGAAGTATGTTTTTTCTCTCAAGGAAAACAATTTTATTCATTACTCAACATAAAATGCAAAATGTCAGAAGTATGTCCATGTACAAATGTTATAAAAAAGTTTTTCAAAATGCCGTAATCCATAATATTCCATTGTTTGCCAAACAAAATTAGGGAATGGAAACAAAAAAAAGTCAATTTCATTCCACCAGTTGCCAAACACACACAACTTATTAAGTTAATTCATCCCTTTCCCTTTCTTTCCATTCCTCTCCATTCATTTTCATTCCATTCCTTCTCATTCCCCAACTTAAATGTTTCCAAACAGACCCTTATGTATTTTAAACTTTAGGTAGAGGGATGTTACTGACTAGTTTGAATGCAAGTAACTTGAGGAATAGTATGGAACTATGGATTATAAATCCTTTTCAACGAAAATGAATGAAAAACAAATTATTTTCTTTTGTTTGTATAATACCCCTTGCAACAAACTATGTAACATTGCAAATGAACTTCATTAAAAAATATTTACAAAATTCAAAAAGCATTTACCATTTAATTACTATTGCTTAAAAATTATCAAAAAAGTAGGGGAAACTACTGTTTAATAGCTACAGTGTAGTTATGGCGAAATCGGAGATTTTGAAGAGGAAAAGAAATCCTCTCAAAATCCTCAACTATGAACAATTTTTGTCAATAATGTAACTCGTGGAAAAGTGAGTTACTTCCATCCAAACCACGGATTTTACAGAAACCCCATGTTTTCCTTCGAAATCCACCAATTCCTTGAAGTTATCGGCAAACAAACTACCCATATGTGTGCATGTAGGTTGTATATCTGTAAGTCCACTTAAAACATACTTATCTGCATCAAAACTTGCTTATAAACATAACGTGAAATGTCCTGTTTTTAAAAATCTTGTGGGATGTTCCACTCACATCCCCCTTCAAGTGTTTTTTCGAGTAGAGCATTGGTCTCTCCGAGGGTGGGCTGTATCGGTGTACCTCATTGTCAACACAACCAAATTGTATGAGTGTTGAATCGATGTATATTTGACATGGTTGGTGTAATATTTTTCATTCTGCATTGGTGATGTCATCGGTGATCATATTTTGAGTAGAGCTATGGTTTTTTTATGGCGGTTGTTCATGCTATTGCACGACAATTGATATTTCGGTGATTATCGACTTATTTATGGTGGTTGTAGCAATTCTTTGAGCTTGTAGGAGTAGCATGAAGACTGCAAACAATGTTAGCGAAGGTGTCGGGTTGCTTTGTGAGTCTTGGTGGAGTAGAAAATAGCATATTCACCTATTCGTTCAAGCTTTTCTTTGATTAGGACATTCGATTCTTCAATATTTGGAGTTGTGATTAGCCAAGATGTTGGCATAACTAAGGATGGTTGAAAGTGAATTCTTTGTAGATTATATTTGGGTATTGCTACATATCAGATGTAATTTTCGAGATGTCATCGATATATTAGTTGAGGGTTTACTTTCTAGTTTCTAGTACTAGGATTTAAGGCTTGGTTTCTAAAGCTTTTATCTTGTACTCTAATTATAATTATATGTTTTATGGTCTTCTTACCTACGATTTTGATAAATAATTAAATAAATAAATAATAATAATAAAAATCTTCTGGCATAATTGGAGTGGGTCCCAAGAGCACCCCTAACCAGGGAAGCATCACCAACCCAAGACCACACATTCACTGTTATGGAGCGTGTAATTCATTACAAAATAAAGACACTTTTCAGTTATGCGATTCCTACTGTTTAGAACAGTGTGTAAAGTAGCACAGTAGTTGCTGCTGTTTATAACCGTCCACAGCTTAATCCTTACTAGTATTTTTCACGTGGGATGCACGTTTTGATAAAGAGTTGGAGTTAAACATACAATACACGGATACACGGAAGTCAACAGCAATTAGCACGTGCAATGAATGCCTTAAATTTTTAAAAATGGAGTGGAACGGACGTTACACGTATTTTTTAAAAATTAAGAAGAAAAAACTTTGATATGTACATGCGAAGCACGTGTTGAAAATATATTTGAAGTTGCACGTGCGATGCACATGTTTGTTTGGTGACAAAATTGAAGTATCTTTTTGAGACAAAAATATTAGAAACTGTTTATTTGTGACAAATTCTTCCATTCAATAATATAAATATATATATTATATTATACATAGATAGATGGATATTAATTTATACATATGATTCATATTTAATATATAAAAAAATTAAGTAAAAAACCTAATATAGTGAGGGCTCGAACTTGAGACTTTCATCATATTAGTTATGCACGTGCGATGTACGTTTTGGTAGATTGACAAATGACACTAAGGCCTTCTCCCATTATAATATTAGAGATTAGAAGCCTTAGTGTCATTTGTCAATCTACCAACACGTGCATCGCACGTGCATAACTAATATGAAGAAGGTTTCAGGTTCGAGTCCTTACTATGTCAAATTTTTTACTTTAATTTTTTTTTTTAATATTAAACATGCATCTCATGTGAATTACTATACATCTATCTATCTATAATATAATATTTACTTACTATTTAATGGAAGAGCTTGTCACAAATAAACAAGTTTTAATTTTTTTTTGTTACAAAAGAAATACTATTTTTGTCACCAAACAAACATGTGTATCGCATGTGCAACTCCAATTCTATTTTTCAACACGTGCATCGCACGTACACATCAAAATTTTTTATTCTTGATTTTTTAAAAATACGTGTATCGCCCATTCAGCTCCATTTTTTTTAAAATTGAGGCATTCATTGCACGTGCTAATTATTGTTGACTTACGTGTATCACATGTTTAACTCTAACTCATAATCAAAACGTGCATAACACACGTGAAAAATACTAGTAATATTAGATTAGAGATTACAGATGAATATACGATCTCTTAGAGCATCTGTAGTCGTTGTGACCCATTTTTTGGGTATTTGGCAAATGAAAATAGAAAATTTGGCTGCGCGTTGTAGTGGTCGAAAGCTATAATTTGGTCAGACGATGGATTATCTTTCGTCTCAAAAATTTTGGAAAAAAAAAATTTTTTTTTTGGGCACAAAAGGACCAAAAAAAAAAAGTTCCAAATGTGAGGGACGGTGGATAATACGTTGTCCCAACACTTTTGTCTTTAGCAAAATTGTTGGACGGTGTATTATCTACCGTCCGACATTTTTTTAATTTTTTTTTTTTTTTAATTGGTTGGGATGGTACATTATCTATCGTCCGATTAAAAAAAAAATTAAGCGACGGAACATAATCTTTCGTCCGGCAGATAATCTATCGTCCTGCTATATTTTGGCAATTGCCATTTTGATTGCCAAATATAGCCCGTACCGTAGCGATCAAATTCATTTTTTTGGTATTTGGCCACTACAGATGGTTTTTTTCCAAATTTGAGAAATTTTGGATATATGGCAAATGACTACAGATGCTCTTACAAGTCCATGTGTTTATGACGCCCGAGTCAGAAACTGCGTCTTTCTGAAAATCTGAATGTTTTAGCACAACTTAGAGAAGCTATATCACAGTAAGAAATGACAATCTCAGTTGTAGTCAGGTTGATCACTAACTGAAAGAAAGACTCGAAAGTGTGGGTGTGCTACGGTGGTAAAGTCTCTTAGCAGAAGGTTAGAGGTACGGGTTCAAATCCCATGAATCATGCTACGCTCGATTCCCTAAAAGAGAAACAATTACAGAAAGAAAACAAAAAACCCAAAGACACAAAAACATTCCAAGTTACAGAGGGGAACAACAAAGGGTACATCTGAGGTTCCGACTAGTATTCATGATTTGTGGGGGAGGTGGAGGTCGAGATTCGTTAAGAATGAGTGTAGATTAGTGTGGGATATTACGTTAGCGGTGTGTTTATGGACCCAGTGGCTAGATAGAAACGATGCATGCTTTCGTAATATTTACTGCACTTTTCAGATGATGCTTTATAAAATCTTAGCTCGAATTAATGATTGGACAGATACAGTAGGGGCGAGGAAGAAGCCCCGTACGGATGGAGAGGAGTAGCACGTTCCAGGGTCAGGGAGCCACCGATGACTTCCAGAGGGGTGGTCTTACATATTTTGAGAGCCAGTCTTTTGTTGTTTACTGGCAGTTGCTTATGTATTTGTTTGTAGTTAGATTGTAGACTGTTTCAAACTTGGACTGTAATATTTTGTACTCGTTGTTTCGTTAATTGTTCATTAATGAAATAGGTGACCAGGTGTCAATTTTTTTTCTAAAAAAAAACAACAACAAAGGGTACGTCATTTTCTGTTACTCTGTTTAGCTCTTCAAATGAGCTAATCTAATCCCGTTAGGAATCCATCATTCTCATATTATACAATTAGAGTACGCTACTTTTCCAGGTATATCCTTAAAAAGCAAGATGGTCATACATACATACTCCACCTTTTTCTTCTAAAAACAAAAGACAACAGAACAACTATTTAACAAGAGTAGAACTGTGTGAGTGAGAGTGGATCTTGTTATGCTGCAGCGGGCTGCGCTCAATGAGACACCGGATATGGAGGAATTCTTCAACGGAGCAGGGTAGCTTCAAGGAGCCTGAAGACGTGTAACCGTAGATCTCCTTGGAAGTTTCCAGAAGATTCTGGAAGAGAGGATGGTGGAGATAGCTGATAGGGATCAAAAACCTCTTGAATTGCTGGCACTCTTCATTTTCTTCGTCTTCGTCGACTAGTCCTACTCTTACTGCTATCCATCCTTTCTTTACCTTGCCACCCATACTCTCTTATTCTCTCTCTCTCTCTCTTTCTCTTCTATTGTATTCTGAGTTTGAACAAATTAAGAGTTGAATTGATTAGAGCTGTATAAGTTGGATGTACTAACAATTGGGAGAAGGGATAGCTATTTATAAGAACAGAGGACTGAGAAGGATGAGGCTGTGAAGAGAAGAAAGCGAATCTAGCAAAAGGAGAAATTAGTTTTTAACCCCCCTTTTGACAGGCTTTTCCCCATCACTCTTTTGACTTCAACTTTATACACTCTGAACCCTATGATTACTCAAAATTTAAATTCCCATTCTTCTACAAGAACAGTCAGGTTATGGAAGAGGTTTTCAAATTGTTTGGATGGCAATGGATTTAACCTGTATAACAATGACAAACATACAGGGAAAACTTGAGTAAACGACAACCAGGGAAAACTTGAATGATGCGATCCTAACCAGAGAAAACTTGAGTAAACGACAACCAAATTTGAATGTACAGTGTGGGTTCTGCCATCTCAACATGGAAACGAGGGATCACCTGTTCCTTCACTGCCATAGGAGCAAGGCGGTGGTGGCCGAGGTCCTCAATGCACTAGGGACAAGTCAATTCCCTTATTCATACGAAGACCTTTGGGTGGGGCCACTATTTGCGACGGAACGAAGGGAGATGAGAGAGGCGTGGTTTCTTGCGATTGCCGCTACGACCTGGGTGCTTTGGCTAGATAGAAACAATTTTTATTTCCGCACTACCCGCAATTTCATTTCTGGCAATTTAAATCATATTATGCATCTAATCTCATTTTGGGCTAATGTCGCAGCAGCAGATCCCAGGGGCAGAATTGCTACAGTTTTCCAAGTGCAGGACTTTGATGACGACGAGATCGAGATTGGACCGACTATTGACTGAGTCGGCAGGCACCAGATGTGTTTCCCACCACCCCAGGGCTTGTTGGGGGGTAGATGTGTTTTTCCGTCTTTTTCCTTTTTGTGTTTTTGTTCCCGCCCACCATGTTTCGGGGGGAGAATGGTTTTGCTGTTTTCTTTTTAGGACCTTGTTGTATGCTCAGTACTCTGAGTTTTGTTTATTAATTGCTGATTAATGAAACGGGGTGGCCAGATTTCACCTTTTCCTTTAAAAAAAAAAAAAAAAAAAAAAAAAAAAAACAAACAAACAATGACAAACATACTAATGGGAAGATTGTGGTTAATTTAGGAGGTTAGAAAGAAAATTTTTTTTTTTTCAATATTTTATGTCCTCCATATACAGTTTTGTAACTTGGTTGAGTAATAGGTAATATGCACTGTATATCTCAATTTAACCGCAATGATTATATGTTTGTTTTAACAGTGGAAAAATCTATTTTGCTACTGTAGGAGCTGTGGTCAAATTACTCCTGACACTAACTACAGGCTACGGCAGTCGGAATATTTTGTCCGTACTGACCCACTTTTTGAAAATATTGATGCGTGTGACCAACTTTTAAAAATATTTAGCGATCTGATCCAGTTTTGAACATGTCAGCATAAATCGTTATTGGGAACAACGGCATAGATTATTTAGCTGCCGTTCTATCCAATAGCGGCATCTTTTAAATAAAAAAAAAACTCTCATGCGACTATTTGGAGTGACGGCATTAGTTATTTTAATTCTCAATCGCTTGCTCTCTCACTTGCGGAAAAAAATTGCAAGTGTGAAAAAAATCTATAACAGATGCCGCTATTTCCAACAACGGTATTCTCATAATGGATGCCGTTGTTTGGAATAATGACATCAGTTATAAGTTTTTTTGCATATAAATATTGGCCCCCTCTCCTCCTTTCCCTTTCTCTTTAGATCTGCTTTCTCTCTCTCTCATTTCAGAAACCCATAAACCCTAGTACCCTAAAACCCAGAATCCCAATTATTGTATCATTTCAAACTTCATATATCCTACCTTCTCACTCACACTCTCATCTCATTCCTCATCTACAACGTATTTTCAAGTTATCCAAAATACGGTCTAATTTGAAGATATTACTATAACCATATATTTGATATGTATGCATAGTTTATGCTTATGAGTAGTTAATGACTTGAATATGTTTGAATCTTTATGTTTAGGTATGGAGTATGATATCCCTATTTGGTTATATTTTGGGGGTAAAATAATTAGAGATCTGAAGATTGAATATTGTTATAGTGATGATGAACCAGTCATTGTTTGGGCTCCCCGCAACTTTATATACTCACAATTAATGGATAAGATACTTGAAGTTACTAATTTGGATAGAGATGAATTGAGTGTCAAAATCAAAGCCCGTTATGCTGCCGGTAAAGGGGAAGGGCAATATTTCATGGTGGTTCCCGTAGATAATGATAATTCTTTGAGGTCCATGATTGGTAGGACACTTGATCCAAATAGTAGTTGGACTGTATTGGAGTTATATATTGAGCAAATGACGCTTCCAAATACTAGGTCAATTGTTATTCAAAGTCCAAGTCGAGCTCCAAGTTTGAAATCATCTGCCAAGTCACATGCAATAATACCGAATACACAAGAAGACATTAGCACAACTTCAACAGAACTTATTACCACTGAATATGAGCAGGTACATCCGTTCACCTTGACACAAAATATTGTCCACACCGACATGATAATGCAAGACTTTGACAACGCTATTGTAAATAAAGATTTGGTAGAAGAGGAAGAAGATGAGGATCACAGTTTTGAAGTTGAAGAGGAGGAGGATGCCGATGAAGCTCCGATTAATGATGTCAACGGTCATGTGCCGGTTAACAATGTGGTGTTGCCAAATCAGTCCATTAGTGCATCTGTACATGAGGTTCAATCGAGTGAATAGATGTCCCGTACGACCATACAATACATGAACATGCACAGTCTTCCGTCATCTCTTCCAACACGGATGAACTTTACATAGGTCAAAGATTACCAACTAAAGATTGTATACAATATCAAGTGAAGATGCACTCCGTGAAGAACCATCGAGAATTTATGACGGTAAAATCGACCTCTAGTTTATACTATGGAAAATACAAAGGTTGTGTGTTGATAGCTATTTCACTGGATGCAAACGATAGGTTGTTTTCATTTGCGTTTGCAATAGTTGATGGAGAGAACATAGAAACCTGGATAAGGTCCATGAATTGCATTCGGTGCTTTGTCATGGATCGTGCAGGTCTATGTGTCATTTCTGATCATCGTACAGGCATTTTATTAGCAATGGATAATGAGTTCGGAACATGAAAGGAACCACTTGCTTATCATCGTTATTGTATGCGGCATTTTTCTAGTAATTTCCATAAACAATTTGGTTGCAAGTTTTTTATGAACAAGCTCAAGGTGATCGTATGTCAAATTCAGTTTAAGAAGTTTGAGGAAAAGATTGCATAGCTTGAAGTAACTAATGTTGATGGGGCTAATTGGTTGAAGAACAAATCGATTGAGAAGTGGACACTTTCCGCCGATGGAGGCCATTGATATGGTATAATGACTACAAATCTATCGGAAGTGTTCAATTTGGTTTTAAAAGATGTTCGTAGCTTGCCTGTCATGACAATTATGGAAATGATATTTTTTCGTCTCAACATGTACTTCACTAACTGTCGTGAAGTGGCGCAGACCCTTATTAGTGAAGGAAAATTATGGGCACCACGTGTTCAAGAGATTATTGATTTACGGCGTGAGAAATCAAATTTGCATGAGGCAATAATGTTTAATAACCGGCCTGGTATTTTTGGAGTTAAAAAATGGCATTAGAATGGATAATGGACATCAAATGGTGGACATTGGCACACTGTTGACTTCGGGAACTGTACTTGTACTTGTGGAAAATTTCAGCTATATCACATTTCATGTTCTCATGTATTGGCCGCTTGTGCCTCCCGTGCAATTGATTATCAACCTTACATTGATGCATTTTATTCTACAAGTTCATGAGCACTAACGTGGGCACCAACTTTTAATCCTATTCCAGATAAATCTTATTGGCCAACACTGAGTGGATCGATTCTCATAGCCGATACGAGTCTACGTAGGTTGAAAGGTTGCCCTAGGAGTACTCGTATTCGCAATGATATGGATGCTCGAGTGAGTGGGAGCACCGGCAAATTTGTTACGCCCCGCTTCCCAAAAGAAATACGGAATACGGTACATGACTAAGCCCAGCGGATAGTTTTCACCATCCATAAGTTGTACCGATCTACTTGACTCAGCACAACAGTAAATATAACAATATACTCAACCAAGCATGCATAAACAATTATAAATCAACTGTATTCATTTGTAACAATGATAAATATCCCAAACAAATACGAGATTTGAAACAAAACAATATTATGGGACTACAAGCCCAATACAAGTCTCAATACAGTAACATGAATGAAATAGTTCAAAACAAAACATTAAGCAAAATTGTACAATGCGCAGCTCAAAACTTTTGCTCACCAACTCCAGTAGGCAAACAATCACCAAAATCTGCTCATATAACAATTACAAGAAAATAGGAAGACAGAAAAACATAATGCCCGTTAGTTGCAAGTTTCGGGCCGCAAGTAGTACAAGCAGGAAAAGGAAAGGGGAAAAGTGAAACAAAAATAGAAAGTACTGACATGGAGAAAAGCAACAGTACGTGATAGTCTACAGATAACAGGAAACACTGGATGAACAGTGAAGAGCATAACAGTAACAGTAACAATGAATTCAACAGAAACAGTAATAGGATGATAGTAACGATAACGGAATAACAGTGAAACAGTTATTCTTATATCTAATGTTTATTACTATCTGAGTAGCACTTCATGCATCCCAAATTATACCACATGATTGCTATATCAAACAATTTCGTTTTAAGATTTCGTAGTGGAACCTATAGGGCCGTATATTAAGACAAACAGTAACAGCAACAGTAATAACAAATAGTAACGGTGTTATGGATCATGCCCTCATGCATCCAGAGAAAAATAGTCGGTACCATAGTAAACAGTAGGAAAACGAGTTCCCTTTTAAATACACATTTCTATATTGTCCACTACTAGATCTTTCTCTTAAACTCCGGCTTGATTATTTGTCATTATTAT
Source organism: Hemerocallis citrina (assembly GCA_017893485.1). Taxonomy (NCBI): domain Eukaryota; kingdom Viridiplantae; phylum Streptophyta; class Magnoliopsida; order Asparagales; family Asphodelaceae; genus Hemerocallis; species Hemerocallis citrina. Next base: position 180,845,155 of record CM030360.1, read on the forward strand.
TAAACAGGTGTGAACAAATACAAACAGGGCTAAAAGATATGGCAAGAACAAAGGACAAGTCTAAGATGAATAGGAAACACAAACTGGTGACAAAAACAACTCATAACAGTCAAAATAACGAAACATCCAGTTCTTGACCTCAAGAAACTACTGTACCAATTCTGAGATTCCTGTTGCTACAGAACTGCAAATCTAGATCCGTTAGAAAATACATAAACTAGACTCTCCGCCGAATCCAGCGCATATATACAAGTTATACATCAACCACAAAAACAGAGTTGAAAACAACGTTTAATACATATTTTATGTTCAGCCAGAAAATGCAAAATCTTGCTTATAAACATAAAAAGGTTTTAAAACATCATAATTAAATCTGAGAAAAATCTGGGAGATTTCCTAGCATATCGAGTCTCAACATATAAAATATCATGAAATTATACTACAGATTGTATAGTCAATATAATTGGAAAAACAGAGTAATGCAACAAAATTTCAATTCTGAAAGTTCAGACACAGCGGTACCAAAACAGAAATAATTCACAAAATACAATTCGAAATCCAGATTCGTCAAAAAGGTGATAAAATAGATAAATCGGGCTACAGTTTTATATCACAAAGTTTTCTTCAAAAATGAATAGAATCAGGTTGAAAACGTAATTCTTTACTGAACAACATGTAGTTTGGAAATATGTCGATTGGTTTCATAAGCATGAAATGAGATACAAGAGTCATTAAATAATTCCACAAAAATTAAGGATTGATCTCAGTCATGTCTAAACATACCCAGCAAAATATAAAGTTCAAATTCTACTTTTAATATCAGTTTTAAAATAATAATTCTTACAACAATCACATAGTTCAGAATCTGGAATATACGATATGACTGTAGTAAAACAACAATAACTCATGCATCGAAAGTCAGAATTCATATCTGTTGAAAGTTTTGAAAACTAGAAAACAAAGCCTACAAATCATGTTCACAAATTTATTTATTTTACTGATGTTAACAGGGTCAAAATTACTGTACAAAAATAGGACAGCAGTAAAAACAGAACTTCTTTTATGCATTTCATCAAACAATTTAATTACAAGAATCCAATCTAAGATGTCATACAAAGCATGGTATATATGTAACTCAAATCAGCATGACAGGTGAATAAACAGTTTAAGATGAGATGATACCTCATATAAGCATCCATGTAACAAATATCTACAACATACGGTGTGTCACAAATAAGCATACAAATCAAGATGTCCATCTAATCTAATTTGTTATCATGCAACGGATAACAACTTATTGTGAAACAGTCATGATCAAGAGATGAAGGAACGAATCAACTAACAAGATATGATTTTATCATGAGAGGGACAACAAATGCATGCAAGACTACTTACGGCATTTAACTTGTATGAAAAAACAAAACAACATACAAGCTACTTGCCTGAAAACATCGACAAAGATGAAGATGAAGAAAGAATAACAGGAACAGATCCCGAACAACGAACACAACACACGAACAAGGGACAACATGAACAAGAGCGAGAATCAGCACCAATACAAAACACGTACGATGCACGTGTCTCATACGCACACGCACGACAGCAACAGCAAGGGCATCGATAAAAACAAGGGGCAACGACAGTGGTGTGGCACAGCAACATGACGGCAATAGCAAGGGGAGGTGGTCGGCGGCTTTCGACCATAGCAGTGGCGAGGCGGCTCGATGCTAGGGAGGAAGACGACGGCAGTGAGGGGATGGCTTAAAGTCGTTGCGGGCTCGAGCGGGGTCAGGGAGCACGAGGGGTATAGCGGTGAGGGGAAGGGGAGAGGGCTGACGGCGGTAGGGGGTAAACGGCGGGAGGGAACAGTGTAGGAGAGTGGAAGATCGGGAGAGAGATGGGTCGAGGGTAGGGGACGGCTGTAGGGAGAAAGAGATGGATATGTATTAGGGTTTGGTAATCAGGGTTAGGGTGCAATTAGGAGGGTTATATAGAGTCAAAGTGGGTTTGGGTTAACTGGGTAGTATACAATAGGAAGAAGAAAGTCCAATATGAGACAAATAGGCCATGAATTAGGTTTAGACAATAAACAAGGTCAAAGAACAATGTGTAGATCAATCAGTTGAGAATATAAAGACTGAATCAAAGCAAGAAATGAATTATAAGGAGAACAGCAACATACAATTCAAAAGGGACGAAAAAAGATACAATCAGAAATATAATAAAATGACCAGGAATTTAATTAAATACAAATAAAAATACAATAATGAGTCACAGGGGTTACAAAATTTGTTCTAAATGCGAGTTAAGTAGACACAATAGGCGCAGATGTAAGAAGGTACCCAATGTTTGCACATCCTAAACGACCAATATTTGAAGTTGCATCCCACATTGTAATGTTTACAAAAATGTTCATATGGTTGCCTTATATTGTAATGTATAAATGTGTTCGTATCCTATCCTAATATGCGTAGCTCTCATGAGTTACAAATTTTGTAATTGGTATCCGTAAGTTATTATGAGTTCGAGAATTTGGATCTGATGAACATTTGTTGTAATATATGGTAATGTCATCAGTTGAGTATGAGATATATGGCTGTGATAAATGAAAATTAGATGTGTAAATGGTTATGCATGTTTTGAAGCAAATTAAAAGTAGCAAATGCCGTTACTGTAAATAACGGCATATGTTACTTGTAACGTTATTCGCAACAACGGCAACACTTCAACACATGCACAAATTATTTTAAATTTTATTCTTACATGTTGCCGTTATTCACAACAACGACACCAGTTAAAATAATGCCATTATTTTGAGCAATGACATCAGTTAAATCTATTTTTTGGATGGAAAAAATTGGCTGCCAAACTCTCTGCCTCAACAGACATTGTCTGAGACAACGACATAGGTGCAAACAGTGTCTTTATTCTGAACAACGGCATCAGATAAATCTTTTTTCCCGCCGAATGATTCTCTGCCAAATCCTCTGCCTCCACAGACGTTATTGTAAATAATGGCATCACTTAAAAAATGTCGTTATTTGGAACTGCGGCAACAGTTCAAATTTATTAGAGAATTTTGGTAAGTTACAAATTTGAACTGTTGCCGCTGTTCCAAATAACGACATCTTTTAAATGATGCCGTTATTTACAGTAACGTCTCTGGAGATAGATGATTTGGCAGAGAATCATTATGTTGGGAAAAAAAAAGATTTAACTGATGCCGTTGTTCAGAATAACGGCACTGTTTGCACCTATGTCATTGTCTCAGACAACGTCTATTGAGGCAGAGAGTTTGACAACCAATTTGTTCCATCCAAAAAATAGATTTAATTGATGTCGTTGTTCAGAAGAACGACATCATTTTAACTGGTGCCGTTATTGTGAATAATGGCAACAAGTAAGAATAAAATTTAAAATAAGTTGTGCATGTTTTGAAGTGTTGTCATTGTTGCGAATAACGTTACAGGTAACATATGCCATTTGTTACTTTTAATTTAAAATTTACAGTAATGGCATTTGTTACTTTTAATTTGCTTCAAAACATACACAACCATTCACAGATCTAATTTTCAGTATTTTAAGACTTCAACTTTAATATGATCAACAAATGCAATTACGAACACCAGAATATATATATAATAAGTAACACCAACAAGTAATTCATTGGCTAATACATAAGATCAAGTTTTCAATTTGCAACACAATATAAACGACCAAAAATTGACATTCAGCATGTACTTCGCAAGATTACAAAATCTAGTAAAATTTCACATTTAAAAGGTATCTCAACGATTGGGCAATTCACTTTTTCACATTTAACCTAACTAGGCATATATTGTTGCGGCTACCTCCTCTTCTGAGATGGAATTTTCCTCCTACGTTTTACAATATCTTGTGTCCCAGGTACACGGGGGCCGACCTCTTCTTCATGCTCCGCTTCTGCTTCTGCAATATCTTGTGATGCTAATTGAGAAGCCGCAGGAGGAAGTTGGATGCTCTTCCGTCGTTGCCATTGTGATAATGAAGATTCCGTATGGGTAGATGGTGATGGTGGAGATTGACCTTATCTTTGTGGTGGTGAGGGAGGTTGAACTTGTCTTGTTGGTGGTGGTGGAAGTTGAGCTCGTCTAGTTCTTGGTCGGGGCGGTTGAGTCGTAACTTTGGATGATCCTAAAGAGCAGCGAAGGCCGGGCCGTCTCCAACATCTTCAAGTGATAAACGACATGGATGGAGGATTTCTCTAGCTATCTTCTTGCAAGCTTTCGAAGCATTACTTTTCAACACACGAGCACATTTCCGCACAATATCTCATGTGTTGTCAATCTACAACACCAATAAAATATAATAGAAGTAGTAAACAAAAATTTGTTAATCAAGTAAAAGCAAAATGTCTACAAAAATTTTTAATCAATATTTTTTAACAAAAACATAATTTTACCATTAGTCGGTATGAGGACGCTTTTTGTTACATAGGTTGCGAAGTAGAATGTGTCGGTGGTGGTTCAACTTGGTGCTTCGGTATCGGTATTTGGATACCCGCAGGGAAAGCCGATCGTGGAGCAATAAACAAACGTGTAATACGACGGTACCACACCATATAAGATGTTTGCAACGACCCGTCGTATAGTGCAATCCCTTCTACCACCATATCATATTTTCTCTCATTCCACATTGCTACATGAGAGCGGTGGTGATCGGCCCAATACATACTTGGCAATCGACCTTGACCGGTAATATTGTGAAGTCTTCGGTCGTTCATCGTATTCTCCGGGATGGCTTGTTGTGCATTAAATTGTCGGAGGACTCGATCAGCGTAATAGAACTCCACGACAGAGAAATTTATAAGTGGAGCTCGTGTCAACCAAAGTTGATAATTTGCCATGCATAGTGGGGGTAGATGTTGTAGCATTTCGGCCGTGTACGGTGTCCAATTGACATACTCTTCCCGAAGTTGATCGAGTTCATCATGGGCGGATCCAATGGGGGGCTGGGGTATGCTACAGCCCCCCCAACATTTGATATTTGTTTGTAATTTTTTTTTTTTGGTTATATTAGTGTGGAATGTATGCTTTGGCCCCCCAAAATATATTTTAAAGTCCACCCCATATATATTTGAGCCTTCTATTTATTTTTTTGGGTCCAAGCTCAACTCTATTCTATCTGGTATCTATAACAACTTTATTTCTCTAGTATCAATAATAACTTTATATATATTTTGCATGTTACCTTGTGCGAATTTTTTTTTCCAGCCCCCCTCACCTTTCAATCCTATATCCGGCCCTGGAGTTCATCCATATAATACGTCAACACACCACATGGGTTATCTCTCCACGTGAGTTTACCGGTCCAATACACACCTAAATGAGCCCTAAACACTGGATTCTCCTGAAGCACTCTCCAATTATTTGAAAGAAAAGTTACTCAGGGCCGGCCGAGGTGTATTCGTTACCAACACCAAATTTGTAATATCCCCATTGGCCCCGTCATTTGGATCGACTCCATTGAACAATTACACAGGACACGGTAAAGCGAGGCCAACGCCGCACTTTCCCAACTATATCGCTCGATTCTATTTATGTCAGCAAACAAGGAAAGGTACATTAAATGGACTACATCACCGGAAGAATTCGGAAAGAGAATACCTCCGATCATCGACATAAGATACGCCCGCGTGTAACATTGAATTTCGAAGTCGGTCGGTTCCAGTTCCTCTCCCAAACTATTGTGAAACTCTTGATAGAGCCACGAACGTCGGATTGATTCCCCGACGAGTACACCTTTATCTTCCTCTTCAACCTCCTTCCCAAGATAATCTCTAACCAACATCACTTTATTGAACATCAGGTTTTTGGTCACCATCACCCCATCGATTGGAAGACTCGATATGACGGCTATATCGTGTAGCGTGACTGTCATCTCATCAACGGGTAGGTCAAACGTGTGTCTCCGGCCTTCATCGCTCCACAAGAGCGATAAGTAATGAATGGTCACATTTCACTTTGGCCAACATGGACATTCCATAGAACCTGCAATTTACCAAATAGTTTTGTATGCCAGGGTGCATCGGCAATATGGTGTGCATTCGGAAACTCATTTTCTCGGTATCTCCATTCCACACTGCCTGAAACCTATGATCTTCTTGCAAATAGAGTACGGTTAGGTCTAATGGACCCGGAATTGCTTGTTGTGCGTGCGAAGATGAAGCACCCACATTATGGGAAGAAGATAGCTATCTAGCATCCATTTCTCTGTGAACATCAAAAAAATATGTGTAAAGAACAATATTAATAAACGATGTATTGAGATAAGAAAATTTGTAAGCCATGTTTCTTCAACGAAATTAATAAACGATGTGTGAAGATAACAACAATTTCTTAATACTCATATCGAAATACTACTCATAACAATCCCCACTACAACATCTCCACACATTACATATCTATCTATAGAAACAAATCTCATATTAATATCCATTCATACATACACAGCTATGAATATAATTGTAACCTGTGTTTTCTGTATTTTGTATTTTTTTGGGAATTATTATTAATTGATTTTCTTCTTTCTCTCCTGAACCCTGTGATTTGATTTTTCTATTGATGGAATTTATTAATTGCTTTCGAATCAATTTTGTCTCCCGGTCTAATTAATCTTTTCTGCTGAAATTTTGTTGATCGTCCCATTCAAAATTTTGTTTGTCATCCCAATTAGTCTATTTTTTTAATGCTATTATATTTATTTATTATCTCTTCTCCTATAGGATTCGAACCCAATATCCAAAACCATTACTCAAACCCAATATCTCATTACCCTATAACTACCCATTAACCCTAATTTTTAGTTAACCCTAATTTTATATTCCTCTCTTTCTCTCTCCTACCGCCGCTCTCATCTCCCGACTCTCTCCTCTATTTCGATTTTGAACCCAAACTGCCGCCTTCCTCCCTCGTCCATTCCCGTCCTCTCCTCTGCCAACTGCAACGACTCCACTCCTCGCCATCCCGTCTTCGTCAACCTTCGCAAACCCATCCTCCATCATCTCTAGCCGTCTTCATCCCTCACCCTTGCCGAATCCATCAACCTCGACTGCCACACTCGCCCTCGTCTTCGCCTCTCATCCAACCACCGAAGAACCCATCAACCTCTTGTCGCCTTCCCTCCTCAGCCACCCTCTCGACTGCACCCTGCAACCACCCTATCGACTGCACCCTGCAACCACCGTCAGCGTCCCCTGTGCTCGTTGCCCATCGCTCCTCTGTTTTCCTCCAAAACAGAGGGCCGCTCAACTTCATCCACCCACCGACTACAGTCGATCCCCGACCACCTTCCCATCCTCCTCGACTGCCGCTTGCAGTCACCGTCGAGCCTCGCTTGCCTGAGACCACCCCGCTGTCCCTCCGTCGAAGCCAACGTCAGAGCCCCATTGTTGTGCCTTGCTTTTGTGATTATACGTGCATTGCACGTGTAGTTGTTTGCTGTTTGTGTAGGGTACTTGTTGTTACTATGGATTTGTTACAAGTTGTGTGCACGTGCCTTTGCGAGTGCGTGATTGTACGTGTCTTGCACATGACGTCGTCATGATCCTGATCCCGTTATTCCCTTCATATCCGAATTAACCATCTAACAGGCAAGTCTCTCTTGAACTAGTTTGTTTTTCTTGTTCAAGAACTCTTTTGATATCCTCAAGTAGATCCCGACTATTATCATATTGTTATTGTCACGCTCCGCTTCCCAAAAAGGAATGTGAAATACGAATATGCGAAAAAAGTCCAGCAATGGCATTCACCATTCATGAGCTGTAAGGATCTTTACAGCAATACACAAGAATAAACAAGAATAAAAATGAAATAATTATCCGCGCTTGCATGAAACAACTTAATATGATCAACAGAATTACTTGAAACAAATACGAAATTCTCAAATAATCAGATCTGGAAACAACGAGTAACATGTTCTGGGATAAAAAAATGCCCAATACAAGATTCAAGTAGTAGTGAATACAATTCATTCAAAAAAATAGGAAATAACTCAAGCAAGAGCTCTAGCCAAGCCTAGAACACTTGGTCACTTACACCTTCAGGCAGCTGGTCACCAAAGTCTGTAAATTGACAATTTGCAAGAAAAGAGTACAGGAAACAAAACACCCGTTTGTGCAAGTTAAGGGCTGCATGTAGTGCAGGCAACAACTATGGAAAATAGATAAAAAAATATATGGAGTAATGGCAAGAAGCAAGTACTGAAGTAAGCATGGAAGAGACGTGACAACAAAATAGAGCAACTAACTCTTAATCAAGAACAGAATCAGGTAACATGATAAGATGATAGGGTGCAAGTAGCATGTGACAAGTATCAAGTATCAAGAAGTATGCGAACAAGTAACAAATAACAAGTGTCAATTAGCATGTTCAAGTAAGTAACAAGGATGAACAAGTGATCATATTATTTTTAAGTCTTGTATCTAATCCTATCTAGGTAGCACTTTATGCATCCCAAATTTTACCACATGGTTGCTACATTCAGACAAGTTGCGTTTAGATTTCGTAGTGGACCATCTAAGATCGTGTACTCAGGTAGCAAGTATCAAGTAGTCACGTGTCAAGTAATCAAGTGCCAAGTGTTTCGTGTCAAGTATTTCGTGCCAAGTATTTCGCGTCAAGTATCAAGTAGGATCTACGGATGCTCTTCCGAGTACACATTTCTACATTTTTCACTACTAGATCTTTCCCTTAACTCCGACTTGATTTCTTTTATTATTATTAGAGCAAGCATGGACGTGCACAAACAGGACAAGATAACATGGCAAGAAATGAGGGATAAGTTCAAGTTGGGTAGAAGACATGAACGGGTGACAAAATAACTCATAGTAGGCCAGGACAACGAGACTTTCAATTCTGGACAGCAAAACATAGCTGCACCAAATGTGAGATTCTCTTTGCTACAAGATTGCAAACCTGGATTCGTCAGAAAATATAGAAACTAGATTCTCAGCCAAATTCATCACATATACACAAGTCACATAACAAGTACAGCAATAGAGTTCAAAATAGCATTTTACACAGAATTCATGTTCAGCCATAAATGCAAGGTTTTATTTATAAGCATGAAAAAGGTATAAAAACACCATAATTAAATCTAAGAAAAATCTGGAGGGTTCCCTAGCATATCTAGTCTCAGCATATAAAATTTCATAAAATTACATTAGAGATAGCTTAGTCGAATAAATCTGGAAAACTGAATGATACAACAAACTTATGAATCTGAAATTTTAGACACAGTAGTACTAAAATAGTGATAATTCACAAAGTATAACTCGAAATCCAAATTCGTCAAAAGGGTTGTAAAATAGACATACCAGGCTATATTTCATGTTTACAAAGTTTTAATCAACAGTGACTGGAATCAGGTTAAAAATAGAGTTCTGAAGTATATTGATTTGTTTCACAAGCATAAAATAAATTATAATAGTCATTAAACAATTCTACAAAAATTAGAGGTTGATCTCAGTCATGTCTAGTCAAACTCAGAAACATATTAAATCCAAATTTTACTTTAAACATCAGTTTTAAAATAATAGAATATGCAGCGATCTCATAAATCAAAATCTGAAAATTTCGACACAGCTGCAGTACAACAGAGATAACTCACACATCAAAAATCGAAATTTAGATCCGTCGAATGTCTCTGAAAAATAGACATCAAGGCCTATGAATCATATTTACAAAATAATTTATTTTACTGGCCTTAACAGGGTCTAAAACGTTGAACCAAATCAGGACAGCAGCAAACGAAATCTCTTTTCATGCATTTAATTAAACAACTCATATGCAATAGATCCAAATTCAAATATAATATAAAACATGATGTATTAGATATTCAAATCAACATGACATGGGTATTTAACAAATCCACAACGAGATAACACATCTAGCACATCAATCATGTGACAAAAATATAATATACAATAAATCACGCACAAGTATATATATATACATAAAAAAAAACTATCTATGTAGAACCCCGTATTTTCAAATATTATTTTAATTATTTGAAAAATGAATTTAAATGATTTTTGAGAATTTAATAAATATTTTCTAAGAAATTTATCTTTTGTACACGTGCAAAACACGTGCAAATGACTTTTGAGAAGTTTGAAAAATTAAGTTTTCTTTATAAAAAATCATTATTTATTATTTGAGAATTATTTAGTATTTTTCCAGATTTTTCTGAAATTAATTAGTACTATTTGCAATTTTTGAGAAAAGAAGGACTTATTTGCAAAATTGACAATTTTGAGGGTTGAAGTGCAAAACGTATTTACTGGACATTCCGATTAGTATTTGTTGAGGTTTAGAAATATATTTTTCTATTAGATCCTAATTTAAATGATATTTGATTCAATTTTCAAGAAAAGAATTATATGTATGCAAGAAGAATTTTTGGAAAGGATTATTTTGCAAAGTGGGAATAAAACCCTAATATACAATCCGGCATATTTAAGGGAAACTCTTCTCCCAGCCGACATTGAGTATATTCAGATTATTGGGATTTCTTTGAGGAGCAAAAAGGAGGATTCTTGGATCTAGCAAGGAGAAGCTTTTTGTGGATTTTCTTCAAATCAAAGGTGAGTGGATTGTTTTGTTTGTTTTGTTTTGCTTTGCTTTGTTTGTTTGATTGATGAATGACATGAGACCTTTTGTTATGCTTATTTGTGATCCTTATGCCATTATTTTGTTAGACGCATTGTATGTATGATATGGATCTTAAATTTGATATGGAGGATGAGAACTTTTATTTGATATTTGGATCATCTATGAGAAATATTAGAGATTTGTTGAGGAAAAGTTTGATTGATGAGATCGTATTGTTGGGAGACATATTAGGAATTGATAATGTTGTGATCAGATGATAAACATCTGGATCTCGTGATTGTAAACCAGATTCTGATTAAGATGTGAAAGACATATGTTGAGAAGAAGCCCTAATAGGAGAATTTAGAGTTTAGACCATGAGAATATGAGATTTGAGAAATTGATTGATTGAGTAATGTATCCATGATGGAGATTATTGAGAGTTGTTTATTAGCCTGGATACAATTGATTTTATGTTCAGTGAATCTTTAGAAAACTCCAGTTTGATTTGTGTTCAGACCTATTGTTGGAAACCTGTAGCCGACAGTCGACTGGACTATAAAGCAGACGACTGGTACGAGCCTATTGTGTATTTTTAGTCTTTGAGATTTGTTCGGGATAGTCGACCTATGACCCCTCTCAGTCGACTGATATACTTAGAATATTTTTGCTGAGAATTATTTGTTTTTGTCTCGGGACAGTCGACTGACTCCTTGGTAAGTCGACTGATCATGCCTAAGTTATTTTTGAGAAATGTTGGATTATGTCCTCTGGACAGTCGACTGATCTGATATGCAGTCGACTGGTCCTGAAGGATCTTTGTATTTGATTATGAGATATTTTGTTTAGTGTTTGATTTTAAGATGTTCAGTTGAGAACATGATTTTGAGTTATTCAGTGGAGCCACTTGTTCAGTGGGAATTTGTTCAGATATTTGTTTTGAGTCTCTAGAGGTATGTGACCCTAGTATACCGGTGTTGAGATATTTGTTCAGTTATTTGTTGAGGCCCTTTGAGGCACATTTTCAGTATTCAGATTTTAGTCCGGTAGGGTACACTACTCTAGGAGATTTGTTCAGTAACCCAAATTGATAAGGACAGGCATTAGTAGTGTCATGACGAATGAGAACATGAGTTATGCACCTCAGTATGACTTCTGATGTAGGATTTTAATCTCCTGAATTATCCAAGTAGTTAACTTGTGATGTGTGATTTATCTCCGGAATTATCCAGGTAGTTAATCTGAGATGTGAGGTACTTCTCCTGAATTATCCAAGTAATTATCTTGAGATGTGGGACTGACCTACAGAATGATCGGAGTCGAGACGACACTTTTGGGGTATTATTGTGATGATGAGTCTATGTTTAGATGTGGGATGATCTCCTGAATTATCCAGGAAAAATACCTGTGATGTGGGATCAATCTCCGGAATGATCAAGCATGGGCAAATTATCATAGTTTATCTTCATCTCTTCGTAGTCATCGTTGTCAGCATGTAGTCCTGATGTTTTTCTTGAATCACATTTATGCATTTGGATTTCCTGTTTTTACACACTTGGCTTTTTGGTTTTGATATCACCCATCATTCTTTGTTGTTACTTCATACTTTAGTGTTTGATTATTATTGTTGGACATTATGCTTTAAGTTCATTCATGTTATTTGTTTGATTTGTTGCCACTCACACCATTTATGGCTGACCCCGTAGTTTGGGGGTTAGGGTTCAACTCTAGCCTCACTTGTTACAGGTCATTGCTTAGTTGGAGGTTCAATGCTTGAGTGGGCAATTTGAGATTATTGGATTATTTAGTGTTGGTGTAAAATTGTTAAGATATATTTGAATCATTATTGAGTTGTAAATAAAAGATCAATTTGTGTTGAGATGTTTAGACTTCCGCTGTAATTGTAAAATTTGTTGTAATAAGAGAAAGAAAAATTTTAGTGGTGTTGTTGGTGTTTATTGTTGTATTGAAGTGGATTGCTGGGATTTCGCCACTTATTTTCTAAGCTCTCATATTAGAAATTTGGGGCGCTACAGAGATTGGTATCAGAGCTCCGCTTCAATGTAATAATAGACTTAGTATGACAACCAACCTAGGTGTGGACACTAGAGAGTGAGTACCTAGGTGTGGACATCAGAGTGTGAGTATCACATAGAATTAAATTATGATGTTTGGTTTGAAATTATGGTTTGACTTCGCCATAGGGCATTGATATGAGTTTGAATTGTGTGTTACTCTAACTTTACCCTCGTTTTGCAGTAATCAAAATGGTTGCACCCAGAGGTAGAAATGGTGGCAACAATGAGGATGGATCAGGTAGTTCTCGAGGAACGGGGATTGACCTAGAGGCTGAATTCGCCAAGGTGTATCAAACACTGAATACGTTGATGGCATTCAACGTGGTGCAACAGCAGCAAGCTCAGCAGCAGCAGAATCTGCCGCCAAATCATGGAGCTGGACATGGATTGGTGAATGCCGACCCCATCAAGCAGATTGAATCCTTTAAGAGGATGAGGCCGCCAGTCTTTGAGGGGCAAGCTGATCCAACAGCAGCAGATGATTGGATTAGGAAGATGGAGACGATCTTCGAGGTGTCAGAGACTCCGGCAGCTAGCAAAGTGAAATTAGCTTCGATGCAGCTCGAGAAAGATGCTGGTGTTTGGTGGGAATCACTGAAGAGGAATTTGGGAGATCAGCAGCTGCCATGGGAAGCTTTTCTGGAGGAGTTCAGAGATCGCTTCTTTCCTCTTGATGTTCAAGAGAAGAAGGCGACCGAGTTCATGAACCTTCAGCAGGGGAGCATGACTGTTCGGGAGTATGAGACGAAATTCGCTCAACTTTCGAGGTATGCACCAGAGTTGGTCATGGACGAAGCAAAGAAGGCCAAAAAGTTTGAGCTAGGATTGAGGCCAAAGTTGAGGTCAAGGATGGTTCCGTTGGGTATCAGAAGATTTGACAAGCTGGTCAGACGAGCAGCAATGACTGAGGAGGATATGGATCTATTTCAGAAGAAGCAGGATACTTGGAACCGGAACAAGAGGCCAGCATCAGGCCAGAGTGGGAAGGGATTCCCCGCAAAGCAGGCAAAGTTCAGTGGACCGGCACAGAAGGCATCTGGAGCTCCGGGAGTGACCTGCTACTACTGCAAGGAAGTAGGACATTACAGGTCAGCATGTCCGAAGTTGGCAGAGCATGTTTGTTCTCAGTGTGGGCAGACTGGACACTCAAAGCCCCATTGTCCACAACTGAAGAAAGATGGTTCGGGTGGAAGCAAAGTCCCGAAGAGGCAAGGGCGAGTGTTTGCATTGACCGAAGAGGATGCGAGGAACTCGGAAGATGTAATACAGGGTATGCAGGAATTTTGATTTCTTTCATTTTTGAATCAGTGTAATGAATAAAGCTTTTATTTCAGAACAATTTAAGATTGAGTATCGTTCTTATTGTAACAGGAGTTGTTTTAATAAATGGAATTAAAGCAAAGGTTTTGTTTGACACTGGTTCATCGCATACATTTGTATCGCCAAGTTTTGCAAAGATCTTAGGTTTGGAACCTAAGTTATTTCCAGGCAGGGTTTTGTCGGTGGCAACGCCGTCAGGTGAAGAGCTGGTAGCGGATCGATATTACGAGGGCTGTGATATCGAGATTGGTGGAAGGATGTTCGGCATCGACTTGATCGAACTGCAAGTGTTGGGAGTGAATGTCATTGTAGGCATCGATTGGATGGCTATATATGATGCCACAATTGATTGCAAGCAGAAGGAGGTGTTGGTGAAAGCACCAGGTGGACCTGCAGTAACTTTCCAAGGGAAGAAGAAGATCCCGCAGGTGGCTGCAATGGTATCTAAGAAGTCTGTTGCAGATGAAGTCAAGGGCATTCCGGTGGTTCGAAGTTTTCCTCGGGTGTTCTTGGATGATTTTCCAGAATTACCGCCGCAGAGAGATGTAGAGTTTTGTATCAACGTTCAGCCGGGAAGTGCGCCGATTTCCAAGGCTCCGTACAGGATGGCACCTGTAGAGCAGGATGAAGTGAAGAAGCAGATTGAAAAGCTTTTGAGCAAAGGGCTTATCAGACCGAGTTCATCTCCGTGGGGAGCGCCAGTGTTGTTGGTCAAAAAGAAGGATGGGTCGATGAGGATGTGCATTGACTACCGGGAGTTGAATAGGGTGACCGTTCAGAACAAGTATCCGTTGCCGCGGATTGATGATTTGTTCGACAGGCTTCGAGGAGCAGCGGTGTTTTCGAAGATTGATCTGAGGTCAGGGTATCATCAGGTGCGAGTCAAGGAGGAAGACGTGAGTAAGACAGCGTTCAGGACTCGTCATGGGCTGTATCAGTTTTTGGTGATGCCATTCGGGTTGACGAATGCGCCAGCGATTTTCATGGATATGATGAATCGGGTGTTGAGGCCATTCATTGATTCCTTCGTGGTGGTCTTCATCGATGATATCTTGGTGTATTCGAAGTCGGAGGAGGATCATTCTAAGCACTTGACAGCGGTATTACAGACATTGCAAGAGCACAGCTTGTATACCAAATTGTCGAAGTGTGAATTTTGGAAGTCTGAGGTAGCTTTCCTTGGTCATATTCTTTCTAAGGAGGGAGTGGCTACTGATCCTCAGAAAGTGGAAGCAGTGAAGGATTGGCCCAGGCCGACGTCAGTGAAGGAAGTGAGAAGCTTCTTGGGATTAGCTGGTTACTACAGGAGGTTTATTCAGGGGTATTCTCAGATTGCAGTTCCATTGACAGGTTTGACCCGGAAGAGTGTGGCATTTGTGTGGACAGATAAGTGCGAGGAAGTTTCCTTGAGTTAAAGGAAAGGTTGACTACTGCACCTATATTAGCATTGCCGCAAGCAGGGAAGGATTATGACATCTACAGTGATGCATCTCTCAGAGGTTTGGGATGTGTCTTGATGCAGGAAGGCAAGGTCATTGCTTATGGCTCGAGGCAGTTGCGTCCGCATGAGAAGAATTATCCGACGCATGATTTGGAGCTAGCAGCTATCATTTATGCCTTGAAGCTATGGAGGCATTATGTTTATGGTGAGAAGGTCAATATGTATACTGACCACAAGAGCCTAAAGTATATTTATCAGCAGAGGGATTTGAATCTTCGGCAGAGAAGGTGGTTGGAGGTATTGGAAGACATTCGTCCTGAGATCAAGTATCATCCGGGCAAGGCGAATGTAGTGGCTGATGGACTTAGCAGGAAGAGTAGTTTATCGAGATTGATCACTACTCGAAGGGAGTTGGCAGCAGAGATTGATCAGGCAGGTATCGAGGTGGTACTGCGAGGTTTAGGGACATCTTTGGCTCAGTTGAGACTGCAGCCGTCTTTGAGAGAGAAGATTGTGGAAGGTCAGAGGTCAGATTCAGAGATCCAGAAGATGTTGCAGCAAGTTTCAGAAGGCAAGTTATCAGAATTTCGTGTCCAAGATGGAATTCTTTGGATAGGTGAGAGGTTGTGTGTTCCAGATGATGCAGAGTTGAGGGAGAATATCTTGCAGGAAGCACACAGTACATTGTTGTTAGTTCATCCAGGAGGCACGAAGATGTACAGGGACATCAAACCACATTTTTGGTGGTCTGGTATGAAGCGAGATGTAGCAGATTTTGTGGCAAGGTGTCTGACTTGTCAGCAGATCAAGGCAGAGAATCAGAGACCTGGAGGTTTGTTACAGCCATTACCCATTCCGGAGTGGAAGTGGGAGAATGTCAGCATGGACTTTATCACGGGTTTGCCGAGGAGTTCGAAGGGCAATGACTCGATTTGGGTTGTTGTAGACCGATTGACTAAGTCGGCACATTTTCTAGCCATGAAGATTACTTGGTCGATGGAGAAATTGGCTGAGTTGTACATTGGGGAGATTGTGAGACTTCATGGAGTTCCAGTTTCAATTGTTTCTGACAGAGATCCAAGGTTTACTTCGAGGTTTTGGAGGAGCCTACAAGCAGCTTTGGGCACCAGAACTGATTTCAGTACAGCATTTCATCCGCAGACAGATGGTCAGACGGAGAGGGTGAATTGAGTGCTGGAAGATATGTTGAGAGCTTGTGTTATGGATTTCAGTGGTAGTTGGGAGAGATACTTGGCATTGGTTGAGTTTGCTTATAACAACAGTTACCATGCAAGTATTGGGATGGCACCGTATGAGGCTTTGTACGGGCGGAGGTGCAGGACACCTGTTTGTTGGTATGAGGTTGGCGAAAGGCAGATGTATGGTCCTGAGATCGTGCAGCAGACGTCATAGCAGATTGAGCTGATTCGCCAGAGGTTAGTTGAAGCTCAGAGTCGGCAAAAGAGTTATGCTGATACTCGACGAAGAGATTTGGAATTTGAAGTTGGGGATGCAGTTTTTCTCAAGGTTTCTCCGACCAAAGGAGTGATCAGATTTGGTAAGGGTGGCAAGTTGGCGCCAAGGTATATTGGGCCGTATAGGATCGTGGAGAGGATTGGCAAGACGGCATACAGATTAAAACTTCCTGAGGAGTTAGCGCAAGTGCATGATGTGTTTCATGTATCATTACTGAGGAAGTATGTGGCCGATCAGAAGCATCAGTTGGTGGAAGTTCCTGAAGATCTACAGGTGAACCTGAGTTACAAGGAACAGCCTGTTGAGATCGTTGATCGTAGGGAGAAAGTCCTTAGAAGCAAGGTGATACCTATGGTCAAAGTATTGTGGAGGAATCAACAGTTTGAGGAGGCTACTTGGGAGCCAGAAGATCGCATGCTGAAGGATTTTCCTGAATTGTTTGTATAAGTGTATTCCTTTTGTTTGATTGTAATTCTTTGAATAATTGTACTATTGATTGACATGTGATGTATTCCTTTATTTTGAGTGTGATGTTATATGAAACTGTTTGGATTATGTTCGATATGAAATATTGTTTCCTCTTGATAATATGTGTTTGAGCTCATTAGTAGTAGTTCTGAGGACAGAACTCTTCTAAGGAGGGAGTGATGTAGAATCCCGTATTTTCAAATATTATTTTAATTATTTGAAAAATGAATTTAAATGATTTTTGAGAATTTAATAAATATTTTCTAAGAAATTTATCTTTTGTACACGTGCAAAACACGTGCAAATGACTTTTGAGAAGTTTGAAAAATTAAGTTTTCTTTATGAAAAATCATTATTTATTATTTGAGAATTATTTAGTATTTTTCCAGATTTTTCTGAAATTAATTAGTACTATTTGCAATTTTTGAGAAAAGAAGGACTTATTTGCAAAATTGACAATTTTGAGGGTTGAAGTGCAAAACGTATTTACTGGACATTCCGATCAGTATTTGTTGAGGTTTAGAAATATATTTTTCTATTAGATCCTAATTTAAATGATATTTGATTCAATTTTCAAGAAAAGAATTATATGTATGCAAGAAGAATTTTTGGAAAGGATTATTTTGCAAAGTGAGAATAAAACCCTAATATACAATCCGGCATATTTAAGGGAAACTCTTCTCCCAGCCGTCATTGAGTATATTCAGATTATTGGGATTTCTTTGAGGAGCAAAAAGGAGGATTCTTGGATCTAGCAAGGAGAAGCTTTTTGTGGATTTTCTTCAAATCAAAGGTGAGTGGATTGTTTTGTTTGTTTTGTTTTGCTTTGCTTTGTTTGTTTGATTGATGAATGACGTGAGACCTTTTGTTATGCTTATTTGTGATCCTTATGCCATTATTTTGTTAGACGCATTGTATGTATGATATGGATCTTAAATTTGATATGGAGGATGAGAACTTTTATTTGATATTTGGATCATGTATGAGAAATATTAGAGATTTGTTGAGGAAAAGTTTGAGTGATGAGATCGTATTGTTGGGAGACATATTAGGAATTGATAATGTTGTGATCAGATGATAAACATCTGGATCTCGTGATTGTAAACCAGATTCTGATTAAGATGTGAAAGACATATGTTGAGAAGAAGCCCTAATGGGAGAATTTAGAGTTTAGACCATGAGAATATGAGATTTGAGAAATTGATTGATTGAGTAATGTATCCATGATGGAGATTATTGAGAGTTATTTATTAGCCTGGATACAATTGATTTTATGTTCAGTGAATCTTTAGAAAACTCCAGTTTGATTTGTGTTCAGACCTATTGTTGGAAATCTGTAGCCGACAGTCGACTGGACTATAAAGCAGACGACTGGTACGAGCCTATTGTGTATTTTTAGTCTTTGAGATTTGTTCGGGACAGTCGACCTATGACCCCTCTCAGTCGACTGATATACTTAGAATATTTTTGCTGAGAATTATTTGTTTTTGTCTCGGGGCAGTCGACTGACTCCTTGGTAAGTCGACTGATCATGCCTAAGTTATTTTTGAGAAATGTTGGATTATGTCCTCTGGATAGTCGACTGATCTGATATGCAGTCGACTGGTCCTGAAGGATCTTTGTATTTGATTATGAGATATTTTGTTTAGTGTTTGATTTTAAGATGTTCAGTTGAGAACATGATTTTGAGTTATTCAGTGGAGCCACTTGTTCAGTGGGAATTTGTTCAGATATTTGTTTTGAGTCTCTAGAGGTATGTGACCCTAGTATACCGGTGTTGAGATATTTGTTCAGTTATTTGTTGAGGCCCTTTGAGGCACATTTTCAGTATTCAGATTTTAGTCTGGTAGGGTACACTACTCTAGGAGATTTGTTTAGTAACCCAAATTGATAAGGACATGCATTAGTAGTGTCATGACGAATGAGAACATGAGTTATGCACCTCAGTATGGCTTTTGATGTAGGATTTTAATCTCCTGAATTATCCAAGTAATTAACTTGTGATGTGTGATTTATCTCCGAAATTATCCAGGTAGTTAATCTGAGATGTGAGGTACTTCTCCTGAATTATCCAAGTAATTATCTTGAGATGTGGGACTGACCTACGGAATGATCGGAGTCGAGGCGACACTTTTGGGGTATTATTGTGATGATGAGTCTATGTTTAGATGTGGGATGATCTCCTGAATTATCGAGGGAAAATACCTGTGATGTGGGATCAATCTCCGGAATGATCAAGCATGGGCAAATTATCATAGTTTATCTTCATCTCTTCGTAGTCATCGTTGTCAGCATGTAGTCCTGATGTTTTTCTTGAATCACATTTATGCATTTGGATTTCCTGTTTTTACACACTTGGCTTTTTGGTTTTGATATCACCCATCATTCTTTGTTGTTACTTCATACTTTAGTGTTTGATTATTATTGTTGGACATTATGCTTTAAGTTCATTCATGTTATTTGTTTGATTTGTTGCCACTCACACCATTTATGGCTGACCCCGTAGTTTGGGGGTTAGGGTTCAACTCTAGCCTCACTTGTTGCAGGTCATTGCTTAGTTGGAGGTTCAATGCTTGAGTGGGCAATTTGAGATTATTGGATTATTTAGTGTTGGTGTAAAATTGTTAAGATATATTTGAATCATTATTGAGTTGTAAATAAAAGATCAATTTGTGTTGAGATGTTTAGACTTCCGCTGTAATTGTAAAATTTGTTGTAATAAGAGAAAGAAAAATTTTAGTGGTGTTGTTGGTGTTTATTGTTGTATTGAAGTGGATTGCTGGAATTTCGCCACTTATTTTCTAAGCTCTCATATTAGAAATTTGGGGCGCTACAATCTAGGTCCAATTATTTTCATGTAGTGGTGTGCCAACTTATAATGATGGATCATGACTACGAATGGATCAAACGAATGGAATCGAGATTTTCAAGAGATCATCATCGGAACAAACACAAAAACGGAGTGAGACTACATGCGGTATTTTGTACTTGTATACAAACAAAAATATTATACAAGTTACTTGCCTTGGGGTGAAGATGACGAATCCGACGGAAAGAATAACGGGAATGGATCCCGGGCAACGAACACACACACGATCCACGAACACGAGAGCTAGCGGGATTGGAGGTTAACGGAGGCACTCGGGCGGGAGGACGACAGTGGAGACGAGGAGATGGATGGAGAGGTGCACAGGATGATGAACAGTCGGGGGTGCAGTGGTCGGGGAGGGACAGGGACGGGGAAGTAAGGGTGCAGGATGGGTTTAGGGTGCAGCACGGGGGAGAAGAAGAGATCGGGAGAGATGAGTGGAGGCGGCTAGGGTAGAACAGTAGGTCTATGGTTAGCTAGGGTTTAAATAGGAGATGAATCAGGGTTAAGGGGTAAACGGGTTATTGGCTTTTAAAACCCAATAGGGAGATAATTATAGGTTTTTGGGGGTAAAATCGGATTAGAAACCATATCCAATATGGCAGAAATCAGATATTGAACAATTAGGCCATGAATGAATAAATTTAGAATTAAACAATTCATCTAGAGACAAATAATTGACAGAAGGATTTGAACAAAGAAGATTGAATTCACAGATGACGAAAATATAAGGATTTTATTAAGAACGAAGAAAAAAAAAATAAATTACACGGTTGAAAAATGAACGAAAGAATACAATCAGGATAAATACTCAGGAAAAATAAATACAATACAAAATACAAGAAAATGGAATACATGAGTTACATTTATACTATTCATCTTCTGTTGAGTATATTGAGGGTTTACACATCGTGCCTTTATCTTTGATTCGAACCCTAGTCCCTATTGCACATTGCATATGCACGTTATAGATGAAAACAAGTAGATCCATGTTATAGAACTGTTGGATGAATTGAATCTTTCCAATTGAATTTGATTTGATGAATTAATTGCCATGACTATAAATTGCATCGTAAATCTTGAAATTGCATGTTAATCATCAAATAACACTTTGTTTATTAATTATCACGAATTATATGCTTGTATGATGAAATTATTGCCTATTCATATTAAATTATTTTATGGCCTGCTGTTTACTTATTTTTGTATCAGAATTTCGAACCTGTTTCTGTAGTAATTTGAAAGAACTTTGTGAACATAAATTGTAGCTCCATGTGTCTATTTTCCAGAACATTCGACGGAACTGAATTCTGATTTATAATCTGCTAGATATCAGTCTTTTAGTGCTGCTAGGTCTGAATTTCCAGATTCACAATTTTATGTGTATCACCTAGATTTATTAATAAACAGAACATGTTAACAGTAAAATTAAAGTGTGAAATTAATTTGACTGAGACTAGACATGTGTAGGAATCGTCCTAAATTTTTGTAGATTTAATTGATGAGTTTTTTGACCTAAAACATATATGTAAACACAATCTATAACCTGCTGCCTGAACATAAAATCTGTAAAGAATAAGGATTTGAACCTAGTTAATGTATTTTTATATATCGTATGTATATTCCCTGGAACCGGCAGAAAGTCTAGTTTCTAGAACTTCTGACGGATCTAGATTTGCTTTTCTGTAGCAGTGGTAATATCTATTTTTGTACAGTAATGTCCTGCTGTCCAGATTGTATGAATTGTGTTGATTTAATATAAATGTTTCTTGCTTTGTCTATAATGAGTAGAATTAGTCACACCTAGCATGACATAACCTTAACACCTTCTTGCATGCTCATATAGGACGAAATAAAATATTAACAAGCCGGGATATTATGGGTTGACTTTGTAGTGAATAATTGGAGACTGTACTCGGTAGGGCCCCTCACTGCTTGACATGATCACTGTACTGATTAAGCCATAAAATATTGCTTTGATAATTACTGCTACTGAACATTAAATTACTGATTACTGGGCCGAGTACATGAACCATGAATTCATCATCACAGTCTAAAATGTTCACTTGTTTGCTTGCGCCGAACCTCTGGAATGGGACGCAGTAGTACGTGCATTAGATAGATTAATAAAATGAGTAATAACCCGTACTTGATATTTCATGCTTGATCCCGTATACTGTCATCGATATTAATCTTGAATTGAAATAATTAATTATTGCATGATTAAACATAGACCCTTGACATTATTGTCAATCATTGCGTTTGTTCTTGACTTTGATCCATTCCTATGTTCTTGATGTACCATGCCTTTTTGTTCTCTGTTTTCCTCTACTTGCTGTCCATGACTTGCTCTAAGAACATTATTTTCTCTATTTTTAGATCACGAGTTTATATGTACAGGAGGAGCAATACCAGAAGAAATTCGTGAGCAACGATTCTAGAAGATTGAGTCCAAGAATAGATTGCTTGAACTATTTTATGCTATTTTTCCCTTTGAACTTTGTTATTGATATTGTACTTTGTTTTCGGCTTTTATGACCCGGAGTTTGTTTTATCCCAGATGTTGGATATTATGTTTTAAATTATTTCATTTATAATGGAGTTGTTCTTTATTTATGTGATTATATTCTCTTGCGTGGTTGTGATTGTTGTTCATATTGTTGAGTTAGATTGGTACAGTTTATGGATGGTGTTTACAATATTCACTGGGCTTTCGTTACATACTCGTATTCCTGTATTTTGGGAAGCGGAGCGTGACAATAATGACTAGAAATATAGCAATTCTAATATATGATCGTTTTTCCTTACTTGTCTAATATACGACATTGTCAATTATAGACTACATTATTGACAACAATCCATTCACATATCTAATACTTAAATGAATCTCATCTATATCTCTTATACTATACTTTCAATATAGCTCTCATTCATCAAAATGAACATTTTAAAATAAATTTAGGGATTTTGAATGCATACCACAATTTCGAATTTTAGAAGAGCTGCAGAAGATATGAGCGCCAAATATCAACGTCAAGGGAGATAGGAGGGAATCACAATTAGGATTTATGGATGGGTATTTAATGGTTTTGTTTGGGATGTAAAAGAGCACTCCAATAATTGGGATTTTGGGTTTTAGGGTACTAGGGTTTATGGATTTCGGGAGTGAGAGAGAGAGAGAAAGTAGATCAAAAGTGAAAGGGAAGGAGAAGAGGGGGTCATTATTTATATGTAAAAAATCTTATAACTGATGTCGTTATTCCAAGCAACTGCATCCATTATGAGAATGTCGTTGTTGGAAATAGTGGCATCTGTTATAGGTTTTTTTCACACTTGTAATTTTTTTTCGCAAGTGAGAGAGCAAGCAATTGAGAATAAAAATAACTGATGCTGCTATTGAAAATAATGACATCTAAATAACCTATGTCGTTATTCCCAATAACGGTTTATGCTGACGTGTCCAAAATTGGGTTAGATCGCTAAATATTTTTAAAAGTGGATCACATGACTCAATATTTAAAAAAAGTTGGTCAGTACGGCGAAAAATTCCAGCAGTTGGTGCCGTACTGCAACTCATCAACAGGTTCGGTTTGTTTCGGGTGATCTTTTAGTATTGTTGTTTCAACTGTTAGTCTGCCTCCTTGAATTTGTGCATATACTTTAGTTGCATAAGTCAAACATAACGGCCAATCAATTGGCTAGTAGACCAGTATCCCTAGGTTTACCTTTCTTAAATAAGGACTAATTAGGCACCACAAACTAATCTATACATCACAAGAAATAATGATCCTGTGGTTCTTATAGTTAGCAAACTGTTTATTTTGTCTCCCTAACAAAACTGACTGTTTTCAAATCAACCTCGAACCAATCTTTGCCCCTTTCTAGAATTTTCGGTGCATATATTTACTACTATAACTAGCGATTTAGGAGTCGGTCTTCGGACCTTTGTATTATGCACAACGGAAACTTGTACAGTGTACACAATCAAAAATGCAGAGTGGAAACTTTTAAGCATATCCTAACTGTACTATACTATAATAATACTATAAACATAGACTCATAGTGCTTTGGCCACTAAGTAGTGGTTAAAGAATTGTATTAAACTGAACTAACTAGTTTTATAGGATCAGATAGTTTTTGCTAAATCATTAGTTTGGTGGAAAGTTTAAGTTTATTGAACCCCAGCCGTGAAAAAGTTAATTGCTTAAAAATATATACAGAAAATTGTAAAAAGTTTCAGCATTTTGTCACGCTGGTTAAGACCTGAGAAACTAAAGCAACCACTAGCTTAAAATTAATAAGAAAATTTTGATTAAAGAACTCGTTCTACATGCATGAAATGTGTGAGTTACTTAGTTAAATAAATCATATATAAATCCAAGCAGCCCTTAAACTTTATACAACATGCACTAACTATAATCAAAATGCATGGAAACTGGACACAGTTTCTAGCTATCTCTGGAGATAATATCTCCAGAAAGCAGCAAGCCATAAGTGCGTATGGTTGCAATTATAAATTATCAGATATAAACATCATGATGGATATATAGAATAGAAAGAGGGAACTAAGTCAGCTGTTGTTTTGACTTTATTTCAGTTCCTTGGTTGACTCCCAAAATCTGTAGTAGGTGGTCACACATGAAAGTGATAAAGACGAGAGATTCCATAGAGAGAGAAAGAGAAGTAAGAATGTAACCATCAATCTAAGTGCTCCACTATAAAATCTTAATCTTAACATAGCCTCCCATTTGAATTTCTCTCTTTGTCATCGACAATGAATGAAGTCCTCTTAGACTCCCACCACTAAGATTGCACCATGCTAAGTCTCTTTTTTGTTAGCCCATAGAATATGCCAATAATTCTCCACTCTAGCTCTAACTAAACTTTTCATAGTTCATGTAGTTGTAAATCACCTGGCGGTGAATATCGTTATTGTGCAAAAATTAAAACTTAAAATAAATGCAAAAAATAAAGAAATAGAGTTAGAGAAAGCAAACAGTGAAATGAGGATATAAGTGGTTCACCCCCGAGATCTATGCTACTACCCATTACCTGCAGCAATTCTGTGCCGTGGACGTTCCACAATACTCAAACCCCATACAGTGAGTTCTCGGTATTCAGGCCAAGATTTCTATTTCACTCATATGACGTCTATTACTCTACAAGCCTCGTAAATTGCCTCAATCTGATGCGAAAAAAATGAAAAAAGCAAAATCAACGACTTAACTAAGAAAACAATGAAAATATGATTCTCTCTTGATCGTTGGCAAGGTGATAAGTTCTGAAGTTTTAGAGTCACAAGAGATGAAGAATACTTAGTGGATTCAACTCTATTTAAAAAGTTTGAGATTATTTATTTCCACTAATGTAAAAAAGGAATACCAACATGAATTTGGGCAGGTTGCGGTCGACTACTGTTTTGGGGCAGTCGACTGTCATTTCCTCCAAACCAAAGCCGAGAGGAAATGACAGTCGATTGCATCAATTTCAACTTGCAGTTGCAATCAACTGGAACATTTCTCAAATCAAGTATTTCAGTGAATCTACTTTATAATCATTCCAAAACTTGATTATTTGCCAATGATACTTTTAAATATTTATTCCTTACAAATAAAATAGTAAATAATCTTGAATTTATTGGCTTCTTGACGATTAATCACATGTTTCTTCTTGATGAAACTCTCCCGACATTTGCCATCTTTTATATATGCGTGATTCTTTCATTTTGCTTTGATTATGAAGATCTTGAGATTTATTTCAATTTCATTCCATATAATCATGCAAAAATTATAGATGAAAATATCAGATGCATGTATTGTTGGCTGTTCTTTTCAAAACCAAGATTTCCTTCCTTACTTTTAGTCCCACATCGGTGGGAATGTTTGCCATGTGAGTGGTTATAATACAAACCATCCTTTACCGCATTGTAAACTTGTGTGGTGTGGAGAGAACCTGTGGGCCACACGCGCGTGCCGCCGTCGCCGCCCGGCCTGGTTCGGTTCGGCGCGCATAGTGGGCACGGGTGTGCGCGCCCGCATCTGCGGACACGAATGCCGATCCGAAATTGCTCTTCGGGTTCGGGTTGAGGTCCAAAACTTCTTTTGCTATTTATTTTTTCCTTTTGACTAATTCCTCCTAAACGTTGGATTAGTTTTTTAGATCCGAAAAAACTGGCCTCCTTCTCTCCACATGTTCAGCAACGTTCACTTTTTCTTCTGCCTATATATTCCAAACTTCCCATCTTTTTACAACTACTGAAAAATCAGATCAGATCCACAAAAGAATTGTCCTTCTTCGCTGCTTCCGCAGAACCTTCTCTGGTTCGCTGCCTCTGCAAACTTCTGCTCTCTGTTTTCGCTTTCATTCTGGGCAAGAAAAAGTTCGGGTCGATCTCTCGACGTTGTGTGCGACAGCGAGACGCCGGTGATACCGGAGGTTTTACTACTAGGAGCATCTGCGAAGAGTCTGCACATAAGACCGCGGATCAACTCTTAGGGCAGTGCGTTCCATGCGACTTTCCCATAGGCCGGTAACTCCGTTTTAATTTCTTTTGTTCCGACAGATATCAATGATTAGAATCAATTTTTAACAACATGTATATGTTTTGTACACACTATATGGTCAATAGTTTTAGTCATTTATATGATTCTATATCTATCTGTCCAGAATGAGTGAGACTCTTTGCAGGTGCCATAATAGGGCACCCGTACATACCCCCAAAGATGAAGAAAGAGTGGTTATAATAGCATCTTCTTTTGGGGAGAAAAAATGGTGCCTTTTTTTAGAGAGAGTAAAGATGACACATCATCGCTTCATTAATGAAAAATTAACGAGACAATAATCAAAATCCAAACATAATTCAAAGTGACAAATACATATTAAAACATCTAATTCTACTGAAATAAAGATACAGATACAACATTATCAACCATCCATCGACTCATTCCCTGCTAACCCAACCTGACTTACTCCTCCTCCATACGAAATCTCTTCTTTGTTCCTCCCTGACCTGCCCAAGCATGAATAGAGGAAAAAAAATTATGCATCACAACATGAAATCTATGATTCATTTTACAGTAACACAACTCATTACAATCTAGCCACAAAAATTCCAAATCGTGGCAGCAACAAACAAATTTCAGGCCTTTCTATCCCCCTTCTTGATTATACCTACTCTCCAATGACCCCAAGCCTTAGTAATCGATCTAGGACAATCGAAGCTCCCAAACCCTAGACACACAACTTCCCACGCTAACTTGATCCCAAGGCAAGTGAAAAAAATGTGATTGGTGTCTTCGTCTCTCCGTTGTTACATCTAGAACATCTAACATCAATCTGCATACTACATTTCTGCAGGTTGATCTTGGATAAGATAGCATCGTTCGCCACCAGCAAAAGGAGCGCTTTTACCTTCAAATGCACCTTTGTACTCCAGATAATATTTGCCTCCTTACATCTGATCCTTCTATCGTTAAGTCACTTGTACAAGGATGTCACCGAGAATGTGGTATTAGGATCTATGTTCCATGGTCTCACATCCTCAATTTCATTAGTATATTGTCCCTCAATTCGAATGAAATTATTTAGATTCTATAGTTGATTAATACTCTCCCGAGACTGTCCCTCAAAAACCTGAATCCTAAGTCTATCATTTTGCCAAACATCGACAACTAACATATCTACGTTTAACGTAGTTCTAGCGGCTTCCGGAAACAGACAAAGAGTATTGCTTCCACACCTTCCAGAATATGGTATCTTTTCCATTCCCAATCCTACATCTTGTATTAGCATTGAACATTTCCCCTACTCTCGCCACCCCTTTCCATAGATATGATGTCTTACCATGCTCACTTCTCTCCCAAATCTAAATTTCTTCCTCTTCCGATAAGCCGCAAAAGATTTACACCACCAATTGTTGCGTCTTTTACTCATTTTTCATCACCACTTACTCAACAAAGAATTTTTCATATCTCTTAGGTCCAAGATACCTAATCCCTCGAATTCTTTCCTCTTACACACCTTACCTCATTTGAGTAAGTGATATTGGACTCATCAGCTCCCTTCCAAAGAAATCTTCTTCTGTATTTATCTATTTTGTTGATAGCCTAGTTCGAAAGCTCGTAAATAGATAAGAGGTACAGTGGGAGACTGCCGAGGACTGAGTTCAGTAACTTGATTCTTCCTCCAAGCGAAAAAAAAAACGTCACTTCCATCATGCTAACCTCTTCTCTACCTTCTCTGTTAAAGGTTGCCAATTTTCTCTTCGCATTGCCCCTGGCCTAATGGGCATTCCTAGATATATTAGTGGAAAATGTCCTATCTTGCATCCTAGATAATTCTTTATTGTCGCAATTGGGATGGATATGTTATCACCGAATGGAATAACACAGCTCTTGTTAAGATTCACTTTCAACCCAGTCCAAGCCTCAAAACACTTTAGAGCAATACCAACTGCTATAATCTTGTCTTCCTTTGCTGCACCGAACATTAATATATCATTCACGTACTGAAAAATCGGTATCGCATCAGGAATACCTTTAATCATAATATCTTAAATAATGTGTTTTTCTCTGCCTCTCTTGATCATTTCTGCAAGCACATCCGTAACTAGGATAAATAAAAGGGAAGACAAAGGATCCCCCTGTCGCAGTCCTCTACGACATTTAATTTCTCTTCCCACATTCCCATTAAATTGAACAAATGATTTCCCTCATCTCATGCACATCTTAATCCATGTTCTCCACTTTGTTCCAAATCCTTTGAGCTATAATGCTTTATCCATACAATCCTAATCTACTGAGTCATAGGCCTTTTCAAAGTCTGATTTCAGTAAGAATCTGTATGAATTTTTCTTGCATCCTCTAAATACAATCTCGTGTGTTGACGCAATACTGTCCATAATATCTCTTCCTTTGATAAATCCACTCCATGGTTCTTTCACCACATCGTTCAGGGGAGGGGACAGTCTTTGTGCCAATACCTTAGTAATAATTTTAAATGAGACATTCAGGAGGCTAATCGGTCTTAAATCTTCTACCCTTAGCACCTCATTTTTATTGTGCCTCCTATTTATAGGAGAAAAAATCGTCATATAGAATACTTGTAAGGATTCATTCTTAATGAATGACCTATAATGTTCACCATGCATCTTGTGTTATAAGATGCATGTGAACAAAGAATCAAATCGTTTCCTTCAACAACAAAATATCTATTATTTTTATTTTTATTTTACATATATGTGTATATTATGACATAAATTTTAGTGAATAGTGTGCATCGTCAATCAAGTAATTACAATAATTTCGAATGAAGAATTCCCGACCTCTTATAAATATGAGGTCTTTGTCAAGAACAAAGAACGAGCCACTGTTTAGACTTTAAGGCCTTGTTACGATCAAAGTTATGATGAAAGTTAATTTAACCATGGAGATGGATACAATTTATGCTAACTTTTATTATCCTATCTTTATTTTCAATTTACAGTTATTTTTAGTCAAGAAAATTTAGATAAAGTTTAGATAATTTTTCTTTTTTTTCTTTTTTTCTTTAGGAGGTGTGTTTGTTACAGTCATTTTAACTCCAATGATCCAAATATAATTTTGCTCCCAAACGTAGCCTAATTAGAGTGAAAGTTGCAGGTGCCATATGTGACTTCTGCGTCTTCTCTGTAGAGGTGAAAGAGTGGCCAGATTAACATCTTTTTTAAAAATAAAGTAGAGATATATTATTTTAATAAGAGTTGGAGGAAAGATACATAATCACCTTTTAAAAGATAATTAAGCATTAGAGAGCAATTAGAACTATAATTGAACTAGATAAATATTATATAAACTTCTTGCAAGAGGACTCCGTTTAGATTCTTGTCGTACCAAAGGACCAAACGTGGCAGCTTCCTTTAGATGCTTGGTGATGGTCACATATTTTGTTGGGCTTTTTGCATTCGAGTTCCTGACAAATGCCTATTCATGTATTCGTGATTCACAAATCTACATTTGCATATTTTCTTCACATGAACACTGTTAATTCAGACATGAATGAGACTATGTGTAATTTTTTTTTTCCCATATTGAAGGAGATGCAAAATCACAATATCTAGAAATTATATACTTAAAAAGGCTGAATTGGGAAATATATAATATATATATCTCTTCAAATATTATGTTTTGCAAAAAACCTACTCTGTTAGGGTTAGGGTTTTGGAAATTTTTGGACAAAAATGTGAAAGATATATATGAAGTTTTCTGAACTAACTTGCAAAGCGGAATTAGGTTATCAAATACAAACAGAAAAATTAGATGTGGTTTTTTTTTAACAAAAACATCCAAAACTCTATCCCTAAGAGCATCTATAGTCGTCAAAGGTAAAATATAGCAAAATGCATAAAGTAGATATAGCAAAATGGATTTTTTTGCAGTCATCAAATATTATAAAATAGCAAAGTTGAAGGAAATTTAATTGGATGAAACTCCCGTGAAAATAACTAATTTTTTTAAAAAAATTTGGGCTGAAGCTTTGTTGGAGGGAAAATAAAAAATAAAAAATATGCCCCCACAGACGAAACTTCCGTTGTGGGGAGCCGTCACTTTATCATATCCAACTTAACCCCCTAATTAATTAGTTAAGTGTATTTAAATAAGTCCCCTAATTAATTAATTAATTGTATTTAAATAAGCCTAATTATTTGTTAAATGATCTAATTAGTATACTAATTATAATTAAATAATTAATTATTAAAAAAGTAATCATTTTGAAGGAAAAAAAAACAACCGGACGGAACTTGAAGTTTCGATCTGTGGTTTTTTTGAATTTTTTTAGGTTTTTTAATTTTAAAAAAAAAACCTAATTTTGGATGGACGAAATTTGAAGTTTCGTCAGATCACCAAAAAATACTGTGCAATGTTTGAGACGAAACTTCCAATCAATTAAAAAATCAAAAATATTTTGGACGAAACTTGAAGGTTCGTCCTGTGGATTAAAAATAATATAAAATATTACGGACGAAACTCGAAGTTTCGTCATGTATAATATGCATATTGCTAGATCCTCTCTCATATATAGCAATCTACTGAATCGATTATGGCAAAATATGCATATATAGCAAACGACTGCAGCAATCGAAATGATACAATATGCATATTCTGCAAATATAGCAAACGACTGTGGATGCTCTAACAGAGTGATTTTTTTTTTTTTTTTTGGCAAAACATACTTTAGGAAGGTTTTTTGTGAAAAAAAAATTAATGTGGTTTTCAAAAGAAAAAAAAAAGGTATACTTCATGGGTTTTAAAAAAAAAATTAGCTTCTGAAAAAGGATGCATACATTGACATAAAGAGTAGAATAATTAAGATTTTCCATTATTCCCAACGAAGTTAAATCCCTTGGAATGTATAGGATGCACTTGTACTATGTGTGTCACTGTCCAAGAGAGGGGTATTCTCGAAGCTTTATTAGTCACGGTCTAAGAGCGTTAGCTATTTTTGCTAAGTAAAATAGTCAAAATTAATAACAAATAGATAATTTGGTTAGCAAAAAAAGTCTACACTCCAGCCATGTTATCTATTTTGAATAACCATTAATAATTTAAAATTCAAAATTAAATAAAATAAAAATATAAAATAAAAGCTCATAAAAAAGCCCAATACAAAATTAAATTTCCAAGCCCAAAAATAAAATTTCGCAATTTTCGCGATTGATTTTGCAATTTTCGTAATTTATTTCACAATTTCGTGATTGATTTCTGCAATTTTGCAATTTTGTGATTTTGGGAAGAAGTTTAGCCAGCGGTAGGGCTGCAAACGATACGAGCTACTCGCAAGCTACTCGACTCGAGCTCGGTCAAAGCTCGACTCGAGACGAGCTCGACAGCTTAACGAGCCGAGCTCGAGCTTGGGCGTTTTGTGATTATTATGCTAAGCTCGCGAGTACTCGGCTCGAACTCAGTCAGAGCTCGGCTCGAAACGAGCTCGAAACGAGCTCGAGCCGAGCTCGATTGCTTAACGAGCTGAGCTCGAGCTGCAAGATACTCGGCTCAATTGCAGCCCTAGCGAGCGGTACATACTCGCCAGATCTGGCGAGTGAATATTAGAAATCTATTTTGGCGAGTGGTTTAGCTAGTCCCGTTGGAGCATATTTTTGTCTTTATATTAGTTATTTTGGCTAAAATTAAAAGATGACTAGTATGGTTGGAGATGGTCTAAGTGGTTATCTAAGCTTTGAAAATATTGCGAGCAAAGCCCAAGATTGCGGAAATTAAGAGAGAACTGTATCAAAATGAATAGTAATAAGTTAACTGTATTATGCAATTATTTCATTAATAAAACGAGATGGCATGTGATCATCTTTCTGTTTAAAACAGATATTAAAAAAATTTGAGATGGCCGAATGCGATGTAGTATGTATGTATGTATCTTAAGCATGCATGGAGTGTAGTATAATAAGGAGTGAATGATATCCGTCAACATCTCAATTACAAATTAAGAACTCTACTAAACTAACATCTCATGTATATATAGTTACGAGTAAGAATACAGATTTCCTCAAAACACCGATCATCTTCTACGCTTCTTCATTTCTCAAACATGCATGCATGCATGCCAATATTGTTATTAATTTCTTTTCTCTTTCCTCAGCCTCCATCAACTTTTGAAGTAAGCATAGCACATGCACCAGGATCTAAGTCTCCATCCAAATATCACTAAAATGCTCAAAGTTGTTCTCGATCTTCATTTTGTTCTCGATCTTTTCAAAGAGATGTATATTAAGTTGCTAAAGGGTTGGTATCGTTCGTGAGTGTATGAAAAAGTGAGGGTACTATATATTATGTGCTGATGGATGGTGCAATTGAAACGTGTTTTAATTTGGTTCTTTAATTTTATATAATTCGATTATATTGTTTTATAATTTATAGAGGAACTTAATTTCATAATTAGCATTAGTATATATATATATATACACGCACATACTAATGCAAATTATGAAATATATATCTAAACCTTTCGTAATATATTCCTTGATAAGTAGATGAATACTGAAGATACATTTTATTTTTCTACTATAAGTACTGTTTTATGTATGTATGTATGTATATGTATGTATTTTTGTATGTATGAATTTTTTTTTTTTTTTTTTTTTGATGAATCGGATAGAGCCAAACGGCTCCAGCCATCAAAAAATATATATTAATCAATAAAACAGTTAATAAACAATACAAATAGTCAATGGTTTTACAAGATGTAAAACAGAAATAAACGATCAAGTAAGAAATACAATAAACGAGCAATTAAGAAATACAATAACAGACTCAACGTCAGCAAAGCAGAGGGTGACTACTGTTTTGGGGCAGTCGACTGTCATTTCCTCCAAACCAAAGCCGAGAGGAAATGACAGTCGATTGCATCAATTTCAACTTGCAGTTGCAATCAACTGGAACATTTCTCAAATCAAGTATTTCAATGAATCTACTTTATAATCATTCCAAAACTTGATTATTTGCCAATGATACTTTTAAATATTTATTCCTCACAAATAAAATAGTAAATAATCTTGAATTTACTGGCTTCTTGACGATTAATCACATGTTTCTTCTTGATGAAACTCTCCCGACATTTGCCATCTTTTATATATGCGTGATTCTTTCATTTTGCTTTGATTATGAAGATCTTGAGATTTATTTCAATTTCATTCCATATAATCATGTAAAAATTATAGATGAAAATATCAGATGCATGTATTGTTGGCAGTTTCTTTTCAAAACCAAGATTTCCTTCCTTACTTTTAGTCCCACATCGGTGGGAATGTTTGCCATGTGAGTGGTTATAATACAAACCATCCTTTACCCCATTGTAAACTTGTGTGGTGTGGAGAGAACCTGTGGGCCACACGCGCGCGCCGCCGTCGCCGCCCGGCCCGGTTCGGTTCGGCACGCGTAGTGGGCACGGGTGTGCGCGCCCGCACACCCGTTTAGGAGGAATGCCGATCCGAAATTGCTCTTCGGGTTCGGGTTGAGGTCCAAAATATCTTTTGCTGTTTAGTTTTTCCTTTTAACTAATTCCTCCTAAACGTTGGATTAGTTTTTCAGATCCGAAAAAACTGGCCACCTTCTCTCCACACGCTCAGCAACGCTCACTTTTTCTTCTGCCTATATATTCCAAACTTCCCATCTTTTTACAACTACTGAAAAATCAAATCAGATCCACAAAAGAATTCTCCTTCTTCGCTGCTTCCACAGAACCTTCTCTGGTTCGCTGCTTCCGCAAACTTCTGCTCTCTGTTTTCGCTTTCGTTCTGGGCAAGGAAAAGTTCGGGTCGATCTCTCGACGTTGTGTGCGACAGCGAGACGCCGGTGATACCGGAGGTTTTACCACTAGCTAGGAGCATCTGCGAAGAGTCTGCACATAAGACCGCGGATCAACTCTTAGGACAGTGCGTTCCGCGCGACTTCCCCATAGGCCGGTAACTCCGTTTTAATTTCTTTTGTTCCGACAGATATCAAAGATTAGAATCAATTTTTAACAACATGTATATGTTTTGTACACACTATATGGTCAATAGTTTTAGTCATTTATATGATTCTATATCTATCTGTCCAGAATGAATGAGACTCTTTGCAGGTGCCATAATAGGGCACCCGTACATACCCCCAAAGATGAAGAAAGAGTGGTTATAATAGCATCTTCTTTTGGGGAGAAAAAATGGTGCCTTTTTTAAAGAGAGTAAAGATGACACATCATCGCTTCATTAATGAAAAATTAACGAAACAATAATCAAAATCCGAACATAATTCAAAGTGACAAATACATATTAGAACATCTAATTCTACTGAAATAAAGATACAACATTATCAACCATCCATCGACTCATTCCCTGCTAACCCAACCTGACTTACTCCTCCTCCATACGAAATCTCTTCTTTGTTCCTCCCTGACCTGCCCAAGCATGAATAGAGGAAAAAAAATTATGCATCACAACATGAAATCTATGATTCATTTTATAGTAACACAACTCATTACAATCTAGCCACAAACCCCAAATCGTGGCAGCAACAAACAAATTTCAGGCCTTTCTATCCCCCTTCTTGATTATACCTACTCTCCAATGACCCCAAGCCTTAGTAATCGATCTAGGACAATCGAAGCTCCCATACCCTAGACACACAACTTCCTACGCTAACTTGATCCCAGGGCAAGTGAAAAAAATGTGATTGGTGTCTTCGTCTCTCCGTTGTTACATCTAGAACATCTAACATCAATCTGCATACTACATTTCTGCAGGTTGATCTTGGATAAGATAGCATCGTTCGCCACCAGCCAAAGGAGCGCTTTTACCTTCAAATGCGCCTTTGTACTCCAGATAATATTTGCCTCCTTACATCTGATCCTTCTATCGTGAAGTCACTTGTACAAGGATGTCACCGAGAATGTGGTATTAGGATCTATGTTCCATGGTCTCACATCCTCAATTTCATTAGTATATTGTCCCTCAATTCGAATGAAATTATTTAGATTCTATAGTTGATTAATACTCTCCCGAGACTGTCCCTCAAAAACCTGAATCCTAAGTCTATCATTTTGCCAAACATCGACAACTAACATATCTACGTTTAACGTAGTTCTAGCGGCTTCCGGAAACAGACAAAGAGTATTGCTTCCACACCTTCCAGAATATGGTATCTTTTCCGTTTCCAATCCTACATCTTGTATTAGCATTGAACATTTCCCCTACTCTCGCCACCTCTTTCCATAGATATGATGTCTTACCATGCTCACTTCTCTCCCAAATCTAAATTTCTTCCTCTTCCGATAAGCTGCAAAAGATTTACACCACCAATTGTTGCGTCTTTTACTCATTTTTCATCACTACTTACTCAACAAAGAATTTTTCATCTCTCTTAGGTCCAAGATACCTAATCCTTCGAATTCTTTCCTCTTACACACCTTACCTCATTTGAGTAAGTGATATTGGACTCATCAGCTCCCTTCCACAGAAATCTTCTTCTGTATTTATCTATTTTGTTGATAGCCTAGTTCGAAAGCTCGTAAATAGACAAGAGGTATAGTGGGAGACTGCCGAGGACGGAGTTCAGTAACTTGATTCTTCCTCCAAGCGAAAAAAAAAAAAAAAACGTCACTTCCATCATGCTAACCTCTTCTCTACCTTCTCTATTAAAGGTTGCCAATTTTCTCTTCGCATTGCCCCTGGCCTAATGGGCATTCCTAGATATATTAGTGGAAAATGTCCTATCTTGCATCCTAGATAATACTTTATTGTCGCAGTCGGGATGGATATGTTATCACCGAATGGAATAACACAGCTCTTGTTAAGATTCACTTTCAACCCAGTCCAAGCCTCAAAACACTTTAGAGCAATACCAACTGCTATAATCTTGTCTTCCTTTGCTGCACCGAACATTAATATATCATTCGCGTACTGAAAAATCGGTATCGCATCAGGAATACCTTTAATCATAATATCTCCAATAATGTGTTTTTCTCTGCCTCTCTTGATCATTTCTGCAAGCACATCCGTAACTAGGATAAATAAAAGGGAAGACAAAGGATCCCCCTGTCGCAGTCCCCTACGACATTTAATTTCTCTTCCCACATTCCCATTAAATTGAACAAATGATTTCCCTCATCTCATGCACATCTTAATCCATGTTCTCCACTTTGTTCCAAATCCTTTGAGCTATAATGCTTTATCCATACAATCCTAATCTACTGAGTCATAGGCCTTTTCAAAGTCTGATTTCAGTAAGAATCTGTATGAATTTTTCTTGCATCCTCTAAATACAATCTCGTGTGTTGACGCAATACTGTCCATAATATCTCTTCCTTTGATAAATCCACTCTATGGTTCTTTCACCACATCGTTCAGGAGAGGGGACAGTCTTTGTGCCAATACCTTAGTAATAATTTTAAATGAGACATTCAGGAGGCTAATCGGTCTTAAATCTTCTACCCTTAGCACCTCATTTTTTTTGTGCCTCCTATTTATAGGAGAAAAAATCGTCATATAGAATACTTGTAAGGATTCATTCTTAATGAATGATCTATAATGTTCACCATGCATCTTGTGTTATAAGATGCATGTGAACAAAGAATCGAATCGTTTCCTTCAACAACAAAATATCTATTATTTTTATTTTTATTTTACATATATGTGTATATTATGACATAAAATTTTTAGTGAATAGTGTGCATCGTCAATCAAGTAATTACAATAATTTCGAATGAGGAATTCCCGACCTCTTATAAATAAGAGGTCTTTGTCAAGAACAAAGAACGAGCCACTGTTTAGACTTTAAGGCCTTGTTACGATCAAAGTTATGATGAAAGTTAATTTAACCATGGAGATGGATACAATTTATGCTAACTTTTATTATCCTATCTTTATTTTCAATTTACAGTTATTTTTAGTCAAGAAAATTTAGATAAAATTTAGATAACTATATATATATATATTTTTTTTTTTTTTGAGGTGTGTTTGTTACGGTTATTTTAACTCCAATGATCCTAATATAACTTTGCTCCCAAATATAGTCTAATTAGAGTGGAAGTCACAGGTGCCATATGTGACTTCTGCGTCTTCTCTGTAGAGGTGAAAGAGTGGTCACATTAACATCATTTTTTTAAATAAAGTAGAGATATATTATTTTAATAAGAGTTGGAGGAAAGATACATAATCACCTTTTAAAAGATTATTAAGCATTAGAGAGCAATTAGAACTATAATTGAACTAGATAAATATTATATAAACTTCATGCAAGAGGACTCCGTTTAAATTCTTGTGGTTCCAAGGACCAAACGTGGCAGCTTCCTTTAGATGCTTGGTGATGTTCACATATTTTGTTGGGCTTTTTGCATTCGAGTTCCTGACAAATGCCTATTCATGTATTCGTGATTCACAAATGTACATTTGCATATTTTCTTCACATGAACACTGTTAATTCAGACATGAATGAGACTATGTGTAATTTTTTTTTTCCCATATTGAAGGAGATGCAAAATCACAATATCTAGAAATTATATACTTAAAAAGGCTGAATTGGGAAATATATAATATATATATCTCTTCAAATATTATGTTTTGCAAAAAACCTACTCTGTTAGGGTTAGGGTTTTGGAAATTTTTGGACAAAAATGTGAAAGATATATGAAGTTTTCTGAACCAACTTGCAAAGCGGAATTAGGTTATCTAATACAAACAGAAAAATTAGATGTGGTTTTTTTTAAACAAAAACATCCAAAACTCTATCCCTAAAAGCATCTATAGTCGTCAAAGGTAAAATATAGCAAAATGCATAAAGTAGATATAGCAAAATGGATTTTTTTGCAGTCATCAAATATTATAAAATAGCAAAGTTGAAGGAAATTTAATTGGATGAAACTCCCGTGAAAATAACTAATTTTTTTAAAAAAAATTGGGCTGAAGCTTTGTTGGAGGGAAAATAAAAAATAAAAAATATGCCCCCACAGACGAAACTTCCGTTGGGGGGAGCCGTCACTTTCAAACAATCATACCCAACTTAACTCCCTAATTAATTAGTTAAGTGTATTTAAGGTTGCGTTTGTTTTGATATTTTGAATTGAGTATTCTAAATATGATATTCTGAATATGATATTCTGAATAGAGATATTCTGAATATGAGTCTAAAAGCTGTTTGTTTAGCCTATATTCTGAATATTGATATTCTGAAAGCTATTTATCTGAAAAAGAGAGTTTGGAAGCTGTTCGGTTATATTTCTTGCTGAAAACTGTTATGTGAAAGCTGTTTTTCTGAAAAAACGAGTTTAAAAGCTGTTCTATTATAATTTGTGCTGAAAACTGTTATCTGAAAGCTGTTTTTCTGAAAAAGAGAGTTTAAAAGCTGTTCGGTTATATTTCTTGCTGAAACCTGTTATCTGGAAGCTGTTTTTCTGAAAAAACGAGTTTAAAAGCTGTTCGGTTATATTTCTAGCTGAACACTGTTATCTGAAAGCTGTTTTTCTGTAAAAACGAGTTAAATAGCTGTTCGGTTATATTTCTAGCTGAAAACTATTACCTGAAAGCTGTTTTTTCTGAAAAAGACAGTTTAAAAGCTGTTCTGTTATATTTCTTGCTGAAAACTGTTATGTGAAAGCTGTTTTTCTGAAAAAACGAGTTTATAAGCTGTTCGGTTATATTTCTAGCTGAAAACTATTACCTGAAAGCTGTTTTTCTGAAAAAACGAGTTTAAAAGCTGTTCGGTTATATTTCTTGCTGAAAACTATTATGTGAAAGCTGTTTTTCTGAAAAAACGAGTTCAAATGCTGTTCTGTTATATTTCTAGCTGAAAACTGTTACCTGAAAGCTGTTTTTCTGAAAAAACGAGTTTAAAAGCTGTTCTATTATAATTTGTGCTGAAACATGTTATCTGGAAGCTGTTATTCCTGAAAAAGGTAGTTCAAAAGATGTTCTGTTATATTTCTTGCTGAAAACTATTATGTGAAAGCTGTTTTCCTGGATAAACGAGTTTAAAAGCTGTTCTGTTATATTTGTAGCTGAAAACTGTTATCTGAAAGCTGTTTTCCTAAAAAATCGAGTTCAAAAGCTGTTAGGATTATATTTTTTGCTGAAAACTGTTATCTGAAAGCTGTTTTCCTCAAAAATCGAGTTCAAAAGCTATTCTGTTATATTTCTTGCTGAAAACTGTTATCTGATAGCTGTTTTTATGAAAAAACGAGTTGAAAAGCTGTTCTGTTATATTTCTAGCTGAAAACTATTACCTGAAGGCTGTTTTTCTGAAAAAACGAGTTTAAAAGCTGTTCGGTTATATTTCTTGCTGAAAACTATTATGTGAAAGCTGTTTTTATGAAAAAACGAGTTTAAAAGCTGATCTGTTATATTTCTAGCTGAAAACTGTTATCTGAAAGCTGTTTTTCTGCAAAAGAGAGTTTAAAAGCTGTTCTGTTATATTTCTTGCTGAAATCTGTTATCTGGAAGCTGTTTTTTTGAACCAGACCAGTTGAAAAGCTGTTCTGTTATATTTCTAGCTGAAAACTGTTATCTGAATTTACCTGATCCACTTTCGTGTGTTCCTGGCTGGCTTCGTAAAGGACTCCTTTGGAATCCCCTACATATCAATTATATCAAAATTAACTTACGATGGTGCTAACTATATTGAGGGCATGAACTTCGACTTCTTGTTTTCACATACAGGCACCCCAGAACTTGAGTATTATCCTTCTGCTGTTGCTGCCTGCAATGCCTCCCTACCAACCGATTCTCAATTTACCTGATGGGCACCTGAATTTGCAGTTTCTATTGGGTATCTCCTCGACTTGTGTTGCGCCGTAGACTGATCTACTGCTGCACTTTGTGCTTACCTACAATGTGGGATTGTGCATGTATCTGGATGTAGTAAGACAGGTCCAAACTGTTGTTGCTGACTTCTCTCCACTTGCGGCTACTCGGAAAGATATTTCCCTGGGATGATGGGTCTCTCCCTCTCTGTCTCTGTCTCTCTCTCTCTCTCTCTCTCTCTCTCTTATGAAATGGATTTCTGGTTGTGGCTCGAACAATGAAGATATTTTGTACCCTTTTATTAGATTAATGCAATGTAAATAAGAGTTTGTGTCATGAATCATGACCCATTTGGAGTTCCCCTTCTGTCTGTTGTTAAAATTTTGCACCTCCAGTTGTAAGGACTGGATTGCTTGACAAAAAATTCTGCCCTAAAAATCTTTTTCACTGAATTTCGACTGGTGAATCATCGAACTTATATGAAATAATCATCTAGTATGAAGTATAAACATGAGATATTACAATCCAAAGTCGTGTAAGTTCTCTCTATTACAGTTTCAAACATGACTCAGTTGTTTCCTCTCTCTCTCTCTCTCTCTCTCTCTCTCTCTCAATACAACGTCCTGCCTTCAAAATGTTCTTTGCAGTCTCGGTTCCAGTAGCAGTATAGGATGACACTGTACTCTAGTAGAACAGTTTCAATTCACAAAGATTGCTTGATTTGAACCTACAGGAGTAGAAAGTAATATTCTTGGTCAAGATTGCGGATCTCCTCCGGCTTTCAAGTTAATCAAAGGTTGGATGGCCTTCACAACAATCGTCATATTCGGTCTGAAATCAGCTTCGTATTGAACACAAAGTGCTGCAACTGCTGCCATCTGAACATAACCAGACATGCAAAAAATATGAATATCAGATCCCTGAGAAAATCACTGAAAAAACTTCATACACTGGATTATGTCCAACAATTACTATAACAAGTTACAAGTTTGGAACATGATTTGTGAGATAGAAATGTGCATATCCAATATATTGGGTAATAATATTGGAAAGTAATTTCATAATTATGTGAGCTGGTATCTTGTATGTGTACTCTTCTAAGGATAAATAGTAACTACTAATGACTTGATATTTATTTCTGAAGGAAATAAACACAAGTTAGATCTTTAATCGGAACCTTGGCTACGGCCTTTGGTGGATAGTCATTGACTATCTTCGGATCCACACACTGCTTAACTTTGTCTTCACTCAAACTCGGAGTTGCCTGTATCAGTCATAAGATAAAAACTTTAACAACATATAAAAGATGTTAGATGGTATAATATCAAAGCAGCAAGCCAATACCCAAGTAACAAGACTCGGTTGTCCTGTAGGCATTGTGTGATCCACGGGTTTTCTTCCAGTTAAAAGCTCTAGAAGAATGACTCCGAAACTATAAAGATCGCTTTTCTGAGTCAGACAACCTGTCATAGCATACCTGGAAGATTCTAATAATCAGAACAAGTGTGTCAGAAACTACAACTGTAAGTGTTATACTACACAACAATTCACCTGCGCTTCAAAGTCAGAATCAGAATCCTGCGCTTCAACCTGCACTATTTGCTCATCATTTCCAGACAACAGGTTTAGCTTTTATGTTTGCGATCATTATATAAATTGGGGAGTGATGTTGATTGTATCAAAAGGAATTTACCTGATGTACTCTGAAGGCAAATCTCAAGTTCTTCAAGTCCTTTAAAGAACCTTTGACTGTTTTTAGGAAAATCACTACACACAAATAAATAATCAGAACAATAACAATTGTTCAGATAGCAAAACTTAAAAGGTGTGAAAAATTATACCTTAGGATGAATTCCTTTAAAGACCCTGTGACTTGCTCTGCCAGACTGCCAGTGGTTGAGTCGGTTACCTACAACTCTTCCATCACAACCTACCAAAGAACAGTACTTACTAGTACCCATCTGAGTATTGTAGGAGTAACTATCACATTAAACAAAATCTTACTCCATCGCCACCCATTCTCCTAGTTGTGGATGCAGTATAACATGCTCCATTAGGGCCACCATAAGTCACACTTCAGAAACATAATCAACCTCATCAACACTTAAAACCAACGAAGCTAAATAAAGCTCAGCTAGGATTAATTCATCACAAGTCACTCCTACAAATCATTATATAAATGATTCGTAGTGTGCAACTTCAGAAACATAATCCATCTCATCATCACTTAAAACCAACGTTAGAAAAACAAAGCTCAGTTAGGTTTAATTCATCACAAGTTGTGACTAATATATAAACCATCAGTTTTGCCTTAAAAATCTCTCACCATGTTCTGACCTGTATACCAACCATCAGAAATCTCAAAAATCTCGGAAACCAAATGAAATCAAGTGCATTGTGCACCCATCTTTTTTGCAACAAGATGAAACAAGATGAAACAAGATGAAATCTCAGAAACAAGGTGAAAAAACACTCAAAACATGAACTGCCAACTGAGGATACTGTTCTCAGAGAAAAGGAAACAAAAATTTGAATCAAAATGATTCAAGCCAAAAAGCATCATTCCTCCCATCTTTTTGCACAAATAAGGATTCACATATCCTGATGTGCCATCATAATACAATTCGCATGCTCAGAGAACAAAGTAGAATCATCTTAATACAATTGCAATTCAACTGTGCAAAACTGATGCATCATAATACATGAGAACAAGGTGGTTTGTTTGTTCCAGCTTGATTTTTTCGGAAACACTTTTCAGATAAACTGATACCCCCCCACTAGTAATGAGCATAAAAGCACCAATCTTCCCTTCTAAATGACACAAATAAGGATTCAAAATTCTTGATGCATCATAATACAACTTGCAGCATCAGAGAACAAAGTAGAATCATCCGAATACAAGTGCAATTCATCTCCACAAATCAGATGCATCATAATATCTGAAAACATGCTGGTCTTTTTGTACCAGGTTTTTGTTTTTTTTTTCCAGAAGTAATAACCTGAGCTGCCTCTTTCACATGCTTTCTCTTCAGACTTATATTAAATTAAAGTGTATATTA
The DNA here is from genome assembly GCA_017893485.1 of Hemerocallis citrina. Taxonomy (NCBI): domain Eukaryota; kingdom Viridiplantae; phylum Streptophyta; class Magnoliopsida; order Asparagales; family Asphodelaceae; genus Hemerocallis; species Hemerocallis citrina. The sequence continues at coordinate 180,888,757 of CM030360.1, forward strand.
CCAATGTGTTGTATCTTTATTTATCAAGAAATTATTGTGCATTAGATTATGATTTCAGAAGTAAAGTTCAAAGAAGGAGCATCCAAAAAATGCATCTCAAGTCAGTATGCAGCCACCATTTAAGACAAGTGTGTAGTAGTATTTGTAATGATCAACGCTTCAAGACAATAGAATATGTCTCCAGAAACAAAGTAGAAACCATGAGCAGCCAAAGATAAACCATGAGCAGCCACAGGTAAAGTTGAAACCAAGATTTGTATTTATCAAGGATTTACTGAGGTGAAATGCGACACCAAAACAAAATTGAAACCATAAGTAGTGAAAATTCATGAAGCTGTATACAGAAACAAAGTAGAACCATGCTCAGTTCCAAAATTTGTGGCATGAAACAAAGTAGAAACATCTGTATATATCGATATTCTGAATTGAGTTTTCAGAATAGGGTATAAACAAACGCCTTTTCAGAATATTACATTCTGAATATGGCGCTCAAAATATCAAAACAAACAGAACCTTTAGTGTAGTATGATGCATCTAAGTGGTTGATCATCTTTAGTGTAGAAAATCATTGCTTGAGAGAGAATATCAAGAAGGTTTGTTGTCCTAACTGTGGCTTTTCTACTGTGAGTAAAGATACTGCCATTCCCAGTGAAGTGCATAAATTCCGAACTGAGAAAGCAAGGCTCAAAGCAGAGGTGGGATAAATTTGAAGATAGATGAGATGGGTCTATTTGAACTGAGATTAATAATTCCTGTAATTTCCTAGGATATTATGCAGTTTCCTACAAATTACTGTCAGTTCCTACATTTTGGTTCATATATCAGAGGCAAAATTTTTTTTTTTTGGATGAGATCAGAGGCAAATTTAGCCCGAAATATTCTGTCACAGAGAAATAAAAACATCATTCATCACAAGTCACTCCTGCAAAACATTATATAAATGACACTCATAGTGTGCAACTTCAGAAACATAATCCATCTCATCATCACTCAAAACCAAAGAGGATAAATAAAGCTCAGTTAGGATTATTTTATCACCAGTCAATCCTACAAAGCATTATATAAATGATTCATAGTGTGCAACTTCAGAAACATAATCCATCTCATCATCACTCAAAACCAAAATTAACAAATAAAGCTCAGATAGGATTAATTCATCACAAGTCGCTCCTTCGAAGCATTATATAAATGATACTCATAGTGTGCAGCCTCAGAAACAAAATCCATCTCATCATAACTCAAAACCAATGAGGAAGAATAAAGTTCAGTTAGGATTAATTCATCACCAGCCACTCCTACAAATCATTCGATAAATGATACTCATAGTGTGCAGCCTCAGAAACAAAATCCATCTCATCATAACTCAAAACCAACGAGGAAGAATAAAGTTCAGTTAGGATTAATTCATCACCAGCCACTCCTACAAATCATTCGATAAATGGTTCATAGTGTGCAGCCTCGAAACAAAATCCATCTCATCATAACTCAAAACCAACGAGGAAGAATAAAGTTCAGTTAGGATTAATTCATCACCAGCCACTCCTACAAATCATTCGATAAATGGTTCATAGTGTGCAGCCTCAGAAACAAAATCCATCACATCATAACTCAAAACCAACGAGGAAGAATAAAGTTCAGTTAGGATTATTTCATCACCAGCCACTCCTACAAATCATTCGATAAATGGTTCATAGTGTGCAGCCTCAGAAACAAAATCCATCTCATCATAACTCAAAACCAACGAGGAAGAATAAAGTTCAGTTAGGATTAATTCATCACCAGCTACTCCTACAAACCATTCGATAAATGGTTCATAGTGTGCAGCCTCAGAAACAAAATCCATCACATCATAACTCAAAACCAACGAGGAAGAATAATGTGCAACACCTGTACAACAATGAAGTGCTTGGTAAAGACGACATCTCAAAAAAAAAAAAGAGTAAAAAGCTTAAAGGAAGATCTGCATGCTGATTATTTATATTAGTAATATTGCAAAGATACAAACATATCCAAATGACATCGATGCCTCGCATCCCAGCTACGAATCAGTTCGAGAAATGGATATGCTGAAAATGTGTACATTCAAAAATACATTACTGTATAGCATTCCACATTGCTAGGGCGATTTCATCTCTTTTGCTATTCATATGTCTCAATTGGGAAGATGATAAATCCAAATCTTGCGATGTGGATGCTGCATCTTCGGTGTGTTGGTGATGTACTATTGTTTCGCCACCGAGTTCCACTAAAAAAGGATCGTTTCGTGAGTGCAGGCATATAAAATTATGAAGTGCACAACAGGCTGTGACCATCATAACTTGTCTGGTATAATAATAGTTTGGCATGTTCTCGAAGATGGTAAACCTCTTCTTGAATACACCGAACGTTCTCTCAATCACATTCCTTAACCTAGCATGTTGTTTGTTAAATAGTTGTCTGGAATGGGTTGGTGCATGGTTGGCCCCTTGATAGTCCTGTAAATGGTATGGCTCACCACGGTACGGTGCCAAAAACCCGGGCATATTGGTATAACCACAATCCACTAAGTAGTACCTCTCGTACGGTGGGATTGGCAACAGTTTTTGTGCTAATGCAGTATGCATTACACGGGAGTCGTTGGCACTGCCTTCCCATCCCGCGTAAACAAATGTGAACATCATGTCAAAATCACATGCTGCCAATACATTTTGACTTACAATACCCTTGCGAGAGCGACAAGCGTTGGCTCGGCTAGCGGGAACTGTAGCTTTTATTAATGTCCCATCAGCAGCACCAATAGCTCCCTGCAGATTAATAATTCGAATAATACATATCCCAAATCTAAACTTGGAAAACAATTTAATAATACATGATGCAATCAGGGTGGCGCTTTACCTGAAACCACGGGTAAAAATCCTCTGATCCACTGATTCTGTGATGTACGGTTGTATAATCAGGAGGTTGGATCAGGAGTGTGGCTGCTCTTGCCATACCGTTCAGGACAATACTAAAGTGCTTTTGGATTGTTTGGGTTGAGTGGTTAAACGCGGTACGAACTAGTCGCATTCTTGCACTATGACCGACAATAAACAGGAAAATAGCCACGCTTTCCTCGAAAGTAACTCGCTTATGGCTTGAAGACTCCGCTGTTCCCTCGCAGAGGTTCCTTTCTCGCAGGAAAGCACACAAGGTCATAAAACAATCCTGGTTCATACGGAATATATCATGAAAGTCGGCCTGGGAACCCGCTAACATATTTTCCAGATATTCACGTCCCGTTTGCTTTTTATTAGTGGATCTTGTACGGTCAGGTTCTTCAGGTTCTTCTATTTCTTCACATAAATAGTCAGCTATCAACACTGCAGTCATCACCTCTTCGACCTCGTCACTACTGGATGAAGAAATATCCATAACAGAGGATGCAATTCCAGTAGTGACTCACTATAAAGAAGAGGATAGAAATCAGTTTGGGGCATTCCAATATCAAGTGCACACAGTATTAATAATACGAATGTATGTAACGAGATTTACAGAATCACAAAACAACATATTCAGAGATGGCAGGATTCCACAAGCCTGTGCAATTGAATTAAGATTACAAGGTATACTACTACTAGCAGATCTATTCTAGGAATTATTTTTAAAATATAACATTACAAATTTAAATTTAATTATGTAAGCAATTTGTTCATCCTAAAAGCCGTCATATTACAATCAACCGCAAACAAATATGGAAATAATGTTAAGAATAGTTCTACAACATGATTTATTCAACCCATTACGCTGAATGGGATTACTACAGGGTGGCCCAATAACGGACCGCCGCCTCCTGATGGGCTCGAGACATACGAAGGAAACCATGAGCAAAGTTGGGATTTTGAAAGAGGTAGGTTGTAGCTCTTACGGCTACAATCGGATCAAGCCCTGTCATCGATTCAATTACATCTTGGCATTGATCCTGTTCGGGGAATACAGGATTACTTGAGGGAGTGCTTTCCACTTCATTTTTATTCATGTACCTCCCTCTTTTTTCCGTTTGAGCTTGCTTAGCTACATCAAGATATTCCGACATCTTGGACAACATTGATTCGCGGCCACTTGATGCAGTAGATTTTCTTTTGCGTGAACCAGACCCCGTACCCATTGGGACATCATCAGACTCATCAATCACATTTACGTGTGATTGTTGGGGGTGGCCAAACTGATAGTTCATCCGCCGCGCCTCCACATCCTCGAACCCCCCTTGTGTGGAGGCCCTTGCCACATTGCCCTGGGCTACCGATTCCTCGAATATTTTGGTCAATGCATCATAATGTGGCAACCCCTTATTTTTGTATTTTTCTGCAGCAGGATGCATCTATTCACAGAATATGTTGTTACTATGCAAGTATATCAATAAATGATTAAGTATAATAAACCGGATTCACAACCAACAAATCAAATTTTGAGATTATATATATTAACCTGAATATATTGTTTCCAAACCGGATCCTCACAAGTAACGGTTTGGTTGGCTTCATCCCAACCGAAACCACTCTGTTGCCTCATTTTGTGAAACACCCCCCATTCTGATTTAAGTCGTCCATATTTCGACCTCAGTTGACCCACCGAGAATGTACGCCCAGACGTAGAATTCATTATTTGTTCAAAATTAGACCAGGTTCTACCATCGAATGTGGTGCTCCTTAACAAACCATTGTCAACTGCCCCCTCCATAAGGCTGATAAAATCAGCTGTAATACGAGAAGTCCACAGCCCATAATCTTCCTCCACTGCCTTCCCCTTTCCCCTACCCGCATTACTCATCTAGCATGAACAAACATCCAAACAAAAAAAAAAAAAATTTGCCAAATTCCTTCAATTAGTTTAACAGCTGATCGGGTAGCCCTAGTTTGCAAATAGCAACCGATTACACCCTAAAAACTCTCAACAGTGAATTCGGCTACATTACTGTGCAGTGTGCACCTCAATCCCAAAAGCTGTTCCGGTACCAAATGCAATTAAAAAGCACAGTAAATTGGTAAAGAAAACCAACCAAATAAATAGTACAATCGCTGTCTTCATACCTTTGATTGGATTTGGAGAAGGATGAAATTGTCAGCACAGGATTCAACCTTGCGTAGTGCTTTGATTCTCCTTGCCCTTCGATCCCTAGCTTTTCTCCGATAGGCAGCACGGGTGGTGCAAACCATTTACCCCCTACCAAAACCCCTCAACCCCTCACCAAGTCGACCGCAAAAACCAGTCCGGTAGCGAAGTCGCCGGCGGCGTCCTCACACTTTTCCGTTCGATTTCACAGTGGAATCGTTCGGGAATTCGTTGATTTGGGGTGGGGGGGGGGGCTGGGGGAAGAGAGATCAGATCTGGGATCTTCGAAGGAGGGGGGAGACAATGGAGTCGACGAGCTCTCGTGGGTGAGTAGAGAGAGAGAGCATCTGAGTGAGAAGAGAGCCGACAATGGTTGGGGAGACACTGTTTTGAAGAGAGGAGGAAAGGTTGAAGACGGGTACGAATGGAGAACCAGATCTGGAACTTGAGGAGAGAGAGAGAGAGGTCGTGAAAGAGAGAAGAACCAGATCTGGAACGTGAGAAGAGAGAGAGAGAGAGAGGTCGTGAAGGAGAGAAGAACCAGATCTGGAACGTGAGAAGAGAGAGAGAGAGGTCGTGAAGGAGAGAGCACGTGAGTATGGTTGAGAATTTGGAGAATACAAGGGATATCGATATTCTGAATTGAGTTTTCAGAATAGGGTATAAACAAACGCCTTTTCAGAATATTACATTCTGAATATGGCACTCAAAATATCAAAACAAACAAACTGTTACAAATAAGTCCCCTAATTAATTAATTAAGTGTATTTAAATAAGCCTAATTATTTGTTAAATGATCTAATTAGTATACTAATTATAATTAAATAATTAATTATTAAAAAAGTAATCATTTTGAAGGAAAAAAAAACAACCGGACGGAACTTGAAGTTTTGATCTGTGGTTTTTTTGAATTTTTTAGGTTTTTTAATTTTAAAAAAAAAACCTAATTTTGGATGGACGAAATTTGAAGTTTCGTCAGATCACCAAAAAATACTGTGCAATGTTTGAGACGAAACTTCCAATCAATTAAAAAATCAAAAATATTTTGGACGAAACTTGAAGGTTCGTCCTGTGGATTAAAAATAATATAAAATATTACGGACGAAACTCGAAGTTTCGTCATGTATAATATGCATATTGCTAGATTCTCTCTCATATATAGCAATCTACTGAATCGATTATGGCAAAATATGCATATATAGCAAACGACTGCAGTAATCGAAATGATACAATATGCATATTCTGCAAATATAGCAAACGACTGTGGATGCTCTAACAGAGTGATTTTATTTTATTTTTTTTGGCAAAACATACTTTAGGAAGGTTTTTTGTGAAAAAAAATTAATGTGGTTTTCAAAAGAAAAAAAAAAGGTATACTTCATGGGTTTTAAAAAAAAATTAGCTTCTGAAAAAGGATGCATACATTGACATAAAGAGTAGAATAATTAAGATTTTCCATTATTCCCAACGAAGTTAAATCCCTTGGAATGTATAGGATGCACTTGTACTATGTGTGTCACTGTCCAAGAGAGGGGTATTCTCGAAGCTTTATTTGTCACGGTCTAAGAGCCTTAGCTATTTTTGCTAACTAAAATAGTCAAAATTAATAACAAATAGATAATTTGGTTAGCAAAAAAAAATCTACACTCCAGCCATGTTATCTATTTTGAATAACCATTAATAATTTAAATTTCAAAATTAAATAAAATAAAAATATAAAATAAAAGCTCATAAAAAAGCCCAATACAAAATAAAATTTTCAAGCCCAAAAATAAAATTTCGCAATTTTCGCGATTGATTTTGCAATTTTCGTGATTTATTTCGCAATTTCGTGATTGATTTCGGCAATTTCGCAATTTTGTGATTTTGGGAAGAAGTTTAGCGAGCGGTAGGGCTGCAAACGATACGAGCTACTCGCAAGCTACTCGACTCGAGCTCGGTCAAAGCTCGACTCGAGACGAGCTCGACAGCTTAACAAGCCGAGCTCGAGCTTGGGCGTTTTGTGATTATTATGCTAAGCTCGCGAGTACTCGGCTCGAACTCAGTCAAAGCTCGGCTCGAAACGAGCTCGAGCCGCAAGATACTCGGCTTGATTGCAGCCCTAGCGAGCGGTACATACTCGCCAGATCTGGCGAGTGAATATTAGAAATCTATTTTGGCGAGTGGTTTAGCTAGTCCCGTTGGAGCATATTTTTGTCTTTATATTAGTTATATTGGCTAAAATTAAAAGATGACTAGTATAGTTGGAGATGGTCTAAGTGGTTATCTAAGCTTTGAAAATATTGCGAGCAAAGCCCAAGATTGCGGAAATTAAGAGAGAACTGTATCAAAATGAATAGTAATAAGTTAACTGTATTATGCAATTATTTCATTAATAAAACGAGATGGCATGTGATCATCTTTCTGTTTAAAACAGATATTAAAAAAATTTGAGATGGCCGAATGCGATGTAGTATGTATGTGTGTATCTTAAGCATGCATGGAGTGTAGTATAATAAGGAGTGAATGATATCCGTCAACATCTCAATTACAAAGAACTCTACTAAACTAACATCTCAAGTATATATAGTTACGAGTAAGAATACAGATTTCCTCAAAACACCGATCATCTTCTACGCTTCTTCATTTCTCAAACATGCATGCATGCATGCCAATATTGTTATTAATTTCTTTTCTCTTTCCCCAGCCTCCATCAACTTTTGAAGTAAGCATAGCACATGCACCAGGATCGATCTAAGTCTCCATCCAAATATCACTAAAATGCTCAAAGTTGTTCTCGATCTTCTTTTTGTTCTCGATCTTTTCAAAGAGATGTATATTAAGTTGCTAAAGGGTTGATATCGTTCGTGAGTGTATGAAAAAGTGAGGGTACTATATATTATGTGCTGATGGATGGTGCAATTGAAACGTGTTTTAATTTGGTTCTTTCATTTTATATAATTCGATTATATTGTTTTATAATTTATAGAGGAACTTAATTTCATAATTTGCATTAGTATATATATATATATATATATATATATATATATATATATATATATATATACGCACACACTAATGCAAATTATGAAATATATATCTAAACCTTTCGTAATATATTAATTCCTTGATAAGTAGATGAATACTGAAGATACATTTTATTTTTCTACTATAAGTACTGTTTTATGTATGTATGTATGTATGTATGTATATGTATGTATTTTTGTATGTATGAAATTGATTGTGTTCTCTTAAAAGAAAATATGTGAAATTAATTGCACACAATTGTACTCCTAATTTTGTCAGTTAATTTACGGTAACAGATAGGTTGCATGCTTTCTCCAGTCACTTTGATTTCACAGAGTACGTTTTTGTGAAATCATAGTTGATGCAATATGCTGATCACAAATTATTGTTCTCTTCTCCATTTGTAGATCCAGTACTGTGACTCAGCTGAGGTAATAGTTAATTTGGACTCGGGGCTATTCATCAAGTCCTACAACACGGTGAGTTTTACTTTGATACTACACCTTCATCGGAATTTGATGATGACACAGTTCGATTCTATGAGTAAGTTATGTGTCAAGGAAGCTGGTCAAAAAGTACCATAATTATGATTTAACCGCCGATTGTTTGGCACACTTTTTTTTTTCTTTCAAAAACTCAATCGCTCAAGTTTCACAAAAAAAATAACTTAACACTATACTATAGCTAATGTTGAGAATAATTAGACTTATATTATGTGAAAGACCATGACACTACCATTACAATGACTTGTATTTTAATCAGGGCCGGCCCAACACTTATTGAGAACTAAAGCGAACTCCGAACTTAGGTCTTTTAAAAGCTTATAATAATATTTTGTTAAAATTAATTTTTTTTTGTTTAAATGTTATCTTTCAGGCTTTTTGAGATGCAAAATCATTTATTATATTATTGTAACTAATTTCGGGCTTTTTGGTATGTGAGGAGGCCTTTATTCTTTAGATATTTTTTTTTTGGGAGGCCTAAAGCCCTAGCTTTGGTTGCTTTACTGTAACCCCTGTTTCTCCAAACCCGTATTTTATATGTATTTTTCTATATTTAAATTTTTTGTAAATTAATTTTTCTGCTTTCAAATTCTTTGTTAAAATGTGTTGTTAGATTTTCTGTTAAAACCTATTTTTAATCAATAGTTTATTTATAACTAGTTCAATGATATTTTTTTTATAATACAAATATTTTTATTATGCTTTGGGTTATTATGTTTATGTTTATGATTTTTTATGATTATTGTTATTTTTGTTATTCGTGTTATTTTATCTTTTACTCTTGATTGTTGATTTAAAAATCTATATCTATTGTTATTTGTATTTGTAGTATTTCAAATAATTTCTATCTTGAAGATCAATATATATTTTGATATATAATCCTACTTTTATTTATTACTTTATCTATTCGATTTGATCTTTTATTTAAATCCTATTTGTTATCCTATGAAATTAATCATTATCCATACTCATTAAACAAATCCTACTACTACTCCTAATTACCCACAATCCAATTACCCATTAACCCTAATCCCCTTATATATATATCTCTCATCCCTCTCTCTCTCCCTAAACCCTAATTCTAAATCCTAGCCTCCACCTAATAACCCCCGGCCTCCCCCCTTTCTCCTTGCTTGCACCGCAACCCGACGCCCAGCCTACCCCCAGGTCGAGCCCCCCTCCCTCCGGCCTGTGCACACTCCGACGCCGCAACACCCCACACCCGAGCCCCCATCATCCCTTGGCCGATCTCTCCCTTGGCCGACCATCTCCCACACCACCATATAATCCCTAGTCTCTCTCTCTTGGTGTTCTCTTGTGGCCGCAATCCACTATTGTCATCATTCCTCTTGGATCATCTCTCTTTTGGTGGAATTGTGCGTGTGGAGATTTTCGCTCAAGTTTGCTTGGATTCATTCGTTCGTGGATTTTGCTCGTTGTCGGAAATCTATTCCTGTTATTCTTGATTTTCGGCGTTCTTCATCTTCGGTTAAGGCAAGTAACTAGTACTCCAATTTTTTTGTTTGATACAAGTCAAAAATACCACCTATAGTGTAGTTGGATTCTAGAGACAACTCGTGTGTGTATTATCTTTGATGAGTTTTGTCTCTATTGTGAAAACTTGACCATAGTTGCCTCACGACACAATATGAATATGAATTAACTTAGGTTTTACCCGTTCTTGATTTGATCATGTATGTGGGACTTTTGTGAGAATTCGTGATACCCATGTGATATACTTGGTGTGGACATGCTAAATACCTTAATTCATGATGTTTGGACACTTGGTAGACTCGATTTCATATTTGGTTGTATTTTGAACAAGTTTTGTATGATATATGTTGAGTTGTTGTTAAAGGGAAAAATCTGTATTTTGTCACTGATCTGTTTTGTTTGCTGTTTTGGACTGTCTTGAAGTCAGTAACTTAATTTCGGTATAAAACATGAGTTTTAGAGAATTTCGTCTGCTTTCTAACTCCTCTGACCTTGCTCGATTTCGTTTTCGTATGTGTGAGATATGACTGTTTTGCTACAGAGGTGTAGAACAATTCCAGATTTCGTTTCTTGATGATTTTGATGACTTAATTATTTTGATACTTATACTACATATATTATTTTGAACCAAAATTTTGGTTAGTATTTCTTTATCTACTTAGGGATTACCTAGAATTTTTGGTGGATTTTATTGATAAATTTTATACGCCGTTTCATGCTCGTTTATGAAAACTGTACTTGTTGTATTTTGTTTGCTGTTCTGTAAAGAATCTTATTTTCACCCAGATTCCTTTTACTGTATGAAAAATATTCGTGAAATATGAAAGTTAATATATTTAGTCTATTTTCATCTCCCTTTGGAGGATTTGGATTTCGTTTCATAGCTTACGAGATATTTCAGTTTTCGTACAACAGTGTTGGGAATTCCAGATTTTCCAAAGTATTAATTCTTGATGTTTTCTTATTTTTGATGACTAAACTAATTTTACTGGAATATTATAAAACTTTATATTCTGGTTTTAGACATATAGGGAAATACCCCAGATTTTTCCTGAATTTATTTGAGAGGTTTTGATGCGGTTTTCCTGACTGAGAATTCGTTTTACTGATTTCTGACTGAACATGTTTTCTGGATTCAACCCTTTTTTGAGTAATGATATTGTGAATTACTATATGACTTATTTATATTTGCTGGATTCGTGTGGAAGTCTATTTTCCAGATCCTTTGGAGGATCCAGATTTAGATGTTTTTAGTAGCGGGAATCAATGTTTTTGTACAACACTGTCTTGTTGTCCTGAATTAGAAAACTAGTTGTTTTACCCTGTTATGTGTTATCTTGTACCTGTACTTTTTTATCTTGCACCCTGAACCTGATACATGTTTATACCCTATTATTCTTGTTTTGTTTTGCGACACATACATGCATGCCTGATTATAATAACAAATAACTAAGCCGGGGTTTAATGGGAAAGATCTAGTAGTTGATAGTGCATAAATGTGTACTTGGAAGGAGACTTGTGTTTCCTGTATTACATGTTTACCGATCAAGTTACCGATCAAGTTAATTCCTGTTACCGATCAAGTTATCGATCAAGTTTACCGACCAAGTTCTGGAATTCTGTGAATACCTGAGTACACTGCCATGTATGGTCTCCCTATGAAATCTAAAACAAAATTGTGTTGACTGTAGCAACCATGTAGTAAAAGGATGGATGTATGAAGTGCTACCTAGATAGTAATAACTATAAGACTTGATACATGATACTTGAATATGATGCATGCTTGCTTGATACTTGACTACATGATACTTGAGACTTGAAACGTGACACTTGATGCATGATTACTTGTTTACCGGTATACCTGTTACCTGATATATGATACATATTTACATGTTTACCTGTTTACTTGACATTTGATACATATTACCTGTACCTGTTAGTATACCATGCTACTTGTTTCTATTTTTCTGATTCATGTTAGATATTATAATTCTGTTGACACACTTATACCATGCCATGCTTGTTACTTAGAATAATCTATCCCCTGTACTTGTATCCTACATTATAAGTGGCCCGTAACTTGCAATTGACGAGTACTTTTTTTTCCCTATCCCTACAATTTATAAAATTGCAGGTTTTGGAGATCAGCTGCCAGATGGAATAGGCGAGATGAGATATTAGTTGCTGGAGCTCTTGCTACATTTATTTATTTCTCTGTTATTCATGAATAATTGTATCTGCTACTTGGATATTTATCTTGTATTTGGACAACATGATCCAGGATATTTGCGTTATTCAGATCATGACTATTTGAGATTAATATATTTTATTTCAAGTATTCTTGTTGGTATTTGGTTCATATATGCATGTGATTGACTTTTCTGTCTTTCGACTCTGATTATATTGTGATATGTTGTAAAGATTCCTAAACAGCTTATGAATGATGAAAATTATTCGCTGGGCTTTTGTCGCGTATCCGTATTCCGTATTCTCTTTTGGAAAGCGGGGCGTGACATTTACCATTGGGCCAGCCCTGATTTTAACATGCCCGCTTTGAAATAAGAAAAATATCCAACAAATCAACGGACCGAAACCTAACATGCATAATAGAATGACAATTCTTTAGAGTTCCCGCAAATAAATAAATTGGCAAGCACACTTAATAGCATAATCACAAAGTACATGCATACAACTACAACAACAACAACACAGTTTTTTTCTCAACTGGCTGAGGTCAGTTATATGAATCCTGATTTTTTATACTGCTCGATTTAGTACAATATCTTTCGTAATACCACAAGTTATCATATTTTTTCTTACAGTTACCACCTAAATAAGTTTAGGTATTTTCCTATCCCTAATTTTACCCTTAATATTTATCAAATCACTCTTTCTATCGGAGGCACTACTAGGTCTATGTGTGACATGTCTAAATCATTTGAAGCGATTTTCTCTTAATTTATCTTGGATAGGAGGTACGTTTACTATGTCTCGTATATGCTCGTTTCTAATTGTATCATTCTTGATTTTAGCATCCTTATCTCCGCTGCACTCTTTTTTAAAACATGTTGTTTCTTTGTTGCCCAACACTCTTCTACATACATCATTGCTGGTCTAACAACCGTTCTATAAATTTTTTTCTTCAACTTCAATGGTATACGTTTGTCACACAAAATTGTTGAATTCTAACTACAGAATAAACTCAACAACGACGACGAGATGCAAGAACTATCGAATAAAAATCAGAGAACAAAGAACAACCCAAAGCAATACACAAGAACACACAAGATTTTTATCGAGGTTCACCCAAACAATGGCTACTTCCCCGCGCAGAGGCACTCCTGCGATTACCACTAGAAATATGAAGATTAGGTTTTACAAATCTCTCAGGAACTCACCACCAAGGTGTAGGGTTTCTCTCTATCTCCTTCTATCTTAATGACGGCTATAGATCTCTAATTTTCTTTTCACTTAACCCTAAAATCGTACACAATACAATATATATAGGATTCCACAACTTTCCATCTCAACCGCACATCAATCAGCGTCGGGACGGTCGACCGCACAATCATGACGGTCAACCGGTCTTCTCCCTCGACTAGACGAGTTCCAACAAAGAGCAGGTCGGTCGACTGCGCAGTCGACCGGTCATTCCTTCAAGGTACAGAGTTGAGTCAGAGAGCGGGACAGTCGATTGCGTGGTCGACCGGTCGTCTTGCCTGGGTGCAGTTAACCACAACTCTGCTGTAGCCTCCAACTACTCTTGACCTCTTACTCCCGCTTCGAATCTCCTTCTCGTCTATCTTCTTCAACTCATTATTGTATATTGGATCCACAAATCCCAACAATCTCCCACTTGGAGACATATACACGATGTCTCTAACTTGTTCTTCATTCTTCCATTGGCCTAGTCTAGGCCTGTACCTCTGTGAGTCTCCTCAACAATTAACCTGGAGACAATCTGATAGCGGTATAGAAAAACTAATGTTTCCTGCAATCCACCACCTTAGTGAGCATGTCCGCCAGATTCTTAGTGCCAAGAATCTTAGTTAGCTTCAACCATTTCTTCTCAACCGCCATTCTGACAAAATGATACCTCATTTGAATGTGCCGAGTCCTAGAGTGATATGCCGAGTTTTTCGCTAAGAAAACTGTACTTTGGCTGTCACACCATAGTTCACCTATGGGTTACTTCCTACCCAACTGTTTCATAAGCTCCGAAATCCACAACATGTCTTTCGTCGCTTCTGTAAGTGCCATATACTCTGACTCCGTGGTTGACTGTGCTACAATCTTTTGTAACTGTGAAACCCAACTAAAAGTTGTTCCACCAACTGTAAATACATACCATGTAGTACTTCTGCAACCATCACGATCGCCCAAAAAATTCGCATCTACATAACCATATATATGCAAAGAATCTCCCCCAAAACAAAGAGAGTGATTTAAAGTACCTGCTAGATATCTAAGAATCCACCTTACTGCATCTCAATACTGTTTATCTAGATTCTTCATGTAATGGCTGACAACTCCCACTACTTGTGCGATGTCTGGTATTGTAGATACCATCGCATACATCAAACTCTCAACGGCTAAGGCATAAGGAATAGCAGCCATTTCCTCCATCTCCGCCTCTGTTTTAGGACACAAGTCCATTGATAACTTGAAGTAAGTAGCCAAGGGACAAGTGACTGGCCTCCCGCCATCCATATTGAATCTCTTCAACACCTTCTTCACATAGTCCGCTTGTGATAACCAAAGCTTCTTGCTACTCCTGTCTCTACTGATCTTCATGCCGAGAATTTGCTTTGCCTCACCCAAGTCCTTCATTAAAAACTCTAAAGGTGTAGAACCCCGTATTTTTAAAATATTATTTTTAAAGGTTTATAAATGACTAAAATGTTTTTTTGGAGAATTTATGAATATTTTCAGAAAAATTTATCTTTTACACGTGCAAAACACGTGCAAATGCTTCATTGAGAAGTTTGAAAGTCAAGTTTTCTTCATGAAAAATCATTATTTAATATTTGGGATTTATTTAGTATTTTTTCAGATTTTTATGAAATTAATTGGCACTATTTACAAATTTTGAGAAAAGAAGGACCTTTTTGCAAATTTGTCATTTTTAGGGGTTAAAATATAAAATATATTTTACTGGACGTTTTGAACAGTACCGGTTGAGATTTAGGATTATATTTTACTTTTAAATCCTAATTTAAATGAATTTTATTGAATTTCCAAGAATAGAGCTATATATATAAAGTTGTATTTTGAAGAGATTATTTTGCAAAAGTGGGTAAAACTCTAAACTTCATTCCGGATATTTAAAAAGAATTTGCAGCCGTCATTCGCTGCACCATATAGAATTTTGTGATATTTTTGGAGGATCAAGAGGAAGTTTTGGATCTCGCAAAAGAGAGACTTTATTGTTGGATCTCGTCGTTCCAAGGTGAGTGACATGTTGTTTTGCTTTGTGTATGTTTTATGTGAGTGATGTAAAATTGTTTGTTGTTTGCTTTATGTGAATGTTGTAGATTTGGTTGTTGTTTCGACTTATGTGAATGATCGTTCCGTAGTTTGTTTGGACATGTTTGTTTGAGCGATGCAATGATTGTTGTCGTATTATGTATGAGAAATCTATGAATGTTTAGTAGATCTTGGTTTATAAATTTGTATTGCTAGAAAGCATGTTTATGATATAAGTATGGTTATGATAATAAGGGATTGGATGAATGAACATCTGGATCTCGTGGATACAAATCAGATTTTGGTTTTGAGTTGTGAAAGAAATTCAGTATTGAGAAACCCTAATGGAAGAATTAGGAATTTAGAACATGAGAACTTGAGTTTTGAGACATGGGTTGATTTGAGTAATGTATCCAATCTGAGGATACTTTGAGAGTGTCATTTTTACTTGAATACAAATTATTTTCATAAACAATGATTTCGTTTAGAAAACTCTAATTTTGATTATCATGTACAACCAAAATTAGGCAGACTGTATGCCGACAGTCGACTGTCAGACCTTTCAGTCGACCGGCACGACCCAGCTGCTAGATCTTCAGTTTTTTTTTGAAAATCCGTACTGGACAGTCGATTTAGACCCTTGTTCAATCGACTGGTATACTTAGAACTTATTTTGCAAAATTATTGCAGTTTCCTTTCTGGACAGTCGACCTATGACCTCTTAAGTCGACTTATAATACTAAGAATATTTTCTTGAAATTACTGGAATTTATCTCGGGTAAGTCGATCGATAACTTTTAAGTCGACTTATGACACTTAACTTATTTTCTTAAAATCATGGAATTTTCCCCTCTGGACAGTCAACTTACTTCAGTATTAGTCGACTGGTACTGATGAGTTTTCATAAACTTGAATGTTCTTTCGAATGGTTAGTCTTCAAATATTTTTTGTCTATACTTTGTCTTCTATTAAGCATATGATTTTAAGATATTCAGTTGAGCTATTTATGGTGGAAAGTTGGTTAGACATTGAGTTTGGGTCTCTAGAGGATGTGTGTGACCCTAGTATACCGGCGTTGAGTTCTTTTGTTGAGGCCTGTTGAGGCATTTCAGTTGTTCAGTTTTGAGTTAAGTCCGGTAGGGTACACCAACTCTAGGAGATTCGTTAAGTAATTAAATAACCCAAAAATGATAAGGACATGCACTAGTAGTGATATGATGAACGGGAACATGAGTTAGGTACCTCAGTATGGCTTTCGGTGTGGGATTTAATCTCCGGAATTATCCAAGTAACTTACTTGTGGTGTGGGATCTATCTCCGAAATTATCCAGGTAAATTACCTGTGGTGTGGGATATATCTCCGGAATTATCCAGGTGATTACTTGTGGTGTGGGATTGATCTCCGGAATTATCAGGGTCGAGGCGACACACATGTGGTATTCGTGTGATGATATGTCAATGTTTCGGTGTGGGATGATCTCTGGAATTATCCAGGTAAAATACCTGTGGTGTGGGATTTATCTCCGGAATTATCGGGCATTGGCTAATGCTCACAGTTTATCTTTATCTCGTAGTAGTCATCGTGATAGGATTAGTTGCATAGCGGGGAATTGAACCCTATGAAGTGAAGACGTTAAGGGCTTGCACCGAACCTATGTAGAGTGGGATGCATAGACTTCGACAAGTACGCATTAGAGAGTCCGCATATAGAAATTGTGTTTTCCTGACTCGGTTTTATGCACGTGGTTTTCCTGTTTTCTACACTTGACACTTAGTTTAGTTTCACTTGTTGTTTACATATTTCCTAGCTATGTCATATTTTATGTATTCTTGTTTATTACATGTTGTTTAAGAATCCATACTTAATGTTTATTTATGTTGTTTGCTTTTATGTCACTCACACCATTTATGGCTGACCCCTTTAGTTTTGGGGGTTAGGGATCATCTCTAGCCTCATGTGTTGCAGGTTGTTGCTTAGAGTTTGGAGTGTGGATGCTTGAGTTAGTTTTGAGATAAATTTATTTAATAGAGTTTTGTGTAAATTTGTAAGAACTGTGTTGTAATAAGACTGTGTTGTAAATAAAAGAAAACTATTATTGAGATGTTTTAAATTCCGCTGTGCTATGTAAAAGATTATTATAATAAAAGTTGAAAATTTCATTGGTGTTGGTTGTGTTTAATGTTACATTGAAGTTGATGCTGGGATTGTGCCACGTATTTTCTAAGATATTATATTAGAAATTCGGGGCGCTACAGAAGGTAGCACCTTTTTTACTTTCTTGATCTTCTCCATACATGAACCTGCTAATAGCATGTCGTCCACATACAACGCCAAGGTAACTATATCATTGTCCTCATATCTACAAACATACACACAATGATCTATTTCGCATCTATCGAAACCTTTTTCTCTCATGAAGCAATCAAACTTCAAGTACCATTTCCGCGATGCTTGTTTGAACCCATAAAGACTCTTCTTCAATTGACACACCATGTCTTCCTTCCTTTAGCTTCAAAACCTATGGGTTGTTTCATATACAGCTCTTTTTCGACATCACCATGGAGAAATATTGTCTTCACTTTCAACTGCTCTAAGTG
This sequence comes from Hemerocallis citrina, assembly GCA_017893485.1. Lineage (NCBI taxonomy): Eukaryota > Viridiplantae > Streptophyta > Magnoliopsida > Asparagales > Asphodelaceae > Hemerocallis > Hemerocallis citrina. Next base: position 180,906,891 of record CM030360.1, read on the forward strand.
CAAGTCTTCAACTGTCACAATACGGAGCAGAACTCTAATAGAAGCCATCTTCACAACCGGTGCAAAGATCTTACTATAATCAACATCTTCTCTTTGAGAGAATCCTTTCACAACAAGCCTTGCCTTGTACCTCTTACTTCCATCTGTCTCATCTTTAACTCTGAAAACTTATTTGTTCATAAGAGCGCGCTTTCCTACAGGTAACTTGGTCAACTCCCAAGTTTGGTTCTGTTCTAAGGACTTCATCTCATCCTTCATGGCTGACTCCCACTGAATTCGAGACTCATCCCTCAAAGCCTCCTCTTGAGTCTCTAGCTCCTCCAAATCTGTGTACAGAACATGCTCGTGAACAACACTAGCTGATGGATCAAATATCCTGGTTGGCCTCCTCTCTCGTGTCGATCTCCTCAATGTGGGTACCGGTTCACCAACCGGTTCAGGTTCCCCAAACTGTTCTGGCTGTACCTGTTCGTCTTGGATAACCTGATCATTCTTAATAGGCTCACCATGAGCCTCCTGTGCTGTATGTGGTACATGTACCTGCTGCTGCACTGTAGGACCCCCACCACTAGGACCGCCTTCAGAATATAAATCTGAGTCTGAGTCTGAACCCCAATCTGATTCTGAACTGGTTGTACTGTCTTGACCTATGTGCCTGTCCTTGTATAGGACCTCTTCATTGAACACTACATTCCTGCTGCGAATGACTTTGTTATCCACAAAATTCCAAAGCCTGTAACCATACTCATCGCCACCGTAGCCAATGAACACACACCTCCTGGACTTAGAGTCCAACTTCTTTCTTTCTTCCCTGTCAATTAGTGTAACACCCCGCAAAATTTAAATGACAATTTTGCCCTCGGGTGTTACGCACGTGCATTTTGTACTGTTATTGATTATATCCATAACGCATTTTGATATGTATTTTGAATTCTGATTATTTATGCAATCCCGTATTCTTCAAATCACATTTGAGACAACTCAAATGCAAAATTTCAATCTTTGAGTTTTTACGTGCTTTTTACGTATTATCGATGCACGTGTCGATTTTGGGTATTCTACTGTTACGTGCAAAGTTTTCAATGGATTTCAATTATTTACCATTATAAACATATTTGAATTTATTTTGTAAACAAAAATTCAATTTTTGACTATCTTTAGTTAAAATAAATTTTTACGTGCAATACACGTGCTTTCTGTATGTTTGAGTATATTATCAAATATGTATATTAAATATACTTTCTATTGCATTCTAATTGATTATAAATATTTTTCGGTTCATAAAGTCAATTTTTGTATTTTTGAGATTTTACGGGCGACGCACGTGTTTTGGTGCACGTGTTGTAAGCGCGTTCTTCCTTCAGAATAAATTTTCATGAAATGTTTCTTTCCATTTTATTGTGCATGAAAAGTATAATTTTTAAGTTAATTTTACATATTTATTACAAATTTAAATAAGTTGTTTTAAAGGGATTAAATAAATAAATTGTTTTGTACACAAAGCACGTGCACGTGCACACGTGCGATGTACACACAATTTTGGGGGACCGGGCTGCTCATGAGGAGAGGGAAATTCTGGAGTTTTGATTTTGAAAACAAGAGGGAAAACAAGTTACAAATTTTTATAATGGGTTAGTGGAGTTCATGTGGGAGGTGGTTGCTATAACTACCTACTACTTTCTTATAAAAGTGCACCCTTAGTCTCTCTTCTCTCATATCTTTCTCCCTTCTCTCTTGCTGATCCGAAGCAACCACCCAAGCCAGCATAGCCATTCCCATTCTCCACTTAATCATCCATTTCACTTGCCTATATACATCTACTAATGTATATATATGTACATACATAGTGTGTGTACATGAAAGAAGATGGGAGATTGCCATTGTTGTTGCCGAATGGAGTGGGGATGGAGATGCTCTTGATGATGGATGCTTGCCGATGTGGAGCTTGGAGGCGTGCTTTGGTGCACGGATTTTGAGGAGTTGCAATTGGAGCTCCTAATTCTAGGGGTTCATTTGGGTAACAAATCTTCAACTTTAGGTGGGTGTTTCTTAAATGCTTTCTAATTTAGGAATATAATTTGCATGATAGATGATATGTGATTTACTTGGTTGAAATTGAATTGATTGCATGAAATTGATTATGGTAAATGCAAATTGCTATGCTTGTTACGATTGCTAGTTGAATTGCTAGAATTGAAGTGGTTGTATGAAATTGATGCATATTGAGACATTATTGAAATAATGCGAAATGTGGCAAGAAGTGTGATTATAACCTCAAAGTGTTATTCATACGAGGATAGAGATTTTGTAAAGTGAATTTGATAAAAGAAAGTAGTTCATTTGGAAAATATGTTTTGATGCATTTTGATGGGAAAAAGAGAAACTTGGGAATTGATAATATATATGGTAATGTTTTAAAAGGAATATATTCTGGAAATAAATTATATTTTGTATATGGAAGTACAATCGATTCAAAAGTCGAAAAGTGTATATAAAGATGCAAATTGTTGTTTTGACAGTCGACTGTTCACTTCTACAGTCGACTGGTAAGTATTAAAAATTGGGTTTTGTCAGTAGGACAGTCGACTGACTATTTTTTACAGTCGACTGATGCTGTCATAAATTTGATGTTGAGTTTTCAAGATATTTGCGGGACAGTCGACTGATACTGCCACCAGTCGACTGAACCGAACTGTTTATGATTCTTGAGTTTGAAATTGATTTTGACAAATGAAAGTTAAATAAGTTTTGAATACATGATTTTATGATTATTAAGATTTGATTGAGTTTTATTGTGAAATGTACACAAGGTTATGAAAGATGCAATTTATAAAGAAGTTAAATTGAAATTGGAACACTGCGGAACAGCCGACTGCCGTGTGCAGCAGTCGACTCTCCCGAGTGGTTATGAATAACTGGATTTGACTGGATAAGTCGACTGGTAGAGTTCCCAGTTGACTGACCAGAGTGCTTTTTGATATATCTGAAATCTTGTGAATTGTTTGTGGTAAAGATTGTGAATCTGGATATTGGTAAACTCTATTTGTTGCTGCATAAATTTATATGAAAATGAATCATAGTTGAAATTGAGAATTTACATGAAATGAATCATAGATGAGGATTGAGAATTAAATGAATATGAAAGGCTAAAATCATGATGAGAAAGTCTGTGAGACTCTAAAATGAATTATGAGCTGAAAGTGCTCAATTGGAAATTGTGAATTTGAAATTGAAATGAAAGAGTAGCTAAGTCTCCCCCGGCAGTGAAATGAAATGATATTGGAAAGAAGACCAAGGTTGGTCGTGTGTAAATGAAATGATAAGTCCGGTTTGGTGGAGAGGCTAACTCTAGAGCTTTGATTTTGTTCATGATTCTAATAAGGCTGTGATGTAAGTAAGAGAAAAACACAAGTATGGGAGCCTCGAGTCTACGATGCGGATGTGATCCACAGAATGCATGCTTGATGAGTCAAGACATGGCGTGGGCAATATACTCCAGAATGATCGGGATCTTGGCGACGCTTGTGGGATGTTTGGTGACGGCAAGAGGATCGTGTTCAGGGAGGAGGCTGAACTATCGCAGAATGCATGCTTGATGAGTCAAGACATGGCGCGAGGTTCCCCTTCAGGGTCTTGGACACGTGCTTGTAATCATGGAACGTCTATGACACTTGCTGAAATTACAGATAGATACATAGTGGAGATGTGATGAAAGTGAGAGAAAAACATGAGTATGAGAGCTAGGGTACGGTGCGGGTGTGTGAGCCGCAGAATGCATGCTTGATGCGTCAAGACATGGCGCGGGCACAACTCAGTAATGATCGGACTCTAGTCACGCTTGTGGGATGTTTTGGTGACTGCAAGAGGAGTGTGTTCAGGGAGGAGGCTGAATTATCGCAGAAGGCATGCTTGACGAGTCAAGACATGGCGCGAAATTCTACTCCAGGGGCCAGGATACATGCTTGTACTCATAGATTCATCTAGGATACTCATTGGAATTACAGTAGTAGATTAAGTCATGGCGAGGGATTGAACCCTACAATAATGAAGACGATTAAGAGGCTTGCCCTCGGACCTATGTAGTATGGGATGCATAGAATCCGAACAAGTGTGCATTAGTGTCATATAATATAAACAACTGCATTAAGGACTAAGTGCACTGCACCACACGACATCAACAGGATAGTCCCTTTTGTAGCTTTGTTTGTGATCAAGTTTGTGTTTGCTAAAGTATTTAAGAATCGTTATACTGTTTTCGGCATAGAGAGGATGGCCGTGTATAATATTTCGTCAGTTGTAAGCAACTGACGCGCCCACAGTTTTATATGCAGGATATGGAGTTACTTGAAGATATAAAGATGATTGATGATGCTGTTGATCATTTAAATGTTAAAGTTGTAACAATTGTACATTCAATATTGTTGTATTTTATTGATTCCGCTGCTTATTGATGTAAAAGACTCTGATGTAATCATTGTTGAAATAAAAGTTTTAAATTCCTTGTAAAATTGTACGAAAGAAGTGAAAAGATCCTGTAGAACTCTCGAATTCAGTTGTATTTGGAATTCGGGGTGTTACAATTAGTGCTTATGTCATACAACTATAAACTTTCAAATGTGAATAATTAACAGTTTTACCTTACCATAGTTCTTCTGGAATGACCCCATCAAGGGTACTAGACAGGCAACGGTTAATCAAGTACACCGCTGTACCAACTGTAGCGGCCCAAAGATGGACCGGAAGACCCGCATGAAGTCTTATGCATCTCGCCCTTTCGAGTATCGTGCGGTTCATCCTTTCTGCTACACCATTCTCCTATAGAGTCTTAGAAACTGTCTTGATTCCTCTGATACCTTCCTTTGCCAGATAGTTAGCAAACTCTTTGCTTGTGTCTCACCTCCATTGTCTGACTTTATTGCTTTGACCTTGCAACCCATCTCATTCTCAATTCTGACCTTCCAAGCTCTGAATGCCTCAAAAACTTCAGATTTCTCGCGAATTGTATAAACCCAAACCTTTCTTGTAGCATCATCGATGAATGTGACGAAGTATCTCTTACCACCATAAGAGAATTTCTGAGCTGGACCCCACACATCTGTATGTACCAACTCTAGCTTTTCAAGCTTCTTCTCACGCCCACTCAACTGAAAGCTAACTGTCTTCTGCTTGCCCATCACACAATTCTTACAAAAATCTATCTCAACCTTCTTCAGCCCCGACAAAAGATCCCTGGAACAAAGCTGCTTGACACATTTTTCACCAATGTGTCCCAACCTGACATGCCATAGAATTGAAGAGGAACTACCTGCTGATGCTGTAGCAATGATATCACCTGAATCACCTTCCCTGAGTAAGTATAACGTGTCACCACGCTTTTCTTTTACCACCAACCTAGCACTTGTAGTCACCTTCCATTCTCCATGCCCAAAAGTTGTTGTAAACCCTTCTTTGTCTAGTTTGCTAGTTGAGATCAATTTTTTCTTCAAGCTCAGAATATGTCTTGTATCATACAAGACCAATTGCTCACCATTGCGAGCCTTCACTCTCACAGTGCCTCTACCTACAACTGGATATATCTGTCCATTACCAACTGAAACTGCACCAAAATTACATGTCCTTTAATCCTCAAAAACATCCCTCATGGGGGTACAATAATAAGAAGGACCTGAGTCTATACACCAATCATCTTGCAAAATATTAAATTCAGCAGATAAACATAATTCATCTAGACGGAGTTCAATACTTACCACATTGGTTACCTGTGACCCTACTTCTACTTTCTTATACTCCTCGCATTGGTCTCTCCTGTGTCCTGGCTTCTTGTAGTACTAACACTCACCTTTGCGATGCCCGGTTCTTGATTTGGACCAGTGATTCCTGCTCTATGACATCCCTCTATTGTTACTTCTACCACGGTTATCAACTGACAGCACGGTATTGCTAGGATATGACACTGAAGTCTCTCTATGTCTTTTCCTCCTTGCATCCTCATTCATAATACTGTTTATAACATTCTTTAGGGTTGTCGTATCAGTTATGGTGCTAGTAATAGTCTGCTCTACTGTACCGTAACTATCGGAAAGACTGGATAGCAACAACAACGATTGTACCCTCTCCTCAAACTTTAAACCCGACAATTCCATCTGATTGTAAACCATACAGAAATTGTTGATGTGCTCAGCAACCAAACCCCTTTCTGACAAATTCAAGTTAACCAACTTCTTTAGGTGTAAGATCTGATTCGCTGCACTCGGATTCTCAAACATGTCTGTCAAAATCTCCATTGTCTCCTTTGCGGTTCTTGCCTTCTCAATGTGAAATAGCGCTTTTCTGCTCAGCGACAACTGAATCTGCCCAAATGCTTTATGATGAATATATTCCAGGCCGCCAACTCAACCGGATCGACCTCCGCCCCTTCTGGCTTCACACCAAACAACGGATCATCTAGATCCTTCTGTCGGAGATACGCAATCATTTGGATCTTCCACATTGTGAAATCTGTTCCATCGAACTCCTTGACTCTACTCTTGTCCCCCATTTCAATCAATACAACCAACCTGTAGCTCTAATACCACTTTATTGAATTCTAACTGCGGAATAAACTCAACAACGACGACGAGATGCAAGAACTATAGAATCCAAATAAGAGAGCAAAGAACAACCAAAAGCAACACACAAGAATACACAAGATTTTTATCGAGGTTCATCCAAACAATGGCTACTTCCCCGCACAGAGGCACTCCTGCGATTTCCACTAGAAATATGAAGATTAGGTTTTACAAATCTCTCAAGAACTCACAACTAAGGTGTAGGGTTTCTCTCTATCTTCCTTTCTCTTAATGACGGCTGTAGATCTCTAATTTTCTTTTCACTTAACCCTAAAATCGTACACAATAAAATATATATAGGATTCCACAACTTTCCATCTCAGCTGCTCATCAATCAGCATCGGGACGGTCGACCGCACCATCTTGATGGTCGACCGGTCTTCTCCTTCGACTGCACGAGTTCTAACAGAGAGCAGCGCAGTCGACTGCGCAGTCGACCGGTCATTCGTTCAAGGTACAGAGTTGAGTCAGAGAACGGGGCGGTCGACCGGTCGTCTTGCCTGGGTGCAGTCGGGGGGTGCGGTCGACCGCGCGGTCGACTGCAACTCTGCTGTAGCCTCCAACTACTCTTGACCTCTTACTCCTACTTTGACTCTCCTTCTCGTATATCTTCTTCAACTCATTATCGTGTATTGGATCCACAAACCCCAACACAAACACCATTAGCGTTTCTCCACTTAAACCATCATGCTTGGATCCTATGTATAACATCTTCACAATTCTCCTCATCTATTTGTATAATCAAAGTCTAAATATCAGAAACTGTCTCTCTTAGGTAGCCATCAAGCTTCGCTACTTTCTCATTTGTATTCCGAATATTACTAAAAGTACACTCCATATACTCTATTTACTTCTTCTTATTCTAAAACTTCTAGCTTTTAAAGTTTCTCTTCACAATTTTATTTTATCATTGATTTCTGCTCTAGTGTCATTCACTAAGACGACGTCATCAGTAAAAAGCATACACCAAAGCACCTCATGTTGTATTCCCCACATCAATTCATCCTATCACCAAAGCAAAGAGGTAGGGGCTTAAAGTCGAACATTGGTGTAAGCATACTGTAATAAAGAATTCACTACTCTCTCATGTGGTTATTGTAATTGTGGTCATTACTCTTTTATACATATCCTTAATCACCTCAATATACTGAATATTTACTCTTTTGTTATTTAACAACCACCATACTATATCTGTAGAGACTTTATCATAAGTTTTTTTCAAGATGTATAAACACTATATGCAGATCTTTCTTATTCTCTATATATTTTTTCATAAGTCTCCTCAGTATATAAATTGCTTCTATTGTTGATCTCCCAGACATATATCTAAACTAATAATCATACACTATTGTTTCTATTCTTAGTGTATGTTCAATCACTCTCTCCTAAAGTTTTATCGTATGACTCATTAATTTAATCCCTCGATAGTTGGAGTAACTTTGTATATTTCCTTTATTTTTATATATAGGTACTAAAATACTCTTCCTCCATTCATTGAACATCTTCTTAGTTTTCAAAATCTCATTAAACAATCTTGTTAGTCACCCTACTCCTTCATCCCCAAGACACTTCCAAACTTCAATCGATATAGCATTCAGTCATAAAGATTTTCTTATTTTCATCATTCCTAGAGTATTTCGAACATTTGAGATCTTAATTCTACGGAAAAACATATGTTCTCGACCCTCATTCGATTCTTCTATATTTAAGTTGCCCATACTTTTTCATTTAATAATATCTCAAAGTAACTTCACCATGTTTTCTTAATTTTCTCGTTTTTTACTAAGACTCTTAAATCATAGCTCTGAATACACTAAATTATATCCAAATCTTTTATTTTGCTATCCCTTTATTTAACAAGCTTATAGATGCTATTTTCTTCTTCTTTTGGTCCTAGTTTTGTGTATAAATCATCGTAAGCTTTTACTTTTGCATGCCTTACCACTTTATTAACTTTTTTTCTTCTAACGGTCTTATATCTTTCCAAATTCTCCTCATTCATACTCTTTGACCATATTTTGAAGGTTGATTTTTTTTTTCTCACAATATTTTGGAATTATTCTTGTCACTACCATATTTCTTTAGTTTAAAGCCCTCTACTTTTAGATTCTCCAAGTATCTTCTTTAAGATTTCTCTTATGTACGTAGCCATTTTAATTCACACCATATTAACCTTGTATTCCCAATTTTATGTCGCTCTTTTAACTTTATCTTAAAAAAACCATTAGTTTCTCTCATTTCAAAGTACACGTATAATACGTAAAATTTACATATTATACACGAGTAATATAGAAACCGAAGCAGTACGCAAATAAAACACATGTACACGTATAATTTGTATAATACACGAAGAATTCGTATAATATACAAAATTTACGTTGAAAACACGAATAATACGTTGAACTAGCATGAATTAAAAACATAAATTTTAGTGGGCATAGATTGAATATTTAAACAATGTGGTTCATGCTTTGATGATTATATATATATATATATATATATATATATATATATATGTATATATAGAGAGATTTTTTCCATTGTAACCGCAGATTTTTTTCATTGTAACCGCAGATATAGCGTTCGCAATTTGCAAACCACTTAACCTATCATTGGTAATGAGGAGTTAAGACAAAACATAAAATTTTGCCTTATGCCTTAACCTGTCATCGTCAATGACGAGTTAAGTAGTTTGCACGCGTTTGCGTACATTTGCGTTTGTAGTGGAAGAAACCCCATATATATATATATATATATATAGCAATGCTCTATTGCAAACGGATCCGTGCAAACGGGTATGCAAATCACTGAAGCTGTTGTTGGAGTTCAACAACAGCTTAAGTTATAACTAAACCCTTAAATTATATTAATCCTTCAGTAATTTGCAATGGAGCATTGCTCATATATATATATTTTGTATGATAGACATTACTAATATGCATTATATATTGTTAATTTTGTATTTATTGTTTCCCAAGCTTTTTCTGAATTTTTTTAAATTAATCAGATATTTGCATAATTCCGAATATTAAATCCTCGTCGAAAAATATTTGAACACCGAATTTGTGACTATACTTAATATGACTGGAAGTCCAAGTTGCTCTACCATCATGTAAAAATGCTCAGGGTCTTAAAAGTAAGAGAGAAAACTCACTCTACTAGCGGATGAGACACAACCGAAAGTTGCAACTTTGGTCATGTACAAGAGTTCTATGTCTATCCTCTCGTTGTGAGAGTTTTGTGACCAAGTCAACTCGTTCAACTAAAAATGGTCGGTTGGTCCATGGATCTTCTTCCCCCTTAGTGGGTCGGGTCCGGTCTAAAGTATAATACTTTTCCTCATTATCTTATACTTTTTTACTCCAATAATTGTGGTGGGTGTGTAACTAAGTATCCTGGGTTAAATCTTACCCACCCGAAACCCACCTTTTGGTCCCCATTGCTTTATTTTGATGTACCCAAAAAGGAGTGACACGAGAGCCTGGATATCTTGGATTGTGCATTCCGTATTCAGTACAGCCCCAATATAGTACACAAGTAGAAATAGTGTACTTGAATTTTTTTATATATATGCCCCTCTGAAAGTTTGTCTTTTAGTATATGTCACTAGTTTCAAATTTGGATTTGCATAAATATTCTTCTGATTTGTAGGTCGGGATAGTGATTTTCTTTGAATTCAAAAACTTTTGCTTAGTTGGCTTACAGTGAAGATCAATGGACAGTGTAATAACCAAAAGTTACAGTTGTTTTGGATGGTACTTAGTGTAAATTTCCTTATCTTGTTTCGTTAAAAAGCTCTATAGAAGGAGATTATAAGTAATTAATTTATATTGAGTTACATTTAATTGGCAATGGAAAGATCGAAACCTTTATAAGACCAAACCTTTTTTTACCTCCACGTCTCTTTGGGTTTTAAAGTTTTCAAATCACATTTATAAGCAATAAAATAGATATGTAGTACTACACATGTAAATGAAACAATAAATTGACTTCTTTTTACTAAAAGACATGGTAGCCTATTTAAGAAGGCTCTTTTCTGAATTTTCGCTAATAAAATCTATGCTCCTATATAATGGGGTTAATTAAATCTTTACTTTCCATTAAAATGTTATCCAAAGTAATTTTCTTTCGTCTTCCATCATCACCTTTTTCCCTCTATATATAAATGCAACAATACTTCCCCCCCTCCTTAGTACTTTAAACATATCTTCACATCCATTGCAGAGAGAGAGAGAGAGAGAGAGAGAGAGAAGAAATATGGGACATGAGAAGAAGACCAAGGTGAAAAAGGGATGCCTAGCAGTAACAGTCGGTGTCGAGGGAGAAGAAGAAGAGAGATTTGTGATCCCCATCCCTTACCTCCACCACCCTCTGTTTAACCCTCTTCTCGAAACATCAAAGCAAATCTATGGCTACTCTTCCTGCGGTCCGCTCCGCATTCCCTGCTCAACCGACAAATTCATCCATATCACGAGGCTCATTAATGAGAGCAAATCCTCGTCACAAAATTGTTCTCATAGCGGCAGCAACCAGTTACTTCCTTCTCTATCTTTCAACTCTTGTAAAAGTTTGTTCTAAGTGAAAGGACATGTAACGACAAGTTAGTTAGAGGAGCTACAAACTATACTATACATATATGTGGGATCTTTGTCACAATTAATAAGAATCAAATTTCTGTTACAGTTTTGTTTTCTGAATTCAATCTCATTATTGTTAGTTCTTTACAGCTTTTCAAATGAAATACTGTTATGGTGTTGTAAATGGGACCCAAATATATATATATATTCTAATTGGAGACAAAGAGCAGCACTGGGAAGTTCTATTTATGCCCATTATGATGATTTCATTAATGAAACAGTAAAGGTTGCTTTACAACTATTAAGATATATGGTGTGATCAATGATAATGCTTTCTGCCCTGTCTTTGTGTGATGTGTTTACAGTGTTTTTTGCAGTCCTTTTAAATTAAGGGAATTGAACTGGCAAATTGTACTCAGCGATTTTCTTTCTGAATGCAGAGGGATTTTGATTTTTGAGTGATCAGTCACATTATATTATGGAATATTTTCTTTTCCTTTCACTGATCACTGTGTCAAATTCGATCACAGTACATTGGCCATCATAGTATTGGATTGTAATAATATTCTGGGATCTATGTTTTCTCTATATATCAGTACCAATTTTGGGTAGAGTCAATGAAATTAGAAGTAGACAGAGAAACTTGAAAAATTAGTGGCGGTTATATTCAAATTTTTTTTTTTTGAATGTCTGTTTGGAAATTATTTGCAATAAGATGACACTTGTCAAACTAATTGCACTCCGGGATTCAACAACTATACTCATCGTTCCCAACAGCAAGCTTAGTTATTTCGTGCTTGTCATTGGGAACGGTGGGCCTAGCTGGTTTTTTTTTTTTTTTTTTTTTTTTTTAAAGAAACTCGTCGTTCCCAACGGCGAATGTAGTTCAGAATTATCAAACAAGACTCATTGCTTCCAACGACAAAGTTCTTTATACTAGACTCACTGTTGGGACCGGCGAGGTTATAATAAATTTTACAGAGTGTTGGACTTGGTGAATTTTCGTAAAAACTCTGTTTCACTCTCTGTGAAATTTCATATTGTCTCGCCGTTCTTAGCAACGAGTCTAGTATAAAGAACCTCGCCATTGGGAACGGCAAGTATTGTTTGAAAATTTCAAAAGAAACTTGCCGTTGGAAACGGTGAGTTTCTCCCAACAAAAAAAACTAGGTCCACCGTTTTCAATGGCGAGCACGAAATCAATGGCGAGCACGAAATACCAAGCACAATTAATTTGACAAAAGTTCATTTTTTTTGCAAAAAGTTTTGAAAAAGGTCTTATATTAAAATTTTTAAAAAATCGTTAAATTCTGAGAAGCAAGAGAGATTGCAAACTATATATGTATCGATAAGGAGAATGCCAATTGCGCACTGTCGTTGAAGTAGGTCATGTTGACTGAGTTAGGTAATTCATGTATCTTCATTCTAAATTTTTTTTTTATAAAAAAATATATATAATGAAAGAAGAAAAAAAAACAAAGAAGGATATAGATGTTTGGTTTGGAGTTTATGTATGACGAAATGTAAATTAAGCACAACTAACTACAACCATAGTTCAGTTCCTGATTAAGTATATACAAACAACGCCGATTGTTTTTTTTGGTAAGACGAAAAATAAGTAAAAGCAACTGAATAGTGACAAAGTAATTAGCCGGGCTCATAGAAATTGGGCTTCAGCCCAAATCAGAATAGATGAAGAATAAACACTTAATTATCATGCTGAGGTTATATTAACACTTATCAAATTCCTAGTAAAATAGTTTCAATTTTGTATCTTCTTTCGACCGGGGGGGGGGGGGGGGCGGTTATCAGTCTATGTTGTGCGTGTCCCAAGACTCCTAAACACCCAAACACCCAAATCGGGACACTACCTAAATTAGTTCTTCATTTTTATCATCAATTGAGCTCGATTGCGGTCCATATACATATATATATATATTTGTTGAACCGAAGTACGTTAACTTAGCTGAGGAGGAATGCAAAACAATTGATCACTTGCTTTTGAGAACAAAATTAATCAGGTTTTGATATATTCTATATACCCAAATCAGCACCAAATAATACATGGTATAAGTATTTGTTGCTTAACGTTGTCTCTGTGAAGGAGAAAGCACCCATACAACAGTAGATTTTAATTTTTCGTAGCAAAATAAATAAATCAATACATATTTTACTCAAAAGGAGATACATATATATATATATATATATATCTATATAATAAAACACAAAGAAAGCTATCAAGTGGCTCTCCTTCAATCTCCCCTAAAATCAAAGGCCTAGATCTAACCTCACAAAACATATTTTCCCTCCAAAAGTTTTCCCCCAAAACTCAAATTCAAACCCTCCACCCAAAACAACTCCTATATTTATATAATTATTTTTTGTTCTCTCTCTCTCCTTCCCTCCTCTATTCAAAAAATTAAGAAAATAAAAAATTTAAAAATTTAAAAACTAAAAAATTTAAAAATTTACCTCTATTCAAAAAATTAAGAAAATAAAAAATTTAAAAATTTAAAAACTAAAAAATTTAAAAATTTAACAACATTAAAATAATTCCAAAAAACCATATAATATGTTTTTTGCTCTATGTTTGCTACTTTAATTAATTTGCTAGACTTCCAAAACTATTTTATATGATCAAACAAGATGCACCGTGCCGAAGACGTGCCGTAGGCACGTGTCAACGGGCAAACCTAGTATATATATATATACCAACAAAAACACTGCCACTACATTGCAGCACTAGCTCAGCAAGAAAAGGACTAGTTAACACTTCAGCAGCAAATCTAAGAAACTGGCATCTCTGACTTCATTATCTCAGTATTTTGCAGTTAACCGAAAAACTGCTCAGATTCATTCTTACCTGTTCAAATCAAATCAACAAAGATATCTTTGCATATCAAAGCAAAATAAAAAACGACAAGGCAAAAAGATATGATCGACAAAGATAAAACCTAAAAAACGAAAAAGATATATTTTTCATTTTGTGCAATTTTCTAGTAACTCAAGTATCAACCTATATCTATCTTTCCTTTTATAACCAATCAATCTATCATTAAGAAAAACAAAGGGCTGGGGGATAGTAAGCCGACATGAGTCCAGAGAACTGAAGAACCAAACCAGTTTTCCCCTGTTTTATAGTTAGAAATGTCGGCTTTTGATATCTCTTGCTCCTTCAAAAGTCCATCTATAGTTAGAAATGTCGGCTTTTGATATCTCTTGCTCTTTCAAAAGTCCATCTGACCAATCTTCTCCTTCGCGTCAATCAAAAATTTCCTCCGACACCAAAACAAGAACTTCTCTGTGAATCAGTGAAAATAACAAATGGATGGCGAGTCTCAAAGAAAAACAAGATCACTCTGAGCTGGGCAAACTCAATCTAGCCAAGTACCTGCCATTTTGCCAAAACTCTCGAAGACCTGCCTTATGCTTAAAATCCAACCTCAATCTCTCTTCATGCTGCAAAATTAAAATTAGAAAAATAATTAACTGAGGCTCTCTTCTACTATAAAATGCATCACTTAAAGAGCGGATTCCTTAGATTACAGTAATCGCCCATCCCTTTTAGAATAAAATATACTCAAAATGAAATAGTAAAAATTGTATAAAGTATTAAATGGTCACTGTGGTAATTTATTATGTCCTTCAATTTGACAATCATATCTAAAATCCTCTCAAATTTCTAGGATAACCCATCTCTCTCCAGTTAAATAAGTATCGTATCACTTAAAGCACCAAAAAGTAGTTAATAAATAACAACAATTCTCATGCCACCTCATTCCCTCTACCTCATCACTTGTCCGACAGACAGTTTGAGTTTTTTCTTCTTTCTTTTTTAAAAAAAATATTTTAATGAATTCATCTTTTTGTTTTTTTTAAAAAAAATTGAATGATTGAAGAAAAAAAAACATTGTTGTGTCATTTACTAGTTATCCTACGAGCAGAAGAAAATTTCAATGATGACAACATAATATGCATGATTTTGTATTACCTGCTTACAAAATGATGCAATCTCCTCTTCCGTCAGAGCACTCTCCTGTGCATTCTCGTCCCACCCAAACAACTCCAATAAGGTTTTTTCTTTCCCAACCGGAGCTTCTAATGTTTCAAGTTCATCCTCACAAAATTTATTGTTCTCATTATTTTTTTGCTCACAAGCAGAAATTTCCAGCACTTGGTTGTCATCTTTCATCGACACACTGGATACTGATAATGTACCCGAGGAAGATGGTGCACATTGTACACCATTTTTTGGTTCAGATTGCTTGCGTATAGAATTGAAGAAATTATTTCTGTCTTGGGACAAATGAGGTTTCTTCTCTCCTACAACGCCATAAGGTTTCAGCTTAGCATTGACATGGGTTTTCATATGTGAACTTGATGCTGATTGAATGATGTCAAGAGAAGTTACACCCTTATTGGCAGTTGTTACAGATGAACCATCTTTCAAAGTAACATTAGTAGGAGAAGTCCCATTCTTCTCTCGGTTAAGGACTAACAAAGTCCCAGCCTGAGATGTATTCAGCAAATCGGGTCGGGTAGATGGCAGATGGTGGGCATAATTGACAAGCTGGGATGAAGACTGGTGACCGATTCTGGGGGCAACAAAATCACCATTTCTCGATCCCTTCAGTTTTAATCTGTCGGAAGAGTTGAGAGCCTGAAAGAGAATTCCGTGATTTGAGAAATCTTTAGAAATTTTCTAATAGATAACTACTTAAAACACATGGAATCCTCACTAAAAGTTGAAAATTGATGGACAAAAATAATTGAACACTTTGTCAGTGAACCCAAATTTAATTCATCCTTCCACGAATTTGCCATTTTAAAAAGTGTGAAACCCAATATAATCTGCCTGTATGAAGAATACTTAAGCGGCTTTACAAAAATTCGAGAAATTGTCGTAACTTGATCCACAGTTTGGTTGGCTAAAAACTAAAAAAGATAGTCAGTATATATAGGTTCTAGGAAGCGCGGATACTTCCAAATGGTGGACATACCCGTGTCGGGTGCGTATCGGGTGCCGATACTTCTTCGGTACTCCCGGGTGCATACCCAAGGAGTATCCATTTTCTAACTCATTTTCTGCAACATTTAAACATGGTTATGTTTAGATAAAAGCTTAATGTCCTAGTATAATTTTAAAGACTTGTTGTTCATAGTCAAGCTCAAACACAAAACAAGTATACCCAAATATTTGATAGTTAGATTATCATTTTTTTCTCCAATTGCTCATAATTATAATGTATTCTTATAGTTGTATGAAATTATTTAAATATTTGCATTTTTTAATAAGATATATATATGTATACATATATTTATTTATTTATAGATACAATATTAAATATTTTATATTTAACGTACCCACCGACGCACCAGTATCCTACATATTTGTAAAATTATGTATCCACGAACCCGTGTCGTACCCGCACCCCATACCCGTATCCGTGCTTCATAGTATAGGTTTCATGAAACAAAGAACAATATGAACAAGTTCAGTTTGCATCTTTGGTTACCATTTAACCATCTCATGATTCTAGTCTCACACCACCATCTCATTTTGTTGCTTCCGCACACACATACATACAAATAGAAAACTTGTTAAACATTCTGGGTTGAATGTGTACTTGTAACCAAGTCTAATTTTAACTTTTCTATTGAATCATTATCAGCATAAGTTTAAAAATACCTTGAAACTAAATAAAGTGAATAACAGCATCAGGACCCATATACTAACCAAATAAGTATCAAACAGGGTAAGGATTCCTCCATGTATGCCAATATCTTATAATTAATGGGTAGAAATAAAATGGAGTTTTGAGATGATCAGAACCAAATGTCAATTGGAATTAATTTGCATAGAAACCTCTGTTACTACCGGATCAGGATGCCCACTGTGGTTGTCCTTCTCATCAAATTAAAAGAAAGAAATGAAATGAAATGAAAGGGGAAAAAACTCTTCTAAATCTGGTACCGAGAAGTATGACCAAAGAACCAGCCAATTATTGGTTTAAATCTTATATATAACAATGGTATACTATAGAAATATAGTTTACAGCCAATAAATGATGGCATAATAACAGGAGAGAACACTTAGATGTACTAAGCTTATACAGTTATACATTAATGAAATGAATGAGTATTAAACATGAGATTGTTTGATCTAAGTTGATTAGTAGAACCAAAGTTTGCACCAGGGCTAAGGTCCTAAACCTCAAGTCATAAATAAAACGAATCAGGTCCCCTTTCCCTCCTTTCCCTGAACAGGCTATTTAGGAGAATTCCTTTTTTGCGGAAAAATTAATCACAAGGAGGTAGAGTTTAATATGTCAAAGAATAAGTATAAAATATATCCAGAAAAAAGTCAGACAAGAAATGTTCAAAATCCTATTGGTAATGATATAATATATATATATATGTGTGTGTGTGTGTGTGTGTGTGTGTGTGTGTTCTCTAGGGATTAGCACGAAATAGTGAATGCTATAGGGACAAATATGCAAAAAGAAACCTTATATTTATAGTATATATACCAAGGACTCTAGAAGAAATGTAGTTGAACACATGGGAAGGATGGAAATATTGTTAAATATGTTTGTTTGCCAGGTCTTCAGTAGGTATTATATGGTTGAACAAGTTGGAGCCCATGCCAACTGAAAAATCCAGGCAGAGATAGGCAAATGGGAAGGATGAAATATTGTTAAATATGTTTGTTTGCCAGGTCTTCAGTAGGTATTATATGGTTGAACAAGTTGGAGCCCATGCCAACTAAAAAATCCAGGCAGAGATAGGCAACAGTGAAGCCAGATAAAAATAATTGACATAACAGTATCTGGTTAATTCAAAAAAATACTCGAAGCTTCTTCAACAACCAGAAACAGTGAAATTCTAAGTAGCCTTCTCGTTTATATATTTTGTGGCAGCAGAACAATTATGTAGAAACTTGGAAGAGCCATAACTGGAGAGACTTAAGATTGGATCACCAAACTACTGTGAGGACTCTACAGAATTGACCATGAGTATCCAAGAATATATTAACGGACATGGTGCTTCAGATTCAGATATTCTCTCTTTTGATGGTATTTATCATTTCACAGTGATACCCCAATAAGTGAGGACGATAACACTTAGAAGATTCAGTGCTAATAAATGGACCCATTCTACAATAATCTTTCTTCATCATTATCAATGACGTAACTCTCTTATGGGTAACCAATACCTAAAGTCCATGTGAAGTATAAAGATGCACAGAATTCTCAACTGAAAGCATTGATTACTGGTTAGTGAAAGCTACGAACATAATTCTGACCAATTGTTGCTGGTCTCAGTCAATCAGACTACGGTGGGAAGGGCTTATGAATTTGTGACTTAACATAACTCAGCTGGGGAAAAAAATAGGTAGGAAATATTAATCAATACCGTCAGTAACAAATGATTTATGCATAATCTCACAAACAGAAATCAGTAATCAATTTCCACCTTTAGATAGATCGCTTATATGCCAATAGGTAAAGATAAATGAGAAAGAATAATAAGCTAAAATAGCTTAAATATTATCTTTAAGGAATCCCAGGAAACTTCTTATCCTCTCCGAAAAGACTCCAAACCAAAAATGATATGAACCAATGAAAAATATCCCTCTAATTCACTGCTGCAGCAATAATCAGATTTTTACAACCTAATTCATTCAATTACATTGACTCCTAAACAATATTCTCTTAATACTAAGCTCAACCAAAATCATAGCAAATCTTAATTCTCATAATCTATTCTAGCTGCAAATTGCAACACGTTTCTCCAGAAAATTGACATCTATACTATAACAGAAATATCTACTATTCTAATGAAATGAAACAAAAAAATAGTCCCAATTTAACTGTAAGAGCATCCTTCTTACATCCACAGTCATTTGCTATATTTGCATAATATGCATATTTAGCATTTAGATTGCTGTGTCGTTTGCTATTTATGCATATTTTGTCATAATCGCTACAGTAGATTGCTATATATGAGAGAGGATATAGCAATATGCATATTATACAAGACGGAACTTCAGTTTCGTCCGAAATATTTTATATTATTTTTAATCCAAGTTTTGTCCCAAATATTTTTGATTTTTTAATTGATTGAAGTTTCGTCCCAAATACTGCACAGTATTTTTTGGTGATAGTCCGAAATTAACTTTTTTAAAAAATTAAAAAACCCAGGAAAATTCAAACAAAACCACCTACGGAACTTCAAGTTCTGCCCGGTTGTTTTTTTTCAAAATTTTTGCCTTTTTAGGATTCTATGCATTGGATTTTATATGATTTCATATGGATTATTGATTGACAATGTTGGATTTTCTATGGATTATTGATTGGCTCATGATTTTCTATGGGCTTATCCTATACTAACACCTAAAAAGGGAAAAAATAAAAAATTAGTAAAAAATTATAATTTTTAGCCGAACGAATCTTCAAGTTTCGTCTGCCAATTTAAGTAATTAAAATATTCAATTCAGCCCAAAAAAATATATAATTTTTTTTTTTTTAACGGGGCGAAACTTCAAGTTTCGTCCGATCAAATTTTGAAAAAACTTTACTATACTATAGCATTTGATGACTGCAAGAAACCCCACTTTGCTATATCTATTTTATGCATTTTGTTATTTTTACCTTTGACGACTGTGGATGCTCCAAGGCTACATAAAATGTACTGCGTTAAAACATCTCATACACTAACAAACTTCGAAAGAAATCCATTAAATTGTAATCCAACTAAGAAAATCAATCAGTTACAAAATCCATATACTTATAATAAGGTAAAAGTACATTTAATTATTTCCGACTGCATTATTTTTCATTTTTCAGTTAGAAATGAATAGTGGAGGGGAAAATCAGAAAGAAATTATCAAACACATGTACCAAATCGAATGGCAAATCCTCCCATCTAATCAAAAGTCACATGACAAGCCATGGCTAACAGTTTTTTTTTAATTAAAAAAATTTCTTAACAAGGAACCATGTACTTGAAAAAAGAAAAAAAACATCATGGTGGGTTGTGTTTTTGCACACTATAACTTTAATCAATTGTTTCAACCCTGCTTTTCTCCGCAACTCCCCTTCCCCCACCCCCAAAAAACAAAACAAAAAACAACAAAAAAACAACAAACAACCAAAAAAACAAAAACACCAGCTTTTATCCCTCCTTCTGTCTCTTAACTCCACCTCTCTCACGTATGCTCCCATGATGGTGGTGGCCCATGGCCGGGAGTTCTTGTGGTGGATGGTGGTCATGGGCAAGGTAGGCTGTGTGCTAGAAAAGAATTTGGTAGTGAGTTTGTATTAGGGTGTGATTAGTTGCATTGCAACGGGCTTTTTTGTAACTAGAGTCCTACAAGTAGCTAGGTTGCAATATGTGAAAGGGTTGTACTTAAAAGTTTTGCAAGCTTTTCACAACTTCTAAACCACGGCTAAAATAATCGAGTTGCAATGGATTATGGTTGCAGAGAATTTAATACAATTGACTTACCACTGGAATTGCAATTGCACGTGCAAAAAGCCCAACACCGCCGTAGTGACTTTTACAGGTGATGGGTTGATGGTAGTGAGTTAAGTTTGGAGGCTGTGCTGGTGGTTGTATGGAGGTATAGATTATGGCATTTGTGGCTCGTCAAGGGTGATGAACAATGGTGGTAGGTTAAAGGTATTGAATCATGGTGTTGTAGCTGGTGGATTAATGAGTAGATCTGATGGTGGCAGCAGTAAGTGGAGGTTAAACATGTTAAACTAAATTTAAAAAAATACGCATATCAGTAAATTCACATGTATATTAAGTGGAACGCATAAAAAATTGGCCCGTTTTCAACAAGAAATTATAAACATGTGGAACCAAACAGATTTTAGAAAGATTCGAGCACCTATTTTGTTAAATAAGGAGTTTCAAACTTTCAATATTATCAAAAAGGGTAAATTTCAGCTACCCAGGTTTCATGAGTTTGCATATAACCCACCGATCATTTTTATTTTGTTTTGCTTTTTTCCATAATGTCGCCTTTTTTTGGGAGGGGGGTGGGGGGAGTTCCTAAAATGCCCCTAATTATTGTAAGATTAATATAACCCTAATTATAGGATTAATCTAACCCTAATGAGTATGTGAGGAGTTTTCTTTCATTTCTTATTAGGTATTATAAAAACTATTAAAATGTTAATTGTATTAGAGAGAGAGTATATGATTACATCACTAACTATAAGGGTAAAAGGGTCGGAAAAACCTAAAATTTAGGGGCGCAGTGACGGAGGTGGGCGATCCGCAACAAAGTTTGCCAAATAGTATGGCAACCCGCAAATGATATGGGGTGAGTTATCTGCAAACTCATGAAATTTCGGGCAGATTTACTGAAATTTACCCTATCAAAAAATGCTGAAAGTTCAACAACAATAAATATTTCCAAACTCAAACAAACTTTTCATATCGATTCATCAACAATGCATTCCAAATAGCAGAGGAAATCCAGAACAAAGCAAAAGAGTAGACAGCAGCAAGTCGCTAACACCCAATTGATATGATGTGCGAACTTATATAGAGCAATCATGATATAGGTACATTTGACCATGTTTGAAACAACCAACAGAGACACAACCAATACCAACTGAGCTTACATTTACCAGCTCTTTATATCAGCATCGAAGGAGACAGCTAGAACTTTTAATTCCCATCTCCTCAAATAGCAAAATTAAGGTGTTCTCATATACAAGCCACTAAGAAACTTAGTTAAAGTGCAACTACCTAAACCTCTCAAAACCAGCAAATGAAAGTTGAATATCTCATTTTCTTAGATGCACAAATACCAAATTAATTTATGAATTTGGATTAGATTGCCTACAACTCCTGCATGCATAGTGACTCCAAAAAAAAAAAAAAAAACTCCCCTATGCATTAGAATCATTATTTTTAACATCATCATACACCAAAACCTACACTTCAAAAGGTTAACTAGGGTAGTTCTGAACAATCACAGCCCAGCATCATTATCTCTTCACAAAATTCAAAATTAGACCATATCCAAATCTGTAACTGAAGGATGCTACTTGAAAACAGGTGCTATACTCTAGTGAAAGAACAAAAGTTCATCCAGAGGCAGAGAGAAGTATAGCTATTGATCCAAGCCCTAAATTTAAATATTCAATGTTTACCCAACACCTACATCATTTCACTAAAACTAGCGTGAAACAAATAAAAGTGATATATACACTTGCTAAAATGCTGCACACTGATTTACATATAATCTTATAAATCACACAGATTTTAGAAGAACAAAAAAAGGGACAGCACTCAAGAAAAGAACTACTACTAATCACATGAATGATTAATAATTTTCAAAGATCATCATGTAACATACCGAGTTTTTGGGTCCAGAAGATGTCACTGGTATTAGCTTCAAAAAAGTCTGTTCCTTACGCCTATCACTCTCGTTTGTTAGCTGTAGCATAAACTTATCACAAACGAGCAACACATTAATAAATCTAAACTATAATACAAATTTAAAACTTTAAAACAAAGTTGATGCATTACTGGTGGTGTGGCCCGAGGCCGTGTTGGTGCTTGAATCAATGCTTCAGCCATGCTTAAGCCGGCACTAGTGCATGATGTTGGCAGCGATTTTCCATTGACTCCGCCCACAGCAGGAACTTCTGCCAAAGCTGATGTCCAACCATCCGCAACAACAGACGAAGAGCTTATGTGAGGACTGTTGATGGCCATGCCAAAGCTAGGAGAAGACACCTTCCCAACTTCAGAAACTCCATGCTTCTCTTCAGCTCCAAGGGATGGGAAGTCCCTCTCAAATGAAACCTTACTAAGACCACCATTGCTTGAATCACCCACCGTTCTCTTAGGCAACAATTCAATCATCTGTCCTGATACCATCGAGCGTGTTTGCCTCAGAGTGTCCTTATCCATCATCCTTCTTCTCATTAACGAGTCAGACTTCTCACCATACCCATTTCCTAACAAACTATCCTTTTCTCGATCCCTCCATTTACCCCTACCCCTATCCCTGTCCCTGTCCCTGTCCCTGTCTCTATCCCTATCACGATTACTCCTACCAAAACTACTATAAGTCCCCGAACGACCATAACTATCCCTGTCATTGCCCACAGAGCCATTACCACTAGCCTTCCTTCGAGAAGAGGATAATGACGATGATGCACGGGAAGTATCATGATCCGAACAACTCAATAATCTGTTTCTGGACAAATTCCCATTACTTTGTTCATCTGCTATCAATCAAATATCTACGTGTCACGATAATGTACACATTATTGACCGACGATAAGCGATTGCATCCCCTATTAAATCCCAATTCGACTACAAATTGACATTAAATAACAAAATACTCATAATCAAAACATGAAACAAGACTTTATACCTGAATGTGAAGAAGACCCAGTTGATTTTAACCACTGCGGGGCTAAAGTCGGCTCACTTCGATCCATAACATGCACATACTATCATCTATTCAAAAAAAAAATAAAAAAAAGTAGATTCTCTTGCAAATTCAACTGTCATACACAAAAGAAAACCCTAACCCCGGAATCTTTTTACCCCCAACCCGGAATCCAAAAAGATTCCGAGGCCGAGAAGGAGCCCAACAAACCCACTTCGCCAAAACCCTCCAAATTTCCACCGAAAAAAAATTAGGGTTTAATCGGGTCTAGAGAAAAATCACTTCTACCATCATCAAGTTCTCATCTTTTAACTCTCTAAATCAAACCATTGATGAAAGAACAAATCAAAAGAAGCAAAATTAATCAACGAAAAATCCCAATCCCAATCCCAATCTTGGCGGCCGAAACTGATCTTCGTTCGGTATCTTTTTTGTTTTTTATTTTTTATTTATTTACTTTTTTTTTTTGGAAACTAAAGGAAATATAATCAACGAAGGCTTATATATATAAGTTTTAATGTGGCTATGTATATATAGGGGAAAATAAGAAAGGAGAGATTTATTGGTTTTGTTTCCTTTAAAATTCTTATTCATATTTAATAAATTTCAGTTATTTTGATTTAGATACATTTCAGTAAACCCCCCTATGTTTAATATTTTGCACTATACCCCGCAGAGAATTGTTATGATGCAAATGCAAAAAAATATTAATGGTGACAAGTCTTTCCAAAGAGATTAATATCCTTCAGAAGTCATAAATATCAATTTTTTGGAAAAACTTTGTGTTGGAAAATATTTATAGTAAACTTCATCTTGAAGTATTGTTGCAAAATTGTCATTTTTGAATAAAATAATGCATTTCAGCATAAAACAATTTTTACGGGGGGCTTTTGTCAATTTTAAAACTAAGGAATTAGTTGCAAAAATCTTAAAATTCAGGGGGTTTAGTAAATTTATTTTTTGGATTCTAGAGAGGCAGTTAGGATATCCAGATAGACATGAAATATTTTGTGTTTATCAACAAAGGGCTTGAAATTTTGGAGGTAAGTCTCCTCTATACAATATAGTATGCTAATATCACTTTTAATTCAATGATTTTTTTTTAATATATTTTTTTAATTAAAAAAAATAAATATAGAAGGTAATTACCCACTGTTTGTTCATCAAAAATTTAAACGGGAATCATATCCGTTAATCGAATCGTAAACTATTATATAGATGTTATTAGATGAAATTCTCAAAATTAGTTTATTTATTTTTCATTTTTTTAAAATTATGTACAATATTGTACATTATTATAGGAATTTTATTTATTTGATTTCAACCCTAATTGAGGAGAGAGAAAGAGAGGGATAGAGAAAGAAAGAGTGAGGAGGCTTGAATTTGTTCGGGCATAGCTTTGACAATAGGGAGGAAGTTACATTGTAGGCCACTAGTTTAAATAATCAAATAGTTTTTGGATTCTAGAAAAGGCTAAAAGGTGAAATTGTAGAGTTTGTTTGCTTGTGCTTGATCAACTATTCAGGGTCGGGCCTGAGTTCGCGGTCGGGCCTGAGTTCGCGGGTCCTAAGCGAACTTCCGAAATGGCCCCTAATAACATATATATATATATATATATTTTTACGTGCAAAATACGTACCTATATTTACAAGGGAAATTCAAATTTGAAGCTCCTAAAATTGCAAAATCTCCGGAGGGCCAAGGCGGCTGCCTTACCCGCCTCTAGGGTAGGGCCGGCCTGCAACTATTGGAACATACTAAATATACTATTTTTGGGTCAAAAGAATTAGTATAGATTGTTTTCAAGTGTTCTTTTGGAAACATATAAACTTTTTGGGTAACTTCCCAAAAAAAAAAAGTAGACATATTTGGATTATTGATCCTTTTTTTGGTTAGTTTCTATTGCATAATGTCATATATTTGATATACATAGAAAAATCATTCTTATGTTACTGCTTGATTATTAAACTTCCTTTCTTTCTCATACAGTGAATCGAAGATATACTATTTATTAAACTGTGTAACGCTTTCTATCTCTTTCTATCTTTAGCAGGTTGTAAAAGAAATCTCCATACTTGTTTTAATTTTAACTAATTATTCGTTACTGTTTATTATTTTGAATGTAAAATCTCTAACTATATTTATCTCTTAATTTAAATTGTATTCTCTTATTTTTGTTTTATCTTCTTTGAACAAGACCCGTAGCCATGTTTATATAAACAAAACTAACAATGAGGTGGAAAGAAATGTTTTGGGCTATTGGTAGTAGACTTACCAATTATACTTTAGACTAAATTTAAAAAAACCACACTAAATTTTAGGTCAGTTTAAAAAAATCGCACTAGGTTTTTTATTTTATTTTAAAAGGACATAAAATTTCAAAAAACTCTACAGGGTTAGTTAGGATTAGGGTTGGGTTAGGGTAGGGTTTAAAAAAATCACTTTCATCTTTTATTTGTGTTTAGAAATACCACATTCATTTTTCATTTGTGTTTAAAAAAAGATCACTTAACTAAACAGATGTATAAATAAAACCCCCGAACTAATCCTAACTCTAACCCTAACCCTAACTAACCCAGTGGAGTTTTTTGAAATTTTGTGTCTTTTTTTTAAATTTTAAAAAAAACTTAGTGCGGTTTTTTTAAACTGACCGAAAACTTAGTGCGGTTTTTTTTTTTAAATTTAGCCTATACTTTATCATGAAAAATACGATGATTTAAAGAGAATCTTATCTTTTTGGCATAGGAGAAAATTGACACCTTAAAAAAGAGAATGCTTTAGCCACTACCAATTTCACTACTATTTTCTTCACTACCTTAGGTGGCATATTCCTATTGGAGAGTTCCCCCACCTGCTCTATCTTCCTCTACCTATTGGAGCGTGCCACCTAAGGTAGTGAAGTGAAATGTAGTGAAATTGGTAGTGGATGTAGCATTACTCCTTAAAAAAATTCAACCATGTCTTTTCAAATGCATGATCCACACTGTTCAAATTGTTCAACATGGTATAAAACATAAGATGATGAAAATATAATCAAAGTTGAATGCATTTTATCCATGTATTAAAAGATGCAATAGTTGTATTGCTTAAAAAAAAATATTTTACAATAAATATCATGATGAATAAAAAATATATTCAAATTTAATAGTTTTACTTTACTCTCATTTATTATATGAATATCAACTTGAACGACGAGTATAGTGAATTTTGATCACAGAGAATGGAGAATGAGATATACTTTTCATATGATCTTTTTTGTGAGCTTGTGTTCATATGATTTTTTTTCCTATATATAATTCAAACATCAATAATTAGGCAGGCCAAAAATTTCATTTGTTTTGTTGTTGTCATGGCTATATGGGTAATGCATGTGTTTGGACATTGAGGGTTTTATGAAAATTATGTCAAAATAATTGATTAGGCTTGCAGAACTTTAATTTGTCAATATACAGGATTAGCTAGCTATTTATTTTACCTCACAATAGATAATGGTAAGTGACGATTTCCCGGTTTGATGCTCCATGTTCTTCAACATTACCCTTATTTATGGTACCATCCATAATTGGCATGAACATGCTGGAGTTGAAATGCAAATAAATTTTGTTTGCCTTAAAATGTAATAGGCACAGAAGATGTCAGCATCACAAAAGCACTGCCACTGACTACTAGTGTTAGGGTTATGTAGGCCGGATTAGGAAGACAAGGGGTTAATGAAAAGTGTCCCGAAACTAGTTGGTAAAAAAAACTACTAATTAAGCTCGTCTCTCTGGTTATCTTGACTAGTAATTTTCATGTGCGATGCACGTTTTGATAAAAAGTTGGAATTAAACGTGCGATACATGTAAGTCGGTAGTAATCAACACTTGTGATGAATACCTTAAACTTTAAAAAATTGGAGTTGAATGGGCAGTGCACGCAATTTTTTAAATTTTTTGAAGAAAAAACCTTGAATTGTACGTACGGTGCTGTGTTACGAAATAGATTTGGAGTTGCATGTGCGATGTACGTTTTTGCTTTGTGACAAAAAAAAATAAAAATTATTTGTTTGGTGAAGGAAAAATTTTTTGATTTACACGCATGATGCACGTGTTAATAAATAGAGTTAAATTTACACGTGCAACGTATGCATTTTATTTGTGACAAAAAAAAAATATTTAAAAAATATTTGTTTGATTACAAACTCAAAAGTGACAAAGTGACAAACACTTTTGCCTTTGCGTCGGAGGATTGACGAGTTCATCCATCCCCACTGTGTCTTATTGCTGTCCCTTTCTTCGACGCTAGTTGTGGCGCCATCGCTACCGCCACCATGTCCGCGCACTCAACACCAACCGCGGTGATCTGCAGCTGCGATTTGGATGTTGAGTTGCTGGTTGTGTATGCGAAGAAGAAAGTGTACGTGTGATGGTAGTACCGGAGTTAGAGACAGCAGCGGGATGATCTGATTACTGTTTGTGTGGGGGGAGTGGAGGAGGTGCTTGGGATCGGTATTGCACGATTATGGGGCTAGGGCCCGAAGATGGGGTCCCCCCATAGGTGTGCACCTTTACAGCACTAGGTGGGGCTTGGGCCCGCAGACGGGGTCCCCCCATGAGGTGTCCTGTAGAAATTGTTGAGGTGAAGATGTATCTATTTTTGTTCGGTAGTGGGGTAGTCGCATTCTGAACTCGACACCCGTTAATCAACAGCCACAGGTTTCGCAACAGCGCCGCCACTACGCTCTCATCAATAAACCTACAATCTACAACATCCACCGCCCGTCGGGGCGAGAGGGGAATGTGATGCTTCTGTTAGTTGTGATTGTTTCGGATTTTGCATGAGAGAGAGAGTGAGAGAGTGAGAGAGTAAAGATGTTGCTTCTCTCTACTCTGTGCTGGTGTCTGTTAATGTTTGTGAGAAATTACTAGAGAGAGTAGATGCGTGTGAAAGGCGAAGGTATCCTCTTCACGGCTCTCTCCTTGTCGGTGTTCGTGGTTAGGGTGATCGAGTATTTTGTTTTGTGAGAAACTCCTGATGAGAGCTGTAGCGTGACAGAGGTGAGTACCCTCTCCACGACTCTCCTTTTGGGTGCGACTCCGATTGGGTCATATGTGAAGTTGCGTTGGTGAGGTAGAAGGATGGGAGCGGCAAATTTTCAAATTCCACATGATTCGCTTCAGGTGGGTAGGCGCATGCCGTGGAGGTGGGTGCTCGAAGCTTGCCTGATGGACATACAATTAGTTGGTGCTCGTAGTTTAGAGTGAGGGCTGATTATATGTACTGGTCATGTCGCTTCATGTTTTTTTTTATGTCTGTAGGTTGTAACTTGCCCCAGTATGCTGGGGTTGTTTTGTTAATTTCTTATTAATGAAACATGGTGGCCTTATTCCACCTTTTCCCTAAAAAAAAAAGACAAACACTCCCATACTCCCATTAATAGTAGTAGATTTTTTATGAATAGAGAGTCAGGCCAGTACTTGAGGACACACAAAAAAATAGAGCATTCAACCGACATATTGATATAAATCATCCACCATTAAATATCCATGATTCAACAATTATAGTTGTTATTTATTGCTTGATTGCCTGAAACTATAGGAAATTAGGTCTTTGTTATTCATCGTGGAGAGAGAGAGAGAGCGGAGCTGGGCCTTGGAAAAAGAGAATATCTTAAGCTAATGTACTTCTCTCTACCAACCTCTTCACATTTCCCACCTCCACACGCTCCCCCACTTCCAACACCGAAACTGCTCCATCTTCCCGTCCTCCATTCCCAAACAAACTCACAAACCCTATCATCAACCTACACCAAAAACCCACGGTCAAATCACTGATTTTCTAAGAGGATAGAAAAGAGATGCATGAAATGCTGCGATGGCAGCTACTTGGCGGCCGCATGCAAGAAATTTGGTTTTAATTGCTTCAACAGCAAGAAGCTTAGCCACAAAGTGAAAGAATGTCCATTGTTCAATCGGCGCGAGTCCCTAGAGGTTCAGGTGGTCCACAACTCTGACCTCGCTGATAGGGCGGTAAATCAGACCGGACAGCCATATGTTCAAGCTCGGATTGAAATTCTACTCGGACGGGCTTATGTCCGGCTCGGTCTAGGTCAGACAAAATTTTTATAGTCCGGACTCGGTTCGATAAAGAATCAAACCGCAATAATATTTGGACGGACTTATGTCCAGCTCGAGCTCGGTAAAGAACCGGACCGAATAATTTGTTCAAGATCGGTTCGTATAACAGTTTGGACGGTCCACGGTCGGACCATTTCTCGAGCCGGACTCGAATGGACGATGGATCGTCCTGTTCATTTTACACCGCTACTCGCTGAATCCCTCCCAGCGCTACATGCCAGCGTTTTCCTTTAACTAATTAATCCGATCACCTCCCTGTTGACTAGAGATGTGGAATGCGCCTTGAACTTCACATGAGAAGGCCATGGTTGGTGGTGGTGCCTCAAGAAGGTTGGTGAAGAATTCTTTCATGTTCAGTTCACAACGGAGGCTAGCGCTAGCAAGGGGGTGGAAGAGGGGCTTTTCCACTTCTCTGGCTTCACGGCAACCTTCACACTTTGGTCCATAGATTACGGTGCCAAGCTGAAACCCAAGCCATGCTTCATGTGGAACAAAATTCCCATGCACCCATTCCACATGTGGAATCGGGGATCTCTTGAGTCCATTATCAAGCCATTCACCAAGCTTATCACCCTGAGCAAGGAAATGAGGGATGCCGAGAAAAGTGATCAGGCTCTGGTCCTCATTGAGGTGGAGGATGTCACGCTTATTCCCAAAACTCTAACTGTCCATTATACAATGTCTTGGTCTCTTGAGAAACAGGTGTTTGATGTTCCTGTTCTCCTTGATGGACAACCCATAATGGTGGAAGACGTGCAAAGTGAAAAAATTCAATTGTTTACCACTTCCATTGTCAATGTTGAGAGGGGTCAGGTCTCTTTCCTGCGCAAGAAGGGAGAGGATGATTCATTGGTTGAGGTGAATGAACCAACATAGAAGGCTAACCAAGTTGAACAAGCAGCACCAGAGTCGAATCCACCACCCAAGTCACCACCAGCATAGGCGGAGGAGATCATTGTACCCTAGCAAAATTTTGAAATTCAAACTGAGCGAGATAATATCTTCCGCGAAATCAGGGAAGGGAAGCAAGTGGTTGACCAAGATCTCGCCCTTGATTTGGTTTCAAAAGATAGCTGCTCTGGGGAATCCGCACCTAAAAACAGCCACATCAACTCCTCCAATAGCAGAGCCGGTAATCACCCCCCGTATCTGATGACTCCTTAAACAGCTTCGATGTTAGCTCAGGTGGTTACATGTTTATGGTTTGAAACAACAAAGTTGTTAATTTGTCTACTTCATTATTCCAATGCATCAAGCCTGTAATTGAACATGCCTTAGCCCACAAGGTTAGTAAGGAAACCACCAATTTATCCTAAAGCCCAGTAATGTCAAGCAGCAACCCTCCCCATCCTTAACCAGATTCATCAAATCAGCCTCTTGAACCCATGGAAGCTCTCGCTGTTACTGCTAGTATACCCTCGGGTTTTGAAGATATGGCTGCCAAGAAGAAGAGAAAAACAAGCATCTCCAACTCTCTCAAGAGGTCTGTGCTCCCACTATTCAGGGGATCAATCTCCACCAGGAGCCTGGTTCATAAGTCTGCCAAGAAGTCTGTTGCTGCTTTCAAACGCAGGGAGGGATCTGTCAGCTCAGGTACCAAGCTTTTCAATTCATTTAAGCTTCTGCTGATGATGATCTACCTGGTGTTGCTCATTCAGTGGGGGGAGGGAGGCCAAGGGGCCCCATGCCATTGCGAAAATCAAAAATTCTGAGAGGAATGTAGTTGGCACCTTTAAGCCAACTGCCTCCTTGAGATGAATTTCTCTCCCTTTATTTTGTGTATGATGATATTTCCCCTGTCTTGGTTGTCATGTTCTCAATTTCAAAATTGAGGATCGGATGTTAGAAAGTGAGATGGCCTGGTAGCCTTGATAAATGCTCCTTGATTAAGAGCATCCACAATCGTTTGCTATATTTGCCAGTTCTTATTTTTGAGAAACGAGGCGCTGCAGTCGTTTGCTATTTTGCCATATTTTGGCAAAATCGCTACAGTCGCTTTTCATTTTTTAAGAAACAAATTAGCAATTCTCAAATAATAGGGTCCCTATTTTTTTTTAATGGGATCGGACGAAACATGTTGTTTCGTCTGATGTTTTTTTTAAAAAATGATCAGACGGTACAACATGTACCGTCTGAACAAAAAATAAATAATAAATAAATAAATAAATGCTGAAATGAGACATTAGCATTTTTCGCATGGACGGGACAACATGTCCCGTCCCACCCTTTTTTTTGGTTTTTTAGTGTATAATTGTTAGGTTAGTGGTTAATTTAGTGGTTTAGGATATATTTTATTATTTAATTTATTTAATTAACCTATTTTAATATCTAATCATTAATTAATTAACTGTAAAAAATTTAAAAAAAACGTACGAAACAACATGTATCGTCTTTCTCAAATTTTAGCAGACCGCCACTGCAGACATAACCCCTATTTGCTATTTCTATACATGCCATTTTCTCAAATATGAGAAGCAACATTGTGGATGCTCTAATGATGGAATTCAAATGGCCAAATTAGTAGTTGTATGTATCTAAGAATCTAAGTTGTCCAACTCAGTAGCCGAAAGCTTGCATCCATAGGGAGGCTTACTATCACTAAGTGGATCCTAGATGTCATTGATAGTTGTGGGGGTGTTATGGTGGGCTAGAATGATAACATGTTTGAAGTTTTCTACTCAGCTATTGATATTTTCTCTGTTTTCTTATCTCGTAGAGAGAGACATTCAGGTTCAGAGTGGTCTTTAACTTCTATTTATGTCCTGATATGGCTAAAAATGGGGTTAAATCGGAACCGTCCAAATCGGGCACGAATCTTGAAGCCCATGGGTAAAACGGTAATTTCACCTACCAATGAGTCTGAAGCGGGTACGGGTTCTCCTCCTCCAAGACCCACTAACTCGCGAAAGGATCCATCTCAACTGGGTGCGGGTCTCAACCCGCAGCAAACCTGATCCAGAAAGGATAGAATTAGGGTTTCTGATTAAATCTTAATCAACGGCCCTGATTCATATCTATCCTTTCACTGGGGATTAGGGATTACATTCCTTATCTAACTACAGGGACTACATTCCTAATCTGATCCCAGCGGCGCCTATAAATACCCCCCACCCATCTCCATTAAGAGGTAATCAATCTTTTGCCAGTTTTTGCGTTCATTCATAATCACTTCTGCTTACTGACTTGAGCGTCGGATGGTGCGTCGCCGGGAACGACCCCGGTGTCTCGCACTTCTTGCAGGTGAACGGCGGGAGCAATGGTCAAACTCCGGCAGAACAGGTAATAGGTTTGGTATTCAAAGTTTCCTAAGAACCCACAAATACTATCTGTTTGCCCCCACACCAGATTCAGCGGCAACAGATTGGCGCCGTCTGTGGGAAACAACGAGTAGCAGCCTCCCCTCTTCCCATTGGTTAGATCTTCTCCAGCCATGCCTCCTAGGAAAGCCAGATCCAGAGGGTCCAACCGAGGACCCAACCTCGATCAGCAACAGGAAGTCCCCCCTCAACCTGCTCAACAGCAGGGGCAACTTCCGCCTCAAGCGGAGGACCCACTCCAACAGGACCTGCCTCCTCCTCAGCATCAACAACCTCCTAAGGGTCCCAACCCGCAGAAACAACCTCTCCATCCGGACTATGTCTCCATCCACAATGTCTCTTCGGACTCTATGGCCTCCCACAATTCCCGAGCTTCTGACTTTCGCAATACCGTCCTCAATCGGCAGAAGGAGGAGGATCTTCGCCACTGTCTGGATGAAAAGCGGGCTCGAGAGGGAGCCTCCCGCCAACAACGTCCGGATGAGCGATCTCCTCGCCGCCGAGAATACAGAAGGTCCCCTATCCGAAGGGGGCGGAGAGAGTCCCCCGAGCATCACAGAAGAAGACCCCACTCCCCTGCTGGTCGGCAACATCCTAGGAACGACGAGGCACCCATCACCCGGGCCGAGTTCAAGCAGTTTCAAGCAACCGTCCTACAAGCTCTCAATCTCTGTCCCAACACCAATGCTCCCAAGATCCCCTCTCCTCCTCCGGTCCGAAGTCCTCGCCGACGGTCCCCAACTCCTCCTCCAGCCCCTAGCAACTCCCGACATATGCCAAGTCCTCGCCACTCCAGGAGCTACCGTCATCGTAGCCCCTGCTCTCCCTCGTACGAAGACGAGTCTAGAGGCTCGCCTGATTACCGTTAAAGGGATGACGCTGTCTATCGCCGTCTCCACGAAATGGAGAGGCGCTTGGGTCAGTTAGACCGAGAAGAAGAGCTCAGAGGAAGGACCCTTCGTCCTAGTCGACCTCCTTTTTCCCGAACCATAATGGATGCACCCGTACCAATCGGCTTCAAGCCTCCTCAATTCGAGACTTATTCCGGGGAGACTGGCCCCGTCGATCACATTGAAAGCTTCAAGACCCTCATGCTCATCCATTAAGCTTCCGATGCTTTGCTCTGCAAAACCTTTCCCGCAACTCTCAAGGGCCCAGCTCGAGAATGGTACTCTCGCCTTGCCCCTTCCTCAATATTCTCCTTCGAGCAATTTGAGACCCTCTTCGTCACCCACTTCGTGAGTAGTCGCAGAACCGAGAAGACCAGCATCTCGTTACTCTACCTCCACCAGAAGAAGGGTGAGAAGTTGAGAGACTATGTGAAAAGGTTTACAGCTGAAGCCAGGTCCATAGCATCCCTCGACCAGTCGATCGCTGCAGTAGCATTTCAGTCCAATGTCCTCAACTCCAGCCTCCGCTCCTCCCTCGCCAAGAAACCCCCACAGAACTTCTCTGACCTCCTCCTCCGGAGTGAAAAGTATATTCGGGCCGAAGAAGCTGAACACCGCTCCAACTTGGAGGGATCTTCCTCCGGGTCTAAGAGGAAGGGAACAGAAGAGGAAGGAGCCAAAAAGCTCTAGAAGGATAATGGCGGACAACGCCGACCTCCCCCTATATTTGAAAATTTTACTCCCCTTAATGCCAACATCTCTACAATTCTCATGGAAGTTGAGAAGGAGGGGGTGATACCTCCTGCACCAAAAATGAACACCCCCGGCAAGAAGAGGGATAAGGAGAAGTCGTGCCGTTATCACCGGGACCATGGCCACGACACCAATGATTGTCGGGCCTTGAAGAATGAGATAGAAGCCCTCATCCAAAGGGGGCAGCTGACCAGGTTCGTGAGAAAGGACCGAGCCGACCTTCCTCCCCCGCCTCGGGGGGCTAACAAGCGTCCGGAACGCGATGAAGTGCCCGACTTCGAAGAGGAGCGTGTCCTACACCTCATTCATGGGGGCCCAATGGGGGGCTCCTCAAACTCCTCTCGAAAGGCGTTCATTAGGAAAGTCAATTCGGTTCGCGCCACCTCTCCTCCCAAAGGCCTCGGAGTGCCCGTCGTGTTCTCAGACGAAGATCTTGAAGGTGTCCGCACCCCCCATTGTGACGCACTCGTCATCAATCTCCATATGGCGAACTTCAAAGTGGAGAGGATCCTAGTGGACAATGGCAGCTCCGTTAACATTCTCTTCCTCGCCGCTTTTAAAGGCCTCAAACTCTCCCGAGACAGACTCAAGCCTGCCGGATACACGCTCCATCGGTTCACGGGAGTGCCAGTGACTATTGAAGGGGTGATCACCCTCGATGTAACCGCTGGCAAAACTCCTACTACCCGAACGGAGTCGATGGACTTCATGGTCGTAGATGTTCCTGCAGCTTACAACGTCATTCTGGGTCGGCCCGGCCTAGTTGCCCTTGAAGCCGTCCCTTCCGCCTATCACCTCAAGATGAAGTTTCCCACTCGGGCCGGAGTAGGGGAAGTAAAAGGCAATCAGGAAACGGCCCGCAAGTGCTACATGACCTATACCCTCGGTCCAGTCCTCTCCCTAGAAACTCTGGAAATCCCCCAAGATGCTGCCCGACCGACGTCCGAGCCGGTGGATGAATTAGAGGAAGTGCTCTTCTCTGAGCAGGATCCAACCCGAAAGTTCTTTGTTAGCAAGACCCTCCCATCCGCCCTATGCTCATACATAGTCCAGTGCATCTGAAGGAACCGAGACCTTTTTGCTTGGTCAGCTGCAGACATGCCCGGAATTTTCGAAGAGCTCTTGGTCCACCACCTCAGCGTTGCTCCGGGGTCCAAGCCGGTTCAACAAAAGAGGCGCAAGTTCGCCCCCGAGCGCCAGCTAGCTATAAAAGAGGAGGTGGACAAGCTCTTGAAGGCCCGGTTCATACAAAAGGTGAACTATCCCGAGTAGTTGTCGAATGTAGTAATGGTGAAGAAGTCCAATGGGACTTGGAGGATTTGTATCGATTTTACCGATCTCAACAAGGCTTGCCCCAAGGATCCCTTCCCTCTTCCAAGTATTGACACCTTGATTGACGCCACTTCGGGTCATGAACTCTCAGCTTCATGGACACCTTCTCAGGCTACAACCAGATCCAGATGTTCCCCCCAAATATCCCGAAGACCTCATTCGTGACCGACCAGGGCCTCTACTGCTACAGGGTAATGCCCTTCGGTTTGAAGAATGCAGGCGCAACATATCAACGCCTCGTCAACAAGGTTTTCCAAGCTCAAATCGGTCAGAATATGGAGGTGTATGTTGACGACATGCTTGTAAAAAGCATCCGAGGAGCCAATCATGTGACGGACTTACAGGAGGCGTTCGATGTTCTGAGAAAGCACAACATGAGACTCAATTCGAACAAGTGTGCGTTCGGAGTCTCGTCAGGAAAGTTACTCGGCTTCATGGTCAGCCAACGAGGGATTGAAGCTAACCCTGAGAAAATCAAGGCCATATTAGACATGGCTCCTCCCAAGAATGTTAAGAAAGTTCAGAGGCTAACAGGCCGCCTAGCCGCCATAGGACGTTTTCTCTCGAAGTCCGGAGAGAAATGCCTCCCCTTCTTCAAGGCCCTCAGGGGGGCTAAAGGTTTCAAATGGGGTCAGCAACAACAGGAGTCGTTCGACCAGCTCAAGGCTTACCTCGTCAACCCTCCTCTCCTCAGTAAACCCATTCCTGGTGAACTCCTCTACCTCTACCTGGCAGCCTCCGAGCAGACCCTTAGCGCCATTTTAGTAAGGGAAGAAGACCGGACTCAAAAGCCCATCTACTATGTGAGCAAAGTACTTCGGGATGCCGAGCTCCGCTACCCGAGGATAGAAAAGATGGCTTATGCCCTGGTGATGGCCGCGAGAAAGGTTCGCCCGTATTTTCAGTCCCATTCGGTGGTCATTCTTACCGACCAACCGCTGAAGTAAGTGCTCCACAAGACGGAGACCTCCAGTCATCTTATGAAGTGGTCTATCGAGCTGAGCCAGCATGATATAACTTATCAGCCTCGGACCGCGATCAAGGCTCAAGCCTTAGCAGAATTCATAGTTGAAAGTACCATCCCCGAGTTCAGCCAAGCAATGAAGGGACCACCTGTCTGGTCAGTTTATGTGGATGGATCCTCCTGCAATGAGGGAAGCGGAGTCGGGGTCATTCTGGCAGGCCCAGATGACTTCATCCTCCAATACTCCCTCCGTATCAACTTCAAGGCCTCAAACAACGAAGCAGAATACGAGGCACTCATAGCCGGCCTTGGAATGGCTCGCAATGCAGGGGCACAACGCCTTCGGATCTTTAGCGACTCCCAGCTGGTTGTAAATCAGGTCCTCGGCGAGTATGAAGCACGCGATGACCGGATGGTTAAGTACTTAGCCAAGGTCAGGAACCTCATGGCACTATTTGAAGAAGCCCTTATCCAACGAATCCCCCGGGAAGAAAATGCCCAGGCCGATGCCCTCTCCAAGCTAGCCTCTTCCTCCCTCCAAGGTCTCGAGCAGACCGTCTTGATAGAGGTCCTCCTGAAGCCAAGTATAGAGGATGAAACTTTCGACTCTATGGAGTCGCTGCCAGTCCTGCTTGAAGATAACTGGATGAAACCCCTCGTCGAATTCTTAAGGGACGGGCTCCTCCCCGAAGATCCTGAGGAAGCTCGAAGAGTGAGAACCCAAGCCGAGCGTTACACACTGATCGGAGGCATCCTATATAAACGCTCATTCACACAGGTAGATGGTAGGCCTTACCTGAGATGCCTCTCCCCCGAGCAGGCTGACTACGCCCTACAAGAACTTCACGCGGGCATTGGTAGAGCACATTCAGGGTCCAGATCCTTAGCCCGCAAAGTGTTAAACTACGGATACTTCTGGCCCACTCTCCTACAAGATGCCGAACGGCACATTCGACAATGCAGCTCATGTCAGAAGTACTCCAACATCCGTCGCCTCCCACAAGCTCCACTCACCTCCCTATCAAGTCCTATCCCTTTCGCAGTGTGGGGGATGGATTTACTAGGGCCATTCCCACCAGCTCCCGGCCAGTTCAAGTTCTTAGTCGTAGCAATCAACTACTTCTCGAAGTGGATAGAGGCCGAGCCCTTGGCCACGATCACCGAGAACAAGGTAGTTCAGTTCTTTTGGAAGAGCGTAATCGGCCGATTCGGCGTCCCTCGGGTCCTCATAACAGACAACGGAACCCAGTTTACCGGGGCTGCCTTCCGAGCTCTATGTGAAGACCTCGCCATCCAACACCGATTCTTCTCCGTTTCCCATCCCCAGTCGAATGGCCAAGTCGAGAATGCTAACCGACAGATCCTCTCCGGCATTAAGAAGAGGTTGGATAAATGTTCCAAAGGCTTATGGGTCGATCAGCTCCCCAACGTGTTGTGGAACCACCGCACCACAAAACGGACCCCCACAGGCGAATCCCCATTCAACCTCACCTATGGGTCCGAAGCTATGATCCCCCTGGAAGTTGGTATACCCTCTCCTCGTCTGATGGCTTATGAAGAAGAACAGAATGCCAGAGAGCTCCGGACAAATCTAGACCTGATTGATGAGATCCGAGAAAGAGCTGCCATTCGTCAACAAAGATACCGAAGAAGGATCGAGTTGGCATACAACAAAAGAGTCCGTCCTACCGACCTCAAAGAAGGGGACTTGGTCCTCAGAAAGTTAGCCATCTCTTTCCCCGGTCAGAAGAGCAAACTTGCTCCAAATTGGTAGGGGCCCTATAAGATCGCCAAAGTCGTTCGGCCCGGCACATACAGACTAGAAGACCTCGAAGGCAGGGAGATCCCCAGGACTTGGAATGCCGACCATCTTCTAAAATACCAAGAGAGAGCACTAACGCCTCTTTAAGTATTCTGAGATGTCGAACCGTTCCTCTCCTTTTACTTGTATTTTTTCCTTTATTTCTCTATTGTAATAATGGCTAGCAACTTTAGAAGTAGCCGACTATTAGTCATCAATTAAGAAAGGTTTCTTATATTTTACTTGTAAAAATTGTTTACATCTCTTTGCTTTTACTCTTCACTCTAGCGATGATTCGGAGTCCAGCACTTGGCTCGATTCTACTTCGCAAGTTCGCTCTTAAGCGAACTAGAAGTAGTTCGCCATTCGGAATTGCTCCCACAACCGTTGAACTACTCTAACGATGGTTCGGAGTCCAACACTTGGCTCGATTCTACTTCGCAAGTTCGCTCTTAAGCGAACTAGAAGTAGTTCGCCATTCGGAATTGCTCCCACAACCGTTGAACTACTCTAACGATGGTTCGGAGTCCAACACTTGGTTCGATTCTCCTCCGCAAGTTCGCTCTTAAAAGAGAGCTAGGAGTGGGTCACCATTCGGAATTGCTCCCACAACCGTTGAACTACTCTAACGATGGTTCGGAGTCCAACACTTGGCTCGATTCTACTTCGCAAGTTCGCTCTTAAGCGAACTAGAAGTAGTTCGCCATTCGGAATTGCTCCCACAACCGTTGAACTACTCTAATGATGGTTCGGAGTCCAAAACTT
Organism: Hemerocallis citrina; assembly: GCA_017893485.1. Taxonomy (NCBI): domain Eukaryota; kingdom Viridiplantae; phylum Streptophyta; class Magnoliopsida; order Asparagales; family Asphodelaceae; genus Hemerocallis; species Hemerocallis citrina. The sequence continues at coordinate 180,946,441 of CM030360.1, forward strand.
GGCTCGATTCTACTTTGCAAGTTCGCTCTTAAGCGAACTAGAAGTAGTTCGCCATTCGGAATTGCTCCCACAACCGTTGAACTACTCTAACGATGGTTCGGAGTCCAACACTTGGTTCGATTCTCCTCCGCAAGTTCGCTCTTAAAAGCGAGCTAGGAGTGGGTCTCCATTCGGAATTGCTCCCACACCCGTTGAACTACTCTAACAATGGTTCGGAGTCCAACACTTTGCTCGATTCTACTTCGCAAGTTCGCTCTTAAGCGAACTAGAAGTAGTTCGCCATTTGGAATTGCTCCCACGACCGTTGAACTCTCTAACGATGGAGTCCAACACAGGGCTCGATTCTACTTCGCAAGTTCGCTCCTAAGAGAACTAGAAGTAGTTCGTCATTCGGAATTGCTCCCACAACCGTTGAACTAACTCTAACGATGAGTTCGGAGTCCAACACTTGGTTCGATTTCGCTCCGCAATCCCGCTCTTAAGCGAGCTAGGAGCGGGTAGCCAGTAAGAAAAAAGATTTGCTTCTGATTCTGAGTAGTTGTCAAAAGGTGGAGGAGTTATACTTATTAGTTTACCAGCCAACGCAACATTCAAACATAGAAAGCAAAACAAACCTTTTTATTAAGGGCCCGGACAAAGCCGACACTACAACAAGATTTTTACAATAACTTGAAGAGCATGATACAACTTGTCTAGCATTTCTTTGGGAGGGGAACGCTTCGGTTTAGAGACACGCGAGGACGGCGTCGCCTCTTCTCTGCGCTCGACTCCAGACCAGCGAAGCGAGACCCCCCTTCGTCGCTAGTTCTAGCTGTGGCCCCGACCGAGGCGCCACTAGACGAAATAGCTACGACGCTCTGAGCATCAGCTGGGCTCCGCCTAACGACAGGCGAGCGAGTCGCGAGTTCGTAGAACGAGATTCCTCTTTCGCTTTTCTCGCGAGTACACGACGTACTGCGAACATTGGCCCTTACAGGCTGTGGTTTTAGCGTTGCAATCTCCTCCTCCAACTCGACGATCCTATCTATCAGAATCTCGTCCGCCGCCGATGCTTTGAGACGAGGAAGTTTAGACGAGCCTGCGACGTTAGTGCTATCGGCCACTATACGACGAAGATGAGTCACTTTGATACCCCTGTCGATCGTGATTCTCCTCAATTTGTCGATTCTGGCCAACAACTCATCGCGTTCGGACATCAACATCCCTACCTTCGAAGCTAACTGTTGTGCAATCTAGATGATCTAAATATATAGATCCACTAGACACAAATTAAAAATCTCGCAAGTGTACGAATCGTTTATAGAAGCGTAGTGACAAGCAAGGGTCGATCCCACAGAGATTGTAGAAATTAACTTACTTACCAATAAAACAGAAATAAGAATCTTAAAGTGTTGTTCTAAAAGAAATGACTAGATCAAGTAGTTCTGAATCACAATGTTTATTAAGTAGTTGGGCTTTGATTTCCACCTATAGTCAATAATGCTAAGTCACCTTCTTCAATACTCTAATTACTCATGTTCGTTCCTTTAAGGGCATGGTATCTACTCCTTAAAGTTAATGTTTCCCTAAGCCAAGAATTAGGCATGGTATCTACTCTAATTCGTTTCTTTCCTTAAGTATTTAGCATGGTATCTACTAAGTTGAACTTAAAGAAAACAATGGAACGATGGAAACGAACAAACACTCGAAGTTCTAGAAATTGGTATCAGATCTAGATCCTTCAAGTTGATTAAACCAAGAATCCCTAAAGATTCCTGTGTTACAAGCTATGAACACGAGATACGGGTCGTCTCTATGCTCATATAACAAATTCAGATTTATAATACTCAAACTTGATAAACTCAGGTTCTGTATGGCAGTCGACTTGCTGTCACTCTCAGTCGACTAATCTTAGAACTTCTGAACAAGTTTGTATATTATAAATCTATACCAATACTCTCAGGTTTAATCAATAAGTAATAGAGTAGCATTCAGAAGAATATAGTGTTGTATAGCATTACATAACTACGGTTTCAATCTACCCAACTATGAAATTAGTTCCACATAATAAAACTTTTATTGACTAACAGTTTCGAATACATGATTAAAATAAAAACTAGAAAGAGAAGGAATAAACTGATGATGTTCGGCCTGAGAAGTCGACTTGCTGTGACTAAGTCGACTGGCTCGTCCCCTTCAGTGTACTTGATCTCCTTCTTTCTTCGACGCTGAGAGAACAATGCCTGTGGTTGATGATTGATGATCCAGAGATTCGGTGATACCCTCAACTTCTTATTCCCAGCCTTCTTATACTTCTTTTGCCCACGTCTGCAGATTGCAATCCTATCTTTTTACACCTGGGTTTGGATAATTTAATCTTGCTTCGGATTTGGATGAGGATGCATCTTCATCTGTTCTTATCTTCTGACTCGGCTGAATACCAGTCGACTGGTTTGGGAGTAAGTCGACTGTGTCGAGACATCTGTAGATTCATGATCCCCAGTCAGCCGACTGTCTCTGGAGTAAGTCGACTGTGCCGAGCATCGTCAGCCTCTCTGTCCAGTCGCCTGTTGGAAACACCAGTCGACTTATGCCCTGCAGTTTCTGTGTACCATCCTCAAAATCCTGAATCTACCTCGTTTTGCTGCTTTAGGCTATTTCCTACGGAAAAGAGAAATTAAGAGTAAAATACCACATATAGAGCATTTAAATGTCCAATTGCAGTAAGATTATTGCTCCTAAATGTGAATAATATTGGATTCATCACTAACTCCTCTTCTTCAGCCGAGTGTTCTTTCACCGTCACCTCCAATTGGCGAATCTCTGCCAGCAGGTCACTGTTTCTTTGTTCGACATCAAAAAGCCCCTTACAGATCAACTCTACCTCGCCTTCGAGAGGAGTTTTTCGAGACTGCTTCTGCAGTTGCCTCAACTCGCCTAAGTACCCTCTCGCCGTTGCTTTGATGTCCACCAATTTCAAGAAGTCATAAAACGCTTTGTTCCGATTACGAGAAAGAGCCTCCTTCGTTTTTGCCAGCTCAGTGCGAAGATAGGAGAACTCAGTAATTGGACCCAACTCAACCTGAAAAGCGGAGAAATATCAAGAGAAGTCTTCGACACTTAGGGAAGCAATCCATGCAAAAAGAGTTAAACATTTTTCTGAAAATTGCGTAATCCTCAGCCAAAACACCACAAGTTTTCATTGAAAGTCAAAAGTTTACAAAATGCGGTGGCCAGTCCGCAGTTAGGCGTTACAAAGAAGAAGAAAAAGAAAACAGAAAAGAAGACGACAAAGTCAAGGGTCGACCTCATCATCGATCGGCACAGTTACAATTGCACAACCAGTACCACCCTCGCCCTCGGCGTCTCCGCCCTCCGGTCCTGGAGCCAGCGCGACCAAGGGAATCTCTTCCTCGCCCTCCACAGAGTCGTAGAAATAATAGTCCGAGATGTCAAACCCGGGGTTCCGAGCGACGATGTGCTTCAGAGCTCGGCCATACGCCTCCTTCATGTTCGTCAGCATATGAGCTTCGGCCTCGTCCCGGACTGCCTTCTCTGCGGCTGCCACCTTCAATGCTTGCTCGCTCAGGGCTTCCTCCGCCGCCTTCCGAGCTTCAGACAGTTCTCCTTCAAGCCAAGCCCTCTCCTTCTCAATGGCCTCGACCTTGGAGGCTTCGGCGACCGAGCTCCTCAGCGCCTCAGCAAGCTGAGCCTTCAAGCTGGCGACTTCGGCCTCGAGCGAAGTAGAACGCAGCTGCTCGGCCTCCAGCTCCCTCACCGCTCTAGACCATTCACGGTCATTCAGAATTGTCATCTCCTTCTCCTTGCTCTCAACTTCCTCGAGAAAATAGTTGAAGTGGTAGAGGGTCTACAGGAAATATGAGAAACTGTCAAAAACGAGCACAAAAACTTAGAAAAATTTTCAAGAAAGTGATTCACTACTTACCGACATAGTATTCCGAGCGATCTGCATCGCAGCGTCACCAACTTCATGAGCCTTCAATGCCGCTCAGTCTTTGGGGGTCGGCAGGTGTTTCACCGCCTGCATACAAATGTTTCCGTCCCCCAAGAACCCGTCGACCTTCATCACCCTCCAGTCGGGGACGAAGATGCGCTTGTGCTCCTCGGTCAAAATCCGCTCCGCCTCGGCGGTAAGTGGCAGAACGTCAAGAGCCAGCAGTGCGCCGATGTTGAACGCTCCGCCGGAAGACCCCGGAGCATCCGTTTGCGCCGGCGGGGTTGGCACATCCGAGGTAGGTAAGACGGTCGGCGCGACGAGGCCTTGCTCGGTCTCGACCTGAGAAACCTCAATAAACGGACGCTCAGGGGTCGGAGAAACCGAGGGTAACTTGGGCGCTCGGCCACCTTGAGGTCCGGACACGGTCCTCTTCCTCTTCCTCGTCTCCTGCTCCCTAACCGCTCGGGCCTTCGCCATCAAGCCTTTGTAATCCATGCCGGAGGATTCTGCACAAACCGGGCAAAAAGAGTTAGAAAAATTTTCAAAAAACTTCAAAGAAAAAACTAGTACAGAAGAGGCGTACTAGGGTCGATCGGACTGAGACCCCCTCAGAACAATGCCTCCTCCGTAATTTCCTTCCAACTGAGGGTCAGAAGGCCGAGCAACTTCTCCACGACCTCGGCTTCCTCATTGCTGAGCACGGGCTCTTTCTTCACACATTTCGGAAGACCTTCCCTCAACCACACCGTCGGTATCGCCCACGGCTCAGGAGCTCAGACAAGGAAGTACCTTTCCTTCCAATGCTTGATCGAGTCTGGATTTTCGATCAGCTTCACGCCCTTCCTCGGCGAGAGGTAGAACCTTTGCTCGTTCTTGCTAGGTTGGCAAGGTCGGTAGAGACTCCGAAGGACGAACATGTTCAGCTCGGCGCTGACCTCCTGGCATTGAAGAACAAACGCCATCACATGCCGCCACGTGTTCAGCATCAGCTGAGCCGGACACAAGCCGTACCACTGTAGCACCTGTACCACGAAAGGGTGCAGCGGCAGACGAAGTCCGACATTCAGTGAGTTGGCAGGAAAAACACAAACATCAGCCGAGGACGAGGTGCACACTCGGAAGCCGGGGCCAGGGAGCAGAAGTCCGTACTCTGCTGGGATTTGGAACTTGCTCCGGATCCGAAGCAGATCCGCCTCGGTCAGCACCGAAGAGATATGATCCACCTCGGAAGTTTCCCTCGGCTCGTTCTCCTCGATTAATTTGGTTGTGCCCTGCGTCACCTTCTCCAACAGTTCTCCAGAGTAGCTCCGCACACCGCCGACGCTGGACAAAACGCTCGGCTGCCGACCCAGTTCCCCTGCTCTCTTCGGATGCTCAATAATGGTTTCCACACCCTTGCCCTTGTTAGAACGGGCCTCGACTTCCTGAAGTGGCTCGGCAACCTCCCCATCTGTGTTCGGCCGAACCAAAGTCCCTTCGGTCGGCTCCACGACCTTCTTCCCTTTATCTTTGCTCGGCCTGACCACTCGGCTGATGCCTAGGTCCGAGGAGGGGGTCTCGTCCGTGGAAGAAAACTTAACCATTTTTACAAAGATGGGGAGAGGGACTGACCTTGAAGTGACTATTACGGTCGGAAAGATCACCGGAGAATAAACGCCTGGCCGCGACAGCTAGCAGCGCCGCTCGAGAGCTAACAGCTTCGCTTGCAAGTAAAAATCAAGAGTGAGAAAGTGAAAGTGAGAAATGAGGTGAAGTGTTGCGGGGGTGAAAACTTATAGTAAAAACGACGCCTCTTGGGCTTTGTAACGTAAGGGCGCGACTCTTGGGCCTCCCTTGAACCGTTACAAAAGCCCAAATGGCTAAGTAATGAAGAGAGACGACTAATGGCAAAGGGAGCGACGTTTCGACCCCCTAAGTAAAGCAGCTCGGCACTCCACATCCAACTACTGAGATCGCCCCACGTCCCTCGGATCGAACAACCGAGCGACAGGCGATCCGAGCTATATCGCTTGGATTCCGAGCAAGTGCCAGTCCGAGCTACGAAATGGAGAAAAACAACTTTCTCCTCAAGATTCGCGCTAGATTTTGATCAGATGGCCCAGATCATGCCAGCGTCACTAAACGACAAGATAGTGTTTTCTTGGGAACCGTGCCTACCTCGAGATCTGTGCCATCATCCAATGGCTGAGATCGCCCCACGTCCCTCGGATCGAACAGCCGAGCGACAGGCGATCCGAGCCATATCGCTCGGATTCCGCCAATCCGAGCTACGAAATGGAGGAAAACCACTTTCTCCTCAAGATTCGTGCTAGATTTCGATCAGACGGCCCAGATCATGCCAGCATCACTAAATGACAAGATAGTGTTTTCTTGGGAACCGTGCTTGCATCGAGATCTGTGCCATCATCCAACGGCTGAGATTGCTCCACGTCGCTCGGTATTCCGAGCCGAGCGACTAGCAATCCGAGCCACTTGCGCGAGGGTAAAACGGAGCCATATCGCTCGGATTCCGAGCAAGTGCCAATCCGACCCTCGAAAATGAAGAAAATTGCTGCCGAGCGTCTCCAATCATTGGATCGTTACGAAATTCGCGCCTCAGATGATGGACGACCCAGATTGCGCCACGTCTACTAAATGATAAGATAGTGTTTTCTTGGGAACCGTGCCTGCCTCAAGATTCACGTCAAGATCCAACGGCTCAGATCGCCCCACGTCGCTCGGAGTTCCGAACAGAGCGACTAGCGATCCGAGCCACTTGCGCGAGGGACGAACCGAGCCGCTTCGCTCGGATTCCGAGCAAGTGCCCATCCGACCTACAAAAGCGAGAAAAATACTGCCGAGCGACTCTGTCCATCCGATCTTCAAGAAAACCGCGCTCGCTCAAGATCAACGGTCCAAATCGCGCCATGCCATAATTCGGTATTTTATTTATTAAAATCGTTTTATTTGTTTAAAAATTGGGAAAAAATTACTAAAAATTTGGGAAAATTGACTAAAAATTCTAGAAAATAATTATAAATTCGGGGGAATATTTTTGAGCCCCTGAACAAACAATTATTGCCTAGAATATGTTGTTAAGACCCCCGAATGACTGGTTAACACATCACAAAATTAAATAAATAGTCCGAAAAAATAGATAAAAATCACCAAACATCCAGAAAAGCTCAAGAATAGCTTAGAGTACGAGCAACTTGAAAAAATCACCACACTACCTCCTTCAGAGGTTCGGAACCCTCTATTTGGACCTCGATACAACTCCACTAGCCATTAAAACAGTAAAACTACTCCTCAAAGGCTGACCAAACTCAGTCTTCGGGAGTGGGGAGCTCGTGATATGGCTAAAAATGGGGTTAAATCGGAACCGTCCAAATCGAGCACGAATCTTGAAGCCCAGGGGTAAAACGGTAATTTCACCTACCAATGGGTCTGAAGCGGGTACGGGTTCTCCTCCTCCAAGACCCACTAACCCGCGAAAGGATCCATCTCAACTGGGTGCGGGTCTCAACTCGCAGCAAACCCGGTCCAGAAAGGATAGAATTAGGGTTTCTGATTAAATCTTAATCAACGGCCATGATTCATATCTATCCTTTCACTGGGGATTAGGGATTACATTCCTTATCTAACTACAGGGACTACATTCCTAATCTGATCCCAGCGGGGCCTATAAATACCCCCCACCCATCTCCATTAAGAGGTAATCAATCTTTTGCCAGTTTTTGCGTTCATTCATAATCACTTCTGATTACTGACTTGAGCGTCAGAGGGTGCGTCGCCGGGAACGACCCCGGTGTCTCGCACTTCTTGCAGGTGAACGGCGGGAGCAACGGTCAAACTCCGGCGGAACAGGTAATAGGTTTGGTATTCAAAGTTTCCTAAGAACCCACAAATACTATCTGTTTGCCCCCACACAAGATTCAGTGGCAACATGTCCATTTGAGAAGGATGATTGGGATGTATACTGGCATGAGATCATTCAATGCAGATGCTTCCTCTGCCCTTGTTGGGCCCTTTGTGGGAACTTCAATGCTACACTTTTGCTACACTTTCTGATCAGGAAAGGAACAGAAGTATGAGATCATGGAGGGACATGTGACAATTTGCAGATTCTATTGCCCTTCTGTAGGTTTTTTATGTACCTCTTTCTGGAAGGAAGTACATCTGGTCTAACTTGAGAAGTAATCCCTCCATGGCTAGGCTAGACAGGTTTCTCATGTCTTAAGAGTGGGACTCCACCTTCCATAGCTCCATGTTGTCCTCACTGACAAAGGTTGCTTCTTATCATTGCCCCATTGTTCTTGACACAGTTTCCATACCACTAAAAGCCAACTTCTTCATATTTAAAAATGCTTGGTTTTCAGACCCCCAACTCTCAGGTTTGGTTGCAGAGAGGTGGAATTCATTCAACCGCAGAGGTTCACCAGTTGATATTTTTGGGCAAAAGATTACCTTGCTAAAAAGGAGGATTAGGGATTGGAGTTATAAGAGCTTTGACAGTATAAAAGTTAAGAAATTGCTAGACACCATTCATGCCCTAGACTTAGAGCAGGACTCCAGGGTGCCTAGTGAAACTGACAAATTGCTGAGGTTGAATGCTTTCTGGAATATGAGAGACTGGTGCAAGCAGACACCACATATTGGAGACAAAGGGCCAGGGAGACAGGACTCAAAAAAGGAGATGCTAATTCTAAATTCTTCCACTGCATTGCTAATGGCAGAAGAATAAAAAATTTTGTTTACTCTTTAACAGTTGAGGACTAGGTCATCACTGATCAGAAGCTTATATGAAAGGAGTTTGGTAAGCATTTTACTTCAATATGTGGCTCTACAAACAGTTCAGATTTTTTAGTTGATTGGTCTGTCCTGTAACCAAACCAGCATGATCTGAGTCAGTTAGACATGTCTTTCACCATAGAAGAGATCAAACAAGTTGCCTTCTCCATGAGTGCAGGTAAAGCTCCCAGCCCTGATGGCTACTCAATGAGCTTCTACCACACATTCTGGGAGGTAATTCAAAGTGATATAATGAATATGTTCAATTCTATCCATACTGGCTCTGGTGACATTTCTAGGCTTAACTGTACTGACATTACTCTTATTCTAAAGTGTGATGGAGCTAACCAGGTTCAGGATTTCAGACCTATAAGTCTTCTTAACTGCTTCTTGAAGGTCTTCACAAAAGTATTGGCCAACAGGTTGAGCCCTCTCCTTCATTATCTAGGTTGATGCTCAAAATTGACTTCAAAAAGGCTTTTGTTTCTATTAACCAGAGCTTTATAGAGGAAATGCTTGTGGCTAGGGGTTTTGGGCACAAGTGGTGTGCATGGATTCACATGATACTTCAGTTAGCTAAGTCACCTATTTTGCTAAATGGAAGAAGGGGAGACACCATTCATTGCAAGAGAGACCTCAAACAGGGTGATGCTCTATCACCTATGCTCTTCATTCTAGCGGTTGATGCTCTAGCTCAGATGCTTCAAAGGGGCGGAGAGAATGAGATATTCTCACCCCTCTGCATCCCTAGCCCCCTATTTGATCTCTTTGTCCTACAGACTGAGGATGACACCCTTCTTTTCTGCACAGAAGATGAACAAGAAGTCATTCACCTTAAGTTCTTACTTCACTTGTTTGCTGATGTTTTTGGGCTTGAGATTAACCTTAACAAATCCTCACTGATTTATTTTGGTAGATCCAGAGAAAAACAAGCTGTCGTCTCTCATATCCTTGAATGCTAAGAGGAGAAGCTACATGTTAAATATCTTGGTATGCCATTGGTTAGAGGCAAGCCCAAGAAAAGTTTCTTGATGCACTCATTGCTAAAGTTGAAAGGAGTCTCTCTTCATGGAAAGGTAAAATGCTCTCTACAGGAGGAAGACTTGTTCTTATTAATTCAGTTTTCTCAGCACTCCCTGATTATTATACTTTCCTTCTTCAAACTGCCATGTGGGTCGTAAAGAGACTGGATCAAACCAAAAGCATATTCTTATGGTCTGAGACAGTTGAAAATTACAGGTGAAATACTAGTGTGAGATGGCAGAGCATGTACACCAAAGACTCAGGCGGAATGGGCAATCTGGACCTCAACATCTTCAATCGGTCTTTATTGATGAAGTGGTGGTGGAAACTGATAGCTGAACCTCATAATCTTGTTAGCCAGACTCTTCATTCACTCTACTTTAATCCAAGTAGTAGTTCCTACCATCTCCCCTCCTCAACATCTGCATTTTGGATAGGTTTGTATCCACTTAAGCATCAGTTATTTTCTTGTATTTTCTGCAATATTGGTAATGGTTGCTCAATTCAGTTCTTGATATCTAACTGGTTAGATGTCCTGAACCTTAAACATGACTTTCCCAAGTTGTCTTAGGTTGCTTGGAATATTCAGGCTCTTCTTCTTTCATAAGATTACTAGGATGATGGTCACTGGATGTGGAGACCCACGTTGCGAAGGGTTTTGGTAGGAGAGTTGGTTGAGGAAAGATAAATGATTGGGAATTCTTGCTAACTGCTCTCCTTCATATAACAGAGACATTCCTAGATGGAAATATTCAGCAACAGGTTCATACACAGTCAAATCTGCCTACAACTTCTTCATCAACAGAGGAATGATCTCTCCATATGTTGTAGCAACCTGGAGGACCTATGCCCCCCTCAAATACAAAATCTTTCTATGGATGTTAAGTTGGGATAAGTTTGCCTCTAAAGCAAACTTACGGAGAAGAGATTAGATTGGAGATAAGGCTCGTGCATGCCTATCTAAATCATGCTTCCATATCTTTTTTGTTTGCCCCTTGGCTAGATATGTTTGGCTTCACTTTTGCACTCTTTTACACATCACTGCACTCCCCACTTCACTGCACTATGGTTTCTCCTTTTGCTGTTTTGCTCCATATAAGCCTCAAACTGTAAAAGTTTGGTGTTTGTTGGTTACTTGTATTTCTGGGCGCTTTTGGGTAGAGAGAAACAATAGGATCTTTACTGCAGCATCTTCTACAAATGAAAATCTCGTAACTGATTATATTTCCACTTTACTTCTTAATTGCATGCAGCTCCTCCAAGTCGCAAGAAGACCAAGCTATTTGAAGCACTTCGAGAGCAAGGAGTCCTGAGCCTACTCCAAACTCTAGCTACCTATGTTGCAGCATTACCTGCTATAAGAGTGGTGGAGATCCGCGATGAGCCACGGACTTCCCACACTTGGCAGGCTTGTAGACTATAGCCCTTATTTCAATTTGAAATGCATTTTTTTGAAGCACTAGGTGCTTGCTTAGTTGTGATAGTTGTTGCTACTAGTCTTCATTTGACTTGTAATAACTCTACTACTGTATTTCTTAACTTGTTGTTTTGATGGTTTTCGGGCACTTTGAGATGCCTATTTGTGCGAGGGAACTTGATCATGGGGGGTGTAGGTTTATGAGCTCAACTCTAGAGTGAGTAGAGGTGTACGATAATAGTCCTCTACCCTCTCTTCACCCTAGGTTTGAGTGCCATCTCGTCCACTCTTCCTATCTTCTTTACCCTCCATTGGTTTTCTCCTGTGCTTCTACCCGTTGCCTTGTATATTTCATGTTTTATATGCTAATCTACATTTTGAGATAGAGTTTCCCCCTACCTTTGCTGGGTAAAAAAAGGGTCTTTGTTATTCAAATAATATAGTGATGCATGCTAGTACACATTAATATTGTTCCCAAAAGCAATTTGACAAGGTTTTTTGATTCAGAGTGTAGGGATGGCATACAGGTCCGGTGGGCCAGTCTAGTTCACGAACCGACGGGCCAGATACTCTACCAAGCCGGTGTCAGTTCCTGTTCGTGTCAAAACCGGTCCGCGCCAGTCAGGTTCCAAGGGGGAAGAAGGTAAGCCCAGACCGGCCTGCCAGCTTGCTCCTCCTGGTTCTGGGCTGAGGTGAGCCAGGCCAAGCCGACCTGGGCCAAAATTTGAATTTCTATTTTTTCCCCTTTTCTTAACATATAAAATAAAAAACATGTTATATTGAAAAAATACCTCAATAATTATTATTATTGTAAAAAGTTACAATTGTTGTCAATAGAAATTTAAAGTTTAAGTTTTTCTTTCCTCAAAAGGTAGAGAAACCCGACCTCATATTAGTATATATTATATACAAGTTAGTACCATTACAAGCTACGGAATGAGAGAATCTAGCCGTTTATAAACGTTGCCTAGTATATTTCATGTCATATATGCTAATCTATATTTTGAGGTAGGGTTTCTCCTATCTTTCCTTGGTAAAAGAAAAAAGGTCCTTGTTATTAAAATAATTTAGTGATGTATGCTAGTACACATTAATACTGTTCCCAAAAGCAATTTGACAAGGTTTTTTTTGCACCAGAGTGTGGGGATGGCAAACGGGTCCGGCGGGCCAGTCCAGTTCACGACCCGTCGGGCCAGATACTCTACCAAGTCGGTTCTGGTTCCTGTTTGTGTCAGAACTGGTCCGGGCCAGTCAGGTTACAAGGGGGAAGGAGGTGAGCTCAGACCGGTCCGCCAGCCTAGTCCCCCTAGTTCTGAGCTGAGGCGAGAGGGGCTAGGCCGGCTGGGGCCAAATTTTGAATTTCTATTTTCCCCCCTTAATTTATAAAATAAAAAACATGTAATATTGAAAAAATACATCAATAATTATTATTATTCCAAAAAGTTACAATTGTTGTTAATATGAAATTAAAAGTTTGAGGGTTTTTTGGCTGGGAAAAGGTAGAGAAACCCTACCTAACATTAGTATATATTAATATAAAAGAAGTTAGTACCATTACAAACTATGGAACGAGAGAATCTAGCCATTTATAGCCGCTTCCTTGTATATTTCATGTCTTAGAGCATCTATAGTCGTTGTAACCCAAATTTTGGGTATTTGGCATATAAAAAAAGAAAATTTGAGTTTTCCCACTATTTAAATCGTGAGACGAAAGATAATCCCTCGTCCCTTTTTTTAAAACATAAAATTTAACGGACGAAGGATGATTTACCGTCGCTATAATTATTTTTATTTTTTATTTTAAAAAAAAATCCCGAGACGGGAAATGATTTCCCAACCGTTCATTTTTTTTATTTTTTATTTTAAAAAAAACGACCGGACAGGAAATCATCTCCCGACCAACATTTTTATAAAAAAAAACGAACGGACGGGAAATCATTTCCCATTCGACGTTTTTTTTAAAATAAATTTTAATTATGGGACCGTGAATCATTTTCTGTCCCATATTTCTTTTTTAATAAAACCGATCGGACGAGAAATGATACGTTAATTAAAAAAAATAGCGACGAAAGATTATCTTTCGTCCGATCGAACGGGCGAAATATCATCTTTCGTCGGCTATTTTTTGTTGGGATTGGGGCGTCAACCAACGCCCGATGTCACAGCAGAACTAATAGAGCAATGAGGACGTCGAAGTAGACGAGACCAATAAATTAAGCAAGCAAGCAGATCCACCAAACTAACACAAATACACCGATGACTTATCCCGGTTAGTTTTTGCTTAATCCGGGAGAAAATATAGGGAGATCTGATATTCAACTAGAAGAGATTACAAGAAGTTATTGATTTACTCAATACAAGGAATTAAACTCACTCACCAAGAACTATATCTTTCTCGAGCCTCTCTTTGCAATGGAGAAAATAATCTATGAAGTACTCTACTTTTATAAAGGATGAGTTTACAATATATATAGAAAAATAGAGAGAAACCTAGGTTTAATTTGATTCCCAGTCGTCCGATATAACCTGGAAAAGAAGTAACTGAATAGGAGCCGCACGATCTAACTTGGAGTTGAAGATTGGACTGAAACGACCTAACAAATCGAAGCCAAAAAACGAACACAGCGCCGCGGTCGGTCGACCGTCCAACAAGACCGGTCGATCGTACCACTCTCTGACATTCCCTGTACTTCGAGCGGTCGGGGGGTGTGGTTGACCGCAACATGGGATAGTCGACCGCAACTATACCTGCACCTTACTGCTGCTATTTTTCCTTCTACTCACTTCGACGCTTCGACCTCCGTGCTTCATATTACCTTCTTCTAATCTGAACAACGAGTATACAAGACACAATCCTAACAAACTCTACCTTGGATTGCATACAAGTGCTATCACATGATGTGTTACTCATCTCCAAACTCAAATAAATTCCATTTGCAAAGAAAACTTAGAACAATAGCTTCTTCTTCTAGTTGAAATGATCTCTACCCAATCTCACCAAATCCAGTATACCCCTTCAAGGATACACCTCTGTAGATGTACTCACGAAGTTGCCAAACTCCGCACAAACTCCACCTACCCTTAGGCATTCTCCACCTCTTGACGATATTCGAACGTCGTGGTCTCGTCTCGATGATTCTAGTTGTGGCAAACTAGCTGAGCTTGCGGGAATAATAGGAAAAGAACTATCAACCCCTGCGCAGGATTTTTGAATTCCCCAAAGCTTGTAGAGATTGTGTTGGCTTGGCCCAACCACTCTCATACCTCTAATCACTTCACGACGACCTTCAAAAACAGACATAACTCTACCTCGAGCTGTATACCTGCAGCTCCGTGCATCAAGAGTTCCCAAGGAAATCAAATTCCATTTCAGCAGAAGAATATGCAAAACATTCCTTAAAGTGAACATAATTTAGACCTAGCATCTTCAACTCAACTGTCCCCTCACCCAACTTCACAAATCTCCCAAGTTCTCGTTGTCACACAACGCCTCGTAGTAGACTTATAAGTAGAAAACAACTCTCTTTCAGAGCAAATATGAGAAGAACTCCCTGAGTCAAGAAACCAACTAGAATCCACTTCTAAAGAATTTGAAACAAGAAGACACGAACCACCTGAATCAAAGGCACTAACCACATTAGCGGCTGAACTCCCGTTCTTGGTGCTCTCCTGATTCTGTAATTTCCAACAGTCTTTCTTGATAAGCCCTGGCCTCTTGCAATATCGGCAACGGATCGAATCCTTTTGCAAAGCACTTTGTCTTCCCCCCGAAGGACCATCCACTACTAGACAACTTGTAGGAATAGACGATGATGATTTATAGGTCTTCTTCCTAAGTTGATTTTCCTTCAATGCTTTAATTACACCATCTACCAAAATACTCTCCTTGGCAGATCTACCGTGTAGCATGGTAGTGATCAAAGGCTCGTACGAATCCGGTAGTGAATATATCAAGTTGAAATCTTTATCTTCCTCACACACATGTGCGTTGATCGTCTTAAGTTCAGATAATACCTTATTGAACTCTGTAATGTGGTCTTGGAGATCGGTACCTTTCTTCATAGATAAGCGGGACAACTTCCTCTTTCAATGCATCCGATCTAATAACGACGAACCGGAGTAGTCAGCTATGAGTTTTTCCCACAAACTTGCCGTATCAGTTTCTTTAAAAAATCTGCACTTGACCTCGTTTGCCAAGGATAGTCGGATCAGACTTATGGCTCTTTCACGAATATCTTCCCAATTGTCATCATTCATATCGGTTGGCTTTTCTTTCTTCTTAACGGCTAACTGCAACCGTTCTTAAACAAGAACATCATATATGTTAGTCTTCCAAAGATTGAAATTGATCTTTCCATCGAACTGCTTGATCTTCAAAATACTGTGGCCTGTCATCTTAACCAAGGGACTCGGCAACCTGAAGCTCTGATACCAGTTGTTGGGATTGGGACGTCAACCAACGCCCATTGTCGCAGCGGAACTAATAGAGCAACGAGAAAGTCAAAGTAGACGAGGCGAATAAATTGAGCAAACAAGTAGATCCACCAAACTAACACAAACACACTGATGACTTATCTCGATTAGCTTTTGCTTAATTCGGGGGGAAATATAGGGAGATCTGATATTCAACTAGAAGAGATTATAAGAATTTATTGATTCACTCAATACAAGGAATTAAACTCACTCACCAAGAACTATCTCTCTCTCTCTCGAGCCTCACTTTGCAATGGAGAAAATAATCTATGAAGTACTCTACTCTCATAAAGGAAGAGTTTACAATATATATAGAAGAATAGAGAGAAACCTAGGTCTAATCTTGATTCTTAGTCGTCCAATATAACCTGGAAAAGAAGTAACTGAATAGGAGCCGCACGATCTAACTTGGAGTTGAAGATTAGGCTGAAACGACCTAACAAATCGAAGTACAACAAGACCGGTCGACTGTACTACTCTCTGACATTCCATGTACTCGAGCGGTCGGTGGGCGCGGTCGGGAGGTGCGGTCGAACGCAACATGGGACAGTCGACCGCAACTATACGTGCACCTTGCTGCTGCTGTTTTTCCTTCTACTCACTTTGACGCTTCGACCTCCGTGCTTCATATTACCTTCTTCTAATCTGAACAACGAGTATACAAGACACAATCCTAACATTTTTTCCATATTCCTATATTTTCTGCCAAATATGGTAGACCACTATTCCTCAAAAACCCAAATTTTTGCTATATAGCCAATGACTACATCACGAAACTTTCTATTTTTTGGAAAATTTGGCAAATAAGCCAACGACTACAGATGCTCTTATATACTAATCTATATATTGAGGTAGGGTTTCCCCTTACATTTTCTTGGTAAAAAAAGGTCTTTGTTATTCAAATAATTTGGTGTTGCATGCTAGTACACATTAATATTATTCCCAAAAGCAATTTGATAAGCTTCTTTTGCACCAGAGTGTAGGGATAGCAGATGGGTCCGGCGAGCCAGTCCAATTCACGACCTGTCGGACCAGATACTCCACCAAACCGGTCCCGGTTCCTGTTCGGTTCGGGCTAGTTAGGTTACAAGAGGGAAGGAGGTGAGCCCAGACCGGCCTGCTAGCCCAGTCTTCCTGGTTCTGGGCTGAGGCAAGCCAAGCCAGGCCGGCTCGGGCCAAAATTTGAATTTCTAATTTTTTTTTCCTTTTTCTTAACGTATAAAATAAAAAAACATGTAATATTAAAAAAACACCTCAATAATTATTATTATTGTAAAATTTTACAATTAAGTATTTAATAATTTGCTTCATGAGGTCAATTCATATTTGGAATGAGTATCGCAATGGCCTATATCAAGTCATTGTGATTTCAACATATATATCATTTTATCATTAATTTTTTTGGTAGTGCAAATTGTAACTACTTGTAATGCATTATCTTGTTTTGATAATATTTATTTCTCCATAACGTTTTTACCTACACAACGATTCACTTGGTGCTATTCAATTTCAACTAGTATATATATATATTTATCTAATATTATAATGGGAGAAGGCCTTAGTGTCATTTGTAAATGTTTTGTCAATCTACCAACTCGTACAATACACGTGCATAACTATTATAAAGGAGGTTCTAAGTTCAAATCCAGACTATGTCTAAATTTTTATTTTAAAAAACTATATTTATTAAGACGTGCATCGCACGTGTAAATTACTAGTATATATAGTCTGCCGAGCTGGACCGCCTAGTTACGTCCGAGCTGGTCAGTTTCAATGCCCGACTGGAACTGGATCTAAGCGGTTCGGTTCAAGGCAGGCTACAATTCCAAAAATCCAGAACCGGACCGGCCTACCTAATCTAGGAGGGCCAATCCTGGACCGGACCGCTACAGTGGTGGTCCGGTCCGGTCCGATTTCGGGCAGAACCAACCCATTTGCCATCCCTACCAGAGTGGATCGAATATTGCCTTAAAGGAATTCATTGAAGTGATGCCTACCTCATACATCCGGGCCGTAGTTAAAAATTAGCATGGTGAAGGGCTGTTTGACCTCCCTAATCACATCGAATCCAGCTTTGGTTTGAAATATAGCTCTTGGCATTTTCCTTTCTCTCTATCTGGTGGTCTACATCCTTTTATTATATAATGTCTGGACAAGTTTGGAAACTCTAAAGTCGTTCTAGCTAGCATGTTACTATTTGTTCATATTATATATGAATCGAAGTGAGGGGTGGTTAAAAGTAGTCTGCTGTGGCTTCATCTTCCACCTGAAAACAAATTGATAATTTCTACTTGAACATAGATAAACATGTCATTGAAATTTAACCTAGATGCAGTCATCTATTGCTTACATAGCATCAAAACATATGTGCGCATTTTTGCAGCCAAATGTTAGCATGGGCTTGAAGCTAGCTTCAGCATAAAAATAAGTAGTGTAGTTTAATGGTTCCAAGAGTAAAGCAAGAGAATTAACTTTGCCATAATAGTTGGGCCATTGTAAATGATTTGAATAATATTAATTAGGCACAATACTGGTGGGCTTCATCCAATAAGCCTAAAAGCCCATAAGAAATTCGGTAAACTGATTACTTGATTATTCAACGACAAAGTCTACTAGAAGTATACAACGAATCACAAAAATGTGGCGCTGAATAACGTACTTGAGGGAGATGTGAGAGGTTTGTTGTACTTTTTTTGCTTACTGATTGGCAAAAAAATGATTCTCACTAGAACCGACCCGGAAGGTCTAAAAATGTGTAAATAACTGAGTGACCGCCAAAAATTAATCGTACATGTTAAAGGCGGAGAATTATAATTTTTATAAGACACTTTTCAAAAATATTTACAAAAAGAGAACTGCTAGCCATGTATTTGCGCTCATGGACTCAACAACTAAACTTGCCATTCCCAACGGCGAGTTTAGTTGTTTCATCATTGCCATTGAGAAACAACGGGTTTAGTGAAAATTTTTAGTTCAAAATTTTCAAAGAAGACTCGTTATTTCCAACGGCGAGGATATTTATACTAGACTCGTTGTTGGGGAACAACGAGTTTAGTTCAAAATTTTCAAAGAAGACTCGCTATTGGGAATAGCGAGTTTAGTTCAAAAAAAATTCTATGGAGTTTTTTTTTGAAAATTCACTAAGTCCAACAGAATATTTCACTCTCTGTAAAATTTTCTTCATCCTCGTCGTTCTGAACAGCGAGTCTAGTGTAAATGTCCTCGCCGTTGGGAACAGCGAGTTTTCTTTGAAAATTTTGAACTAAACTCGCTATTCCCAACAATGAGTCTAGTATAAATATCCTTGCCATTGAGAACAACGAGTCTTCTTTCAAAATTTTCAACTAAAAATCAGCACTAAACACGCTGTTTTCCAATAGCGAGAATGAAACAACTAAACTCGCTGTTGGGAACGGTAAGTTTAGTTGTTGAGTCCATAAACACAAATACTTGGGCAACTATCCTCTTTCTGTAAATATTTTCGAAAAGTGTCTTATAAAAAAATTAATTCAAAAGCATAAAGGGACCAAATGGTAAATTTTGTTATGTATGTACTATTGAAGAAAAGCATGCAAATGCGCGCCCCGCCCCATCTTTCCTCTTATGTGGAGTATATATGAAATAACTAATCTCTTAACCTTAATGTCATCGACTCCAAGATCATATATTGTGTTCTTCGTTCTCTCAAATTTGTAAATTCTAACCCGTATTGGCTCCAAGCTCAAGGAGAATTGAGGTATTGGAGGTTTGAGGGTTTGAGCTGTCAACGGAATGACATTTAGCATTATGATATCGAGAGAGAAGAAATACGAGCGAGAGCATTTTCATTATTGTCTTCAAAAAGAAAGGAAAAAAAACAAAAACAAAGCGTAGAGCACACATACCTGTTTGTAATAGAGCTCTAACCCCCCCCCCCCCCCCCCCCCCCCCCCAACACACACACACACACACACAAACCATGAGGCTTTTTTTGCGTTCACCAATAAATTTTTACCGTGTTGTCCTCTTCAGGGTGTGTGTTACTTTGATGTTCTTGTACTCTTTTCTTTTATCGTTAGGTTTATCTTTCT
Organism: Hemerocallis citrina; assembly: GCA_017893485.1. Taxonomy (NCBI): domain Eukaryota; kingdom Viridiplantae; phylum Streptophyta; class Magnoliopsida; order Asparagales; family Asphodelaceae; genus Hemerocallis; species Hemerocallis citrina. Next base: position 180,966,131 of record CM030360.1, read on the forward strand.
TTATGTTATTGCTTGCTCCTTTCCCAAATTCACTAGTTATATCTCTAATTTTCTAATATTATAATGAGAGAAGACCATAGTGTCGTTTGTAAATCTACCAATGCATGCATTGCACGTGCATAACTACTGAAGGTTTTAGGTTCAAGTCCCCACTAAGTCATATTTTTTACTTTAACTTTTTTTATAAATATATTAAATGTGCATCGCGAGTGTAAATTATCTATCTATATCTATCTATCCATAATATAATATATAATATGAAGGAGTTCTCAGGTTCGAGTCCTCACTACGTCATATTTTTTACTTTAATTTTTTAAAAATATATTAAATGTGCATCACACGTGTAAGTTATCTATCTATATCTTTCTATCTATAATATAATATATAATAACTATTATAATGAAAGGCTTGGAGTTGTAAATCTACCTACTTACGTGCAACGCACGTGCAACTCCAACTCTCCCATTATAGTTTTCACATTAACTTTTAAAAATATACAATCTTATTTATTAAGACATGCATCGCACGTGTAAATCAAAGTTTTTACTTTAATTTTTTTTAAAAATTAATACGTGCATCGCACGTGTATATTACTAGTAATCTTTATTCAAACATGAAACACGTTGACCAAATACTGTTAGAAAATGGGTATTTTATACATCATTTCTAAACCAGTTTTTGAGCAATTTTTTGAGTAAGATTCTCAATGAATTATTGAGAAATCTTGATTGATTTGTGTTCTCCTTCGTGAGTAGATCAAAGTCGTATATTCATTTGCTAAAAACGGTTAAGGGGTGAATGAGAAATTGTCTCTCAAAGTGAGATGTTTTCATTCTTGAAAATGGGTTGAGGGAACATAGTCCCACATCGAAAAAATCAAAGGAATTAGAAGATGATATATAGTAACCTTCTTCTAAATATTGTAAGATAGCTAGAAAAGAGGCTCTCTCTCGCGCGCGTAGGGAGGGGGGGAGGGGGGTGCAAATCTCAGACCAGATTATATGCCACTTGTGTGCGCTCGCATGTCCTGCGGACACAAATGCCGAACCGACATAACCCCACCCCGTGCAGAGCCCACTTTTTACTGCAGTTTTGATTTTTTCCTTTGTAAACGGCTGCATTCATAGCTTTGCCTGCCGTTACAAGTGTCCAACCCTAACTCTTTTTATAGAGCCCCCCATCTCTCTTTATTCCCTGCACAGAAAATTCTTTTCTCTTCCCTTCTGTTCTGTTCTGTCCTGTTCTGTTCGCTGAGTCCATTCAGTAATGTGACAGACTTCTGACACTACCAGTTTGAGAGCGTTAACTCTCTTTGTCGTTGCATCCTGGGCATGCGCCTCAACTAGTTCCAGCATCCGGACGCGGCAAAAACTATTTTAAGGAGATTGTGTGCTATACAAGCCTCGACATCAAATCAGTTAGATTTATTATTTTATTTTCCATTTCACTTTATTCGTTTTATTTCTCTCCTCCCTCTCTAGTTTTTGTGCCTCTCAATCATTTTGTTTTATGCCAAACTTTTGTAACCAAAGTTGTAACAAATAGTATAAACATTGAAAAAGTTAGTTTTATTATAAACAAACTTTGTAACAAACTTAAAACAGTTTGTTGGTTTTCTTGATTTCCGACTTTGAGGCACTTCTTTTCTTTTTCTTTAATCTGGAAAACTCACGCTCGTGTTGTGTATTTTTCAGAATCAAAATGACTATACATCAGAGAATGTTGCTGTGTCTTAAACGGTCCAAGTGCCGGTTGCTGATACGACGCAAGTACCAACTGCTACTACAGCACAAGTGCCAATGCCAACCGTTCTACTTGTCTCAGTCTTCCATGGGGAGAAACTTGAGAAGTTCAACGGACAGAATTTCAAAAGGTGGCAATATAAGATGATGTTTTATCTGACCAAATTGAATCTTGCAAGATTCTTGAACAAAGAAGCTCCAAATCTTAAGAAAGATGAGCAAGATAACCAAGTCATTGCCGCTGTGGATGCTTGGAAAAATGCTGATTAACTATGTAGGAATTACATAATGAACGGATTAGTCGATTCTTTGTATAATGTATACATTGACAAAAGAACTGCTAAAAAACTTTAGGAATCAATAGACCATAAGTACAAAACTAAGGATGTCGGTGCCAAGAAATTCATTATGGGCCGCTTCCTAGACTATAAAATGGTAGATTTTAAAACAGTGATCAGTCAAGTTCAAGAAATATAACTGATCTTGCATGAGATTCATACTGAAGATATGAACTTATGTGAAAGTTTTCAAGTAGCATGTATAATTGAAAAATTACCACCAGGTTGGAAAGACTTAAAAAATTACCTAAAGCATAAGAGAAAAGAAATGGGTATTGAAGATCTCATTGTCAGGATTCGTATTGAAGAAGACAATAGAGGATCTGAAAAGGTTGGAGTCATCAGTCATGCGGCCAAGGCAAATGTAGTGGAACATAAACAACGTTCCAATAAGCACAATAACAAGGATTCCAAGTTGGGGCCTAAGGGAGGAATCTCCAAGAAGCCGAAGTTTCAAGACAAGTTGTAACCCCTGTTTTTCATTTTTGTGTATTTTTGAGTGTATTTTTCATTTTGGTTTATTTTCTCTCCTTGTACTCCTCTTGTATTTCTTTTGGACCGTATATTGAATTTTTGTTTCAATATATATTTTCATTTATTATTTTGTCTTGTTTTTATTGGAGTTCTTGTTTCGTTGTCCGTTTTTGGTTCATTCTATTTGTTCGGGCCATTATTTTGATTTCCTATATTTGTTCTTTTTTTTTAGTGTTCATGTCCTATTCTTGATCCCAGTAGTGAACCAATACCTATTGTATATAATCCTATTCACTAAAATACCCAACCTATTTCTACTCCTAAACAGCCATTACCCACACCCAGATTTCCCTAAAACCTATTAGCTATAACCATACTCTGTTATTCATACCATACCCAATTAATTGAAGCCCATTCCATTAAATTACCCCCCTATACATTATTTTCCCTTCCCTGTGTATTGAAGCCATGCAACCGAAACCCTGTGCACCATGCAAACCCGACCTGCAACCAGCTATAGAAGCCTTTACTCGAGGAGGTGCTACCGGCCCAGTGAATATCGCTTATTCCGGTGTTTATCAGTGGTGGTGCACCCCCTACTTCTCAACCCTAATATTTAAACCCAACTATATATTTCAAAACCCATGAACCCTACTTTTCCCCATCCCTTGCACCGCAAATCCCTTTCCCTAACTCTCCCGTCCTGCTCCTACTCTCTATTCCATCTCCAGTTCTCCCTGTCTCTGTCGCGCACCCCACAGGCAGCCAACCCCCTTCCGCTCTGTTCTGTCTCGGTCGGCGCCGGACTGCGGAGTAACGACAGCCCCCTTGGTCGTCGTCACGCTCTCGTGTTCTCTTGCGCTCTCTCGTGCTCACTCGTGTGCACTATTGTGTTCGTCGAGGTTATGTGTGCTCGTTTGTGTTTTGAGTTCGTGCTTTGCTCGTTGATTCGTGGCTTTCCGTTCGTTGATTTTGTTCGTGGATTTCGTTCGTGTGATCGTTGAGTTCGTTGGCCAGGGATTCATTTCCGTTATTCTTGCTTGGAGTCAATTTCATCGTCAGTTAAGGCAAGTAATTTGTATTAAATTCCTTTACATATACAAGTACTAAATACCGCTTGTAGCGTAGTTGGATTCTAGAGACAACTCGTGTGTGATGTATTTTTGATGAGTATTGACTCTATGGTGCTATTGACCATAGTTATCTCACGACACAAATTTGACACGAAACAACTTAGGTTTTGACCATTCTTGATGTGATTGTATTTGTGGGATAATTATGAGAAATTGTGTGTTTGTTTGGATCCATGTGATATACTTGTTGTGGACATACTATATACCCTATTTCATGTTATTTGCACACTTAGACTCTATAACATGTTTGGTTGTATTTGGAACGAGTTTCATATGTTGTATGTTAATTTGTTGTTACAAGAAAAATCTGTATTTGTCGATTATCAGTTTTGATTGCTATTTTAGACCATATTAAGGTCAGTATCTTGATTTCATTATTAAACATGATTTTTAGAGAAATCCGCCTTCTTTTTAAACTCTCTGATCTTGATCGATTTCGTTTTCGTATGTGTGAGATATGATTGTTTTACTACAGAGGTGTATTTCATTTCTAAAGTTCGTTTCTTGATGATTTTGATGACTAAACTATTTTGATACTAGTGCTAAGCATATTATTTTGATCTGAAATTTTGATAAATATTTCTAGATCTATTTAGGGATTACCCAGAATTTTAGTGGATTTTATTGATGAATTTTATATACCATTTCATGTTTGTTTATAAAAGCTATACTTGCTGGATTTTGTTCGCTATTCTGTAAAGATTTGTATTTTCATCCTAATTCCTTTTCCTGTAAGAAAAACATTTATGAAATATGAAAGTTAGCTTATTTTGTCTATTTTCATCTCCCTTTGGCGGATTTGATTTTCATTTCACGGTTTACGAGATATTACAGTTTTCGTACAGCAGTATTGGAAATTCCAGATTTGCCAAACTATCGTTTCTTGATGTTTTATGAATTTTGTTGGTCAAGCTAATCTTACTGGAAAAAAATGAAACTTTATATCCAGATACTAGACATATAGAAAAATACTCCAGATTTTTTCTGGATTTATTTGAGGTGTTTTGATGCTGTTTTCCTGACTGAGAAATCGATCTTCTAATTTCTGGCTGAACAAGTTTTCTTGATTCAAATCAGTTTTGAATTATGTTTTTCTAAAATACTATATGACTTATTTATATTTGCTAGATTTGGTTGGAAGTCTATTTTCCAGACCTTTCAACGGATTCAGTTTTTCATGTTTGTAACACCGGAAATTTCAGTTTTTACAGTGTGGTCTTGCTATCCTGAACTAGAGATTTGGTTATTTTATTCTTTTATGAGTTATCTTGCACCCATACATATTTATCTTGCAACTTGAACTTGTTACATGATCATGCCATATTATTCTTGATATGTTTTACATGTATACATGCTTGTTTGAGATTAATAATAAATAATCAAGTAGGGGTTTAAGGAAAAGATCTAATAGTGGATAATTCAAAAATGTCTACTCGGAAGGGGATCCACTGATCCTATATGATTACTTGATACATGATGCTTGAAACGTGATTACTTGATACTTGCACGCAAAACACATACTTGCCACTTGCACAACTTGACACATGATTACCTGATACATGATACATGATACTTGGAGCTTAAAGCTCGATTACTTGATACTTGTCCCTGAGTACACTGCCCTCTATGATCCACTATGAAATCTAAAGCGAAACTGTTTGTTATAGCAACCATGTAGTAAAAATCGGGATGCATGAAGTACTACCTAGATAGTAATCACTACAAGACTTGATACATGATCCTTGAACATGATATATGCTTACCTGATACTTGACTACATGATACATGAGATTTGATACATGACACTTGCTACATGTTTACATGATACATGATACTTGATACTTGATACTTGATGCTTGTTTACATGATACTCGTTCACTTGACACTGATTACATGCTACTTGTACTTGTTCACTTTACCATGCTAGTTATTATATTTTGTCACCATGCTTATTCCATATTCTTAGTTAATTTTTTTTTCTATGTACTTGTATCCTGCATTACAAGCGGCACGTAACTTGCATTGACGGGAGTTTGTTTTCTTTTTCCTATTCCTGCAATTATTAAATTGTAGATTTTGGAGAACAGGTTCCAGATGGTATTGATGATATGAAGTATTAATGATAGATTTTATTATTATTTCTTGTAGCTTCCTTGAACAATTGTATCTTGTACTTGGATTTATTTCTTGTATTTGGGCAATGTGATCCAGGATATTTGACTTATTCAGACCATGATAATTTGAGATTAATATATTTTGGTTTCAAGTATTCTTGTTGGTATTTTGGTTCATATGGGCATGATTGGTTGATTCTTTTGCTTCCGACTCTGATTATTCTTGTGAAATATTGTAAAGATTCTTAAACAGCTTATGAACGATGAAAATTATTCGCTGGCCTTAGTCACGTATCCGTATTCCGTATTCTCTTTTGGAAAGCGGGGCATGACACAAGTGTTTCAATTGTGAAAAAGGTAGGTCACAAATCTACTGAATGTAGACTACCCAAGACGAACAGGAACAGAGAAGCAAACTTGATTCAAGGCATTGCTCAAGATGTTTCCGATATCAACCTCTCAGCTGTGATATCAGAGGTGAATATGGTAGGTTCAAACCCGAAGAAATAATGGATTGACACTGGAGCTACTCGACATGTGTGCTCCAACAGAAGTATGTTCTCTACTTTTGAACCATTAGAGAATGGAGAGAAGATGTTTATGGGGAACTCGGCTACTTTAGAAATCAAGGGGCAAGGCAAGGTGATCTTGAAGACGACTTCTAGAAAGAAACTGACTCTGAACAATGTTGCATATGTTTCTGAAATCTGTAAGAACCTGGTATCTGGTTTGTTGCTTAATAACCACGGTTTTCGTTTAGTATTTGAGTTGAATAAATTTGTTTTGTCGAAGAGTAGAATGTATATTGGTAGAGGATACATGAGTGGTGGAATGTTCAAACTCAATGTAATAACCATGGTAAAAAATATTAATAAAGCTAGCTCTTCTACTTATTTGCTTGAGTCTTCCAGTTTATGGCATGGTAGACTAAGACATATTAATTATGATACTTTGCGTAGACTAATTAACTTGAATCACATACCAACATTCCAAATTGATTCCAAATACAAGTGTGAAACTTATATTGAGGCAAAACTAACAAGATCATCGTTTAAAAGTGTTAAAAGAAACATTGAACCTCTTGATCTAATTCACACTGATATTTATGATTTGAAAATGATACAAATAAGAGGTGGTAATAAATATTTTATTATCATCATTGATGATAGCACAAAATACTGTTATGTATATTTGCTTAAAAGTAAGGATGAAACTATAGAGAAATTTGTTCTCTATAAAAACAAAGTTGACAGCCAACTGTACAAGAAAATTAAGGCGCTAAGAAGCGACAGAGGTGGAGAGTATGAATCGCCATTTGCTAACACGTGTGCTAAGCACGGGATTATATATGAAACGACAGCGCCTTATTCTCCTCAGTCCAACGGTATTGCTGAGAGAAAAAATCGTACATTAAAAAAAATGATGAATGCAATATTAATAAGTTCTAGTTTGCCACCAAACTTGTGGGGAGAAGCTATTCTTTCAGCTAACTAATTTTTGAATAAGGTGCCCAAAAAGAAAGAAGAGAAAATTCCATATGAATTATGGAAAGGAAGAAAGTCATTCTACAATTACTTGCGAATGTGGGGATGTCTTGCCAAGGTGGCAGTACCTCCACCTAAGAAAGTAAAAATAGGACAAAAAACGGTTGATTGCATTTTTATTGGCTATGCACTTAACAGTAGTGCCTATCGGAAGGTCTTGATTACTTTGATACATATTCTCCTGTGACGAGAATAAATTCCATTAGGATGGTACTTGCAGTAACAGCTCTACGCAATCTCGAAATACATCAAATGGATGTAAAAATAGCTTTTCTTAATGGAGATTTAGATGAAGAAATCTACATTGAACAACCTGAGGGCTTTTCAGTTCCAGGACATGAAAAAAAAGTGTGTAAACTGGTGAAGTCATTATATGGCTTTAAATAAGCTCCAAGGGAGTGGCATAAGAAATTTGACAATGTCATAATGACAAATGGCTTCAAGATCAATAAATGTGACAAATATGTATATGTCAAAGACACAGAAGATGGATATGTCATTATATGTTTGTATGTAGATGACATGCTTATTATTAGAAGCAATGATCAGATGATTAAATCTGTTAAAAACATGTTGAACTCGAGGTTTAACATAAAGGACATGGGACTAGCTGATGTTATGTTGGTAATTAAAATCACAAGAACATCAGACGAACTTATTTTAAGCCAGTTACATTATGTTGACAATATTCTTGAAAATTTTGATAAAGATAATTCTAAAATTGTTAGAACTCCAATATATCTAACTTTACATTTATTCAAAAATAAATGTGAGAGTTTTCACAAGTAGAATACTCTAGAATCATAAGCAGTCTAATGTACTTAATGAGTTGTACAAGACCAGCAGTGAGTAAACTAAGTAAATATTTGAGTAATCCTGGAAGCGAGCATTGACAAGCAATTACAAGAGTACTGAAGTACTTGCGTTGTATTCATAACTATGGGTTGCACTATACCAGATACCCGGCTGTACTTGAAGGATACAGTGATGTGAATTGGATATCTAGTGATAATTCAAAATCCACTAGTGGCTATGTGTTTACACTAGGTGGTGTAGCAGTTTCTTGGAAATCCTCGAAACAAACAGTGATGGCTAAATCCACGATGGAATCTAAATTTATCGCACTGGACAAATGTGGGGAAGAAGCTGAATGGTTACGCCACTTCCTTCAGGATATTCCAAGGTGGACGAAGCCTGTGCCTCCAATCTGCATACATTTAGATAGTCAATCTGTAATTTCTAGAGCACAGAGTAATATGCATAATGGTAAATCTAGACATATTCGTTGTCACGCTCCGCTTTCCGGAATACAGGGACACAGGCACGTAACTGAGGCCCAGCGAATGATATAAGTACGCCAACTCATATCATCCATAAGCTGTACCAGTCTTAACTTAACAATATAAGAAAAATGAATCACAACCACGCAGAAATCATAATCACATAAACGAGAATGAAATTCAATAACCAATCTGGAATACAAGGACTTACCAAATAGCTCAAGAGGCTCCTGCTTCAACTGTAGAAGAACTGCTCATCCATGCCTCCTAGGAATTCTCCTCGTGCACCTGTACTTGATTATCTAAAAAGAAAGAATAATTTATCCTTAGAGCAAGTACGGACAGCAAGTAGTGAAAAGCAGAGAGTAAAGGAGTAAGGTACATGTGGGAATATGAATCAAGATCAAATTGCAAGATCAATAATGGTACTAATAGCAATGGTCTTAACCAAGTATATATACATGTCAACTAGGTCTATTATCAAGTTGTTTCTCCTATCTAGTGCATATACTACTGCATCCCATACTACAGGTTCGATGCACACACAATAGTGTTCGTTTTAGACTTCATGGTGGGGTCTACAAAGCGTGTACTCGGTGTATGACGACAACAAGATAACAAGATAACAAATTCACGTCTCCACAAGTAATTCTCCATCTTCCACGCCAAGTTTTCATGTCACAAGATAACAAGATAACAAGTTCACGTCTCCACAAGTAATTCTCCACCTTCCACGCCAAGTTTTCATATAACAAGATAACAAGATAACAAGTTCACGTCTTCACAAGTAATTCTCCACCTTCTACCGAGTACATTTTCTGAGACTATCCACTAGTAGGTCAATCCTTAGAAACTCCGGCTTATTTAGTATTTTATTACTAAGTCATACATGTACATGCAAGTGGTTATAAGAATGTCAAGGAAATGATAATAATGCAGCAACATGATATATTACACAATAATATACGCGAAGTAATGAATCTGAAAACAACAATTCTCTTTATATTATTTTAACTGATTACTAATATAACTGGGTCGAAACCTCAGTACAAGACAGACAAGTCAGTATCACATAAATGTTCATCAAGTGGGCAATTATCGAGTCATTGTATCATGCATGTATCAAGATTGATGTACAACAAGTAGTGTGAATTTTTCCCGGTAAACAAGTCAAGTGAATTTTTCCAGTAACAAGTCAAGTTTACCATGTCAAGTTCAAGTAACAAGATCTCAAGTAATAACATGTATTTAATCACGACATGTTTTCTCATGTACAAGTTCTATTTATTTTATTCATGTCATATGTATGTCTAGGCTTGGGTTTGAGTCAATGGATAATAATAAGAGGTCAAGAGTACGTCGGGTTAGCTCGTGTAAACCCTCGATACTCCCAACGGAAGGGACACAAGGCAAAGTTAATGATAAATGAATTGGAACTACTTGCATAAGAGGTCAATTAATCTTGAACTAGAATAAATAAGAGAGTTCAAGTGGACTTACCTTTTTCCTTGTAGACGGTTCAAATAATTAATAAGAATAACGGGATCAGAATCCCGGGGAGCAATCCTAAGAGCACGTGCAAAATGAGCGCTAAAATACCAAATGGTGAATTTTACTCCACACCGGATCAGCCAGAACACGGGACAGTAAAACTGGATTTGCTGCGGCCAGAACACAGAACACCGAGACGACCCAATAAGAATCCCTTCTACACACCCGATCTGATCCGAACACGAAACAGCGAAACTTGATCTGGTATGCGCCGAACACGAAATAGCAAGTGGCAGCCAGTCAGAATTTACCCTCGCACCGGATCCAACTCAAAACAGGGAACAGCAAGAAGGATCGGTGTGTGGCAGAACTCGGGACGTCGTTTCAACCAATCGGTATTCTCCTTCTCCTTTACATCGACTGAGTGAGAGAGAGAGAGTGCGGGAGGGAACGATGACCAGCGTGGCACTCGGGAACGACGGCGGCGATGTGTGGCGACTGCGGCGGCAGCGGCTGGGAAGCGACGCAGCCACAAGCGACGGTAAACGACTCCGGCGAAAGAGCAAAGCTCTGTTTCGTGATCGAAACAGAGGAAGACAGAGACGAAGTCTTCGGGCTTGGATGGCGACGGTTCCTTCGGCGTTTGGATGGCAACGGCGAGGCAATGGCAGTGACGACGGCGAAGGTGTAGACGATGGGATCGGTTGGCAAAGTTGAGTTTTGGCGGAGCTTCGATGGGTTCGAGCGAGGTTCTTCGGCAATGGGGACTTGGGCGAGGACGGGGAGGTGGAGACGAGAGAGTCGGCGACTTGGGGGAGATAGCGGCGCTACTGGAGATCCTTTGGGGATGCGACGACAGTGGGGTTGTTGCGGTTGATGGGGGTAGTCACTGCAGTGGACTCAACGACAGGGAGAGGTCGAGTGGCTTGACTCTGGTGTTGTCGAAGGCTGGCATCGAGTAGAGTCTCGGAGGTGGCGAGCGACGCGACGGAGCTCGAGCAGAGGAGGCTTGCGGTTGAGTCGCCGAGGGGCTCGACGGGGAAGAAACGGGAGGCGAGCGGAAGGAGACGAGACGGTGATGTCGAGCGGGAAGCGCTCGAAGAAGGAAGAGGAGGAGCAATGACGACTCTGATGGGTGCCACGACGCTGGCGAAAGTCGGCAGGAGTGGGTTCACTGATGGTGATGGAGTTGAGGTGCTAGGTTCTTCGAAGGTTCCCGATGGAGGAAGGAGGTGGAAGATGGTGCGGCAATGACGGCGATAGCGGTTGGTCGACGAGGTGAGCAGAGGAGGCGCGGTGAAGGCGCCGGGGCTTGGTTTGAAAGACGAACGGGAAGGGAGAGGAAGGAAGAAGACGACAGGTCGATTTCTTTTGGGTTCTGTTTCTTTGGTTTTGTTTTGGGTTTCTGTTGGGAAGAACAGAATAGGGAGAGATAGGGAGTAACGGAAGAGAGTGTAGGGGAGGGTTATTAAAATAATAAAATAATTAATATAAGGGGGTAGTTAGAGATAGTGGGGATGTGGTTACGGGGATGTGGGAAGAGTGGGGAATGTGAACAAATTTGTATACGGGTGAGTGTACGGGTTTATGGATTTAGGGTAGAGTCCAATAGGAGATGAGCTTGATTATTGGGCTTCAAATCAATTAATTAAATAATGCAACATATATCAAAAATCAATGGGCTAAAATCCAACAAGAGATGGGCTACCCTTTGGGCTTCAGTTGAATTCAAAATGATTAATAAATGATAGTATGGATTAATTTAGGCTTCAAAATAGATAAATAAAAAGAAGTGGGACAAGATTCAAGTTTGAATATAAATTTGGGTTTAAATAGGAGATTCAAAATGGATTTAAATGCATTGGAAGTATTTATACGGAGTTTGAAATACAAGAATACATGGAAATCCGTATAATCGGAAACAGGGTTTACATTCGTCGAAGACATAATATCATTAGACAACTACTCTCTACTAGGATTATCTCTGTGGACTATGTAAAGTCAAAGAATAACATTGTGGATCCGCTAACCAAAGGGTTAAACAGAGAGTTAGTTGATGAATCATCGAGGGGAATGGGACTAAAGCCCATGAAAGAATAAGTCGATACAATGGACACCCAACCTAGCTGACTGGAGATCCCAAGATCTAGGTTCAAAGGGACAACTAAATTGTAAAGACCAAATTGGATCACTGTGGGGATTTTCCCATGTCCATTTCCATGATGAAACAATGATGCCCGTAAGGTAACAGGTTAAGCTAGTCTTTTAATGATTCTTATGCGTCGGATATCCGAGCAGAGTAATGTGGGTTACTCTTAAGTAATAAATCACCTATGTAAGTGGGAATAAGGGCCGCTTCCAAGGAAATAATATAGGGCAATATTCCTGTTAAACTCTTATAGAACCAGGTGTATGTTCATGGCCAAAACGAACATAACAGTGAGAACTGAAAATGTGTTAGGAAGATTTCTGTGTGAGACATGTCATCGTTTACACAAATGAAAGAACAGTTCAAGGACATCGCGTTTACTGTTTAGTTAGTAAAATAAACATATTTTTATAAGAAAATGTTCAAAGGGTAACACTTACATATCCTATGCAGGATTCAACCGCTGAATTCTATCACCAAGTCTATCGTGTCTGTGGTCGTCAATTTTCATTCATGTAGAAAATGTTAGAAAATGAGTATTTTATACACCATTTCTAAACCAGTTTTTGAGCAGTTTTTTGAGTAAGATCCTCAATAAATTATTGAGAGATCTTCATTGATTTGTGTTCTTCTTCGTGAGTAGATCAAAATCATATATTAATTTGCTAAAAATGGGTAAGGAGTGAATGAGAAATTGTTTCTCAAAGTGAGACGTTTTCATTCGTAAAAATGGGTTGAGGGAACATAGTTCCACATCGAAAAAATCAAAGGAATTAGAAGAGGATATATAATAACCTTCTTCTAAGCATTGTAAGATAGCTAGAAGAGAGACTCTCTCTCGCGGGTGCAGGAGGTGCAAATCTCGGACCGATTATATGTGACTTGTGTGCGCCCGCAAGTCCAGCGGACACAAATGCCTGACCGACATAACCCCACCCAGTGAGAGCCACTTTTTGCTGTATTTTTGATTTTTTCCTTTGTAAACGGCTGTTATAAATGCAGAAACGGTTTTGTCTGCCATTTCAGTGCAGTATTAAATATTTTGTTTGCCGTTATAGTGTACACATTCAATACATTGTCTGCCATTACATTGAAAGCATTCATAGCTTTGTCTGTCGTTACAAGTGTCCAACCCTGACTCTATATATAGAGCCCCCCCTCTCTTTCTTCCCTGTACACATTCAATACATTGTCTGCCGTTACACTGAAGGCATTCATAGCTTTGTCTGTCGTTACAAGTGTCTAACCCTGACTCTATATATAGAGCCCCCCCCCCCCCCTCCTCTCTCTTTCTTCCGTACACAGAAAATTCTCTCCACTTCCCTTCTGTTCTGTTCTGTCTTGTTCCGTTCGCTGAGTCCATTTAGTAAGGTGATAGACTTCTGACGCTGCTAGTTCGAGAGCGTTACGTGGTGACTACGTGAACCCTCTTTGTCGTTGCATTCTGGGAGACAGGCGCCTCAACTAGTTCCAGCCCCCGGACGAGACGTAAACTGTTTTAAGGAGATTGTGTGCTACACAAGCTTCAACATCAAATCGGTTTGATTTATTATTTTCTTTTTCATTTCACTTTATTGGTTTTATTTCTCTCCTCCCTCTCTAGTTTTTGTGCCTCTCAATCGTTTCGTTTTATGCCAAACTTTTGTAACCAAAGTTGTAACAAATAGTATAAACATTGAAGAAGTTGGTTTTATTGTAAACAAACTTTGTAACAAATACTTCCAGTCTGTTTGTTTTGATATTTTGAGTGCCATATTCAGAATGTAATATTCTGAAAAGGCGTTTGTTTATACCCTATTCTGAAAACTCATTTCAGAATATCGATATCCCTTGTATTCTCCAAATTCTCAACCAGGTTGGTCACGTGCTCTCCCCTTTCACGACCTCTCTCTCTCTCCTCAAGTTCCAGATCTGGTTCTTCTCTCTTTCACGACCTCTCTCTCTCTCTCCTCAAGTTCCAGATCTGGTTCTCCATTCGTACCCGTCTTCAACCTTTCCTCCTCCCTTCAAAACAGTGTCTCCCCAACCATTGTCGGCTCTCTTCTCACTCAGATGCTCTCTCTCTCTACTCACCCACGAGAGCTCGTCGACTCCATTGTCTCCCCCTCCTTTGAAGATCCCAGATCTGATCTCTCTTCCCCCCGCCCCCCCACCCCAAATCAACGAATTCCCGAACGATTCCACTGTGAAATCGAACGGAAAAGTGTGAGAGCGCCGCCGGCGACTTCGCTACCGGACTGGTTTTTGCGGTCGACTTGGTGAGGGGTTGAGGGGTTTTGGTAGGGGGTTAATGGTTTGCACCACCCGTGCTGCCTATCGGAGAAAAGCTAGGGATCGAAGGGCAAGGAGAATCAAAGCACTACGCAAGGTTGAATCCTGTGCTGACAATTTCATCCTTCTCCAAATCCAATCAAAGGTATGAAGACAGCGATTGTACTATTTATTTGGTTGGTTTTCTTTACCAATTTACTGTGCTTTTTAATTGCATTTGGTACCGGAACAGCTTTTGGGATTGAGGTGCACACTGCACACAAACTAGCCGAATTCACTGTTGAGATTTTTTAGGGTGTAATCGGTTGCTATTTGCAAACTAGGGTTACCCGATCAGCTATTAAACTAATTGAAGGAATTTGGCAAAATTTTTTTTTTTTTTTGGATGTTTGTTCATACTAGATGAGTAATGCGGGTAGGGGAAAGGGGAAGGCAGTGGAGGAAGATTATGGGCTGTGGACTTCTCGTATTACAGCTGATTTTATCAACCTTATGGAGGGGGCAGTTGACAATGGTTTGTTAAAGAGCACCACATTCGATGGTAAAACCTGGTCTAATTTTGAGCAAATAATGAATTCTGCGACTGGGCGTTCATTCTCGGTGAAACAACTGAGGTCGAAATATGGACGACTTAAATCAGAATGGGGGGTGTTTCACAAAATGAGGAAACAGAGTGGTTTCGGTTGGGATGAAGCCAACCAAACCGTTACTTGTGAGGCTCCGGTTTGGAAACAATATATTCAGGTTAATATATATAATCTCAAACTTTGATTTATTGGTTGTGAATCCTTTTTATTATACTTAATCATTTATCTAATACTTGCATAGTAACAACATATTCTGTGAATAGATGCATCCTGCTGCAGAAAAATACCAAAATAAGGGGTTGCCACATTATGATGCATTGACCAAAATATTCGAGGAATCTGTAGCCCAGGGCAATGTGGCAAGGGCCTCCACACAAGGGGGGTTCGAGGATGTGGAGGCGCGGCGGATGAACTATCAGTTTGGCCACCCCCAACAATCACACGTAAATGTGATTGATGAGTCTGATGATGTCCCAATGGGTACGGGGTCCGGTTCACGCAAAAGAAAATCTACTGCATCAAGTGGCCGCGAATCAATGTTGTCCAAGATGTCGGAATATCTTGATGTAGCTAAGCAAGCTCAAGAGGAAAAAAGAGGGAGGTACATGAATAAAAATGAAGTGGAAAGCGCTCCCTCGATTAACCCTGCATTGGCCAAACAGGATCAATGCCAAGATATAATTGAATCGATGACAGGGCTTGATCCAATTGTAGCCGTAAAAGCTTCAACCTACCTCTTTCAAAATCCTAACTTTGCTCATGGTTTCCTTCGTATGTCTCGAGACCGGCAGGAGTCGGCGGTGCGTTATTGGGCCACCCTGTAGTAATCCCATTCAGCGTAATGGGTTGAATAAATCATGTTGTAGAACTTTTCTTAACATTATTTCCATATTTGTTTGAGGTTGATTGTAATATGACGGCTTTTAGGATGAACAAATTGCTTACATAATTTAATTTAAATTTGTAATGTTATATTTTAAAAATAATTCCTGGAATAGATCTGCTAGTAGTAGTATACCTTGTTATCTTAATTCAATTGCACAGGCTTGTGGAATCCTGCCATCTCTCAATATGTTGTTTTGTGATTCCGTAAATCTCGTTACATACATTCGTATTATTAACAGTGTGTGCACTTGATATTGGAATGCCCTAAACTGATTTCTATCTTCTTCTTTATAGTGAGTCACTACTGGAATTGCATCCTCTGTTATGGATATTTCTTCATCCAGTAGTGACGAGGTCGAAGAGGTGATGACTGCAGTCTTGATAGCTGACTATTTATGTGAAGAACTTGACCGTACAAGGTCCACTAATAAAAAGCAAACGGGACGTGAATATCTGGAAAATATGTTAGCGGGTTCCCAGGCCGACTTTCATGATATATTCCGTATGAACCAGGATTGTTTTATGACCTTGTGTGCTTTCCTGCGAGAAAGGAACCTCTGCGAGGAAACAGCGGAGTCTTCAAGCCATAAGCGAGTTACTTTCGAGGAAAGCGTGGCTATTTTCCTGTTTATTGTCGGTCATAGTGCAAGAATGCGAGTAGCTCGTACTACGTTTAACCACTCAACCCAAACAATCCAAAAGCACTTTAGTATTGTCCTGAACGGTCTGGCAAGAGCAGCCCCACTCCTTATCAAACCTCCTGATTATACATCCGTACATCACAGAATCAGGGGATCAGAGGATTTTTACCCGTGGTTTCAGGTAAAGCGCCACCCTGATTGCATCATGTATTATTAAATTATTTTCCAAGTTTGGATTTGGGATATGTATTATTCGAATTATTAATCTGCAGGGAGCTATTGGTGCTGCTGATGGGACATTAATAAAAGCTACAGTTCCCGCTAGCCGAAGTAATGCTTGTCGCTCTCGAAAGGGTATTGTAAGTCAAAATGTATTGGCAGCATGTGATTTTAACATGATGTTCACATTTGTTTACGCGGGATGGGAAGGCAGTGCCAACGACTCCCGTGTAATGCATACTGCATTAGCACAAAAACTGTTGCCAATCCCACCGAACGAGAGGTACTACTTAGTGGATTGTGGTTATACCAATATGCCCGGGTTTTTGGCACCGTACCGTGGTGAGCCATACCATTTACAGGACTATCAAGGGGCCAACCATGCACCAACCCATTCTAGACAACTATTTAACAAACAACATGCTAGGTTAAGGAATGTGATTGAGAGAACGTTCGGTGTATTCAAGAAGAGGTTTACCATCTTCGAGAACATGCCAAACTATTATTATACCAGACAAGTTATGATGGTCACAGCCTGTTGTGCACTTCATAATTTTATATGCCTGCACTCACGAAACGATGCATTTTTAGTGGAACTCGGTGGCGAAACAATAGTACATCACCAACACACCGAAGATGCAGCATCCACATCGCAAGATTTGGATTTATCATCTTCCCAATTGAGACATATGAATAGCAAAAGAGATGAAATCGCCCTAGCAATGTGGAATGCTATACAGTAATGTATTTTGAATGTACACATTTTCAGCATATCCATTTCTCGAATTGATTCGTAGCTGGGATGCGAGGCATTGATGTCATTTGGATATGTTTGTATCTTTGCAATATTACTATTATAAATAATCAGCATGCAGATCTTCTTTTAAGCTTTTTATTCATTTTTTTGAGATGTTGTCTTTACAAGCACTTCATTGTTGTACAGGTGTTGCACATTATTCTCCCTCGTAGGTTTTGAGTTATGATGAGATGGATTTTGTTTCTGAGGTTGCACACTATGAATCATTTATTGAATGATTTGTAGGAGTGACTGGTGATGAATTTATCCTAACTGAGCTTTATTTTTTCTCGTTGGTTTTGAGTTATGATGAGATGGAGCTTGTTTCTGAAGTTGCACACTATGAACCGTTTATATAATGCTTTGTAGAAGTGACTTGTGATGAATTAATCCTATCTGAGCTTTATTTTTCCTTGTTGGTTTTGAGTGATGATGAGATGGATTAACTTTCTGAAGTTCCACACTATGAGTATCATTTATATAATGCTTCGAAGGAGCGACTTGTGATGAATTAATCCTATCTGAGCTTTATTTGTTAATTTTGGTTTTGAGTGATGATGAGATGGATTATGTTTCTGAAGTTGCACACTATGAATCATTTATATAATGCTTTGTAGGAGTGACTGGTGATGAAATAATCCTAACTGAGCTTTATTTATCCTCTTTGGTTTTGAGTGATGATGAGATGAATTATGTTTCTGAAGTTGCACACTATGAGTGTCATTTATATAATGCTTTGTAGGAGTGACTTGTGATGAATTAATCCTAACTGAGCTTTATTTAACTTCGTTGGTGACTTGTGATGATGAGATGGATTATGTTTTGAAGTTGCACACTATGAATCATTTATTTACGTGATGAATTTAGAGTTTTCAGCCTTGGACTAGCCTTGAATTTGTTTTTTAAACCGTACGAAGATGATGTCGTTGTAGCCCTGAATTTGTTTTTTATAGTGTTTCCAAACAGAAGTTCTGGTGGGACAAACGCCAACTCCTGGTTTATCCTTTGGATATTATCATTAATATTCCTTAAGCTTTAAGTCATGCTTTTGGTTATCCTTTGGATATTATGGCTGTGATGATCAACCACTTAGATGCATCATACTACACTTAGAAGCTCCTGGAGCACATATTCATCTGAATTTGAGATGTCATGAATCAGGTTTGATCTATATTGCTTTGAGTTATAGACATAGAAATACCATACCATAATCTGGAAGAGTTTTAATGGTTGGTCAGTTGGTTTTTACTTGGGTGCTCAGGCTTTGAGCACTTACCCGGTTATCCGTTTCTGAGAAATGGTTATGATGATACCAACACTTTCATGCTTCACACCTTCATATGCATTGCCAGCAATGCTTGATATATACAGATGTCTGTACATTGTTTCAGGTTCAAAATTTGTTTCAGGTACTTTGTTTCAGGCACAAATTTTGTTTCTACTTTGTTTCATGCCACAAATTTTGGAACTGAGCATGGTTCTACTTTGTTTCTGTATACAGCTTCATGCATTTTCACTACTTATGGTTTCAATTTTGTTTTGGTTTCCCATTTCACCTCAGTAAGTCCTTGATAAATACAAATCTTAAATGGTTTCAACTTTGCCTGTGGGTGCTCATGGTTTATCTTTGGCTGCTCATGGTTTCTACTTTGTTTCTGGAGACATATTCTATTGTCTTGAAGCGTTGATCATTACAAATACTACTACACACTTGTCTTAATATTCTTTCTTTTCAGTAAATGAAAGAGAGGAAATTCAAGAAATGATATGATGGTCATTCTAGCCTTGTTTATGAATTAATATTTTGTGACTGGTATGGTTTTAATGTTGATGAAACAAATAATGGTCATCAAATTTCTCAATTAAAATTGAGATAAATTTACTAATCTCCTGAATTTTTTTTGAGAGCTGTACAGCTACAGGCAAAGGGACTGAGTCACTACTACATCAACTCTCATATGGATCTTGACCAGGGCAGTAGAGTTTTACAATGAAAAACTTCAATTTTTCACTATGTGCAAATTTTCATTTTTTATTACTCTGTGACAGAATATTTCAGGCTAAATTTGCCTCTGATCTCATCCAAAAAAAAATATTTTTGCCTCTGATATATGAACCAAAATGTAGGAACTGACAGTAATTTGTAGGAAACTGCATAATATCCTAGGAAATTACAGGAATTATTAATCTCAGTTCAAATAGACCCATCTCATCTATCTTCAAATTTATCCCACCTCTGCTTTGAGCCTTGCATTCTCAGTTCGCAATTTATGCACTTCACTGGGAATGGCAGTATCTTTACTCACAGTAGAAAAGCCACAGTTAGGACAGCAAACCTTCTTGATATTCTCTCTCAAGCAATGATTTTCTTTCCGGATTTTGTCTATCTCTGACTTGAGCAGTGAGTTCTCATGGCGCTCTTGTATCGCCTGCAATTTATGTATTCAGTGTCGACCATATAAGGTTTGTGAATAATATACTATATAATCATATAGTATACTGAAACTGCAGTATCCTATATAATATACCTTAAAAAAAACTGTATAATAGTATAATGTAAGAAGCTTTTATATTATTTCAAACGGTATACGTAAATTATTTCGTATTGATAGTTCTGTACCTTAATCTGTCTTCTTCGGTTTTGGAACCAAAACTTGATTTGCTGTGTAGAAAGGCCTAGCTGCTTACTCAGCTGCTGCCTCTGCTTCTCATCAGAGTGTGGTGAATCCTTGAATAACCTGTGAGAAGTTTTCTATCTATCAATTAGTTTTCTGATTATTTCCATTCTCAACGAGCTATTATATTACTCCAATGGAAGGTAGATATTACAATTACACAAATTTATCAAAATCTCGGATTGCATAAGCTGTAAATTTTGATTGTTAAGGCCCTAGTTGCACTTTTTCGTGATCTGAGTAGTTTTTGCATTAAATATCATCTCAGTAATTATACATGAAGATATTAATCTATATGACATTTGTTTGGTTGATAGTGGTATAAACTAAATTAGAAAGTAAAAACAAAATAATTTCATAACTTTGTGTATTATTGTAAAGTTCCAGGGTTACAGTTTGATTGAGTCCTCTCTTTCTGGTAAGCCGATGGTTTATTTGATTTATATATCCACAATGTTGCTGATTTCATCTGGTTTCTGAGATTTCTGATGGTTGATACTGGTGATTTTTTAAGGCATACCAATGGTTGGTATACTGGTCAGAACATGGTGAGAGATTTTTAAGGCAAAACTGATGGTTTATATATTAGTCACAACTTGTGATGAATTAAACCTAACTGAGCTTTGTTTTTCTAACTATGGTTTTAAGTGATGATGAGATGGATTATGTTTCTGAAGTTGCACACTACGAATCATTTATATAATGATTGGTAGGAGTGACTTGTGATGAATTAATCCTAGCTGAGCTTTATTAAGCTTCGTCGGTTTTTAGTGTTGATGAGGTTGATTATGTTTCTGAAGTGTGACTTATGGTGGCCCTAATGGAGCATATTATACTGCATCCACAACTAGGAGAATGGGTGGCGATGGAGTAAGATTTATTTTAATCTGAAAGTTACTCCTACAATACTCAGATGGGTACTAGTAAGTATTGTTCTTTGGTAGGTTGTGAATGTCTAATTGTAGGTAACCGACTCAACCACTGGCAGTCTGGCAGAGCAAGTCACAGGGTCTTTAAAGGAATTCCCCCTAAGGTATAATTTTTCACACCTTTTAAGTTTTGCTATCTGTACAATTGTTATTGTGCTGATTATTTATTTGTGTGTAGTGATTTTCCTAAAAACAGTCACAGGGTCTTTAGAGGACTTCACGAACTTGAGATTTGCCTGCAGAGTACATAAGGTAAATTCCTTTTGATACAATCAACATCACTCCCCAATTTATATAATGATCGCAAACATAAAAGCTAAACCTGTTGTCTGGAAATGATGAGCAAATAGTGCAGGTTGTTTCGAGGTGGAAACAATGCGAGCATTGCAAGAACTCAGGGACAAAGCTCAATTCCTTCAGAGCCAAAAAAATGACACAAAATCAACAGCAAAAGCTTCTCGTTTGGTCCTTGTCTTTGTCTTGCTATACTCCCCTAGAATCCCATCCGACACTTTGTGCTTTCGTTGTTGTTGTACTAGTAACAGAGGGGAAACGATCAACTTATTTGAACCATCACTTTGTATTCAGACACATTATTACATTCAAATCAGTAAGAACTGTTACTTAACGACGAATAGATTAAACTCATGCTGGTGCAAATACCATTGAATCAGGATCGTTATTCTTCTCTTCTCTTGCATATGATCTTTTCATTTTGGTTGCCTTCTGTTGTAGTAGTACCCTTGTTGTCTTCTGACCGTTTGCCATCTTATATTTCAACTAAACCATAGTTTCTTGTTTGCCATCGTCAACTCATGGGTTTATTTATTTGCATTTTTCCCATTGAATCAGGAGCTTCATTTATTTGTGTGTACTGATTATTTATTTGCTTCTTCAATTGTTCTGGTGTGCTTGAGAGTTGAGATGACTCAGATGAGGCCTGCAAACATAAACAGTGTTACAAAAAGTCAGAAACCTGTAATTTCAAATTGTAAAATATAAGCACATATAGTAGATTGGTTGTAAATTGTAATCATTTGAGTATAGTTAACAATTTCAATTCAATTCTATATAGACAACAATTTCAATTCTATCATTATGTGTTACACTTGAGTATTTCGAGTTACACTTAAACATCTTTCAGGATACAGTTTTCAGCTATAAATATAACAGAACAAGTTGAGCAACACCAGTCTATCCGGATGAATTATGAGTTAACCAAACACTGGACGCTATCCAAGAAATATCAAAACATTTATCCAAGAATCAAAACTTATGCATGAACTGAGATTAGCTGCTTCACAAACACAAGAGCTTCTTTTAACTTTCTTCCCTAATGTGACGAATCAATCTTGGAGATGATGGTGTCTGATTTTTCAGAAATTCACATGATGCTCAAGTTTCCCCTTCCAGTACTTGTACAACATTGCAATCTAACTCCAACAATTAAAAAAATGTTAGCAGGTGATGAATGCAAATTGATTTCAAAAATTCTGAACAAATATAACAGAACAGCTTATAAACTCGTTTTTTCATAAAAACAGCTTTCAGATAACAGTTTTCAGCAAGAAATATAACAGAACAGCTTTTGAACTCGATTTTTCAGGAAAACAGCTTTCAGATAACAGTTTTCAGCCAAAAATATAATCCTAACAGCTTTTGAACTCGATTTTTCAGGAAAACAGCTTTCAGATAACAGTTTTCAGCTACAAATATAACAGAACAGCTTTTAAACTCGTTTATTCAGAAAAACAGCTTACACATAATAGTTTTCAGCAAGAAATATAACAGAACATCTTTTGAACTACCTTTTTCAGGAATAACAGCTTTCAGATAACATGTTTCAGCACAAATTATAATAGAACAGCTTTTAAACTCGTTTTTTCAGAAAAACAGCTTTCAGGTAACAGTTTTCAGCTAGAAATATAACAGAACAGCTTTTGA
Organism: Hemerocallis citrina; assembly: GCA_017893485.1. Lineage (NCBI taxonomy): Eukaryota > Viridiplantae > Streptophyta > Magnoliopsida > Asparagales > Asphodelaceae > Hemerocallis > Hemerocallis citrina. Next base: position 180,989,343 of record CM030360.1, read on the forward strand.
ACTCGTTTTTTTAGAAAAACAGCTTTCACATAATAGTTTTCAGCAAGAAATATAACCGAACAGCTTTTAAACTCGTTTTTTCAGAAAAACAGCTTTCAGGTAATAGTTTTCAGCTAGAAATATAACCGAACAGCTTATAAACTCGTTTTTTCATAAAAACAGCTTTCAGATAACAGTTTTCAGCAAGAAATATAACAGAACAGCTTCTGAACTCGATTTTTCAGGAAAACAGCTTTCAGATAACAGTTTTCAGCAAAAAATATAATCCTAACAGCTTTTGAACTCGATTTTTCAGGAAAACAGCTTTCAGATAACAGTTTTCAGCTACAAATATAACAGAACAGCTTTTAAACTCGTTTATTCAGAAAAACAGCTTACACATAATAGTTTTCAGTAAGAAATATAAAAGAACATCTTTTGAACTACCTTTTTCAGGAATAACAGCTTTCAGATAACATGTTTCAGCACAAATTATAATAGAACAACTTTTAAACTCGTTTTTTCAGAAAAACAGCTTTCAGGTAACAGTTTTCAGCTAGAAATATAACAGAACAGCTTTTGAACTCGTTTTTTCAGAAAAACAGCTTTCGCATAATAGTTTTCAGCAAGAAATATAACCGAACAGCTTTTAAACTCGTTTTTTCAGAAAAACAGCTTTCAGGTAATAGTTTTCAGCTAGAAATATAACCGAACAGCTTATAAACTCGTTTTTTCATAAAAACAGCTTTCAGATAACAGTTTTCAGCAAGAAATATAACAGAACAACTTCTGAACTCGATTTTTCAGGAAAACAGCTTTCAGATAACAGTTTTCAGCAAAAAATATAATCCTAACAGCTTTTGAACTCGATTTTTCAGGAAAACAGCTTTCAGATAACAGTTTTCAGCTACAAATATAACAGAACAGTTTTTAAACTCGTTTATTCAGAAAAACAGCTTTCACATAATAGTTTTCAGCAAGAAATATAACAGAACATCTTTTGAACTACCTTTTTCAGGAATAACAGCTTTCAGATAACATGTTTCAGCACAAATTATAATAGAACAGCTTTTAAACTCGTTTTTTCAGAAAAACAGCTTTCAGGTAACAGTTTTCAGCTAGAAATATAACAGAACAGCTTTTGAACTCGTTTTTTCAGAAAAACAGCTTTCACATAATAGTTTTCAGCAAGAAATATAACCGAATAGCTTTTAAACTCGTTTTTTCAGAAAAACAGCTTTCAGGTAATAGTTTTCAGCTAGAAATATAACCGAACAGCTTATAAACTCGTTTTTTCAGAAAAACAGCTTTCAGATAACAGTTTTCAGCAAGAAATATAACAGAACAGCTTTTAAACTGTCTTTTTCAGAAAAAACAGCTTTCAAGTAATAGTTTTCAGCTAGAAATATAACCGAACAGCTATTTAACTCGTTTTTACAGAAAAACAGCTTTCAGATAACAGTGTTCAGCTAGAAATATAACCGAACAGCTTTTAAACTCGTTTTTTCAGAAAAACAGCTTCCAGATAACAGGTTTCAGCAAGAAATATAACCGAACAGCTTTTAAACTCTCTTTTTCAGAAAAACAGCTTTCAGATAACAGTTTTCAGCACAAATTATAATAGAACAGCTTTTAAACTCGTTTTTTCAGAAAAACAGCTTTCACATAACAGTTTTCAGCAAGAAATATAACGGAACAGCTTCCAAACTCTCTTTTTCAGATAAATAGCTTTCAGAATATCAATATTCAGAATATAGGCTAAACAAACAGCTTTTAGACTCATATTCAGAATATCTCTATTCAGAATATCATATTCAGAATATCATATTTAGAATACTCAATTCAAAATATCAAAACAAACGCAACCTTTAATCTTTTAATATATATATTTTTTATTAAAAAAACACCTAGTTTAAGTTAATTAGAGAATGTCCAACTCCATTCAACTTTCTCTCTTTCTCACCAGGTCAATTTCGTATTCTCCATATGCACAAGGAACAATACCTTCTTTCCTCAGTTCACCTCAATTCACCGTTCTCTTGTTGCAGACCTATCCGATATGGTGACATATTTTATTTAAAAGTAGAGGAAGGAAACAAAACTCATTAAAAGTTAAGGAAAAAAGAAGACAAGGGGAAACATATAGGCTAAGCTGGTCTGTCACATTGATAAGGAAGAAAAAGAAAAAATAAAAAAATGAAAAAAAAGAAAGAAAAAAAAAATAAGATGATCAATTTAACTACAACCCTACCAAATTTATACCATGATAATAGTTTTCATTTAGATTAGTACCACTGTACCAGTACTTGCTAGCTAGCTTGTTGTTTGGTTATCCAAATTTCTCCACATAAACAGAAACTTACATGAACTTTAGTTCTCATCCAGAAGCAAGCTCAGGAAAAACTTGAACTTATTTGTCTGCTTGTTCCCTCCCAAACTTCACTAGCTTCCAAATGGAATTTTTTCCCAAACTGTCCCACTTTTTGAAAATTTTTTCCAAACAGTCCTACTATTTTTTTTAAATTCTCAAACCACCTCACTCGCTTTCTGAAAAAGCGAGTACTCGCTTTCTGAAAAAGCGAGTGTGGTTAAAACCTTATCGCTTTTTCAGAAAGCGAGTGAGAGGCTTTTGATTTTCGAAAGCCTACACTCGCATTCTGAAAAAGCGATTGGGTTTTAACCAAATTCACTTTCTCAAAAAATGAGTGTCACTTAGTTCATATCAATTAGTTATTTAGGCCTTATTGGTCAGTGGGTGTGTTTTAGGGCTGTTACTGTTCATGGGGCTGTTGGGATTGGGTTCGAATCTGGCATTTTCCACTTTTATTTTTTAATTCGTTTTTTTGAGATTTTTGTGAAATAAGGATTGCAAATTTTACTCGTTCTCAGGTTCAAACTATACTCCTAAATTGATAAGAGGCACGCGGCTACAAGAATAAAATTTCAGCAACGGCCTCTTAATTTTAAATAAAAATTTCACACACCCTAATTAAAATTATCTCCACAAATTAAGCAACTATTCACTAATCACTTAATTTGTTACCAGTTAGTTATCCTAATTCTAATTAATAAATTTCAAAATTTTAACATACGACAAATAAATCATCTACCCACACCATAACCATCCATTTAGCCAAATGTTGCCTTACCAATGCACCCAAAGTTCAAATTTATTTATGATATAATTATTTACAAAAGTGCAACTCATTTAAAATAAAAGTTAGGAATAATTGTAAAGAGTATGGTAAAGATTTGAGATGGGTAAAACGACTTTTCAGGTTTAATACCAGACAACGTCAGTCTATACTTTTAAAAATATATCTTACGACGTTCATCGCACATGCAGTTTGCTAATCTATAATCTATAACTATTATCTATAATAATAATAATAATACATAACTATTATCTATAATAATAATACTATTATAATAGGAGAGTTGAAGTTGTCGTTTGTAAATCAACAAACATACGTGGATTGTCCGTGCATAACTAATATAAAAAAGATATCTGGTTCGAGGCCAAACTATGGCGGAAGGATTTTTTACTTTAATATATATATATATATATATATATATATATATATATATATATATATATATAGTCCCCTTCGGTTGCACACTACTTTTGGTGAGCACTCCGTGAACACTCACGAAATAGAGACCCTATGAAAAATTCGAACCGCTCATATTGTTCTATATTTCTAAGATAGCCTAAAAATAAAAAATCAAGTAATTTGAAGTTCATTTGCACTTCCATCATGCTGTTAGAATTATCAGCCATACAATTTTGTGATGATGTAAATCATGGACAAATGAATTTTAAATTAATTGATTTTTATTGTTAGGCTATCTTAGGCATATAGAACAATATGAGCGGTTCGGATTTTTCATAGGGGATCTATTTCGTGAGTGTTCACGGAGTGCTCACCAAAATAGTGTGCAACCGAAGATTTCTCTCTCTCTCTCTCTCTTTATTTATATATATATATATATATATATATATATATATAAAGTTGTACACCGCACTTTAAAATTTGGAAAGAAAAATGGGAAAAAAATAAAAATGTAAAGATTTTTTCTAATTTTTATTTTTATATTTTAATCAATGAAATATGTGAATAATTATTAATTTTTAGTAATCTGCACGTGCAATGCACATTCATTTTTTTAAAGCTACTACTTTTACAAATTAACTCTAATACGAATAATTTATATTTTACCAAATTAAAATTGGGGAATTTAATTTGTACTCGTGAGATGCATGTTCTTTTACTTAAATTGGTGATTTTGATTTGGGGTATTTAATCTGCATGGACAATGCACGTAAATTAGTTTGTCTACAAATTACACCACCCAAACAATCCCAAAATTTTTTTGGCTTCGTCCATGCGTAATTCCTTATATCTCTTTATATTTTCCATGTAAAATTATTATTCGAGCCACAATTCTGACATAATGTTAGGTCTTCTTTCCCCAACAAAATTGGTCCCATATACAGTTGAAATAAAGAAAATAAAAGTCCAGAGTTTTCAAAAGTGCAATGGGTTGTATAAAAACATTAGTGCAATCTCCGTGAAATCATGAATTTCACTCTAAAATTTTCGAGAATTTTATCCTTTTTTCAGATCCCACCATAATGAAGATAAAGCATTTTAAAATACAACCCGGGAGTTGCAACTTGCAAGTGCAGTTTTAACTAGTACTAACAAATAGGGGTGGTATACCGTACCATACCGTATCATCATTACTCTACCGTCTACCGTACCGGAATACTTGGTACACAAATTTCTCTACCATTACCGTGCCAAAATTTTGGTACTACCGAGTTCGGTACTACCGGAATATCGGTACGGTATTGGTAATACCATGGTACTACCGGACATCAATTAGCTTAAAAAATTAACATTCATATAAATGGCAAAAGAAGGATAAATAAGCTCAACATAAATATATATATGAAGAAGTTTCAACATATTTATATAGCTCAACATAAATATATATATGAAGAAGTTTCAACATATATATATATATATATATATATATATATATATATATATATATATATATATATATATATATGAAGAAGTTCCAATAATCAGCCAATGTCAATTCTCAAACAAGACTCAACTAACGGTCCATAATTTAGTCTCACATCTGTGTTTCAGAGCCCAATCACCAGCAGTACCAAATAATATAAGTTTCCGTTTACCAATGAAGGAAGAAATTATCACAAAACTCCATTGAAATAACTAATATCTTCAAGCATGTTCCTTTCAAAAAGCTCTAGAATTCTCACTCAAAACAAATTAAACACATTCAGGAACAGAGAAACACCAGCACGAATAGTATACAGAAACATACAGTTCAACTGATTAACTGGAAACATATTCACATATAAATATTATTCTCACAAACAAACATACATCACCTGATATAGTGATAAAGAATCGACACAAAATTTAAGATTATGGATAAAAAAATATCAACATCGTCTTCTCATCCCCTAAATAGTTAAACCCTCAATAAAAGAATTAACTAAAGACCTTTTCTGTCCAATCCTTAATCCACCCAGGCCAAACAACAAATCAAGGTTGTAGACTTTATTGTTGTACAATTTCAGAGATGTATAAGTTTATATATAATGTATCTTTATGTATGAAAATTAGTTTCAACATTCTGCAATATGATTGATTCAATATGCTACTCTATTAGATTCAGCATTCTGCAATATGCTTAATTATATATAATTGGATAGATTCAGCATATAGAGAAAGAATGACACCAATACCTGAAATTAAGAAGATTCATATATAAAGAATGACAACAGTATTGTTATTTTTCTTTCATAACATTCATGATATTTGATGGTTCTTTCATTTCTGTGTATTGTTCTCCTCTTTTTTTGTAGAACTCCGTATTTTCAAATATTATTTTTATTATTTGAAAATGAATTTAAATGAGTTTTGAGGATTTAATTGATATTTTCCTAGAAGGTTTATCTTTTGTACACGTGCAAAACACGTGCAAATGACTTTTGAGATATTTGAAAAATTAAGATTTCTTTATGAAAAATCATTATTTATTATTTTGAAATTATGTAGTATTTTTCCGGATTTTTCTGAATTTAATTAGTACTATTTGCAAATTTTAAGAAAAGAAGGACCTTTTTGTAAAATTGATATTTTTAAGAGCTAAAATACAAAATTGGCATTCTGGACGTTTTAAACAGTATTGGTTAAGATTTAGAAGTATATTTTCTATTAAATCCTAATTTTAATGAATTTTGGATGAGTTTCCAAGAGTAGATAGATATATATAAAATTGTATTTGGAAGGGATTATTTTGTAAATATATTCCTAAACCCTAATACTTGATCCCGGCCTATATAAGAGAGTTTGCAGCCGTTATTCTCTGCACAACTCAGATCTTATTATATTCTCATTGTTTTGGTGATTGAGGAAGAAGCTTTTGGATCTAGCAAAGGAAGGTTTTTGTGGATTCTTCTTGATTCTAAAAGGTGAGTGATGTAGACTTGTTTTGTTTATGTGTATGATTGCATGTTGTTTTGTTTGATGTTTTTGTATCTTGTATGAAATCGATGCCATGGTTGTTATTCGTAATATGCATGTGAAATCCATGAAAGATTAGTAGATCTCGATTGACAATTCTTGATTGCTTGAAACATGTTAAGATTTGAGTATAGTTATGAAAATAAGAAACTGGATGGAGGAATCTCTGGACCTTGTTATTACGAATTGGAATAGATTTGAGTTGAGGAAGAGATTTGGTATTGAGATAAACTCCAGTATTGAGTATTGATTACAAACCTAATTTGTGAGATCTGTAGGCCGACAGTCGACTGGGACCATGTATCAGTCGACTGGTACGACCCTATTATTATATTTTCAGTCTCGTGTAATCGTTCGGGACAGTCGACTGGCATGCTGAGTAAAGTTTTGTTAAGTCATCTTATACTGTTAGCACTTGGATTGTTCTTGAAAAATTATCGGTAATTGTTTAGGGTAAGTCGACTGATGGTTGATGAAGTCGACTTACTGCACTTGTTATAATCTTGGATATTGGTTCTTGGGGCAGTCGACTTACTATAACATAAGTCAACTGGTTATGATGAGTTTTCGTGATCTTGAGGGTTCTTGTTATCTTTAGTTGTTTGTAGATGGATATGTTCGTCGGTGTCATGGCATGCCGGATTCGTATTCGATCTATACCTTCTTAGTTTGTTTGTAGATAGATATGTTCGTCGGTGTCATGGCATGCCGGGTTCGTATTCGATCTATACCTTCTTAGTTTGTTTGTAGATGGATATGTTCGTCGGTGTCATGACATGCCGGGTTCGTATTCGATCTATACCTTCTTAGTTTGTTTGTAGATGGATATGTTCGTCGGTGTCATGGCATGCCGGGTTCGTATTCGATCTATACCTTCTTAGTTTGTTTGTAGATGGATATGTTCGTCGGTGTCATGGCATGCCGGGTTCGTATTCGATCTATACCTTATCTTTAGTTTTGTAGATGGATATATTGCTATCCGATCTATGATATTATTGGTGATCGATTGTTGGACATACATTGTGGCATTGAGACTTATTGATAATTGGGCATATTCTGAGATGTGAGGATTTCTGTTGGCTCAGATCAGTCGACTGGTTCATTATACAGTCGACTGCACCGAGCAGTTGAGCTGCACTATTTTTGAGGATAATTGATTGATGGATACTTGATCGTTGGTATTGTTTCTCAACTTGGTTCATGCATGTACTGGCCTATCGTTCTTATTTCAGATTACATGTTCAGTTATTGTATTTTTGTTCAGTACATGTGGGTTGAGAATTTATGTTTATTGTTTGTTTATGTTTGTTGTTTATATCACTCACACCATTTATGGCTGACCCCGTAGTTTTGGGGGTTAGGGTTCAACTCTAGCCTCACATGTTGCAGGTTGCTTAGAATTGGAGGCTTGGATGCTTGGGTTAGCTCTAGAGATTATGAGTATTATAATAGAGCCTTGTGTAAATTGTTGTAAGAAGAGTTTTGTAAAAGGAATTGTTGTAATTTAAAGTATTTGTATTTCCGCTGCAATGTTAAAGATTATTGTAATAAAGATTTGGAATAAAATGATTTGAGTTTTTGGCTATGTATGTTGTTACATTGAAGTGGATCGCTGGGAAAGTGCCACGTATTTTCTAAAGTTTCGTATTTAGAAATTCGGGGCGCTACATTTTTTTTCAGTATGTATCTCATTTAGAAGATTCATATATAAATCAATTCCAGGATTATGATACAAATATAATACATAAATAAGATTTCACTTATATTAACTCCTAAAAAAAACACAAAAATTAATTTGATAAATCAAATCAGAAGATCTTTTACATCCTAAATTCCTAATTACTTGTGAATAATAATACCCAACATCTCAAGAAAACCCAACAAGAACAATAAAAAGATGGATCTTATATTAATACACCAACTAAACTTTAATATTTCCCTAATTAATTGAAAAATCCTCCAAAAATACCATACCGATAGGGGCTGAAGAAGGTAGGCGGCATCGCGACAACGTGGTGCTTCGGCAGCATAGTGCGTCGGTCAATCAGTACGTGTGCCCTAGATTAAAAGAAGAAAAAAAAAGGAAGAAGGGAAAAAGGAAGAATAATTGAAGTAGTAGTATAACTGGCGTGAAAAATTGAAAAAGAAAATAAGAAAATGGGCATGGACCTAGGTTTGGACCTGGGTTTTTAAATATAAAAATTAAATTAAATATATATTAATTACTTGGTATGGTACGGTATACCATGGTATCAGTATTGAGTACCAGTACCATACCATATAATTTCGGTATGGTACAATACCGAGATTTCGGTATGGTATTACCAAGATTTCGGTAATATATGGTATGGTAATGGTATGATACGGTATGATACGGTAATATGGTACTTTTTGACACCCATACTAACATATCCATGTGCGATATTGCACCAAGTTTTCACAAAATAAGAAAATAACAAAACTATTTATAAAAAGTTCATCTAATAATATCTAAACAATATTACATAATTTTTGAAATTTGATTAAGGGGTCTAATTTTTGTTCAAAATTTAAATGAGAAAAATATGGAAATTGCCTCATACATATACTCTTTTTATTATTAAAAAAAAAAGAAAAAGATAAAATGAGAAAAAAACCATTGGGCCAAAATTGATATGAGAATAATATATTGTATAGATTCCTTATATTACAACCCAAGTCACAGGTGAAAAGTTTTAATGTTTTCTCTAATTTCTAGTTGAAGTTTAAAACGTAGTTGAAATTCAACAAAATTTTTCAACCTGAATACTTGAAACTGCAACCACCTCCAATTAAACCAACAACAAGCCAACAAAGTCGTAAAAAAGAAGTTGCAAGTCAAAAATATTAATAATAATAATATTTCTTTGCTTTCTCGATTGTCACAATTTGAAAATGTTATCGAAACTCAAATCAACCTGACAAGTGTAACCGTAAATACTTGCTTGCGACGGACTGAACACTCACTTTAGAAGAGGACTAAAAAAGAAAACGTAGTCAAAAGAGGGGCTACACCAACAATATGCTATATCACTGTAAATAAAGATGACCCCACTCTTTTTCCGACATGTTCCCGCCACTGCTCCGAAAAACACGCCTACCTCTAATCACCTCCACCATCATTCACCCATTATTGCACCTTCTAATCTCCGTGGGTCCCTCTTCCCTTCTTCAGACCTGCATCACGTGCCCATGTCCTACAAAACTCAGGCGGGCCCCGCCACGCCCCCCTCCACACAAGAAATTAAAACACTGGGCCCCACTTTAAAACTAAACACGTTTGAAGCGCATACTACTGAAAAATAATCGTGTCCACTCATCCGGGCGCCGCACCCGTTTTTAAAGCGAAGGGAGTGCCACGTCAGCAATTCAATCGGGGAGCGGCAGAACGCGCGGGGTTACCTCGGACAACGACGTGACACGTGCGATGGACGTGTGGGACAAGGCGGTCAGTCTCGGCGGGATGATCGGTTTGGATTATCAGAGCATCTACAACCACCTCTCATTTAGATTTAGATTGGTGTTTTCATATTTAGCAATAAGAATGACAAAAACTCTTCACATGACTATTGTTTGGATGGTCAAATTTGGAAATGATTATTTTGAGGGTCAAATATAGTAAATCAAATGGTAATGTTATATGTCACATTAACATAATATTTCTGTTTTTTCTTAGCAACCATTGGTGCATAATTTATTGTTATTTTTGTTTAAGTTGCCATTTAGATTGCCAAAAATATAAATAACAAACCAAATGACTAATACATTGGTGTGAACGCTCTTAAGGTTATCAGAATCGCCCGATATGTTGAGGACAAAGTCAGGAGTTGAGATGTTTTTTTTGAGTTGAAAGGTGGGATAACACCATCCTGTTTCATTAATAAGAGATTAATAAACACCCCGCATAACCGGGAAGAGTACAGAGCAGGAAATAAAACATAAACCCCTAACAGAACCCTGGGGGGTGGGTTTCATCATCTAAACCTCAGACAACAAGACAACAAACATAAGCCCCCAACAAATCCCTGGGGGGTGGGTTTCTACATCTAACCCTCATACAGCCAAAATACAGAGAAGTGAGATAACCAAAAAAGACACAGTGGGAGCCACTGAATCAACTGGGTAGTGTGCTAGGTGCACTTCTCAATCCATAGTCGGCTCGAACTCTATCTCCTCATCGTCATATTCTTCCACCTGGAAGACTCGTGCAATCCTCCCTCTCGCTCCTGAGGCCGCTGCAGTAGCCCAAAAAGAGATTAGATGCATGATTTGAGTAAGGTTACCAGAAATAGAATTACATGAAGCACGAAAATAAAAATTGTTCCTATCTAGCCATAACACCCATGTGGCTAGATAGGAGTTGAGATGTTGACTATATTAGTGAGTCAACAAAGAATGAGCCTCATTGTAAGTATCTTATATGAGCTTAATTAATGTTGGAGAAAAATGTAAAATCCGAAAGAAAACAATCCATGAAAAGAGGGAAAAAAGAGAAAATTTTGCCGAAATGCCCCTATTTTTGAAAATAATTAGCGAACTGCCCTTGTTTCCAAAACATTTAGCGAGATGCCCTTGTCTGTGACACGTCAGCAACAAACGTTATTGGGAAAAACGGCATAGGTTATTTCCATGCCGTTCTTCCCAATAATGGCATCTGTTTGAAAAAAAAATTGCATGCCGTTATTTGGAATAACGGCATAGGTTGTTTTGTTTTTCGAGAGCTTGTAGTCTCCACTTAGAGGAAAAATTGTAAGTATGAAAAACCTTATAACAGATGCCGTTATTCCGAATAACGGCATTCTCAATACTGATGCCGTTATTCCGAATAACGGCATCAGTTATAAATTTTTTTAATAAAAAAGGAACTTATTATTCATCTTCTCTGATCAATAAGTAAAAAAAAAAAAAAAAAACTTTATAACTGATGCCGTTATTCCGAATAACGGCATCAGTTATAATTTTTTTTTTTTTTTTTTTTTTTACTTTTTATTAATTTTTTCTGTTTCCAAACAACAGCAAGAGTGCATATTGATATATAACTGATGCCGTTATTCCCAATAACGGCATCAGTCATTCGAATGCCGTTATTCAGGATAACGGCATTGTTTATAAGTTTTTTTCACACTTAGAACTTTTTAAACTTAGAAGAATCACACTTGTAAGACAAATATACTGATGCCGTTATTCCCAATAACGGCATGCAATTTTTTTTTAAACAGATGCCGTTATTGGGAAGAACGGCATCGAAATAACCTATGCCGTTTTTCGCAATAACGTTTCTTGCTGACGTGTCACAGACAAGGGCATCTCGCTAAATGTTTTGGAAACAAGGGCAGTTCACTAATTATTTTCAAAAATAGGGGCATTTCGGCAAAATTTTCGAAAAAAGTTGTTTTCTCCGTAGCCACACACAACACTTATATTAATCGAAACTTGATTTATCAACCTCTCTCCAATTGTCATTAGTAAAGAGATTTACTACTAAACTTCTACAACAGTTAGATATTTAAAGGTTTACCGTTTAAATTAACTGAGTAATCTAGATTAATTTTTTTTTTTTGTATAAAACGAAGAGAAGAGAATGTACATTAGTATATGAAAATAAGGGAGTTAGGGTATTATCTAATCTAACTAACTTAGCTAAAAAGACAACTCAAAACTCATATTCAATCATCCAAAATAAAAATTAAAACAATTGGATGTAATCTATATCAAAAAAATTATTTGGGTATAAAATTTGAAATGAATTCGATGAGCCTAAACTACTCATCATGCAACCTAAAGGTAGAGTAATTCTAAATTGCTTATAGAATGTCAAATTTTTTATTGCATGATGAGTGATTAACTCCCATTAAATTCATTTGAAATTTTACTTAGACATATATTTTAAGGTGTATATAATATCTAATGATATAATTCTTTATATAAATCGTTAAAATATAAGTTTTTGATTGTTTACCTAGCTAAGTTTGCTAGTGTGATACTCTAGCCCTTATTCTCTTAACAAAATATTAGCTATGTAAAAAAAAAAATCTGACAAAATCTAAAGAAAATCTACTACTATTAATGAGAGAGTTTGTCACTTTGAGTTTGTAACCAAACAAACAATTTTTTAATATTTTTTTGTCACAAATGAAATGCATACGTTGCACGTGTAACTCTAACTCTATTTATTAACACGTGCATCATGCGTGTAAATCAAAGTTTTTCTTCATCAAACAAATAATTTTAAAATTTTTTTGTCACAGAGCAAATACGTACGTCGCACGTGCAACTCCAAAAATATTTCGTAACACATCACCGTACGTACAGTTCAAGGTTTTTCCTTCAAAAAATATTAAAAATTGCGTGGAGTGCCCGTTCAACTCTAATTTTTTAAAAGTTTAAGACATTCATCACAAATATTGATTATTACCGACTTATATGTATTTCCCGTTCAACTCTAATTTTTATCAATACGATGCACGTCAAAAAAATTACTAGTTTATTTAATCTGACTATTTCATACCTACCACCTTAACTATTTATCCAAATTAAACACTTTTTGGGTGCATAATTACCGCTTTTCGAATCAGGTGCATTGTGCATGCTAGGATTCTTCAGAACCACTAATTTCAATCATGCACAGCACCACAACAAATTGCATGCAACTCAATAGTGTACTATAACTCTAGCTAGTCCTGGTCACACATAGGTCCCAACCTGTTCACCAAATATCCCCACACATCAAAGCTGACCCATCATGAGATCGTGATGTTCAGGTACCAGCTTGAAAAGAAGTTGATGAATACAATGCAGTGTTTGAGAAATTTGATGCCAAAGTACTGTTGCATGTGGTAAGAGACTCTTCCCATTAGCCAGATACATCAATCAGTACATCACAATACCCAGAAGATACTAATTGGGTTTTAGAGTTTGGACTAGAAGATATGGAGTAGTAATTAACACAAAGAGAGAGGGGCTTATCTGCAACAGCTAGCTAACACGAGTGTTTATTACGAGACAGAGGAGTATTCAAATGAGTAAAAATAGAACTAAATCGGAACCGTTCAAATCGGACACGAATCTTAAAACTATCAGGGATAAAACGATAATTTCACCTAAAAACGAATCAATGAATAAAAATTAGGCCTCCCCTGAGCCCAACAATCCAAAAACGGATTTGTCTTACTTGGTTATCATAACAGTTCCAGATAAAGGGGTCCTAATTATCCATAAGGGACTGTTCAAAACCATATATCTTATCCTGAAGGGAGTTTAAACTCTTCTCAACCACCATTCTCTTCATGAAGAAGAGATAACCGGTTTAATTCAAAAATACCGGGAATTAGAGATAAATCATTATCTCGAAACTGTCCCAAGGCAGCTATAAATACCCCCATACGCCCACCAGAAACAGGTAATGAGTATTTTCTCCACAAAAGCTCTCTAATATTCTTTTTGAGTTCTGACTTGAGCGTCGGAGGATCCGTCGACGGGATCAATCCTACCGTCTCAGACTTTTTGCAGGTCAGCGGAGGTGATCGTCACCACATGAATCCAATCCTACGGCACAAACGAGTCAGATCGTTGAGTCAATTGCAGTCAAAGGCAGTCAATACCGTTGAAAGTCAAAATGTCAAGTTCTTGATTGTTTCCTCCAAAGAATCAACATCACCTGGTTGCTTCCATACCGAAAAAACTGCAGCAGGTTGGCGTCGTCTGCGGGAACAGTAAAGAAAATTCGACCAAACTTCATCGGTAAAAACAAGTTTCCAACATGCCTCCTAAAGGGAAAGGGAAGGCGGCGGCCTCAAGCTGACGAACCAACCCTCTTCCTCCACCACCTCCTCTAGAGGACCTTCCTCCTGTCTTTCAACAAATTCAACCACAGCAAGGAGAACCTCTCCTTCAACAGGTCCAGCCTCCACTTAGAGAAGCTGTGCCGGGGGGCTCTCGTCGGAGCCGTCCCGAACCATCCGTGAGGCCCTTTGTTGAGAACAGGAGATCAGTTTACACCTCTACTCCTTTCTCAGTCTCTCAACTACAATCTGACCTTTGCCAGGTCATAGTCAGTTGCCAACTGGGGTCTGACCTCCGAACTTGTCTCGATGAAAGGAAATCTCGTGAGGAAGTCTCCCATCCGGAGCAGCGGGAGAGCAGGAAGAGCCATTCTCCTCGGAGACCAAGATCCAGGAAAGCTCCCATTCCGAGGTGATGCGAGAGAAGTCACTCTTCTAGAAGATGAAGAAGATCCCCCTCTCCTAGGGGGCGAAAAAATCATTGTTCCTTAAGAGACAACAGAAGAAATCCCCCTCGAGAAATGAGGCGTTCAACTCCAACTCACAAAGCATCCCGTAGGGCAGGAAGGGAAGAGGGGGGTGCCAGTCACTAGAGCCGAGCAAAGATGAAATTCTCCAGGCTCTCAGCATAGTTCCTCCCAAAACCCGGCAACCTAGTCCTCATCACTCTACTCCTCCGCGGTGCGAAGAGTCATACAGATCCACCAGATCTGATCAGCAGGAGGACTTTGCCTCCGGTGCCTCCAAAAAATGGAGGACCGCATGGCATCCCTGAAAAGCAAGAAACAAAGCAAGAAGAAAGATACCATTCCGTCAAACATCCCTTCTTCAAGAAAATTATTGAGGCTTCTGTCCCTATTAACTTCAAATCCGGACGTTCGAGCCATACAACGGGGAAACCGACCCAGCGGACCACATCGGGAGTTTTAAAACTCTCATGATGATTCACCAGACATCTGACCCCCTCCTGTGCAAAAATTTTCTGAAAACCTTGAAAGGCTCTGCGCGAGAGTGGTTTTCTCGCATTTCTTCGGGCTTCATATTTTTCTTCGACTAGCTGAAGGAACTCTTCTTTATGCACTTTATCACCACACTACAAAAGAAACTCGATTTCCTGGCTTTTTTTACGTCTTTACCGGCGTTTTTTTACGCCGGTGAAACTTTCACCGGCGTTTATAATAGCGTCGGTCCAAATGCCGCCGAAGCGAGCGTCGCGGAAAGGAAGGGGTATACACCGGCGGTTTTAGTGGACGCCGGTAAATGTGATACCTACACCGGCGGCCAGAAAACGCCGGTGTATGGGGGCCTCTGAGTGCCGTCTTTTACTCCCAATATACATTCACCGGCGGCTATAAACCGCCGGTGTTCATCAATTCACAGGTGTTTATAGAAACGCCGGTGTAGAATGAACGTATACCGGCGGTCTATGACTGCCGGTGTATGTGCGTTTATGAGTGTCCGCTTTTCCCTACTTACAAGCACCGGCGTGGTCAAAAATGCCGGTGAACTGTACTACACCGGCATTTTAAAAACGCTGGTGTTTCTTTTTACCGTTACAACTGGCGGCATACACCGGCGTCTAGCGGCATACACCGGCGTTTGTGTGAACGCTGGTATATCGCACACTGCAACTAATTCAATAGATAGACCGGCGTTTTATAAAATGCCGGTCTAGCTATGCCCGTTTGTATTCCTTTCTCCGGTTTTCCGTTCGATTTCAATTCACAGTTTCTTTTACAAAACCTGTAAACTAATTCACAACTGATTCAACCAATTTCGTTTCATATTAATGCGCAAATCACAACCAAACACAAGAA
Organism: Hemerocallis citrina; assembly: GCA_017893485.1. Lineage (NCBI taxonomy): Eukaryota > Viridiplantae > Streptophyta > Magnoliopsida > Asparagales > Asphodelaceae > Hemerocallis > Hemerocallis citrina. The sequence goes on from CM030360.1 coordinate 181,005,507, forward strand.
TAATAAAGTTTAACACGTGTCATATCCCAAATATCTCAACAAACTAATTAACAGTGTCATAATCACAACCAAATTCACCGCAAAATTAACAGTCATAATTAACAAATTAATATACCGACGAACATCCCAAATATCTCAGGTCTGACAAATATCCCAAATTAACAGTCTGACATAACTCTCATCCAAAAAAAAATAGTCTGACATAAAAGCAAGGAGGACATAAGAACAATCATACAGCAAGGACACAAAAACAGCAAGGAGGACCACGGATTCATACCCCTCGAGGAGCTTCAGTTCTGATCATCAGCATTTTCTTCACCTGGGCGACCGCTCTGTGAAAAAAAAACAATAGTTTAATTCAACAGTAGACCACAATACAGAATATACATATTTTTTGAACTTGCAAAAAAATCTAACTGTATCTTAAATTATAAGATCAAAGTGCCAATTGCAAATGAAATTGTTGATGATATATAGAGAGGTAAAATAATTACATTGCAATGCTAAAAATCCGGTACTTAATTTTGTTTTTTTAAATATATCTAAAATAACAAAACAAATGAACACTCAGTATCTAACTTGAAAACTCTATATTCTCCTTTGATTGGGAATATCCACTACCTAAAACAGTAAAACAAATGAAAATTCAGTATCTAAGCATGTCTTTCATGGATTGTTCATACAATCCATGAAACTGTCATGGTGGACGGAAACCAAATATAAGAAAAATAAGAAAAATAAGATAGGGCTCATATCAAGTGTATTTTTAGGGAACTGTCATCGTGGAAGGAAACCAAATATAGAAGCCAGAAATGGAAACAGAAAGAAGAATGGTAGAGACTTTGGATACACCAGGCTAACATAGCGGCATTTTCCTCATCTCTCTCATCCCTTGTTTTTCTTCAGCACACGAACACAAAGAGACATCAGCAACAACAGCAAGAGCGACAAGAACAACAATAATAATAAATCATTATGAACAAGATGTCTCTATATGGGTTTCCAGATCTCCACTCGAGCCCTCTCGTTCTAATCACAGCCCAACTAAGAACATAAACAACAGCCACTGAACAATCCAATCACAGCCCAATCAAAATTTGCCATCCTGGATCTTAATGAAATAAGCTTCATTAGCAATAAAAGAAGATGGGGATGCTAGCAGCATACTCAGTTTGGAAGTGAACCCATTTTTGGTTAAAAAATCATGCCAAAGATGGCAAACAGGTTACTTTAACAGTACCTTAAAAAGAAAATTTCCATTATCTGAGCTTATATGTTGCTCCACTAATTCTTGTGCCCAACTAAATCTAAAACCCAATTGTTGTGCATATCCGGACCATTTTGGCATACGTAGCTATAGCATCCTCAGTTCACAGTGAACCCATTTAATATCAAAAACACATGCCAAGAAGACAATCAGATGCATGAAATCAGCTTCATTAACAGTGAAAGAAGATGAGGCCTATGCTAGCAGCATACTCAGTTTGGTAGTGAACCCATTTTTGGTTAACAAATCATGCCAAAGAGGGCAATCTGCAGGTTACTTTAACAGTACCTTAAAATGAAAATTTCCATTATCTGAGCTTATATGTTGCTCTATCAATTCTTTAGCCCAACTAAATCTAAAACTCAATTGTTGTGCATATCCGGAGGATTTTGGCATACGTAGCTATAGCAGCCTCAGTTCACAGTAAACCCATTTAATATCAAAAAAACATGCCAAGAAGACAATCAAATGCATGAAATCAGCTTCATTAACAGTGAAAGAAGATGCGGATGCTAGCAGCATACTCAGTTTGGAAGTGATCCCATTTCTGGTTAAAAAATCATGCCAAAGATGGCAATCAGGTTACTTTAACAGTACCTTAAAATGAAAATTTCCATTATCTGAGCTTATATGTTGCTCTATCAATTCTTTAGCCCAACTAAATCTAAAACCCAATTGTTGTGCATATCCGGAGGATTTTGGCATACGTAGCTATAGCAGCCTCAGTTCACAGTAAAACCCATTTAATATCAAAAAAACATGCCAAGAAGACAATCAGATGCATGAAATCAGCTTCATTAACAGTGAAAGAAGATGGGGATGCTAGCAGCATACTCAGTTTGGAAGTGATCCCATTTCTGGTTAAAAAATCATGCTAAAGATGGCAATCAGGTTACTTTAACAGTACCTTAAAATGAAAATTTCCATTATCTGAGCTTATATGTTGCTCTATCAATTCTTTAGCCCAACTAAATCTAAAACCCAATTGTTGTGCATATCCGGAGGATTTTGGCATACAGCTATAGCATCCTCAGTTCACAGTGAACCCATTTAATATCAAAAAACCATGCCAAGAAGACAATCAGATGCATGAAATAAGCTTCATTAACAGTAAAAGAAGATGAAAATTTTAGCAGCATACTTAGTTTGGAAGTGAACCCGTTTTTGGTTAAAAAATCATGCCAAAGAGGGCAATCTGCAGGTTACTTTAACAGTATCTTGAAATGAAAATTTCCATTATCTGAGCATATATGTCGCTCTACTAATTCTTCAGCCCAACTAAATCTAAAACCCAATTGTTGTGCATATCCGGACCATTTTGGCATACGTAGCAATAGCATCCTCAGTTCACAGTGAACCCATTTTATATCAAAAAAACATGCCAAGAAGACAATCAGATGCATGAAATCAGCTTCATTAACAGTAAAAGAACATGAAAATTCTAGCAGCATACTTAGTTTGGAAGTGAACCCATTTTTGGTTAAAAAATCATGCCAAAGATGGCAATCTGCAGGTTACTTTAACAGTACCTTAAAATGAAAATTTCCATTATCTGAGCTTATATGTTGCTCTATCAATTCTTCAGCCCAACTAAATCTAAAACCCAATTGTTGTGCATATCCGGACCATTTTGGCATACAGCTATACCATCCTCAGTTCACAGTGAACCCATTTAATATCAAAAAAACATGCCAAGAAGACAATCAGATGCATGAAATCAGCTTCATTAACAGTGAAAGAAGATGAGGCCTATGCTAGCAGCATACTTAGTTTGGAAGTGAACCCATTTTTTGGTTAAAAAATCATGCCAAAGATGGCAATCTGCAGGTTACTTTAACAGTATCTTAAAATGAACATTTCCGTTATCTGTGCCAATTCTTCAGCCCAACTAAATCTAAAACCCAATTGTTGTGCATATCCGGACCATTTTGGCATACGTAGCTATAGCATCCTCAGTTCATAGTGAACCCATTTTATATCAAAAAAACATGCCAAGAAGACAATCAGATGCATGAAATCAGATTCATTAACAGTAAAAGAACATGAAAATTCTAGCAGCATACTTAGTTTGGAAGTGAACCCATTTTTGGTTAAAAAATCATGCCAAAGATGGCAATCTGCAGGTTACTTTAACAGTACCTTAAAATGAAAATTTCCATTATCTGAGCTTATATGTTGCTCTATCAATTCTTTAGCCCAACTAAATCTAAAACCCAATTGTTGTGCATATCCGGAGGATTTTGGCATACAGCTATAGCATCCTCAGTTCACAGTGAACCCATTTAATATCAAAAAACCATGCCAAGATGACAATCAGATGCATGGAATAAGCTTCCTTAACAGTAAAAGAAGATGAAAATTCTAGCAGCATACTTAGTTTGGAAGTGAACCCATTTTTAGTTAAAAAATCATGCCAAAGAGGGCAATCTGCAGGTTATTTTAACAGTATCTTGAAATGAACATTTCCGTTATCTGTGCCAATTCTTTAGCCCAACTAAATCTAAAACCCAATTGCTGTGCATATCCGGAGGATTTTGGCATACGTAGCTATAGCATCCTCAGTTCACAATGAACCCATTTTATATCAAAAAAACATGCCAAGAAGACAATCAGATGCATGAAATCAGCTTCATTAACAGTAAAAGAACATGAAAATTTCCAGTATCTAAGCATATATTTTTCTATTAATTCTTCATCCAAACTAAACCATTCATGTTAAGGAAATCAAGATGCATCTATCTGAAAAAACATGCTAAGTTTAAAAAATAAGGGAAATCAAGAGATGATACCGAAGAGAGCGAGAGAGAGAGCGGAGGAGGGAAATCGAAAATGACGAATAGGGCTCATATCATGTGCAGTTTTATGGAATTGTCATCGTGGAAGGAAACCAAATATAGAAGCCAGAAAGAGGAATGGTAGAGAATGAGGATACACCAGGCTAACATAGCGGCATTTTCCTCATCTCTCTCTCATCCCTTCTTTCCCTTCAACACACGGACACATAGAGACATCAGCAACAACAGCAAGATCGACAAGAACAACAATAATAATAAATTATTATGAACAAGATGTCTCTATATGGGTTTCCAGATCTCCACTCCAACTCGTCTCTTTCTAATCACAGCCCAATTAAGAACAATTGGTCATTTCCAGTATCTAAGCATATATTTTTCTATTAATTCTTCATCCCAACTAAACCATTCATGTTAAGGAAATCAAGATGCATCTATCTGAAAAAACATGCTAAGTTTGAAAAATAAGGGAAATCAAGAGATGATACCGAAGAGAGCGAGAGAGAGAGCGGAGGAGGGAAATTGAAAATGACGAATAAGGCTCATATCAAGTATAGTTTTATGGAATTGTCATCGTGGAAGGAAACCAAATATAGAAGCCAGAAAGAGGAATGGTAGAGAATGAGGATACACCAGGCTAACATAGCGGCATTTTCCTCATCTCTCTCTCATCCCTTCTTTCCCTTCAACACACGGACACATAGAGACTTCCGCAACAACAGTAAGATCGACAAGAACAACAATAATAAATTATTATGAACAAGATGTCTCTAAATGGGTTTCCAGATCTCCACTCCAACTCGTCTCTTTCTAATCACAGCCCAATTAAGAACAATTGGTCACAGTCACTGTTAAAGAAACATATATGCTCAGATAATGGAAATTTTCATTTTAAGATACTTTTAAAGTAACCTGATTGCCATCTTTGGCATGATTGCCATCCTCATCTTCTTTTACTGTTAATGAAGCTTATCTAATGCATCTGATTGTCATCTTGGCATGCTTTTTTTACCAAAATGGGTTCACTGTGAACTGAGGATGCTATAGGTACGTATGCCAAAATCCTCCGGATATGCACAACAATTGGGTATTAGATTTAGTTGGGCTCAAGAATTAGTAGAGCAACATATAAGCTCAGGTACTGTTAAAGTAACCTGCAGATTGCCATCTTTGGCATGATTTTGTAACAAAAAATGGGTTCACTATGAAACTAAGTATGCTGCTAGCATACCAAAATCCTCCAAATCAGTACAACAACACGGCTGAACAAACCTTATTAGCAGGTCATACAATGTCATCTAAGCATGTTATGTGCCAAAGTGGGGTTGGTCATACAATGCATGAACGACACGTATTAGTTGTTTGTGAGTATGCAATAGGGTGCAGCTATGAACATGGCTCATATCAAGTGTAGTATTACGGACTGTCATCGTGGAAGGAAACCAATTTAATATATAAGCCATATATGGAGCCAGAAAGAGGGATGGTAGAGAATGAGGATACACCAGGCTAACATAGCGGCATTTTCCTCATCTCTCTCTCATCCCTTCTTTCCCTTCAACACACGGACACATAGAGACATCAGCAACAACAACAAGAGGGGATTGGTCCAACAATAAGTATAGATTATAATAAACGAGATGTCTCTATTTGGGTTTCCAGATCTCCACTCCAGCCATCACAGCCCACTTAAGAAACATAGACGAAATACTTATAGACGACAGCCACAATGCAGACTCACAAACACTAGTACGTGTCTTTCATGCATTCAAGACCATAATCTCTTTAAAAATACCAATTTAAATACTTACCGGGGGTGGGACTTGGGATTGCTGCCCTATTAAATTGGCCATTTGTTCTTGGAGGAGTGCAACTTGTGCCTTTAAGGAAGTCATCTCCTCGTCTCGATTGGCACTTGAACTAGATTCACTCCGTCTGAATAGCCGCGAGGGGGTTGGTCCTAGGCCCATACCACGGACACGTCCATGCCTCTCCTTTCCCCTAACATCGGTCAAGGCAACTCTCTGCCGGGTACGACAATCTGTGCGTGCCGCCGTAGGGTCAGAATCTGAAGCAGAGGAGATTTCATCATACCTTTTCCGAGCGTTAGTCTGTAAAAGGACATAACAATCAGAGTTAAAAGCAGATGAGATTTCGACTACTCATTAGATATTAGTTCACAAATTACCAGAATCCGTGCTGCCTCAGGGCTCGCATACGTCCCATCCTTCGATTTGTGGGTGGCATCGAAAAAGTCAATATCGCCAAACTCCGTAGGACCCCCCAAATCTTCTGCCTATATATTAGTAAGATGAAATGGTTATAAACAAATAACTGTAAGTAAAAAATGTTCAATACTATTGCGCCTACCAATTCTTCCCGAACCAGAGCGAAGCTCTGTGTACCAGCGGTGTGCAACACTAGCTGCTTTGACCGACTGGCAACTCCCACCTCCGCCCTTTTCTGTACATGCCACAATGAAGTTAGCAGAAAAATTCATTACAGTAGCCATACAACCACATACTCATTAGATTTTTGTGTGTTTAATGTAAATACCTGACCGATCGCCGAACTCCAGTAGTGCACAAGAAATTGCCAATCTGAAGGCTCCACATTTTCTGGCACATTCATTGCATTCTCCTCCTCTGAAAGGTCTTTGTCATAAAACTTCGCCTTCAAGTCACTCTTGTGGTCCCTCCACTTCTTGGAGAGTGACTTTTCCGCCCAAGGCGTAAGGGAGTCGGCGAACGAGAAGTATTGCTGTAAAATTTATTACCCATCACTAAAAATACATATTTCAGTAATATATTTGCGCCGACCAATTATGTATTTTAGATGAGAAATACCTTGATTGTCGTAATAGCAGTGGCCTTTGTCGTGGTTGGCACCTTCGGCCAACTCTCGTATGACAAAGGAAGTATCCGGGGGTTCCTTGCTATAACCCCAATGAAGGAAGAAAATTTGCTGGCGTTATCGCCAACCGGTTGCCCGACACCGTTCACCTCCACCTCGATCCTTTCGTCATTCTGAAGCCTCCAAATATTCGTCATCTTAGTCCGCCCACGATGTTTTTTGACAGTGGGCGGCGTGCTACCCTCACCCTCATCTGTTTGACTGCCACTATTATGTAGTGGCTGCTCATCCCCATGGCTCTCGTTGCCATCATTTATATTTAACCTCTTTCCACGCCTCGGCATGTTGTACCTGTCAAGGATTCAATAACTTCTTTAGAGATGCAAATTTAATTAATAACATGTTTATAATAACTATCATAAAATTTGTACTTTAGTAGGATTAACAAACCAACGTAATTATAAAAAAATTTAAAAAATGAGATTTGTAACAAATTAAATTACAATGATAGTTTGGTTCAAATGACACTAAGCATAGTTTAATGTAAATAACACCAACCAGTAGAAAATAGGAAGATAATTAAACCGGTGTATTAAATTGTTGTGCATATCCGGAGGATTTTGGCATACGTAGCTATAGCATCCTCAGTTCACAGTGAACCCATTTTGGTTAAAAAAACATGCCAAGATGATAATCAGATGCATGAAATAAGCTTCATTAACAGTAAAAGAACATGAATATTCTAGCAGCATACTCAGTTTGGAAGTGAACCCATTTTTGGTTAAAAAATCATGCCAAAGAGGGCAATCTGCAGGTTACTTTAACAGTATCTTGAAATGAAAATTTCCATTATCTGAGCATATATGTTGCTTTACTAATTCTTCAGCCCAACTAAATCTAAAACCCAATTGTTGTGCATATCCGGACCATTTTGGCATACGTAGCTATAGCATCCTCAGTTCACAGTAAACCCATTTAATATCAAAAACACATGCCAAGAAGACAATTAGATGCATGAAATCAGCTTCATTAACAGTGAAAGAAGATGAGGCCTATGCTAGCAGCATACTTAGTTTGGAAGTGAACACATTTTTGGTTAAAAAATCATGCCAAAGAGGGCAATCAGGTTACTTCAACAGTATCTTAAAACGAAAATTTTCATTATCTGAGCTTATATGTTGCTCTACTAATTCTTGAGCCCAACTAAATCTAAAACCCAATTGTTGTGCATATCCGGAGGATTTTGGCATACAGCTATAGCATCCTCAGTTCACAGTGAACCCATTTAATATCAAAAAAACATGCCAAGAAGGCAATCAGATGCATGAAATAAGCTTCATTAACAGTAAAAGAAGATGAAAATTCTAGCAGCATACTTAGTTTGGGAGTGAACCCATTTTTTGTTAAAAAATCATGCCAAAGATGGCAAACAGGTTACTTTAACAGTATCTTGAAATGAAAATTTCCATTATCTGAGCATATATGTTGCTCTACTAATTCTTTAGCCCAACTAAATCTAAAACCCAATTGTTGTGCATATCCGGAGGATTTTGGCATACGTAGCTATAACATCCTCAGTTCACAGTGAACCCATTTTGGTTAAAAAAACATGCCAAGATGACAATCAGATGCATGAAATAAGCTTCATTAACAGTAAAAGAAGATGAAAATTCTAGCAGCATACTTAGTTTGGAAGTGAACCCATTTTTGGTTAAAATTCATGCCAAAGAGGGCAATCTGCAGGTTACTTTAACAGTTACTTGAAATGAAAATTTTCATTATCTGAGCATATATGTTGCTCTACTAATTCTTCAGCCCAACTAAATCTAAAACCCAATTGTTGTGCATATTCGGACCATTTTGGCATACATAACTATAGCATCCTCAGTTCACAGTGAACCCATTTTGGTAAAAAAAACATGCCAAGAAGGCAATCAGATGCATGGAATAAGCTTTATTAACAGTAAAAGAAGATGAAAATTCTAGCAGCATACTTAGTTTGGAAGTGAACCCATTTTTGGTTAAAAAATCATGCCAAAGAGGGCAATCTGCAGGTTACTTTAACAGTATCTTGAAATGAAAATTTTCATTATCTGAGCATTAATGTTGCTCTACTAATTCTTCAGCCCATCTAAATCTAAAACCCAATTGTTGTGCATATCCGGAGCATTTTGTCATACGTAGCTATAGCATCCTCAGTTCACAGTGAACCCATTTTATATCAAAAAAACATGCCAAGAAGACAATCAGATGCATGAAATCGGCTTCATTAACAGTAAAAGAACATGAAAATTTTCAGTACCTAAGCATATATTTTTCTATTAATTCTTCATCCCAACTAAACCATTCATGTTAAGAAAATCAAGAAGCATCTATCAGAAAAAACATGCTAAGTTTCAAAAATAAGGGAAATCAAGAGATGATACCGAAGAGAGAGAGAGAGCGGGGCGACGAGCGCGGGGGGGAGGAGATAGAGAGAGAGCGGGGCGACACGATCGTTTCCGATCGCCGATTCGCCTCCAAATCGTGATAGGGAGGAGGGAAATCGAAAATGGTGAAGGGAAGAAGGGACGATGACGAAAGGTCGAAGGCCGTCGAAGAGGACGAAGCGGCGGAGGCAAATGCGCGGGAAGTAGAGCGAGGAAGGAGGGAAAACGAAGCGCCCCCTTTTTTTTTTATTTTTTTGGGGTTTGGAAAAATGGTGAGCGAAAGGTTAGGGTAGATGAGATTTATCGCAGCTTTTCACCGGCGTTTTAATTAGACACGCCGGTGAATAATACAGTTCACCGGCGTTTTTAAATAAAATGCCAGTGAATACGCAGATTCACCGGCATTTTAATTCGACCGCCGGTATATAACCATCCCATCTGGCGCCCCATTCCTATTCGCTACCTAGCCCGGCGCTACTAGTAAAACGCCGGGGAATATTCGCCGGTAAATCGAGTTTCTTTTGTAGTGCCAGTCGCAAGTTGGAGATGACCAGTGCCTCTCTATTGATCTCAAACAAAGGGGTGTGGAGTCCCTCAAGAGCTATGTCCAACGCTCCACAGCTGAGTCCAGATCCATCCCCTTACTCAATTTTGCGGTGGCGACGTCCGCGTTTAGATATAATGTCAAACATGATGACCTGAAAGCTTTCCTCGTCAAAAGACCTCCTCGGGACTTCTCTGACCTCCTTAAAGAGTCGAGAAGTACATCTGAGTCGAAGAGGCGCTCCGCCGCCTAGAGAAGAAGATGGCTTCATCCGGAAACAAACGAAAAGGCACTGACAAGGATGAACCCCGTAAATTCCAGAAGGATGCCACGGATCAGCGCCGCCCGCCTCCCATGCCTCGTTTTAAGAATTACACTCTACTAAACTTAAGCATATCCACAATCCTCATAGAGGTTGACAAGGACTGGATCCTCCGACCTCCCCCAAAGATGAACGCCCCGAGAAAGAGGCGAGATAAAACCAAGTGGTGTGCCTTCCAGAAGGACCACGGTCACCTTACAGACGATTGTCGATCCCTTAAAGATGAGCTAGAGGCATTGCTTCAACAAGGATGCCTCGCCAAATTTGCCCAGATAAATGACACTGAACGTCCTCCTCCGAGGGGAGCTAACAAGCGAGCCAGGAGGCCAACTGAGTCATAAGAATTGGGGCGAATGGAGATATCTCATGCTATCTACGGAGGACCAATGGGAGGAGCCTCCAACTCGCCAAGGAAAGCCTTCGTCCGAGAGGTAAATTTCGTGCACAACATCCCACCTCCAAAAGTCTAGGAGTTAGCATCACCTTCTCAAATCGAGACTTGGAAGGTGTCCGAACACCTCACCGCGATGCACTCGTGATCAGCATGTGTATGGAAAACCATGAAGTACGTCGAGTTCTAGTTGATAATGGCAATTCGGACAACATCCTCCTCTTGAATATGTTCGAGGACCTCAAGCTTAAGCGGGATCGTCTCAAGCCTGCCGGGTATACCCTCCATGGATTTTCTGGGGCCCCCGTGATGATCGAGGGGATTAAAACTCTTGAAGTAACTTTAGGAAAGGCCTCGGTCACTCACACAGAAGCGTTAGACTTCATGGTGTCCGATATGAAGTCCGCCTATAATATTATATTTGGCCGCTCGGGGTTAGCTGCCCTCCAAGCGGTCGCCTCAGCATACCGTCTGAAAATAAAATTCCCTACAATTGCAGGAGTAAGAGAAGCCAAGGGGAGTCAGGAAGCTGCTCGGGCATGCTACACTGCTACAATGGGGGGCTCGGTTCTTCACCTCGATGCCCTGAACTCCCCTTTGATATGGGACAAGCCAGATCCGAACCCGTAGACGAATTATCAGAATTTTCTTTCTCCGAAGAGGATAAGGCTAAGTGTTTCCGGGTGAGCAAAATACTCCCACGCTAAGTCAATGAGAAACTTATCGCCTGCATCTGGGAGAATCAGGACTTGTTCGCTTGGACAGCCAAAGATATGTCGGGCATTGCCGAAGACTTAATTATGCACCGCTTAAGTGTGAATCTGGAATCCAAACCTGTCTACCAGAAGCACCGCAAATTTTCGTATGAAAGGCAACATGCCATCAGAGAAGATGTTGAGAAGCTCCTCGCAGCCCGATTCATCCAGAAAGTTAGTTACCCCGAGTGGCTAGCAAACGTTGTAATGGTCAAGAAGGTCAATGGCAAGTGGAGAATCTGCATAGACTTCATCAATCTCAACAAGGCATGTTTGAAGGATCCCTTCCCTCTGCTGAGCATAGACGCCTTGATAAATGCTACCTCAGGCCATGAGTTATTAAGCTTTATGGATGCTTTTTTGGGATATAATTAGACCTGAATATTCTCGCCAGATATCCCAAAGACGTCCTTCATCACCAATCAGGAGCTCTATTGCTACCGAGTAATACCATTCGGGCTGAATAATACCGGGGTCACGTATCAACATTTGGTGAACCAAGTCTTTAGAGAATAGATCAGCCGATACATGAAAGTGTTCATGGATGATATGCTTGTGAAGAGCCTCAGGAAAGAAGACTATGTGGCTGACCTCCGGAAAGCATTCAATGTACTCCGGATCAACAATATGAGGTTGAACCACTCAAAGTGTGCCTTTGGGGTTGCCTCGGGGAAGTTATTGGGATTTATGGTGAGTCAGAGAGGAATTAATGCCAATCCTGAGAAGAGCAAAGCCATCCTCGACATGTATCCCCCAATCACAATCAAATAAGTTCAGAAACTTACAGGCCGCCTCGCCACCATCAGGCGCTTCCTATCCAAGTTAGGAAAAAAATGCATTCCTTTCTTTAAAGCTCTTCGGGGAGCAAAAAATTTCGAGTGGGGGGAAGAGCAATAAGCAGCTTTCGAAAGCCTCAAAGAACACCTCACCCATCCTCTCATATTAAGCAAGCCTACGCCCGAGGAAATCCTCTGCCTCTACTTGGCCACCTTAGATCAAACCCTTAGCGCTGTGTTAGTAAGAGAAGAAGATCGAGTAGAGAAGCTGATCTACTATGTAAGCAAGGTACTCCATAATGCTGAAATCTGGTACTCGAAAATGGAGAAGATGACCGATGCTCTAATGACGGCCGCCCGAAAGCTCAGACCGTACTTTCAAGCAAATTCCATATGGGTTCTCACCGATCAGCCGCACAAGCAAGTCCTTCACAAACCCGAAAGTTCGGGAATACTTATGAAGTGGTCAATGTAATTGAGCCAACATGACATCACTTACCGTTCCAGAACCACAATTAAGGCCCAAACTTTAGTCGAATTCATTGTTGAGAGCATAATCCCTGATCCTCACCAGGAAGGAGACAAACCTTCACTATGGAGCGTGTATGTGGATGGGTTCTTTTGCCTCGAAGGGAGCAGAGCTGATGTTATCTTGATTGGTCCTGATGAGTTCATCCTGCAATACTCGCTACGCCTTAGTTTTCATGCTTCTAACAATGAGACCGAATACGAAGCCCTGATTGCCGGCATCCTTTTAGAAAAGAAGGCAGTGGTGCAAAGAGTTGGAGTTTTTAGTGACTCCCAATTGGTGGTAAATAAGATCTGAGGAGAAAATGAGGTGAGGGATGACCATATGGTCAAGTACTTGGTGTATGTAAAGAGGATCATAACTACCTTCAAGAAAGTCAAAATCACTCAGATTCCGTAAGAAGAAAATGGGCAATAAGATGCCCTCTCCAAGCTCGCCTCCTCATCATTTGATGGGCTCGATCACGCGGGACTGAGTGAAGTCCTCTTCAAACCGATTATTGAAGAAGAAACACAAAAACTCTTGCGGATCGCCCTGCAGGTGCCTGAAGATTATTGGATAAAACTCCTAGTCGATTTCTTCGACAAAGAGATCCTCCCCGCAGATACTAAAGAATCGAGAAGGATCCGATTAAGAGCCGAAAGATATGTACTTGTGGAAGGGGTCCTCTATAAGCGCTAGTACACTCAAATCAATGGTTGACCTTACCTTCAGTGCCTTTCTTCCGAAGAAGCCAATTATGCCTTGAAGGAAGTTCATGTAGGAATAGGTGGCAGCCATCTTAGTACCAGATCCCTTGCACAGAAAGTACTCAACCATGGTTACTACTGGCTCACTCTTCTTAGTGATGCTCACGCTTATGTTCGTCAGTGAATACCCTGTCAAAAGAATTCCTCCATCAAGCGGATCCCTCAAGCTAATCTCAGCTCCATGTCGAGTCCTATCCTCTTCGCAATGAGGGTAATGGATCTTATCAGGCCCGTTCCCACTGCAACCAACTTCGGACCTTCTTGGTAGTCGCCATTGATTACTTCACAAAGTGGATAGAGGCGGCAACAATCACTGAGCATAGAGTCCAACAGTTCTTCTGGAAGAACGTGGTTTGCCAATTCGGGATACCCCGCATGCTGATTACTTATAACGAAACACAATTCGCTGGTAGGGGATTCTGCCAATTTTGCACCGATCTATGTATTCAGCAGCGTTTCTCTTCAGTATCACACCTTCCGACCAATGGTATAGCCGACATGCCAATCGGAAAATCTTGGATGACCTTAAGATGAGGCTTAATGAAGCCCCAAGGGGATAATGGTGTTAGGTTTCGAACGCAATCACAGATTAAATACACAACAAAAATATTAGAAAAATATCGATACCTAGTCATGGATACATGCAAAAACCATAAATCATGTTTAGGAGTTATACCTTAAAGATGGATATGGTGTCTCCACATTATGCCGATCACAGCACTGCAATATTGCGGTGCTTCTACCGTATCCACACAAACAGAAAGAAAAATGGTTCTCCCTCAAACTGCGGTGCTATCTGCGGGAAGGGGGTGTTCCTCCACACAATATATCTCTCTCTCACTTTCTGTGATAGCTAGGGTTTTTCCACGTGTGTATTTTTCATAGATACATATCATATATATAGGTACAGAAAATCAATCTTAAGAGAGTAATGAGGTTGTTGGGCTCACAATCTGATCTGGGTCAGATTCGTGTGTGGGCCTTTGAACTTTAGTCGGCCCATTTAATCTAATTAAATGTCCAACCAATGCCAGGAGTCCAAGTCTTACTTGGATCCCCAATTAAATTCATTTTATGAATTTAAATTCCAATTTTGAATCATTCTAAGTGTGTGAGCACGTTCCCATTATATTGACAGTAATACTAAAATCATATTTGAGTATTACAAATAGTGGCGGTAGCTAGCAATGCATCACTGCTACTCAAGTAACAGAAATATCAGTGATTTGACATAATTTATCTGTGACCAATGTTATCGTGTAGTTTAGTCTCTTTGTCCAGATATCTTAATTGACCATAAGACATAGAGGCGTGTCATTCTTATATAGTTCAATCTTTGGTTTCCTGATGTCCGAGTAGACTTACTAAAACAAATAAGATCAATATTTCATATTAACTCATTTGAGCACGACCATGTATTTTGCAGTCTCACTCAATCAAGGGATCCGTAGATATCGCTTCTATTATGTAAGAGAGACAAATCCTATCTAAGTCACTCACATCCATCCGCATGATTTGTAGTATATCCAATAGTTGACTTTATAATCACCGTATTACACGCAACGTTTGACGACATTAAAACATATAACTTCTCAGGTAGGAAACCGTAATAACATCAAGTCAACAGACTATGGACACCATGGTCACTGTGAGAACCGCTTATAACACTCATGTAACGATCCATACAGTGTTCTTATGGTGGGTCAGTCCAGTACATTATTACTTTAATATATACCCATGTGAAGACTTGATATTTCATATCCATGACCTGTGCGAACGGTCATCAGTCTACACACACACTAGTCTCTATATATTATCGTTGTTCTAATTCACAATAATACACAATTAGGAATATTTAAGTATAGTGTTCTGATTTCTGCCAATAGGATCTCATAATCAAGTCATGTACTTGATATTCCATGACATTGAACTTACTATTCTAAGGACTTCATTATGTTCATTTAATTCACAATTAATAATGCAATAAATGAAATACCTAAATATGAAATAAATGTCATGATACAATGTAAACTAGTGATGTCAATATACAATTGGACTGTAGGGCAAAGGCTGAATAGAAGGAACTAGGATCTGCGATAATGAAGTCGTCAACCGTAGCTTCCTCACAGTCATCTTTCTCTAGATGTGGCACCAACCCCGAGATCTCGCTAAGAATCTCACAACGAGAACTCGCCTCGTGCCATGTCCCTTACTGTGGTTTTCAACTCCGTGATATCGCTGAAAAAATCTCACAACGAGAACTCGTCTCATGCTACCTTCCTCGGCGTGGTTTCCTACTCTGAGACCTTATTAAGAAAATCTCACAACGAGAACTCACATCGTGCTACATCCCTCGGTATGGTTTCCGAATCTGAGACCTTGTAGAGAAAATCTCACAATGAGAACTCGCCTCATGCCTCACCCTTCGGCATACACCTACAATCTCCCACTTATGCTAGGACATACACCAACAAATGGGTCGAAGAACTCCCAAGTGTGCACTGGTCCTATAGAACCACAAAGAGAATTCCCACAGAAGAATCTCCGTTCAATTGACTTTTGGCATAGAAGCTCTCATTCCTCTAGAAGTAGGAATACCTTCTCATCGCCTCCTCTAGTTTAATGAAGAGCGAAATTCGAAAGGCATTCGAGCCAATCTTGACCTCCTCGAGGAAGTTTGAGAGAAGTCTATCCTCCGAAGAAACATCTACCAACAGAGGGTTGAGAGATTCTACAATAAGAGAGTTCGTCCAGCCAACATTTAGGAAGGAGACCTGGTCCTCCGAAAGCTTGAGATATCGAACCCCAGAAAGAAAGGGAAACTTGCCCCCAAGTGAGAGGGACCATACAAAGTCTCACAAGTAGTCCGCCCAGGGGCCTACCGACTTGGGGGGGGGGGAGAGCATATCCTCCTCATGAAGTATAAAGAGAGCGTTTAACGCCCTCACTTAGTAGTTATCATCAAACATGTAATAAAGGCCGACATTTATAACGGTCACAACATGTAATAATCGGCTCGCATTGAAGCAGCCGCATAAATTTTAATATTTCAATAAAGTTACTATTTTCTTTTGCAAAATTCCTTTAATACATCAATAACTCCTTGAATAGTTCAACCTAAGGAAGTAATTGCCCAAACAAACACCATCCATTCGCCAATGCACTCTAATGGACAACTGCAGGATTCGACCGGGATTCATAAAGTCGCACTGGCCCACTTGCTTCTGAGCAAGCGTGTGGGGGTATATCTTGCCGTACGAGTGCCCGACCCACGACAGGTACGAAGTCCATTCGTGCCCGACCCACGACAGGTACGAAGTCCATTCGTGCCCCAGAGCAAGTGTATGGGGTTCGGTTCGCCACTCGAGTACTCCCAAAACTCGTCGTCACTATTGTTCAGAGTCCACTCATGGTTCAAATGACCACTTTAGCCACTTGCCCCTGAGGAAGAAGGCGGGGTTTGGTTAGTCGTTCTAGTTCCCCTGAAACAAACCGAAAAGGTGCGCAGTCCATTCCTGGTTCACAAAACCACCCTTAGCCACACGTCCCCGAACAAGTGTGTAGGATTTGGTTCGCCACTCGAGTGCTTCCAAAACTAGTCGTCACTATTGTTTGGAGTCCATTCACGGTTCATAGGACCACTTTAGCCACTTGCCTCCGAGAATGAAGGCTGGGTTCGGTTCGCCGTTCGAGTGCTCCTGAAACAAACCAGACAGGTGTGGAGTCCATTCGTGGTTCGCAGAACCACCGTTAGCCACATGCCCCTGAGCAAGTGTGTGGGGATCAGTTCGCCGCTCGAGTGCTCCCAAAACTCGTCTTCACTGTTGTTCGAAGTCCACTCACGATTCATAGGGCCACTTTAGCCATTTGCCTCAAAGCAAGAAGGCATGGTTTGGTTCGCCGTTCGAGTACTCCTTAAACAAATGGACAGGTGCGGATCCATTTGCGGTTCACAGAATCACCTTAGTCACATGCCCCCGAGCAGGTGTGTGGGGTTCGGTTCGCCTCTCGAGTGGTAAACAAAACTCATCATCACTATTGTTCGGAGTCCAGTCATGGATCATAGAGCCACTTTATACACCTGCCCCAGAGCAAGTACACAAGGCTCGACACGTCGTTCGAATGCTCCTTAAACAAATGCAAACTCAAAAAAGAAAACCACATCTCACAACCACATTTGCTCAAAACACTTGGGGGAATCATATGTAAACAAAAAAGAAAAAGAGGGAGAAAACTAGATATAAGAAAAGTCAAGGGTCCACATTGGTAAACTGATCCACAAGAGGAGTGGACTCGTGACTACTTCCCTCAACAACCCCCGCAGCAACTACTATATCGGACATGGGGTCCGCCATGACGTTCTGCTTCTGCTTCGGCTCCTCTTCCTCCTCTTCCTCATCCTCTACCTGATCATCATCGGGAACGAGATCATACAGAGAGTACCTCGAACGATCGAACCCCAGAATGCACGCTCTGACGTGCCAAAAAGCCCTGGCCACGATTGCTCCATGTTCGAAGCAAGGTACCCCTCGACTTCATCCTTTTGCCACCTTCACTGTATCCTCTCTTTCCTTCGCAGCCCTCTCCTTCTCCTTGGCTGCAAGATCCTTTTCTCGGTCCGCCCTCTCATTCTCTTGGACAATCTGATCATTCATCTTTGCCAAGGCCGACTCCAGCTGTGTGATCTGTGTCTCCTGAGCCTCTGATAGGTGCATCTCTTCCTCCAACGCCTTAGCGGTCTGCTCCCACTCCGTTCGGTCCTTCTCCTGCTCCGCCACTCACTTCAATAGGTGGCTGAAGTGGTAAGTGATCTACAAAAAGAAAAATGCTCAAAGTTACAGAGGGAAAACCGACTCTATTAATTCGTAGAAAACCAAGTACCAAAACGAAATTGTGAAAGTTTACTGCCATGTTATCCTTGGCTATCTCCAAGGAATCGTCGCCCACAGACCCCGTGTCCATCGCCGCTCTATCCTTCGGAGTCGCGAGGTGATGGACTGCCTACATACAGGTAGCTGAGTCCCCCAGGAACCCACCGTGCTTCATCACACGCCAATTCGGGATGAACATCTTCTTGTGCTCTTCAGTAAGAATCACCTCCACCATCGCAGTAAGGGGAGGAGCTTCAAGTGCAAGAGTGGCACCAAGAGTGAATCCCCTGGTGGATGGGGCATGTGAAACGGTAGGTGGAGACTTTAAGTTCACCACTGGAGAGGTGATCACTGGACCCTCGCAATCTTCACCACGAAAGTTTGACAACTGTTCTCTTCCTCTTCTTCTCCTCAGGGGCATTGCCGCTTAACCTAGCATGCTTAGAGATCATTGCGTTGAAGTCCATGCCAACAGCTCCTGTGGAACAAGACACGAAGATATTAAAACAGAAAATAAAGAAAGAGAAGAAGTAACTACAAAAGTGAGAGTAAGAAACAAAGGATGTAGACTAGGGTTGATCGGACTGAGACCCCCCAAAGAGAAACTCCTCTATCACTTCCCTCCAACTCTAGTATATTAACCATTTTGTCCTCATCAGGACTCAAAATGGGGTCGACCTTCACTCTCTTCAGCACTTCTTCCCTCCACCTCGTGGGAATCACCCACGGCTCACGATTCCGAACAAGAAAATATTTGTCCCTCCAATGTTTAATCGAGTCGGGGTTAACAATCAACTTCACCCCCTGACAATGAGTAAGATAGTATCCGAATTCCATCCTACCCTTTTGATGAATCTTATAGAGCCTCCTCAGAATGTTAAGTTGAGGCTCAATTCCCGCCGTCTGGCAGTGCAACACGAAGTCATTTACATGTCTCCAAATGTTTGACATATACTGGATCGAACTCAAAGAATACCAACGGAGGACTTATGTCGCAAATGGGGGTAGTGGAGAACGGATTTCGCATGAAATGCATCAAATGAAAGGAAGAAAAAGTCAGAGGAGAGAGGCGTACATGCTCTAACGCCAGGACCGAGCAAGATGTGATCGAACTCCTACGGGATCACGAAACACCCGAATACAGTTCAAATAATCCTCCGTGAGCATCGAAGATATGTCATCCACCTCTGAGTGCTTACGAGGCTCGTTCTCCTCGTATAAAGGTGTCATCCCATGCACCACTCTCGATACGAGGTCGGCGAAGTAGTCTCGAACACCGCTGAGGTGGGTCAAATGGCTTCGGAGTCTGGCCAACTCCTCTGCTTCTCTCCTTTTCTTCATTACTGTCTCGACTACCACCGACTCGGCCATTCTCTTCCCTTTATCCACCCTTGAAGACAGAATCAATTGCCGATCTCCGCCGTGACTCGAGTGGGAAGTCTCGTCTCCCGAAGATTCCATAGACATCTTTGATAAAATAATATATATAAAAATAAAAAAATATATATCTTTTTGTAACGCCCCAAATTCCAAATAAGACCGAATTCGAGATTTCACAGGATCTTTATACTTCACTTCGTACAATTATACAAGGAAATTAAAAATTTTCAACATACATCAGAGTTCTTTACATTTTGTTTACACAGCGGAAGAATAAAAGAAATACAACATGGACAATAAAATACAACTTATACAACTTTATCAATGTAAGTCATCAACAGCATCATAACATCTTTACTTCTTCATAAAAAGTCCATTACCTGCATATTAAGCTGTGGGCACATCAGTCACTTACAACTGATGAAAATGTTATACTTAGCCATCCTATCTATGCCGTACATATAACGATTTCATACTTTAAAAAACCATAATTTGAATGAACAATAAAGTGTCAATAGTGATTATTCTAAACATGTAAGATTGTGCGATGCCTTAGTGCCTAATGCACATATTTTTATACTAGGATGACACTAATGCATACCTGTTCGGATTCTATGCATCCCATACTACATAGGTCTGAGGGCAAGTACGTACGTACTCCACATTTTGTAACGCTCCGAATTCCAAAATACACTGAATTCGAGATTCCACAGGATCTTTACACTTCATTTAGTACAATTTTACAAGGAATTTAAAATTTTGCACTTTACATCAGAGTTACATAGGAATCTTTACACTTTACATTTTACAGCGGAAGCAATTTTACAACATTTATATAAAGGTACATCAATATTTGAATAATCACTAAGCATCATTCACTACAAAAGATACTCAATTTACCGGCGAATATTCCCCGGCGTTTTACTAGTAGCGCCGGGGTAGGTAGCGAATATGAATGGAGCGCCAGATGGGATGGTTATACACCGGCGGTCACTTTAAAACGCCGGTCTATCCGCGTATTCACCGGCATTTTATTTAAAAATGCCGGTGAAGTGTATTATTCACCGGCGTTTTAATAATAAACGCCGGTGAATATACCAACACATTCACCGGCGTGTCTAATTGAAACGCCGGTGAAAAGCTGCAATAAATCCCATCTACCCTAACCTTTCGCTCGTCATTTACCCAAACCCCAAAAAAATAAAAAAAAGGGGGCGCTTCGTTTTCCCTCCTTCCTCGCTCTACTTCCCGCGCGTTTGCCTCCGCCGCTTCGTCCTCTTCGACAGCCTTCGACCTTTCATCATCGTCCCTTCTTCCCTGCGTCATTTTCGATTTTCCTCCTCCCTCTCTCGATTTGGAGGTGAATCGGCGATCGGAAACCACCGTGTCGCCCCGCTCTCTCTCTATCTCCTCCCCCCGCGCTCGTCGCCCCGCTCTCTCTCTCTCTTCGGTATCATCTCTTGATTTCCCTTATTTTTGAAACTTAGCATTTTTTTTCTGATAGATGCATCTTTATTTCCTTAACATGAATGGTTTAGTTGGGATGAAGAATTAATAGAAAAATATATGCTTAGGTACTGGAAATTTTCATGTTCTTTTACTGTTAAAGAAGCTGATTTCATGCATCTGATTGTCATCTTGGCATGTTTTTTTAACCAAAATGGGTTCACTGTGAACTGAGGATGCTATAGCTACGTATGCCAAAATCCTCCGGATATGCACAACAATTGGGTTTTAGATTTAGTTGGGCTAAAGAATTAGTATAGCAACATATATGCTCAGATAATGGAAATTTTCATTTCAAGATACTGTTAAAGTAACCTTTTTTCCATCTTTGGCATGATTTTTTAACAAAAAAATGGGTTCACTTCCAAACTAAGTATGCTGCTAGAATTTTCATCTTCTTTTACTGTTAATGAAGCTTATTTCATGCATCTGATTGCCTTCTTGGCATGTTTTTTTGACCAAAATGGGTTCACTGTGAACTGAGGATGGTATAGGTACGTATGCCAAAATGGTCCGGATATGCACAACAATTGGGTTTTAGATTTAGTTGAGCTCAAGAATTAGTAGAGCAACATATAAGCTCAGATAATGGAAATTTTCATTTTAAGATACTGTTAAAGTAACCTGCAGATTGCCCTCTTTGGCATGATTTTTTAACCAAAAATGGGTTCACTTCCAAACTAAGTATGCTGCTAGAATTTTCATGTTCTTTTACTGTTAAAGAAGCTGATTCCATGCATCTGATTGTCATCTTGGCATGTTTTTTTAACCAAAATGGGTTCAATGTGAACTGAGGATGCTATAGCTACGTATGCGAAAATCCTCTGGATATGCACAACAATTGGGTTTTAGATTTAGTTGGGCTAAAGAATTAGTAGAGCAACATATATGCTCAGATAATGGAAATTTTCATTTCAAGATACTGTTAAAGTAACCTGTTTGCCCTCTTTGGCATGATTTTTTAACCAAAAATGGGTTCACTTCCAAACTAAGTATGCTGCTAGAATTTTCATCTTCTTTTACTGTTAATGAAGCTTATTTCATGCATCTGATTGTCTTCTTGGCATGTTTTTTTGATATTAAATGGGTTCACTGTGAACTGAGGATGCTATAGCTGTATGCCAAAATCCTCCGGATATGCACAACAATTGGGTTTTAGATTTAGTTGGGCTAAAGAATTGGTAGAGCAACATATAAGCTCAGATAATGCCAATTTTCATTTTAAGATACTGTTAAAGAAACCTGTTTGCCCTCTTTGGCATGGTTTTTTAACCAAAAATGGGTTCACTTCCAAACTAAGTATGCTGCTAGCATAGGCCTCATCTTCTTTCACTGTTAATGAATCTGATTTCATGCATCTGATTGTCTTCTTGGCATGTTTTTTTTGATATTAAATGGGTTTACTGTGAACTGAGGATGCTATAGCTACGTATGCCAAAATCCTCCGGATATGCACAACAATTGGGTTTTAGATTTAGTTGGGCTAAAGAATTTATGCTAGCAACATATAAGCTCAGATAATGGAAATTTTCATTTTAAGGTACTGTTAAAGTAACCTGCAGATTGCCATCTTTGGCATGATTTTTTAACCAAAAATGGGTTCACTTCCAAACTGAGTATGCTGCTAGCATAGGCCTCATCTTCTTTCACTGTTAATGAAGCTGATTTCATGCATCTGATTGTCTTCTTGGCATGTTTTTTTTATATTAAATGGGTTTACTGTGAACTGAGGATGCTATAGCTACGTATGCCAAAATCCTCCGGATCTGCACAACAATTGGGTTTAGATTTAGTTGGGCTAAAGAATTTATGCTAGCAACATATAAGCTCAAATAATGGAAATTTTCATTTTAAGGTACTGTTAAAGTAACCTGCAGATTGCCATCTTTGGCATAATTTTTTAACCAAAAATGGGTTCACTTCCAAACTGAGTATGCTGCTAGCATAAGCCTCATCTTCTTTCACTGTTAATGAAGCTGAATTCATGCATCTGATTGTCTTCTTGGCATGTTTTTTTTGATATTAAATGGGTTTACTGTGAACTGAGGATGCTATAGCTACGTATGCCAAAATCCTCCGGATATGCACAAAAATTGGGTTTTAGATTTAGTTGGGCTAAAGAATTTATGCTAGCAACATATAAGCTCAGATAATGGAAATTTTCATTTTAAGGTACTGTTAAAGTAACCTGCAGATTGCCATCTTTGGCATGATTTTTTAACCAAAAATGGGTTCACTTCCAAACTGAGTATGCTGCTAGCATAGGCCTCATCTTCTTTCACTGTTAATGAAGCTGATTTCATGCATCTGATTGTCTTCTTGGCATGTTTTTTTTGATATTAAATGTGTTTACTGTGAACTAAGGATGTTATAGCTACGTATGCCAAAATCCTCCGGATATGCACAACAATTGGGTTTTAGATTTAGTTGGGCTAAAGAATTTATGCTAGCAACATATAAGCTCAGATAATGGAAATTTTCATTTTAAGGTACTGTTAAAGTAACCTGCAGATTGCCATCTTTGGCATGATTTTTTAACCAAAAATGGGTTCACTTCCAAACTAAGTATGCTGCTAGCATAGGCCTCATCTTCTTTCACTGTTAATGAATCTGATTTCATGCATCTGATTGTCTTCTTGGCATATTTTTTTTGATATTAAATGGGTTTACTGTGAACTGAGGATGCTATAGCTACGTATGCCAAAATCCTCCGGATATGCACAACAATTGGGTTTTAGATTTAGTTGGGCTAAAGAATTTATGCTAGCAACATATAAGCTCAGATAATGGAAATTTTCATTTTAAGGTACTGTTAAAGTAACCTGCAGATTGCCATCTTTGGCATGATTTTTTAACCAAAAATGGGTTCACTTCCAAACTGAGTATGCTGCTAGCATAGGCCTCATCTTCTTTCACTGTTAATGAAGCTGATTTCATGCATCTGATTGTCTTCTTGGCATGTTTTTTTTATATTAAATGGGTTTACTGTGAACTGAGGATGCTATAGCTACGTATGCCAAAATCCTCCGGATCTGCACAACAATTGGGTTTAGATTTAGTTGGGCTAAAGAATTTATGCTAGCAACATATAAGCTCAGATAATGGAAATTTTCATTTTAAGGTACTGTTAAAGTAACCTGCAGATTGCCATCTTTGGCATGATTTTTTAACCAAAAATGGGTTCACTTCCAAACTGAGTATGCTGCTAGCATAAGCCTCATCTTCTTTCACTGTTAATGAAGCTGAATTCATGCATCTGATTGTCTTCTTGGCATGTTTTTTTTGATATTAAATGGGTTTACTGTGAACTGAGGATGCTATAGCTACGTATGCCAAAATCCTCCGGATATGCACAAAAATTGGGTTTTAGATTTAGTTGGGCTAAAGAATTTATGCTAGCAACATATAAGCTCAGATAATGGAAATTTTCATTTTAAGGTACTGTTAAAGTAACCTGCAGATTGCCATCTTTGGCATGATTTTTTAACCAAAAATGGGTTCACTTCCAAACTGAGTATGCTGCTAGCATAGGCCTCATCTTCTTTCACTGTTAATGAAGCTGATTTCATGCATCTGATTGTCTTCTTGGCATGTTTTTTTTGATATTAAATGTGTTTACTGTGAACTAAGGATGTTATAGCTACGTATGCCAAAATCCTCCGGATATGCACAACAATTGGGTTTTAGATTTAGTTGGGCTAAAGAATTTATGCTAGCAACATATAAGCTCAGATAATGGAAATTTTCATTTTAAGGTACTGTTAAAGTAACCTGCAGATTGCCATCTTTGGCATGATTTTTTAACCAAAAATGGGTTCACTTCCAAACTAAGTATGCTGCTAGCATAGGCCTCATCTTCTTTCACTGTTAATGAATCTGATTTCATGCATCTGATTGTCTTCTTGGCATGTTTTTTTTGATATTAAATGGGTTTACTGTGAACTGAGGATGCTATAGCTACGTATGCCAAAATCCTCCGGATATGCACAACAATTGGGTTTTAGATTTAGTTGGGCTAAAGAATTTATGCTAGCAACATATAAGCTCAGATAATGGAAATTTTCATTTTAAGGTACTGTTAAAGTAACCTGCAGATTGCCATCTTTGGCATGATTTTTTAACCAAAAATGGGTTCACTTCCAAACTGAGTATGCTGCTAGCATAGGCCTCATCTTCTTTCACTGTTAATGAAGCTGATTTCATGCATCTGATTGTCTTCTTGGCATGTTTTTTTTATATTAAATGGGTTTACTGTGAACTGAGGATGCTATAGCTACGTATGCCAAAATCCTCCGGATCTGCACAACAATTGGGTTTAGATTTAGTTGGGCTAAAGAATTTATGCTAGCAACATATAAGCTCAAATAATGGAAATTTTCATTTTAAGGTACTGTTAAAGTAACCTGCAGATTGCCATCTTTGGCATGATTTTTTAACCAAAAATGGGTTCACTTCCAAACTGAGTATGCTAGCATAGGCCTCATCTTCTTTCACTGTTAATGAAGCTGAATTCATGCATCTGATTGTTTTCTTGGCATGTTTTTTTTTGATATTAAATGGGTTTACTGTGAACTGAGGATGCTATAGCTACGTATGCCAAAATCCTCCGGATATGCACAACAATTGGGTTTTAGATTTAGTTGGGCTAAAGAATTTATGCTAGCAACATATAAGCTCAGATAATGGAAATTTTCATTTTAAGGTATTGTTAAAGTAACCTGTTTGCAATCTTTGGCATGATTTTTTAACCAAAAATGGGTTCACTTCCAAACTGAGTATGCTGCTAGCATCCCCATCTTCTTTTACTGCTAATGAAGCTTATTTCATTAAGATCCAGGATGGCAAATTTTGATTGGGCTGTGATTGGATTGTTCAGTGGCTGTTGTCTATGTTCTTAGTTGGGCTGTGATTAGAACGAGAGGGCTCGAGTGGAGATCTGGAAACCCATTTAGAGACATCTTGTTCATAATAATTTATTATTATTGTTGTTCTTGTCGCTCTTGCTGTTGTTGCTGATGTCTCTTTGTGTTCGTGTGCTAAAGGGAAACAAGGGAGGAGAGAGAGATGAGGAAAATGCCGCTATGTTAGCCTGGTGTATCCAAAGTCTCTACCATTCTTCTTTCTGTTTCCATTTCTGGCTTCTATATTTGGTTTCCTTCCACGATGACAGTTCCCTAAAAATACACTTGATATGAGCCCTATCTTATTTTTCTTATTTTTCTTATATTTGGTTTCCATCCACGATGACAGTTTCATGGATTGTCTGAACAATCCATGAAAGACATGCTTAGATACTGAATTTTCATTTGTTTTACTGTTTTAGATAGTGGATATTCCCAATCAAAGGAGAATATAGAGTTTTCAAGTTAGATACTGAATTTTCATTTGTTTTGTTATTTTAAATATATTTAAAAAAAAAAATTAAGTACCGGATTTTTAGCATTGCAATGTAATTATTTTACCTCTCTATATATCATCAACAATTCCATTTGCAATTGGCACTTTGATCTTATAATTTAAGATACAGTTAGATTTTTTTGCAAGTTCAAAAAATATGTATATTCTGTATTGTGGTCTACTGTTGAATTAAACTATTATTTTTTTTTTCACAGAGCGGTCGCCCAGATGAAGAAAATTCTGATGATCAGAACTGAAGCTCCTCGACGGGTATGAATCCGTGGTCCTCCTTGCTATTCTTGTGTCCTTGCTGTATGATTGTTGTTCTTATGTCCTCCTTGCTGTTATGTCAGACTATTTTTTTTTATGAGAGTTATGTCAGACTGTTAATTTGGGATATTTGAGATATTTGTCAGACCTGAGATATTTGGGATGTTCGTCGCTATATTAATTTGTTAATTATGACACTGTTAATTTTGCGGTGAATTTGGTTGTGATTATGACACTGTTAATTAGTTTGTTGAGATATTTGGGATATGACACGTGTGAAACTTTATTATTCTTGTGTTTGGTTGTGATTTGCGCATTAATATGCAACGAAATTGGTTGAATCAGTTGTTAATTAGTTTACAGGTTTTGTAAATGAAACTGCGAATTGAAATCGAACGGAAAACTGGAGAAAGAAAAACAAACGGGCATAGCTAGACCGGCGTTTTATAAAACGCCGGTCTATCTATTGAATTAGTTGCAGTGTGCGATATACCGGCGTTCACACAAATGCCGGTGTATGCCGTCAGCTGTAACGGTACCATAACTACACCGGCATTTTCGATCACGCCGGTGCTTGTAAGTAGGGAAAACCGGACACTCATAAACGCACATACACCGGCGGTCGATGACCGCCGGTATACGTTCATTATACACCGGCATTATAGAAACACCGGTGAATTGATAAACACCGGCGGTTTACGACCGCCGGTGAATGTATATTGGGGGGTAAAAAACGGCACTCAGAGACCCGCATACACCGGCGTTTTCCGGCCGCCGGTGTAGTTATCACATTTACCGGTGTCCACTAAAACCGCCGGTGTAGACCCCTTCTTTTTCGCGACGCTCGCTTCGGCGGCATTTGGACCAGCGCTATTATAAACGCCGGTGAAAGTTTCACCGGCGTAAAAAAAACACCGGTAAAGACGTAAAAAAAGCCAGGAAATCGAGTTTCTTTTGTAGTGATTTCTCCTTTAATCTTTATCATGTCATTCACCCTGCATACAAGACTGTGGGTACGTCAGTTTATTCAACTGACGAACATTATACACGGCCATCCTCTCTATGCCGGAAACAGTATAACTGATTTTCCATATTTAACAAACACAAACTTGTCACATATCAAACTAAAGGGAATACCCTATTGATGTCGTGTTGTGATTGTGCACTTAGTCCTCAATGCAGTTATTTATATTACATGACACTAATGCGCACTTGTTCGGATTCTATGCATCCCATACTACATAGGTCCAAGGGCAAGCCTCTTAATCGTTCTTCATCTTGTAGGGTTCAATTCCTCGTCATGACTTAATCTACTACTGTAACTACGGTAAGTATCCTAGATGACCTATGAGTACAAGCTCGTGTACAGAAAAACTGGAGGGAAATCCCACGTCATGTCACGACGCATCGTGAAGACTATCTATGGACAATTCAACTTCCTTCATGGCACACGATCCTCTTTTAGTCACCAAACATCCCACAAGCGTTGCCACCGGGACGATAATTCTGGAGTAGTGCCCACGCCATGTCCTGACGCATCAAGCATGCATTCTGTGGCTCACTCTCACACTGCCAATCTGATGGCCCTCATACTCGTGTTTTTCTCTTACTTCATCACCTCTTCACTATGTACTAAATTCTTAATTTAATGAAATCATGAATAAAATTAATCTCTTAGAGTTAGCCCTCTCACTACTACCGGTCTTATTTCTTCAATTTCACATGACCAACCTTGGTCTTTTCAATATCAATAATCTTATTTCATCACTTTTCACTTGCCGGTGTGAGTTTTGGCTACACCCTAACTTTCAATTTCGATTCACAAATTCACATGTTTGAGTTGTCATACTCAATAACATTTCTCTTTTCCAATCACATGATTTCTAAATTATTCATGAGTCAAAATAACCATTCATGGAGTTTCAATTATACATCATGTAATTCACAATAATTTTCACATTAAAATCATATCACCAAATATATAGCCAAAATGAATATTCACAAACTCATTAGTGTCACACTATTCTTTAATAAGAATAATCCATACCAACTTCACAATATATACTTTCTTTCTTTGTTATTTTTCCTTTCTAGCGCTTATTCCAAGTCCTTTGCAGAACCCATTTTTCACAAAATATACGAGTGTAGAACCATAGTTCCAACTACACTTTTACTTTCAAAAATGCACTTTATTTCATTCTACTAACTCCCAATAAATTTTCATAAGTTGTACTCATTTATACTAGGCCACAAGTCATAGGAATTGTCTCACAAAAGAAGACAGATTTACTTGAAGTTTCGGAAAAGTCGACTGTCGAAATGGTCAGTCGGCTGTTCCGCAATAATGCAAAATTTCGAAGGGAAGTCGACTGTTAAATATAATCAGTCGGCTGTCCTGCGATATTTTTAAACTCGAAATCAATGATCAGAATAGTCGACTGTTGCACTTGACAGTCGACTGTATTGCGGGATTTTTCAATTCTCCAAAATATAATTTAAATCTGTGTACTACTCTTTTCATAATTCATTGGACATTTCTTGAATACACTTTAGTATTAATATTTCCTACATTAATTTCCTGTTTATCCTTCTTTTATAAACTCAAAAACATACTTTAAGTTACTCATTCTAGACATTATCACAAAAGTCCATCTAATCACATAAAACAACAATTTCATCTACTAGCATTTGCATTTAGTTTTGATACGAGCAACCAATTTTAGTTCAAGTATTCCATAGCTACCACAATTCACATACAACTTAAGATTCATGACGGAATAACATGCAATCTATTTAGCATCAATTCAATCAACTAATAAGCTATTTTTCCCATTAAGTGTACTCTTATTAATCTCTTTCATGCATTATCATTTCAATCAATCTTAGCATGATATCTAATTAGAAATATGGAAAATAACCCACCTTATTTGGAGAGAATAAATATTGCAATACCTCCTAAACAAGAGAGCCCTTCGCGAGCTTGCCAAAAGAGCGTTCCTCCTCCTCCTTGATGTGCAAAACCAGCCTTCAAAGTGCAATCCCGAGCCCTCCTTGATGCCAGCCTTCCTTTGGTGCAAGCAAAACCCACAACTCTCAATCTTTTATTTATTTTTATTTTTTTTTATCTCACTTACTACACTACTAACAATTGTATTTTCTACTATAGATTTTGGAGAAATGAAAAGTACAAGAATAACTAGGCTAGGGGGGTATTTATACTAAAAATTGGAGCAAATGAAGGGCTAGGATCAATCTAGGAGTTAAAAATAAAAGGTTAGGATTGAAGGGGAAGTTGTAGTAACCAACTATGACCCAAACAACTACCACCCACAACTCCACTTCTCTTTTTCCTTTTTCCCTCCATACCAAAACCGGCCCCAAAGTGTGCTTCATGCACGTGTACGTGCAATGCACATGTATTCATTGTTCTCCATATAAAAAGTTGTACATTTTATTTTTTATAAAAATACTCTTATAAAAATATTCTACATTACAAGTTGTAATAAAAGAAGAAATAGCTCATGGGCTTATTTAATAGTCCAAATAATGGTTTACAAAATAAATTAGATTTGGGCTAAAAAGACTTATGCTTATTTGAAGAAAATGGGTCTTTATAAAAACAATTAGAGAACACACACACACACACACACACACACACACACACACACACACACACACACACACACATATATATACATTATCCATAATGAAAATGATTATAAGATTTTATACTACAAAAATTGCACGTGCACAAAACGTACAAAAAAAAATTTCATAAATGAAAATCGGGGTATTACACATTTAAGGATTCGATCCCTCACCATGAAAACTACCCAGTAATAAGAAAAGATTTAGATCATTCCACAAATATGGATCCAAGTCCCGAAATCCTCCGCCCGACTATTATAACAGACCCCTCATCGTGCGAATCATCCCACAAGTGCCCCTCTAGGCTCGGTATACGTATATACATTGGAGAACAGTAAACTATCCGCCCAACTACGCATAGTTCCGAATTTAAAATAAAAGACCGTCTCCCACGAAGCAACCACAGTCCCGGAATCCTCCGTCCGACTAAGTCTATAGTTCCAGAATTATCCGCCCCACTATATAGAGTGCCCCACTTACGTTTGCCCAGGTTTACTACATCTTCACTTATGTACCTAAATTATTTAGTTGAAGACATGAATAAATTTCCAAACCTAGAATTAGTTTTACCTCCTACCGGTCTTAATCAACAAATACGAGATAGCTCCATGGGCATATCTCAAATATATCTCAATTCTTTTCAATTCAATAGTGCCGGTACCCGAGGTCTCACTAACTCTAAATCACAACTTTATCATGTACAAAAAATCCAAGGGAACACATACCCTTTAATAAATATGTCTTAAACTTAGATATTTTCATTCTCAACTTATTGACAAATGATCAACATCTTGTCTTAACACTTATCCACAAGTAATCATTTCTTAGTCTTGACATTATTCATGATCTATTTATTCATTCATAATCTTTATAAGCAAATAATTTCTTTCAAGAACACAACTTCATCACATGAAACTTTATTAACAAATTCAATCTCTTACAATGTCTCGATTCACTTCAAAGTATTTTTTAAACCAAATAAAAGTGTAATCTCTTCAAGAAAAATCATTTCACAAATTAATATTTTACTTTTCTTCACAAAAGGAAAATCTATTCTCAAATTTTCATTTTTATGCCTCAAATTATACAAGAAAATTTCTACAACCCTTTTAAATAACTTTATTTTATTTTATATAAATTCTAGTATTTTCTCCCAAATTTTATTCTTATTTAAACCCACTGAAAAATGTCCAAAAAAAATCAAAGAAACAAAAAAAAAAAAAACTGCAAGTCACGGGTTTTGAACCCAAGGCCGCACTTCAACTACAGTGACGCCCAAAGACCTAACCCGCTAACCATAAAGTCCCTATGGACTCTTTGTCCAAATAGTCTAACCGAAACCCCAAATATAAATTCCAGTGTTCGGTTTTTAAATTAAAGAATAAAAAATAAATGTCACTATCAAGTTTCGAACCCAAGATCTCTTATAAACAATGCTCTGTGGCGCACATGCTAACCAGTAAGTCCAAGTGTAATTTCTATTTAGGAGTTATATTATTATACTTTTGTTTAAACTGGTTAGAAATTGGTTCCTTTTTCATACAAATTTGTTTATCCAAAGATCCAATCTTTTTAGGATTTTAAAATAAACTTTCTCTTGACTGAGAATGAATTTTTAAAACAGTAAACAACAAATTTCAAATATATTAAAACCATATCTCCATTTATTTAAACAATTCATCTTCTCATTTTACACATAGGCTTATATTTTTTCTTAAAACTTGAATTTAATAATAGTGTTCATAAAACTAGTTTATGTTCTCACTTAGACAAATTAAAATTTTATAATAACACCAACATGTCTCTCAATCATGTGAATTTCACAAAAACCTCTTTTATGGAGAAAATTATTATTTTCAAATACAATATGGCAAACATACATATGTCAACACATTTCATGGCACTAACTAAATTTTATTTTGCTTTCTTTCATCTTTCTTAGTCATTAGATTCTAAGACATGATTTGAATATGACAAATTTCATATGTTTAACATGTATGAAACATTTACAAGTATACTAATATTATTCATAGTATTAGTTCTTTAATAAAAAATTCTTCTTTTTAATTAGCATGGTATCTACTATTTTCTTAATCAACACAAGACTATTCTCATTCATAACATATTTCACTAGTATGGATTTTATCTATATATTTCACATCAACATCAACTTAAAGTACTCATTTATAATATTTAGTGTGCATATTCTACAACTAGAAAGTAAAGAATCACCCACCTCTAAGAAGAATGAAAATATCCTAATGAAGAGACCTCTCCTAGCTCCTAGCTCCACTAGCACCTCCTTGTCCTTCTCCACCTAGCAAACCTCCAAGCACAATGTACTCTCTCTCTCTCTCTTTTTCTCTCTTAATTGTCTTAGTTTAGGTGTGACAAAAGAAAGGAAAATGAGGGTGTATTCATAGGATTCGGTGAGAGTTTAATTAGCATAAATCTCCACCTAATAACTCTCTCCTTAATTACCCACTTGATGTGTCTAACTTTTATACAAATATTTGTACTTATTTACCCATTAAAGTTGCTTGTATTCGCTTATCTTGTTTATAATTCGTCTTATTTCTGTTAATTATTTGTGAAGGAATAAGATTTTTGATGCAAAAAGAGAAGATTTTTGGTAAAAATCAACAAACAAAACAAAACAATGATTTATTTATTTCTTTTCTTTTTTTAAATTTAAATTTTACAATTTGGGCCATGAGAAAAATAAAATATAAATTTTAATTTGCCAATTGAACGAATATGATTTTTAGTTAGTTTAATTAATTTAAACTAATTAATTTTATTTTTCATTTTTAAATCCTAATTTCTGCTTTATTTTGTGTGTGCAGCACGTGAAAGAGAAGAAAAAGTAGCAAGAAAGAAAAGAGAAAATTAAAGAAGAAAGAATAGGGGGTTTTCTGCAAAAGTAAACCCTAATTCTGCGTCTTCTACTCCTATAAATACAATAGTAGATTGAACAAAGAAATGAGCGCTGAACAAAGAGATAAGAGTGACGGCTAAATCTCTAATAATAATTATAATTAAAAATATATATATAATCGTCAAAGGAAACATAGAGGAGCTATCTCTCTCTGTTGACGTGGTTTTCAAAACAAGCAGGAGAGAGGGAGACGGAACAGAGACAGCAGAGAAGTCAGCATGGGACCCAGCGGAAGAGAAGCAGCGTGACGTGGCGTGGGCAGCTCGCGGTTCGAAGCAGGGCATCTGACACAGGGAGACGCATGACCACATGAAAGAGATAGGGAGAGAGAGCAGTGGCGGTGACGTCAGCAGAGCGCTGACGTGGTAGACGTGTGGCGACTCGGGATTCAACGACGATAGAGGGGAGAAAGATTGGGGAACTTTTGTGCAATTTTGGCCGTGCGCGTTTCGAGACGTTCGGTTTGCAAATTCTTTTACAAAAATTGTCCTTTTTGTATCTCTTTTT
Source organism: Hemerocallis citrina (assembly GCA_017893485.1). NCBI lineage: Eukaryota > Viridiplantae > Streptophyta > Magnoliopsida > Asparagales > Asphodelaceae > Hemerocallis > Hemerocallis citrina. The sequence goes on from CM030360.1 coordinate 181,039,431, forward strand.
TTTCTCTAATTTTTTATAATGCAATTCAGGACAATATTTGTTAGTTGCAAAACCGTTATGAACTAAATTTATTTTTCTAAGGCTTTGATGTAGCCTAGTTTTGATAACACAATTTTAATTCCATATTATTTTTCTATTTTTCCTTGGTTGTGTGTTTGATTTTTATTCTTACTGGGTACAATTGGTGGACAGACATTTGTATGATTCATTGGATCATGGAGAGACCGAGAGGAAATTTGTCATTTAGAACTAAACAAATTAAACACCATTGATTGAGCGAAATTAGAGATGATTTACCGTGATTGATGTGACCGTTAAGAAATCCACAGAACTTAATGAGTCTTCGATTAATTAAATTTGCATAGAGATATGACAAACTATTAGTTGGAGATATTTTTGGTGTTGTTCGAGAGAAAGCATTGAATAATTTGGGAATTTTGGTCTACAACTTGGAAAAATAATCTTTTTATTCATATGAAATTCTAAATTGTGTGTGATAAACTAGGTGAAGTCAAAAGCCCTAGAATTAATTTTGCAATTAATAAATAACAAATTTTAGATTTCGCCCTCTTAATTAATTTAGTTAGTTTTTTTAGATTAATTTAATTTAGTTGCTTTATTTATTAAATTTCGATTTTCCAAATAGTGATTCATCTAGTAAATTCGGTACTCAATAAAATAATTAGTCCCTGTGGGTTCGACACTCTTTTCACTAAAACTATACAACTTGTTGCGATTTTGTACACTTGCAAATATTCACATCACCACTCAACCTTTTATTTTTTAACTCCTTTTCAACCCTTTAAAATCTTAACCCCCATAACCCCCAACCTTTCCTCTCCCCCACTAACCCAAAGATCCGGCCTCCCCCTTAGTGCAAGACTGGGCAACACTTGTGTGCAAATGCACACATGCACAAACAAAATAAATACAATTTTTGTAGTTCTAAATGTGTACTAAAAATTATAACTTGTCATGTATTAGTCCAAGCTCAACTTAAATTAGGTTTTAATTAATGGATTTGATTCATGGGATTTCTTTTTATTTTATTAACTTAATTATCCTAGTGGGCTCCCCTTTTAATTAATTTAATGGGCTAGAATATATATTTAGGTCCATGGATTAAAATAAAAAGGCTAAATAAGATTATGCATGCTAAAATTAGTAAATGAGAGTAGAAATTAGAGATGAAAAAATTAGCACGTTCATCATACGTGCAAAAATTAAAAAATTTATTTTTAATTTAAATAAAAATGTGGGGTGTTACAGCACTCCCTCCTTAGAATAGTTCCATCCCGGGAACTACACTCAGGAGCGAGAAAAATACAAAGAAAGAAAAGAAAAAGTTTACAAAAAATTTAGTTAAAGAGTTCAGGGTGATCTTTCATCATCTTTTTCACTGATTTCCAAGTGGCCTCCTCAACAAATTGGTTCCTCCAAATGACCTTGACCATGGGTATTGTCTTGTTTCTCAAGATCTTTTCTCGATGGTCCACGATCCCAATTGGATGCTCAGCATAGCTCAAATCCAGTTGTAAACCTTTAGGCCATTCTGGCAAATGATGACTCGGATCTGGGATATAGTCTCGTAATATGGACACATGAAAGACATTGTGCACTTGGGTCAACTCTTCTGGTAGTTCTAATCTATAGGCTGTCTTTTCAATTCTTTTCAATACCTTATAGGGTCCAATATATATCGGGGCTAATTTTTTTCTCTTTCCAAACCGAATCACCCTTTTGATCGGAGACACCTTCACAAAGACAAAGTCACCTTCATCAAACTCCAGGTTTCTCCTCCGGTTGTCAGCATAACTCTTTTGCTTGCTCTGGGCGTCAGCTAACCTCTTCCTGCTCAGCTCGATCTTTTCTGAGGTCTGCTGCACAATCTCTGGTCCATACAACTGCCGCTCTCCCACTTCATACCAACAAACTGGTGTTCTGCACTTCCTACCATATAGGGCTTCATATGGCGCCATCCCAATGCTCGCTTGGAAACTGTTGTTGTATGCAAATTCCACAAGAGCTGAATGCCTCTCCCAGCTGCCACCGATGTCCAACATACAGCATCTCAACATATTTTCTAACACCCTGTTGATTCTCTCAGTCTGCCCATCGGTTTGAGAATGAAAGGCTGTACTGAAATCAGTCTTTGTCTCCAAAGCTGCTTGAAGACTTCTTCAAAAATGCGAAGTAAAGCGCGCATCTCGGTCGAATACTATTAATAGCGGAACTCCATGAAGCTTCACAATCTTGTCAACATACAACTCTGCCAGCTTTTCCATTGACCAAGTAAGCTTCATCGCCAAAAAGTGAGCCAATTTAGTGAGTCGGTCCACTATCACCCAAATTGTATCATTGCCTTTGGAACTCTTAGGCAAACCTGTGATGAAGTCTATGCTGATACAATCCCATTTTCACTCCAGGATGGGTAATGGCTGCGACAAATGTAACACCCTAGTTTTTATTTATGAGATATTTTGTGATTTTACGTGTTTTACACGTATGATTTCAATTGTATAATTTTTCGTATAAAGTATTTTTGATTGTATTTGTTCTCCCTTAATTTTCCAAAAATTATTTTCTTTTAAAGCCTGATTAAAATCTAAAGCCCAAATTGTCTTTTTCAGCCCACTGTATTAATAAATTATTTTAATTATTTGAGCCCATGGTCTTTTGGCCAATAGTAAGCCCATTTAGTTTAAATCCTCTTTTAATTAACCCAACTTGTGTTGTAGACCAATTTAATAAACAATTAATTGAAAGTGCATGAACAAATTTCGTAGGAGGTACTAGTTTGCTTGTGTATTGCACTTGCACGTGCATGCACAAGAGTGTGCAAAACACACCTTAGGTGTGGCCGGATGGAATCAAAAGAGAGGGAGAGATGGAAATAGTGGTGAGGTGGTTAACTCATTCATGGGTGGTTATGGTAACTTCCAAACTCATCCTAGCCTTTAATCCCTAACTATTTGATCAAATCCTAGCCATTCAATCCACCCAAATTCTTGTATAAATACCCCCCTTTTTCCTAAGTTACTCTTGCACCTATTTTTCAATATAAGAGAGACATATACTAGATAGTAAAAGATTGAGAGTTAGAGAAAGATTGAGTGTGTGCTAGTGTTTGTGCATCCTTGGAGGCCGGCAAATCAACAGGAAGAAGGAAGCTCGGGTTCCAATCTAGCACCAAGGAGGAGAAGGCAATTGCAATACATTCTAGGAGGAGAAGGCTACTTTCTTGCATTCTAAGAGCGTTCTTTCCATTTTTTCCAAAATAGGTGGGTGTTTCGCATGACTTCTAATTTAGATACCATGCTAGGTTTTGTGCTAATCATGCAAGAATAAACAAGTGAAAATATTGTTCTTTGATAATACTATGATTAAAGTAAAAATAGAACACAAACGAAATTGCATGAAATGAATGAGTGAACTTGATTGAATGATATGATTGATGTTAGGATATTTTGATTTTAAATCTAGCATGCTAAATTGGAATAAATGCTTATCCCTGTAGAAGAATTGTGGTTATGGGAAAAGTGTTGTTTTTAGAAGCCGTGTTTGTGTGAAAAATATTAATCGTAAGAATCTCTATATTATTAAGATTGGTTAGTAAATTATGCATGTTGTTATTGTTGTCAAATTAATTCTAAAGCTGTATGTTAGTTTTCGGGGAAATGAACATATTGTAATCTAAACCAAATTTTGTGTGTTAATCAAAAAGAAAGAAGAAATGATTCCAACTCTCGATTTTTGTTGCTGATCAGTCGACCGGATAGGCGTAGATAGTCGACTATCCTAGATATTTAGTTCGTCGAGTTGAAATTCTCGCAGAACAGTAGACCATATATGTTTAACAGTCGACTGCCCCATTCATTTTATTTTCGAGTTTTGAAAACACCGCATAATAGCCGACTGGTCTTGTTAACAGTCGAATGCCCTGATCTTTTATTTTCGAGTTTTTAAACCTTTACAGAATAGCCGACTTGCCAAGTTAACAGTCGACTGTTCCGACCATTTTCTTGAGACTTTCAATCTTTTGCTGAACAGTCGACCGACTATGCTCCAAGAGTCGACTGTCCAGACTATTTTGACGTCTCAAATTTTAAATTGCCTCGTAATAAAAATAAATAAGTTGTTTGAAAGAACTTGAAAAAGAGATTTGATAATGGAAAGAAAGAAGATTGAATGTGACAAATTAGAAAAGTGAACTTTATTTGTCTTTTGCACGAAATTGTATATGAAGTGAATCGAAATATCCTGATAAATTATGAAAGGTTTTACGATTATGAATGCTATGAACATGAAAAGGAAAAAACTATTGTTGATCATGAAAAGAGAACTTATGAGTTTGAAAGGCTCAATTCTTTGTGTGATTGTGAATTGAAATTGAGAACTAGAGTGTAGCTAAGCCTCATACCGGCATCGAAAAGAAATGAATTGAAATAAAATTGAATGAAAAGGCCAAGATTTGGGTCATGTTGAATAAAGGATTAAGATCGGTATAGTGGAAAGGCTAACTCTAGAGAATTGATTTTTGTTCATAATTCTAATAAATTAAGGATTTAGACACATAGTGGTGATGTGATGAAAGTAAGAGAAAAACACGAGTATGAGGGCCATCGGATTGGCGGTGTGAGAGTGATTCACAGACTGCCTGCTTGATGCGTCATGATATGGCATGAGCACTACTCCGAAATTATCATCCCGGTGGCGACGCTTGTGGAATGTTTGGTGACTGCGGGTGGTGCCATTGTTGCGGAGGCTGAATTGTCCATAGTCTGCCTGCTTGATGCGTCATATCAGTGCGTGGAATTCCCCTCCAAACTGCCTGGACATGGACTCGTAGATCATAGAACATCTAGGATACTTACCGTAGTTATCGTAGTAGTGTAAGTCATGGCGAGGGATTGAACCCTATAAGATGAAGTACGATTTAGGGCTTACCCTCGGACCTATATAGTATGGGATGCATAGAATCCGAACAAGTGCGCATTAGTGTCATATAACATAACAACTGCATTAAGGACTAAGTGCACAGCACAACACGACATCAATAGGATAGTCTCTTTAGTTTTGTTTGTGAACAAGTTTATGATCTGCTAAGTATTGAGAATCGTTATACTGTTTTCGGCATAGAGAGGATGCTCGTGTATAATATTTCGTCAGTGAATGAACTGACGCACCCACAGTTTTACATGCAGGGTAAAGATGCTTGACAATTGAAGTATACATGCTGCTCAAGATTGATTTAAATATTGTTTCATGTAATTTATTGTAAAAAAAAAATTGCTTCCATTGTGATAATGTAAAGATATAATGTAACTCTGATGTAAGAATGTTTTTATTTCCTTACAAAATTGTATGAAAGAAGTATAAAGATCCTGTGGAACTTCGAATTCAGTTGTATTTAGAATTCGGGGTGTTGCAACAAACCTCTGGGCTTTTGATTTTCTGCTTTGGCTTGCTGACAAACTGCACACTTGGCAACAAACTCCGCTACATCATGCTTCATCCCTGGCCACCAGAAGTATAGCTTTATGTCCTTGTACATCTTGGTACTCCTTGGATATACGGATAACAAAGTAGCATGCACTTCCTGAAGGATACTCTCCTTCAGTTCCGCTAGATCTGGCACACACAGCCGCTCTCCATACCACAGCACTGTATCCTTTACTTGAAACTCTACCAACTTGCCAACACCAATCTGCTCTATCATCTTTTGGATCTTTGAATCTATCTTCTGATTGTCGATGATTCTGTCTTTAAAAGTGGGTTGAATCCTTAATCGAGCTAAGGAAGCTCCCAAACCTTGCAAAACCACTTCAATTCCTGCTCGATCAAGCTCCTCTGCCAACTTTTCCTGAGTTGTGATCAGTTGAGACAAACTGCACTTCCTGCTGACCGCATCATGCTCAACATTGGCCTTGCCTGTATGGTATTTGATCTCAGGTCTCCAACACTTCTAACTATCTTCTCTGCCTCAGATTCAGGTCCCTCTTCTGATAGATATACTTCAAACTCTTGTGATCCGTGTACATGTTGACCTTCTTTCCATACACGTAATGCCTCCAATGCTTCAAAGCAAAGATGATTGCCGCCAGCTCTAAATCATGGGTTGGATAATTCTTTTCATGTGGTCTCAGCTGTCTAGACCTATAAGCTATTATATTTCTCTCTTGCATCAGTACACAGCCCAAACTGCGATGAGAAGCATCACTGTAGACATCATATTCGACTCTTGCTCTTGGCAAGGCCAAAATAGGAGCGGTAGTCAATCTTTCCTTCAACTCTTGGAAACTAGCTTCACACTGCTCCGACCATTTGAAACTCACATTCTTCTTTGTAAGCCCTGTGAGTGGCACAGATATCTGAGCATATCCTTGAATGAACCTTCTGTAAATCAAGTCAAGCCCAGAAAGCTTCTAATCTCTTTCACTGTGGTCGGTCTTGGCCAATCTTTCACCGCTTCAATCTTCTGCGGGTCAGTAGCCACTCCCTTCTTAGAAAGGATGTGACCCAGGAAGGCGACTTCAATTTTCCAGAAGTCACATTTGGATAACTTCGCATACAGCTGATGCTCTTGTAGCTTCTTCAGAACCTTTGCGAGGTGCTTGGCATGCTCTTCCTCTGACTTGGAATAGACCAATATGTCGTCGATAAATACAACGATAAAAGAATCGATGAATGACCACAGAACTCTATTCATCATGTCCATAAAAATAGCCGGTGCATTGGTGACTGCAAATGGCATGACTAGGAAATCATAATGACCATGCTGGGTTCGGAAAGCCATCTTGTGCACATCTTCTTCTTTCACTCGGACTTGGTGATATTCTGACCGCAAGTCTATCTTGGAGAAAACAACTGCTCCTTGTCTTCTACCCATTGTGATTCCAGGTGGTTAGCTCTCCACTTTTGAGCGTCCAATTCCCATCAAAGAGAAGCAATAATATCATTTGGGTTATCTGGAACGAGTTCTTCGTCTGAGGATTCTTCGGGGAGACCAGGCGGAGGTGGGGTAATCTCCCTGGACTCGGGAAATTCTTCTTCTATCTCCACTGGTTCCTCTTCTTCCTCTTCTTCTCGATCTTCTTCTTCTTCTATTGGTTCATCCTCTTCATCCTCGAAGGGAACAAACCAATATGCCTCATTCTGGGGATCATGCTGATTGACCATCTTATAGGGAAAAGGAAGAGAAAAATGTCATCTCATAGAGCAACACAAACATAAGTTTAAATCTCTATAAGTTGAAACTCACACTCTAATGTCCACTCTAGGATGTCGTTCCTTATAAATTTGTACTACTTGTGAAGCCAGCTCTGATACCATCTGTAATGCCCCGAATTTCAAATAAGATCGAATTCGAGATTTCACATGATCTTTATACTTCACTTCGTACAATTTTATAAGGAAATTAAAACTTTTCAACAAATATCAGAGTTCTTTACATTTTGTTTACACAGCGGAAGAATAAAAGAAATACAACAGTGAAAATAAAATACAACTTATACAACTTTATCAATGTAAGTCATCAACTGCATCATAACATCTTTACTTCTTCATAAAAAGTCCATTACCTGCATATTAAGCTGTGCACACGTCAGTCACTTATAAGTGACGAAAATGTTATACTCGGCCATCCTCTTTATGCCGTACATATAACGATTTCATACTTTAAAAAACCATAATTTGAATGAACAATAAAGTGTCAAAAGTGATTATTCTAAACATGTAAGTGTATGCGATGCCTTAATGCCTAATGCACGCATTTTTATACTAGGATGACACTAATGCATACTTGTTCGGATTCTATGCATCCCATACTGCATAGGTCCGAGAGCAAGTAGCTACGTACTCCACATTTAAGGGTTCGATCCATCGCCATGAAAACTACCTAGTAATAAGACAAGGTTAGATCATTCCACGAATATGGATCTCAGTACCGGAATCCTCCGCCCGATTGTTATAACAGACCCCTCATCGTGCGAATCATCCCGCAAGTGCCCCTCTAGCTCCGGTATACATATATAAATTGGAGAACGATAAACTATCCGTCCGACTACGCACAGTCCCGAATTTAAAATAAAAGGTCGTCTCCCACGAAGCAACCACAGTCCCGGAATCCTCCGTCCGACTGGGTCTATAGTCCTGGAATCCTCCACCCGACTATATAAAGTGTCTCACTTACGTATGCCCAGGTTTACTACATCTTCACTTATATGCCTAAATTATTTAGTTCAAGACATGAATAAATTTCTAAACCTAGAATTAGTTTTACCTCCTACGGATCTTAATCAACAAATACGAGATAGCTCCATGGCCATATCTCAAATATATCTCAATTCTTTTCAATTCAATAGTGCCGGTACCCGAGGTCTCACTAACTCTAAATCACAACTTTATCATGTACAAGAAATTCGTGGGTACACATACCCTTTAATAACATGTCTTAAACTTAGATATTTTTATCCTCAACTTATTCACAAATGATCAACATCTTGTCTTAACACTTATCCACAAGTAATCATTTCTTAGTTTTGACACTATTCATGATCTATTTATTCATTCATAATCTTTATAAGCAAATAACTTCTTTCAAGAACACAACTTCATCACATGAAATTTTATTAACAAATTCAAGCTCTTACAATGTCTCGATTCACTTCAAAGTATTTCTTAAACCAAATAAAAGTGTAATCTCTTCAAGAAAAAATCATTTCACAGATTAATGTTTTGCTTTTCTTCACAAAAGGAAATTCTATTCTCAAATTTCCATTTTTATGCCTCAAATTATACAAGAAAATTTCTACAACTCTTCTAATAACTTTATTTTATTTTATATAAATTCTAGTATTTTCTCCCGAATTTTATTCTTATTTAAACCCACTGAAAAATGTCCCAAAAAATCAAAGAAACAAAAAAAAAAAAAAAAAACACTACAGCTCACGGGTTTCGAACCCAAGGCCGCACCTTAGCTACAGTGATGCCCAAAGACCCAACCCGTTAACCATAAAGTCCCTATGGACTCCGTGTCCAAATCGTCTTACCGAAACCCCAAATATAAATTCCAGTGTTCGGTTTTTAAATTAAAGAATCAAAAATAAAAGTGACTATCAAGTTTCGAACCAACGATCTCTTACAAACAGTGCTCTATGGTGCACTGGCTAACCAGTAAGTCCAAGTGTAATTTCTGTTTAGGAGTTATATTATTATACTTTTGTTTAAACTGTTTAGAAATTGGTTTCTTTTTCATACAAACTTGTTTATCCAAAGATCCAATCTTTTTAGGATTTTGAAATAAACTTTCTCTTGACTGAGAATAAATTTTAAAAACAATAAACAATAAATTTCAAATATATTAAAACCATATCTCCATTTCTTGAAACTTGAATTTAATAATAGTGTTTATAAAACTAGTTTATGTTCTCACTTAGACAAATTAAAATTTTATAACAACACCAACACGTCTCTCAATCATGAGAATTTCAGAAAAACCTCTTTCATAGAGAAAATTATTATTTTAAAATACAATATGGCAAACATACATATGTCAACACATTTCATGGCACTAACTAAATTTTATTTTGCTTTCTTTCATCTTTCTTAGTCATTAGATTCTAAGGCATGATTTGAATATGACAAATTTCATATGTTCAACATGTATAAAATATTTACAAGCATACTAACATGATTCATAGTATTAGTTCTTTAGTCAAAAATTCTTCTTTTTGATTAGCATGGTATCTACTATTTGCTTAATCATCACAAGGCTATTCTCATTCATAATATATTTTACTAGCATGGGTTTTATCTACATATTTCACATCAACATCAACTTAAAGTACTCATTTATAATCTTTAGCATGCATATTCTACAACTAGAAAGTAAGAAATCACCCACCTCTAAGAAAAATGAAAAAATCCCAATGAAGAGACCTCTCCTAGCTCCTAGCTCCACTAGCACCTCCTTATCCTTCTCCTCCTAGCAAGCCTCCAAGCACAAGGTGCTCTCTTTCTCTCTCTTTTTCTCTCTCTTAATTTGCTTAGTTTAGGTGTGAGAAAAGAAAGAAAAATGATGGTGTATTTATAGGATTAGGTAAGGGTTTAATTTGCATAAATCTCCACCTAATAACTCTCTCCTTAACTGCCCACTCAGCCTTTCATTTTCTAACTCCTTTTCAACCCTTCAAAATCTTAACCCCCATAACCCCCAACCTTTCCTCTCCCCCACTAACCCAAAGATCCGGCCTCCCCTCTAGTGCAAGACCGGCCAAAACTCGTGTGCAAATGCACACATGCACAAACAAAATAAATACAATTTTTATAGTTTTAAATGTGTACTAAAAATTGTAACTTGTCATGTATTAGTCTGAGCTCAACTTAAATTAGGTTTTAATTAATGGGCTTGATTCATGAGATTTTTTTTTAATTTATTAACTTAATTATCCTAGTGGGCTCCCCTTTTAATTAATCTAATGGGATAGAATTTATCTTTAGGTCCATGAATTAAAATAAAAAGGCTAAATAAGATTATGCATGCTAAAATTAGTAAATGAGAGTAGGAATTAGAGATGGAAAAATTAGCACGTGCATCATACGTGAAAAAATCGAAAAATGCATTTTTAGTTTAAATAAAAATGTGGGGTGTTACACTTTTACCTTGGATGTGAATTCTACGGTCGAAAAAGTTTGACGGAAAAAGCAACACCTCACCGTGACGACTAGCAAGATAGCTGGAGAAGAAAAAAATTGAAAAGAAAAAATGAGAGAATGAGGGAAGAGAAGAGGGGGTGGAGGTTTTATAAAGAGGGTAGAGCGATGTTTGGGCTAAAGCATTCGGTCCCCCAAACCGTTGGGAAAGCCCAAAAGCCTGGGGAGCCCAATGGTCAGGAAGACTAAACGACAAAAACTCATATGATAAGAATATCAAAGGACACATGAAATCATTGACTTTTCTAATGGTCAACGGTCAAAGGAGAAGTGTTGTGTAACCGAACCACCTTCATCGTTCGATGGCACGTGCCGAACGAACATGTCGCCGATTGTGAAATCACGAAAAACTGTTGATTGGTCAAACGGTCAACGGTTAAGGGACACGTGTCACGCAGCTGAATCATCTTCATCGTTCGGTGACACTCACCGAACAAACGTATCCCCAATCGGAAAATCACAAAAAAAATTGTTGAATGGTCAATGGTCAACAGTCAAAGAGACATGTGTTGCGCAGCCGAACTACATTCATCGTTCGGTGGCAGACACTAAGCAAACATGTCCCTGATCGTGAAATCATGAAAAAACTGTTAACTGGTCAACGTTCAATGATCAAAGGTACACGTGTCGCGTAGCCAAACTTCCTTCATTGTTCGGTGGCACGCGCCAAACAAACGTGTCCACGATCATGAATCACGGAAACACCGTGGACTGGTCAACGGTCACCTGTCAAAGGAACACGTGTCGCGCAGTCGAACCACCTCATTCGGTTGCACGCTCGAACAAATATGTTCCTAATCGTGAAATCATGATAAAAAAGTTGATTAGTCAATGGTCAATTGTCAAAGGGACACGTGTCGTGCAGCCGAACTACCTTCATCGTTCAGTGGCTCGCGCCGAACAAACGTGTCCCCGATCGTGAAATTATGAAAAAACAGTTAACTGGTCAACGGTCAATGATCAACGGTCAAAGAGACACGTGTCACGCAGCCAAACCACCTTCATCGTTTGGTTGTATGCGTCGAACAAACGTGTCCCCGATCGTGAAATCACGGAAACATCATTGGCACATCAACGATCAACGGTCAACTGGACATGTGTCACGCAGCCGAACCACCTTCATCGTTTGGTGGCACGCACCAAACTAACATGTCCCCGATTGTAAAATCACAGAAACACCATTGACTGGTCAATGGTTAACGATCAATGGGACACGTGTTGCAGCCGAATCACTTCACCGTTCGGTGGTACGTGCCAAACAAACATGTCCCCAATCATGAAATAATGAAAAAATCATTGACTGGTCAATAGTCAATAGTAAAAGGGACACGTGTTGCGCAACCGAACCACCTTCATCGTTCGGTGGCACGCGTAGATTAAATGTGTCCCGATCGTGAAATCACGAAAAAAAGATGACTGGTTAATGGTCAACTGTCTAAGGGACAAGTGTCGTGCAGCCCAACCACCTTCATCGTTCAGAGGCACGAGGTGAATAAACATGTCCCCGATCGTGAAATCACAAAAAAATCGTTGACTGGTCAACGATCAAAGGGACACGTGTCGCGCAGCCGAACCACTTTCATCATTCGGTGGCACGTGCTGAACAAACATGACCCCAGTCGTGAAATCAGGAAAAATTCGTTGACTGGTCAATGATCAACGGTCAACGGTCAAAGGGACTTGTGTCGCACAGTCGAATCACCTTAATCGTTCGGTGGCACGCGCCGAACAAACGTGTCCCCAATCATGAAATCACGAAAAAACCGTTGACTGATCAATGGTCAATGGTCAATGGGACACATGTTGCATAGCTGAACCCCCTTCATCGTTCGGTGGCACGCGCCAAACAAACATGTCTCCGATCGTGAAATCATGAAAAAATTGTTGAATGGTCAGTGGTCAACGGTCAAAATGGTTGATGGTCAACGAGCACTAGTCGCTTAGCCGAACCATCGCCATAGTTCGGTACATCAAGTCGAGCAAACGTGCCCCCGAGCTAGAAATGGACACTTTGTGTTGACCGGTCAGTGCCCCCGGACCGTTCGATCTCCATGTTTTTCGAGCTGGTCACGATCAATGCCTCAGATCGCGCCACATCATCAAGTAATAAATAAAATCTTTATTTGATTATTAATTCGAATTTATTATTTAAAAATTTTGAAAATTAATTAAAAATTATAAAAGTAGTTATTAAATTCAGGAAAACATTTAAAATTCCGAAAAATAATTATAAATTCAGAATAATCAATTAAAATTTTTGATAATTAATTATTAAATCTCCGAAATGTAATAAAAAATTCAAAAAGTAATTAAAAATTGAAAAAAAAAATCAGAAAAATCTGAAAAAATTACAAAAAATTCAGAAAATTATAAAAAAGATTTTGGGTATTTCAAAAACTTGGAATAACTCTATTACACCTGGAGAAATATTCAAACGTCTCCGAAAACTCTGATAAGTTCTGTAAATCCTTAAAAATGGGCAAACTATTCCTAAAACGCTGTGAAACTCAGTCTTCGGGATTGGGGAGCTTGTGATATTGTTAAAAATAGAACTAAATCTGGATTGTTCAAATTGGGCACGAATCTTAAAGCTCTCATGGGTAAAACGATAATTTCATCTATAAACGGGTCATTGAATGGAAATTGGGCCTCTCTCGAGCGGAACAATCAAAAAACGGATCTGTCTTACTGGGTTATCATAATAGCCCCAGAAAAATGGGTCTAGATTGTTTAAATACGATTTAAACCCCTAACTATCCAAAAGGGACGATTCAAAAAACATCTCTCATATCCTGAAGGGAGTTTAAATTCTCCTCAACCACCCTTATCTCTTCATGAAGAAGAGAAAACCGGTTTAATTCGAGAACATCGGGAAGTAGAAATAAATCATTCTCTCGAATTTGTCCCAAGGTGGCTATAAATACCTCCTACCCCCCCCCCCCCCCCCCCCCCCCCCCCCCCGAAACTAGTAATGAGTATTTTCTCTATAAAAGCTCTCTGATATTTCTCTTGAGTTCTGACTAGAGCGTCGGAGGATCTTTCGTCGGGATTAACCCGGTGTCTCTGACTCTTTGCAGGTCAGCGGAGACGATCGTCACCACACAGATCGAATCCTACGACGAAAACAAATCAGATCGTTCAATCAATCGCAGGGGAAGACGGTCAATATCGTTAAAAGTTAAAATGTCAAAGTTTTTTATTGTTACTTCTAAAGAATCCACATCACTTGATTGCTCCCGCCCCGAAAAAAGCAACACCAGGTATCATAATAAGGTAATGATGTGGGAAAAGATTGAAATAACTAGGTTCTAGGGGTGTTGAAAAACGGAGGTCCAGAGGTCTTTGTCGGATTGTAAACAGGCAGTAGCAGGTAGGGTTGACCGGGAGCAGCAGGTAAAAGCAAAGGAAATTGAATTGAATTGCAGGCAGTACGCTATTAGGGCTAGGGTTTGGCCTAGGGAATGAGAGAAGTGAAGAGGTGATGTGAAAAGTTTTCAGGTGTGATGTGGGTGTGTATGCTCATGGGATAAGTTGAGATATTTTATATTTTAGAGAGAGAAAGTAGACTACAGTGGAACAGTAGTAGTAGCAGTAAACCCTAGAAAGTGAAAGAACAGAATTACTGTGGATTAATCAATGCATAAAGAAAGTATACAGTATTCGAAGTGTGGCTAAAAAAGGCCAAAAAAACATGCTTCTTTTTGGGTTAACTTGGATGGTTAGGTCATCTTCGGGTCGGGTTGGATGTGGATGTTCTCCTAACTTTTTTTTTGATTATACTGGGTCTCCATCCTCCTCTACGGGTCAGACTAATCCCAGTCCTCGTGACAAGGCTCCCGACCTTTGGTCGGGTTGTTGCGCCAGCCATCTATGCATAGCGGTCACTGGCCGCCCCAGAGGTATTTAATCCCCATCTTGGGAACCTTAGGGTTCGAACCCAGGATCTTGGAGGAGCACACTCCAAGTCCCATCGCTCTTACCACTAGGCCACTTGCGGTGGTTATGTTCTCCTAACTTTTGTTCAATGCAAATGCAATAAATAAGCAAAGGAAACACTTTGTTGTAAGCCTCTCTTTTAACTTAGACCTTTTATATATTTTCTTCGACTTGAACCCTCTTTTAACTTAGACTTTCGAAACCTTCACTTCAAACTTTTGTGATTTTTAAAATTAGTGTTGTGCCCCTCACACATTTCTCTCCATTTCAAAAGTGTTTGGTTGGATAATAAATACCCACTTTTTAGTTTTTTTTTTTTCCTTCTAAAATATAAATTGTTTTCGATTTTCAGTACAATATGTTTACACTATCAATCTCTCATTAATTATTTTGTTAAATACAATATCTCTATCTCTATTACTATAATGGGAGAAGGACTTAGTGTAATTTGTCCATATCCCAATCCGTGCAACGCACGTTTAATTAAACTCTACAATATAAATAATAAAATACGTATAGTACACGTTCAAATTTATTACCCTCTTCCTATCTCTCAAAAAAACCAAAAACCCTACCCTCTTCATCTCTCTCTCTCTCTGCACTTGCCCCGTGAAAGAATGATCATGAACAGTGAATGTCAGTCTATTATTTTACGTGTTCCGCACGTGCTTCTCCCATTATAATATAGATAAATAGAATATAAAAAATATTGTTCAGACGTGCATTGCACGTGTATTTACTAGTCAATTTTAAGGTAAAACTTAATAAGTCACTAGTTAATAGGTACAATTAAAAAGATATTTTAAATAAAAGGGCATCACTAATAATAAATATGTTTTATTAAGAGGATATTTATTTTCAAGTACATTAACCTTTGTACATGCATATGGAAAGTAAATGACACATCTAAAGGATAATAACTAAGTACATTTGATAGATAAATATAATGTTTGGGAAAAAAGTACACACACAAAAGAAATAATTGGAATAATTGACTTTGTATCTTGCAGCTATATATACTAATTTTAGTTCAGAAGTACTCGTTTTTATGCTGATGTATTGATCATTTTTCTTTACCTTACCACCAGATATAAAGGCAGTGAAGAGTGTGTGTATATATATATATATATATATATACTAGTAGTTTATACGTGCGATGCACGTCTTAATAAATATAGTTTTTTTTAAAAATAAAAATTCAGACGAAATCTAGATTTGAACTAAAACCTCATTACAATACTTATGTACACGCCTTGCACAGATTAGTAGATGGACAAATTAGACTATGGCCTTCTCCCATTACAGTAGTAGAGACTGAGATGTCTACCACTAATTCTTGTAAATGTTTCCGGGCTTAGGAGTGAAGTTTGAAAAGTCAAGGGACTTGTTTCTAGCAGAATGTTAAACGAGTGGCTTACAAAATTTTGACCAAGTAAAATAATTGAACCCAGCGCCAGCAGGCTTTTTTCGTCTTGCAAAAAAATGTGGATGCGTAGTTATTAAAGTGTGCAGTTAGTGAGGCTGTCTCCTCACACCCCCCACTCCTTCAAAAACCAACCCTTATCTTCTCCCTTCCTTGCCTTCTCCTCATTCTCTTCTTGATGATTCATATTTCTAGATCTTGATTTTGAAGGTAAAGGGATTGTTGAGTTGAGAGGAACGTCGGCTGGCTCGAGGCTTCGTCGAGTGTCCTCTTTCTTTCTTTCTGTGTCCCTCTCTCTCTCTCTTTTTAAAGTGAGAGGCCGGGAGGAAGAGCTAACTAGGGTGATGAATCGAAGCATCGGACCAGGCTTCATTCCTTTCAAAATCATGTCTTCTCTTCTCTTGGAATATCGATCTGTTTCTCTTGTGTCGTAAGAGAATTTGTTAAGATATGGTTAAGGGGAATGTTGTCTGGCTCGTGGTCATCGATTCTCTGTCATCTCTTTCGATCGGTGATCTCGGACCAGGCTTCATCCCCCTAAACCAACATTAATTAATTTGCTCTCTCTTTGCTCAACTTCATAAGTTAACTTTATTATGGTAAGCTAGCCTTCCTCTTATCTTGTTTTCCTTCTCTTTATAAGTGGTGCAATTATTAACTGCTACTTTTAAAAAAAGAAGGAAGAATTAGTATATATATACATGCTTAATTATATCTAATAGTTATAGAATTAATATTGTATAATTTACCAAAAAATAAGGAAAGACTTTACCATGTTTATCATCGATCCATCTCTTCAAATGCCCTCATCTTAGGGTGCTAGGGTTGATCGATGAGATTTAGAGAGATTCTTGATTATTGTAAATAACTTTGACATAACAACTAGGGTTTGATTTAGTGACATACTTGCATATCAAATCAATCAACCATTCAAATAGTTGACACCAAAACCATGAATTAATTTGCTTCTCCAATAATTTCCTCATTTCAACAGTCAATGGTTTGATAAGGACATGTATCATCTCGCTTCATCTTCATGTAATCTACTCCATCTACCACAAGCAATTTGATGTAATCTACTATATATGAATCCTAGCTAGGATATTTTTTCACAAAGAGATAACCATTCATCTGTATAATTGCACTTGAATCCTTATCAACTTGCACCACCGACCTTTTGTTTTCATGTAAATTAAAGAAATATCAAAAGAAAGAAGTGGAGATGGTTTCTTCTTGGTTCTATATCAATTATTGTATATATATATATTTCTATTCTGTTTCTAACTTTTGGATGTTTGCTATGATGATGGTGGCAATGAAGTAATGAAGAACAAGCCATGGGTAGCAAATATTGAGATTGAACTTAATATGAAGGGGAGAGAGAGAGAGAGAGAGAGAGAGAGAGGGAAACAATATTAAAATAGTGTAACAGAAGGAAATAAATGAAGTTTGGCCTTACATAGAGCTGCCTCATTGAATGCATCGAGTACTGACGCAGGGAAAAGTGCTTAGGACTTTCAAGCAATTCAATTCAATTCAATTTCAAGATGCCACACTGGACCACTGTGATCTTTTAGATTTTAACGAGAAACAAATTTGCGTTTTTTCCGCTGTGTTCAATGTTCATATTTGGAGTATTCATTTACGTTAAAATATTGTGATCATCAAAGAATGAGAAAAGAGAGAGAGTGATATCTGCATTTAAGAAGGGGCTTTAAAGAGGGGCAAACCCTAGGTTGGCATGAGAATGGCTATAATGACTCAATGATTCAATTTTTTTTTTCTTTTCTTTTTCCATTTCTAATTAATTACTTTCTATTTCTTTCAATACGAATAATAATACAACGAAGTTTGGTATAAACAGAAATTGAATTTCAGACGTAATAGTTGATACAAACTTGATGTAAAGTTGTGTACTTTGTGATGCTAATCATCTCCGCATCTGTTAAATGTTGGAGAATAAGTTTTTTGTTATTTTTAAGAATTGGTCGTAGCTCAACGTAAACGAGATTTGAATTCAAAAAACTGTTAACTAAGAGGAATTTTACTGCTAGCCGATAGAAGCACGGTGAAATTGTCAATTCAAAATGGATATTTGAATTTGATTGTATAATTTTGTGATGCTTATGAATGATTTCTGCTCAATTAACCAATGGAGATTAAGGTAGACTCTTGGGATTGATACAACTGAAAATTCACTATGATCGATGTTTTAACTTATAAATTTACTTGATATATTCAGATCCAGCTTGGTTTACATAACAAATTTCGAGAAAACCAATCTGATATGTTGGGTTATAATACAAAATACAAAGTATGTATATTCTCTTTAATCAAACATTAAGTAGTGTTTCAACGTTAAAGAAGAAGAATGATCGATCATCAGCTTGCTTAGTGATATAACAGCGAGCTGAAGGACATTTAATTTCAAGTAGAATTGTCAGTGACGAACTGAATTTTTGTATCGGTAATTAACTATACAAGTAGCTATCACAAAGTGCACTAGTTTAGTTTTTTTTTTAAAATTTTATACCACTTACAAATCACTAGAATAAAAGAAGCATAGTCCACAATTTGTTAATGAAGAAGTGATTTACATTAACTCTATCTATATTAGACAACAGTAAATAAATGGAGCACAGTAATGAAAGAACAGATATTATGATGGGAAGTACGTACATGCAATGGAAGCAAAAGGGAGACATTCACTAATTCAAGGAGATCTCCCAAACCAAGATTTCCATAACCACAAACAAAGCAGAAAATAGATGGAAGTTGAACCCTATTTAATTTGAGAATGAAAGAGAGAAAATTGTCAACCTTTGAATCCAATATAACAATATATCTCTACTATTTTAGAGTTTGTAACCAAACAAACACGTGCATTGTAACCCAATAAACACGTGCAATGCACATGCATAATACTAATATAAAAGATGTCTTAAGTTCGATGCCAGACAACGTTAGAATTTTTTAAAAATATATATTTATCCATAAAGACGTGCATCGCATGTGTAAATTACTAGTATTGATTTTATGCATGTATTTTTCAAAGATATATACTTAAGGTTGCTGCCCTACTATGAAATTAAACAGACTATGATTGAAGGGAAGAAAAAAGAAATAAAATAATTAGCACTAGTATGACTGGAAAATGAACACATTTCCCAAAACAAAAAAAAAAAGGGAAAAATAAAAGCATTACCCAAATGAATGAAAAAACAAAAAAAGAAAAAGAAAAGTATGACTAGAAAATTGTTGCGCCTATGCTGTCAGTTGCTGCAGCAGCCATTCTTCAACATCTTCCATATTTTGTATACAAGTCCGGCCAGGGCAAGGTGCCCTGATGAATACCCATGTATAACAAGCGCACCATACACTCAAGGCCCAAGCCCAGCAAGCAAAAACCACCTAATTAAGCTAGCTCAACATTCCCGTCTCTTCACGGGCCCAACCCAAATCACACCCGACCCGAAGACAAAACCAAGCTGGCCCATCTGTACCCCTGACTAGGCTAAAATGACAGTTTATCCCATCACTCCATCTCCTATAAATACCCCCTCACAGCATCTGTAGTCGTTACTTAGGAGCCAAATTTTGAGTATTTCACATATAGAAATAAAAAAAATAAGTTTCAGCTGTAGTCGTTTGAACCCAAATTTTGGATTTTGATTTAAAAAAATGAACGGACGAGGAATGATTTCTCGTCCGATATTTTTTATTTTTATTTTTTCAATTAAAAAAACAACAGACGGATAATCATTTTCCGTCCGTCGTATTTTTTTTAAAAAATTTTTTAAAAATTTAAATCCTAATTAATTCCGTAAAAACTGTTAAATTAATACTAATTAATTCTTATTTTTTAATTAATTACCATTTAAACCTAATTTTAACCCATAGAAATAATTATAGGGTGGTGGTATAGGATTTTATAGGTGAGAAATTTATGGGATGGGGCTTCATCTCCCATCACAGCTCATTTTAATTTTTTTTTTTAAATGGAACGGACAGAAAATCATTTCCCGTCCGACCATTTTTTAATAAAAAATAAAATAAAATAAAATTCAAGGACGGGAAATCTTCCATCGTCTGAGAATTACGCGATTTTTGGAATGGTAAATCATTTACCGTCCGATGGGGAAAAGAAGGAAAAAAAACCAAGCGATGGAAGATGATCTTTCGTTTGATCGAACGGACGAAAAATCATCTTTTGTCGGTAATTTTTTTTCCAAATAGCTATTTCGTATGTCAAATTTGGCAGATCATTGTTTATCTAAAACCCATATTTTGGGTGTATAGACAACGACTGCAGCACCAAAATTTCCAAAAATGAAAATTTTGGTAAAATAGTCGACGACTACAGATGCTCTCATAACCACCACATAACCGCTCTCAACAACCCTGGACTTCACGTCACCCATACGTCACCCTAACCGTACCAAACTCGCGACACCGCCCATACAAATCGGACTACATCATTGGCGCTAGAGGCACCTTCATAAAAAACAAAACCTAACACCACATCACCTTCCCGACAACCCCGAATGTCCTCCATGGACCCACTCCCACCTCTATCACCTCCACAAAAGCCCAAGAAACTCCCCGATCCTGCCCACAACCCGGGTACCAGCACCCTAGGCGGGCCCCGAGCAGGTGGAGCCATCAACCCTTAGAACCACCACGTTGCCGACCAAACCCACCACCTCCCACACCTCTTCTTCCCACGATGGAACAGATCCTTAAGCAAACCTAAGATGAAAATGTTGTCCTGCAACAACATTCCTCCAACATACTTAACTGGATTCACTGATCCAGATAGTAAATGGTTTTCTTTTATTGATGTGGATTTCCTTAACTAATGTAAATACAAGACAGGTTTTGGCTAAGTGAAAATATGTTTGTTGGCTATTTTGAGTTAATCTAAATAAATTCTGTCTATATTTTGGAGTTGTTAGGGTTGTTGCTCAAGTTGCACCAGAGCTGAAACAGCTAAGCCAAGAAGAAGGTTCTGAATTCGACATTTAACATCCCAGAGTTTATAAATCCCTTATATATCAGGATCGGGTTGGGTATCAACCTCTTATTTATTGGTACTATACTACTATCAGACATCAAAAGATTGCTACAGCTAAGAGAAAAAAGTCGGACATATAAAAAGTAATGGCAGGCAGTATGCAGATTGCTACAGCTAAGATCTGAGACCATGAATCATGTGTCTCTTTAGCTAGCTATGTTCATAGTTAACTTTAAAAGAAAATCTTTTATGAGAAAACAAAGGCGTTAAGAAAAGCTATGAATTAGGACCTAGCAAGGTATTTACAAACTATATGGTGTCCCTGATGTTATTTTTTAAAAATCAATTTTCACCCAATTTTTGGTACAATCTGATCATCTTGCTGCTTGTAAACATCTACGCTTTCTAATTTTGACTTAGTGATTTTGGCTGCTTCGTGGCTTGCAGGTTATCGCAGGAATAGTGAAGAGAATGAATAAGACTGCGGATCTCGAGAACATCAGTACAGGCAGGTGAAAGCCAAGATGGTCACCTTTCATAGGAAGAAGAATCTTCAGTACTATGAGATATCGGCCAAGAGCAACTACAATTTCGAAAAGCCTTTCCTCTACTTGGCTCGAAAGCTTGCTGGGTAAGAAACTGAGTAGTTTGTCTTAATTGAGACTTACGTTTGTGAGAAGATAGCTATTAGGAAAGATTTCTTATACTGGAAGTTGGTTTAATTCAGGGATGCAAACCTTCACTTTGTGGAATCACCAGCAGGGTATGCACATTATCGCTACGAGCTCAGCAGGGTTTCTGCAAGTGTTTTCATAGCACTAGGAAAAGGGAAGCTTCGGTGCCCTGGAGATGTGAGATTTGCTGTCTTAGATTCATGGTTTCGACCTATGTTGAAGGATTTTGGATGGCTACAGAGGTGTCCAAAGGGCCTTCAGATTCGGATGTTAGAAGAAGGCCTCGGTCAGGCGATTCTCACCCTCCCATTGAATCAGCAGCAGAGTTTGTTCCTGGAGTGGTTTTAGTGGTTTGGTGGGAAAGGAACTGAGTGTCATAATCTAAAGTACTAATTTTCTGTTGATGGAGCAAACTTCGAAATTAAGTGGATGAGATTATTATAAGACTTTATATGCTTATTATATGTCAGTATGGTACTTTTAGGTTGACATTTTAACTATTTTGTAATTTGAATTTGACATGCTTGTAATACTTCATTAATTTTTAATATGATTGAAGTTTAATTTTATTTAATTTTGTTTCATAAACACATGTATTTATTTCATTGTGTATTTGGTTTATAATTGAATTAATATTATAAAAGAAAATATTAAATTATCATAAGCATATATAATTAATAAGAAAAAATTGTGTATAGAGCGATGAGTATATATTCAGATAATTGGATGCGAAAACCATCGCTAAAACCTATAGCAATGGAGCTTCAACCGTGGGTATAGGAAAGCAAAATGTGTCTTTAAAATCTATATCAACGGATACGAAACCGTGGGTATAACACCGAGGTTTTGTCTAACGGGTAAAAAAACCGTCGCTATAGGATATAGTGACGGCATTTTGCCGTGGGTATAGCTAATTAAATACGACGGAAAAATATGCCCGTTGGTATAGGTTTTACGGGCTATACCTACGGTTTTTCGCCTTTTACCCACGAATTTTTGCTGTCACTATATGTCAAATTCCTTGTAGTGTAATAACAAGCATGAATTATCACGAATCATGGCAACAAATAATCAGATAGTAGTAACAGGCATGAATCATGTAATCATGAAACATGGCAACATATAATAACAGGCATGAATCATGTAATCATGAAACATGGCAACAGGTAATAGGAAACACATGCCCCATTCTGAGTACACATACCTATATTGTCCACTACTATGGTCTTTTCCTTAATCCCGGCTTGATTATTTATTATTATTATTAAACAGGTATGTATGTGTCACAAACAGGGGGAAAAATAACATGACATGAACAAGTAACAGGTTCAGGTCGAAAGATAAATATGTACAGGTGATAGATACAACACATAAAAGGGTACAACAACGAAAATTCTAGTTCAGGACAGCAAGACAGTACTGTACTAAATCTAGAATTCCCATTCCTACAAATATGCAAACCTGGATCCATCAGAAAATCTAAAAAATAGACTCCCGGACGAATCCAGCAAATATATATAAGTTATATGGTATTTCACAACAACAGGACTCAAAACAGATTTGTATCCAGAAAACGTGTTTAGCTAGAAATAAGAAGTTGGTATTCATAAACAGAAAAACGACATCAAAACATACTGGTTAAATCCAAAAAAAATCTGGGGTATTTCCTAGTATGTTTAGTAACATAAAATAAAGTTTCATAATTTTTCAACATAGATAGAATAGTCAAGTGAAATCAGAAAGCAACAAGATACAGTAGTTTTTCAAATCTGGCAAACACTGCAACACTAAAATAGCAGTATCTCATAAAATATAAATCGAAATCCAGATCCGTCGAAAGGGTGATAAGCTAGATATACAGTAGGATATAATTCATATTCACAAAATTTTTATAGACAACAAATAGAATCAGGTTGAAATTATGTATCTTTACTGAACAGTATGAAAATTCTGTACGTATAGTAGTTGTTCACAAGCACAAAATGGTTTATAAAAGTTATCAATTAAATCCATAAAAATTAGGGGTTAATCCCAATCAAGTCTAGTTGTAACCAGCAAAATATTGGATCAAAATATTATCTTTAGCATTAGTAGAAAAATAAATAGTCATATAGAATTCATATAAATCTGGATCTGGAATTTTAAACACATCTGTAGTAAAATAATCATAACTCGCAACTCATAAATCGAAACTGAGATCTGTCAGAAAATCAGAAAAGTAGAAAGAATCCTCTATAATTCATATTAATTCACAAATAATTTTCATATACTGACCTTAATAGGGTCTAAAATATTGAACAAAAATGGAAAATCGGCAAAACAGAAAATATCCTTCATGCACAAAATCAACTAGTTCATATGAAACTCATCCAAAACATAACCAAACATGAAATAAGGTATCCTAGATGTCCAAGAAACATGGTATATGGTATCTCACAAGTCTACAACAAGTATACTACAACTAACACAGCCGAGCACACAATATTATACGAACAACATGCATGTATACAACAAGAAATGGTCATCCCTAAGTTATTTCATGTCATGTGTGTAGTGAGGCAACTACGGACCGGTCAACACAATAGAGACAAGATATAATAGGAGTTTTGCACAAGAATTGTCTCTAGAACACAACTACACTACAGGAGGTATTTAGTACTTGTATTACATAAAAAAAAGAATATAAGTTTCTTGCCTTATAGATGACGACGGAAACGAAGCAAAAAGGCGAGAATAACGGGAACGGATTCCCGAGCATGAACACAACGACGAACGAATCACAAACCAATCACGAACACAATCGGACGGCTGAGATCGAAGATCAAGATCAAGATCAACAAGATCGGACGGCCAGATCTCCCTAATGATGAAAAAGATGATGATGACCAAGATCGATCGATCGAACGGCTATGATCAAAGGAAGTTGATGATTATCATGATCGTGATGATCAAGAGGAGATCAGACAGCCCACATCTAATCAAGCATGATGATGATGATCATGATGATCGACAACCCACAATCAAAGCCATCACAAATAGAGTAACGGCAAAGAGGTGCACTGGCTTGGCTCCGACGGCAGGCGGCGGTGCTAGACAGGTGGCACGACGGCAGAACAGAAGCAGCACAGCAGAGGGGACGATGACTAGGGGACGGATGCTGCTGACATTGCTAGCTGAAGGTGCGGTGTCACTACAGGATGGTAAGGGACTGATTGCGACGTGGGGGTCGCGTTGCGGCTTTGGCTGAAGTCGGCAGGGGGTAGGCGCGACTGGCTGGCGCATCGCGTGGTGGTCGCAATAGGGAGGAGACCAGGGCTGAGAGGCGAGGTGCGGGAGACATGAGGCAAGGTGGAAGATGAGCACAGGGGAAGGGAGCGACGGGGGTCAGGGTGTGTGTAGACGGGGAGAAAGAGAGAGACGAACGAGAGGGAAGATGAACAGGGATGGGGTGATGGCTTTAGCAGCTGTAAGGGTTAGATGGAGGAGTAGGGTTTACAAGGGGAAATATATATAGGAGTTGGGTGAAAGCAGGTATGGGTAATAGGGTTTAGAAGGGGTTGAAACGGGTTATAGGGTTTAGGTGGAGTTTGGGTTAAATGGGTAGGGTTAAAACAGGTATTAATGGGTCAGAGTATTAATGGGTATTGGGTTTCGGGTTTTGGGCATAAATCCAACAGAAATATTAAAATAACCAAGAAAAAGTAGGTTTCAAAAAAATATATTTTGTACTACAATATGGAAATAATTTGAAACAACTACTAATACAATTAACAATATAAATGGATTTTTAAATAGACAATCAAAGTTATAATAATAATAATAATAATAATAATAATAATAATAATAATAATAATAATAATAATAATAATAATAATAATAATAATAATAATAATAATAACTGTAATAATAATAATACTGAAGAATAGTAATAACAACATTAATAGGGTATACAAATCATCGTAAATAGTTATAATTAAAATTATTGATTAAAAATAAACTTTAGTAGGAGATCCGAAAATACATTTTAAGAAAAAAGAATTTGAAAGAGGAAAAATTAATTTTACAAAAATTTGAAATACCGAAAATACACGGAAAATACGTATTTAGAAAAACAGGTGTTACAAATCCTACCCACCTTACAACGAAATTTCGTCCTCAAAATTTGCTTAGGCAGTACATAGGACCAGGCAAAAGCAAACTGGTGGGGTAACAAAACAAAGAGTCAAAAGGAAAAGAACAAAGGAGTGGCAATACCAAAAAAAGAAGGAAGTAGATAACAATGAGGTCAAATAAAATGCATGAAAGAGAATAAACAGTACCAAAGGGAAAGAATCAATACAAGATAACAAAGCATGCAAGAAGGGAGTAGGTAGAACTGAAATTAAAGAAAGGACGGACAGGGGAGAATAGAATCAAACAATGAATGGGCGCATGATGGAAAAATTGAATGCAAGAAAGAAGTAACCAGTATAAAAAATAAAGAAGAAACAACACAAGACTTGCAAGATAACAAAACAAAGAGATGATGAAATAGATAGAGTTGGAATGAAAGGATGGACAAGGAAGAGATGAACCAAGCAAGAGTCAACGGATGAGGATAAATGCAGGTATAGAGAGAAGCAAACAATACAAAGGAGGAGAAGCAACAAGAGGATCCTGGGACCTGTGGATTATGGGTCCACAACTCTTCCGCTATGCCACTATGATCGGAGAAGACTCTGCCAATAACATCAATTAGCTCCAGCGAGATTCTGAATGCTTCCTAAGATCCTGGGACTCTGCATGCACATCTTGGAGCAAAAGAGGATACTTTCTCTCCTGGCGATGATCCAAGGAGCAGACAAGTCAAAGTAGATCCAGCGATGCCAATCAACGAACCAAGCAAGAAGAAAAGAATGGATGACACCGGAATCAAGGAATATGGGTACGAAAAGAATGAATTCATACCCAGCAAGAAATCAACAAATGAGGATGGCTAAAAAAAGAGACGGAAGAAAACAAGGAATCAAAGAATTGAATAAGAAGGGATCAAACTAAATGGAATAAGACTTGTATCCAGATCAATGTTGATTATAATTCATTCATGCATGCATGGTCTGTGTACTATTGAGCCAATCCCAGATCGAGTCAAGCTTGTCCAATATATCAGTCAAACTAATACATTAGCCAAAAAGAGAATACAGAATACAGATACATGACTAAGCCCAGCAAATGATTTTCATCATCCATAAGCTGTCAGGATATTTACAACATTTCACAAGAATAATCAGAGTCGGAAGCAAGAGAAGTCAACCAAGCATGCATATATGAATCAAAATACCAACAGGAATTACTTGAAACAAAATATATTAATCTCAAATAAACAAGATCTGAACAAGTCAATAATCCCGGATCACATTACCCAATACAAAATGATCCAAGTAATAGATACAATTATTCAAAATAAGCAACAAGAAAAAATAATGATAGCAGGAAATCATGATAGCAAAACTCCAGCATCTAGAATCTCATATCACCTACTCCATCTGGCAGCTGAACTCCAAAATCTGCAATTTAATAAATTGCAGGAAGAGGAAAAAGAAAATAAACTTCCGTCAATGCAAGTTACGGGCCGCTTGTAGTGCAGGCACAAGTACAGGAAAGAATAAACTACATAGCATGGAATAGACATGATAATGAAATAGAACAACTAGCATGAATTATGAACAGAATCAAGTAATGTAATGTACTAACAGGGTACAGTTAACATGTATCAAGTGTCATGCAAGCAGGTAAACAGGCATACAGATGAACAGGTAAACAGGTAATCAGGTATCAAGTAGCATGTACAGATAATCATGTAGCAGGTATCATGTAACAGGTATCATGTAATAGGTAATCATGTATGTCAAGTCTTGTATTATTACTATCTAGATAGCAATTCATGCTTCCATCCTTTTATCACATAGTTGCTACATACAATCAAGTTATGTTTAGGCCTAGTGGCGGGTTTCTATAGGGCCATGTACTCAGGCATTAGGTAAACAGGTAACAGGCACGAATCACGTAGTCGTGAAATCGCGGCAGCAGGAATTGGCATGAACCATGTAGTCATGAAACATGGCAACATGTAGTAACAAGCATGAATCATGTAATCATGAAGCATGACAATATATAGTAATAAAAGACATGAATCATCACAAATCATAGCAACATATAATCAGATAGTAGTAACAGGCATAAATCATGTAATCATGAAACATGGCAACATATAATAACAGACATGAATCATGTAATCATGAACATGGCAACAGGTAATGGAAAACACGGACCCCCTACTGAGTACACATACCTATATTATCCACTACTACGGTCTTTTCCTTAACTCCGGCTTGATTATTTATTATTATTAAACAGACATGTATATGTCACAAACAGGGAAAAAATAACATGGCATGAACAAGTAACAGTGTCACGCCCCGCTTCCCAAAAACGGAACACGAGTACATGACGTAGGCCCAGAGAATGATGTAAACACCATCCATAAGCTTTACCAGACTAACTCAGCAATAAGAACAACAAAGTACAACTACGCAAGAAATATAACCACATGAATCAAAGATAAATTCCAATAATAAATGAAATAATCCAACAATATAAATATCCAACATTTGGGATCAAAACAAATTCCAGGTCATATAGCCCAAAACAAAGTACAATTCATAACAATATTCAAGAAATAAAACTAGCATCAAATAAATCTAAGCAGCGCAGACTGGTTCCATCTTTAGAAACATTGCTCACCAATTCCTTTAGGGATAGATCCTTCAGCACCTATAAAATCTTAATCTAAAAATTGAGAAAAGAGTGCCCTTAGAGCAAGTTGTGGGCAGCAAGTAGAGAAAACAAAGGATAAAGGAAACATGTATATCAAAGGAAAAAAGGAATTGGATCAAAGACAAAGAACAAAGCAAAGAGCAGGCAATAGTATCAAAGGTGTACAATAATCACGCATGTAATGAGTGATGTCTAGTCAAGATCAAGCATGAGATGCAGGTTATTAAGTATTTTATTAATCTATCTAGTGCATGTACTACTGCGTCCCATTCCACAGGTTCGGCGCAAACACAGTGATCGTTTTATACCGATGGTGAATTCACGGATCGTGTACTCGGCATTGATAACAATAATTTATGTGCAAGAATCATCAATCAATCTTTGCAATCAATATTCATCCTTCTATGTCAAGTGTTCGTGTGAGCGAGAAGGCCTTACCAAGTACATTTCCCGATTGTTCACTACCAAGTCTACCCATAATACTCCGGCATGTTATTAGTTTATTTTCAACCTATGTGAGCATGCAAGAGAGTGTCACTATTGTATGATACTAAGTGTGTCTAATTCTAAGTGTTACAGACATAGCATGAAGCAAACACATTATATGAACACATTTCACATAATCAGGACAGCATGACCTCGTTGTACTAAAACATGGTTTAAGGTCACTACAAAATAGCAAACCTGAATCCGTCGTAAGGTCTAGAAAATAGACTTCCACACGGTTCCAGCGAATATAATTAAGGCATATAAAATGTAATATCCCGGACGGATATTAACTCATAGAAATTACTATTTTATTATTATTTTATTATTATTTCATTTTAATCCCAAAATCAGACCATTTTGGTGATTTTTCGCCGGGTTGCCCACAAACAGTATCTACGCGCATCTATCGGACAGTGTGCATCCGAAGCGCATCCAATTGATAGCGCGATCCTCCGAATTAATAATAAAATTTATTTTATTATTATTTTCAAAATTAAATTATTTTATGGGAATTTTATGAGGATTTTTATAAGAAAATTTTTGTATACACATACATGTACACATACATAAAATTGTATGGTTCTTAGTACATCATACAAGTATGTAGTATATACTTTTGGTCAATATACTCATTCTTGTCATGGCTACTTAATTAGAAGGTTAGGGTTGATTAAGAGGGTTAAAAGAAGGTTTGTATGCATAAGAGAAGAACTAAAAGACTTCTAGAAACCTTATCCCTCCACCTCACCACCCTACACCATACCCCTCCCCCCTAGAAGCATGGCCGGCCACCCCTTGGGGTTATTTTGTGCCAATGTGGTGCACTTACCACTCCTAGTCTCTTCTATAAACACCCCCTCATTCTCCTCCTTCTCTCATTTTAGAAAATAAAAAGAAAGAAAGAAAGAAAGAAAGGAAAAGAAAGGAGAACAAAGTTAACTTCAGAGTTTTGTTTTGTAGGTTGTTAGAAGCCTTCTAAAAAGCTAGGGAAAGGAGAAGGATTAGCAAGCAAGTCCTTCCAATAGATACTAAGGTGGGGGTTTCTTCATGCTTCTTGTTTGTTTGTTTGTTTGTTGTTTGTTTGTTTGTTTGTTTGTTTGTTTGTTTGTTTTGTTGTTTGACTTCTTCTCCTACCTTCTTGTTTTGTTTTGTTTTTTGGGTTGTTCTTATGTAGGAGTATGTTGTATGTTGTGATAAATAAAAGTAAGAAGTAGTAGTAGAACCTACTAAAACATATAAAGATCACATCTTTATTATTGTAAATGTTGTTCTATGTATGATTGTGGACTAAAAAGACATATTGCATATGATCTTGAACATACAACCTCTTAAGGTTGTAGGACTTAATACACATAAGCATATGAACATTTTACAACCATTGTGGGTTGTAGGACCTTGATTGAACATTGGACTAATAATAATAAGTATATGTTTATTGTAATAAAAAGATCTTTTGTTAACCACTAGTTGTAGAAAATTAAAAAGATCTTCCTTTTACTAACCACTAGTTGTAGATTAAAAAGATCTTTCTTTTTATTAATCACTAGTTGTAGATTAAAAAGATCTTTTCTTTTTTATTAATCACTAGTTGTAGAATTAAAAAGATCTTCTCTTTTTTATTAATCACTAGTTGTAGCTATTAAAAAGATCTTTTCTTTTAATCACTAGTTGTAGAATAAATGAAAAAGATCTTTTCTTCCATATTTACTAGTTGTAGAGTAAAGTAAGATAAAAATGATCTTTTCTTTTATCACTAGTAATAATAAAGATTAGTAAGCCACTAAGTAGTAGCATGCTAAAATATAAAGTAGTAGTATGTGATTAAATGAGGTAGTAGTAGCATGTATGTTAATTAATAAGGTAGTAGTAGTATGGGTGATTAAATAAAGTAGTAGTATGGTTGATATAAAGTGGTAGTATGTTGATTAAAGGAAGAAGTAGTAGTAAGTAGTATAGATGTTTATGTCCATAAAGTAGTAGTAGTAAGTTGTATGTTATGTTCTTGATAAGAATGAAGTAGGAGTAGTAGTAGATAATTGTGTGTTATGTTTTGATTGAAATGGGAGTAGTAGTAGTAGTAAAATGTTGTAGGATCACTTCTAAAAATATTTAGAAGTAATATCCATGCTTCAAATGTTGTAGGATCACTTCAAAAATATTTAGAAGTAGTATTCATGCTACAAATGTTGTAGGATCATTTCTAAAAATGTTTAGAAGCCATATTCATGCTTCAAATGTTGTAGGATCACTTCTAAAAATATTTAGAAGTAGTATTCATGCTACAAATATTGTAGGATCATTTCTAAAAATGTTTAGAAGCCATATTCATGCTTCAAATGTTGTAGGATCACTTCTAAAAATATTTAGAAGTAGTATCCATGCTACAAATGTTGTAGGATCATTTCTAAAAATGTTTAGAAGTCATATTCATGCTTCAAATGTTGTAGGATCACTTCTAAAAATATTTAGGAGCAATATTCATGCTTTATGTTTAGGATGTTGTAGGACTTTTGCTAAAAATATCCTACCATGTTCCATGCTTAGTTAGTTGTAGGATTTCTTCTATAAATATCATGCTTTATGTTTAGAATGTTGTAGGATGTTTTATAAAATTATCCTATCATGCTTTTGTTTAGGATGTTGTAGGACTTTTGCTAAAAATATCCTACCATGTTCCATGCTTAGTTAGTTGTAGGATTTCTTCTATAAATATCATGCTTTATGTTTAGAATGTTGTAGGATGTTTTATAAAATTATCCTATCATGCTTTATGTTTAGGATGTTGTAGGACTTTGCTAAAAATATCCTACCATGTTCCATGCTTAGTTAGTTGTAGGATTCCTTCTATAAATATCCTATCATGTTTTGAATGTTGTAGGATGTTTTATGAAATTATCCTATCATGCTTTATGTTGTTGTAAGACTTTTTCTAAAAATATCCTATAATGTTATTTCATGTTAGAATATTGTAGGACAAATTCTAAAGTTCCTACCATGTTTAGATTAGCCTATTTATGCTTAGGATGTTGTAGGATTAATTCTAAAATTCCTACCATGCTTAGATTATTCTATTTATGCATAGAATATTGTAGAAATCAATCTAAGAGTTTTCTACCATGCTTGGATTAACGACATTATGCTTAGGATGTTGTAGGATCCATAATAAAATTACTTACCATGCTAATTTAATTGTAGGTATGTAATATACCATGCTAGCTAATTGTAGGTATGTGATATACCATGCTAGTTTAATTGTAGGTATGTAATATACCATATTAGCTTTAATTGTAGGTAAGTGATACACCATGCTAGTTTGATTGTAGGTAAGTGATATACCATGCTAGTTTAATTGTAGGTATGTGATATACTATGCTAGTTTAATTGTAGGTATGTGATATACCATGTTAGTTTAATTATAGATATGCCATGCTAGTTTAACTACAAGTAAGTCGTATACCATGCTAACTTAATTGTAAGTAAGTTGCATGTCATGCTAGTTTAGATTGTGAGTAAGTTGTATACCATGCTAGGTTACATAAATACTCATGTTTACATGGCACCCATGCTTAGATAAGTGTCCGTTCATGCTATGTTAGTAGATGAGCATGATTCATGCTAAGTAGGTATCGTGCTAATTGTTGATTATGTTAAGTTAATGATAGCCATACTATGATATTCATGCTTAGAGTAAGGAAACTACCCATAGTTAATTGTAGAGATTTTATGTTATGTTCCATACCATGCTAAAGTTCAAATGCATGTTTAGAACGTTGTAGGAGTAATGTTAGACTACCTACCGTGCCTTGGAATGTTGTATGTTATATTAGTTATATATCCATGCTTGTGTTATGGTGATTAGTCAAGATAAGTAGTAAGCTTTCACGCTCGCTTGACTATAGTGGACTCTATGTCTAGGTCGTAGTGATTTTATGCTTAAGCTCGATGTAAGCACAAGCATTAATCATATTCATACTTAGGAGTGTGATGGTGAGTAGTTCTGTTTTGTAATTGGATGACCGTAGGAAGATGCTTACGAGTGTATGTCATGCCAAAGGCATTATAGGTCGAAGTAATAAGATCGGGAAGACCACTAGTGATAGTTAGTTCGATAAAGGCTGTTATGTCGCCTTCGGATTCTTCCTTAGTAGAATACCGATCATAAACTACTAGTAGATTCTTCTGTTGCTTCTAATAATAGAAGATTAAGTTTGTTAGTAAGCACGTTTAGTTGCTTTTAAGATTGATTACCTGTATGGTTGTTTGCACATGGTTGTGCTCGTACGTGGCCCGACTGGCCCGTACGTAGCCGTGGGTCTCATACGTAGCTTAGTTGGCTCGTATGTAGGTTGTTGTCTCGTACGCGGCCCGACCGGCCCGTGCGTAGCTGTTGGTCTCATACGCGGCTTATTTGGCTGGTATGTACGTGGTCACCTTCTACGAGGCCCGCCTGGCTCGTAGGTAGTTATTGTTTCATACGTAGCTTATTGGCTCGTATGTGGTTGTTACTCGTGTATAGCTTGTTAGCTAGTACACAGTTCGTTGTGCTCGTCTAGGGTGATGTTACCACCCTAAGGGCTATCGACCATCAAGACATATGTTTTCTTACCCTAAGGAACTGTGGAGGAGTCGCTCCTTGTGTACCGTCGAATCTTAACCAGGGTAGGTTGATCGAGGACCGGAGTATGGACAAAATCCAAGTCTAGGGTAGCGGCATGCGTGTATATTCGCACAGCCAAAGTCTTGGATCGATGAGCCACGAACCAGATCCTGAGGGATTCTGGTAAGTTTAGGTTGAGCAGCCTAGTAGAGTTGTCTTGCGAAGCCTAAATTAAAGGTCTAGCAGGTTGTGTTTATAATATTGTCATCCCTAGGATTGTTCGAGTCAGGGACATCATTAGGATAGTGACTTACAAGGATCAGTTTATTTAAACCCTTTTGCCGGGAGAGAGGAGTCAGTGGTAGGGGGCCCCTTACACTAACTCGTCCCTTGAGGCAGATCATAGGTGGTGTACTGGGTTGTACCTTCCCGTCAAAGGGATACATACGGTGCCGTCTCACAAGTTGAGGACATGGGTTGCGTATCTCGCGCTGTTAATTCCTGAAGTACAGTGGCTGGGGGTGCCACAGGATGCATTGTGCAGTCCTACGCTTGCGATACCCCAGAGGGTGCCACAGGGTAGGCTTCGTGCTACCCTGCGCTTGCGAAACCCTATAGTTGATTTTGGAATGACGCTCGATACGTTGGGTTCGTCTATTTGGAAAGAGGTCCGGTTGGCCGGGTCGCAGTGGCGAACATAGACACCACTGGCGAAATGCAATAGTGGGACTTGACCATGCCTGCTACCTCATTAGCCATGTGTAGGTGTCGGGAACAGGTTGAGTACAATTAGAAGTTCATAACGCGGGTTCTAATCCCTATATATGGAGAAACGGCTTGAGATGGGGTCGCATGTAGTATGGGCTGCATGTTGCTTTCGGAGACTTGCTGACATTAGAATAGGAAGCGTCCTAGTTCTATTTAAATATCGCATTAGAGTCTAGTCATAGCACTTACGTACATTTAAACTACACCATTGCTATATTTTGTATATTGTTTGGAAGATTCGCTGCTATATGATCAGCCTTTAAGCGTCAGTGAATACTGACGTCCCCACTTCCATAGGTACTGGATCGCCAAAGTACAAAGGCGGGATTCAGGAGGACTCAAGGCAAGGAAAGCAAGGAGTCAGTGTTATGTTTAGTTTCGCTGCAGTATATGTATTGATTATGCATTAGTTGAGAAGTACTCTGATGTAAGATGTTGAAGGTTGTAATACTTAGAAATGTAAAGGTAATATTGTAACTCTATTGTAAGGGTATTACAGTTGTACAATATTCAGACTTGTAACAATTTGTGTATTGAATAAAAAGTTTT
Organism: Hemerocallis citrina; assembly: GCA_017893485.1. Classification (NCBI taxonomy): domain Eukaryota; kingdom Viridiplantae; phylum Streptophyta; class Magnoliopsida; order Asparagales; family Asphodelaceae; genus Hemerocallis; species Hemerocallis citrina. Next base: position 181,074,410 of record CM030360.1, read on the forward strand.
AAATTCTCCTATTTTTTCTGTGCATTGTGACTAATTGAAGAAAAGGTCTTGGCTCGTGTCACGGTTTTCCAGTGTTGGAAATCGGGGCGTTACATAAAAGACATAGAAACTAGGGTGAAAACTCTATTCTATTCAGGTTTTATGTCCAGGTAGCATGCAGTAAGTTCTGTTCAACTAATTGTTTCAGGTCAGAGAACTCATTAATAAAATCTATAAAAATTCCAGAGCATACCTATACATGTCTACGTTCAACTAGATTTATTTCAGATTTTTCTCTTACTGTTAGCATGGTCAATTAAATTAAAAAACAGCAGGATACGCATACATTTGTGAATCTGGAATTTCTAACACAGCTGCACTAAAAAGATGATATCTAGCAGATGACACATTGGAATTTAAATCCACACTAGGGAAAAGTGATCTAGACATCCAGGGCTACAATTTACATTCAGCAAGTTATTTCAAATTATGTCAGTAGCATGGTGGAAAATCTGATTCAAAGTGAAACAACTAGCAGTCTAGAAATTAACTCAACATAAAAAGGCAACAAATAAATCATACAATTACAAATAGCATGCCAATTGGTAATCAAAGTGATCCTAGGTGTCAACATGCAAATTTCTAAGTTTAAAATACAATTATCATAGACATGGTATCAATTCATCAATCAACTTCAATCTAGCACATACAATTTAACATGTCCCATTCATCAAGCAGTCCTATGCATGAATCTAGTTATTTAAATGTGCATATGCATGAAACAATGGGGACTAGATTTTAGATCAAAGAGAATGACATGATGTTAAGTGTATTTCGGGTTAGCTCGTGTAAACCCTCGATAAACTTAATGGAATTATCAAAAGTAGTACGATAACGAAATGGACGGGATCTACTTGCAGGAGCTCAAATAAACTTGAACAGAAAAAAATGCTAGTTCAAGAAGAGACTTGCCTGATAAATTTGGAGATTCAAATAATAAGAATAACGGGATCAAAATCCCGGGCGAAAATCCCAAAAATACGTGCGAACAAACCCAAGCAAAAAAAGATAGCAGCAACACAGCAAAATTCAGAGGACAACAACACATATCTATGGCATGTGTAAAAATGAAACCTTAGCTCCTACCTAACCCTCCCTTCCTCCCCTCCCCTTCCCCTATCCCGGCGACCCCTTCAGCCCATTCTCTTCCTCTTCGGCCCCGTCCAACCCTGCAACCTATCCCTACAGCCTACTGTTCTGCCTAGCTAGCTCCAAGCCCCCTCCCCCCGCACCTTCATCCCCACTATTTTCTCGCCTCATCATGTTGTCAGAGATTGAGCTTAGTGGGTGCGGGCCTAACGAGAAGGTCTGTCACCCACCAGTATCACCACCTCTTGATGCTTCCCTACGAGCACCACTGCCAAATGAAGCCTCAACTGCACAAACCACACCACATCAGCCTCAGCCACTGCAGGCTATCATCAAGCTTTCCAACCTTCCTCTCCCCCCTGTGACAGCGGCTCTGCCCAGTGCTACCCCATCTTCCCCTCCTCTTCTGACTAACTCCCCTGTAGAGAGAGTTGATCATGGGCTCAGACACTCTCACTCACCGACACGTGCACTTGGTAGTGCGCATCAGCATCATGAGGAGATGATTTGGAGTCATCATCGCCTTAGAGCAGAGGCTCCCAGGGGCTATGAGCATCATCGCAGAGAAGCGGGGTGCCACGGGGGAAGGGCCTAAAGAGGGGGTCCTCCTACTGGCCACAGTAGGCGTAAGAGAACCCCACCTTCAGGCCAGCACTCCCACATGGTGTACCACCGCGATCAACGCCCACAGGTGCACCATCCACCTCATTACAGGACACAATTACATCACAAAGCCTCAGGGCAACACCACAAGGGTGAAAGCTCTTCCCATCATACCAAGCACACTGCACAACACCAATCTATTCATGTATCTCCATCCAACCCCCCAACCAATCACTCACCACCTCCCTAACCAACCTCCACGCGAGAATCCAACGCCTTAATCCAGCATCGAGAGAGCCCACGAGGGGGCTCTACAAGACGGGATCACAGTGGTGGAGCTCTTGGGAGAAGGGGATCGAGGGGAACCGTGGACTCAAGTACTAGGCAAAAGAAGCAAGGGGCGGAGTTCCTCACCCAACCAACAATTCGAACAGCACCAACACACAAAGAAGCAAAGGAGGGGAAGAAAAAAGCATGTACTGTGCTTCAACTGTGGAGACTTGGGCCACTTTAGGAGCGAATGCACTAAAGAGGTTCGCTGTCTAAAATGTATGAAGTGGGGGCACTTATCTTATGTTTGTTCCAATGTGATCGAAACCCACTCCGACGATGAAAGACCAGTGAGCCGAGGGACGTCACCAGAGAATTCCACTCTCATTCGCCTTGCAAACAGCTTAGCAACAATCAAAAACGAGGAAAATTGGCTTCGCTAATGGTGTGCAGTCGCGAAGGTTACTGCGGGGAGCTCATCAGAAGTTCACCTTCTCCAGGCCTTCAATGAAAAGTGGCCTATGAATGCATATAGAGACTGGGTAGCAAAGAAATTGTGCCACTTACAGTTCTTGGTCTCTTTCCCATCAACGGAGAAGGTATCGAAAGTCATTGGGTTGGGGAACATCGACTTCGGCCACTTTAAAATTGAGTTTAAGGCATGGACGCCTAGCTTCGGAGCTGAGCTCCTTCAAGGGGACTTGTATTGGATCTAGATACATAATGTTCCACTACATTTTTGGAGGAAAGAGGCGCTTCAAGAGATTGTCACCGAGTTTGGGTCGATAGTAGAGATTGACGAGAAGACGGTGAGAAGATCTGAGTTAGTTTCGGCAAGGTTGCTAATAAGGAGCACCAACATTGTGATGATTCCTTGCTTTGCCAAAATCTTCTCCTTTGAAGATGCCTATCTAGTCCAGTTCGTCCTCGACAAGTGAGTGGAACCCTCATCAGAGCAGCCGGCCATCATATCCCCGACCCCTACTTCGTCGCTCAGAGACAGCAGATCTTACAGGCAGGTGGTGGGGCCACCGTGGGATCTTACCATTGATGGAGCACACGAAGTAGAAAGGTCTCACAGAGAGCTCCTCAAAGCGGCAAAGGGGCAGGAGCGAGCCCAAGGAGGAGCGGCGGAGGGATCAGATTTAGGGACTTGCTCTAATCTCAAAGTTGGTCGAGGAAGAGCCACGACCAACAGATCCAACGACCATAGATCCCCAGGAGCGTCAACACTTCCAGATCCAACGGTGATTCGGAGCCATAGGCCTGATTTGGAAAGCCTCCCTGCACAGAGAAGCGACATGCGACAGGAGGACCGTGCCAAAGCTCAACGAGGCAGTCACCACATGGGGTTTGGTGGAAAAGAAGCCACAGAGGAGATTGGTCGCGCTAAAGGGGGAAAAAGCAAGAACGACCCACTAATCAACAGTCGAGACTTGCAGAGCAGTCCCTAAAAGGGGAAAGAGCGGGTAGCGGTGGGTAGAAAGTCGACTGAACTTATTTCCACTCTGGGGAAGAAGAAGAAGTCCAATAGCGCCTCTAAAAGAGGTAGCACCCAAAAGGAGAGCAACACCAGAGTAGGGGCTCTCGATTTGGGTAAAAAGCCAGATCTGAGTGCTAAGGGAGTTGGTAATGGCAGCGGAGCAGAATGGAAGAAAAAGAAAGAGAAGGGAGCAGGTGTAGGAGTAGAAGAAGCTTGCAAGAAGCCAAAGAGTTCAGAGTCTCTGGCGTCGTTAATAACGCCTTCGACCAATGTGCCAACCACTCAGCGTAAGCCACGTGCAGATGGCGAGAGGAACGACGAAGGGTGCAGAGCACGCACAGTGGTGGATATCGAAGCAGTTGGCGGAGAGTTTGAGGAGAGCGGTCTGTTGCTCCGCGAAGGAGTAGAAGAGGTTATAGTGTCTGGCAGGGGAAAAATTAATGAGAAGGGGGGTACTTATAGATGTGTTATTAGGCCCAAAGAGGGGCCCAATTGTAATCAAGTGCAAACACAGATGACTAACGGTCCCACAGAGGGGTCCGAGATAGAAAACACTATTATTCTCACAGAAGCACCTACATTTAGTAGGCTCATTGAGGAGTCTGTGACAAGAGAGAGCTCTTTACAACTAGTTTCTCAGCAGGCCGATAGTGATGAAGATTTAGCAGAGTGCTTAAACTTAGACTAAGAATTCTCATTTTCGGGGGAGGAATCTGAGGATCTTGAGTTTGTAGCTGCTACGCAGTGTGAGATTTCTCCAGAATTTGTTTCGTCCACATTCCCAGAATCAGCAATTGACGTGGGTCACAGGGCACCTAGCAGAGCAGTGGGATTCAGGGTACAGCGGTCGCCTAAGAGGGCTCATGCGGAGTCCCTAGATGACTACTTGGATGTTGCTGCGGCAGCCAAGGCAGCAAAATTCGACGATGGAGGTACGAAATGTTTTTTAGCTTCTGTTTTAAATTTCATATCAGATTCAGAAGTCTTTTTATTAGCTCATACCTGTGGTTTGGAAGTTTGTAACAAAGAGCGTAACGCTCTTCTGCTCAACAAAATTAGAGGGTGGGAAACGGATCGGGCAAAATCGAGCACTCATATAGATACACAGTCTACCTCTGACTTGATGGTGGCTGGGGCGGAACTCTCTCCCCAACCCACACACACGATCAACCCTAACACAGTCACCCAATGAATACACTATTTTGGAATGTTAGGGGACTTGGGGACAAGGGGAAGAGAGATATGGTTAGGGACGTTATTAAAAGCACCAAGGCAGATATAGTCGGGTTGCAAGAAACCAAACTGGCGAATGATTTTAAACTAAGAAGATTTGGGGGCAGCAGGATCAAGGAATGGGTGCTGTGCCCAGCCGTAGGGGCATCGGGGGGGATTGCTATTGGGTTCAATCCGGACATCTTCACGTGCTCAGAGGAGCATTGCAGAATGTTTTCCTTGACTGTTCGACTTTTGCGATGATCTGATAATTGGATGCAGACCATCACGGTTGTTTATGGACCGAACGTGGCTGCAGAGCATCAAGCCTTCTGGCATGAACTCTCGGGTATTTGCCAACGCTGGCAGAGAGCGTGGATAGTAGGAGGGGACTTCAATGTCACCATATTTGCTTTTGAGCACATGGGAAGAGGATCCAACGACAGGCATAGGGAAGAGTTCAATAGGGTGATCGCAGAACTAGAACTTATTGATATCCCTATCAATGACAGACTTTTTACATGGTCCAACATGCAAGCTACCCCGATCATGGCCAAATTGGACAGAATTCTTGTGTCTATGGACTGGGAGGCTAAATTTCCATTAGCAAGCGCTAGATCTATTCCTAGGCCGACGTCTGATCACACCCCGGTTCTACTAGACGCTGGGGTACAAGGAACCCTAAGGCCAAGGAGATTCAGTTTTGAGAAGGCCTAGCTGGAAATTCAAGGTTTTCACCACATGGTTATGGAAAACTGAGCGCTACCAACCACTGGCACGGATGCAGCCTCCCGTTGGTGTGAAAAAGTCCGCAGACTGAGAAAGCGGCTGCGGAGGTGGAACCGGTCCAGATTTTCAACCATATGGCATGCAAAGGACTCATTTTTGGAAGGCATTGATGAACTAGAACGACTGGAGGAAACAAGAGTCCTGTCACAAGAGGAAAGAAACAGGCTGCTAGAACTACGAGAAAATATTGCCAACCTCTATAAGCTGGAAGAGATCAAATGGCAGCAAAGGTTAAGGCTCACGTGGCTCAAAGAGGGAGACGCAAACACGGCCTACTTCCACTGAGTGGCAAGCGCGAGACGCAGGTCCAATCTAATCTTATCAATTCAAACGGACTCGGGAACTTCGCAAGACGAAGAGGTGATCTCCAATACCTTTCAAGAATACTACAAGGGCCTCTTTGGGAAGAAGAACGATTTCAGGGTTCCACTTAGGGAAGACTTTTGGCAGGACTGGCCGAGTGAGTCGGCACAATCGCTGTCTAACTTGGAAGCTCCTTTCTCAGAACTGGAAGTGGAAAATGCCATAAAACAATTGGGAGCTGATAAGTTGCCTGGGCCGGACGGCTTCCCAATGTTGTTTTACAAGGTATTTTGGGAAGAAATCAAAGGAGACATTATGGCATTGATAGATGAATTCTTCCATAACAATCTCAGATTGGGCATGTTCAACTTTGCGAAAGTTGTGCTGATCCCTAAGAGGGCGGAATCTTCATCGGTGGGGACTTTAGGCTGATCAGCCTCATAAACTGTTCAGCTAAGATCATCACAAAGGTCCTGGCCATCCGCCTGGGAAGCTTAATGGACAGCCTAATTTCCAAAACTCAGACTGGTTTCATCAAGGGCAGATGTATCCTGGACTGCGTGGCTACTGCAGAACAGGTCATCCACCACTGTCATACGGGCCATTCTAAGAATTTCCTTCTCAAACTGGACTTTTAGAAAGCATATGAATCTGTCGACTGGGAGTGCTTGATGGAATCTCTCAAAGGAAGAGGCTTTGGGGATAAATGGGTTAGGTGGATCAAACAGTGCTTATATACTGGCAAAATGGTAGTATCGGTTAATGGGCGGGCGAGTCCATCGTTTCCTTGCAAGAAGGGACTTCGACAGGGGGATTCGCTGTCTCCACTGCTTTTCACCATCGTCTCTGATGTTCTGAGGGGCATGCTAGACAACTGTCAGTGGAAGGGCTGGATTATGCCTGTGGCTAGCAGTCAATCTAACCAAGGGTGCACGATCCTCCAATATGCTGATGACACCCTACATTTGGTAACGAAAGCATGTCCGAGACAGTCTCAGGATTAATTTTCACAAAAGTGCTTTAATTCCCATTGCACTCTCAGGCGTAGAGGCACAGGACCATGCCACCATTCTTAACTGTATGATTGATGAGTTCCCGATCAAATATTTAGGGCTTCCACTCAAACCCGAAAAACTTTCTAAATGGACTGGCTCCCGATCATAGATAGGGTGGAGGATAGGCTGTCGGGATGGAAAGGAAAATCGCTTTCCCTAGGTGGCAGAGTGGTACTCATCAACTCAGTTCTGTCTAATCTGCCCTTTTATTATATATCATTTTTTGAACTTCCTAAATGGGTAATCCAAAGGATCGACCGAATCCGCAAAAGGTTCCTTTGGAAAGGGGCAGATTCGAACAGGGGAGGATACCACCTGATCAAATGGAATATGTCTTGTATGAAGAAGAAGCATGGAGGGTTAGGTATCATAGACCTTAGAGACATGAACCTCGCCCTTCTGGAAAAATGGTGGTGAAGGTTTTTCACAACAGCGGGGAAGGCTGGCAGGACTTCATTCAACCATACCTGCGGGGAAAAGGCACGAGAAGTTTAGGATTCCGAGTAGGGGCTAGAGTTTCTCGATTTTGGAAAGGAATCTCTAAAGCAAGCGGACCGTTCAACTCTACAGTCACCTCATCTATCGGTAATGGACGATCCACCAGATTCTGGTGAGACAAATGGTGTAGTGACCATACACTCAAGGAAACCTTCCTAGATCTGTACGAGAAAATGAAGCGACCAAATATATCAGTGACCGAGACCTGGAAGAGGGATAATTGGAGACCACCGTTCCGAGAAAGCCTTAACCCTGAATTGCACCAACAACTGCTTGAACTACAAGTGCACATCAAGCGGACCGGGGCGAGGTGTGCTCAAGGTCCGGATCACATGCACTGGGAACTAGATTCCAAGGGAGCTTTCACGGTTAGGTCCCTGTATCACCAAATTCACTACCGGGGATGCAGACCCAGCTGGGCCCAAGTCCTATGGAAGGCGAAAACCCCCCTTACAGTTAGGGTCTTCCTCTGGCTAGTGCTCAACAATGCAATCCTCACCAGAGAGAACCTTGCCAAAAGACAACCCCAGATGGCGACCAACTGTGGCTTCTGCAACATGCATGTGGAGGATTTGAATCACCTCTTTATTCACTGTCTAAGGAGTAAGGATACTATGGTAGAGGTATTGCGAGCCTTAGGAACCACTGACTACCCCAGCGAATATGAGGATTTGTGGATTGGCCCCAAATTTGCCTCGATTCGCCACGAAATGAAGGATGCGTGGTACATTGCCATTGCGGCAACTACATGGATCTTATGGCTAGACAGAAATAATTTCTACTTTCATGCTTTATGTAATACTATTTCTGGTAACTTTACTCATATCATGCATCTTATCTCTTTTTGGGCTACAGCAGCTGCCACAGGAGCGAGAGGGAGAATTGCCAGAGTCTTCCAGGTGGAAGAGTTTGATGATGAAAAGGTAGAGTTTGGGTTGACACTGGACTGAGAGGCTGCGCCCACCACAATCTTTAGGGTCTCTGTAGCAGCAACCTCCACTACTTGGTTCTTTTGTAGTGATCCACTGTTCTTTTAGGTATATGATATTCGGATGACTAGACCCACCTCCCAAGGTTTTGTTAGGGGATTATGTTTTATTTTCCTACACTGTACTTGTATTCTCCCGGTACACCGGGTTTGTTTTATTAACCTCTTATTAATAAAGCAGGGTGGCGTTATTCCACCTTTTCCTTAAAAAAAAACACAGCAAAATTCCCACACCGGATCGGGACAAACACGGGACAGCAAACTCGGATCTGCTATGCCAAAACACAGGACGGCAAAATCACCCAATGGATCTCCTTCTTCAACCTCAGCAAGAAGAGAGAGAGAGAGAACACGGCGACTACGGCGGGGCAGAGCGGCCTCGACACCACGGTCGGGAAGCAACGGCGGCGACGACAGCCTCGACGAAACTCCGACAAGAGCAACCTCTGTTTTCGCTCGAAAACAGGGGAAGACGACGTCGACGACTTCGGGACTTGGACGGCGATGCTAGGGGATCTACTGTGGTTGCAAGGGACGGCGGTGACACTGGCGGGGTGCACGGAGATGATGAAGGGCGACGGCGAAGGGTTAAGGCGATGGGGAAACTCGGGTGAATGGGTTCGACAAGATGAACGGGGATGATGAGGGGATCAATGGAGGCGATGAAGACGAGGGGATGGAGACGAGGATGATGATGGTGCTGACGGTGGTGGAAGGCGATCGGAGTTGGTAACGGGGTAGGGTTTTCGGTTTGGGTTTGGGGTGCAATGAAACAGAGAAAGAGAGGGGCAGGGATCGGGGAGAGAGAATACAGCGGTGAGAGAGAGATAATCTAGGGTTTATTTTAATAGGGTATATATAGGGATCAAGAATTAGGATTTTGGGTTGAGATTTTGCAGGTTTTGGGTAACAGTTTTGGCTCCAAAAGGAGAAAAATAAATGCAATGAGATGAGACGAACACAAAGAAAACAAATCAAACTCAAAATAGAAAGAGCAAAATTGCAGGGAGAACAGAATCCAACCAAAATAACACAAATCGATCAAGAGAGAACAAAAGAACCCAAGAAAAGACGAAATATCATATCATAAATGAATCCAAATGCAATAATCAAAAGAAAATAAAATACAATAAAATCCAAAAATAGGGCTTACAAACAGGTTCAGGGCGAAGGATAAACATGTACAGGTGATAGACAACACATAAAAAGGTACAACAACGAAAATTCTAGTTCAGGACAGTAAGACAGTACTGTACTAAATATGGAATTTCCATTGCTACAAACATGCAAACCTAGAACCGTCAGAAAATCTGGAAAATAGACTCCCGGACGAATCCTGCAAATATATATAAGTCATATGGTATTTCACAACAACGGGACTCAAAACAGATTTGTATCCAAAAAACGTGTTCAGCCAGAAATCAGAAGTTGGTATTTATAAACATAAAAATGGCATTAAAACTTACTGATTAAAACCAAGAAACTGGTGTATTCCTTAGTATGTTTAGTAACAGAAAATAAAGTTTCATAATTTTCGAATACAGATAGAATAGTCAAGTGAAATCAGAAAGTAGCAAGATTCAGTAGTTTTTCAAATCTAGAATCACAAACACTGCAGTACTAAAATAGCAATATCTCACAAAATATAAATCAAAATCCAGATCCGTTGAAATGGTGATAAACTAGATATAGTAGGCTATAATTCATATTTACAAAATTTTTATAGAAAGCAAATAGAATCTGGTTGAAATTATGTATCTTTACTGAACAGTATGAAAATTCTGCATGTATAGTAGTTGTTCACAAGCACAAAATGGTTTATAAAAGTTATCAATTAAATCCATAAAAATTAGGGGTTAATCCAATCAAGTCTAACCAGCAAAATATTGGATCAAAATATTATCTTTAGCATCAGTAGAAAAATAAATAGTCATACAAAATTTATATAAAACTGGATCTGGAATTTTAAATACATCTGTAGTAAAATAGTCATAACTCACAACTCATAAATCGAAACTGAGATCTGTTAGAAAATATGGAAAGTAGACAGAATCCTCCATAATTCATACTCACAATTAATTTTCATATATTGACCTTACTAGGGTCTAAAATATTGGAAAAAATAGGGAATCGACAAAACAGAAAATATTATTCATGCACAAAATCAACTAATTCATATGAAACTCATCCAAAACATAACCAAACATGAAATAAGGTATGCTAGATGTCCAAGCAACATGGTATATGGTATCTCACAAGTCTACAACAAGTATACTACAACTAACACAACCGAGCACACGATATTATACGAACAACTTGCATGTATACAACAAGAAGTGGTCATCCCTATGTTATTTCATGTCATGTGTAATAAGGCAACTACGGGTAGGTCAACACAATAGAGACAAGATATAACAAGGGTTTTGCACAAGAATTGTCTCTAGAACACAACTACACTACAGGAGGTATTTAGTACTTGTATTACACAAAGCAAAGAATACAAGTTACTTGCCTTATAGACGATGACAAAAACGAAGCAAAAGGGCGAGAATAACGGGAATGGAATCCCGGGCATGAACACAATGACGAACGAATCATGAACACAATCGAATGGGTGAGATCGAATATCAAGATCAAGATCAATAAGATCGGACGGCCAGATCTCCCTAACGATGAAGAAGAAGATGATGATCAAGATTGATCGATCGAACGGCTGTGATCAAAGGAAGTTGATGATCATTATGATCGTGATGATCAAGAGAAGATCGGATGGCTCACATCTAATCAAGCATGATGATGATGATCATGATGATCGACGATCCACAATCAAAGCCATCACAAATAGAGTAACGGCAAAGGGCTACATTGGCTTGGCTCCGACGGTGGGTGGCGGTACTGGACAGGCGGCGCGATGACAGATAGGGGCTGCACGGCGGAGGGGACGGCGACCAGGGGACGGATGCTGCTGATGTTGCTTGCTGAAGGTGCGGCGTCACTGCAAGACGGCAGGGGACTGATTGAGAAAGGGGGGTCGCATCGCGGCTTTGGCTGAAGTCGACAGGGGGTAGGCACGACTGGTTGGCACGTCGCGAGGTGGTCGTGACAGGGAGGAGACCAGGGCTGAGGGGTGAGGAGAGGGAGACAGGAGGGAAAGTGGAAGAGGAGCATAGGGGAAGGGAGCGACGGGGGTTAGGGTGTGGGTAGACGGGGAGAGAGAGAGAGAGAGACAAATAGGAGGGAAGATGAACAGGGATGGGGTGATGGGTTTAGTGGCTGTAAGGGTTAGATGGAGGAGTAGGGTTTACAGGGGGGGAATATATATAGGAGTTGGGGTGAAAGCAGGTATGGGTAATAGGGTTTAGAAGGGGTTGAAACGGGTTACAGGGTTTATGTGGAGTTAGGGGTAAACAGGTAGGTTTAAAACGGGTATTAATGGGTCAGAGTATTAATGGGTATTGGGTTTCGGGTTTTGGGCATAAAATCCAATAGAAAAATTAAAATAACCAATAAAAAGTACGTTTCAAAAAATTATATTTTGTACTACAATATGGAAATAATTTGAAATAACTACTAATACAATTAACAATATAAATGGATTTTTAAATAGACAATCAAAATTATAATAATAATAACAATAATAACAACAACAACAACAACAACAACAACAACAACAACAACAACAACAACAACAACAACAACAACAACAACAACAACAACAACAACAACAACAACAACAATAATAATAATAATAATAATAATAATAACTGTATAATAATAATACTAAAGAATTGTAATAACAACAACATTAATAGGGTATGAAAATCATCGTAAATAGTTATAATTAAAATTATTGATTAAAAATAAACTTTAGTAGGAGATCCGACAATATATTTTAAGAAAAAGAATTTGAAAGTGGAAAAATAAGTTTACAAAAATTTGAAATACCGAAAATACACGAAAAATACGTATTTGCGAAAATAGGGATTACAAATCAGGAAGATTATGAAAGAGCTTTATGTGAAAAAATATTGATTACCTTGTTATGGTGGGGAGAGAGGAGTATATATAGTCGCCTTAAGTGACAGTTTAGAGATAATCATTTATCTCTATGTCCTGGTATTTTTGGATAAGATATAGAGTTTAAACTTGTTTCATGATAAGAGAGACTGTTTAAAATGCCTCTTAGAGATAATCCCGAATTTGAATTACTCTTTATATATTTGAATTAGTTTGTAGCGGATTGTTACTCGTACCCAATAGGACAGATCTGTTTTTGGGTCATTGGGCTTCAGAAAAAGACCCGGTTCCCAATTCGGATCCGTTTGTAGGTGAAATTACTGTTTTACCCCTGAGAGCTTTAAGATTCGTGCCTGATTTGAACGGTCCCGATTTGGTTCTATTTTTAGCCATATCACAAGCCCCCCACTCCTAAAGACTGAGTTTTATAGCCTTTAAGGAGGAGTTTTATTGTCGTTCCTTCTCTTCCTCCCCTCCATGATGTCCTCCCTCAACCTGTCCAGCAAGTCCAGCAACCGCAGCCTGGACAGCCTCTCCCTCAACCTGTCCAGCAGCTGCAGCCTGGACAACCTCTTGCTCAACAACCTCACCCCCACCAGGCCCCTCAAGGACCTCAAAGGGCTGCCCCGGGGGGCTCCTGTCGAAGTCGACAAAGGCCACCTCTCCACGACCATGTTTCAGTACATAACCCCTCCTCCGACTCCGTGGCCTCTTACAATCCCCCAACACCAAAGGATCTCCGACACGTTATTGTAATAGGAAACATGGGATAGATCCTCGTACCTGTTTGAACGAAAGGCAGACCCATGATGTCCCTCACCGTGAACATCAAAGAGGTCCTGCGATGCGGTCCCCTAGAGCCCGATCCCCCCGCAGAAGATCAAACTCTCCCAGGAAACGGAGGGAATCACCCCCGTGCTGTTCGAGGAGGAGCCGTACCCCGACCGGTCGATCTGCTCCAAGGGACCACCGGGATCAGGAGGCACCTGTCACAAGGGAAAAATTCCAGGATTTTTAAGACGCAGTTCTGCGGGCCCTCAATGTTGCTCCTGACCACAGTCAACGGGCACATAGTCCTCAATCTGCCCCAAGCCATCACCATCGCACTCCTAGCCTTCTTCCGCAAGAGGATGAGTCATGGGGATCAGCAAGATATGACCGGAGGGAAGACTCGGTCTATTGTCGTTTCCATGAGATGGAGAGGCACCTTGGCAGACTTGACAGAGAACAAGAACAACAGGCAAGGAATTTCCGCCCAAGCAGGCCTCCGTTCTCCCGAACCATCATTGAAGCACCAGTTCCAGAGAACTTCAAACCCCCTTACTTTGAGTCATACAACCGGGAGTCAAACCCCACTGACCACATTGGGAGTTTTAAAACTCTCCTGATGATTCACTAGGCTTCAGATGCGCTCTTCTGCAAGGCCTTCCTGGCCACATTGAAGGGGCCAGCTAGAGAGTGGTATTCCCGACTCGCCCCAGCCTCCATCTTCTCCTTCGATCAGTTCGAAGGGCTATTCCTTACCCATTTTGTGAGTAGCCATCGTACCAAAAAGACAAGCACATCCTTGCTGGCACTCACTCAAAGGAAGGGTGAGCGATTGAGAGACTATGTCAAGCTTTTCACCGCCGAGGCCCGGTCAATCACCTCCCTAGACCAGTCGGTAGCCTCTGCTGCTTTCCGGCACAATATTAACCACGCTGACTTGAAGGCATCTCTCGCTAAGAAGTCACCTCTTGACTTCTCGAAACTCCTGCTGAGGAACGAGAAATATATTAGGGTAGACGAGGCCCTCCACCCACCTGAGAAGAAAGAGCCCATATCCAGGAACAAACGGAGGGGCGCTGAAGATGCAGGAGCTAAGAAGCTCCAGAAAGACAATGGTGGCCAGCGTCGCCCTCCTCCCTGCTTTGAGTAGTTTACTCCTCTTAACGCCTGTGTTTCAGCCATCCTGATGGAGTTCGGGAAAGAAGGGATCCTCCCCCCACCGCCGTAGATGAACACACCGGGCAAGAAGAGAAACAGGGACAAATGGTGCCGCTTCCATAGGGATCACGGCCATGACACGGATAATTGTCGGGCCCTCAAAGATGAGATTGAAGTCCTCATCGAGAGGGGGCAACTTTCTAGGTTCGTAAGGAAGGACAGGGTAGATTCTCCTCTGCCCCCCAGAGGGGCTAATAAGCGAACTGAGTGACACGTCGAGACCCTAGATTCCGAAGCTGAAGCTATCCTACATCTCATACACAGAGGTCCAATGGGGGGAGATTTGAACTCCTCCCGAAAACCCTTCGTCTGAGAGGTGAACTCCTTGCAGAACCATCCTCCCCCCAAGGGCCTTAGGGTCCCTGTTACCTTTTCAGACAAGGATTTGAAAGGCATCCGAATGCCCCATTGTGATGCTCTTGTAATCAACCTCCATATGGCCAACTTTAATGTATGCCGAGTCCTGGTCGACAACAGCAGTTCGGTCAACATCCTTTTTCTAAAAGCCTCCCAGGGTCTTGAGCTATCCAGAGATCAACTCAAGCCCCCAGCTATACTTTCCACGGGTTTCAGGGTGCCAGTGACGATTGAGGGAGTGATAACTTTCAACATAACCGCTGGCAAAACCCCGATCACCCGAACCGAGCCGATGGATTTCATGGTGGTAGACATGAAGGCCACTAACAATGTCATTTTGGGCCGACCCGGTTTAGCTCTCTCTAGGCTGTACCCTCAGCCTACCATATGAAGATGAAATTCCCCATCGCAGCAGTTGTGGAAGAAGTGAGGGGGAGCCAGAAGACAGCTCACAAATGTTATATGACTTCGGTTGGAGGGCCGGTCCTCTTCCTTGAAGCCCTTGAACTCCCCCAAAGGAGTAGCCAAGCTATATCAGAGCCGGTCGACGAATTGGAAGAAGTGGCCTTCTCAAAAGGAGATCCAACCAGGACATTCCAGATTAGTAAAGTCCTTCCCCCTCCCGTCAAAACTGACATTATCAGATGTATAAGGGGGAATCGCGACCTGTTCGCTTGGACCGCAACCAATATGCCTAGAATCTCTGAAGAACTTCTCATGCATCATCTTAGTATTGCTTTTGGGGCCATACCCATCCAACAAAAGCAATGCAAATTCCCTGTAGAAAGCCACCAGGCAATCAAAGAAGAAGTGGAGAAACTTTTGAATGCACGGTTCATACAAGAGGTCAACTATCCTGAATGGCTGTCCAATGTAGTGATGGTCAAAAAGGCCAACGGGAGCTGAAGAATCTGCATTGATTTCACTTATCTGAACAAAGCTTGTCCGAAAGATCCATTCCCGCTCCCGAGCATTGATGCTCTGATTGATGCAACCTCATGCCACGAACTCTTAAGTTTCATGGATGCCTTTTCTGGATACAACCATGTCACGCCCGGCTTCCCAAACATACGGAATAAGAGCGCATGATGAAGCCCATCAAATGATTTTCATCATTCATAAGCTGTAGGATCGACTCAGCATCATAACAAGAAATATAACAAGATATACACAACCACACATGCATGAATAATTTATTAATCAACAGAAACAATTGAAACAAAATAATAATATCCCAAATATTTTTTAAATCTGGATCAAAAGATAGAAACTCGGGACTATAAGCCCGTTACAAGATTTAAGTAGCATAAGAAATAAATAACTCAAAAATCAAAATATTTAAAGCAAGTCTTTTCTCTAAGTAATACCTAGAATGTCTGCTCACCAATTCCAGCAGGCAATTTGTCTTCAAAGTCTGTATATATAAATATAAAAAGGAATAAAAATTGAGAAAACAAGACAAATACCCTTAGTGCAAGTTAGGACCGCAAGTAGTACAAGCATGGTATGAAAACTAGTATAAGATAAATGGAGCAAGATTTAGAACCAAGAATGTATAACATAATATAATGGGGATGCAACAAGTAGTGTGATTCAAGAAACTAGCTAGCAAGAAAGACAACTCAAGTGACAAGATTGGGTAACAAGTATTAGTAGTAGAACAAGTGGCAAGTGAATATGTAATGGTATCAAGCATCAAGTAACAAGTATCACGTACAAGTGTCAAATAACAAGTAACAAGTAACAAGTCTCAAGTAAAAAGTCTTAAGTAACAAGCATCAAGTAGGGTATCAAGTGTGTACAAGTGACTAGTAAATCTTAAGTCTAATGTTTAATTTTATCTAGGTAGCACTTTATGCATCCATACTTTTACTACATAGTTGCTACATACAATCAGTTACGTTTAGGCCTAGTGGTGGATTTTATAGGGCAGTGTATTCAGGTATCAAGTATCAAGCAAGCCATGTTTATGAATCGAGTAATCATATAACTAGTTCATGTGTCAAGTCATAACAAGACAAGTAATGAATCAAATATATACTAGTTCATGAATCGAGTAATAAAAAGTCCATGAATCGAATAATAATATACTAGTTCATGAATCAAATAATATACTAGTTCATGAATCGAATAATAATATAACTAGTTCATGAAGCATGTATCAAGTGGGAAACACGGCCCCCTTCCGAGTACACTTACCTATATTGTCCACTACTATGGTCTTTCCCTTAAACCCCGACTTATTATTTATTATTATCATCAAATAAGCATGAAAGTGTGCAAAATCGGTCAAGTAAACATGATCAATAACATGGAACATGTTTAAGATAATTATAAAGCATATTCGAGGGTCAACACAAATTAAGATTATTAAGAACTACGAGAATTCTAATTCTGGACAGCATGACGTTGCTACACCAAAATTGCGATTCCCGTTGCTACAAGATAGCAAATATAGATCCGTCAGAAGGTCTAGAAACTAGATTCCTTCCCGGTTACAACTCATATAATTAAGGTATATAAAAGTTGTATCAATTGATGTCAAAACAGCAAACTATACAATATTTGTGTTCAGCCAGAATTTGTAAAACTAAGTTTATATATATGAAACATGTTTGAAACTTCATTAATTAATTCTAAGAAAATTAGGGAATGTTCTCTAGGGTGTCCAGTATCAGCATGCAAAATTTCAAGTTATTTACTTACTGGTAGCATAGTTTAGATATTTGTAAATCAAAGTGGTACAGTAGTTTTTATGAATGTGCGATTACAAATATAGCAGCAGTAAAACTGCGATATCTCCTAAACTGTAACTCGGAATTCATTCCGTAAAAATAGTGGTAAACTAGACGTCTGGGGCTACATTCCATATTCAGGACTCAAGTTCAGATTCTGCTGTAATCGGGGTCGAAACAGCAAGCCAAGACAGGACAGAAACCAAATAAGACACTTTTTGCATGAAATGTCTCAAAAATTATACTAGTTGTGAACAAGTGTATCAACAAAGGGTTGTGACTCTTAGATCATGTGATAGATAAGGCGAAACATGAAATCATCAACAATAAACAAAGAGGAGTCACATTTACAATCTACTTGCAGTATTTTCAAGGAAAAGCTTGCACTAGAAAATGAAATGTACAAGAAGAAACTTGCCTGATAATTTGCAGATTCAAATAATTTAGAATAATGGGTTTGGAATCCTGGGCAACGATTCGAAATACGGGAACGCGTGCAAACCAAGAACCAAAGCTGCAAATAGTAACACCCTGTTCTCCACCCAGAACAAAAAATCAGCGAAACCACCGGATGGGATCCGCTACACCCAGAACAGCAAAACAGTGAAACCAAACACTCAGCTCTCGTCTCCTTCCTCACTTCGATAGCGAGAGAGTGCAGAAGAGTTCGATGATGACTGGCGGTGCGAGCGGTGGACTGTGCGCGGGTGGTCATCGACTGAGTGGGGAAAGTCTCAGGCATTGGTCGATGGTGGTCGTGGATGGGGGAAACGATGAGTTCGATGTTGAAGTGGCAACTCAATGATGGGGTGTCGAGGAGACGAGGATGATGAAGCGACGAGCACAGGGATGGCGAAGACGAGGTGATGGGGAATGGCAGAGAAGCAATGGGTTTCAGTGGCGACAATGGCAGGTTCGGTTGGCGATGGAATAGGACGAAGGCAACGGAGATGGGGTGAGAGCGGAGCAAGGGGACGATGGCGAGGGGCTAAGGCAATGAAGTCGAAGGGGGTAGTGGTCGGAAAGGACGGGAGGTGGAGAGCGGAGAAGGGGATGACGAGAGGTAGGAGATAGAGAGTGGCGGCTGTTGTTAGGGGGTTGAATAGTAATAGGTTTAGGGTTAGGGTTAATCTAGGTTAGGGTCTAAATAGTAGGGTTTTGGGTTGTGGTTTATTTGATAACGGGTTTGAGTAGGATCTAACAGGAGATTGAGTCAAAATTCACTTTAATTAGTGAAAAAGAAATAGATGAGGTGAAACAGTCAAATTCCCATGAAGAACAACAAATCAGAGCTGATAAGAACGATGCAATTGCAATAAATATTGGCACTAAATTGAGTCGAAACAAAAGAAATGATTTTATTAGAACTGGAAAACAAAGTACAGAATCTTGGATTGATAAAAGAGTACAGTGAAATGAAATACAACTGAAAAATACAAATACAGGAAATGGGGGTTACAAACCAGATCAGGATGTTCCCTCCCGACATTCCGAAGACTTCATTTGTAACCGACCAGGGCCTATATTGCTACCGGGTCATGCCCTTTGGGCTAAAGAATGTCGGCGCCACTTATCAACACCTTGTTAACAGGGTCTTCAAAGAACAGATCGGTCGGAACATGGAGGTCTACGTAGACGACATGTTGGTAAAAAGCATCAGCAAACTAGATCATGTCTCCTACCTTTAGGAAGCCTTCGATGTGTTGAGGAGACACAACATGAGACTAAACCCGAACAAGGTGCCTTGGACGTCTCATCCGGCAAATTTCTTGGGTTCATGGTTAGCCAAAGGGGCGTAGAGGCCAACCCGAAAAAGATTCAGGCCATACTGAACATGACTCCCCCTTCAAGTGTCAAAGACTTACAGAGACTCACAGGACGCCTGGCGGCCATAGTGCGTTTTCTCTCCAAGTCAGGAGAAAAATGTCTCCCATTCTTCAAGGCTCTTAGAGGGGAAAAAGTCTTCGAGTTGGGGCAATAGCAGCATGATTCCTATGATCAACTCAAGGCCTATTTGGTCAATCCCCCGCTCTTAAGCAAGCCGAAGCTCGGGGAAGTCCTCTATATATACCTCACCACTTCGGAACAGACTCTCAGCATTGTTCTGGTAAAGGAAGAAGATAAGATGCAAAAGCCAATTTACTATGTGAGTAAGGTTCTCAAGGACGTTGAACTCCTTTATCCAAAGCTAGAAAAGATTGCCTATGCATTAGTCATGGCAGCCCGAAAGCTCTGACACGACTTCTAGTCTCACTCGGTGGTTGTTCTTACCGACCAGCCACTCAAGCAATTTCTCTGCAAGCCCAAAACTTCGGTGCGCCTTATGAAGTGGTATATAAAGCTGAGTCAACATGATATCAACTATCAACCCCGAACCGTTATCAAGGCACAAGCCCTGGAGGAATTCGTAGTAGAAAGGACTATCCCCGATCCCAGCAAGGCAATAGAGGAACCCCCGATCTGGATCGTCTATGTTGATGGATCCCCATGCACCGGCGGGAGTGGGGCTGGGGTCATCTTAATTTGTCCTGATGACTTCGTTCTCCAATACTCACTCCGTATTAACTTTTGGGCATCAAACAATGAGGCTGGATATGAGGCTCTCCTAGCCGAATTATGTATGACATGCAAGGCCGGGGCCCGGCGAGTTAAAATATTTAGTAACTCACAGCTGGTAGTGAACCAAGTATCGAGGGAGTACGAGGCAAGAGATGGTCTTATGGCCAAATATTTGGCCAAGGTCAAAAATCTGCTGGCTTCTTTCGAAGATGCACAACTCCTGCAAATCCCCCGAGAAGAGAATGCGCAAGCAGATGCCCTCTCAAAGCTGGCCTCCTCTTCCCTCTAGGTCATAGAACAGACCGTCTTGATAGAAGTCCTCATGAGACCGAGCATCGAGGAAGATGGTCCCAAACTGGTGGACACGCTGCCCCTGGTACTCGGGGAGAATTGGATGAGGCCCTTGCTTGAGTTCCTCAAAGATGGGATCCTCCCTCCAGACCCTAAAGAGGCTCGAAAAATCAAAACCAGAGCCGGGCAATATACGCTCATCGAAGGGGCATCTACGAACGCTCTTACACTCAAGTGGATGGCAGACCCTACCTGAGATGCCTCTCCCCCGAAGAAGCCCAGTATGCTCTAAAGGAGGTCCGTGAAGGGATGTGTGGCGCTCACTTGGGAGCAAGGTCCCCCGCCCACAAAATCTTGAACTATGGATACTTCTGGCCCACACTCCTCAGCGATGCCGAACAGCACATTTGCCAGTGCGCCACCTGCCAAAAGTTCTCAACAATCCGCTGCTTACCACAAGCCCAGCTCTCCTCCTTAACCAGTCCAAACCCTTTTGCAATGTGGGGAATGGACTTACTCAGGTCGTTCCCTCCAGCGCCGGGTCGGGTGAAGTTCCTTGTCATTGCAATTTACGACTTCTCTAAATGGATCGAAGCCGAGTCTCTAGTGACGATCACAGGGAACAGAGTCAAGCATTTCTTTTGGAAGAAGGTTGTCTGCCGATTCGGTGTACCTCGAATCTTGGTAACGGACAATGGGACCCAATTTACGGGGACAGCTTTCACAATTTTTGTACAGACCTTGGTATCCATCAACAATTCTCCTCGATATCTCACCCACAATCCAATGGTCAAGCAGAGAACGCCAATTGACAAATTCTCTCTGGCCTAAAAAAGAAACTGGACAAGTCTGCTAAGGGTTTATGGGTCGAACAACTCCCCAATGTGCTCTGGAGCTATCGCACTACTAATACGACCCCCCACAGGAGAATCTCCCTTCAACCTTACTTACGGATCCGAAGCTGTCATCCCCCTCGAAGTTGGCCTACCTTCACCCCGCTTGATTACCTATAATGAAGAGCAAAATTCGAACCAGCTTCGTGGCAACTTGGACCTCATCGACGAGATACAAGAAAGATCCTCCATTCGTCAGGAGATTTATTGACGCAGGATTCAGCAGTCCTACAATGTCACGCCCCACTTCCCAAAATACGGGAATACGAGCCCGTGATGAAGGCCCAGCGAATGATTTTAACACCATCCATAAGCTGTAATAGTCTTAACTCAACAACATAAAAAGAAAAGAAATAATCACAACCACGCAGAAAACATAATCACATAAATGGGAATAAAATCTAATAACCAAATATGGGATACAAGAACTTACCAAATAGCTCGAGAATATGCAATGCAGTAACTGTTCGACGAGTTTCTTTCAATTACCCATCACTATACCTGTATAACATAACTCAAAAGAAAGAGGAAGAGAACCCGTTAGATTAAGCTTCAGGCGACAAGTAGTAGGAAGCAGTAAAATAGGAAATAATGGACTATATAACAAGAATAGAACTTGGAACGATATCAGAGTCAATAAATGATAAATGGTAACAAAATCAAAAGTTGATAATCAATAATTCAAAAATCAGGAATCATATTCAGTATTAGTGTCAATGTTCATTGTTCATTTATGTCTATAAGTTTTTTATCAATCCTAACTAATGCACCTACTACTGCGTTCCATACCACAGGTTCGGTGCATACAAAACAGTATTCGTTTTAGACTTCGTGGTGGGATCTACAGAGAGTGTACATGGTATCGATAACAATAATTTACAATTGACAATTGAAAATCAATTATTCACATTCGATACTCCTCCTTCCATGACAATACGATATAATGATAAGGCCTTACCGAGTACATTTTCTGAGAATATCTACTACTCTGTCAACCCTTATTACCCCGGCTTGTTTAATATTTTATTAACAATCATTTATGAACATGCATGTGATCAATGTGGACGATGGTATCAATACTCATGCAACAGGTACAATTGATGAGACCGGTAGTACTAGTATAATTTCAAGATGATATCAAGACTATACAATACATGAAATATACATGGTCCAATTCATTAAATATGGAAAACACGGTTTACATGCAAAACACAACAATATATGGACTAAGTGTACTATGATTTCTATGTGCAAGATTTTAAGTTTCAGAGTCAGGAACTAGGTCGAAACCTCAGTACAAAGTCAAGCAAATGACAAGGCAGTATATGTGAATGTTCAATTGTACAATAAATTACAATTTGGGATTGAAGTCAACAATAATAGCACGATGAGAAGATTATGAATCAATAACATGGTACAATAATAAACAATGGAGTTCAATTAGATATGATACTCAATTTGATTACTACTTCCCGGATTTTAAAGAGTGTTTTCTTGAACTAGAAGCAATAAAAATGAGTTCAAGAGCTGCTTGCCTGTTAGGAGACAATTTTGAATATAAAAAGAATAACGGGAATAGGATCCTAGGAGACAAACCAAAGCACGGGCGAGTCACGCACAAAATAGCGAACAGCAAGGGATCAAGACTCCTCTTCTGCCGAACACCAACCAGCCAAGATCGGATCTTCTACTCCACAACAGCAAACACAGCACAATAACCAATCCCTTCTCCTCCACACAAACACCAAACGGCAAACATCGGATCCCCCAAAACCAACACCGCAAACACCAGAGCCATTGTCTTCTTCCTCACTTCGACAGAGAGAGAGAGCACAGGAGTGAGGACGGCAACCACGGCGGTCGGGGGCGATAGCAGCGGTGACCACGGCAAAGACGGTGATGACGTCGCTGCGGTCGGGAAGCGATGGCAATGGCAAGGACGACGGCGAGAGTGAGCGACTCTGTTTAGCTTTGAAAACAGAGGAGGCAAAGACAGCGGGGTGCTTGGCTCGACGGTGATGCAACAGAAGGGCATCGACGATGGGGCTATAGCGGGATGCAGTGGCGAGGCACCGGTGATGGCTGGGATGCATTCAGAGGGGAGCTTCGATGGGGGTGAGGGCTCAGGAGAGATAGAGATAAGCGAGAGGTGGTTAGTTCTCCGATGGAGGTGGTGCAGCAAGGCTAGGAGCAGTCGATGGTGGGGGAACTTTGGGATGCAGCCTGGAGGTGGAAGAAGATGAACAGGGCGCGACGGGGAGCCAGAGGGAGACGAGGGTGGTCGTGACGAAGGGGAGCAGCAGGGCGAGCGAGGATGGTGGCGAGACGGCAGTGGTTGGTGGTTGGAGTTTTGAGCATCGAAGAGGCAGAGGGGTATGCAGTGGTGTCGTGGTTGGCCGCTGCTCGGGGAAGAGCAAGGAAGGAGGTGCGAGCAGTGGCACTCGGGGCAGCGGAGTTCTTCGGTGTTGGTCGTCGCGAGCACAGCGATGAGGGAAGCTCAGGGGAGTCGAGGTTGGAGGGGAAGATCATCGAGGTGGCGAGGTGAGAGCTCGTGGCGATGGGTTTGACGCCAAATGGAGGAAGGAGACGATTGCACTTCGACGAGGTAAGTGTGACGATGAGAAAGAGAGCTTCAGGGGATGTTGCGGGAGATGGGTATGGAGTTCAACTGGCTGTGAGGAGGAAGATGAAGTGGCGGGGGTTGTAGTTGTTCTTTGTTTCGGTTTCGAAACGGAGGAAAAGAGAAAGAGAGGAAGACGGGGAGAGAGTGTGAGGGAGATGGGATATTAAAATAATAATATAATAGTGGGTAGTTAGAGATAGTGGGGGGTTGTAGTTACGGGAATGTGCAAAGTGGGGGACGTGAAGAGATTTGTATATGGGTAAGTATACAAGATTGATTCTGTAAAAATACATATGGGTACTGGGTTTAGATTTGGGCTTGGTTTATGGGCTCAAAATAATTTAATAAATTAGTTATAAGATTGGGATAAACTTTGGGATCGGGTTAGATATTAATCAAAATATAAAATTGGGCTTTAGATGATGGGCTTCAATTCAAATAAATAGATAATATAATATAGTTCAAAGCTGGGCTTTAACAAAAATAATAATAATAACACATCTCAATAATAAAAATAATAATAACAATAATAATAAAATATTAGTAACAATAATAATAATAACAGTGATAATAATAATGCCGATAATAATATTAATAGTAATTATAACAATAATAATAATAGTAACAACAATAATAATGACAATATGTATCAAAGTAGGATTTGAGATTAACAAATTAATTAAAATCCAAATAGTAATAATATAGCATATAAATAGTCAATTAATTATAAATAGAAAATACATTGTTATTCAAAGTAAATATAATTGTCAATTATAAAATACTTAATAAAAGATCCAAAACCAGTTTAGCACAAAATAAATTTATATATAATCAAAATACCGAAAAAATTCAGGAAATACGTATTAGCAGGAACGGGGGTTATAATCCTACCCACCTTACAACAAAATTTCATCCTCGAAATTTGCATAGGCGGTACATAGGATAAGGCAAAGCCAAACTTATGGGGGGTAACAAAACGAGGGGTTCAAGGAAAAAGACAAAATGGTGGCAACACCAGAATAAGAAAATCATATATATGAATGGGGTGATCTAGAATGATGTTGAATAAAGATTCAGTGAATGAAGACAATGCAAATGTATGAAAAGAAAGCAAGTGGTGCAAGGAAAGATAAGCGATAAGAGAATCATGGGACCTGTGGATTATGGACCCACCATGCTTCCGCTGCGCTATTCTGATTGGGAAGGGCCATACAGGATCTCCAAAGTTGTCTGCCCTGGAGCTTATCAACTTGAAGACCTGGGGGGAAAGAGAGTGCCAAGAACATGGAATGCGGAACACTTGATGAAGTACCCAGAGGGTGTTTGAACACCGCTCCGAGCAACTTCTAATCCTAGAGCATTCCTAAGTTTGTTTTTCTTTTTGTTTAGTTGATTTTTAAAATGAAATAATGGCTTGCAACACTACAAGAAAATAGTTTTACACCGGCGTTTCTACTCCGGTGTTTTGGTAGAAACGTCACTGTAGAAACCAATTAATGTAAAGGAACAAAAAATCCAACTCTACACCGGCGTATGTGAAAAACGCCGGCGTATGTTGGTATACACCGGCATTTTTACTTTGAAACGCCGGTGTAGGTAGCGGATAAGTGAAAAGACCAGTTTCGCTCACACTCACATTTTAGGTTTAATTACCCCGATTTTTCACTCACTCTCTCTCTCTCTCCATCTCCCTCCTCCCAAATCGACCCCCATCCCTTTCCCCGCCCCCCTCCCCCGACGTTGCCACTCCCCGCATCATCATCTCCTCTCCCACTGTCGGCCCTTCCCCCATCGCCGCTCCCCTCCTCCGGTATTGCCCCTTCCCCCATCGCTGTCCCATCACCGCCCCCCTACCCCGCCGTCGGCCCTTCCCCCATCGCCGCCACCTCCCCCACCGTCTCCCCTTCCCCCCATTGCCGCCCCCTCCCCCACCATCGCCCCTTCCTCTACACAAACCCTAGGACTTATATACACTTTAATCGATGTCGATGACGAAGGCACATCATCCTACGAGATCTTGCCTCTCCTCGCCACTGATGTCACCAACCACCCTAACCCTAACCCTAACCCTAAATTGTCCATCTTCTCCCTTTCTTACCCTAGAAAGAAGCCCCTAAAGGTAGCCACTTTTCCTCACACTTCTCTCATCGTGTTCGACCAATTGCTCTAAAGAACTGTTTTTGTTGTTGTTGTTTTTGATGTTTTTGAAATTTTTTAGGAGCTGGCATTGGAGGGTGAAGGAGATGGGTTGAATCAGGTGGTTTCCTGGGTTTGGGGCGGATCGAGGTATTCGGGGTTGTTGTGTGCGGCTTGCTCCTGTACAATCTAATATGTCATGGAGTTCTTGATTTTTTTTTGCAGGTTTGGAAACCAGAATCTTGCGTGTGTTTTTTTTTTTTTGGCTGAGTATTGGGAAACTATAATGTTTGTGATGTGTGAAATGGGCATGATTTGGCTGGATAACATGCGAGATAATTGGTTTGGGGCTTGGTAGAGATTGAAAAGATTAGGAGGGATCACATTTGTGCTCTTTTAGAGGATATAGAGTCGTAAACATGTTGGTGGGTGTGCCTGATCGTGCACTTCAATGTTGGTGTAGAAATGAACTAGAAGTGCACCTGGATACAAACTTTAAAGCATAATTTAGTATCTTATATACTTGTTAATGCACTAGCCATATGTATGTCAGTTTGGTATCTTATATACACTTTAAATTTGACTTGAATTTGTTGACGATATAATGTGTTTGTAGTGCTTAGATCCATTTGTTTGGAATCTTGTCGTATTTAAAGCCATTTGTTTGGATATAATGGATGCTAACAATGAGTAGTTTTTTGAAATGCACTTCACATAGTGAGTTATATGGAAATAGCAATGTAGGAATGGTTTGTTTGGTGGACAGAATTTCGTAAAATGTAGGAATGGTTTGTTTATTAGCCATAGTTAGCAATGCATAGTGCTGTTTATTAGCCATGAAGGCATAATGCTGTTATTTGCAAGAGTATATCATTAATGTGAAATTGGCACAATCCACAAGCTGGGTGGATCCTAATACATGTTTTTTGGAGACTTTTATGTGAAAGATGACTTTTGGCAAATGCTCTATAGATTTAATGTGGCTAAAGTATGTGTCTTTATTATTTAGTTTTGAGGATCCAGGCCCACATGGAACTGGTAGGTATTCCGAGCTTATGTTGCCTGAGATTGAAAGGAAAGATTGGCGAAAAGGTGCACAAGTAAGCGAGAGACTCTTTAATTTTTGTTCAAAGGTTTATAAACCCGAAAAGAAGTTTCGGATAATAAATGAAAAGTTACAAGTAGGTCATATAAGAGAGAAATCTGTTGGTTCTGGAAATTCTCACCCAATGTTCAGTATTGTCCTGCTATATTGTGAAGTGTTTTTTCTTCTAGATTTAACGTTGTCTTTTTTTATATTTTTGAAAAGAAAAGGAGAAGTAAATCACTCTTTTTTACTTACATAAGAGAATTCTAAGCAACAGATTGATACTCATATCAACTAAGAAGACTTTTGACTTGTACGAATGCTGAAGTACTCGATCCATTTAATCATTTTCAT
The DNA here is from genome assembly GCA_017893485.1 of Hemerocallis citrina. NCBI lineage: Eukaryota > Viridiplantae > Streptophyta > Magnoliopsida > Asparagales > Asphodelaceae > Hemerocallis > Hemerocallis citrina. Next base: position 181,101,777 of record CM030360.1, read on the forward strand.
ATTATTTCCTGAATCAACTAATTCTTACTTAACAAGTGGAAGCCTTTGCAGGAACTTAGCATATTCTTATGTAGCATACTGCTTATTATTTACCATTTTTTCAAAGACACTATAGAACTATGAATTCTTTTATTGTGCCTTCCTTAGGAATTTTGCTGTATGATATGCCATATTCATTTGTCTTCTAAGCCGATAAAATTATCTAGCATATTAATCATTTTCCTTTCATTTATATTGCAGTGGTTTTCAATGAAAAGGCAACATGCATTGCTAACTATGGCTGATAGCTTATATTACTCAAAATTCAAGGACTATTGCAAGGTACATTTATGCTTATACTAATTCCACTTCAGACTTGCTTGGTGGACAGAGTTTGATCTTACTATACTTGTCAGAAAATGTAGGAATGGTTTGTTTATTATCATGGGGAAAACTTGCAAATGAGCAATGTTTATTATCAATGGTTTGACTAGAAATGAGCAATGGTTTGTCTAGAAGTGTAGCTTCACGAGTTGCTTTTTTTGTCTGAATTTGGAGATGAGATGGATAATGTATCTGAAGTTGCACACTATGATTTTTTTAGGAGTGACTGGTGATGGAAATTTTTTAATCTAAACTTTATATACAATTATATCATGGTGTCTAGATGAGTATCAGTTTCTAAGATAATGTTCATGCTTGTTGCTTGGGTTTGAAAATGAGATTGTTCTTTCTCATTGGTTTTAAGTGATGATGAGATGGATTATGTAACTGAAGTTGCATACTATGATTTACAGAGGAGTGACTAGTGATGAAATAATCCTGTTTGAACTTATATTGTGGTTTCAATTGACAGTTATCTCATGAGTATTATAAAGGTATAAGTTTCATTTCAGTTAGTATCTTGTTTGCCTGAATTTGACAGTGAAAATAATCTTTTTTCACTCTTTGTAACTCAATATTTTGAACTACATATTTTGGTTATGAATGTGATGAGATCACATTATTATGTTCATGAGATTACAATTTGATGATATTATACTATTATGCTTCATTCATATTTTAATGTGTCTCTTTTAGTTTTGCAATTGGTTTTGATTGTAAGAGTGCTTATGGTTTTTTTTTAAATTTTAATTTTAAAAAAAAATTAAAAATATATCTACCCCGGTGTTTTTTACAAGCGTCGGGGTAGCTTTCAGCAAAACTGGCAACCTATATCGGCGTTTTAAAAACACCGGTGTAGGTGATGGCCGAAAATTGAAGTTCCAAACGAAACCACCCTTTCGGTGGCATTTTTCAACCGCCGGTGTAGTTTTAACCTATACCGGCGTTCGAAAAAATGCCAGGGAATGTCCCCAAGCTACAGCAACACACGATTCAGCGACACTTGCACCGCCGGTGGTATCTACGGCGGCGTTTAAAAATGCAGGTGAATGTGAAAAAAAATGTCGGTAAAGACTATTAGTCTTGTAGTACAGCTCAGAAGTAGCCACTTAGTCATTTTTAATAAAAGCAATTTCCTTTCTCGGAAGACCTATTGTCTAAATGTTCTATTGTCTTACCCCGAAATGTACACTAAGTATAAAAACTTTTTTAACAACAAGTTTGGAGTCTAACACTTTGTTCGATGCTACTTTAGCTACTTGCGAACAAGCATGTACAAAGTAGCTCACCATTCGAAATTGCTCCCACAACTATTGAAACTATTTTAACGACAAGTTCGGAGTCCAACACTTGGTTCGATGCTACTTTAGATACTTGCAAATAAGCATGTACAAAGTAGCTCACCATTCGAAATTGCTCCCACAACTGTTGAAACTATCTTAGCGATAAGTTCGGAGTCCAACACTTGGTTCGATGCTACTTTAGCTACTTGCGAACAAGCATTTACAAAGTAGCTCACCATTCGAAATTGCTCCCACAACTGTTGAAACTATCTTAACGACAAGTTCGGAGTCTAACACTTGGTTCGATGCTACTTTAGCTACTAGCGAACAAGCATGTACAAAGTAGCTCACCATTTGAAATTGCTCCCACAACTGTTGAAACTATCTTAACGACAAGTTCGGAGTCCAACACTTGGTTCGATGCTATTTTAGCTACTTGCGAATAAGCATGTACAATGTAGCTCACCATTCAAAATTGCTCCCACAACTTTTGAAACTACCTTAACAACAAGTTCGGAGTCCAACACTTGGTTCGTTGCTACTTTAGCTACTTGCGAACAAGTATGTACAAATTAGCTCACCATTTGAAATTGCTCCCACGACTATTGAAATTATCTTGCGAAAGTTAGCAAAGCACTTACTCTTAAAAGGTGCTCGAAAGATGCGATATATTATTTCATCAAAATTGGGGATACAAGTCTTATTCAAGACCACAAACTCATACAAGACAAACTACAAAATTACAAAATTTCACCCTAGCTCCTCCTAGGAAGGGGGACACTCCGATTAAGCGATACGCGGGGGCGGCGAGCGCCGTGTGGTTCTCTTCTCGTCTCCACAGTAGTCTTTAGGCCAGTGAGCCGAGTCGAGCCATCGGCACCCAAGGGCCTGACTGTCGCTCCGACAGACGCCCCGTTCGACGAGCCCGCCACGCCACTTTGCGCGTTGCCAAGATTTCGTGGGGCAGGGGACGTATGGAGTGCTAACTTATGGAATGATCTTCCCTGCACATACTCCCCCCGTGGGCAAGAGGTGCTCCGCATGTTGCTCCCTTCGGAGAGTCACTTCAAGCGAAGATTCTCCGCCTCTAATTCAACAAGTCACTCCTTAAGAGAGTTGTCGGTGACTCTAAGCTTCAAGCGTGGTACCCCGCTCGTACTCCTCCCCTTAGATGGCTCTAAGATGACCCTTCGCAGATAAGCCGATTCAAAACTCTTCTCGAGCACCACATTCTTCAGCTCGTCCCTCTCCGACCTCACTTTGAACAACGAGTTCCTCAGCTCGTCCCTCTCCTCCCTTACTCTGGACAATGAGCTCTTCAGCTCATCCCTCTCAGTCCTCGCTGTGTGTAGAGAGTGTCGAAGGAACTTTAGCCTAGACGCCTTGCCAGTAGCCATTGAGGGGCCGACCTTTCCTTCCTTGGAGGTACTTCTTGAAGAATCTTCTCAAAGGGGGTACTTCTTGAAGAATCTTCTCAAGGTGCCTCACCTCAATATTTCGGCGAGCCAAAGCTAATCTCATTTGACAGAGCTCCAACTCTGCCTTGGAGAGCTTCTCTCGAGACTCCGCGAGTCCCAACCTGGTAACACCGAGTTGCGTGCAAAGATGCGGCGCCTCGCCAATCTGGGAAAGCCGACCAAAATGAGAACGTAAATTACTAAGTCTAAGAAGCCACATGATGGTGCTACGGCTAGACGAAGCCACTGTGGGATGACTCAAAAACAAGACTAGCCCACAACTGTTTTGGAACTCCACAACACTTGTCAAAATCTTTTTCTATAAAAATTTCAACAAAAAGTACAAGCGGTGGCCAGTCCGTTATTAGGCTTTGGTACAAAATATGTAGACTAGATAAGAGATGAAAGTACGATAAAGTTAGAGGCCTACCTCTTTCAAGTGACCCACGGTCCCAGAAGGATCGGCTCCTGGTGTTTCGGCGACAACTGCTAAGGGCTTGGCCCCCAAAGTAGCCCCTGCTCCCGCCTTGCTGTCTCCGACCTCGACCTCCTCCACTTCTTCATCTCCTTCACCCTCTTTAGAGACGTCATCGAACCCAGGGATATGATCGGGGAACAAATGCCACCCGGCATGGTCGACATCAGGGAACGTCTCCCTCACTTGGTCGATGGTGCGGGCGTAGGCCTTCGCCATGTTAACGTAAAGGAATCCTTTGGACTTCTCCATCGCTTCGTCTTCGCCCTCCTTAGCCGCGGCTATCTTTGCGATGGCAACAACTTCCTCCCTATCCTTTGCGGTGAGCTCTCTTTCTTTGAGCAATTGAGCATTATCCGCCTCGAGCTTAGCAGCAACGACCACGAGGTGTTCCAACCTCGAAACCTTCATCTCGGCTTCAACCCTCGATTGCTCGAGGTCTTTGACGATCCTAGCCTTTTCTAACCAAGCTCTATCAGCCTCGAACCTCAGCTCCCTTTCTTGCTCGGTCATCTTCTCCATTAGATACCCGAAGTGGCAAGTTGTCTGCAAAAACCAGAACCCCGTCATTCAGGCTGAAAAAGAAACCAACAGTTTGCAAAAATGAGAACCTCTGAGTCGACACGAGACTTACCGACATGGCCGCTCGAGCAATTTCAAGCACGTCGTCGCTAATAGTCCCCGCCTCCAGTGAAGCCTTTTCCTTCAGCGTGGCAAGATGCTGAATAGCTTGCATGCAGGAGGACGAATTGTTGAGGAACCCGTCGAGTATTCTGACCTGCCAGTCCGGGACAAATATCTTTTTGTGTTCTTCGGTCAGGAACTCCTCAGCCTCGGCAGTTGGGGGGGCTCCAAGGCCAATGACGCAGATAGGGGGAAGTCCCCAGCTTTAGCAGAAGTTGAAGACACGACGGGAGTAACCGACTGCCGAACCACGATGACCGCCTTCGCTGACTGCTCCATGGCGGCAGCGAGAGTCTTCACCGTCAGTGAAGAAACCTTGGTGGCCACTCTTTTCCTCTTCCTAGGGGCCTTTTTGCCCAAAATCCCACGCTCCGCCAACATCTCGTCGAAGTACTTCGATTCTGCAAGAGCATAAAAATACCGAGGTTAAAGGCAATTCAAACTCGACGGTCAAAGAGGAAAAAAGGAAAGTTGCGCCGAACTAAAAATAAAATGCATACTGGGGTTTATAAGGCTGAGACCTCCTCTGAAAAGCACCTCCTCAGTCTAGTCCTTCCCATCGAACTTCGGTCAATCGAAGAGCGTCTGAACCATCTCGTCTTCCTCGAGGCTAAGGATTGGGCTCTCCTTCACCCGCTTCGAAAATTCCTCGACCCAAGCCATTAGGATGACCCAAGGTATTCGACTTTGGATGAGGAAGTAATTATCCCTCCAAGTGCTAAGCATTATTGCCACCGACGTCCAATTGCGAGAAATGGCGTTGATTGGTCAACGGTCAACCACGCCATGTGTCGCTCTCCTGGACTTCGGTAACAAATGCTGAGCGCTCTTGCCACTGATGTCCAAATGCGAGAAAATGCGTTGACTGGTCAATGGTCAACGTACCACGTGTCGCCCTCCTGGACTTCGGCAACAAATGTCGATCGCTCTTGCCACTGACGTCCAAATACAAGAAAGTACGTTGACCGGTCAACGGTCAACGCGTCACGTGTTACCCTCCTGGACTTTGGCAACAAGTACCGAGCGCTCTTGCCACCGACGTCCAAATGCGAGAAAGTGCATTGACCAGTCAACGGTCAACAATCAACGTGCCACGTGTCGCCCTCCTGGACTTTGGTAACAAATGCCTAGCACTCTTGCCACCGACGTCCAAATGCGAGAAAAGCACTTGCCTCATGATGCGCGCCCACGATCTAGCGCTTAGATTGAGCCTCGTTAGCCGGCGCCAGATCAGCCGTTTGATTGCCTGAAAAATCGCGCCAGCGATATGATCAACACTCTAGATTGCGCCACGTCGATATTCCCTGATTAATTCTTTTATTTTTATTATTAATTTGAATTAATTATTTAAAAATTGTGAAAAATAATTTAAAATTTGAGAAAATTAATTAAAAATTCTGAAAAATAATTATAAATTCATGGAAATATTTTTAGCTCCTGGATAAATAATTATTAATTAAAACGATTAATTAATACTTTTTGAAAACATATTGTTGCTTCGCAAAATTGGATAAATAATCCAAAAAAAATAATTTAAAAATTAGAAAAAATTCAGAAAAATCTAGAAAGGGAAAATTGTTTTGGGCACCTTACAAGCTCAGACCAACACCGTTGCACCTCGAGCAAGATCCAAACTCCCCCGAGAACTCCAATGAATTATATAAGCCATTAAAAACGGGTTGACTACTCCTCAAGGACTGTAAAATTCAGTCTTTAGGAGTGGGGGGCTTGTGATATGGCTAAAAATAGAACCAAATCGGGACCGTTCAAATCGGGCGCGAATCTTAAAGCTCTCAGGGGTAAAACGGTAATTTTACCTACAAACAGGTCCGAATTGGGAATTAGGATTTTTTCCGAAGCCCAATAACCTAAAAATGGATCTTTCCTATTAGGTATGGGTAACAACCTGCTACAAACCAATTCAGATATTAAAAGTTTAATTCAAATTTGTAATTATCTCTTAGAGGTAGTTTAAACAGTCTATCTTATCATGAAACGAGTTTAAAATTATCTTATCCAAAAATACCCGGACATAGAGATAAGTGATTATCTCTAAACTGTCTCTTAAGGCAACTATAAATACCCCTCTCCCCCCACCGTAACAAGCTAATCAATTTTTTTCCACATAAAGCTCTTTCATAATCTTCCTGATTACTGACAAGAGCGTCGGAGGGTTCGTCGCCGAGATCCATCCCGGTTTATCGAACTTTTTTGCAGGTTCACGGCAGCGACGAGAAACCAGCCTAACGCCAGTGAAAGTCAACAGGTTTGCCTAATTCATTTCCTCAAAGAATCCATAAATTCATCTGTTTGCTCCCACAGCAAAATCAGCAGCAACACCACGTTCAAAACATCCTTAGAACGTGTTGACAAGCTTGTTGAAACAATCAAACCTCATCAACTACACCCTTAGTAATATGGTTTTATTAACAGAAAACAATAAAAACGCTAACAACAAATACTAAACCTTAACGGATTTAGCACTTGACTCTTACAGCATCAACAGGGTTTCGGTTACATGGAGACTGTAGTGTGTGTGAATCGCAGGATTCTCATAGGAATTCCATCCAACAATTTATGTGCATGTAATTTCACATCAATTAAAATTTACAAAATTTAGAGAAGCATGGATCCGAACTTAAATTTGAGAAGGAAAAAAAAAGATACCAACTTTTATGAACCTAATCAATCTAAAAATATCATTTTTTTTATAAACAAAATAGTACCAAAAATCACAAAAACTCTAGAAGATTGATGAATATAAGATGATGAGTAGTACTTGAGTTATTGCAGCAGTCGAGAACGTAGTTGCAATTGGAGAAGATGATAGGGGTGATCTTGGCATCGTAGACTATAGAGATGTCGTACGCTTTCTTTGACATCGCTCTGGGTGTTTTGAATCGATGAGGAGTGGATGTACATGACATGAGAGAGATGAGAAAGAGAGAGAACGAGGAACGATCAGAACGAGGAAATAAAATTCTAGGTTTTTCTCACTTATACACAATAACAAACATTTTTAGCCCTAGATTTCTTAAGATTAAAGGTTTTAATTAATTTTGTTTCTACAATTGTAATATTAGTTAATGGATGATATTTAATATAGGACATAAGATCTATGGTCCAGATCTTTGTTGGACAAATTTATTCTTGCTTTTATAATAGAAATAGATATATACACACAATAAGAATACACTACAATAAAGATACATGCCTATTCCTAGTATAATTGGAATATAAGATATACTGATACATAATCCTGAATAAAATATAAGAAAAAATAGTTGGGATGAGAATTTTCCAAGTATAAAATTGTATTGAACATTATATAAAATCAAGAAATAAATAATAATAACAAAATAGAGATGATAAAACTTGAAGGTTGAACTAAAACTAGAGTAGATAAAATTAAACTAGCTAGAGTTTTGAAAACTGGCATGACTTCGGGCATGATGCGATCCTGTTTGTATGAGCCATGCCACGAGTTTGATATGGTTAGGGTGACGTATGGGTGTGTATTCTAGGGTTTTTTAGAGCGGTTATGTGGTGGTTCTGAGGGGATATTTATAGGTGATGGAGTGATGGGATTGCTTGTCCTTTTAGCCTAGTCAGGGTACAAATTGGCCGGGTTGGTTTTGCCTCAGGTCGTGTGTGATTTGGGTTGGATCCGTGAATATAGGAGAATGTTGGGCTAGCTTATTACTGATTTGGGTTTGTTGGGCTTGGGCCTTGGGGGCATGGTGGGCTTGTTATATATACGGGTTCATTAGTGCCCCCACTTTGTGGGCCGATCAGTTTTGGTTTAAGGATGACCGGTTTGGGGAGTATACTGGTGAGATTGCGTATGGGTGTGCTCCTGTTGAGTGGTTAGGTTTTCTTGGAGGAAAGTAATACAACCTCATTCCAACTGTCTGTTTCAACTCCAGCCATGCCTGTTAAAGTCGTGTCGAGGACTTGGCATAGGTCGTTGTGAGAGGCATCATGTGGAGAAGGTGGTCGGTCGAGTTGCCCAACCCATCATACTTTTCCAAATGAGGAAGATTGAATCTTCTCGCCATGTGCTTGTCGACAATGTGAGTGGCTAGGGGTGAGGTCGGAAGTACATGTTTGGGGGGGGGGGGGGGGTTCCGCCCCTAAGGGAGGGTGGTACATAGGAGGGGATGTATGACTCATTGGAGCTCACTTCTCGATCGCTTTGTACTAGGTTGGAGGTGGAGTAGTTTAGCACGAGGTGTACAACTGTGAGGGTTAGGCGGCGAACTGACAGCTGGCTGATAACTTGTGTTCATTCGGAAGGTCTGCCTCAGTTCTTGGATTAGTAAAAAAATTATTTAGATAATTAAACTAACTCATTAACAAATTCAGAAGGAGGAGAAAATTGTTGGTTAGTATCAATTCTGCAGTAATAGGAAGTTAGATTGATATTATGTGAACTAAATCTTTGTAGCTTTGGTTGGAATATACCGTTTATTTCTGGTCCACAGTAATGAGAACTACAACTACGGGTGGTAGATCAATAACAAGAGTTGATTTATAGACTGATACAAAGATAGAATATGAGTATTTGTTCTTTAGTAATTAATTTGAGTCTCCTAGCTAAAAGTTTCCACTCAAATTTTAAGTTTCCACTCAAATTTCAAGAACAGCATATTCATCATGTTTACTGGAATTGTTTGACTGATGCAAAAATTAAACATAGAATAGCTGCACTTCCCACCCACCATGCTTTATGTGGGATCCCAAATGATAATTCATCGCAAACTGGAAAATAATGATAAGACAGTCAAATCAAAATAAATACACTGAAAAAACATGAGTAAAATTGCTAAAAAGAGAAGTCTCGGTCATAATCTACACTAATCTATAATGGGAGAAGGGTGGGTGTGATCGTCTACACATACGTGAAATACATGTGAATCTTTAAACCAATTAAAAATTTGATGTAATTTTCATGCTTTGGAAGAATAAATGAGCCCTCGATAGTAATTGTCATGATTTGAAAAAATAAGTGAGGTACTACTAACTGACAACCATTGATTGAAATATAAACGTGTGCACATGCTAAAAACTAGTATAAACTAATTGCAAATCCACTTTCTTAGAAAGAAACATAATTAACAAAATATTTCAAATGTTTGTTAATGAAATCAAAGTAATGACAGTAGACTATGAAATTGTTCCCCTTGATTTAGAAAGGATTTAAATACAAATACAGATAGTTACTTAATATTTTACTGATTAAAAGTGACACTGAGATCAATGCTAACAACTGAACATGTAGAAGGTAAGATCATATTAAGCCTTAGCTGGTTGGTTAATTAATCAGTTATCATTAATCCTTTTGTGCATATGATATGACACTATTATTCATAAAGCAACATATGGGTTGATACTCCAATCTGAAATGGTGAAGGAAATACCAAAATACTCAGACCAAAAATGGTATTAGATGAACAAAATCAAGTGAAGATGCTTATCATCCTCTTACAAGTTTCTTTGGCAAATTTCACTTAAATGTGTTTAACACTAGAACCAATATCCAAGTATGACGGTAAAAATATTAAATGAAGGATGAACCCATAAAGCATTAAACTAATAAACCAAGAATGATAAGTAGTCTATAGTCAATTGAATACCTATATTGAACAAGGCGATCTTACTTTCTTCCACATTTGGTTTTGCAACAATACCAGCAGCTGCTACAGACACCAGAATATACATCTCACTCTGACCTGAACTCTACAGATAAAAAGCTTATAAGAGCTTGACGCAATATTCCAAAAATATAATAAAGATAACCTGAACACAGACCTTGAAAATTAATTTCTTTTAAAGATGCAAATCAAACGAATCTATCCCAGAAAATATCGAGAAAATATCCAGGTCCTGCACAAATATATCCCAGAAAAAGGTTTACCGAAATAAGGATATTTTGAAGTCTAATGAAGAGTGTCCTAATAAAAGGAGTTATCTAATGACCATACCAAGTGGAGATATTTCATACAAGCCTGCTGAATGAACTACAAGTGCTCTTTCCATACCGAATCGCTGCATTGATTTAGCCATTTTCAGAACCTAAACAGAGAATTTGTCATAAGAAGTTTTTAAAGCTCAAAAGGAAATTTCAGTAGAATCAAGAAGAAATTACTCAAGTAAATAGACAACATTTTTCTACTATTGTCTTGCTGTGGTACTACTATTGTCTTGCTGCTGCACTGCTTTGCTTCTTCTTGTTGCTCTTCTCTGTTATTCTACAAACCATTTTGTACCATGTATTCAATCCACCAATTCCAACAAGTGGGTCATGATTATACCAAACCAATTCATTAGTACATTCTGATAGATCATGAGCATAACTGGCCAAGATACAGAATGAAAAAACTTGCCAAGATACAGAATGAAAATTCAAAGCAATAAGCCATGCAGAATGACAAAGGTACTACACACAAAATTAAAAACTAAAACCCAGATTTGAATTACGTGAAGAGAATGTTTCCACATTATAAAGAATCATAGTCACTACCTTCCATTAATTCTAACACAGAATTCCATAAATATTTATGGAATTCCAGAAAAAATGGGTGACCTATGGACCTCCGACAAACAAATTATCTATCTGCACCATATTTCATCATCATCATCTAAATCTTGTAGCACCATCATCTTTAAAGACATACCTGAAACCCTTCTCTCAGAGCTCTCTCCACCAACTCCTCCTCCGAGTAAACCCTAAGCTCCTCAACCCCAAGTTCGTCCTCGAAATCGGCGGTGGAATCGAGTTCGGCTTCGAGACTCTGCAACCAAAATCAAACCAAATCGTCAAACTAGGGTTTCGTTGCTTGAATTGAAAGAGAAATCGAAAGAGTAAGAAGAAGGGTTGAATACCGAGATTAGATCGAGGGAGGAGATGAAGGCATGGATGGAGGTGAGGGGGCCAATGAGTTCAGGGACGAAGATGGGGCCGCCACGTGCGAAGTGCGGGCGACGGTAGCGGGAAGAGGCAACGGCAGCAGGGAAGAGGGGGGCGACGGCAGCGGGAAGAGGAGGATTTAGAGATTGGGTTTGGGGAGAGAGGGATTTAGGAGTTTTAGAGGGATAAAATGAAATATTTTGGGGGAAGAGAGAGGGAAAATGAAAAATTTTGGGGGAAAATAAATTAGGGCCATACCCACAGTCTTTTATCTCATTTGTAGGTATATGATACCTATACCCACAGTTTTAGAGATCCGTCACTATAGGTGTCCGTTGGTATATAGAAAATTTCTTGTAGTGTTACTATATATTGTCATGCTTCATGATTACATGATTCATGCATGTTACTACATGTTGCCATGTTTCATGACTACATGATTCATGCATATTCCTGCTGCTGTGATTTCACGACTACGTGATTCGTACCTGTTACCTGTTTACCTGATGCCTGAGTACATGACCCTATAGAAACCCACCACTAGGCTTAAACGTAATTTGATTGTATATTGCAACCATGTGGTAAAAGGGTGGATGCATGAAGTGCTACCTAGATAGTAATAATACAAGACTTGACATACATGATTACCTGATACATGATACCTGTTACATGATACTTGTTACATGATACTTGCTACATGATACCTGTTACATGATACTTGCTACATGATTATCTGTACATGCTACTTGATACCTGATTACCCATTTACCTGTTCATCTGTATGCCTATTAACCTGCTTGCATGACATTTGATACATGTTACCTGTACTCTGTTAGCACATTACTTTACTTGATTGATATGGCTAGAAATGGGGTTAAATCGGAACCGTCCAGATTGGGCACGAATCCTGAAGCTCAGGGGTAAAACGGTAATTTCACATATAGACGGGCCCGAAGCGGGCACTGGATCTCCCCTTCACAGATCCAATAACCCGCGAACGGATCCACTCCAGCTGGGTACGGGTTCTGACCCAAGACAAACCCAGACCAGCAAGAGGGAATTAGGGTCTCTGATTTGACTAAATCAACGGGCCTGATTCGCGGTTATCCTCTCACCGGGAATCAGGGATCAGTTTCCTAAACTAATTATGAGGATTTTACTCCTAACGGTATCACAGGAAATCAGATCCCTAATCAAATTCCCATGGCGACTATAAATACCTCCAACCTACCACTGTTACAAGGTAATGACCCTTTTGCCAATTAAAGCTCTTTCTTAATCATATCACTGGTTACTGACAAGAGCGTCGGAGGGTGCATCGCCGGGATCAATCCCTGTGTATCGCACTTCCTTGCAGGTGAACAGCGGGAGTCAGCAGCCCAATTCCGACGAACAGGCTTGGATTCGCTATTTAGATTTTTCCACGAACCCACAAATTCTATCTGTTGGCCCCCACACCAAATTTAGCGGCAACAGATTGGCGCCGTCTGTGGGAAAATCAGACGAATAGCAGCTCCTCCTCTTCCCGTTGGTAAGACCTACTCCTGCCATGCCACCTAGAAAAGTAAGATCAAGGGGATCCAATCGTGGGCCCAATCCAGATCAGCAACAAGAAGTCCCCTTCCAACCCGCTCATCAACAGGGACAACTTCTGGTTCAAACCGAGGATCTACCTCCTCTCCCAAATTAGCAACCTCCTAATGGTCCCACGGGCCCCTCAAATGCCGCCGCAGGGGTCTCTCGCCCCGACCCGCAGAAACAACCCCTCCACCTGGACCACGTGTCCATCCACAATGCCTCCTCGGATTCCATGGATTCCCACCATCCTCGAGCTTCCGACCTCCGTAATACCATTCTAAACCGGCAAAAGGATGAGGATCTTCGCCACCGCCTGGATGATAAGCGGGCCCAAGACGGAGCCTCCCGCCAACAACATCCAGGTGAGCGATCTCCTCACCACCGAGACACCAGGAGGTCCCCGGACCGAAGGGGTCGGAGGGAATCCCCCGAGCATCATAGGAGGGGACCGCGTTCCCCCGCTGGTCGGCGTCACCCAAGGAATGATGAGGCGCCTATCACTCGTGCTGAGTTCCTACAATTCCAAGCAACAGTGTTGCAAGCCCTCAACCTTCGCCCCGCCAACAACAATGCCCAAAGGGTTCCGACACCCCCACGGGTCCCAAATCCTCGTCCTCGGTCCATAACACCTCCTCCGGCTCCTAATTACCAACAGCACAACCATAGTCCTCGCCGCTCCCAAGACTACCGCCGTCGTAGTCCCCGCTCCCCCTCCTATGAAGACGAGTCCAGGGGCTCGATCGACTACCACCGAAGGGACGATGCTCTCTACCGCCGTCTCCACGAGATGGAGAGACGTATCGGTTGAATGGACAAGGAGGAAGAGTCTAGAGGTAGGACCATCCGCCCTGGCAGATCCCTTCTCCCGGACTATCATGGAGGCTCCCATCCCGAGGGGTTTCAAGCCTCCACAGTTTGAAACGTATTCGGGAGAATCGGACCCTATTGATCATGTCGAGAGCTTCAAGACCTTGACGCTAATCCACCAAGCTTCCGACGCCATGCTCTGCAAAACCTTCCCCGCCACCCTTAAGGGTTCGGCTCGGGAATGGTACTCCCGGCTCGCTCCCTCTTCCATCTTCTCTTTTGAGCAGTTCGAAATGCTCTTCATAACCCACTTTGTGAGCAGCAAACGAATGGAGAAGACCAGCCTCTCTCTACTCCACCTCCGACAGGAGAGGGGAGAAAAGTTGAGGGACTATGTGAGGAGGTTTACTGCGGAGGTTAGGTCCATTGCCTCCCTCGACCAGTCAGTGGCGATCGTCGCATTCCAATCCAACGTCCTCAACTTTAACCTTCGGTCGTCCCTCGCCAAAAAGCCCCCGCACAATTTTGCCGACCTTCTCCTTAGATGCGAGAAATATATTCGGGCAGAGGAAGCCGAGTGCTTCCCGGGTTTTGGAGGATCCGTTTCCGGATCGAAGAGAAAGACGACGGAAGAGGAAGGGGCCAAGAAGCTACAGAAGGATAATATCGGTCAGCGCCGTCCTCCTCCCAGGTTTGAAAATTTTACTCCTCTCACCACCAGCGTCTCTACCATCCTGATGGAAGTCGAGAATGAGGGAGTTATACCTCCCGCTCCAAGGATGAACACCCCAGCCAAGAAGAGAAACAAGGAGAAGTGGTGCCGTTACCACCGGGATCATGGCCACGACACCAACGACTGCCGTGCGCTGAAGAATGAGATAGAGGCCCTCATGCAGAGGGGGCAGTTGGCTAAGTTTGTGAGGACAAATGATCGGGGAGATCGCGCTACTCCTCCGCCTCGGGGGGCTAAAAAGCGCTCCGAGCGACGTGATGAAACCCCCGAGTTCGAGGAGGAGCGTGTTCTGCACCTTATCCACGGAGGCCCAATGGGGGGTTCTTCCAACTCCTCTCGGAAGGCCTTCGTCCGAGAGGTCAATTCAGTTCACGGCGTCCCTCTCCCCAAAGGCCTCGGCGTCCCAGTAACTTTCTCTGATGAAGACCTCGAGGGGGTCCGAACTCCCCACTGCGACGCACTTGTTATCGACCTCTGCATGGCGAACTTCAAAGTGCAGAGGATCCTGGTAGACAACGGGAGCTCCGTGAACATCCTCTTCCTCTCGGCCTTCCGAGGGCTGCAACTATCCCGGGATCGCCTCAAACCGGCCGGCTACACGCTCCACGGGTTCACGGGGGTGCCAGTAACTGTCGAAGGGGTTATCACCCTGGACGTAACTGCTGAGAAGACCCCTACCACCCGGACAGAGCCGATGGACTTTATGGTCGTCGATGTCCCGGCTGCATACAATGTCATCTTGGGCCGACCTGGCATAGCTGCCCTGGAAGCCGTTCCTTCGGCGTACCACCTCAAGATGAAGTTCCCCACCCGGGCGGGAGTGGGAGAAGTCAAGGGCAGCCAAGAGAAGGCTCGGAAATGCTACATGACTTCCACTGGGAGTCCGGTGCTCTCCCTCGAGACTCTAGAGATCCCCGAGCCGAACGCCCGACCAACTTCCGAGCCGACGGACGAATTGGAAGAAGTGCTCTTCTCGGACGAGGACCCGAGCCGAAAGTTCCTCATCAGCAAATCCCTACCGACTACCCTATGTTCTGACTTGGTGCAGTGCATCCGGAAGAACCGCGACCTATTTGCTTGGTCCGCCGCGGATATGCCCAGGATTTCCGAGGAGCTTCTAGTGCACCGCCTCAGCGTCGAACCGGGGTGCAGACCGGTTCAGCAGAAGAGGCGTAAATTTGCTCCCGAGAGACAACAAGCCATCAAGGAGAAGGTGGACAAACTCCTAAAAGCTCGGTTCATACAGGAGGTGAACTACCCCGAGTGGCTCTCCAATGTCGTCATGGTTAAGAAGTGCAATGGTTCCTGGAGGATATGCATCGACTTCACAGACTTGAATAAGGCATGTCTGAAGGATCCGTTCCCTCTCCCGAATATCAACACCCTCATCGATGCCACCTCGGGCCATGAGCTCCTCAGCTTCATGGATGCCTTCTCCGGCTACAACCAGATACGAATGTTCCCCCCAGACATCCCGAAGACTTCCTTCATTACCGACCAGGGCCTCTACTATTATAGAGTTATGCCATTCGGATTAAAGAACGCTGGAGCCACCTACCAGCACCTCGTCAATGAAGCCTTCCAAAGCCAGATAGGCCGCAACATGGAAGTATACGTCGACGACATGCTCGTGACGAGCATCCGAGGTACCGACCACGTGGCCGACCTACAGGAGGCATTCAGCGTACTGAGAAGGCACAACATGAGGCTTAATCCGAACAAGTGTGCGTTCGGGGTCTCGTCAGGAAAGTTCCTCGGCTTCATGGTTAGCCAACGAGAGATCGAAGCAAATCCTGAAAAAATTAAGGCCATACTGGACATGGCCCCACCCCGGAACATCAAGGAAGTGCAGAGGCTTATGGGTCGCCTCACCGCTATTAGGCGAATCCTTTCGAAGTCTGGGGAAAAGTGCCTCTCCTTCTTCAAGGCTCTCAGGGGGGCCAAGGATTTCGAATGGGGCGAACTGTAACATGAGTCGTTCAACCAACTGAAGGCCTACTTGGTCAACCCTCCCTTGCTCAGCAAGCTCGTTCCAGGGGAAACCCTCTTCATCTACTTAGCTGCTTCCGAGCAGACCCTAAGTGCTGTTTTGGTGAGGGAAGAAGACCGGGCTCAGAGGCCCATCTACTATGTGAGCAAGGTGCTTCGAGACGCCGAGCTCCGCTACCCGAAGATAGAAAAGATGGCCTACGCCCTAATTATGGCAGCGAGGAAGCTCCGCCCATACTTTCAGTCCCACTCGGTTGTGGTCCTCACCAGCCAACCGCTGAAACAAGTACTCCACAAGCCGGAAACCTCAGGCCGGCTTATGAAATGGTCCATCGAGCTGAGCCAACATGACATCTCCTACCAGCCCCGGACCGCAATAAAGGCACAGGCCTTAGCGGAATTCATCGTCGAAAGCACCATCCCCGAGGTCAGCCAAGCAGAGAACGGACCACCCATCTGGACGGTTTTTGTGGATGGTTCCTCTTGCAACGAGGGAAGCGGCACCGGTATCATCCTGACGGGTCCAGATGACTTCGTCCTCCAGTATGACCTTCGCATGAATTTCAAAGCCTCAAAAAACGAAGCAGAGTATGAGGCACTAATCGCCGGCCTCGGACTTGCCTGAAGTGCCGGGGCGCAACGCCTCCGAATCTATAGTGACTCTCAACTGGTTGTGAATCAAGTCTAGGGCGATTACGAGGCTCGAGACGAACGGATGGCGAAGTACCTCGTCAAAGTCCAAACCCTCATGGCCCGGTTCGAAGAGGCGCTCATCCAACGAATCCCTCGAGAAGAGAATTCACAGGCCGACGCCCTCTCCAAGTTGGCCGCATCCTCCCTCCAAGGTCTCGAGCGGACCGTCTTGATCGAGGTCCTCTTGAAACCAAGCATAGAAGACGAGAGCCTCGACTCAGTGGAGTCATTATCAGTCTTACTGCAAGATAATTGGATGAAACCGTTAGTGGAATTCCTAAGGGACGGACTCCTCCCCGAGGACCCCAAGGAAGCACGCCGAGTAAGAATCAGGGCCGAGCGGTACATCCTGATCGAGGGGATCTTGTACAAGCGCTCCTTCTCGCAGATAGACGGCCGACCATACCTGAGATGCCTTTCCCCAGAACAAGCCGACTATGCCTTACAGGAGCTCCACGAAGGCATCGGCGGGGCACATTCAGGGTCTAGGTCTTTAGCTCGGAAAGCTCTCAATTACGGATACTTCTGGCCAACTCTCCTCCAAGACGCCGAGCGACACGTTCGGCAATGTGGCTCTTGTCAGAGACATTCCAACATTCGTCGCCTCCCCCAAGCTAACCTCGCCTCCCTATCAAGTCCTATCCCCTTCGCAATGTGGGGGATGGATTTACTAGGTGTTGTTGGAAATCTAGTCCCTAAATTAATAGATAAACTAGACACAAATTATAAAAACCTCGCAAGTGCACGAATCGAATCGTAGTAATAGCAAGGGTCGATCCCACAGAGATTGTAGATTTCAACTAACTAATCAATAGAAAATAATAAAAATCATAAGGAGTTGTTTTAAAAGTCTAAAAGGAATAAAAAAAGATTAAAACTAAGAAAGAAGTGTTGAATCACAAATATCTCGTGAATAGTTGGGTTGTTGATCTCCACCAATAGTTAGTAATGCTAAGTCACCTTCTGAATCTACTCCTAATTACTCATGTTTGTTCACTTCAAGGGCATGGTATCTACTCCTTAAAGTATTGTTTCCCTAAGACAAGAATTAGGCATGGTATCTACTCTAATTCGTTTCTTTCCATAAGTATTTTAGCATGGTATCTACTAAGTCATACTTAGAGAAAACATAAGAACAGTGGAAACGAACAAACACTTAAAGTTCTAGAAATTGGTATCAGATCTAGATCCTCTAAGTTGATTGAACCAAGAACCCCTAAAGATTCCTTTGTTACAAATTATGGGCACGAGATTCGGTCGTCTCAATATGCTTCATATAACAGATTTAGATAAATGATAACATAAACTTGATATTCTCACGTGCTGTATGTCAGTCGACTGGCTCTCACCTCAGTCGACTGCTCTCAGACTTCAAGATCCAAGTTTAATGATCATTAATCTATGTCAATTCAACCAGATTCAATCAATAAGTAATTAGAAGATCTCAGAAGAATATAGCACTACATAACTACGGTTTCGATCTACCCAACTATGAAATTAGTTCCACATAATAATACTTTTATTGCTTAACAAGTTCGAATACATGATCAACATTAAAGAATAAAAAGAGAGAAGAAGAAATAAACTAATGGATTCCGGCAATATGGTCGACTGGCTGTCACACAGTCGACTGCCTTCTGTTTGCTGGATCTTCTCTTTCTCTTCGATGTTGATGGAGTGATGCTCTCAATGCTTGTTCAGGAACTTGGTGATTGAGTTGCTTTCCAGAGATATATCTGATCGTCCTTGGATGGAGTCGTGGAGTCGAGAGAGGAGAAGAAGAAGCCGTTCTGGAGATGGTATTCTGATATTTATAGAGTACGGCTGAGAATTAGGGTTTCCACTTTTTCAGGAAGATCTTTCTTTATTTGATTTGATGATTAATATCTTTCTCTTTTCTCCCTTCCTTCCTTATCTGTTTACCACGTTCACTTGGAAACCCCCAGTCTCTAGATTTGATTTGCATAAATCTTGATTCAAATAGATTTGAAATTAGATGCAGGTGTATCTTTGAATATCTCATCTGTTTATTCCGCCGCCTATCAGTCGACTGCTTTTGGGAGTAAGTCGACTGTGTCGAGACTTCAATATTTTCGTGATTCATCCGTCCAGTCGACTGATGTTTTGGGAACAGTCGTCTTGGTCGAGCAGCTGTGTAGACTTGATTTCCTCTGTTCAGTCGTCTGTTATCATGACCAGTCGACTGCCTCTTCAGTTCCCTGTGTATCATCCTGAATTTGCTTCGTTTTGCTGTTTGTAGGCTGTTTCCTGCAGAGAAAGAGAAAAGAAGCATAAATACCACATATAGAGCTTTTAAATGTCTAATTATATTAAGATTATTGCTCTAAAAAGTGAATAATAATGTGTTCATCAAATACCCCCACACTTAGCTTTTGCTTGTCCTCAAGCAAAAAGTGAATTTATGAACAAGGGAGTAATAATCAGAATAAACTCAACCATCAAGATTTCTTATTATGTGGACATGAAAATGAAAAATATAAAACTACAAACAATTTCAGATAAAGTAAAATTGATCATACCCACTTTCTCTAGTGCAATTGTTCAGTCATAATCCCCAAACTTAATCATATTTGTCATGCGATTAATGTAGTTATAGTATGCATCTACTCAGTCTGTGATTATCCCTTTTCTCTACTACAAATCCAGTAGCAAACTAGAGTTTTTTTTTTTTTTTTTTTTTTTTTTTTTTTTTTTTTTTTTAGTCTCTTCTTTAAAGTTGTCACTTGTCTTTTGACGCGAATGCGAAACATTTGTGATGTATCCACCCGGTTACTCAACAAGTCACAAACATTAAAGTGCTTTGCATACTCGTATTTCAAGTTGCCGTTTGACGTAAAGGTAAACATTGGTGATGAATACCCCTAGTTACTAAGCCCTCAAAACATTGGAGTAGACTGACTTTATTCAAATATATATACATATATTGTATCACTCTATTTACTTAAACTCGATTTAGGACTAGATCTAAAGGGAATAATTATCAGAAAAAGCATCACATTTTTTTTTATGTATAATCGCATGACGCACACAATTTTTGTAGGGAATTATGAAACTCAACAATCCTAAAGTAAATAAGTATCCTTACTCTTACTTTATAAGAAATTGTTTATCCTAAAAAAAATTCAAAAATTCCAAATATAATTAACTAATACCCCCACACTTAGATGGAACATTGTCCTCAATGTTCGCACAAAACATAAGATATAGGCATGTGTTACCATCTAGTGAGGAGAGACTGAAAAATAAAAATAAAAATGAATAATAATGAATAACATAAAGGGAAAGTGTAAATACTCCCCTGAAGGTTGGGTTGCCTCCCAATAAGCGCTGTGTTTCATGTCTTCAGCTAGACATGATGAGTTCATGCAATGTATTGAATGGTTTGAAGATTCACATCTTCCTCTTGCGGTTCCAGACTCATCTCTATGTATGGCTTCGCCCTGTGTCCGTTCACCTTGAATGTTTGATTTCGTTCTTCGCTGTGAACTTCCAATGTACCATATGGAAAGACTTTTGTGACAATATATGGTCCATATCATCTTGACTTGAGCTTGCCTGGAAAGAGTCTCAATCTAGAGTTGTAGATCAATACCTTTTGTCCTTCATAAAACTCCTTCCTTGCTAATTGTTTATCATGGTATAACTTAGCCCTTTCCTTGTATAGTTTGGCGTTTTCATATGCATCGTGCCTCAATTCTTCAAGCTCATTTAGTTGCAATCGCCTTTTGTCACCTGCCTGTTTCATATCAAAGTTGAACTTTTTGATAGCCCAATAAGCTTTGTGTTCCAACTCCACCGGCAGATGACAAGCTTTTCCAAAGACCAAACGGTATGGTGACATGCCAATGGGTGTCTTGAAAGCGGTTCTATAGGCCCATAATGCATCGTTCAAGCGTAGTGACCAATCCCTTCTACTTGGATTGACTGTTTTTTCCAAGATGCTCTTGATCTCTCTATTGCTAAGCTCCACCTGTCCACTGGTTTGAGGGTGATATGGAGTACCCACTCTATGTGTAATCCCATATTTCTTCATTAAAGAAGCAAATGGGTAGTTATTGAAGTGGCTCCCTCCATCACTTATTATTGCTCGTGGTGTACCAAACCTAGTGAAAATGTTCTCCTGCAAAAACTTGACAACAACTTTGTGATCATTAGTTCGTGAGGGGACAGCCTCGACCCATTTAGACACATAATCCACACCAACAAGTATATATAAATAACCAAATGAGTTAGGAAATGGACCCATGAAGTCGATTCCCCAGACATCGAAAAGCTCGATTACTTGTATGTTGTGTAGTGGCATTTGATTTCTAGAAGAGATGTTGCCTGTCCTTTGGCATTTGTCGCAAGTCATGCAAAAAGAAAAAGCATCTTTGAATACTTTAGGCCAATAAAAACCAGATTGCAATACCTTAAGTGCTGTTCTCTTTGGCCCGAAATGTCCTCCACAAGCATATTGGTGGCAATGCTGTAGAATACTCCTTTGTTCCTCGTCTGCCACACATCTTCTTATAATTTGATCAGAGCAAAATTTGAATAAATAAGGATCATCCCAATAATAGTGTTTGCTCAGATCCACCAATCTTTTCCTTTCCTGATGTGTCATACCTGGAGGAAAAACATGAGCGGTTAGAAAATTGACAATATCAGCAAACCAGGGTAGTTGTTCAGAGAGATAAGTCGACTGGTTGAGGGACCAGTCGACTGCCCCGAGGGTGTGAATATTTATTGCAAATAATTGTTCATCTGGGAAATTTTCATTCAGCGGGGGCACATTTCTCTCGTCCTCGTGCAGTAATCTGGACATGTGATCTGCCACAACATTGTCGCATCCTTTCTTGTCTCTAATCTCAAGATCAAATTCTTGAAGCAGCAGCACCCATCTGATCAACCTAGGCTTAGCTTCCTTTTTAGCCAGCAAATATCTCAAAGCAGCATGGTCAGTGAAAACAATAACTTTAGAACCAATTAAATATGATCTAAACTTCTCTACAGCAAAAATAACAGCTAACATTTCTTTTTCAGTTGTAGAATAATTTAGCTGTGCATCGTTTAGAGTTCGAGAAGCATAGTAAATAACATGTGGTTTCTTATTGATTCTTTGACCTAAAACAGCCCCTAAGGCATAATCACTTGCATCACACATGAGCTCAAAAGGATGGCTCCAATCTGGTGCCATGACAATAGGTGCAGAAATGAGAAGATTCTTTAATGTATTAAAAGCATTTGTACATTCTTCTGTCCATACAAACTCAACATCCTTAGCCAACAAGTCACAAAGGGGTTTGGAGATTTTTGAAAAGTCTTTTATAAATCGTCTATAAAAACCTGCGTGTCCTAGAAAACTCCTAATACCCTTAACTGTAGTGGGAGGGGGTAGTTTTGATATGATGTCAATTTTTGCCTTGTCTACCTCTATTCCCCTTTTGGACACCACATGTCCCAACACAATACCTTGTTGTACCATGAAATGGCACTTTTCCCAATTCAGCACTAAATTGCATTCTTCACATCTTTTGAGTACAAGCTGTAAATGGTTAAGGCATTCGTCAAAACAAGATCCAAAAACACTAAAGTCATCCATAAATACCTCAATGAACCTTTCCACCATGTCTGAAAATATGCTCATCATGCATCTTTGAAATGTAGCTGGAGCATTGCACAATCCAAACGGCATCCTCCTGTAAGCAAAAGTACCAAATGGGCATGTAAAAGTGGTCTTTTCTTGATCTTCTGGAGCAATAGCAATTTGATTATAGCCACTATAACCATCTAAAAAACAATAATGACTATATCCTGCTAATCTTTCTAACATTTGATCAATAAAAGGAAGAGGGAAGTGATCTTTCCTGGTTTCATTGTTCAGTTTCCTATAATCAATGCATACCCTCCAACCTGTGGTTACTCTTGTTGGGATAAGTTCATTTTCTTCATTTGTTACCACTGTAACTCCACTTTTCTTAGGAACTACATGTATAGGACTTACCCATTTGCTATCTGAGATAGGATAGATGATGCCAACATCTAGTAGCTTCAAAATTTCTGCTCTTACTACTTCCTTCATGTTGGGGTTGAGCCTTCTTTGTGCCTCTCTGCTAGGTTTTGCATCGTTTTCAAGCAATATTCTATGCATGCATTTGGATGGACTTATTCCCTTGATGTCTGCAATGGTCCATCCTATTGCATTTTTGTGTTCTCGCAATACCTTCAGCAGCTTTTCTTCTTCCTGTGTACTTAAGTTAGCAGCAATTATCACCGGCAGTGTCTGGTTCTCGCCTAAAAATGCATGCTTCAAATGGTCGGGCAGCTGCTTGAGTTCTATATCTGGGAGCTTCTGTACAGTCGACTGGTCCATGTCAGCAGTCGACTTATCCTGTGTTTCTGGGTTCAGTCGACTGGTTAAAATACCAGTCGACTTACTCGGTGCACCAGGCGCCTGATCTGTAGAAAAACAAAGATTATCAGACACAAATTTTTCAAATACAGGATCAAGTTTACCTGAGTCTGACTGTGGAGTTTCAAGTTGATGTACTGTCTCTGCAATACTCCAGTCATCGTATTCCTGTTCAACATGAGATAAAGTTAGAGATTGAGTGATTGTGGCTTGTAGTGGTTCAACGCTATGTACCTGAAATGTTTGATCAACAATCTCCTGCACCACATCAATATTATAGCATTCATGATCATCTTGTGGTAATTTTAGTGTATCAAACATTTTAAATTCCACTTTTTCTCCGTTTATCTTCATACTTATAATGCCCTTTTTAACACAAATTTTTATATCAGCTGTACTCATAAAGGGCCTACCTAATATGATCGGTAGAGATGATGACATTGAAGATTCCTCCATATCTAACACAACAAAATCAGCAGGCAAAATAAAATCATTTACCTGAACTAGGACATCTTCTAAAATACCTCTAGGTCTCTTGATGCTGCGATCAGCCAATTGCAAAGTGATGGATGTTGGCTTGAGTTCCCCCAATCCAAGCTTTTCGTAAACAGAATAAGGAAGAAGGTTGATGCTTGCCCCCAAGTCTAACAGTGCTTTTTCAAAGAAGTGCTCACCAACTTTGCAAGGAATGGTGAAACTACCTGGATCTTTCAGTTTAGGTGGTAGTTTTCTTAGTAATACAGCGCTCACTTCTTCTGTCAAAGCCACATCCTCCTTAACCTGAAATGTTCTTTTGTGAGTACAACAGTCTTTCAAAAATTTGGCATAAGAAGGAATTTGTTTAATAGCGTCAAGTAGGGGGATATTAATTTCTACCTTTTTGAGAGTTTCAAAGACGTCAAATAAATGTTGTTCTTTCTTTTTATTGACTAACCTTTGAGGGAATGGTGGTGGAACTGTCCCTACTTTTTCACTTACCTTACTTGAACCCAAAGCTTTTGATGGTTGTTTTTCTGATTTGTCTGTGCAGTCGACTGTCTTGTAAGAACAGTCGACTGGTTTGTCTGTGTGTGTTCCAATCCTGTTGTCAATTATCTTACCACTTCTTAAGGTAGTCACTGCTTGGAGTTGTTCTTGGCCTCCCGGATTTGGTATGGTTTGTGAAGGGAGTTCACCTGCCTTTCTTTCGCTTAGCTCCTTTGCAATTTGACCAATTTGGGTCTCCAACTTCTGAATTGCTTGTCCTTGTTGGTTGCTTGTTTGATGTTGTTGTTGGAGCAATTGAAGAACAGTGGTTTCAAAATCCAACTTCTTCTGTTCTGGAGCTGGTCTTTCAAACCCACTTCCCATCTGAGGGTTCCTTGCATGTCCTTGTGTGAATTGATTCCCTTGATTATTGTGATTATTGCTCCATGAGAAGTTTGGATGATTCCTCCATCCTGGGTTATATGTGTTCGAGTATGGATTGTTCTTCGGTGGAAATACTCCTCGACCCACATAGTTTGCATGCTCCTGATCTGTAAAAGTAGACATGGGACATGTATCAGTTGTGTGATCTAAATGCGAACAAATTGCACACATTTCATTTGTTTGATTTTTAACTCCACCCATTGTCGACATTGCATTCACAAGCATATCAATTTTCTTATTCATGTTTGCCATTTCTAGTTGAATGTTATTATTATTAGAGATTTCGTAAACTCCCTGTTTTTTCGTAGGTCCCCTTCTTGTTGAGAATTGTTGGGAGTTCTCGCTGAGTTCTTCAAAAAGTTCAATGGCTTCTTCTCCACTTTTCCTCATCAAAATTCCGTTGCAAGCTGCATCCACAATTGCCTTATTAGTATCATTTAAACCTTCATAAAAAGCTTGTACCTGATCATCCTTAGGCAGATTGTGAGTAGGACACTTGAGAAGCTTGCTTTTGAAGTCCTTCCATGCTTCGAAGAATAGATCTCCATCTTTTTGTTGGAAGAGTTGAATCTCCCTTTTTAGCTGTTTGGTCTTTTGGGCTGGAAAGAATTCTTTCAAAAATTTCGTTGCCAATTGCTCCCATGAATTAATTGATCCTGGTTCCAAAGAATTATACCACAACTTAGCATTAAGTTTTAAAGAAAAAGGAAACAAGATTAACCTGATTTGTTCAGCGGTAAGCCCTTGGACGCTTTGTGTCCTGCAAAGATCGAAAAAGTCTTGCAAGTGAAGATGAGGCTCTTCATCTGGTTTGCCACTAAAGTGGGGAACCATACTAAGTAAATGAGGAGATAAGTGCATGTTTCCTGTGGCATTAGGTTGAAAAGCAATGCAGGAAGGTTGCTCAATATTCTTAGGAGTGAATTTGTCCTGCATTGGTACTCGATTTTGTATTTCTTCAGCCATTATTGTCTGTGAGAGTAGTCTCTGTGCAGTCGACTGTCTACTGGTGCCAGTCGACTGGTTGGCTGCAAAAAGTTTACCTAGTTTGTGCAAAGTTCGTTCTGTTTCTGCGTCAATAGGTAGTAACTCTGGACGAAGTGATCGTCTACCGTGCATTCACCGAAGTCCTGTAACCTAAAAGAAAAATTATTAATAAAAGAAAAGAAAAGCTAATAAAAATTCTACTGACTTGTAAGTTAAAATACTAAACAATCCCCGGCAACGGCGCCAAAAACTTGTTGTTGGAAATCTAGTCCCTAAATTAATAGATAAACTAGACACAAATTATAAAAACCTCGCAAGTGCACGAATCGAATCGTAGTAATAGCAAGGGTCGATCCCACAGAGATTGTAGATTTCAACTAACTAATCAATAGAAAATAATAAAAATCATAAGGAGTTGTTTTAAAAGTCTAAAAGGAATAAAAAAAGATTAAAACTAAGAAAGAAGTGTTGAATCACAAATATCTCGTGAATAGTTGGGTTGTTGATCTCCACCAATAGTTAGTAATGCTAAGTCACCTTCTGAATCTACTCCTAATTACTCATGTTTGTTCACTTCAAGGGCATGGTATCTACTCCTTAAAGTATTGTTTCCCTAAGACAAGAATTAGGCATGGTATCTACTCTAATTCATTTCTTTCCATAAGTATTTTAGCATGGTATCTACTAAGTCATACTTAGAGAAAACATAAGAACAGTGGAAACGAACAAACACTTAAAGTTCTAGAAATTGGTATCAGATCTAGATCCTCTAAGTTGATTGAACCAAGAACCCCTAAAGATTCCTTTGTTACAAATTATGGGCACGAGATTCGGTCGTCTCAATATGCTTCATATAACAGATTTAGATAAATGATAACATAAACTTGATATTCTCACGTGCTGTATGTCAGTCGACTGGCTCTCACCTCAGTCGACTGCTCTCAGACTTCAAGATCCAAGTTTAATGATCATTAATCTATGTCAATTCAACCAGATTCAATCAATAAGTAATTAGAAGATCTCAGAAGAATATAGCACTACATAACTACGGTTTCGATCTACCCAACTATGAAATTAGTTCCACATAATAATACTTTTATTGCTTAACAAGTTCGAATACATGATCAACATTAAAGAATAAAAAGAGAGAAGAAGAAATAAACTAATGGATTCCGGCAATATGGTCGACTGGCTGTCACACAGTCGACTGCCTTCTGTTTGCTGGATCTTCTCTTTCTCTTCGATGTTGATGGAGTGATGCTCTCAATGCTTGTTCAGGAACTTGGTGATTGAGTTGCTTTCCAGAGATATATCTGATCGTCCTTGGATGGAGTCGTGGAGTCGAGAGAGGAGAAGAAGAAGCCGTTCTGGAGATGGTATTCTGATATTTATAGAGTACGGCTAAGAATTAGGGTTTCCACTTTTTCAGGAAGATCTTTCTTTATTTGATTTGATGATTAATATCTTTCTCTTTTCTCCCTTCCTTCCTTATCTGTTTACCACGTTCACTTGGAAACCCCCAGTCTCTAGATTTGATTTGCATAAATCTTGATTCAAATAGATTTGAAATTAGATGCAGGTGTATCTTTGAATATCTCATCTGTTTATTCCGCCGCCTATCAGTCGACTGCTTTTGGGAGTAAGTCGACTGTGTCGAGACTTCAATATTTTCGTGATTCATCCGTCCAGTCGACTGATGTTTTGGGAACAGTCGTCTTGGTCGAGCAGCTGTGTAGACTTGATTTCCTCTGTTCAGTCGTCTGTTATCATGACCAGTCGACTGCCTCTTCAGTTCCCTGTGTATCATCCTGAATTTGCTTCGTTTTGCTGTTTGTAGGCTGTTTCCTGCAGAGAAAGAGAAAAGAAGCATAAATACCACATATAGAGCTTTTAAATGTCTAATTATATTAAGATTATTGCTCTAAAAAGTGAATAATAATGTGTTCATCACTAGGGCCATTCCCTCCAGCTCCGGGCCAGTTCAAGTTCTTGGTCGTAGCCATCGACTACTTTTCGAAGTGGATTGAGGCCGAGCCCCTAGCCACTATCACCGAAAACAAGGTACTTCAATTCTTTTGGAAGAACGTCATCTGCCGATTCGGCGTCCCCCGTGTCCTTGTAACAGACAACAGAACTCAGTTTACTGGGGCCGCATTTCGAGCTCTATGTAAAGACCTTGCCATCCAACAACGCTTCTCCTCTGTCTCCCACCCACAGTCGAATGGCCAGGCAGAGAACGCTAACCGGCAGATCCTCTCTGGTATCAAGAAGAGACTAGACAGGTGTTCTAAAGGCTTATGGGTCGACCAGCTCCCCAACGTGCTGTGGAACGACCGCACCAACAAACGGACCCCCACAGGAGAGTCCCCATTCAACCTCACCTACGGGTCCGAGGCGGTGATACCTCTCGAAGTCGGAATACCTTCTCCTTGCCCCGCAGTCTACAACGAGGAACAGAACGCCAGAGAACTCCGGGCGAACTTAGACCTGGTGGACGAACTGAGGGAAAGAGAGTCAATCCGCCAACAGAACTATCGGAGGAGGATCGAGTTGGCGTACAACAAGAGAGTCCGACCCACCGATCTCAAGGAGGGCGACTTGGTCCTCAGAAAACTAGCCATCTCCTTTCCCAATCAGAAGAGCAAACTAGCTCCGAATTGGGAAGGACCTTACAAGATCGCAAGGGTAGTTCGGCCCGGAGCTTATCGTCTAGAAGACCTTGAAGGCAGGGAGATTCTGAGGACCTAGAATGCCGACCACCTTTTAAAATACCAAGAAAGCACCCCGGCGCCTCTCTGAGTATCACAGGGTGTCGAACCGTTCCTTTCCTCTAACTTGTAATTCCTCTCTTAAGTTGTCATATGTAAAAACGGCTCGCCATCAGTTATCAATAAAGAGTGCTTTTTCATACTTATAAAATTGCTTGTATCTCTCCGCCTTTATTCTTTATTCAATCAATGGTTCGGAGTCCAATACCTGGCTCGATTCTACTTCGCAAGCGCGCTTGTAAGCGAGCTAGGAGTGGGTTGCCATTCGGAATTGCTCCCACGACCGTTGAACTCTAACGATGGTTCCGGAGTCCAACACTTGGCTCGATTCTACTCTGCAAGCGCACTTCTAAGCGAGCTAGGAGTGGGTCGCCATTCGGAATTGCTCCCACGACCGTTGAACTCTAACGATGGTTCCGGAGTCCAACACTTGGCTCGATTCTACTCCGCAAGCGCGCTTCTAAGCGAGCTAGGAGTGGGTCACCATTCGGAATTGCTCCCACGACCGTTGAACCCTAACGATGGTTCCAGAGTCTAACACTTGGCTCGATTCTACTCTGCAAGCGCGCTTCTAAGCGAGCTAGGAGTGGGTTGCCATTCGGAATTGCTCCTATGATCGTTGAACCCTAACGATGGTTCCGGAGTCCAACACTTGGCTCGATTCTACTCCGCAAGCTCGCTTCTAAGCGGGCTAGGAGTGGGTCGCCATTCGGAATTACTCCCACAGCCGTCGAACTACTCTTACGATGGCCAGCGAGCCCGCTATTAGGTAAAGCTCGGCCCATCTCGCAAGTTCATAAGATTAGGAGACCAGAGCGCTGCTCGGCACCACTGGCCGAGCGAGCAAGAGGTCGGCTCAGAGACCTCGGCGCGATGAACACAGTCACAAACAAAACGGCTACACAAAGTTACAAAGGACATGCGAGTTCGAGAAAGAAATGTTATTAATAATTGGGATACAGTACAAAGCGACTCTCCCGTACAATAAGGTCACAAGGCCTTAAAATACAAAAATTACAATGCCGACCCACTACACTTCGATGCGTTGACCTCGGCCGTCAGCTCGTCCCGCTCGGTCGTCAGTTTGGCCACCTCGGCCGCCAGTCCCTCTCCCTCCATCCGAAGCTCCGCCTCTACAGTCTGCAAGTGACAGATCTCGGAAAGCAGATCGTCCCTCTCCACTGTTATTTTTGACAAATTGTGCCGTACGCACTGGATCCGAAGAGTGTTGCTAAAGGTGGTCGCCGAACCTTCGTCCTCTCCTATGGGGGTCATCTCGGCGATCCTGCTCTCCAGACGCCGGATCTCGATGTCCCGCTGGCCTAGGATGAGCTGAAGATGGTTCCGCTCGCTTTCGGCTCGGCGCGATCCCAGCTCGACTTCATAGAGCCGCTCTCGGCACCTCCCCAAGCACGGCCTCGTCACCCCTGAGACAGCCTCGGCTCGAGCGTTGTCATCCGAGCGAGCAGGCTCGACATCTACAGCCACCACCACAAGCTGAAAAGAAGAAGAGTCGAACAACAAAATTTCAAACACTGTCGAAGCCCAACACTTCAAGAATTTCCAATCAAACTTTCAGACTTTGAGTAAGTTGTCAGAGATCAGAAGTTACACAGAAGCAAAGCAAAGGTTTTTATTCAAATAAAGTAGCCCTACATACAACTAGACCAATGCTACAAAAGGGTTTTACAATAACTTAGAGAGACATAATACAACATGTTTAGTGCTTCTTCGGAAGGGGAACGCTCCGGTTCAAGGAAACCCGGGGACGACGACGCCTGACCTCCGAGCTCGATTCCAAACCAGCGAAGCGAGATCCCTCTTCGCCGCTAACTCTAACTGTGGTGCCAACTGAGGTGCCGCTAGACGAGACAGCTACACTACTCTGAGCGTCAGCAGGACTCTGCCTCACCGCAGGCAAACGAGTCGCAAGTTCATAGAAAGTGATCCCTTTCTCGCTCTCTTCACGAGTACACGACGTACTACAAACGTTGGCCCTCTCAGGCAGAGGCTTGTGCAACGCGATCTCTTCCTCCAGCTCGATAATCCTATCTCTCAGAACGTCATCCTTCGACGACATCTTCAAACGAGGAGGTCTCTAGGAGCCCGCAACATTGGCACTATCAGTCGCAAGACGTCGATAATGGGTGACCTCGATCCCCCTGTCTATCGTAATTTTCCTAAGCTTGTCGACCTTGGCCAACAACTTTTGACGCTCGGATGACAACTTCTCCAACTCGGAAGCTAACTTCTCTCCTTCCGCCGAATATTCTTTCTTCGTTACCTCCAAGTGACGGATCTCGGCCAAGAGCTCGTTATTCTTTTGCTCGGCAATGAAAAGCTCCCTACGAAGCCGCTCCATCTCACCTTCGAGACCAGACGCTTGAGGTTGCTTCCGTAGTTGCTTCAACTCACGACAATACCCCATTGTTGCCGCTTTTATCTCCTCCAACTTCAAGAGCATAAAGAATCGCCTCTCTCAGCTCTGGGAAAGCGCTCGCTTCGTTTCTTTCAGCTCCTTACGAAGGTACGAAACTTCCGTGATCGGACCAAACTTCACCTGAAAAGCAAAGATAAATTCGATGCCCAACACTTGGAGAAATTTTGCGACTAGTCAAACACAAAATCCGAGGTCTAACACTTGGAGAATTTTTGGCCAAACAAAAAGTGTTTTCATTCAAAACTCAAAAAAGCATTACAAGAGCGGTGGCCAGTCCGCAGTCAGGCGTTACAAAAAAAAACAAAAAGAAGACTAAAGACGCAACCAAGTCAGGGGTTGACCTTTTTGTCGCTCGGGTCTTCTGACCCCCCGACGATTCCCATGTCCTCATCCACGTCCTCGTCCTCGGAGTTGTCCTCCTCCTCACCCTCGGCCTCTGTCTCGCCCGTGCCTTCGACACCGCCGGCCTGTCCCTCGGGGCTGAGCATTGCCGAGGGAAGCTCCTCCTCCCCCTCCACGGGATCGTAGAAGTGGTAGGAGGATGTGTCGAACCCCGGGTTCCGATCAGCGATATGAAGCAGGGCTCGGCCGTATGCTTCCTCCATGTTCTTAAACATGTGCTGCTCGGCCTCTTGCTGGACAGCCCTCTTCGCCTTCGCAACCTTCGATTGGTGCTTGGCCCTGATCCTCTCGGTCTCCTTCCGAGCTTTCTCCACCTCCGACCGGGCTTTAGCCAACTCCTTCTTAAGCACGGCATTCTCCTTCTCTGAGGCCTCGAGCTTGGCCGCCTCGTCCGTCGACCACTGCATGGCTTCGGCCAGCTTCACCTCCAACCCCGCCACTTCGGCACCGCGCTTTGCCGAGAGGAGTTGCTCGGCTTCGAACAGCTTCACAGCTTGCGCTCCCACCTCTCCCGATCGCACAGCGCCAACAGCTCCTGTTCTTTGCTCGCGAACTCTTCGAGCAAAAAGTTGAAGTGGCAGAGGGTCTGGAAAGAAAACAAATAGTTAGAATCCGGACTTAAAAACTTAGAAAATTTCGAAAGAAATGCTTCAAGAAGAAAGTGCTCGGTCTACTTACCGACATCGTGTTCCGAGCGATCTGCATTGTAGCATCCCCGACCTCTCTGGACTTAAGCGCCGCTCGGTCCTTTGGGGTCGACAGGTGCTTCACCGCCTGCATACAAATGTTGCCGTCCCCCAAGAAGCTGTCGACCTTCATTACTTGCCAGTCCGGGACGAAGATCCGCTTATGCTCCTCGGTCAGAATCTTCTCCGCTTCGGCAGTGAGGGGCGGAACGTTAAGGGCTAACATCGCGCTCACGTTGAACGCGCCGCTCGACGAGCTGGGAGCATCAGTCTTCGCCATTGGAGTCGGCGCATCCGAGACAGGAAGTTTGGAGTCCGCGACCTTGTCTTGCTCGGGATCGGCATTCGGAACAACGACCCCCTGCAGGTCGGCGGTCTTTGGGACCGAAGGTATCTTCGGCGCTCGCCCGCCCTGAGGCCCTGTCGATGGTCTCTTCTTCTTTCTCGTCTCCTGCTCCCTAGCCGCCTTGGCCTTCGCCATCAACGCCCTATAGTCCATCTTGGAAGACTCTGCACAAACTGAATGAAAAAACTTAGAAAATTTTTCAAGAACTTCAAGCAAAAAGTAAAAATACCAGAGGCGTACTGGGGTCAATCAGACTGAGACCCCCTCGGAACAGAGCCTCCTCGGTGATGTCCTTCCAACTAAGCGTCGGCAGGCCGAGGAGTTTCTTGAGGACTTCCGTCTCCTCGTCACTAAGCACTGGCTCCTTCTTCGCTCGCTTGGGCAAGCCCTCCCTCGACCAAGCTATCGGAATTGTCCAGGGTTTGGGAGCTCGGACAATGAAGTACTTCTCCTTCCAATGCTTGATCGAGTCCGGGTTCTCGATCAACTTCACGCCTGTCCGCGGCGAAAGGTAAAACCTCTGCTCGTTCCTGTTCGGCTGACAAGGACGGTAAAGGCTCCGAAGGAGAAACAGACTTGGCTCAACGCCGATCTCTTGACACTGAAGGACAAATGCCAAGACGTGCCTCCAAGTGTTCGGCATCAGTTGGGCAGGGCACAAGCCGTACCAATTGAGGACCTCGACAATAAACGGATGCAGTGGCAAACGAAGCCTGGCGGCCAAGGAGTCGAGTGGAAAAATGCACGTGTCGGCCGAAGACGACGTGCAGGCTCGGAAACCTGGTCCAGGGAGAAGTAGCCCGTACTCGGCAGGGATCTGGAATCCGGTCCGAATCCGATGCAGATCACCTTCCGTAAGAACCGAAGTGATCTGGTCCACCTCAAACAACTCTCTCGGCTCGTTCTCCTCTACCGATTTGGCGGTGCCCTGGGTCACTTTCTCCAGCATCTCTTCGGAATAGCTCCAAACTCCCCCCATGCTCGACAGAACGATCGGCTGCCGAACGAACTCCCCTGCCTTCTTTGGCTGCTCGATGACCGTCACGACTCCCTTACCCTTCCGGGAGCTTGCTGCAACATCCTGGGGTAGCTCGGCGACCTCCCTACTCTTGCTCGGCCGGACCACGGTCAGCTCGGTCGACTCTACCACCTCCTTCTCTTTACCCGCTCGGCTGACGACTCGGTCCGAGGTGGGGGTCTCATCCGAAGAAGTAATCTTAACCATTTTTCTAAAGAGAGAGGAAAGAGACTGACCTTGTAGTGACTGTTACGGTCGAAAAAGTTCGCCGGAGCAAAGAAACGCCTTGCCGTGACAGCTAGCAGCGCCACCCAGGAGCTAAAAACTTCGATGGTGAGAAGTAAAAACTTGAGTAAGTAAAAGTGAATAATGAGATTGGGGGTGGGGGAAGTGAAGTTTTATAGTAAAAGAAAAATTCTCTTGGACTTCATTACGTAAGGGCGCGACTCTTACGAAAGCCCAAACGACTTTGTGACCGAGCAGCAACGGTTGGCGAAAAGACAAAACGTTTCGATACAAGTCAAATAGCTCGGCACACACGGGATCAAAATCTGAGCGACGTGCGATCCGATCCCAACATCAAAGAGCCCGGTCAGCTACTGAACAAGAGCCCGTCTCGAGATTCGTGCCACCATCCACCGGCTCAGATTGCGCCACATCACCCGGATGAAGCACTTCGGACCCAGACACCCCGCATCTGTCCCAGGAAGCAAGAGAAAATTTGGATTAAAAATTTTAAGGCACCCACCCTCGGCGAGTGCCCCGGGCCCCAGGACTCGGTCGGTTCCCTTCTCACCCGTGAGCAACTCGAGGCTTACGACCTCGGAAGCCGAAACCACAAATCGTTCAAGGGTGGGAGAAAAACCACCATCGCGAGAGGCCCAGTCAGAAGGCAGATTGGCCCACCTCCCATCTCTAGCTCCTTCGGGCTGACAACCATCAGAAGTCGTCAGCCCGGAAGGAAGACAGAGATCGGAGATGGCCCATCCGTCCAAGGCACCTTGTCCCCCGGGTCCGGACTCCGGTCATCACCCCTTCTGCCCTGATCTCCCCTGGCCCTGACATCCGCATCGGGGCCGTCAGAGTCAGGAGAAGATCACGGTGGAAGAGTGACCACCCATCCGACGCTCTCAGGGTTAGAATTTTTTCAAAAAAAAAAACAGGCATCCGCCCAAGGCAGACACCTCCGATGGTCGATGAACCACCATTGCTGTGATCGAAGCTACAGGGGGAGCGGGGTATTTATAACCTCCCCCAAAGGACCAGCCATTATGGCCCTCGGGAGGCCAAGCGACGGAAGCCCAGTAGTCACGCTTAGGGAGCTGAAGCGCCATGCATTAATTAGAAGACGCCATTTTAATGACCCTGGGAAGTTGGAACGCCGCACAAATCCTAGGGCGCCATTAATTCTCCCTGAGGGCAGCCAGTAACTCAGCTCGGCCTTCTCACGAAGGCCCAACGGCTCGCCATCGCCCTTGCCGACCCATAAACCCTCAGACTCCCGGTCGGCTGACCGAGCAAGTGCCCATCCAAGCACCAAAATGGAGAAAATTTACTTTTCCCTTAACATTCGTGTAAGATCTCGATCCAACGGCCCAGATCTTGCCAGCGTCGCTAAACGACAAGATAGCGTTTTCTTGGGAACTGAGCCATCTCGAGATTCGTGCCATCATCCAACGGCCCAGATCTTGCCAGCGTCGCTAAACGACAAGATAGCGTTTTCTTGGGAACTGAGCCGTCTCGAGATTCGTGCCACCATCCAACGGCTCAGATCGCGCCACCACGCTCAAACTGCCGAACCCTTAGACCTCCGATCGGCTAACCAAGCAGGTGCCCATCCAAGCTCCAAAACGGAGAAAATTCACTTTTCCCTCAACATTCGTGTAAGATCTCGATCCAACGGCCCAGATCTTGCCAGCGTCGCTAAACGACAAGATAGCGTTTTCTTGGGAACTGAGCCGTCTCGAGATTTGTGCCATCATCCAATGGCCCAGATCTTGCCAGCGTCGCTAAACGAAAAGATAGCATTTTCTTGGGAACTGAGCCGTCTCGAGATTCGTGCCACCATCCAACGGCTCAGATCGCGCCACCATGCTCGGACTGCCGAACCCTTAGACCTCCGGTCGGCTAACCGAGCAAGTGCCCATCCGAGCCCAAAAACGGAGAAAAGTCACTTTTTCCTCAACATTCGTGTAAGATCTCGATCGAACGGCCCAGATCTTGCCAGCGTCGCTAAACGACAAGATAGCATTTTCTTGGGAACTGAGCTGTCTCAAGATTTGTGCCATCAACCAACGGCTCAGATCGCGCCACGTCGCTCGGACAGCCGAACCCTTGGACCCCCAATCGGCTAACCGAGCAAGTGCCCATCCGAGCTCAAAAAACAGAGAAAAAAGGTGCCGAGCGACCACGACCGTTGGATCTTCCAGAAATTCGCGCTTCTGATGATGAACGGTCCAGATCGTGCCACGTGCACTAAACGACAAGATAGCATTTTCTTGGGAACTGAGCCCGTCTCGAGATTCACGCCACCATCCAACGGCTCAAATCGCGCCACGTCGCTCGGACAGCCGAACCCTTGGACCCCCGGTCGGCCAACCGAGCAAGTGCCCATCCGAGCTCCAAAAGCGAGAAAATGACTACCGAGCGACTGCAACCGCCAGATCTTCCAGAAATTCACGCTTCTGGTGATGAACGGTCCAGATCAAGCCACGCCATAAATAGGTATTAAAAAATCAATTTTTATTTATTTTAATCGTTTTATTTATTTAAAAATTGTGAAAAAATTACTAAAAATTCGGGAAAATTAACTAGAAATTCTAGAAAATAATTATAAATTTGGGAAAATATTTTTGAGCCCCTGAACGAACAATTATTGCCTAGAATGTATTGTTAAGGCCCCCGAACGACTGGTTAACACATCGCAAAATTAAATAAATAATCCGAAAAAATCGATAAAAACCGTCGGATATTCAACAAGGCTTAAGAACAGCTTACAGCTTCAAAAATCACCTCACTACCCCCTTCGAGATTCAAAACCCTCCATTCGGACTCCGATATAACTCCACTAGCCACTGAAATAGTTAAACTACTCCTCAAAGGCTGATCACACTCAGTCTTTAGGAGCGGGGGGCTTGTGATATGGCTAAAAATGGGGTTAAATCGGAACCGTCCGGATTGGGCACGAATCCTGAAGCTCAGGGGTAAAATGGTAATTTCGCATATAGACGGGCCCGAAGCGGGCACTGGATCTCCCCTTCACAGATCCAATAACCCGCGAACGGATCCACTCCAGCTGGGTACGGGTCCCGACCCAAGACAAACCCAGACCAGCAAGAGGGAATCAGGGTCTCTGATTTGACTAAATCAACGGGCCTGATTCGCGGTTATCCTCTCATCGGGAATCAGAGATCAGTTTCCTAAACTAATTATGAGGATTTTACTCCTAACGGTATCACAGGAAATCAGATCCCTAATCAAATTCCCATGGCGACTATAAATACCTCCGACCTATGTTGTTGGAATCTAGATACCTAAATAAATAGATAAAACTAGACACAAATTATAAAAACCTCGCAAGTGCACGAATCGAATCGTAGTAATAGCAAGGGTCGATCCCACAGAGATTGTAGTCTTCAACTTACTAATCAATAAAACTAATAATAAATGATGAAGGGTTGTTGTAGAAATCTAAAAGAATTAAAAAGATTAAACTAAGAAAGATGAGTTTGAATCACAAATATCTCTTGAATAGTTGGGTTGTTGATTTCCACCAATAGTTAGTAATGCTAAGTAACCTTCTGAATTTACTTCCAATTACTCATGTTGTTCACTTCAAGGGCATGGCATCTACTCCTTAAAGTATTGTTTCCCTAAGCCAAGAATTAGGCATGGTATCTACTCTAATTCGTTTCTTCCCCTAAGTATTTTAGCATGGTATCTACTAAGTCATACTTAGAGAAAACATAAGAACAGTGGAAACGAACAAACACTTAAAGTTCTAGAAATTGGTATCAGATCTAGATCCTCTAAGTTGATTGAACCAAGAACCCCTAAAGATTCCTTTGTTACAAATTATGGGCACGAGATTCGGTCGTCTCAATATGCTTCATATAACAGATTTAGATAAATGATAACATAAACTTGATATTCTCACGTGCTGTATGTCAGTCGACTGGCTCTCACCTCAGTCGACTGCTCTCAGACTTCAAGATCCAAGTTTGATGACCATTAATCCATGTAAATTCAACCAGATTCAATCAATAAGTAATTAGAAGATCTCAGAAGAATATAGCACTACATAACTACGGTTTCGATCTACCCAACTATGAAATTAGTTCCACATAATAATACTTTTATTGCTTAACAAGTTCAAATACATGATCAACATAAAAGAATAAAGAGAGAAGAAGAAATAAACTAATGGATTCCGGCAATATGGTCGACTGTCTGTCACACAGTCGACTGCCTTCTGGATGCTGGATCTTCTCTCTCCTTCTTCGATGTTGATGGAGTGAAGCACGGGTTGATGACTTGATGGTTGGGAACTCTCTGATTAAGTTGCGTCCACGAGATAGATTTGATGATCCTTGGATGGAGTTGTGGAGTTGAGAGAGCGGAGAGAGACCGTTCTGGAGATGGTATTCTGATATTTATAGAGTACGGCTGAGAATTAGGGTTTCCCCTTTTTCAGGAAGATCTTTCTTTATTTGATTTGATGATTAATATCTTTCTCTTTTCTCCTTTCTTTCCTTATCTGTTCACTTGGAAAATACCCTGTCTTTAGATTTGATTCGCTGCATAAAATCTTGATTCAAATAGATTTGAAATCAGATTCAGGTGTATCTTCGAATATCTTATCTGTTTACTCCGCCGCAGACCAGTCGACTTGTCTTCAAACCAGTCGACTGAGTCGAGACTTATGTAGATTTCACCTTTGATCATACCAGTCGACTGTCTTTGAGAGTAAGTCGACTGTGTCGATAGTTGTGGAAAATCAGCTTCTCTTGTTCAGTCTCCTGGTTGAGGAACCAGTCGACTGATCCTCTGCAGTTTGCTGTGTATTATTCTTGAAGTCCTAAATCTGCTTCGTTTTGCTGCTATAAGCTGTTTCCTATGGAAAAGAGAAAATAGGAGTTAAATACCATATAGAGAGCTTTTAAATGTCTAATTATATTAAGATTATTGCTCTAAAAAGTGAATAATAATGTGTTCATCAAATACCCCCACACTTAGCTTTTGCTTGTCCTCAAGCAAAAAGTGAATTTATGAACAAGGGAGTAATAATCAGAATAAACTCAACCATCATGATTTCTTATTATGTGGACATCAAAATGAAAAATACAAAACTACAAACAATTTCAGATAAAGTAAAGTTAAACATACCCATTTTCTCCAGTGCAATTGTCTATTCATAAATCCCAAACTTAGTCATATTTGTCATGCGATTAATGTAGTTATAGTATGCATCTACTCAGTCTGTGATTATCCCTTCTCTCTACTACAAATCCAGTAGCAAACTAGAGTTTTTTTTTTTTTTTTTTTTTTTTCTTTTTTTTTTTTTTCTTTTTTTCTTTTTTTTTTTTTTTATAGTCTCTTCTTTAAAGTTGTCACTTGTCTTTTGACGCGAATGCGAAACATTTGTGATGTATCCACCCGGTTACTCAACAAGTCACAAACATTAAAGTGCTTTGCATACTCGTATTTCAAGTTGCCGTTTGACGTAAAGGTAAACATTGGTGATGAATACCCCTAGTTACTAAGCCCTCAAAACATTGGAGTAGACTGACTTTATTCAAATATATATACATATATTGTATCACTCTATTTACTTAAACTCGATTTAGGACTAGATCTAAAGGGAATAATCATCAGAAAAAGCATCACACATTTTTTATTATGTATAATCGCATGACTCACACACTTTTGTAGGGAATTATGAAACTCAACAATCCTAAAGTAACTAAGTATCCTTACTCTTACTTTATAAGAAATTGTTTATCCTAAAAAAAAATTCAAAAATTCCAAATATGACTAACTAACTCTTACTTTATAAGAAATTGTTTATCCTAAAAAAAAATTCAAAAATTCCAAATATGACTAACTAATACCCCCACACTTAGATGGAACATTGTCCTCAATGTTCGAAAGAAAATGTAAAATAGGCATATGTCGCCACCTAGTAAGGAGATACTGAAAAACTAAAAGAAAAGTGAATAACTGAAAGCAAATAAAGGAAAGTGTAAATACTCCCCTGAAACATTGGGTTGCCTCCCAATAAGCGCTGTGTTTCATGTCTTCAGCTAGACAGGATGAGTTCATGCAATGTATTGAATGGGTTGAAGATGCACATCTTCCTCGTGTGGCTGTAGACTCATCTCAATGTATGGCTTCGCCCTATGTCCGTTCACCTTGAATGTTTGATTTCGTTCTTCGCTGTGAACTTCCAATGCACCATGTGGAAAGACTTTTGTGACAATATATGGTCCATACCATCTTGACTTGAGCTTGCCTGGAAAGAGTCTCAATCTTGAGTTGTAGATCAATACCTTTTGTCCTTCATAAAACTCCTTCCTTGCTAATTGTTTATCATGGTATAACTTAGTCCTTTCCTTGTATAGTTTGGTGTTTTCATATGCATCGTGTCTCAATTCTTCAAGCTCATTTAGTTGCAATCTCCTTTTGTCACCTGCCTGTTTCATATCAAAATTGAACTTTTTGATAGCCCAATAAGCTTTGTGTTCCAACTCTACCGGCAGATGACAAGCTTTTCCAAAGACCAAACGGTATGGTGACATGCCAATGGGTGTCTTGAAAGCGGTTCTATAAGCCCATAATGCATCGTTCAAGCGTAGTGACCAATCCCTTCTGCTTGGATTGACTGTTTTTTCCAAGATGCTCTTGATCTCTCTATTGCTAAGCTCCACCTGTCCACTGGTTTGAGGGTGATATGGAGTACCCACTCTATGTGTAATCCCATATTTCTTCATTAAAGAAGCAAATGGGTAGTTATTGAAGTGGCTCCCTCCATCACTAATTATTGCTCGTGGTGTACCAAACCTAGTGAAAATGTTCTCCTGCAAAAACTTGACAACAACTTTGTGATCATTAGTTCGTGAGGGGACAGCCTCGACCCATTTAGACACATAATCCACACCAACAAGTATATATACATAACCAAATGAGTTAGGAAATGGACCCATGAAGTCGATTCCCCAGACATCGAAAAGCTCGATTACTTGTATGTTGTGTAGTGGCATTTGATTTCTAGAAGAGATGTTGCCTGTCCTTTGGCATTTGTCGCAAGTCCTGCAAAAAGAAAAAGCATCTTTGAATACTTTAGGCCAATAAAAACCAGATTGCAATACCTTAAGTGCTGTTCTCTTTGGCCCAAAATGTCCTCCACAAGCATATTGGTGGCAATGTTGTAGAATACTCCTTTGTTCCTCGTCTGCCACACATCTTCTTATAATTTGATCAGAGCAAAATTTGAATAAATAAGGATCATCCCAATAATAGTGTTTGCTCAGATCCACCAATCTTTTCCTTTCCTGATGTGTCATACCTGGAGGAAAAACATGAGCGGTTAGAAAATTGACAATATCAGCAAACCAGGGTAGTTGTTCAGAGAGATAAGTCGACTGGTTGAGGGACCAGTCGACTGCCCCGAGGGTGTGAATATTTATTGCAAATAATTGTTCATCTGGGAAATTTTCATTCAGCGGGGGCACATTTCTCTCGTCCTCGTGCAGTAATCTGGACATGTGATCTGCCACAACATTGTCGCATCCTTTCTTGTCTCTAATCTCAAGATCAAATTCTTGAAGCAGCAGCACCCATCTGATCAACCTAGGCTTAGCTTCCTTTTTAGCCAACAAATATCTCAAGGCAGCATGGTCAGTGAAAACAATAACTTTAGAACCAATTAAATATGATCTAAACTTCTCTACAGCAAAAATAACAGCTAACATTTCTTTTTCAGTTGTAGAATAATTTAGCTGTGCATCGTTTAGAGTTCGAGAAGCATAGTAAATAACATGTGGTTTCTTATTGATTCTTTGACCTAAAACAGCCCCTAAGGCGTAATCACTTGCATCACACATGAGCTCAAAAGGGTGGCCCCAATCTGGTGCCATGACTATAGGTGCAGAAATGAGAAGATTCTTCAATGTATTAAAAGCATTTGTACATTCTTTTGTCCATATAAACTCAACATCCTTGGCTAACAAGTCACAAAGGGGTTTGGAGATTTTTGAAAAGTCTTTTATAAATCGTCTATAAAAACCTGCGTGTCCTAGAAAACTCCTAACACCCTTAACTGTAGTGGGAGGGGGTAGTTTTGATATGATGTCAATTTTTGCCTTGTCTACCTCTATTCCCCTTTTGGACACCACATGACCCAACACAATACCTTGTTGTACCATGAAATGGCACTTCTCCCAATTCAGCACTAAATTGCATTCTTCACATCTTTTCAGCACCAGCTGCAAATGGTTAAGGCATTCATCAAAACTAGATCCAAAAACACTAAAGTCATCCATAAATACCTCAATGAACCTTTCCACCATGTCTGAAAATATGCTCATCATGCATCTTTGAAATGTAGCTGGAGCATTGCACAATCCAAACGGCATCCTCCTGTAAGCAAAAGTACCAAATGGGCATGTAAAAGTGGTCTTTTCTTGATCTTCTGGAGCAATAGCAATTTGATTATAGCCACTATAACCATCTAGAAAACAATAATGACTATATCCTGCTAATCTTT
The DNA here is from genome assembly GCA_017893485.1 of Hemerocallis citrina. Classification (NCBI taxonomy): domain Eukaryota; kingdom Viridiplantae; phylum Streptophyta; class Magnoliopsida; order Asparagales; family Asphodelaceae; genus Hemerocallis; species Hemerocallis citrina. The sequence continues at coordinate 181,143,985 of CM030360.1, forward strand.
CTAACATTTGATCAATAAAAGGAAGAGGGAAGTGATCTTTCCTGGTTTCATTGTTCAGTTTCCTATAATCAATGCATACCCTCCAACCTGTGGTTACTCTTGTTGGGATAAGTTCATTTTCTTCATTTGTTACCACTGTAACTCCACTTTTCTTAGGAACTACATGTATAGGACTTACCCATTTGCTATCTGAGATAGGATAGATGATCCCAACATCTAGTAGCTTCAAAATTTCTGCTCTTACCACTTCCTTCATGTTGGGGTTGAGCCTTCTCTGTGCCTCTCTGCTAGGTTTTGCATCGTTCTCCAGGAGTATTCTATGCATGCATTTGGATGGACTTATTCCCTTGATGTCTGCAATGGTCCATCCTATTGCATTTTTGTGTTCTCGCAATACCTTCAGCAGCTTTTCTTCTTCCTGTGCACTCAAGTTAGCAGCAATTATTACTGGTAGCGTCTGGTTCTCTCCTAAAAATGCGTGCTTCAAATGGTCGGGCAGCTGCTTGAGTTCTATGTCTGGACGCTTCTGTACAGTCGACTGGTCCATGTCAGCAGTCGACTTGTTCTGGGCATCTTGATTCGGTCGACTGGTTAGAAAACCAGTCGACTTACTCTGTTCGTCAGTCGCCTGATCTGAAGAAATAGAAATTTTATCAGATACCAACTGTTCAAAAGCAGGCACAAGCTTACCTGAATGTGACTGTGGAGTTTCAAGTTGATGTACTGTCTCTGCAATCTCCCAGTCATCGTATTCCTGTTCAACATGAGATAAAGTTAGAGATTGAGTGATTGTGGCTTGTAGTGGTTCAACGCTATGTACCTGAAATGTTTGATCAACAATCTCCTGCACCACATCAATATTATAGCATTCATGATCATCTTGTGGTAATTTTAGTGTATCAAACATTTTAAATTCCACTTTTTCTCCGTTTATCTTCATACTTATAATGCCCTTTTTAACACAAATTTTTATATCAGCTGTACTCATAAAGGGCCTACCTAATATGATCGGTAGAGATGATGACATTGAAGATTCCTCCATATCTAACACAACAAAATCAGCAGGCAAAATAAAATCATTTACCTGAACTAAGACATCTTCTAAAATACCTCTAGGTCTCTTGATGCTGCGATCTGCCAATTGCAAGGTGATGGATGTTGGTTTGAGTTCCCCCAATCCAAGCTTTTCGTAAACAGAGTAAGGAAGAAGGTTGATGCTTGCCCCCAAGTCTAATAGTGCTTTTTCAAAGAAGTGCTCACCAACTTTACAAGGAATGGTGAAACTACCTGGATCTTTCAGTTTAGGTGGTAGTTTTCTCAATAATACAGCACTCACTTCTTCTGTCAAAGCAACATCCTCCTTAACCTGAAATGTTCTTTTATGAGTACAACAATCTTTCAAAAATTTGGCATAAGAAGGAATTTGTTTAATAGCATCAAGTAGGGGAATATTAATTTCTACCTTTTTGAGAGTTTCAAAGACGTCAAATAAATGTTGTTCTTTCTTTTTATTGACTAACCTTTGAGGGAATGGTGGTGGAACTGTCCCTACTTTTTGACTTACCTTACTTGAACCCAAAGCTTTTGATGGTTGTTTTTCTGATTTGTCTGTGCAGTCGACTGTCTTGTAGTGACAGTCGACTGGTTTGTCTGTGTGTGTTCCAATCATGTTGTCAATTATCTTACCATTTCTTAGGGTTGTGACTGCTTGGAGCTGTTCTTGACCTCCAGGGTTTGGTATGGTTTGTGAAGGGAGTTCACCTGCCTTTCTTTCGCTTAGCTCTTTTGCAATCTGACCAATTTGGGTTTCCAACTTCTGAATTGCTTGTCCTTGTTGGTTGCTTGTTTGATGTTGTTGTTGGAGCAATTGAAGAACAGTGGTTTCAAAATCCAACTTCTTCTGTTCTGGAGCTGGTCTTTCAAACCCACTTCCCATCTGAGGGTTCCTTGTATGTCCTTGTGTGAATTGATTCCCTTGATTGTTTTGATTATTGCTCCATGAGAAGTTTGGATGATTCCTCCATCCTGGGTTATATGTGTTCGAGTATGGATTGTTCTTCGGTGGAAATACTCCTCGTCCCACATAGTTTGCATGCTCCTGATCTGTAAAAGTAGACATGGGACATGTATCAGTTGTGTGATCTAAATGAGAACAAATTGCACACATTTCACTTGTTTGATTTTTAACTCCACCCATTGTCGACATTGCATTAACAAGCATATCAATTTTTTTATTCATGTTTGCCATTTCTAATTGAATGTTATTATTATTAGAGATTTCGTAGACTCCCTGTTTCTTCGAAGGTCCCCTTCTTGTTGAGAATTGTTGGGAGTTCTCGCTGAGTTCTTCAAAAAGTTCAATGGCTTCTTCTCCACTTTTCCTCATTAGAATTCCATTGCAAGCTGCATCAACAATTGCTTTATTAGTATCATTTAAACCTTCATAAAAAGCTTGTACCTGATCATCCTTAGGCAAATTGTGAGTTGGACACTTGAGAAGCTTGCTTTTGAAATCCTTCCATGCCTCAAAGAATAAATCTCCATCTTTTTGTTGGAAGAGTTGAATCTCCCTTTTTAGCTGTTTGGTTTTCTGGGCTGGAAAGAATTCTTTCAAAAATTTCGTTGCCAATTGCTCCCATGAATTAATTGATCCTGGTTCCAAAGAATTATACCATAACTTAGCATTAAGTTTTAAAGAAAAAGGAAACAAGATTAACCTGATTTGTTCAGCGGTGAGCCCTTGGACGCTTTGTGTCCTGCAAAGATCGAAAAAGTCTTGCAAGTGAAGATGAGGCTCTTCATCTGGTCTGCCACTAAAGTGGGGAACCATACTAAGTAAATGAGGAGATAGGTGCATGTTCCCTGTGGCATTAGGTTGAAAAGAGATGCAGGAAGGTTGCTCAATATTCTTAGGAGTGAATTTGTCCTGCATTGGTACGCGATTGGGTATTTCTTCTGCCATTGCTGTATATGTACTAGGTCTCTGATCAGTCGACTGGTTAGCGTGGGCAGTCGACTGGTGTGCTGCAAATAACTTACCTAGTCTGTGCAAAGTGCGTTCTGTTTCCGCGTCAATTGGTAGTAGTTCTGGTCGAAGTGATCGTCTACCGTGCATTCACCGAAGTCCTGTAACCTAAAAGAAAAAGTATTAATAAAAGAAAAGAAAAACTAATAAAATTCTACTGACTTGTAAGTTAAAATACTAAACAATCCCCGGCAACGGCGCCAAAAACTTGTTGTTGGAATCTAGATACCTAAATAAATAGATAAAACTAGACACAAATTATAAAAACCTCGCAAGTGCACGAATCGAATCGTAGTAATAGCAAGGGTCGATCCCACAGAGATTGTAGTCTTCAACTTACTAATCAATAAAACTAATAATAAATGATGAAGGGTTGTTGTAGAAATCTAAAAGAATTAAAAAGATTAAACTAAGAAAGATGAGTTTGAATCACAAATATCTCTTGAATAGTTGGGTTGTTGATTTCCACCAATAGTTAGTAATGCTAAGTAACCTTCTGAATTTACTTCCAATTACTCATGTTGTTCACTTCAAGGGCATGGCATCTACTCCTTAAAGTATTGTTTCCCTAAGCCAAGAATTAGGCATGGTATCTACTCTAATTCGTTTCTTCCCCTAAGTATTTTAGCATGGTATCTACTAAGTCATACTTAGAGAAAACATAAGAACAGTGGAAACGAACAAACACTTAAAGTTCTAGAAATTGGTATCAGATCTAGATCCTCTAAGTTGATTGAACCAAGAACCCCTAAAGATTCCTTTGTTACAAATTATGGGCACGAGATTCGGTCGTCTCAATATGCTTCATATAACAGATTTAGATAAATGATAACATAAACTTGATATTCTCACGTGCTGTATGTCAGTCGACTGGCTCTCACCTCAGTCGACTGCTCTCAGACTTCAAGATCCAAGTTTGATGACCATTAATCCATGTAAATTCAACCAGATTCAATCAATAAGTAATTAGAAGATCTCAGAAGAATATAGCACTACATAACTACGGTTTCGATCTACCCAACTATGAAATTAGTTCCACATAATAATACTTTTATTGCTTAACAAGTTCAAATACATGATCAACATAAAAGAATAAAGAGAGAAGAAGAAATAAACTAATGGATTCCGGCAATATGGTCGACTGTCTGTCACACAGTCGACTGCCTTCTGGATGCTGGATCTTCTCTCTCCTTCTTCGATGTTGATGGAGTGAAGCACGGGTTGATGACTTGATGGTTGGGAACTCTCTGATTAAGTTGCGTCCACGAGATAGATTTGATGATCCTTGGATGGAGTTGTGGAGTTGAGAGAGCGGAGAGAGACCGTTCTGGAGATGGTATTCTGATATTTATAGAGTACGGCTGAGAATTAGGGTTTCCCCTTTTTCAGGAAGATCTTTCTTTATTTGATTTGATGATTAATATCTTTCTCTTTTCTCCTTTCTTTCCTTATCTGTTCACTTGGAAAATACCCTGTCTTTAGATTTGATTCGCTGCATAAAATCTTGATTCAAATAGATTTGAAATCAGATTCAGGTGTATCTTCGAATATCTTATCTGTTTACTCCGCCGCAGACCAGTCGACTTGTCTTCAAACCAGTCGACTGAGTCGAGACTTATGTAGATTTCACCTTTGATCATACCAGTCGACTGTCTTTGAGAGTAAGTCGACTGTGTCGATAGTTGTGGAAAATCAGCTTCTCTTGTTCAGTCTCCTGGTTGAGGAACCAGTCGACTGATCCTCTGCAGTTTGCTGTGTATTATTCTTGAAGTCCTAAATCTGCTTCGTTTTGCTGCTATAAGCTGTTTCCTATGGAAAAGAGAAAATAGGAGTTAAATACCATATAGAGAGCTTTTAAATGTCTAATTATATTAAGATTATTGCTCTAAAAAGTGAATAATAATGTGTTCATCAACCTACCACTGTTACAAGGTAATGACCCTTTTGCCAATTAAAGCTCTTTCTTAATCATATCACTCGTTACTGACAAGAGCGTCGGAGGGTGCATCGCTGGGATCAACCCCGGTGTATCGCACTTCCTTGCAGGTGAACGGTGGGAGTCAGCAGCCCAATTCCGACGAACAGGCTTGGATTCGCTATTCAGATTTTTCCACGAACCCACAAATTCTATATGTTGGCCCCCACACCAAATTTAGCGGCAACATTGATTTTATTCATGATTCATGCTAGTTGTTCTATTTCATTATCATGCCTATTCCATGCTATGTAGTTTATTCTTTCCTGTACTTGTGCCTGCACTACATGCGGTCCGTAACATGCATTACGGGAGTTTGTTTTCTTTTTCCTCTTCCTGTAATTTATTAAATTGCAAATTTTGGATATCAGCTACCAGATGGGATAGGGGATATGAGATTCTAGATGCAGGAGTTTTTCTATCATGATTTCTTGGTATTATTATTTTTTTCCTGTTGCTTATTTTGAATAATTGTATCTGTTACTTGGATTATTTTATATTGGGCAATGTGACCCAGGATTGTTGACTTGTTCAGATCTGGTTTATTTGAGATTAATAGATTTTGTTTCAAGTAATTCCTATTGGTATTTTGAGTTGTATATGCAAGCTTGGTTGACTTCTCTTACTTCCGAATCTGATTATTCTTGTGAAATGTTGTAAAGATCCTGATAGCTTATGGATAATGAAAGTAATTCGCTGGGCTTAGTCACGTATCTGTATTTTATATTCTCTTTTGGAAAGTGGGGCGTGACATTATTACTGACAAAGGCATCGGAAGGTTCGTCGCCGGGATCCATCCCATTGTATCGAAATTTTTTTCAGGTTCACAGTAGCGGTGAAAAATCAGTCAAATGCCTGTGAAAGTCAACAGGTTTGCCTAATTCGTTTTCTCAAAGAATCCACAAATTTATCTGTTTGCTCCCACACCAAAATCAGCAGCAACACGTGGGCTGTTATTTCCTATCTTTTTGTTGTAATGGCTTGTATATAAGCCAAATGCTTTCGGTGTTAATGAATAAGCTTCAACTCCCAGAATTGTGCAATTCAAGTACTTAGGGTCTTTGAGTTTTATCAAGTGGTATCAGAGCCTCATAAAGGGGCCTGATTGTGAGAGGTTAGGAACCACAGTATCCTAACAAGAGAGAAAGAGAGAAACACCTGATTGTGAGAAGGAGCGATCGAGTGAAACATTGTGAGAGAAAGAGTGAATGAGAGATGGTAGCTGAAGGGAGCAATTTTGCTCAACCTAGCATTCCCAGATTCAATGAAGACTATGATCATTGGAGTATGTTGATGGAGAACCTTATGAGATCGAAGGAATACTGAAGTTTCATCGAAACTGGTTTTTTTGAAGCCTGCTGCTAAAGAGGTGTTGACAGCTGCACAAAGAATAACTTTGGAGGAACTGAAACTGAAATATTTAAAGGTGAAAACTACTTCTTTCAGGCAATCGACAAATCAATCATGAAAACTATTATCCAAAAGGACACATCAAAGCAGTTGTGGGACTCCATGAAGAGAAAATATCAAGGGAATGTCAGAGTTCAACGAGCTCAACTCCAAACACTTCGCAGAGAGTTAAAGCTCTTGGAGATGAAGATTGGTGAGTCGGTGACTGATTACTTATCTAGAGGGATGTTGGTGGCAAATGATATGCGAAATTTTGGATAAGATATGCAGATTGTGAAGATATTCGAGAAAATCTTGTGCACTCTCACAGAAAAGTTCAATTACAATGTCTGTTCCATAGAGGAGTCCAAAGATATTGACCAACTTTCTATGGATGAGTTGCAGAGCTCATTACTTGTGCATGAGCAGAAGTTTCAGAAAAGTAGTGGTGAGGAACAAGCTTTGAAGGGCACAGGTGGTGTGAGGCTTGGAGCAAGGGAGGAGGACAGTTTTGGAGGAAGAGGTTGAGGAATAGGACAGTTCAACATGCTACAAGTGCCATAAATTAGGGCACTTTCAGTATGAGTGCCCTGATTGGAAGAAGAGAGCTAACTATGCAGAGCACGGTGATGAGGAGGAAATGCTTCTAATGGCCCATGTTGATCTTCATCAAGCAAAAAGGGAGGAGGTATGGTTTTTAGATTCCGGTGGTAGTAATCATATGACTGGTAATAAAATGTGGTTTCTGAGTTTGGATGAGGAGTATATGCAGAATGTTGAACTTGGGAATAACTCTAGGATGTCTGTGTTGGGGAGAGGAAGTGTTAGACTGCAAGTTGGAGGGGTTACATAGGTCATTACTCATGTGTATTACATACCAGAATTGAAAAATGACCTATTGAGTATAGGACAATTACAGGAGAAGTGGCTAGCTTACTCATTCAACATGATGTGTGCAAGATGTCTCATCCCACTAGAGGGATCATCATGCAAATTGCAATGACTGCCAACAGAATATTCATATGGTAGCCGCACTTGCACCTAAAGAGTTAGATTGTCTCAAGATAGTTTTTTTCCCGTTCTCCGACGAGCATTTCGACCGAGGTTGTCACTTCCCAGGTAACTTATTTAAATTTTTAAGAGATGTCGAGGGTGTCTTCTGGCGAAGAGGCCTCCTCCTCGACTCAGCCTGAAGTATTCCCCCCAGTCGACTCCTTCTTCGGTTGACAAAGGGAAGGCCCCCATTGTTCTGTCCTCTCCGGAAGTAGGAGAAGATATCGGCACCGAAGGCGGAGGTAGTGAGGCGGCTCTCTCTTCTTCGGTGGTGGAAATGATAGTGGAGAGAGATCGGCAGATGGGTGCGTTCGGCAGACATTCGATCACCGTGTCTACCCTTGGAGGGACCCGGTAGTATAGTGCGGAGGATTTGAGGGAGCGCACAGAGGCAAATGAGATCATCAGCATCCTGAAGGAGTGGGATCTGCGAATGGTTCAGATGTGCTTCATGATCCCTCCAGAGTTCGAACTCATCGTCCCGGGGCCAGGGATCAGGTCTTGTTCTTCTCTCCCCTCCGACACTTGTATTTTCCCCTACGATGCTTTCTATGCAGGGTTGCACCTCCCTCTACACCCTTTCATACTGCAATGGTATGGGGTCTGCCCTATTCAGCTGATGCCAAACATTTGGAGGCATGTCACAGGGTTCGTTCTCCATTGCCAGGCAGCCAGGATCGAACCTAGGATCAGCGTACTTCGTCATCTGTACAAGATCCACCAAAAGATGAGGATGGAGTATCGTTTCTACCTCACTGCTCGGAAGGGCATTAAGTTGGTCGACAACCCTGACTCCGTGAAGTGTTGGCGAGACAAATACTTCCTCATTTGGGGTAAAAAGCCGTGGGACATTCCCACAGTATGGAGAGAGGATGTGCCGAAGAGGGTAAAGATGGAGCCGTCCTTGAGTCCAGAGGAGGACAAAATGGTCGGCATCCTCTTGGATCGGCCGACCCTGCATTGGAAGGAGATCACCGAGGAGAGCCTCTTTGGGGGAGGCCTTAGTCTGATGGACCCTAGTACGAGTTCTCTATCGTCGATCGATTCTAAGTACTTTAGTAGTGATAGAATTCTAATCTCTCTTATTTTTCTATCTTTTTTCGCAGGATCTACTGCATGGACTTCGAAGACATCATGAACAGGCGGTCAGCGCTGAGCGGCAAGCGAGTTAAGGAGAAGAAGAGGAAGCATGCTATCGTTCGCCCAACTCCATCGAAGGCAGCTCGAGTTGAGAGCGTCGCTGCCCCCATTGTTGACTTGGAAGCTGTTCCTTCTTCCGTTGCTCCGCCGGCGAAGGAGCTCGATTGTTCGGCTACTCTCGCCCTGTAATCTCCACCTCGCATGGTGGCGGCCGAGGTGATACTGACGGACAAGCTGAAGAGGATCTTCATGCCGGATTGGCAGGTTCTTAGGCACGACGATTTTCTCGGAGACTCGACAAGTTGTATGGACGACGTTCGCAGTCTCGCCACGTCCAAGGACAAGGCGGCGATGGAGCATGGTACAGTGGGCGACTCGGCCTTGGAGATCGCCAAAGCGCAGATGACGGTAAGCCTCGACCTTCCGCTCGACCTCTGTCCCCTTCTTTGTGTTCCACTCTTAAACCACTGCCTTTTTCGCAGGTGATCTGTCATTTCAGCCACTTGCTGAAGCGAGTGGCGGAGCAGGAGAAAGAGCTGAAGGCTCTTCAAGATCGGGAGAGGTTGGAGCAGTCGAAAGCCAAGAGAGAGCTAGAGGTGGCCGCTCTCAAGGTCTAAACGCAAGCCACCGAGATCTGGTTACTGGAGGAGGCACTGGCAAAGGCGAAGGACTCCGCCGCTGAGGAGAAGGTGGAGATGGCTCGGCAGTGGGCGGCCGAGCGGGAGAAGGCCGCATTCGCGATGGTCATGGTGGTGAAGGAGGCCAAGGCAGCGGCGGAGAAGGAGGTGCTACTTGGAGCAGAACATGCGCAAGGCCTATGCCAAGGCACTGAAGGATGTCGGCGAGCATATCCCCGACTTCGATTGTTTGGGATATTTCTTGTTCCCCGGCGAGGATAAGGCAGGGGCTGAAGGAGAAGAAGAGAATGAAGGAGAAGAGGAGGCCGTCGGCGATGAAGACATGGTGACTGAGATGCCGTTAGCAATGGCGCCGGCGACAGGGATAGCCGAGGGCGAAGAAGGTGCCTTAGCGCTTGTGGATCCATCCGCCGAGGTGAACACTCAACTCCCTTAGAGTTTCTTTTGTATTTTAGCAATAGTTTTTCATCTAGGGTCTTTTTGTATCAATGCCTAATAGCGGACTAGCCACCACTTTCTTTTGTACGTTATTGAACTTCAATGAAATGAAGAACTTTTGAGATTTTGGCCCAAGTTTACAATGACTAGCTTTGAAATTTGGCTAAGTGTTGATGACAACACGCTTTGAAATTTGCTAAGTGTTGAAAACAACTCGCTTTGCAATTTGGTTTCTCGAGCTCAGCGTTGTTGTGTTCTTGCTTTTCAGATCACCGAGTTGTCAGTGGGTCGAGGCATCGCCGAACATGGTAGCGGCTGAGGCCTCTCGTCTTCGAGCTGACTTAGGAGCGACGAAGTTGGCCCTTTCTCATAGTCGAGTGTTTTCTCAAGAGTGAGGCAGAACTAGATCATCTCAAACTAATGCTGGCACGGCGCAACTCCGAGTTGAAGCGACTAAAGAAACGAGCTCGAGAAGCTCCACCTGAAGGGGAGGTGGAGTCATTTTGGCAGACCCTATTCGATGTCAGTGCGGAGAGAGATGGTCTGAAGAACATGGTTCTCGAGAAGAGCCTGGAGACGGCACAGCTTCGACGAACTATCATTGAAGCTTCTCGTGTGGGTAGTACGAGCAGAATTCCTCGCCTACAAGTCAAGGTGACAGATGATTCGCTGAAGGAGCGCATTGTTGAGCTAGAGACGAAGGTTCACCGGCTACAAGGTTTTACAGAGGGGAGCAACGTCAGGACCACATCTTGCCCTCGAGACAAGTACTCACAGAGATGATCGTTCCACGAGTTAGCATCACGTTCACCTCCCATGCCAGGTCATCCTGAGGATGCTCAAAGCGGAGTTGCTGGTTCGTCGAGCGAAGCCTCAGCCGGCGCAACACTTAGAGACACAACTAGGCTCGCCGGCTTGGGAAGCTCAACGGGTGCGGGGTCGCAGCGACAGAATGTTCGCCATCCTCATTTGTCGCTCAAGAGGAGTATCCCACTTCCTAGGAGGCATTGAAGTAGTCTTGTAACTTTGATTTCTCAAAGTTTTGTAATTCGTCGTAAAGATGAGTAGTTGGTCTTGTAATTTGACTTGTTCCTCAAACTTTACAGAAATGAAACTTGTTTTCTTTTTTGCACTTGTGTGTTTTGTTAAGCGATATATGGTTGACGATAGTTATAGGAGCGCTTTGAATGGCGAACCACTTCTTACTCGCTTATGAGCAAGTAGTGGAAACGGAGTCGAGCCAAGTGTTGGACTCCGAACTTCATCGTTTAAGAGAGAGTCAACGGTTGTGGGAGTAATTCCGAATGACGAACCACTTCCTACTCGCTTACGAGCAAGTAGTAGAAGCGGAATCGAGCCAAACGTTGGACTCCGAATTTCGTCGTTTAAGAGAGAGTCAACAATTGTGGGAGCAATTCCGAATGGCGAACCACTTCTTACTCGCTTATGAGTAGTAGAAGCGGAATCGAGCCAAGTGTTGGACTTCAAACTTCGTCGTTTAAGAGAGATTCAACGGTTGTGGGAGCAATTCCGAATAGTGAACTACTTCTTACTCATTTATGCGCGAGTAGTAGAAGCGGAATCGAGCCAAGTGTTGGATTCCGAACTCGTTGATTAAAAGAGATAGAAATTTTTTTTTGCAAGTAGAGTTAGACTACCCCAAAAATAGAGAATTTGCTAGGTGGAGTTAGTTTACTCAAAAGATAGGGAAGTTGAGGGGGGATTTCTCTTTATTGAAAACAACTGGGCGGCCGATTCTAAGTTGTAGACCGCCTTTTATATTTCGATAAAAAGAAGATATAAATGAGGTTTTTGCAATCCTGGGGAAGTAGCTTGGAGCGGCGTTTAGACACCCTCTCGGTACTTCATCAGATGCTCGGCATTCCAAGTCCTTGGCATCTTCCTGCCCCCCGGGTCTTCAAGTTGATACGCATCCGGGCGTATAACTCTGGAGACCTTATATGGTCCTTCTCAATTGGGTACCAGCTTGCCTCTTTTGCTTGGATATGAAATTGATAGCTTTCTTAGCACTAAGTCCCCTTCCTTTATGTTGGTTGGTCGTACCCTCTTGTTGCAAGCTTGAGTGATCCTACGATGGTAGGTCTCCTGGCAGATTGCGGCCCTCCGCGGATCTTGTCAATGAGGTCTAGGCAGTTGCGAAGCTGGTTCGCATTCTGCGCCTCATTGTAAGCTACGAGATGAGGTGAAGGTAGACCCACCTCCAGAGGAATAAGAGCTTCTGATCCGTATGTGAGGTTGAACGGGGATTCACCCGTCGGAGTTCTTTTGGTGGTGCGATAGCACCAGAGCACATTGGGAAGTTGTTCGACCCATAGCCCCTTGGTGGACTTGTTGAGCCTCTTCTTCAAGCTTGAGAGGATCTGTCGATTCGTGTTCTCCGCTTGGCCGTTGACTGGGGGTGCACCACTGAAGAGAACCGCTGTTGAATCTCGAGATCGGTGCAGATGTCATGGAAGGTAGCTTCCGTAAATTGGGTCCCGTTGTCGGTTACGAGAATGCGAGGTACCCCGAACCGACACACAATGTTTTTCCAAAGGAACTTCTGCACCCTGTTCTCGGTGATCGTTGAGAGTGGTTCGGCTTCTATCCATTTGGAGAGTAGTCTATTGCTACCACTAAGAACTTCAGCTGACCTGGTGCCGGAGGAAAAGGTCCGAGCAAATCCATCCCCCACATTGCAAAAGGGATTGGACTTGCCAGGGAGGCAAGTTGCGCTTGAGGCAGGCAACGGATTGGGGCGAACTTCTGGCAGGAGTTGCACTGGCGGACGTACTTCTCGGAGTCACTGAATAGTGTAGGCCAAAAGTACCCGTAGTTTAAAAGCTTTTGGGCAAGTGATCTTTCTCCCAAGTGTGCACCACATAGACCATTATGGGCTTTCTTTAAGGCATAAAGTGCCTCTTCCGGAGAGAGGCATCTCAGATAGGGCCAACCGTCGACCTGGGTGTAGGAGCGTTTGTACATGACCCTGTCCAGGAGTGTGTACCGCCCCGCTCATATCCTGATCCTCCTTGCTTCTTTCGGATCTTTGGAAAGGACTCCATCTCAGAGATACTCAAGAAGGGGCTTTGTCCAGTTTTCCCCAAATGTTAGGGGGTAGGCTTCCATTGGCTCCGAGCCATCTTCGTCGATGCTAGGTTTGATAAGGACTTCTATCAGGACAGTCCGTTCTAGACCTTAGAGGGACGAGGAGGCGAGCTTAGAAAGGGCATCCGCCTACGCATTTTCCTGTCGGGGAACCCGCTAGAGTTGAACATCTCTGAATATAGCTAGAAGCTCCCTCACTTTTGCCAAGTATCTAGCCATTTGGTCATCTCTCGCCTCGCATTCCCCGGACACTTGGTTGACCATTAACTGAGAGTCGCTGAAGACCCTAACATGTTCGACACCCGCCTTGCGAGCCAAGCAGAGACCCCGCAATTAGGGCTTCATATTCTGCCTCATTGTTAGACGTCGGGAAGTTGAGGCAAAGAGAATACTAGAGTACGAAGGCGTCGGAGCCAGTTAGGATGACGCCGGCTCCAATCCCATCGGTGCAGGAGGACCCGTCCACATAGACGGTCCAGATGGAGGGGTCGGATGGTGACTTACATGAGTCGGGGATGGTGTTCTCCACGATAAACTCGGCCAGAGCTTGGGCTTTTATCGCCGTCCTGGGCTGGTAGCTGATATCGTACTGACTCAGCTCGATGGACTACTTCATGAGTCGTCCGGATGTTTTCGGCTTGTGGAGAACCTATTTCAGCGGTTGGTCGGTAAGAACGACCACAGAGTACGGGCTGCCATGACCCAGGTGAGTGCCATCTTTTCCAGTTTTGGATAACGGAGTTCGGGATCGCAAAGCACCTTACTCACGTAATAGATGGGCTTTTGCATCTTATCCTCTTCCCTCACGAGGACCGCGCTGAGCATTTGATCCGAAGCTGCGAGGTTGAGGTAGAGGACCTCTCCGGGTGCCGGCTTACTCAGGAGAGGGGGGTTAGATAAATACTCTTTGAGCTTGTCAAAGGACTCTTGCTGCTGCAGCCCCCACTCGAAGCCTTTAGCCCCCCGAGGGCTTTGAAGAAGGGGAGACACTTCTTCCCAGACTTGGAGAGGAATCGCCCGATTGCGGCAAGGCACCCCGTAAGCCTCTGCACCTCTTTGACGTTGGAGGGGGAGCCATTTTGAGAATGGCTTGGATCTTCTCAGGGTTGGCCTCTATGCCCCTCTGGCTGACCATAAACCCGAGAAATTTGCCCGATGAGACACCGAACGCACACTTGTTCGGGTTTAGTCTCATATTGTTCCTCCTGAGCACCTCAAAGGCTTCTTGAAGGTCAAGGGTGTGCTCCTACCCTCGAGTGCTCTTGACCAACATGTCATCGACGTAGACTTCCATGTTTTGGCCAATCTGGTCTCGGAAGACCTTGTTCACCAGGCGCTGATAGGTAGCCCCCACATTTTTCAACCCGAAGGGTATAACACGGTAGCAGTAGAGGCCTTGGTCCGTCAAGAACGAGGTCTTCGGGATGTTCGGAGGGAACATCCTGATTTGGTTGTATCCCGAGAAGGCATCCATAAAACTGAGTAGCTCGTGCTCAGAAGTTGCATCCATGAGGGCGTCGATGCTGGGAAGAGGGAAGGGGTCCTTCGGGCATGCCTTGTTGAGATCAGTGAAGTCAATGCATATCCACCAACTTCTGTTGGCCTTCTTGACCATTACCACATTGGAGAGCCACTCAGGGTAGTTCACCTCCTGAATAAAGCGGGCGTTGAGGAGTTTCTCAACCTCCTCCTTGATCGCCTGTTGCCTCTCGGGAGCAAACTTTTGCCTCTTCTGCTGGACAGCCTTGACCCCAGGGGTAACGCTCAAATGGTGCATTGAGAGTTCTTTCGAGATCCCAGGCATGTCTGCTGCAGTCCATGCGAACAGGTCACGATTCTCCCGTATACACCGGGAGATATCTTGCTTTATGGAAGGGGAGAGAGTTTTGCTGACGCGGAATGTCTTAGTGGTGTCTTCTTCGGAGATGGCCACTTCTTCCAACTCGTCGACGGGCTCGGAGATAGTTTGGCCTCCTTCCTGAGGAAGTTCGAGCGCTTCCAAAGAAAGAACCGGACCCCCCATCGAGGTCATGTAGCACTTCCGAACCGCCTCTTGGCTTCCCCTCACTTCTCCCACTTCTGAGGGAGTGGGGAACTTCATCTTCATATGGTAGGCTGAAGGGATGGCTTGAAGCGCGGCCAAACCTGGTCTACCTAGAATAACATTATAGGCAGCCTTGACATCGACCATCATGAAGTCCATTTGCTCCGTACGAGTTGTCAGGGCCTTTCTAGCCATTACGTTGAGGGTTATAATTCCCTCGACCGTAACCGAGACCCCTGTGAACCCGTAGAGAGTGTAGCCCGCGGGCTTAAGCCGGTCCCTGGACAGTGGGAGGCCTTTGAAGGCTTCCAAGAAGAGTATGTTAATGGAGCTACCGTTATCTACTAAGACGCGACGAACTTCGAAGTTTGCCATGCGGAGATTAATGACGAGGGCATCGCAGTGGGGCATGTGGATGCCCTCCAGGTTCCTGTCAGAGAACGTCACCAGGACTCCGAGGCCCTTTGGGGGAGGATGGCTCTGCACGGAGTTAACCACCCTTACGAAAGCTTTTTGGGAGGAGTTGGAATCTCCCCCCATTGGGCCCCCGTGTATCAGGTGCAAGATGCCCTCCACTTCGGCCTCTGGAGTCTCCGTGCGCTGCTCGTTTCGCCTGTTAGCCCCCCGAGGCGGCGGTGGCAGATCGGCTCAGTCCCACTTTACGAACCGGTTGAGTTGCCCTCACTGGATGAGGGCCTCGATTTCATCCTTCAAGGCCCGACATTCATCTGTATCGTGCCCGTAGTCCCGATGGAAACGGCACCACTTACTCCGGTCCATCTTCTTTGTCGGGGTGTTCATCCTTGCGGGAGGCGGTAAGAGACCATCGTTCCCTATCTCCATGAGGATGGCAGATACACTCACATTAAGCGGAGTGAATTTCTCGAACCGATGAGGGGGACACTGCTGACCCCCATTGTCCTTTTAGAGCTTCTTAGCTCCTTCGGCACCCTTCCACTTGTTCCCAGAAGAGGAGGCCTCGAAGGTAGGGCGGCGGACGCCTTCTTCCGCTCGGATGTACTTCTCGCTCCGAAGCAGGAGCTTTGAGAAGTTCCGAGGGGGCTTCTTGGCGAGGGATGCCCTGAGGTCGGCATTGAGGACGTTGGACTGGAAGGCGAGGGTGGCGACCGAGGGTTCCAAAGAAGCAATGGACCTAGCCTCGGCAGTGAATCGTTTGACATAATCCCTTAGTGGTTCGCCCTTCTTTTGGCTGAGGAACAATAAGGTGTCGCTTGTCTTCTCGGTACGCCGACTGCTCACGAAATGCGTGAGGAAAAGACTCTCGAACTAGTCGAAGAAGAAGATAGATGCCAGTGCTAGCCGAGAGTACCATTCCCGAGCCGGCCCCTTGAGTGTGGCCGGGAAGGTCTTGCACAGGAGGGAGTCGGATACATGGTGGATCATCATGAAAGTTTTGAAACTCTCAATGCGATCCGGGGGATCCGACTCCCCGTTATAGGTCTCAAAATGTGGAGGCTTGAAGTTGTTAGGAACTAGAGCCTCCATAATGGTACGGGAGAATGGGGGCCTGCTCGGACGAAAGTCTCTTGCATGTCGCCCCTCGTCTTGGTCGAGCTGGCCTAGGCGCCTCTCCATCTCGTGGAGACGGCGGTAGACTGAGTCCTCCCTTGGGTCTTGTCTGGCCGAATCCCGGGACTCGTTCTCATATTGAGGAGGGCTGAGGCTGCGCCGGTGATGGCTCAGAGTAGGAGGTGGACTGACCAAGAGGTGAGGGTGACTTGGAGTAGGGCGTGGACTACGAGAGCAGCGGTGGTGATCGGGAGAGGGACGACGATGTCTCACAGCCTACCTAGGGCTCCGGGAGCAGCGAGGATTGTGAGGAGCCGGTCGAGGACTGCAAGATCGGCGAGGATGGTGAGGAGCTGGCGGAGGACTTGAAGCCCTACGGCCATTATTCGGGGCAGAATTGAAAGCCAGGAGGACCACTTCCTAAAATTACTGGAATTCCACCCTTGTGACGGGGCCCTCCTGCTTATGATGGTCCCGAGGAGCCTGGCGACCTGCCAGGGAATGGCTCCATCTCGGGCGGTGTTGAGGCGACTCTCTTCGTCTACGGGGAGAGTTGGACGCCCCTCGGTTGGATCGGGGTGGTGATCGGTCCCTAGCCTGCTCGTGGCGAGGGTTCGACCCTTGGGCCCGCCTCTCCTCCAGATGGATACAGAGATCGGGTCCATGCTGGGTCTGCCGACTGTTGATCACGTTATGCAGATCCCTTGAAGTGGGGGGAGTATGGGAGGCCATGGAGTCGGTGTCAGCATTGTGGATGGAAACTCGAACCTGATGGACAGGTTGCTTGTGGCGACTCCGTCGAGAGGGTTCCCCCACTGTAGCCTGGGGTCCCAAAGGCTGCTGGATGGACTGCGGAGCCAGAGGATCGAGCTACTGGGTTGGTTGGTTAGGAAGAGGGAGATCCCCCTGTGCAGGAGGAGGAGGAGGGTGAGAGGAGGTTTTCCTTCAGTTGGAGTTGGTGGGTCTCTTCTTAGGAGGCATGGCTAGGAGTTACGTGGGCTGAAGGAGGAAGACAATATTGCTTGTCGAGTGAACTTACTACAGACGGTGCCAATCTGTTGCTGCTAAATCTGGTGTGGGGGCAATAGATATATTTGTAGGTTCGGGAGGAACTCACAAGATCGACCCCTTCTTCTTCCTTGCAAACTGGTTGGCTCCTTAGTGCTCCCTTGCGACCTGCACAAACGTTCGAGACACCGGGATGGATCCCAGCGACGAACCCTCCGATGATCAAGTCAGTACACAGAGAAAGACAAGTGAAAAAAGCTCTAGTGTGCAAAGTGTGATCACCTTTTACAGTGGGAGGTCAGGGGGGTTTTATAGTCGCCAATGGGATCTCCTTCAGGATCAGAGAGAATCCCTACTTCCCGGTGTGGCAGGATAAGGGTGGTTATAACTACCTCCTCCAGATTAGGGGGAGCCAGGATTTCCTCTAATCCTGTTGAACTGGCCACTAACGGGTTGAGACCCGTTCTCAACCGGTCAGGTCCGTTCATGGGTTAACGGGTCCAGGGGGAGGGATTCGGTTCCCAATTTGGACCCGTCTGTAGGCGAGATTAACATCTTGCCCCTGGGACTTTGAGATTCGTGCCCGCTTTGAATGGTTCCATTTTAACCCCATTTTTAGCCATATCAGATCTGATGACTCTTCGATCTAAAACGCACTGAATCTTTTCCTTTGTTGGGTTCTACATGTGGTGCCCACTTTGTAGAGTGAAATGCAATAGTAGGCAAGTTATGTACTTTAGGTTTTTCCCATATTGGATCTACATGTGGGAATATACATGTGGTGCAAGTTATGGAATCTATGAGTTGATAAAACTCCATTCCAACCGTATTGACATGATCCTTGTAATACTGCTCTTTGTACTTGTCACAGATTTTGCATATATCGGCCACAAAGAGCATTATTACAAGGATCATGTGAATGAGATTGGAATGAATTTTTATCAACTCATGGATTCCATAACTTGCCTACTTTTACATTTCACTCTACAAAGTGGGCACCACATGTAGAACCTAATAAGGGAAAAGACCAAGGAAATAGCTATATATAAACTTCACATTGGAGGTTTATCACTTCATATAGCATCCTCGGTCCTTGCTCTTTTTCTCTTCATAGTTTTCCCTTCACTCGGATAGATTTTGCTAAGTCTATGTCGAGGAATGGAGTGTTCATTTTGTTTAGGATAACTTTGCCTACTATTATTGGAGACTCTATAAAGTGGACACCACATGTAGATCCCCACATGTAGAACAAGTCCATAACTTGCCTACTATTACATTTCACTGTACAAAGTAGGCACCACATGTAGAGATCCCCACAAGTCCATAACTTGCTTTTACAATCGAAGAACAGAGATGGCAAGGCAGCAGGGGGTGAGAGGAAGGGGAAGAAAGAGTTTTAAGATATAACCCCTAACCCGAACACTAACCTTAACCATAACCTTAACCCATAACCCTAACACTAACCCTAACCCTAACCCTAACACTAACCATAACCCTAACCATAACCTTAACCCATAAAAAATTATATTAAACTTGTATAAAAAATACAAAAAAAATTGAAATATAATTTGGGAAAAACCATTTTAAAACAAATTAATCAATTTTAGAAGTGTAAACATTATATGTTGATAAAAAAAACCGGAACCCAAAGTCGAGGCCTATCTCTAACCCCATTATCCATAACCCTCTAACCCTAGCCCTAACCCTATTAACACTCTAACTCATAAACCAATGATAATATTTATGAAGAATGATATTACATGTTTATTTTATATATATATATTATATACGCGATATTCAATTTGTTTGTATTGTATATTATTATTTGTTTTATGAACAGATTTTTCTTAGAAAAAATATATCCACCTTAACCAGTTATTGGAGATAACGGGTTAAGTGAGCTTAACCCGTTATCGCCAACAATGGGTTAAGGTATAATATATTGGCCAAAATTTATCTTCAAAATGTTAAGTTTGTACAACAAAAATCGAATACAGTGGAATTATCTACCAACCTAACCCGTTATTGGTGATGACGGGTTAAGCTCACTTTACCCGTTATTCTCAATAACGGGTTAAGTATCCCAATACTATCCGAAGTTGGACTTCAAAATTTGAAGATTGTATCACAAAGGAGAAGACACTGCAAATATCAATCAACCTAAACCGTTATTGTCGATAACGAGATAAGTTATCTTAACCCGTTATCTTGAAACGGGCTAGGTTTTGCGATTTTGGCAAATTTTATCTTCAAAATGTCAAGTTTGTACAACAGAAAGCAAATACACTGGAATTATCTACCTACCCAACCCGTATTTGGAGATGACAGGTTAAGCTCACTTAACCCGTTATTGGAATAACCCGTTATCTCCAATAACGGGTTAAGTATCCCAAAACTGTCCAAACATTATCTTCAAAATTTGAAGATTTTATCACAAAGGCGAAGACACTGCAAATATCAATCTACATAACCCGTTATTGTGGATAACGGGTTAAGTTATCTTAACCCGTTATCCTAAATAACGGGCTAGGTTGGAAGATTTTGGCAGTATTTTATTTTCAAAATGTAAGTTTGCACAAATTTCCACAAATAAAAAAAATCCAACAACATAGATATATTGCACAAATACACAATTTGCACAGATACATAAAATTTACAAACTTCAACAGAAATAAACATTCGCTAATCAATTACAACATCAACATCCACAACAACATATATGGTTCACAAACACAGAAAGTGCACAAAAACACAAATTGCACTCAGATTAAATACACCAGTAATATATTTATAAATCAAAAAATGCTGACTTAAGCATATATATACAATCAAAAGTGAAGAACTTTTGCAATAATTGATTCCTTCCATGGGCACGATCAGCTTGCATTCCGGACCTACACAAAAAAACAAACAAATGATAAAGTTGAAATTAATAATTCTCTACACATCGAAAGACAAAAAAAAGCAATTACAAAAAGTTTATCTTCGAATTTTAATATGACATACATAATACGAAAAATACCTTAGCACGAATTTTCACCTTCATCGTCATCACTTTCTACAGCGATTGGAGCTTCTTCATTCGCTGCCGATCCACTAAATAAGGGAGAAGAATGGGTAAGTGTCAACAACAACAAGTTCTGATTGATTGAGACAAATTAACAAATATTTAATCTTGGATGGATTACCTTGCCATATTTTTTGGGCAATTTCTTGAATCGTGACATACGACACGAAGGCATGTCCTATAAAGTCTAGGTCTCTTCGTTTTTTGAGATTCTCTTGTAGACTACAAACTTTTTCCTCTAGGCCTCCCCTTTGTGGTGCATTGTACAGAGTCCCCCACCGGTGCATATGCATGTGCATGTCCACCACTCTCCGGTTGTGCGCTACCTTTGTGTGGTGTGCTATTCCCGAATTGAATGAGAGAAAAGCCTTCGATCCCCTTAAGCATGTGGTCGAGCATGTACTTGTAGGCTCCCTCTGAATAACAACCAAGATCGATCAACTGTTTTGAGTGAATACTCAATTCACAATAATGAGAGGCAAAATTGTCGCTCATACTATTAGGAACGGGTGTACTGCTTCTTGTCAGTTGATCTCGGGTCCATCGTCTACAAATATATTGCTCCGGTAGTGTGGTGTGATCGGTGAACCGAAGAACTGCCAATAGATGTTTGCATGGAATGCCCGCGAATTCATACATGGAACAAGGGCATTTAGCCAATTTATGGATTTTGCAAAAAGAAATCACCTTCCCCGGTTCTGAATTTCCACAAATTTTGACAGAAAAAGCTGAACTATCCGGTGTATCCATACTTGCAATGACACTCACATTAAGTAATAAGCTTTTTACGAGTTCTTGTTGGAATTTGTAGTGTGTATGTTTCGGCCATTTGTGACTCAAAACCCATTCGGTCTTCAATTTTGGCCTCTCCTCGCGATTATGATGAGTTTCTTTAAGTTCTTCGTGTCTTTGTTTTACTAAGACTCGGTCAAAGATGACGGCAAATTCATGCAATGAGTACTTCTTATGAGTATGTTGCTTCAAGGATGAATGTAGCGATTCACTACGTTGGGTACTCAACATGCTGTCCCAATATGAGTCTTTTGCATACACGGGAGCCCATTTCTCGCAAATCTCAAATTTATCGTTCAACCATTTGTTGCTCTCAAGTTTGTATTGCAAAATCAAATTTTTTCACTTCTGTTCAAATTCAGTTTTATATTCCGTCGTGTAGATGATAGTCTTCAAAGCATCTTTAAACTCATCAATGTTATTCGACATACGCACTTCATGTGGTATCTTATCCATAATATGCCAAATGCAATATCTATGATCAGTGGCTGGGAAGACTTTCTTAACTACAATACTTATTCCACGATCCTCATCTGTCACAATACCCACCGGAGCACAAGCCATTACTACTCACCACTTTTCGAAGAACCGCTCAAATGAGGATGCCTTCTCATTTGGAATGAACCCGCAATCCAGGAATATTGATTGCCAATGATGGTTGACTCCAATAAATGGTACGAATAGCATCCCGTATCGGTTTGTGTTGTAGGTACCATCAAAGCAAACAACACTCCCAAATACGTCAAAATTCTTTCGAGCGATACCATCCACCCAAATACAATGGGACAATCGCCCTTCAGGATCACATTGGTAATCATAAAAAAATAAAGGATCAGTCTCCTTTTTGGATTCAAAGAACTTAAGTAGCATTTGCCCATCGTGCCCTTTTAAACCTTCCATCTCGTCTCTCCTTAGATTTCTAACATCGGTTTCAGTAAATCTAATTTTCTCATTACCTCCACTTGCACCTTCAAAGAAAAGCATTTGTTTGCATATGGGGACATTGACTTCGGTAAGTTGACCAGTTACTTTTTTATCTGTATTTGTTAATACACGGTTTGTAGGTAGCAAGTGACGTCTACCGGGTGAAGTAAATTCGTGATTGTATGGTTCATTAAATGAATAAATAATCCACGAATTACTTTGTGAGTTTAGTTTGACACGAACGAAAGCTTTGCAACCTTTTCTAGAAGTAGTTTCCCGTCTAGCTTCATTCTGATTATTCGGTGACTCCGCGGCTTTATTACATACATATGATTTATCCACTACATCATTTTTCTTGTTTTTATTTCCACCCTTACGCATAGCGAAACCCGCACATTTACAGTATGATGAATAAAATTTTTCCGCTTCCTCTAAAGTGGAAAATGTTATATCAATCTTCGGTTTAGGTGCTCGTCAACATGAGGAAAAAACTCACCAATTTGTTGTGCCCTCACAATTTTTTCTCCGGCAGCAGAAGTTCCTTCAAAACTGCCCATATCTAAGAAAACAAAAAGGAGAACAATTAGGGCTACTAAACCTGTTATGAAATATGATGAAAAATTTCTAACTTTATTTACTTTTTAATAGAGTAACATGAGAGAACCGAATAAAAGACATCCAAAATTTATAAAACTTTGCAACTCGGTTCAATTCACATAACACAAGTCACTCCAACTTGGAGAAGTGAGTTTTGACTAAGGATTCGACAGATACGAGTGTGTATCGCTTTATTTGAGTTTTATCAACCAAAAGCGAGACACGCCCGTATCTCACCAACCGTCAGTCAAGACTAACATCTGCAGTTGGGGTTGCTTATGCATCGTGAGACCATCCTACTCACAAAGTTTTGTATTTTTTGGAGGTCGTTTGAAGGGTTTTCTACTCTAACTGCACTGAAAAAGTTCTAAGTAATTTAGTTCTTTATGTGCAAAATTACAAAACTGCACAAATGGCATCCAAAATTTATAAAACTTTATAACTTGGTTGAATTCACCTAGAACAAGCTATCCCAACTTGTAGAAGTGAGTTTTGACTCACGGTATGAGAGATATGGCCGTGTATCGCTTTATTTGTGTTTTTTACAACGAAAAGCGATACACGACCGTATCTCCCGAATCGCGAGTCGAAAGTCACTTCTACAAGTTGGGATGGCTTGTGCAACATGAGACATCCTAGTCGCAAAATTTAGTATTTTTTGGAGGTCGTTTGAAGGGTTTTGTAGTCTAACCACACTAAACGCTTTCTAAGTCATTTATTTCTAATGCGAGGAATGTGGGAAAACCGCACAAACGGCATCCAAAATTTATCTAACTTTGCACCTTGCTTGAATTCACCTAGCATAAGCCATCCCAACTTGTAGAAGTTAGTTTCGACTAACGGTTCGAAAGATATGGCCGTGCATCGCTTTATTTGGGTTTTTTTCAAGCAAAATCGATACACGCCCGTATCTCTCCAACTGTGAGTCGAAATGCTACTTTACAAGCTGGGGTTGCTTTTGCTATGTGAGACCATCCTACTCGCAAAGTTTCGTATTTTTTAGAGGTCGTTTGAAGGGTTTTCTACTCTAACCGCACTAAACACTTTCTAAGTCATTTACTTCTAATGCAAGGAACATGAGAAAACCGCACAAATGACATCCAAAATTTATAAAACTTTGCAGTTTGCTTGAATTCACCTAGCACAAGCCATCCCAACTTGTAGAAGTGAGTTTCGACTCACGGTTCGAAAGATATGGCTGTGTATCGCTTTATTTGGGTTTTTTTCAACCGAAAGCGATACACGGTCGTATCTCTCGAACCGTGAGTCAAAACTAACTTCTACAAATTTTGGTTGCTTGTGCTACGTGAGATCAACCTACTCGCAAAGTTTCATATTTTTTGGAACCCGTTTGAAGGGTTTTCTAGCCTAATCGCACTAAAAAATTTCTAAGTCATTTACGTCTTATGCGAGGACAGTGAGAAAGCCGCACAAACGGCATCTAAAATTTATAAAACTTTGCGAATTTCTTGAATTCACGTAGCACAAGCCACTGCAACTTGTAGAAGTGATTTTCGACTAACGTTTCGGAAAATACGGCCGTATATGGCTTTATTTGTGTTGTTTCCATGCAAAAGCGATACACGCCCGTATCTCTCGAACCGTGAGTCGAAACTAACATCTACAAGTTGGGGTTTCTTGTGCTACGTGAGACCATCCTACTCGCAAAGTTTCATATTTTTTGGAGGTCGTTTGAAGGGTTTTCAAGTCTAACCGCACGAAAAACTTTCTAAGTCATTTACTTCTAATGCGAGGAACGTGAGAAAACCGCACAAACAACATTCAAAATTTATAAAACTTTGTAGCTTGCTTAAATTCACCTAGCACAAGCCATCCCAACTTGTAGAAGTGAGTTTCGACTCGCGGTTCCAGAGATACGGCCGTGTATCACTTTATTTCGTTTTTTTTTCAACCGAAAGCGATACACGGCCGTATCTCTCCAACTATGAGTCAAAACTAACTTCTACAAGTTGTGGTTGCTTGTGCTATATGAAACCATCCTACTCGCAAAGTTTCGTATTTTTTTGAGGTCGTTTGCAGGGTTTTCTAGTCTAACCGCACTGTAAATGTTCTGAGTAATTTAATATGTACGACACGATTAAAAATACAACGCAATATACAATTTTGTCGACCGATCAACAACTATTGCACTGTGTAAATTCATCAAAATACTACTTAGAAATTTCTACATCTACAAATTTTTTAGGCGATTTTCATATATGGTAAAATTTTGGAAAGAGACAAACAATTTAAAAATCAACACAATTACAATTACTAAGGCAAAGATTTAATCATTACCTTACAAAATAAATCTGAATTTTTCTAATGTAGGTTTCGTGGCCGAACTAGGGTTTTATTTTTGCGATGACAGAGTTGGGTTTGGAAGTTTGGAGTAGAGATTGGGAGAGAGAGATTATATGGGGATCGAAGAGGAGGAGGAGCGGACTGAGGTGAAGGAGCGAACGGAGGAGGAGAGGTTTCAATTTGGGGAGCAACGGACAGAAGAGAGAGAAAGAGAGAGAGAGAGAATCGCCTTAATGGTAGAGGAGGGAAGTGACAAAGGAGTTTCTAGAGTGAGAAATTCACGATTTCAGAGATAAAACTGGGTTTGGGTTCATCCAAAAACGAAATTGAGAATGGGGAGAAGTCAACAAGGAAGAAGAACTGTATACAGTTCTGAGATTATATCTATGTCTTAACCCGTCCTTGGTAACGACGGGTTAAGACAATATTTTTAAATAAAATTTAGCCTTAACCTGTCGTTGCCAACAATGGGTTAAGGCAAAATTTTATAAAAAAATATATGGACCGTTGGATCAAAGTTCGCACGGGTCTGTGCACACAGACCCGTTTGCAACTGAAGAAGCCTCTCTCTATATATATACTAGGTTTGCCCGTGGACAAGTGCCTACGGTACGTTTCCGTGAACGATGCAGCATATAAAAAGCCATGTAAAAATATATATATATACTAGGTTTGCCCGTGGACACGTGCCTATGGCACGTTTCCGTGAACGATGCAGCATATAAAAAGCCATGTAAAAATCTATATAATAAATTACAAAGAAAGCTATCAAGTGGCTCTCCTTCAATCTCCCCTAAAATCAATGGCCCAAATTAATTTTCACAAAACATATTTTTCCGCCTAAAATTTCAAACCCCACAATTTCAAAAACCCTTAATCTCTCCCAAAATACCCCCTTTCTCTCTCTCTCTTTCTCATTGTCTCTCTCTCTCTCCCCCCTCCACCGTCTCTCTCTAACCGCGCTCTCTCTCTCTCATCGATCCACCGTCTCCCACTTTCACCATCTCTCTCTTCCTCGACCCACCGAACCCACCGAACCCACCGAACCACCGAACCCCACCCAAGCTTCACCGTCTTCCTGACCACTGACTGATTTGTGCCCATTTGAGTTGTTCCCGACCACCTTCGTCGGCGTGCTCGCTGCCTCCGATTTCGAGTAACGCGATATGTTCGAAGCGGTGGGATGAAATCACCTTCGATCAGCTTCAGAAGGTATCGACCGGTCGCGGCGATTATTGGATTCTATTTGATTATGCTTTGTTTAGTTTCTGTAAATGTTGATTTAGATCTGAATTTAGTTGTTTGTGGAGGATTTTGGTGTTGAATTGATTTAGTTTAGTGTTGATTGGAATGAAAAAAATGGAATCTGATGTGAAAATTTTAGGAGATAATGTGTAAGGGTCCTCACTGCCACCAGATCTTGATTTTTTTTTCTATAAACATTCTGTTTGTTTGTTTGTTTTGGGACTAAAGTTTTGATTTTGGGAATGGTGGGAGAAGTTTCGGTGAATTACGTGGAGGCGTTGTATGAGTTGAACAAGAAGCTGAGTCGCACCATTATTGATGGACTCATTCATAAGGTGATTTTTTGGGATTTTTACGGAGTATTTTATATGACAAAAATGGGGGAAATTTGAAAATTGATGTATATTGTTGTGTAATTTTTCAGGAAGAGCTGCAGCTGGCATTGTTTAATACTCCGTCCGGTGAGAATTTGTTTCTTGATAGGGTAAGTCTAATTTTACATGTTTAAGATGTACTATTTAATATCTTTCGAATGGTTTTACTCTTCATAAGCTCGAATTGTAGGTGGCTTAAAAGTGGGATGGGGAATTTATGTGGATGGAAATCTTTATCTCTCATGTGGATGTATATCATAGTTTAGGAGAATTTCGAATGGTTAATTTTCGTTATAAGTGAATTATGTGTGGCATAAATTTTAGGATTTAATACCTTCAAAAAAAAGTACCATTTTTATGTAATCTCTAGCCTTTCTGTACCTTCAACTTTAACTTCCCTTCAAAGAAAGCCAACTTGCTATACATCCACATGAGAGATAAAGATTTTCCATCCACAGTAGACCTGTCACTTTGAATATCTCATTCAGAATGAATAGGTTCCTCATTTTTGCATTTTCTCTTTCAGAATGAATAGGATTCTCCTTTTTGCGTTTTCCTTGCTTTAACCCTTAATTCTTAATAGGCAAGTTGGCTGATGAGTATAATTGTGACATGGAGTATGATATGCTCACAATGGATACTGATGGCTGTATACATATGGGATAATGCAAATCTCATCTCTTTTTAATGAAATTAGAAGAAAAGATGAAGAATTTTGAAAAGTTAAAGTTTTCAAAATGAATATTTAAACTAATTTTTTTTTACGTTTGTAAGTAATTATTCCCAAACGAGAGCCCACTAGGATCAACATTGTTACCTCAGTATCATTATGACATATTCATTTATTCGAGTTCAATATTTGGCACTGTCCCGTTTTTAAATTTTATATTTCCACATTACCACTGTCAGTCTTTTGATCTTATGCCATACTTATTCCAATGTTTCCTTATATTTATTTAATGATCCATGCTTTAGCCAGTAACCACCATTGGTCCATGGAATTAATATTAATGTTGTAATTCATTCTATGTTATGAAGATCAACTTCAAAAGTTAACTTTTAATCATTTCATGTCAGAGGCTAGGAGAAGGAAATGGCTGGAAGATAATCCTGAAGCTTCAAATAATACGAGCCTATAATCTTTGATACATCAATAATAACCTGGTGGGCATGGATCAAAAGGTTTCACCTTCCTAAAGCTGAACTACTAAATGGTTAGTTTGCATCTCTTTCCGAGGATTGATACTGTTTTGCAACTCCGTCAACCCAACTTTCACCTCAGCGCTGATTTTAGGATTGTAAGTGTTATTCGGAATTTATACTGCTATCCATCTAATTTTGCATCTAATTTTAAGATTGTATTTATTTAGGGTTGCAGATTTTAATTTTTTTAGTATTCTCTATTAAAGTATTCACGAGGGTTGATGCAAATATTTGCTATTCTAAACATCCTTCCATATTATAGTGAGACTAAATGTTTTTTGTTTGGTGCTGCCAATAGTTTTGAACATCGCTTGATAAGTTTTTCTGTTCGATGTTGCTAATTTTTTTGTTCTAAACATCGCTTGATAACTAAATAATCTTTTTTTTAATGTTCGGTGCTGCCAATAGTTTTGAGTTATTGTTATTGTCGTATTGTGCAATGTTAATTTAGCACATAAGTCATTGGTTGTATAAACCACCATCGGTCTTTTTCTTTTTTATTTTTATTTTTTTTATTTTAGCTATTCAAAGATGAGTTTTAGCTAAAATAATGTAAACATAATAAACACATTTTATTAAACACACATAATAAACACATTTTAGCTATTCAAAGTTGAGTTTCGCCTTCTCATTCATGCCTAGAAGACAAAGACGACCATCAATTGTGTGATACGGAAACTGATTGCATTTGTTGTGCACAGTCAAGGATAACTCCAAACCTTAGACTATCTCATTCGAAATATTTACAAATTATTTAGTTCATCCTTTAGTAGGGGAAAAAATAGATTGATAGATAAATGGGGGAAAACTCAATTTCGACAGTTTTTCTTTTGATAGAAAAGATCAAATTATGCAAGCTACAGTCTGTAGTCTGTAGGTGAACCAGTGAAGGAAACTTAGCTGTAAGTAGGCATAATACCTAGAGTAACTCAGCTGTAGGTGAACCAGTGAAGGAAACTACGTGGGGGTGTGAGTAAAGGTATTTAATGCTGCATACAGACGGAAGAATGGTTCCTGACATGCTTATATATTCAAATGCGCAATTGTTGCCATCTTCATTTCTGAAAGAATTTTAGAGCATATGAAGATTCTCTTCTAATAGAAAAAGTTAATATAAATCACTAAACATGTCTTCCTTATTCAAGATATCTTTCCTCTACTTTTTGCTGATTCTTCCAAGAAAGGCCGAAGAAATCGTTTGGGCCGTGAAACACTGAGCCTATGTAGCATGGGCATAATACCCATGATGGACAACGTCAGTGTATGGGCGGTCCATGGACACATGATAGACATTCTCTTTTCTAAAATTTATATTCTATCTTTTTATGTTGAACACTTCTTAGACCCTTATCGGTCACTTTTTTCAACACATAAACAACTATAATCACACGCTTCTCCATGTTCTTCTGTTCTCATTTTTTGATTATGTAGCACAAGATTATAGTGTTGGTTATTTGGGTTAAATTTATGCATAATTGGTGTGATTTATATTGTTACTAGGTTAAATTTATACTAAAGTCATGTTTGTGTGTCCTACTTTTACAAATTCCAAAATGTTGCCATACCCGTGGTTCTGCCGTGTTGTGTGTTCAGTATCCATGCCTGTATCGATGCTTCCCCTAGGCTTTTCCCCAGAATTGGTACGTAAGAATACTTATGATTCATGATAAGCATGCTAACCTATTGATCACACAGCCAAGAAGCACCCAGACAACTGAATGAATTGCTCTACTAAGGTGCATTCATTTTTTACTTGTGAAAATATTCATGTATGTATGCAATATCATTACTATAGGACCTTTTAAATATTGTGATCTGTGATAGCCTTTAAAAATGAAGTGATGGTATGTTTCTCAACTCCTTTATATAAATCCAATTCTTATTGGATTATATGAAATATAAACACATGATGAAGCTGGAGGCATACACCGGTTTAAAGGTTGCCAAAACCTTATATCCCAGGGGAGTGCTGAAACATCTGATCAAAGAATCGGTTAATTTCTTCTGTAAATTTTCTTTTTTCTATTTCTAGAGTCACTTGATAGAATCTGAGTCCTTGACATACTAAGTGCCTTTTGAAGTACGTTTTGAAAATTTTAGTAGAATTTGAGTTTTGGGTACTAAAATCCCTGATAAAAAGAATAGGTTAATTACTTTTGTAAATTTCCTGTTCTCTATTTCTAGATTCGCTTGATAGAATTATTCGCTTGATAGAAAAGATCAAATTATGCAAGCTATAGTTTGTATATATCCACTTCTAACAAAGAATACGAAATAGCACTAGAGATCTTAAATTCAAAATGGGATCTTTATATGAATGGGACGAAACATCATCCAAAAAGAGATTGGACGAAACAAACATGATCTTCCGTCCAACTAATTTTTTGATTTTTTTAATAAAAAAAACTCTAATTTTCATCGGACGAAACATTAGATGCTTCGTCCGATGATTTTTTTTTAATAAAATGCAGATGAAACATGTTGTTTCGTCGCTTATAATATGCATATAGCTATTTCCATATGCATATTAGCCTATTTACTGTAGCCGAAATGACAAATTATGTATATATACCTAACGACTATAGAGCAATTTTATATAAATTATGTATTTTATGCATAAATACCTAACGACTGTGGATGCTCTTAAAGGACATTATTAGTTGTCTTTTTTCGGAATTTGTATTTTGTGTTCCTATCTTTCTAAGGAAAGGATTTTATTTATTTATTTTATTTTATTTAGAGAGAAAAGGATATTTATAAAGTTGTTATTTTAATTTTGAGAGAAAAGGGATCTTTGTAAAAGGTTTTATAATGGAAACCAAAAGGGATTAAGGAATCTGGGTTGTCAGTTTGCTTTGTTTTTGGACGTGCGTGTTTAAGGGGAAACCGACACGACAACAACAAATACGTCCCCCCGTTTTCATCATGTCATGTGTTGACCACTTGACTGATGGGAATGGGTTGGCAAATTTTCATATTTCATCAACAATTTGTATTTCGGTTGATAGACAGACACCCTTAATAACTCAACTGATAGCTTGAATGTCTCATCCATCCATGTTGGGTGAGAGTTTCGTTAATTCACTCTCACAGTTTATTATCCTTATTGAGAGAGTTTAAGTTGTATGTTTCGTGGATAAATCATTAACTTCTGGATCTCAGTCACATACTTTTTAAGTCAAGTCAGAGAGTTATATAATCTATATCAACTATGAAAAAGACAACTGTAACATATTCCAATTTTTCAAAATATTTAATCAACAATTTATGTACCCACCACCTGAAAACATTAACAGGTTACTGATGAGTCATTTCCGTACATTTTAGTGGTAACTGGGTTGTCGGTTTGCACGCTTCTACTTACATGCCACAGAAGAACAATGCACAATCATGGCAGACAGACGCACTCTGCTGTGTGGTAACTGACATTGAATGGTATCGGTCTATGAAAACTCCAACTTTTCATAAAGAATGGCACAAGATCCAAATATGCATTTTAAGTGCGACTGCGAGCATTAGTGCTATCTATTTTCAGTTGGGGCTGAAATACACAAAAAACAGAAAGGTTGGCATTGAGACAAACAGTATAGAAGAACATAATTGTTATGAGTAAACAAATTATTTTTCACATGTAAAGTTTATGAGCTTGCAGAGCTCAGTAAACTTAGTCAACTCAAGAACAGCTCTCTGTATTCAAAAGATCAGATTCGCACACAATCAGATACCTGCACAATTTTTACAGAGTCTGAAAAAGATGTAGATGCTTGAAGGGAAAGAAAAGAGGCCGAAACCAAAAGGAACAATTATATTCAGCATGAGGTAAAATTAAGAATTTAATTGTTACAAGTGAAACAAGGAAGAATCCTTCAGTTCATAGCTCAAATGGACCTCAATTTTATAAATGCAACTACATTGATCAATTGGGGTTGCAATAAGGTAAATTGATATTTACTACAACTACACCCCATGTTTGCCGTTAATTGCCGCTAATTTTATGCTTCTTTTTTTTTGCCAGATTGTTATCTACACTCAGAACCATTATGTACATATTGACAGTTTAACTTTTGGTAGGGTGATGAAGAACATGTTGGGTCGAAACCATTGAGTTAAAAGGCATTGTCCTGTTTGAAAGGTATTGGTTTCAAAACTCTTACTATTTGTTTCTTTAATTATCATTGTTTTGATTAATTATTGTAAACTCTTACTATTTGTTTCAAAACTCTAAATGTTTGTTTATGGCTCACTCTTTGGTCCCATATTGAAGACTCGAAGCGTTGTGTTTTCCTACAACCCTGTAAACTTTTTTTTTGTCATTCAGTTGGTTGGTGTATATTTTGGTGGATGATGTAATAGTTGTAAGCTCTTCATTATTTTGGGAGATGATGTAAGAATCTATATATGATGATAATATAATAAAGTTATGTTAATACTCGTACCCGCAAAGTTGTGGAGTATTGGGTTCTGTGTTTGGTTTTTTAAAGGTTTTTCTAAAAAATTCATTACGTTTTCAAATGAAATTTTGGTTTTGATTTTGTATCTTGCACCATATTGTGAGTTTTTCCCCAGAGCCTTATATATATGATGCATGTGTGATGTTGCTTGATTTGGCCTGGGGAGGATTTATATTGACTGCTTGTGATGTTATATTTTTAATTGTTAGCAGAATTTCGTAAGGAATTGCTATAAAATGGCTAATATTTTAGGGGGGGTTCTGTTGAAAGATACTGTTAATAGTCTCAGTTGCCCATGCAAAACAGTGTCATTTGCTTTCCCTATTTCATCCCCAAAAATTGTTCTTTAGAAATTTTAG
The DNA here is from genome assembly GCA_017893485.1 of Hemerocallis citrina. Lineage (NCBI taxonomy): Eukaryota > Viridiplantae > Streptophyta > Magnoliopsida > Asparagales > Asphodelaceae > Hemerocallis > Hemerocallis citrina. The sequence continues at coordinate 181,176,649 of CM030360.1, forward strand.
TAAAAATTTATGGGGAGAAAAAATCTTCATATGACTCAAGATACAAAATAAAAACTTACTATTTCGTTTCAAAACATAATAGAATTTTAGGAATTTTAGTAAAAATTGTTAGGGAGAACAATATGGATGCAGCTAAAGGAAGGGGTAGACTTGAACAGATTTGGATTGAGGAAGTTGAAGAAGCATCTGATAGGTATCTTAGTCTAACAAAGGAGATTGTCATTGACAGGGTTGATTTTTGGCAATCATCATGTTCTCTTAATGTTTGAAATACCTGATAGTTGGACTTATGTGTTTTGTGTGAGACATGATGTAAGTTATAGATTAAAAAAAAGATGCATGTAAAATATCTAATACACTGAAATATATCAAAAATTGGGGTTAACACGTATGTTACAGATCATATTTGCAGTAGGTTCTTCAGTATATAGATCACATTGTACTTGATCACATTTAATAAAATATCTTCACATGTACATCACAACAAGCTCTCTCTCTCTCTCTCTCTCTCTCTCTCTCTCTCTCTCTCTCTTACTTTTAACCTCTTTTACAATCATACATGGTTAACTACATGAAAATATGACAATAGGGAATTAACTCATGCGGTTTGAGGTGATAACTGCATTAGCAACTGAATTGCTACTTATGACAGGCTGCAAATCAAATATAAAATCTCTTATGTTTAAGTCACACATAGCAACTGAATTTGATCCACTATTGTTGTAAATTCACAGTACTCTTTTTTTATCTCGAGCTCTTGACAAATGATCCTGCAAGATATAAACCAATAAACAGCTTAATTCATAATACATCAATGTCTACTGCCAAATACACATCTATAGATCATTCTTCATGAAGACGTGCATATATATATATATTTTTACATGGTTTTTTATATGCTGCATCGTTCACTGAAACGTGCTGTAGGCACATGTCCACGAGCAAACCTAGTACTTTAATAGGGAATACTAAAAAAATTAAAATCTGCAACCCTAAATAGATACAATCTTAAAATTAGATGCAAAATTAGATGGATAGCAGTATAAATTCCGAATAACACTTACAATCCTAAAATCAGCGCTGAGGTGAAAGTTGGGTTGACGGAGTTGCAAAACAGTATCAATCCTCGGAAAGAGATGCAAACTAACCATTTAGTAGTTCAGCTTTAGGAAGGTGAAACCTTTTGATCCATGCCCACCAGGTTATTATTGATGTATCAAAGATTATAGGCTCGTATTATTTGAAGCTTCAGGATTATCTTCCAGCCATTTCCTTCTCCTAGCCTCTGACATGAAATGATTAAAAGTTAACTTTTGAAGTTGATCTTCATAACATAGAATGAATTACAACATTAATATTAATTCCATGGACCAATGGTGGTTACTGGCTAAAGCATGGATCATTAAATAAATATAAGGAAACATTGGAATAAGTATGGCATAGGATCAAAAGACTGACAGTGGTAATGTGGAAATATAAAATTTAAAAACGGGACAGTGCCAAATATTGAACTCGAATAAATGAATATGTCATAATGATACTGAGGTAACAATGTTGATCCTAGTGGGCTCTCGTTTGGGAATAATTACTTACAAACGTAAAAAAAAATTAGTTTAAATATTCATTTTGAAAACTTTAACTTTTCAAAATTCTTCATCTTTTCTTCTAATTTCATTAAAAAGAGATGAGATTTGCATTATCCCATATGTATACAGCCATCAGTATCCATTGTGAGCATATCATACTCCATGTCACAATTATACTCATCAGCCAACTTGCCTATTAAGAATTAAGGGTTAAAGCAAGGAAAACGCAAAAAGGAGAATCCTATTCATTCTGAAAGAGAAAATGCAAAAATGAGGAACCTATTCATTCTGAATGAGATATTCAAAGTGACAGGTCTACTGTGGATGGAAAATCTTTATCTCTCATGTGGATGTATAGCAAGTTGGCTTTCTTTGAAGGGAAGTTAAAGTTGAAGGTACAGAAAGGCTAGAGATTACATAAAAATGGTACTTTTTTTTGAAGGTATTAAATCCTAAAATTTATGCCACACATAATTCACTTATAACGAAAATTAACCATTCGAAATTCTCCTAAACTATGATATACATCCACATGAGAGATAAAGATTTCCATCCACATAAATTCCCCATCCCACTTTTAAGCCACCTATAATTCGAGCTTATGAAGAGTAAAACCATTCGAAAGATATTAAATAGTACATCTTAAACATGTAAAATTAGACTTACCCTATCAAGAAACAAATTCTCACCGGACGGAGTATTAAACAATGCCAGCTGCAGCTCTTCCTGAAAAATTACACAACAATATACATCAATTTTCAAATTTCCCCCATTTTTGTCATATAAAATACTCCGTAAAAATCCCAAAAAATCACCTTATGAATGAGTCCATCAATAATGGTGCGACTCAGCTTCTTGTTCAACTCATACAACCTCCACGTAATTCACCGAAACTTCTTCCACCATTCCCAAAATCAAAACTTTAGTCCCAAAACAAACAAACAAACAAAATGTTTATAGAAAAAAAAATCAAGATCTGGAGGCAGCGAGCACCCTTACACATTATCTCCTAAAATTTTCACATCAGATTCCAATTTTTTCATTCCAATCAACACTAAACTAAATCAATTCAACACCTAAATCCTCCACAAACAACTAAATTTAGATCTAAATCAACATTTACAGAAACTAAACAAAACATAACCAAATAGAATCCTATAATCGCCGCGACCGATCGATAACTTCTGAAGCTGATCGAAGGTGATTTCATCCCACCGCTTCGACCATATCGCGTTACTCGAAACCGAAGGCAGCGAACACGCCGACGAAGGTGATCAGGAACAACTCAAATGGGCACAAATCAGTCAGTGGTCGGGAAGACGGTGAAGCTTGGGTGGGGTTCGGTGGTTCGGTGGGTTCGCTGGGTTCGGTGGGTCGAGGGAGAAAGAGATGGTGAAAGTGGGAGACGGTGGATCGATGAGAGAGAGAGCGTGGGTAGAGAGAGATGGTGGAGGGGAAGAGAAAGAGAGACAGTATGAGCAAGGACAGAGAGAGACAGTGAGAAAAAGAGAGAGAGAAAGGGGGCATTTCGGGAGAGATTGAGGGTTTTTGAAATTGTGGGGTTTGAAATTTTAGGCGGAAAAATATGTTTTGTGAGAATTAATATGGGCCATTGATTATAGGGGAGATTGAAAGAGAGCCACTTGATAGCTTTCTTTGTAATGTATTATATAAACTAGATTTGCCCGTGGGCACGTGCCTACGGCACGTCTTCGAAACGATACAATACACGAAAAGCCCTGTAAACAGTAAAACAACAATTATGTAGTTCAAGTTTGAATAGTATGACAATAATTAGTTGTAAATAAAAGTCCATGTTTCTATTAGTATATGTTGAAAAATAATTATAAATGAGGGTGTAAAATCCAACTTCTTAGAAATTTAAGGATGGAAAATGATGAAATTTAACTGTTGAAGAGACATTTGCTATTTTCAATATAACATGTGCAGTAAAAAAAACAAAAAAATTCTGAAAATTTTACAAACCTAAAATCTTAAAATCTAAATTTCTAATTAAATAAAGAAAGAATGGGAGAGAGAGAAAGAGAAAAATATGAAAAAGTGAAGAGAGGAGAGAGATAGTAATAAAGTAATGAGTTTTTTAGTTTTGGGGGAAAAATTTACTTTTGGGATTTGAAATTTTGGACGGAAAAATATGTTTAGTGAAAATCAATCTAGACCATTGGTTTTAGGAGAGATTGAATGAGAGCCACTTGACAGCTTTCTTTGTAATTTATTATATAGATGTGTGTGTACTGTTTTTTTTTTCTTCTATATTCCACTCTTCATACCCTGTAAGAATGGCATTGACTTGACCCTAGTTTTCCAAATGGATGGAGCCATTTCCCAACTGCGACAATTCCTCTTCATCGTCACATGAGATCGAGTGGGCTCCAGACATCTCCTGTGAAAGAATGCAAGAGTCCCGAACATTTATAAGTTACAGTAGGAAGGCTGGAGTGTAAGACATAAAGAGGTACGGAAAAGCAAGTGTTCTGCGTCTAACAAGTCTTGTAAATGCAGAAAAATGTCTAAATATCGACAATTTGTCGCAAATCTCTGCCGTGCATAAGTGCAGACACAAGACAACAATAATATTAACCAAACCACCCTAGAAAACAGTCAATGATGCTGACAAAACACAAATGACAACTCATCTGCTTGATTTGCTTCAGGTATTCTTTAGACAAAAAAAAAATAATGTCATTAGATAACTGAATGACTAATAAAATTATATTGATCGAATGATAATAAAAATACAAAATTTTGATGGGTACCTCTTAATATTGTGAATACAAATGCCCAAAAACTGGCATTGCCAAAATACATATACAAACACAAGCAATTTCTCCTTTCAAAATTTCAAGTAGCCCCCTCATAACTTCGCTCATGAGATTCCATTAAAACTCTGAACGTGCACATTGGATAAGCTTTGCTGCTTCCATCAAAAGAAAAGTTTGATGTCCTGCTTCTCACAACCATCAATACAAACGCCCCCCATTTCATCCAATGACAATATGCTCTGATGGTTTGTCTACACTTATGATGTGGATTTCTTCCTCTTCTTTTTTGGCAATTTGGACTTCTGATTGATGCCTTTGTCATCCCTCATCAGATGCTCATACTCTTCTAGACTTGCAAATGGTGATGGCCTGCTCTTTCCATCTGACTTCTTCCTCTTCTTACTGTGGGTATGGTGGGCATCTTCATCAACATCATCACCGTCATCATTGCCAGCATCACTGCCAAAATCACCTGCATCCTCATCATCATCGTTGTCTAGTATCATATCAAAACCTTCATCATCGTCATCATCACTTCCTCTGCGACCATGTTTCTTTTTGTTGGAAGTAGGCTCTGTGGTCTCTTCGTCGCTTCCATTTCCAATCAAGTCATCGTCATCCTCATCAGCTACTTGGTCAAGATTATCATAATTATATTCTTCTTCTTGCTCTCCTGCCAAAGGAAGATGCCCGGATCCCAACATATCATCAATCTCCTCTTCTTCGTTACTTTCATCACTTGCATCAGACAATAGTTCTTCAACCTCATCATCGTCTTCTGAGAGCTTTTTCTTCTTAGCCTTTGGTTTCTTTGATGAGCTTGTTTTGTTCACGTAGAATCTATGGAAGACCACATCTTCTGGGGCAACATCCTCCTCGGCGAGTTCTAGTAGCTCATTCCCTATTAGATGATGGTTGATGTCGAGCTGGAAGAGGGAAAATATTAATTAAACGAGGTAGAGACAACTCCATTAACTGCTTGTGGCTCCAATACCAAGAATCATTACACTTCCATTTTTCATGAGTGCAAGTTGTGCAATAGCTCACATACAAGGCAAATAGGTGTTTTAAAGAATTGAATAAGTTGACAAACAATATGCCTCGTGTACTGATATGCAATGTAAAGGGTGTTGGTGAATACAATTATAAGAATCTTATAATATCATTAACAGAATATGATCCTAAAAACGATTAAATTTGTCTCAACTTCATCCAACTAGTCATCTCATCATACACATACATATATATTCGTTTCAGGCATGTATCCAATAAGGCTAAATTTGAAAAATTACCCCTCAACTATCAGATTCTGCAAAAACACCTCAATTTTTTGGAGTAATTTAGTTCATTTAAAAGTTTGATCAGATACATTATTAGTTGTTTAAATGATAAAAGGTTGATGTCAGTCAGATTTTAAGGTTAAAATACAGATTGCAAAACTGACCACTCGATATATTATGAACATACATATTATGACATAAAAATCAAAATGAAAGAACGTGAATCTTCCATGGGGAGTCCCACCAAGTAATTACAAACGCTCTATTTGAGGAAATCACCTTTTATAAGTATCAGGATCCCTTCTTCAAACAAGGGTCATGAGAACATAAAGCAGAAGTAGTTTGTGCCAGGATGCGGGAGTGGTCTTGGTGAGACCCTACAAAACCACTTGCAGACAAGTAAGATTTTGCAAGATCCACTAGAGGATTCAAAGTGTTTGAAGGTAAAAGAAGATCAATCTATTGTTCATACCATAAAGATCATTTCATCTCTATAATGAAGCACGATAATTTCATATTTTAATTAAAAAAATTAGTTCATCTTATATGCATGACATGAGCGACATGTATATTCATCTCATACTATCTAATCCATGAAAAAGTAATTCTACATGGTTTCGTAAAATATGAGTAACTAAGGATCATGTACTACACAGTACACACTAGTGAATAAGTTAATAAGCATCTTTAAGTTATATATTTTGGGTTAGGTTATAGATTGAGAATCCATTTCTAGATCCGATACGAATGGATCAATTTTTAGAATCCATACTTAACCAGTAAGCTAACAGGTCTATACCCTGAAGTTTGGGCCAGAGTAAGACAGGTTATTGGATAAAATTGCTACCCCTGGCTACACTTATAATTTAGACTGTGTCTGTTGCATGAGTGCAGTTTTAATTATGCCAAGAAGAAAGTGGTTGAAAAGTAAACCTTTCTTGCAGGTGCAATTTGGGATCCACCATGCCATCTACCCTCTGCTTTCTTATTTGGCTTTGGTTTCTTCTCCATGAACTTGTCAAGAAAAGCATTGAGTGACAGATCATTTAAAGGGTCACCATTATAAACTATGTTGGCTCCAGAGAGAAGTGTCCTGGCCATAGTTGCGACAGATGGGTGAACATGTGAAGCCAATACTGTTAATTCCCACCAACTTGCACGGTCTGCATTGCTGTTAAAAAAGTAAGATTAATGTCAAACCAACAAACGCTGTTAAATATTTGGTAAAATTTAAAACTGTAAACAAATTTAAAACAGTAATATGCTTTAAAAATTGATACCAGTAAGAAGGTTCTCTATGCCGAGGATCATAACCAGCAGGTAGTACTGAAGTAGTATGTGGTGCTTTAGCATCCTTTTTATCACAAGCAGTCAGAATTTTCAATTTATTCTCTTTATTCAAAGAATTTTCGCTGACAGAGTTGTGATCCATTTTATGATTTGAAATTATTAATTTCCCAGAATAATTTGAAGTAGGGACACTATTTGAGCTTTGAGATTTGGTCGATAGAGGATTGCTTCTGTCTTCTGGGTCCTCTATAACATCCTCGAAGTGCTCAAGCTCATCATCTACAGTTTCCTTCTGCAGCACCATAGTCCTGAAAATTCCTTCTATTATAAAAATCTCTTATGCACAGGCACCAAATGCTCAATGTTACTAATAATACTATTATTTATTTCTTTTTTAAGCAACATACCACAAAGGAGGCTTTGCTTTAAGAAGCTCAGATAATAGAAACAAGCATCCACAGGCATATTGCGGAGGCCGCTGAAGAGCAACCTGTCCATAAAATGAACTTAAATTTGTAAAGTTGACAGTGTATAACAAAAAAGATAAATAAATAGAAACATCAGAACAGCAATGCCAAACAAGTGAAAATTAATGGTATAAACTGCTTGCCTGCAGGAGAAGCACTAGCTGAAGGCAGCAACTTACAACATATACGGAGTACAATTTAATTTAGTTCCATCAGTAGTTATGCTAGATTGCGAGGAAAAGAAATGAGGAAGTTTATAATTATCAGTTCATAAAAAACAAGACATTACAATCTACATGTTTAAAATCAAACTGCTGCATTGCGAGAAAAATATGATTGGGAGTACTTCCTTCTTTTTATTTCCAACTACAATGCAATGTTAGATCAGACGGGGGAAGTTATTGCATATATTTGTAAAAGAAAGTGATTCAAGCACATCAATGAAGCAACTTCAAAGAGAGGCAAAAAAAAAAGAAATAGACTAAAGAAAAAGATAAATGAGTTCATGTTTTTTCCACTGACCTGCAAGAGGCGCTTTGAAAAAGCAGATGTCCGCTTCATATTTATATCGTTCTTCATTGCCTTGATCAATATCCCAAGAAACATTTCTGGCTGAATGTAAGATGCATAAACATAGTCAGAATACTACAAGATAACACGTAAAACAAAATATCTAGAATGAACACAGGCCAGCATGAAGAGAATAAATTTACAAAGCAATTGACCAAATGTTCATGTCATCTTAACGACATAATATGAAAGTACGAAACTGCAACTTGAGGGAGAACAAAGGATGAAATGTGGATTACAGTTAAGGGCTCCAAACTGGTTTTGATAGCCTTAATCTAAATAGGTTGACATATCTATCAGTTCATGACCAGTGATGGTTGTTTGTGTGCTTATGTTCACAGAAAAGAGTGTGTTACATGTTCACTTATATTTTCTTAAAGATCATTTAGGACAAAGAATGCAAGTTAGATTTCGCTCATTCTTCAACTATTTCATCATCCTCCAGCAGTCCACCCCTCTTTCATTATGATCTTCCTATTACACCATTAGAATGCATCTATGCTTCCCCTAGCATCAAGCAAGAATTATCACTTATCTTCCAGGGGAGCTTCCATTCTAATGCTGTACAGGATACTCTAGCCACTTCTGGACAGAACAATCAGCAAAGATGAGGAGCATACTGACTGCGTGACAGCGCCTTCTGAGGCTTCATTCTTGCAACATGTGGCCACTGTCTTGGTCTTTATCCAGGATTTTGTAACTTCTCTTCTGTGGGTTGATGTAAGGGATTATACTGTGCTGCTCTCTTCATTAAGCCTGTCTAAACTGGGAGGTTGTAAGGTTTTCTTTTGTTCTATCCCTTCCCTTGTTGGGTTATTTTTGTATTTTAAAAAATTTTGCTTAGGTTTTCCATCACATATAATATCAAAAAGAGAATTCTCTCTTCTCCTGCACACCATTCATAAAATTTTCCATATCCAAAAATGTCGATGAATACTAATTCAGTGCTAAAAGGGAGTTCCTAAATTAGATGTGTGGAAAATATATGAGAAAACAAAAAACGCGGACAGATTCACGATTTAAGGGCCATATTTTCCCAATAAATAAAAAAGATTTACATCACTGATGGGCCCATGGGATTTCAAGCCTTTCATTTGAGGGTCTTTTTGTCTTGTCTAAAGTGCCAGTATGTACCATTTTGTACTACCCAGAACTCACCATGTACATATGAACAAAAAATATTGAGCAGTGAGCAGCTATAGCTACAAAATGGAAAAGATTGCTATGGTTTATCATTTTCTTGTATTTTTGTACGATGAATTGTCTCATGTTACAACTACATGTATTATCATATTCCACAAAATTATAGGTAAGTTAAAGGCATCGGTACCATAGATAGGAGGCATACAAGTTCTTTTCCTACTGGTTCCTTGAGAACAAATGAAGTCAATCTAATATGAAGTCATTGTAGTACTCATAGCATACATAAACATACATTTATAGCACCTATAAGGAAGTCAATCATAAAGAAACATGACACAATAGTTGAACTGTATTTGACTTTACAAGCAACTGGTGAAGCAAGACTAGTCATAGTGGTCAGCATCTTTGCTAGAGTAAGAGATCGGGTGTTCGACTCCCGCTTGCACCAGTCTTTTAATGGAATAAGAGAGTGTTATTAGAGGAAAAGAGGCATCAGGGGCATTGTGGTTGTCCCTCAATGAAATAAGAGAGTGCATGAACAAAAAGACAAGGGACATTTTGTGTATAGGGGAGAAAATGTAGAAAATGAGAGCACTGCATAATCGTACAGAGTGAGAAAGGGCATATATATATAGGGAGATATGAAGAGGTCCAACGAGGCCTGGAGAAAGGTAGTAAGTGTTGGTGATGTTCGAATATAGACATAAATCCCACAACCCTAATAACTTTGGGACACCTCACATGGTATCAAACCAACTCAAATTCGTTTCCACAGGCAAATACTAAAACCTGGACTTAAAAATTAGAGATATGTAATGCTGCACACAGCCCAGGTCCCGGCCCACAAAGGGAAGCTCAACCTGCTGGGCTTAGAGAACATCCATGGGGCTGGGGAAGCTTCTTCTGAACATACAAGGCTTGGCGAGCACTCCTGCCTCACAGGTTTCCTCATTTGAGAAGAAAGTAAATGGCGAATGACGAGAAATAGTGATGTAGAGGCTTCTGTCCATGAACTACCAAGAACCTAGTGAGTTTATATGCTTTATATAAGCCCATGTGGATCCAATACCCAGACTAAATATAATATATTCAAATTTGTAACATCGTACAGTAAAATAACCCATCCATATTTCATGTAAGAAGTTGGTACTTATTTAGATATTGCATCATACTCCGTGCCATGCCTCACATATCCCACAATTTTGATGACAGTGGATATGTATTGATAATTTGATATATCGCAATCAAACAACATGTGCACAAACGTAATAGAGGTTTGAAATGTACTCCTTTATCTCGACTGTTTTATGACATAACCCTTCGAGAAATGGAAAACCAGTTGCTCTTCTGTGAAACTATAATAATATTTCATTAGCCACGAAAATTTATGCATATATCAATAAAAGACAAAACAGGATTTTGTAATTTTTGAATGGTAATTTATCGTACAAAATATCTCTTACAATTGATAAACAACATTTCCCATAGAGAATTACTCACCCAAAAAACAAAAAAACACTAAGTGAGCTCAGCAGAAGATTCATCCAAGCAAACAATGTAAGTTGAGAGTTGAGACTCTAATCTCAATACTAGAAGAATATCTTAAAATTATAATTGCATTATACAATGCACATAGTAATGAAATTTAAAGATTAAGCATAGTAGTATGAAAATCTGTCAGTGTATTGAAGTATAATGCAACAAAGCTTCAGTACAGATTATAGCATATACCTCAAGTTCAATGCTTTATTCAATCCTTTTCATATAAAAAATTGAAACACAAGCATCACTAGACTAATAGGCAGGGAAACCTGCATTATTATTTTGCAGTTGAAGCTCCTCTAACCAAAAGTATTCTCCAAAGCTACCCCAAGCAAAAACTAGATTGACCAGTACTATCAGGAAAAATCAAGATTGAAGTTTGATTTCGGGAAGTATATTCATCTCAAAACAGGCAAGTCGCTATGGTATTTGTCAACAAGGTAAGAGAACATTGTCTTAAAGATACATAGCAGTTAGTAGTGGAATGAGAAATGGGCAGCTGGTCATACTCATTTATAGAAAAAATAACTTGCATGGTATGCAGATGAAAAAAAAGACCTTTGAGAAATTAACAGCAGCAGGAGTCAGAAGCTTTGCATACAATGCACGATAAAAACGGTCACTGGCAATCTGATTTTTGGAAGATATCTGATACAAAAGCATCAATGCCTGAACCCCTACATTGAAATTTTCAGAATGAACCTGCACCGAAAGGATTAACATTCGATGATGAAATCATTGTCCATACTTGAAATTGAAGTTTAAGATTAGTTGCAATCTATGAAGCACGGGTGCTTATTTTTGGGCATCGTACCCGCACCGAGTGCGTATCGGGAGCGGGTGCGGCTTGGGTGTATCCGTTATGCACCCACTTACCTTATTGATTAAAATAAATAAAAATATTAGGATGTGCTTTGGGTGCAACTTATGTGCGTTTTCTATATAACAAAAAAGAAAATATTTATTTTAAAGTTAAGTTTAGTGTTACTGGATTATATATATCCAAGAACCCAAATTTTAATTATTATAAAACAATAAATAGTGATACACAATACCCAATAAGTTTTTCTTGTATGACATATAAGTTCAGTCACTATGACTTTGTGATTGTTCATTTTATGTTGATATTGACTTCCATATGAATGATCAATTATATGATGTGTTTGCTTTTGTTAATAGTATAAAATCACTTATTATTATGTTAAAATATTAAATTGTTAGTGGTAATTTGATATTCTTTTGAAGTCATTATAATATTTTTGAATTTATTATTTTTAAACATAATATTTATTAAAATATATTACATATTTATATTAACGCACCCGTATCTACATTTCCGAAAAATTGTGTATCCCTGCAGCCGTGTCGTGTGGTACCCATATCCCATACCTGTACCCGTGCTACATACTAGCAATGTTCAGTTATGACTCACCAATCTGAAAAGAACTGGTGTTTGAACCTCTATAATGTCATCAGCTTCATCACTAGCTACAAAAGGAAATGCTCTGTTAACTCCCTGCAAAGGAAAAGAAAATCAGGAAGCCTATTTAGAGGAGGAAAAACTAACATCGTAACATACTTTCAATTAACTCTATAGTTTAACAACTAAAACGGAAGAAAATATAGTCCAATGCACTTGTCGTAACAATGAAGTGTCAATAAGCGTCTAAACACATCCAAGAATGTAGCCAAAAGAGTGTGCAAGTACATAAATGAATGTGTAAAAGTAGTAATGTGTCAATTAAATAATCACGTCGTATTCAAGTAGTGCTGCGTCAACTGTAAAGCAAATACATTATGGCTTACAGCATTTGGAGGCAAATAATGGTTCTCATGCCCTCAGGCAATTAATAAAGTGTTTCTTATGATTTGGAACATTTAATGCCTTCAAAACTCTATATAATCTAAAGATTTTACTGTTATTATTGTTGTATCTTTGAAGCTGTTGATAAGTGATACAATTACATGGTGAAATGGTGGATGGCATCTAATTGCATTTGATAAACTTGTTCATAGTAAGACAAATAAATTGCAATTTACGTTACATGAATATTGGTGCAGAATTGTTACTCAATTTAATGTTTGCAATGATCTGTTTAGTTAAATAATTATTATGGAACCCATCTAGCTTCTCATGATTTATGAAAACCTTTCTTGGCACCCTGTTTGCAGTACAGATCAACCATACCCTACAAAAGTATGCTAACTAAGTACTAACAGACACTCCTAACAAGGGTGATTAACCATCATTTACCTCAAAAAAATCGCATTTGCAAATTATTTCAAATACAAAATCGGTACATCAATTTCAGTTTACATACTAACACAATGAGTAGAAGAACAACTAAGGACTTAGCCCCAGACTTCTGAGGTCAGGTACATGCTTCGTTTTCTTTGTTTGGGAACAACGTAATTCTTTGCAAATTATTTCAAAAAGACTAGAATGACTGATATTTTGAAACGGAGGGAGTAGGTGAAATCATCATCACCGTCTATATGTTTTCACATCGGCTTAGAGAGAACAACGTAATCCCAAATGCAACTAAAGGCGATAAACATCAAGTATGCCTTGGTTTTCACATTGGATTAGGAGGAACATTATAAGCCCGCATGCAACTAAAGCCAATACACATCCAATGAGTATGTTACCTAAATGCACTCTATCGGAAAACCATATTATCTAAGTAAAAGGATAGAATTGTTACAGTTAGCAATGCAGATAAAAGACGGGAATCCATCTCAACATGTGATTCCGTAGAATGGCTCGTGTTGCCGTCATGTTTTTCATTGTTCTTCTTTTTGCCATGAAATTTGTCATTTTTTATGTCTTTAGGCTTCTTGTCATCACCAGCTTCTGAAAGCAATACCTGAAAAATAGCAAGGGCCAAGGCAATGAGACCAAGCTCCAATAGATTAAGAGTGACGTAAATCAAGTAATCAACAGTTGAAGTAGACTAATTCAAAAAGAAAAACAAAAACTAAAAGACAAGAATAGACTTGATCATATCTAACCCTGAATACAACTTGACTTGAATTAAAAGTTGCATGTTGTGTGCATTCAATATCGCACACAAATCTTAGAGCTCTATAATGTCCTTAAAAGTAAATCAGTATGAAATCAGAAACCAGCTTATAAGAGGCCTAAAATGTTGCTCGGACATTTGAACTCTTAACATTTTTATTAAGCTTATAGATTCAAGAATTTCTAAGTATATGTCTCAATATTGAGAAAGAATGAACTTCAGATCTATGCCTAGAAGGTAAAGTATTTGCTGTAACTTGTAAGTAAAAAAATTGCATTCATATTAAGAAGCAACATTGTACAAAAGAAAAAATAAGAAACTACCTTAAACAGTGCAAAATACACATCCACCAAGCGTTTAGCTATTTTAGGTCCATCTCCTCTTTTACTAAGAAGAATTTGATTCAAAAAATTCACCTGCAAAAAAATAGGTCCACTATGAGATGAAGAACACTTTGCTTCTTTATTAATTACAAGCATATCAATATCAGAAAGGGACAAATGGACATGTACTGCCGAGAAGTATCAATGAACATAAATTTTAAAAGAAATATCATAAATTCAGACGTTTCCCAATAAAAGAAAATATACAATATTTGATGTTACAGATGATTGAAGCATACAGCTTGATATTTTGCTCGCAGTCCAATATGTGGCCTGAAAATAAAAGAATCCACTTCTTCAATCACCACAGCCTGCACAAGAAAAGAAGCAAACAACAGATCTAATTAAATTATTCATTTAAAAATTATCCATCATCTGTGAAAAAAATGGTAACAATACTAAACAATTATATTTCTCTTCCAAATGAAAACTCTGATAAGTTATATCTCAGTGATCTCACATATTAATATATATTAACGACAAAAGTTAAGAGGACTTGTAGCATTCATTTTATATGAATCTCTTTCCAAGTGAAAATATTCTTAGCTTTAAGGTAGCTTCTTCTCCTACTTTGTTGTCTATTATTAAAATACAACATCGATTAATTATAAAATAAAAAAAGCAATTACATGAAAAAAGCCATGTGATTATCATCTGCGAATGAGAAGATATACATATGACACTTCTTGTAACACTAAACAACATTATGTTAAACAGATGACTAACCTCTAAGTATGAATGTAGAGTTATGAACTAATAACACCACAAAAACAATAATATTTTTTGGGTCAGCTGATATTTCAAACTATGATTAACGATTAGATGAGCAATATTTGCAAAACTTTAGCCTCTAGGCTCAAATTAAATATGAGGTATATACACAATCACGAAAAGAAGCAAAGCAGCAAACACTACCAATAAGCGTATTAGCATAATAATATATCAAGCATAATAAAAAAAAAGAGAAAATGTATGAAAACTCCAAATAAAATTTCAGCTACAAAATTATATTTGAAGATAATCAGCTATCTGTTGCTACAACAGTACAGATAAGTGTCAACAATTTGTTGGAACTAAATGACGATGAGAGCTTGTCGGCTCAGAAGGGACATAGTGGTCAAAACATTTCTAAATATGCAGCTATGCACTATAAGTGCAAAAAATAAAAAATAAAAAAAAGGTTCGACTAATAACTTTCTGTATGATACTATAATTTTCTTCTACATAGCATCAACTTGAAATTTCTAATAGCCTCAAGATCAAATTTAGTTTGCTCCTATTTTTTGGACGGTATTTTGTAGCAGCTGCTGGTACAAACTAATACACAAACAGCCAAGATTACATCTTATATCCATAGAAAATGATAACATACCTTCAGGCATAGTGTCAAGGGGAATAATTAATAATAATATATAGAGGCTAATCTATGCTGAGAAAGTTACCTTCATGTTAGGATGTGCAGACAAAAGACAAGACAACTGATAAGCAGCACCAGATGCTGCCTTCCTCTCTGGATCACCTAGCTGCAAATGGTAACAAATAAGTCATCTTCCTTCATTGAACATTCAAAAACCAATATCTCTGTTTGAAGGAGATATTTCATACAACTTTTAACTAAAAAAGTAAATTTGCTCTGAAATAGTTTAATAAACATGCATAGGTATCTGATAGATAGGAAATAGAGATGAATGAACAAGAATATTGTATCCGCTTGTAAGCATAGCTGGAGGTACATGAAAACTACTTACTTTGTTAACAAGAGCAGAAAGCAATCTTCGTTCTTGCTCTGATTTACTCTTCAGAAGGGCATAAACTGTCTGCAGAAAACAACCGAACAAATGAGAAAAATATTATAGTTTCTATGGTCTTTCAAAACAAAACAGAAAAAACATGTCAGAACATAACAAAATACCATTTTTTAAAGACACCTACCCACCAAAACAAGAGCTACTGAGGAAGAGAGGAAAAAGAAAAGAAAAAAGAAAAACAAAGCATACCACCATAATGATAATAAACAGATAAAAAGAAGTTAGCTACCGAGCATAAGGCCCTCAAAAATAGGAAGAATGTCGTATCATAAGCCTATACATATCACATAGCAAACACTAAATGTGAGGGAAATAGGCTAAATTATATAGAGAATAAGAATTGATCAAGCACATAAACCAAGTTGTACTAAAGAGACAGTCACACAAGGACTGTGTGGTTCTGCAGATTGCCTTCATCCACAATGGGCGAGATTTTATCAATAGAAAATATAATTACAACAGACGTATCAACTTTCCCTTAGATATTCACAAAGAGAACCTGGCTGTATCTCATCAGCTACACCTTGCCTCTCTTTCTACTTTCCTTTCAACCCAACTTAAGCCTAACCTAGTTTACATGAAGTATTTACACCCTCCTAGTGATTACAATAATAGCTTAAAAATGAACCTAACAATCACAGTCGTCCAATACAATTGCTAGAACTGAACTTGAGCTAATACTGAAAAAAAATCTCACCGACTTCTTTTTCAAATCACTAGTTTCATCACCCATTTGAAAAAAAGTATCAGACATGTATTAGGCTTACAACAGAAGCTTTAAGTTTGTTCAAAACCAGTTGGCAGAGCTACTTTACCCTCATCTATTAGACTATTACTATTGCTCAAAAAAATATTTCAAACATACTGCAGAGCAAAATAATGTGCCAAAATAAAATAAATAATACATTTTATTTCATGGTAGGAAGGGAAGTAAGAGAAATGAAGTGACACTGACCTTCATTGCTTTGTCTTTAAGACTGGGTAGATTATCTTTTAATGCCTCCTCAAGTGCAATAACAAAACGTTCATATCTACAAAGTCATTAAAATAAGAACAGAAATTAACATTGATAGTTAAGAATAGGTGCACAGATATCAGTCACAAAGTGCACAAAAAAAATAATTTACAACGGAAACTAAATAACTAATGCCACGTCCATTAAATAGACAAATCGAGGTTCGCTTTAGCATTGCTATGAACCAAAAATGTTGAGCAAAAGTGCTGTGAGCTGAAATTGCTTTTTATTAACCAGAACAGTTTTGCAGCAACACTTGCAAAATTGTTCTCTGAATAGGAAGAATAAATTGTTTGATAAATAACTATTTGGTTTTTTTTAACTGCTGTGAGGTTAAAAATTCTATAATTACAACAATTAGAAACCTCGTGTGAAATAATTCAAAATATTTACATAATTATAATTTCAATTTCTCCTTTTTAAAGTGACATGTATCAAAAATTACCTTTTTTGCGTCTAATTACTATATCATGTCCAAAAAAATTTATTATAGAATTTTAACTAAATTATCATTACTCATTTTAATATCGAAACCAAATAATCAATCAATTTATGAAAAAACATTTTTTATAATCTAGAAATTAGTGATATACAGGGGCAGAAGCAGCTTGAAGTCAGGGGGGATAAATGGGACCCCAACAAATTCGAAAAACCCCCCTTCTATAAACCAAATTTTTTATTTGCCCCCCCCCCCCCCAAATTTAAAAAATTTTGGGACCCCACCCCACCCCAGCCTAAGCCCAACTAACTGCAAACTAATTTTTAAAAAACAAAAAAATAAATCACCCCACATTCCCAACCCAACCCATCTGTTAATTGCACCTCTCACTCAACCGCTGTTAATTGCACCTCTCACTCAACCGCTCTCTCATCCGATCTGCACCTCCAGACACCAGTCCACCACCAACGCGGCATCCTCGTCATCGTCGACCTCCCCAGCAACCCCGATCACGTATGAAAATCAATCTTTCTCAATAAAGATCCTTTCTTGCTTTACTTTTAATCTTTTAAATTCTAATTCTTGAATTTTGGATTTTTTGTGTTTAAGAATCCATCTATAAAGGCAGCCAAGCTCTCTCAGTATCTCTCATCTCATTCTCTCAAGTCTCAACCCATAATTAAGGTAACCTTCTAAATTCTTCCTTCTTTTTTGTAGAATTGGATCATCAATTTGTAATTGGGAACTTTATTGGAATATGAATTTTGGGTATAGAGATATATTTTTAAGTGGAAAGTTTAGTCTGTTGAAGTATGATTTGGTTGCTACTAACGTTGCTTCAATAAAACAGTAACATCACTAGTTACTTTAGGTCCCATTTTTTAACACTACCTGTTACTGTTGAAGTTACAAAAATGACTCATTGTAGTGATAGTTTGAAGCTCATCTTTCATTCTTACCTTAGAGAAGACACTTAGCAGTAAATAATTTTCTGTGTCTATGAAGATTGACGGGTGGAAATTTCTTCCATTTTTGTTATGTAATTGTAGATGATGATTTTAAAGAAGGCAATGCAGAACTGTTTTTTCCTAGTTTTTATAGAATTTTGTTTGTCAGAAACTTTTAAATGTCTCATGTAATCAATTACATGCTTTAAGACATGCCTGTTGAAAGAAAATAACCCATCTCTTAGGTATGGCGGTATCACTTGTGAATGAGCTACATATTATTTAAACATATGGATTAATAATATTGTATTGTTATACTTTGTAGATAATATGAGCAAACAAAAAAGAACTCTCGATATCTTTTTCTGGTAATGAGATAAAGCAGTTCGTAGTAGTGAATCATCTCTAAATCCAATTGTCGAAGAAGTACCACTAGTCATTGAAGAAGATGTGCCCCCTATTAATGACATTGAAGAAGATGTGCCCCCTATTGATGAAGAAGTATTATTGGATGTTGAACAAGTACCATTTGCAAATGAGGATCAACAATCTAGTGCCGGTAACATTAATCCCTCAAGATCCAAGCATCCAAGATTAATTGATCCTGAAAAAATGGATGCATCTTCTTTGGTACGTGATCCAGGATTACGTCCAAGTATATGAGAAATTCCACCTAACAAGAGGGATGAAATTCGACGGGCTTACCTAGATGACCTACCGTATCAACCTAAGCTTTCACATTATAAGCCTCCAGAAGGGAAATTCCACCAAACAAGATTGATTTGGTTACTACATGCAAATCACTTCTTCAGAAGATGAGAGATGTTCGTTGAGAGCCTTTACTAGCCAAAGTTCAATCGTTTTTTTTAAGAAATAATATGGATGTTCCCGATTTATCCAATCTTTGCTCTAATGGGTGAGGTCTACCCCAAAGAAGAAATCAAAATTCTATCACATTGGAGTATCATTTGAGGATTGATTTGTTTATAACTTAAATCGACGTCCAACTGTGAGAATTGAATAGTAGGTTTTCTGATTCTTCTTTAGAGATCCGTGCCTGCAGCTCAGCATTAAATCTAAGGGATGGGTTGTCATTTGATGTTAACAAGCTAAGTATGTTGGCGGATAAGTTTTATCCCGAAGATTTCAGTGAACAAGACAGAGTGCAATTAAGATTACTGGAGTATGATGGTTTTGATGTCATAAAGCATCCATAATTCATGAATTTGTTTTCAACATCTGATTTATGTCATAAATTATATATGAGAAAAAAGTCAGTTAACTATCATCTAATTGATAGGTTGATTGGTTTGGTGCTAACTTTACATGTTTCTATAGCAACTACTGAACGAGCATTTTCAGCTATGAAACTTGTGAAGACAAAACTCCGCAATAGAATGGAAGACGATTAATTAGCTGGTAGCCTCATTGTTTATATTGAAAATAATATTTGTCGTAGTTTTACTAGAGATGATCATGTCAGAGTTATTCTATGAAACCGGACAGTAATGATAGATTTGTTGATTGTAATTTTTGAAAATTTGAGACAAATTATTGACGTATTTTGTTGTACTTTTTACTAGCAAAGCATTTTCTAGTTACTTTATCAAATTCATATGTGATATGTCGTTTGGTTTACAAATTTATGGATTGTATGATTATATTTGATCAAGTTACTATGATTTTTCAAAACAATGATAAAGTGAGGGATTTTCGGCAACAATATTCATGACAATGCCGGAAAAAATGGGACCCCCATTTTGATTAGTCCGGCTCCGCCAATGGTGATATAGCAGTTTCCTGACATTTTTTTACAAAGTTGTATTATGTAAACATATAAGATTATTCGTTTGAATCAACCTTAGATATATATTTAAATAAGAATGTTCATTCGTAAAAGTATAAAAGATTTCACTATATTTTACCGGAATCTGAAAAGCACTGACATGTCAGATGATATCTCGAATGAGTGACAAAAGGTCGAAGAGGAAACGAGGTGCGACAAGAAGAGTTTGGGGGAAGAGAAGAGAGATCAGAAGGGTTCTAAGGGAAAATATAGGCTTATGGTCGCGGGGAGGGAGTAGGGCCTAATAGGGAGGAGAGGGATGAGTGGGTGGAGTGTTGGAGAAAGAGGGAAGGAGAGAATGTGAGGAAGAGGTGAAGGAAAATTGGAGAAAGACGGGGACAGATAACATGGTAAAAAAGGTGATGGGGAGAAAGAACAAGCCAACGAAAGGAAAAAAAAAAAGGCAAGATTTTTTCCCCATTTGCATAGGTTAGAAAAAATACTTTTCCTAAAAGCCAAAAGCATCAATTTAGGTGTGGTGAGATTTTAGAGAAAAAACTGAAGGTATAGAACATCACTTTGGACCAAATACAATTTTTGGAAAAACAGCCAAACACCTAATATTTAACCAAAATTGCTTTTGGGCCTCCAAAAGTACTTCTAGGCACTCCAAATGCAATGCCAAGAGAGCCTCAAGTATATGGTTAGACAGTGAAATTCTCAGGTAACTTCATTCTAGAATTAAGAATTCTATACTAGATGCCATTTAACTTTCTCATCACAAAACATGCAAAAATACAAAGAATGGTTGCCGTCCACATGTATGTCGGGTGTAGATATACAACTATGCATGTGGGTGTTGAATATGTTCAACATTGTCGCAATAATAAACAGGTAAAGGATAAAGACTCGTTCAGTAAGAAGACTGAAACAGTGGCACTATTAAAAAATGGTGAAAAGAAATTACAAGCTGATCAGCATCATGGAAGACAGCCTTCAATAGAAGAAAATTAAAGAAATTGATTTTTAACAAAAGAATCCTTGCAAGTAGATGCATGAACCAACATGTCTGAAAATTTTTATTAAAATATTAGTAATGGATAACAACATCCAGCTGAAATGCATGACCTGTGCTAAATATGTACAAACCTTAGCTTTAAGCATTCCTCCCAATGCCAGAACATTAAAAGAGAAAAGCCATCTCTTGTTTCCGGCAAATTATTCAATGGCCGTTGAATCAGGCCTTTCAGTTTGCGGTCAGGTAATAACCTAAAAGACAAAACCACAAGGTCAGATATGATAAAATGACAGCAAGTGAAAAGGTAGTCCGGTCTTACTAGATAGCAACAACAAGATAAGCGAACAATACTAAATCCTTTACAAAATCGTTAAATGTTTTCCGGAGTGGTTTTACCACTAACAACAATGAGTGATCTACAGTAAAAGGAGGTATAAATTAATGAGAAATGATAACATGTCACTCCAAATGTGCAACTCCATCTACAACTCTCTATGATTGGTCCACTCATAAAAAGTAAGTGGTCCCAACCTATGAAGCACGGGTATTCCAAATCCGGCCTTGTACCAATATTGGGTACGTATCCGGGTCGGGTACGCCCCGATACGTTCTGAATACGTATTGGGTGCAATGGTGCATATCGGATGATATATATATATATATATATATATATATATATATATATATATATATATATATATTCGGGTGGGTGCGCCCGGGGTGCGGGTGGGTGCGTTTGGGTGCACCCATCTACATTTTGTTATTAAATTATTTTTACATATTATCTCTCTCTCTCATTTCTTATGATCCGACGCTCCATCTCTCTCTCTCTTTCCTCATTGCTCGCTCCCCTTTCTTTTTAAAAAAATCGTCGCCGTTGCCTCTCTCCTCTCTCTCCCCTCAAGCTCGACAGAACACCGTGCCTCTCTCCCCCAAGCCTTCGCATGCCTTCGAACGACCTCGACCGACCACCGTGCCTTCGTGTGCCTCTCTCCCAAGCCCCGAACAACCACTCTCTCTCTCTCTCCCAAGCCTTCGCGTGCCTTCGAAGGACCTCGACCGACCATCGTTCCTTCGCATGCCTCTCTCCCAAGCCCCGAACGACAACTCTCTCTCCCCCAAGCTGCGGTGCCACTCCATCTCTCTCCCCCAAGGTTTGATTTTTTCATCTTGTAAGCAAATTAGATGAGAAATTGAGAATGAATGAGAAGTATGAAAACATGAGTTAATATGGAATGAATGAGAAATATGGAATGATTGAGAAATATGTTTTTGAGTTTACTGTTAATGGGTTAAAACTTAAAAAATGGAGAACACCTCATTACCTCAAGCACTGATAGTGGAAGCATTATGTTAAAGAGTTTACTGTTAATTGTTAGTTCACTATTAATTCTTACTATTAATTGTTAGTTCACTATTAATTGCTTACTGTTAATTGTTAGTTCACTATAATTGTTAGTTCACTTTAAATGTTTACTTTTAATTGTTAGTTCACTAAAAAATGAAGACATGTAGTGTTAGTTGTTAGTTCACTGTTAATTGTTAGTACACTTGTGTTAGTTGATAGTTCACTATAAGTGTACACTTAATTTGTTAGTTTTTAATTATTAGTTTCACTGAGAAATTGATAAATCACCTCTACAATCATTTTTCTAGTTATTATAATTTTTTAGAATGTTATATTTTTTTAATATAATATGTAGTAAATTTATTATTTTTTATTCAATGTATCCTTAACGTACCCGTATCCTAAATTTTTGAGAAATCACGTATCCGCATACCCGAGTCGTGTCGTACCCGTGCTACATAGGTCCCGACTAATTACACTTCAATTTTTTCATTTAAAAGGACCAATCATCAAAAGAGAGTTGGAGTTGCAATAAGAGTGGGCGTTTAGAGTTGGTATTTGGAGTGGTATGCTATCATTTCTTTAAATTAATTACATGACATGAGTGCCACAGTATAGTATAAAGGTAAAGTAAATCAAGAAATCAACTCAGCAATCAGCATGATCTTTCACATGATAATTACCATGTTGAAAACTTGAACCTCCCTTGATATTTTGCATATGCATCCAAGCTTTCTTGTAGCACCTTTCCATCTAAAATACAAATCAGGTTCCCTTTCCCACTAGCAAAATAATCTTAAAAATTTTATCTTCAAACTGTTTCATTAAATACACATTTTCTTGATTGCCCATTAACACTCAAATTAAGGTAGCTAACCTTTAAATATCATTTAAAAAATTTTCCCAAAGTGACAAATAACAAAGTTCATAAAAGTTGAAACAGGTCCCACATGAGGAGGAGAAGTAAGGGGGCGAGCAATGAAGAGTAACAAGACATCACAAAAAAGCTAGCTACAGTTTGATACTGCAAGAAGACAGAGATACAAAGTAAGGTTAAATGGCTTAAAGAACAACCACGGGATTCAATATGGATAGTCCGTTCTGATGCACTATAGACTATAGTTAAACAGGGAGAATATCAAGTACTTAACCTTAATCAAAATTTTCAAACAACAAACAAAATCCATTTAGCATCAATAGAGTAAGATTAACTAATAATAAAAATGATGATACAATCATAACAATGATGATAACAACAACAATTAGCATGAAATATTCAGAGATAGAGTAGGATTATTAACATATAATAAAGGCTCAGAAATAGATATGTTGCTTACCTAAGAAGAAACAACTCTTTCAGTGCTTCAAAGCCAGTAAAGGCATAGCGCTTCCCTACTTTAGATGTTATCATTGCTGCATATAATGAACATATCCCACAGCAACTAATTGTGAAAATGTATAACACAAATGTATAACATCAAATGTTTAATCCAACAATATTGAAAAGTAACTACAGATGAAAATATAAAGTTCAAAAATATGTAAGATGAATTCTTTTTCTACTTTCCTACTTTGTTATTTTAGATAGTGTTCTACATGTAGAGATGTATTTTAATTCAATTAGGGGTGCTTTAAATGGAGCATAGTTCAAAATATATTCAATTATGTCGCAACCACGACCTGGTAACTACGTTTGATACTTCAATAACTATTGTCTACCAAAATCGCTCAAATTCACAAACAACCACAACAAAGAAAACTTACACAAAAGTGCGTCCAACGACCTCAAATTTGCGATAGGATTATCCTCCACCAAACACGTAAATGCCGAAACCTTATCCGCCGATGTCCCTGACCTCGCTGTCATCTCCAGCAGCCTCATATCCCCATTCTTCCTCCTCCCTGCCTCGTACTCCCTCGTGTACTGCTCCATCAACCTCTCCCCCACCTCCCTCTTCGTGACCACTAGCTTCTTCATCTCCTCCATTCCCACCACATTCCCTTTCTTCCCCTCCCCCAAAACCCTAGCTTCCAACTCATCAGCATCTATATACCATTGCCCCGATAAGGAAGAGGGTTTGATCAGCGGAAGAAGGGGGAGGTTCTTAGATTGGGATTGAGGAGGAAATGGGTCGATTTGCAAGGGGTGGGGTTTTTTGTCCAAAGTTTTGGGCTTTTCGTCATCTAGGGTTATGGGCGTGGGTTTTTTGTCCAAAGTTTCGGACTTTTTGACTTCTAGGGTTTTGGGGGTGTTGGGTTTGAGGGGGCCGGATTTGAGGAAGTCGGAGGTGTGGAAGCCGGAGTCGGAGGAAGGAGGGACGAGGCCGAGGGAGGAGGCGAAGGAGGCGACGTCGGAGTGAAGGGAGGCGAGATCTTCCGCTGTGGGCTTCGGATTCTTCCTGGATTTTGGGGTTGACGCCATTGATTTTGGTTTTGGTGGGCTGCTCATTTTTAGGGTTTTGTAAGGAGTGGGGAAGAATGAAGAGGTGGAAGGGGTATTGAAGTGGAGAGCGGGTTTCGGGTCTTGGACCCGGTCGGGGATTGGGTGGTTTGGTTTGGGCGGGGGGCTTTGGTTAAATCAATGGGTTTGTTTTTTCTTTCATCCAAATCTGGCCCATTTAGAAGGAGGCGCATTTCCCTGGCGTCCGTGCGACGTCGCTGTCTCCTCTCACTACCAAGGCTAAAGCGCATCATCCCTCTAAAGGTGATAGCTGGATCGATCAAGACAATCTTCTTGGCGAAGAGGAGGCGGAGCTGACCGCAACTCAATCCTCGAAGCAGGTATTCCCGTTTATAGCCTCTTGTAATTCTCAGCAAGTTGTATTTCTTTTCGTTTATAGTCAGTCTGTGGGTTATTCCATTACTATTGATTTCCCAAATCTCTCGTTTCAGGCATCTCTCGCCCACGTTCTCCCCTTTGCATTCCTTTTTTGGACTTCCCCCAGTGTATCGATTCACTGTGAAGTTGTTTTGAGGAAGACGCCTGCCCCCAAGCCTATTAGTGCTGATTACCAGTTGATAATCGAGGATTCCGACATGCCCGTCCCTTTTCCTCCCCCCTGACTCTAAAGAAGTTTAGATCCTTCCCAAAGTATCAATCTCCCCCTGGTAAACCTCTTAACCGTCTCATTAGATCCAGCGCTCGCATAAGAGCAAAAAAAATAGCGTTGGAGGCCTCTTCGACCCGTAAAGGTTCGGTTCCACAAACAAAGCCTTCATCCTCCTCCGTCTGTTCTCCACCCCAATCCTCTCCAGTCCCGATCTCGCTTGGCTTTATTTTCCATCTTCAGTTCGACTTTTGGTCGGATCAGGAAATGGCCAACGAGGCAAGGGAGTTGGGCTTCTTAGTTTCCCCCGATAACTCGTTGCAATTGCGGTCCATTAAGGACCTAGAACGTGCTAGAGTTCAAGAGCACCATCGTCTTTATGATTAGTATTTCTTGGAACATCCGGGGCCTTCATTGCCCCGTTAAACAAAGGGCGATCTTCCAGCTCATTTCCTCTTCTCACTGTGAATTGTTCTCTATTCAAGAATCCAAAATCGACTCTCCATCCCCGTCCCTATTCCGCGCGATAAGCGAGTCCATTGGTTTCAAATGGATCACCTTAAACACGATAGGTTCGAGGGGAGGTATCCTCTGTGGTTTCAAAGACTCTGTTTTCTCCCTTATCTCGGTTCGTAGGCTGAACTTCTTTCTCATCGTCCAACTTCACTAGATTACTATTAACCGCTCCCTTACGGTGATTTCGGTCTATGGTCCCTCCTCTCCCGATAGGCGCAGCTTATTTTGGGACGAATTCCTTTCGCTTTACAATTTTTCCAACGAACTCTGTTTCTTTTGCGAGGATTTTAACGTTACCATGTTCGATTCGGAAAGATCGAACCCGTCTTCTACCGCTCTCCCCTCCATCATCTTTGTTACCGCTGATTTCGGTGTGGGGGTAAACAGATAGAATTTGTGAGCTCGAGAAAAAACTGAACAGTTGACTCAAGCCTTCTTGCCCCTGCCGCAACCTACAAGGAAGTGCGAGACACCGGGGTTGATTCCGGCGACGCACCCTCCGACGCTCTTGTCAGTACTCAGAAGAGATCAAGAAAGATCTTAAAGTGGTGAAAAAGTGATTAATCTGGTCACAGTGGCAGAGGGGAGGTATTTATAGTCGCCAGGGGAGCGATTAGAGGCCTGGTTCCCTGTGTAACTGCTAGGAGAGAAATCCTCACAGTCTGTTAAGGAAACTAACCCCTTAATTCCCGGTGAGAGCAAATCAGACCCGTTGACTTGGTCAAATCAGTGGCCCTGATTTGTCTCTTGCTGGTCTGGGCTCGACTCGGGTCGGGACCCGCGCCCAACCGGTGTGGACCCGCTCGTGGGCTATTGGGTCTCGTGCGAAGGAGATCCAGTAGCCGCTTTGGATCCATCCGTATGTGAAATTACCATTTTATCCCCAAGCTTCGAGATTCATGTCCAATCTGAACGGTTCCGATTTAACCCCATTTTTAGCCATATCACGAGCCCCCCACTCCTAAAGACTGAGCGTGATCAGCCTTTGAGGAGTAGTTTAACTGTTTTAGTGGCTAGTGGAGTTGTATCGGAGTCCAAGTGGAGGATTTTGAATCTTGAAGGGGGTAGTGAGGTAATTTTTGATACTACGTGCTGTTCTCTAGCCATATCGAGTATTTGACGGCCTTTACCTATTTTT
Organism: Hemerocallis citrina; assembly: GCA_017893485.1. NCBI lineage: Eukaryota > Viridiplantae > Streptophyta > Magnoliopsida > Asparagales > Asphodelaceae > Hemerocallis > Hemerocallis citrina. The sequence goes on from CM030360.1 coordinate 181,203,778, forward strand.
TCGAATTATTTATTTAATTTTGCGATGTGTTTACTAATCGTTCGGGGACCTTAACAGTGCATTCTAGGCAATAATTGTTCGTTCAGGGGCTCAAAAAGATATCCCCGAATTTTTAATTATTTTCTAGAATTTTTAGTTAATTTTCCCGAATTTTTAGCAATTTTTCGCAATTTTTAAATAAATAAATCGATTAAAATAGATAAAAAATGATTTTAAATACCGATTTATGACGTGGATCGATCTGGGCCGTTGATCATAGACGGGCGCGAATTTCTGAGAGATCCAGCGGTTGTAGTAACTCGGTGTCTCTTTTCTCCGTTTGCGAGCACAGAAAGGCACTTGCTCGGTATCCGACCGGAGACATGGGGTCTCGGTAGGTCGAGCGACGTGGCGCAATCTGAGCCGTCGGATGATGGCGCGCATCTCGAGACGGGCACATTTCCCAAGAAAACACTATCTTGTCGCCTAGTGTCCTCGGCAAGATCTGGGCCGTCTGATCGAGATCATGCGCGAATGTTGAGGAGAAAGTGAGTTTTCTCCGTTTGCGAGCTCGGAAAGGCACTTGCTCGGCATCCGACCGGAGACGTGGGGTCTCGGCCAGATTTCGCAATGTGGCGCAATCTGAGCCGTCGGATGATGGCGCGCATCTCGAGACGGGCACATTTTCCAAGAAAACACTATCTTGTCGCCTAGTGTCCTCGGCAAGATCTGGGCCGTCTGATCGAGATCATGCACGAATGTTGAGGAGAAAGTGAGTTTTCTCCGTTTGCGAGCTCGGAAAGGCACTTGCTCGGCATCCGACCGGAGACGTGGGGTCTCGGTCAGATTTCGCAATGTGGCGCAATCTGAGCCGTCAGATGATGGCGCGCATCTCGAGACGGGCACATTTCCCAAGAAAACACTATCTTGTCGCCTAGTGTCCTCGGCAAGATCTGGGCCGTCTGATCTAGATCATGCGCGAATGTTGAGGAGAAAGTGAGTTTTCTCCGTTTGCGAGCTCGGAAAGGCACTTGCTCAGTCGCCGAGCGGAGGCATGAAAGGGCGTTCCAAGAGGTAGTGGAGGAATGGACCTCGGTATGGCCCAATTTCCCAGGATAATAATGGTGTTCCCGGATTCATGTGGCGTTTCGTTTTCCAATGGTCATTAATGTTGATCCCTTCAATTAATGTGCGGCGTTCCAACTTCCGAGGGTCATAATGGCTGGTTCTTGGAGGGTAGGCTATAAGTACTCCATTCCCCTTGTTATTTCAGTTGCAGCAATGTTGAGTTTTAGACCTCGGTGGTGTCTGCTTCTGGCGGACGCCAGTCTTGTGAAGTCTTAACCTTGATAGGTTCGGAGGGGTGGTCACTCTACTGCCTTCTTCTTCTCCCGTTCCTGACGGCCCCCATTGTGGGTGTCGGGGTCGGGGGAGAACGAGGCAGGAGTAGTGACGACTGTGATCCGAACCCGAGGTATGAGTCGCTCCGGGATGATGGGTGGTCGTTCTTCCACCAAGGTCTTCTGCCGACTCCGGCTGTCCCGAGGTGGGTGGCGGGGTCGGAGGAGATCATGGTGGAAGAGGTGACGATCCAAATTCGGACCCGGGGGCCAAGTTGCTTCGGAAGGACGAGCGGTCGTTCCTCCACCATGATCTTCTCCGGACTCTGACTGCCCCGACGTGGGTATCAACGTCGGGGGAGATTATGGTTCGGACTTCCGGACCATCAGTGAGATTGAGGGGGAAGAAATAAAGGGCGTTCCGAGCTTGTTGTTTGCAACTATGAAGGTTCTGTTGCCAGAGTCCTCTACCAGGCCGAACCTTCACAGTTACAATCAACTAGCTCGGAATGGTGCGCTTCTCCCGATCTCTGAGTGTTGATCTGCTTTCGACCGGGCCCCGTGGGTCGGCGGGAAGCCGACCGAGACATTGGGCCTGGGGGGCACGCCGAAGGCGGTGCCTTAAAACTTTGAATTAAAATTTTTTCTGGTTTCTTCAGACAGAGGTGGGGTATGGAGGAAGTGTAGGGCATCCGAGCAACTTGATGTAATTTGTACCGTTGGATGGCGTTGTTCATCTCGAGACGGGCACATCTCTCGAGAAAACACTATCTTGTCGTCTAGTGTTCTCGGTGAGATCTGGGCCGTCTGATTGAGATTTTACGCGAAGTCTGAGGGGAAAGGGAGGTTTCCCCGTTTGCCAGCTCGGATAGGTACTTGCTCGGTAGCCGACCGGTCTCTTTGCTGGCGTGGTCGGATGGCGCATGGTTCGGCTCCTGGTCCTGATATGCCGAGCAAGTTGTCTCGGCGAAGAAGGCAGTCGTGTTGGGCCTTCGCGACGTTTCGAGAGCGGCCCAAGAGTCGCACTCTTTAGTTTGGAAGTCCAAGGGACGTTCTCTTTTACTATAAATCTTCACCCCCCCTCAGACCAAGTCTCATTTTTTACTTTTACTCTCTCTCTTCAGTTTTTACTTTTCGCCTTCGAAGTTTTTAGCTCCTTGGTGGTGGTGCTAGCTGACGCGGCAAGGCATTTTTTGCTTCCGGCGAACTTTCCGACCGTACCTATCACTTCAAGGTCAGTCTCTTTCCCTTCTCTCTTAGAAAAATGGTTAAGGTTACGCTCTCGGATGAGACCCCCGCCTCGAAGCAAGCAGTAGGCCGAGGGGGCGAAGGGAAGGAGGTAGTGGAGCCGAGCGATCAGAACGTCGTTCGTCCGGACAGAGAGGGCGAAGTGGCCGAGCTGCCTAAGGAGGTTGCGGCGGTGTCCCGGGAGGGTAAGGCCGTGGTCACGATCGTGGAAACACCGAAGACGGCGGGGGCGTTCGGTCGGCAACCCATTGCTCTGTCAAGCGTGGGGGGCGTATGGGACTACGCCGAGGACACCTTGGAGAGAGTGACCCAAGGTACGGCTAAGTTGGTGGAAGAGAACGAGCCGAGGGAGCTGTCCGAGGTGGACCATACCATCTCGTCTCTTACCGAGGGTGACCTTCACCTGATCCGAGAGGGCTTCCGGATCCCTGCCGACTACGGACTGCTCCTCCCCGGGCCGGGTTTCCGAGCCAACACAAAGTCCTCGTCGGACATGTGCGTCTTTCCGGTCGACTCCCTTATTGCCGGACTCCGCTTTCCCCTCCACCCGTTCGTGGTTGATGTCTTGACATGGTACGGTTTGAGCCCCGCCCAGCTGATGCCGAACACATGGAGGCACGTTATGGCATTCGTCCTCCGATGCCAAGAGGTCGGCGCCAAGCCGAGTATGTTCCTCTTTCGGAGTCTCTACCGACCCTGTCAGCCAAGGCAAGATGAACAGAGGTTCTATCTTTCGCCCCGGACGGGCGTGAAGCTGATCGAGAATCCGGACTCGATCAAACATTGGAAGGAGAAGTACTTCCTCATCCGAGCCCCGGCACCGTGGGTGATACCGACGGTTTGGGCAAAGGATGGTCTGCCAAAGCGGACCAAGAAGGAGGCGGCGCTGAGTGATGAGGAGGCGGAGGTCCAAAAGAAGCTCCTCGCCCTGCCAGTGCTAAGCTGGAAAGAAATTACCGAGGGGGATCTGTTCCGAGGGGGTCTCAGTCCGATCGACCCTAGTATGCTTTTGGTATTTATACTCTTTGCTTAAGGTTCATGAAAATTCTTCTAAGTTTTTTCATTCGGCTTGTGCAGAGACGATGAAGCTGGATTACAAAGCACTGGTGGCGAAGGGCCGGTCGGAGCAGGAGGCGAAGAAGAAGAGGCATTCGGCGGGGCCTCAGGACAGCCGAGCCTCGAAGAAGCCTTCGGTCGTGAAGGCTGCCGACCAGCCGAAGGTCATGGTCCTCGAGCAGGGGGAGGTCATGGTCCTCGACCCTCCTGCCTCGGGTGCGCCGACACCGACCCCGAAGCGGGACGCTCCTGGTTCGTCGAGCGGTGCGTTCGGCGTGAAGGAGGCGTTGTCCCTTCAAGTTCCGCCCCTCACTGCCGAGGCGGAGAAGATCTTGACCGAGCGTCATAAGCAGATCTTCGTCCCTGACTGGCCGGTGATGAACGTCGACGGCTTCTTGGGCGACGGCAACATCTGCATGGAGGCGGTGAGGCACCTGCCGACCCCAAAGGATCGAGCGACCTTGAAGGCCGGGCTAGCAGGGGACGCCGTGATGCAGATTGCTCGGAATACTATGTCGGTAAGTAGGCCGAGCTCTCCCTCATCAAAATTTCTTTCTTAGAATTTTTCTAAGTCTTTGGGTTCGAATTTTAATGTGTCGTTCCTTTTCAGACTCTCTGCCACTTCAATTTCCTGCTCAAGGAGTTTGCGAACAAGGAGCAGGAGAACGAGCGGGAGAGGGCGGAGCGCGTCAAGGCCACGCAGCTGCTTGATGCCGAGCAGCTCCTCTCGGCGAAGAGGGGTGCTGAAGTGAAGAGGCTGAAGCAGCAGCTGGCCGACGCCATTCAGCTGTCGAAGGATGCGGCGGCCAAACTTGAGGCCTCGAAGAAGGAGGCTGCCGAGCTGAAGGAGGCGTTGGCCAACGCTCGGTCGGAGGCGGAGAAGGCTCGGAAGAGGGCCGAGAAGATCATGGCCAAACACCAGAAGAAGGTGAAGAAGGTGAAGAAGGCCGTGCAGGAGGAGGCCGCGCAGCACATGCTCCAGAACATGGAGGATGCCTACGGTCGAGCCTTGCTCCACGTAGCCGCCAAGAACCCTGGCTTCGACACGTCCTCCTACCGTTTTTACGACCCTGTGGAAGGGGAGGAGGAGGTTCCCGAGGGGCTGCTCGACCCTGAGGGAGAAACGGAGGGTGTCGAAGGCCCAGGGGAGACCGAGGCCGAGGAGGAGGAGGAGGACGACTCCGAGGAGGAAAGCGGGAGCGAAGGCGAAGGCGAGGGCGACGGCGAGGGCAAGACCGGGGGGTCGACGGATCCGAGCAGCAAAAAGGTCGACCCCTGACTCGGTTGTCTATTTTTTTTGTCTCTTTTTGTAAGCCTAAATGCGGACTGACCACCGCTTTTGTAAAACTTTCTCCTCGGTTTTGAATGAAAACATTTTGTTTGGCCAAAATTTATCCAAGTGTTGAGCCTCGGATTTGTGTGTGACTAGTTGTAGATGTTTCCATGTATTGTCCCCTCGGACTCATCTCCGCTTTTCAGGTGAAGTTCGGTCCGATCACGGAGGTTTCGTACCTCCGTATGGAGTTGGTCAAGACGAAGCGAGAGCTGTCATTGAGCCATGATAAGCGCTTTCACTTATTTTTGGAACTGGGGGAGGTAAAGGCGCTGGCCAGGGCGAAGTGTCGCGAGTTGGCGTAGCTACGAAAGCGACCCCCGGTCTCTGCTCTTGAGGGCGAGGTCGAGCGGCTCCGTAGAGAGCTCACCGCCGCCGAGCAGAAGAATGGCGAACTTTTGGCTGAGGTCCAACACATGGAATTAGCGGAGAAAGAACGCTCGGTGGCGGAAGAGAAGCTAACTTCCGAGCTAGAGAAGGCGTCGGCCGAGCGTAAGAGATTGTTGGCCGAGGTCAACAGGCTCAGAAGGATTACGATAGATAGGGGGATCGAGGTCACTCACTTCCGACGGCTCGCGACCGATGGAGCCATCGTCTCTGGCTCGTCAAGACCTTCTCGTCTGAAGAAGATGGCGAAGGACGACGCTCTGAGAGACAGAATCATTGAACTGGAGGAAGAGGTCGCGTCGCTCAAGCCTATGCCGGAGAGGGCTAACGTCCGCAGTACGTCATGTACTCGTGAAGAGAACGAGAGAGGGATTTTTTTTTACGAACTTGCGACACGCTCGCCTATAACCGGACGGAGTCCAGCCGACGCTCAGAGCAGTGCGGCCGTCTCGTCGAGCGGGGCCTCGGTCGGCGCCGCAGTTAGGACCAGCAGCGAAGGGGGGTCGCGCTTCGTTGGTTTAGGATCGAGCTCGGAGGGCAGGCCTCGTCGTCCTCGCGTTTCCTTAAACCGAAGCGTTCCCCTTCCGAAGAGGACCTGATCATGTCGCTTTATGTCCCTTCTGATTTGTTGTAAAATGTTGTAGTAGGGTCGGTCTCGTTGTATGTAGAATTAGTATGTCTGAATATGAATCCGGATTTGTGATTGGTTGGGCCTCAGCGATGTTTTGAAGTCTTGCTATTTGTTTTCCCCTTTTTTCAGCTCGAGGCGGCCGACCCATATGCTGATCTCCACGGCTCGGATGATGACTCTGAATCCGAGGCCACTTCCGGGACGGCGGCTCTGAGTCCTAGGAGCGTCGAGCTGAAGTTACGCCGAGCTGAGAGTGAGCGGGTCCACCTTTTGTCTATCCTCGACCTACGGGAGACCGAGATCCAACGCCTGGAGAATAGGATCGCCGAGTTGACCCCTGCAGAAGGGGACGAAGATTCGCAAACCGCTTTCAGCAACGCTCTTCGGGTCAAATGTATTCGGCACAACCAGTCGAAGATTATGGCCGAGCGGGACGATTTGCTCTCGGAGATTCGACACTTGCATACTGTGGTAGCGAGGCTCCGGAAGGATGTAGGGGGGCTATCAGCCGAGGAGGATGCACATGCGACCGAACAGTCTAGTGAAGATATTTCCATATGAGGGCCAAGTGTAGTGGGTCGGCGTCGTGTATTTTGTTTGCAAACACTTTGTAACCATGGAAAAGATGTGTTTTGTATTATGGCCTGGTTGTTTAATAAATTATCTTTCATTGCTCTGCACTTTTGTCTTGCTTATAACTGTGTTGGTCGCGCCGAGATTCTCGAACCGAGCGTGTTAGTTCCGTCGGCGAGAGTGTTGAACCGAACGGGTACCTATGAGTACAGTATTTCGTCGCTTAGCGACTCTGACAAGGTACGGCACGAATCCCTAGGCGGCCCAGTCCTCAAGAAAACGCTATCTTGTCGTTTAGCGCAGGTGGCAAGATCTGAGCTGTTGAACGCAGGCACGAATCTCGAGGCGGCTCAGTTCCCAAGAAAACGCTATCTTGTCGTTTAGCGCCGGTGGCAAGATCTGGGCCGTCTGATTGAGATCATGCGCGAAAGTTGAGGAGAAAGTGTGTTTTCTCCGTTTGCGAGCTCGGGAAGGCACTTGCTCGGTAGCCGACCGAAGGCGTAGGGCTTCGCGCTTCGGCTGCTAGGCAAGATTGCTCAGGTTATGTGGCCGAACGTAGCTTCGGTATCCCTCCACTAGCGAAGCGGAGTGGGGGTCCACTCCCAGTCTGCCGCGAAGCGAGCTTGGGGGGACTGGGAGCCAAGTGTTGGACCCCGGGACCATCGTTGTAGTCCAACGGTTGTGGGAGCAATTCCGAACGGCGATCTACCCCTGGCTCGCCCGGAGGCGAGCCGAGGAGGTAAAGTCGAGCCGAGTGTTGGACTCCGAACCATCGGTGGAGTTCAACGGCTGTGGGAGCAATTCCGAACGGCGATCTACCCCTGGTTCGCCCAGAGGCGAGCCGAGGAGGTAAAGTCGAGCCGAGTGTTGGACTCCGAACCATCGGTGAAGTTCAACGGTTGTGGGAGCAATTCCGAACGGCGATCTACCCCTGGTTCGCCCGGAGGCGAGCCGAGGAGGTGAGGTCGAGCCGAGTGTTGGAATCCGAACCATCGATGTAGTTCAACGGTTGTGGGACAATTCCGAACGGCGATCTACCCCTGGCTCGTCCGGAGGCAAGCCGAGGAGGTAAAGTCGAGCCGAGTGTTGGACTCCGAACCATCGGTGTAGTTCAACGGTTGTGGGAGCAATTCCGAACGGCGATCTACCCCTGGCTCGTCCGGAGGCGAGCCGAGGAGGTAAAGTCGAGCCGAGTGTTGAACTCCGAACCATCGGTGTAGTTCAACGGTTGTGGGAGCAGTCCCGAACGTCGATCTACCCTTGGCTCATCCGGAGACGAGCCGAGGAGGTAAAGTCGAGCCGAGCGTGGACTCCGAACCATTGGTTGAAATCACAAAAAAGCAGGTGATAAGAGGGGAGAGAGACATGCGAATTCACAAACACGAAAAGAGCTTTCTTTATTGATAATCGACTGCGAACCGTTTTACATAGTACAATTTATGAAAATAGGTTACAAGTCAGAGGACTGGAATGGCTCGATATCCTATGATACTTAGAGTGGCGCCGGAGCGCTTTCTTGGTATTTTAGGAGGTGGTCGGCATTCCAAGTCCTCGGAAGCTCTCTGCCCTCTAGGTCTTCAAGACGATATGTTCAGGGCCGAACTACCTTTGTGACCTTGTACGGCCCCTTCCCAGTTCGGAGCCAGCTTGCTCTTCTGACTGGGGAAGGATATGACTAGCTTTCTCAAGACCAAATCTCCTTGCTTAAGGTTGGCGGGTCGGACCTTTTTATTGTACGCTAGTTCAACCCTTCTTCGGTAATTCTGCTGCCGAATCGACGCCCTTTCCCTCAGTTCATCTATCAGGTCTAAGTCTGCTCTGAGGTCCCTGGCATTCTGTGCTTTGTCGTAGGCTGTGAGCCGAGGGGAAGGTATTCCGACCTCGAGCGGTATCACGGCCTCGGACCCATAGGTGAGGTTGAAAGGGGACTCGCCTGTGGGGGTCCGCTTTCTCGTGCGGTAGTTCCATAGGACGTTGGGGAGTTGGTCGACCCATAAGCCCTTGGAACTTTTGTCCAGCCTTTTCTTGATGCCGGCGAGGATCTGTCGATTAGCATTTTCTGCTTGTCCGTTCGACTGAGGGTGGGAGACGGACGAGAAGCGCTGCTGAATGGCCAGGTCGTCGCATAGAGCTCGGAATGCTGCGCCAGTGAACTGAGTCCCGTTGTCCGTAACGAGGACACGGGGGACGCCGAACCTGCATATGATGCTCTTCCAGAAGAACTGTACCACCTTGTTCTCGGTTATAGTGGTGAGGGGCTCGGCCTCGACCCACTTCGAGAAGTAGTCAATGGCCACGACCAAGAACTTGAACTGACCTGGAGCCGGAGGGAAGGGCCCTAGTAAATCCATGCCCCACATCGCGAAGGGGATAGGACTTGATAGGGAGGCGAGATTGGCCTGAGGGAGGCGACGGATGCTGGAGTGTCTCTGACAAGAGCTGCATTGTCGAACGTGTCGCTCGGCATCTTGAAGGAGGGTCGGCCAGAAGTATCCATAATTCAAAGCTTTTCGGGCCAAGGACCTAAATCCTGAGTGTGCTCCTCCGATGCCTTCGTGGATCTCTTGTAGGGCATATTCGGCCTGCTCCGGAGAGAGGCACCTTAGGTACGGTCGGCCGTTTATTTGAGAGAAAGAGCGTTTGTATAGGATGCCCTCGATCAAGACATACCGCTCGGCCCGGGTTCTGACTCGGCGCGCCTCTTTGGGGTCTTTGGGTAGGAGCCCGTCCCTTAAGAACTCTACTAAAGGCTTCATCCAATTATCTTGTAACATGACCGGCAACGATTCCATCGAACCAGGTGTCTCGTCTTCGATGCTCGGCTTAAAGAGGACTTCGATCAGTACGGTCTGTTCGAGACCTTGCAGGGAGGACGAGGCCAATTTGGAGAGGGCATCGGCCTGTGAGTTCTCTTCATGAGGGACCCGCTGGATGAGCGCCTCCTCGAACCGGCTCATGAGGGCCCGAACCTTAGCGAGGTACTTCGCCATCCGCTCGTCTCGGGCCTCGTACTCGCCCAAGACTTGGTTCACGACGAGCTGGGAATCGCTGTGGATTCGGAGGCGCTACGCCCCAGCACTTCGTGCAAGTCCGAGACCAGCGATGAGTGCTTCGTAATCTGCCTCATTGTTCGAGGCCTTGAAGTTCATGCGGATTGCATACTGGAGGACGAAGTCGTCAGGGCCGTTCAGGATGATGCCGGCGCCGCTTCCTTCATTACAGGAGGATCCGTCCACGAAGACTGTCCAAATGGGAGGTCCATTCGGGATGTGGCCGACCTCCGGGATAGTGGACTCTACGATGAAGTCGGCGAGTGCCTGCGCCTTAATTGCTGTCCGAGGCTGGTAAGAGATGTCATGCTGGCTCAGCTCTATCGACCACTTCATCAGTCGGCCCGAGGTCTCAGGCTTGTAGAGGATCTGCTTTAGGGGTTGGTCGGTGAGGACAACGATCGAGTGGGACTGAAAGTATGGCCGGAGTTTCCTCGCCGCGGTGACTAGGGCGTAGGCCATCTTCTCTATCTTCGGATAGCGGAGCTCGGCGTCCCGAAGCACCTTGCTCACGTAGTAGATGGGCCTTTGGGACCGATCCTCCTCTCTTACCAAGACAGCACTTAGGGTCTGCTCGGAAGCAGCCAAGTAGATGAAGAGAGTCTCGCCCGGGACGGGTTTGCTGAGCAGAGGGGAGTTCACCAAATATGCCTTCAGTTGGTCGAACGATTCCTGTTGCGGTGGCCCCCATTCAAAACCCTTAGCCCCCCTGAGTGCTTTGAAGAAAGGGAGGCACTCTTCCCCCGACTTCGAGAGGAACCGACCGATAGCGGCGAGCCGACTAGTAAGCTTCTGCACCTCCTTGATGTTCCGAGGCGGGGCCATGTCTAATATGGCCTTAATCTTCTCGGGATTAGCTTCGATTCCTCGTTGGCTTACCATGAAACCGAGGAATTTTCCCGAGGATACCCCGAACGCACACTTGTTCGGGTTCAGCCGCATGCTGTGCCTTCTCAACACATCGAAGGCCTCCTGGAGGTCGGTCACGTGATCAGTGCCTCGGACGCTTTTGACGAGCATGTCGTCAACGTACACCTCCATATTCCGACCTATCTGGTTCTGGAAGACCTTGTTGACGAGGCGCTGATAGGTGGCGCCCGCGTTCTTCAACCCGAACGGCATGACCCGATAGCAGTAGAGGCCCTGGTCGGTGATGAAGGAGGTCTTCGGAATGTCCGGAGGGAACATTCGGATTTGATTATAGCCTGAGAAGGCATCCATGAAGCTGAGGAGCTCATGGCCCGAGGTGGCGTCAATGAGGGTGTCGATGTTCGGAAGAGGGAATGGGTCCTTCGGACACGCCTTATTCAGGTCTGTGAAGTCAATGCATATTCTCCAGGAGCCGTTCGACTTCTTGACCATTACAACATTGGAGAGCCACTCGGGGTAGTTTACTTCCTGTATGAACTTGGCCTTTAGCAGTTTATCCACCTCCTCCTTGATGGCCTGCTGTCGCTCGGGAGCGAACTTTCGCCTTTTCTGCTGAACTGGTTTGCACCCCGGTTCGACACTTAGGCGATGGACGAGCAGCTCCTCGGAAATGTCGGGCATGTCCGCGGTCGACCATGCAAACAAGTCACGGTTATCTCGGATGCATTTAATCAGGTCCGAGCATAGTGCGGTCGGCAAGGATTTGCTGACGAGGAACTTCCGGCTCGGGTCCTCGTCCGAGAAGGGCACTTCTTCTAACTCGTCCGCCGGTTCGGACGTTGGCCGAGCTTTCGGCTCGGGGATTTCTAGTGTCTCGAGCGAGAGCACTGGTCCCCCGGTGGAAGTCATGTAGCACTTCTGGGCTGTTTCTTGGCTTCCCCTGACTTCTCCTACTCCCGACCGAGTGGGGAACTTCATTTTCAAATGGTACGCCGAGGGGACAGCTTCCAAGGCGGCTAGGCCGGGTCGGCCTAGAATGACATTATACGCTGCCGGGACGTCGACGACCATGAAGTCCATCGGCTCGGTCCGGGTAGTAGGGGCGCTTCCCGCAGTTATGTCCAGGGTTATCACTCCCTCGACAGTTACCGGGACCCCCGTGAACCCGTGGAGTGTGTAACCGGTCGGCTTGAGACGGTCCCGGGACAGCTGCAGGCCTCGGAAGGCCGAGAGGAAGAGAATATTGACCGAACTCCCATTGTCTACTAAGATCCTCTGCACCTTGAAGTTGGCCATGCGGAGGTCGATGACGAGGGCGTCACAGTGTGGGGTTCGGACCCCTTTGAGGTCTGCGTCGGAGAAAGACACAGGGACGCCGAGACCTTTGGGAGGAGGGGCGCTGTGAACCGAGTTGACCTCTCGGACGAAGGCCTTCCGAGAGGAATTAAAGGAGCCTCCCATGGGCCCTCCGTGGATCAGGTGCAGAATCCGTTCTTCCTCGAACTCGGGTGTCTCCTCGCGTCGCTCGGAGCGCTTGTTAGCCCCCCGAGGCGGAGGAGAGTTGCGATCCGCCCGATCGTTAGCCTTCACGAATTTGGCTAACTGCCCTCTCCGGATGAGGGCTTCTATCTCATCTCTCAAAGCCCGGCAGTCGTTCGTGTCGTGGCCGTGATCCCGATGGTAACGACACCACTTATCTTTGTTCCTCCTCTTCGCCGGGGTGTGCATCCTTGGAGCTGGAGGGATGACTCTCTCCTTCTCCACTTCCATTAGGATGGTGGAGACGTTAGTGGTGAGGGGAGTGAACTTCTCAAATCTGGGGGGAGGGCGACGCTGACCGCCGTTGTCCTTCTGCGCCTTCTTGGACCCCTCTTCCCCGTCGCCTTTCTCTTCGACCCTGAGGAGGACCCCCCCGAAGCTCGGGAGGGCCTCTGCCTCCTCTGCTCGGATATACTTCTCGCACCTCAGGAGGAGGTCGGCGAAGTCATGCAGGGGCTTCTTGGCTAGGGACGATCGGAGGTTGGCGTTGAGGATGTTCGACTGGAACGCCACGGTCGCCACTGACTGGTCTAAGGAGGCGATAGACCTGACCTCTGCGGTGAATCTCTTCACATAGTCCCGCAGCTTCTCTTCCCTTTCCTGCCGCAGGTTCAGTAGGGAGAGGCTTGTCTTCTCGGCTCGCCTGCTACTCATGAAGTGAGTTATGAACAGTGTTTCAAACTGCTCGAACGAGAAGATGGAGGAGGGAGCGAGTCTGAAATACCATTCCCGAGCCGACCCCTTGAGGGTGGCAGGGAAGGTCCTGCAGAGCACGGCGTCGGAAGCTTGATGGATCAGCATCAGGGTCTTGAAGCTTTCGACGTGATCAACTGGGTCGGATTCCCCTGAGTACGTTTCAAACTGCGGAGGTTTGAAACCCCTCGGTATGTGGGCCTCCATGATCGACCGAGAGAAAGGGGGTCTGCTGGGACGGACTGTCCCTGCTCGGGACTCCTCCTCTCTGTCCATGCGGCCAATGCGCCTCTCCACCTCATGGAGACGGCGGATGAGGGCGTCGTCCCTCCGCTGGTAATCATATGACCCCCTGGACTCCTCTTCATAAGAAGGGGAGCGCGGACTGCGGCGCCGGTAGTCCTGGGATCGGCGAGGACTGTAGTGCTGCTGCTGGCGGCTGGGAGCCGGGGAAGGACTTCGAGTTCGGCGACGAGGACTGGGATCCCTCGGGGGCGTTGGAGCCCTCGGGGCATTTTGGGCGTTCTGCCGAAGGTTGAGAGCCTGCAGTACGGTGTCTTGGAATTGTAGGAACTCGGCACGGGTGATGGGTGCGTCATTGTTCCTGCGATGATGCCGATCCGCGGGGGACTGTGGCCTCCTCCTTCGGCGCTCGGGCGAAGCCGCTCGGCCCCTTCGGTCCGGAGACCGTCTGCCGTCTCGGCGGTGAGGCGAGCGCTCACCATGATGCTGGCGGGAGGCTCCCTCTCGGGCCCGCCTCTCATCAAGGTGAGTGCGAAGGTCCTCATCTTTCTGGCGGTTCAGGAGTGTGTTGCGGAGGTCGGGATGATGAGAAGCCATTGAGTCCGAGGACCCATTATGGACCGAGACATGGTCCGGGTTGAGGGGCTGCTTCTGCTTCCGACCGTTATGGCCGGAAGGGCCATTGTTGGGTTGCTGCTTGGGAAGAGGAGGCTGGCCCTGCTGGGCCGGTGGAGGAAGATCGTGCTGTGGAATAGGATTGAGAGGGGCTTCCTCTGTAGGGTCGGCGGGATTAGCCCCACGGTTTGACCCTCTAGATCTGACCTTCTTTGGAGGCATGGTTGGAGAGGACGACAGAGAAGGGGCTGAGGCTGTTCGTGTGGTTGTTTCCCACAGACGGCGCCAATCTGTTACCGCTGATTTCGGTGTGGGGGTAAACAGATAGAATTTGTGAGCTCGAGAAAAACCTGAACAGTTGACTCAAGCCTTCTTGCCCCTGCCGCAACCTGCAAGGAAGTGCGAGACACCGGGGTTGATTCCGGCGACGCACCCTCCGACGCTCTTGTCAGTACTCAGAAGAGATCAAGAAAGAGTTTAAAGTGGTGAAAAAGTGATTAACCTGGTCACAGTGGCAGAGGGGAGGTATTTATAGTCGCCAGGGGAACGATTAGAGGCCTGGTTCCCTGTGTAACTGCTAGGAGAGAAATCCTCACAGTCTGTTAAGGAAACTAACCCCTTGATTCCCGGTGAGAGCAAATCAGGCCCGTTGACTTGGTCAAATCAGTGGCCCTGATTTGTCTCTTGCTGGTCCGGGCTCGACTCGGATCGGGACCCGCGCCCAACCGGTGCGGACCCGCTCGTGGGCTATTGGGTCTCGTGCGAAGGAGATCCAGTAGCCGCTTTGGATCCATCCGTATGTGAAATTACCATTTTATCCCCAAGCTTCGAGATTCGTGTCCAATCTGAACGGTTCCGATTTAACCCCATTTTTAGCCATATCAATCTTCAACGACTGCATCCAAGCATTGCAGTTGACCGATCTCCCTCTTAACGGTAGATCATTCACCTGGTCCAACCTGTGCCAATCCCCATCCTTAGCCAAACTTGACCGTTTCCTCGTCTCCCATGTTTGGATTAACTAGTTTCACAATTCCTTTGCCAAAGCCCTACCTAATCCATCCTTCGATCACGTTCCCATAGCCCTATACTCTAATTTCCCTTTCTCTCACCAACATAAATTTCGCTTCAAAAAATTTTGGCTTCAGGACCAATTGTTTATCAAGCTTGTGGAAGAATGTCTTTTGCTCATTACCGGCTCCTCTGGCCTGGGTAGCATCCTACTCAAGCTTCACGCTATTAAATTCGGTTGTAAGATCTGGCGTTCCGAGAGATAAAATAACACAGTGTTCCTTAAAAACTTTCTCCTGGCCTCCATAGATTCCATCGACAAGATGGATGAGGGGGGAACTCTTCCTGATTCTTATAGATTGGAAAGACTTTCCTGCAAGCGTGATTACGCCGTCATCCTCCATCAAGATCACATTTAATGGGCTCAAAGAGCCAAATTTAAATGGTTAAAGGAAGGTGATGGCAACACTGCCTTCTTTCATAATTTTGCTTCGCATAGGCAACGTACCAATCGGATCTCTTCGATCATTGACAACGGTCTAGATCTCAGTTCCGATCAAGAGATCCACAGTGCTTTCCTGTCTTTTTACAAAAATCTAATCGAATCGTATAAACAACGATCGGTTAGCATTGACTGGAACCAACTTTATGGCCCTGCCTCTCAAGATCTCTCCTCTCTTGAGGCCCCTTTCTCCTTGGAAAAAATTAAAGCGGCAGTGTTCTCCTTAAAGAGCGATTCGGCCCCCGGTCCGGACGGTTTCCCCGCTTTCTTCTTCCAAAAATTCTGGCCATGGTTTAAAACCGATCTACTCCGCTGTTTCGATGAACTTCATGAGGGCTCTTTCTCTTTTGATCGTATCAATTATGCTAACATTGTGCTCATCCCCAAATTGGTAGGAGCGCACTCTGTGGAGCAATTTAGGTCTATCAGCTTAATCAATACCACCTTCAAAATCATGATGAAAGTGCTTTCGGCCAGGCTGAGCGTAGTGATTTCCCCCCCTCATTGACCCCGCGCAATCCAGTTTCATTAAAGACCATTTTATCCTGGATAGTGTTGCTGCGGCTCAAGAGATCATTTCTCATTGCCACAATTCCAATTATGAAGGTATCCTCCTCAAACTCGATTTCCAAAAAGCTTACGACAATGTTAGTTGGGATTTCCTGCTTGATACCCTCCTTAATAGGGGCTTCAGTCCGAAATGGATGGCTTGGATCAAATCCAGTTTTTTCTCTGGGACTTCTTCCATCATTATTAACGGTTCGGAAGGCCACAAATTCAAAGTTAAATGTGGCCTTCGCCAAGGGGATCCCCTTTCTTCCCTCCTCTTTTGTCTTGTGGCTGACGTTTTCAGCAAAATGCTGTGCAAAGCTTTGGAAACTCAGGCTATTGTAGGCCTGGGTGCTTCGCGCCAATTCTAGGGTGTCCTTAATCTGCACTACGCAGATGATACGATCATCTTCGCTAAGCCGAATCTTTCTATCCTCCGTAATCTTAAACTTCTGATTTACTATTTCGAATTAGCATCGGGCCTCTCAATCAACTTCCAAAAATCTTCTGTTCTTTGGTTGGGAGGCTCCCCTAACCGACAGCTAGAGATCTCGAACTTTTTTAACTGTCCTATCGCTACCTTCCCTATCACTTATTTGGGAATTCCCCTTAGATGGGAAAAATTGCACAAATCGGATTGGATTCCTATGGTGGATAAGGTTGAATCCAGATTCAACACTTGGGCTGGCAAACTGTTATCCCGCGGCGGTAGACTGATCCTCCTAAACTCGGTTCTCTCTTTGATCCCGATCTATATGTTGTTGTTCTATTACGTGCCCTCATGGGTTATTAAGCATATTGATAAAATTAGAAGTAACTTCTTCTGGTCAGGCTCCTCTATTATCAAGCCTGGGTCTCATCTCTGCAACTGTACTACGGTCTGTACTCCCAAAGAGGCCGGGGGTCTAGGGGTTTTAAACCTCAGGCACCAGAATATAGCTCTGCTAGGTAAATGGCTGTGGAGATTCTTAAAATTTGACCATTTACCCTGGATTCAAAGCATCAAAGATCGGTGTTTTTCCTCTTCCAATCTCTGGGAATTCCCCTCCCAAGTACACCGCAATGTTTCTCCTTTCTGGAAAGGGGTCTGGAAAGCATCTGCAGCTTTCCATTGTGGCATCCGCCACGTTTGCTTTGATGGGTCCAAGACCAGGTTCTCGTCCGATATTTGGATCGGTAACATCAAATTTGCGTCCGCCTTCCCAGCTCTCTTCCGCCTAGCTTCCAATCCATCTGCCTTAGTGGCAGATTCTTTCATTACTATTAACTCTCAAAAGCACTGGATTATCCCTTTCGTGGCGGATATTCCGTCGTACCTCACTGCGGATCTCAATGACCTTCTCTTGTCTTTGGACCATTGCGTTTGGGGTCCAAAAGAGGATTGGTGTTGGCAGTGGAACTCGGCGGGGATTTTCACGGTTAAATCTTTCTACAATTTCCTTAATTTCCGAGGCACCCTTCCCCCGTTCGCTAAGTTCATTTGGCACACTAGTGCACCGTTGAAGGTTAAAATCAACTGTTGGCTTGCCCTCAACAACATGTTGCTCACAGTTGAGATCCTCAACAAAAGGAATTTGGCATGGGGACAATTGTGCCCCCTGTGCTCTAACAGCTCGGAAGATGTAGATTATTTATTTGTCGGCTGTGAATTCATCCGACCTTTGTGGAAAATTGCCACTTTAGCTTGGGAATTCCCGTTTATCCCTTCCAACTTAGCTTCGTGCTGGTCCGTTCTCCCCGCTAACCTTAAGTACCATAGATCTTGGAACCTGTCTGTT
Organism: Hemerocallis citrina; assembly: GCA_017893485.1. Lineage (NCBI taxonomy): Eukaryota > Viridiplantae > Streptophyta > Magnoliopsida > Asparagales > Asphodelaceae > Hemerocallis > Hemerocallis citrina. The sequence goes on from CM030360.1 coordinate 181,221,175, forward strand.
CGAATTATTTTATGGATCACGTGGTTGGAAAGAAATAAAAGATTATTCCAACATAGAGCATCTAATATCTCCTTTATTATTGACAATTTTATCTTCTGTTTCAATTTCTGGGCTTTGGCTTTAAACCACGAAGCTAGAATAGCCCTCAACTGTCGTAGACTTATCGACGATGTTCTTTGCCTTCGTAATCTTAATGCTCTATAATAGATTTTGATTTGTTGTATTTAGTTGTTTTCGGTTGCTTTTTGTAACAAGATTGAGGAGTATGGAGTGTCTCTTCATCTTTTGGTGGATGTTCCCATTTTGCAGTCTCTGGTGAGATGTTGGCTTTCTATGTATCAGGTGTTTCGCTTTCGCCCGCTCATTGTCATGTTCTACCCGATACCAGGTCCTTTAGTCTGGATCGTCATCTCTTTTCTTACTAATGACATGCTGGATATTTTGCTGTTTGGGGAGCTTTACTTCTGGTCCATACTTCTAACACATTTTGATCTGGTGGATGCTCTTACCACTCTTACTCTTCCTGTTTTGTTAGTTGTCCTCCCTGTTGGGAACTTAGTTTCTTTTTTGACCAGATTGTATGTATTAATGGACTGTTAATATGAATCTTATCTTCTCTATGTGACTTTGGTTTTGTGGCATGTTTGTTTTGGCCGATTCTTCGGCCCCTGTTTGGTTTGGGAAGGCTATTTAGCGGGATGCCTGGATCTCGTTTTATCCCTAACCTTGTCTATTTAACATCTTTATGCTTGTTATTGTGATCTTGGCAATGTTTTCTTTTGCTAGATGTGCGGTTCGCTCTCGTTTCATCCAATTGCATCTTCGACTTCTGTTTTGTCGATCGTGGTGTTCGGAGCGACCTTCGGCGACCTTTTGGTCACGTCCAGGCGCGCTTCTCTGTCGTTTGGGTCGCGCATTATTGGCGCTGGGGTTTTAGCTGCCTCCTCGCAGGACTTTTCTTCCTGCAGTTGTTCCCGCGAGCCTGGTAGCGTCGCGCCGACTACCGTTTTAGTCTTGGCCGTATGGGGTTGTTAATGTTGTTTTGTTTTGTTGGCTCTCTTGTATCTGTTTTGTTGTCATTCCTTTACGGTCTCCCTTGTTTATCATGTTGCGTTTGTTTTTTGGTGTTTTATGCCTCGTAAAACTATTCTGTTGTAATCCTTTTTGATTTATATGATCGTTTGATGGGCTGGAGTCGCAAGACTCTATCCGTTTCATCAAAAAAGTCTGGCCCATTTAATCATTTGATCTTTTCTTCATTCTTTAATACTTATATTTGTCTACGTTAAAAAACAACACGTTTTAGCGAAAAGAAATCCCCAACTAAATATGGCTAACAATAGCATAATAGTTACTTAATGTATACTAAAAAAGTTCTACAAACTCATTGCCAATTTATATAACTATAACTTAAAACTAAAATAATTAAATCATTCGACCGCACAGTTGAAACCATGTACACTTCAAGGAATGACCAGTCGACCATCCCGCTCTCTATTGAAACCCTCTATACTCGAAGACAGTTGCAGTCGACCGTCCAAGTTTGCGGTCGACCGCACAGTGTTGTTTGATCTGCGGTTGAAATTAAATCTAATGTAAACCTATATAGTATTGTGTACGATTTTATGATTAAGTGAAAAGGAAAAGATAGATCTATCTGCCGTCAGAGAGGGGGAGGGAGATAGAGATAAACTCTGCACCTTGGGGTGGGTTCTTAAGAGATTTGTAAACTTGTTCTTCGTATTTATAATGGAAATCGCAGGAGTATCACTGCGCGAGGAAGTAGTCATTACATTAGATGAACCTTGAAAAAATCTCGTGTGTTCTTGTGTGTTGGCTTTTGATTGTCTTTGTTCTCTTGCTTTTGATTCTATTATTTTGCATCTCATTGGTGAGTTATTCTGCAGTTAGAACTCAATAAAGTGGTATCAGAGCACCAGGTTGGTAGCGTTGATTGAGATAAGGGACAAAAGTAGAGTTAAGGAGTTCAATGGAACAAATTTCACAATATGGAATATCCAAATGATAGTGTATCTCCAACAGAAGGATCTAGATGACCATTGTTTGGCGGGAAGCTAGAAGGGGCAGAGGACGATCTGGTTGCATTGGCGGGTTGGAATAGACTGGATCATAAAGTACTTTGACAGATTCAGTTGTCGCTGAGTAGGAAGTCACTATTTCAATTGGGAAGGCAAATACCACGAAGAAGGCAATGGAGATCTTGACATATATGTTTGAGGAACTGAATGCAGCGAACCAAATACTTCATCTGAAGAAGTTGGTCAACATTAAGCTGTCGGAAAGTGGTTCGGTTGCGGAGCACATCAACAATTTCTGTGTGGTTTACAATCAGATGGAATCATTGGGCTTGAAGTTTGAGTAATGGGCACAATCATTGTTGTTACTATCCGGTCTTCCCGATAGTTACGGCACAGTAGAACAAACTGTCACAAGCACCATAACCAATGTGACAACTCTAAAGGATGTTATAAGCAGCATCATGAATGAGGATGCAAGAAGGAAGAGACACAGAGAGTCTTCGACGTCATATCCTAGCAACGCCGCGCTGTAAGTTGATAACTGTGGTAGAAGCAACAACAGAAGGAAGTTGCAAAGCAAGAATCACAGGTTCAAGTCAAGAGCAGGACATCACAAAGGTGAGTGTTGGCACTGTAAGAAGCCGGGACACATGAGAGACCAATGTAAAGAGTATATGAAAGCACAAGCAGGGTCACAAGTAGCCAATATGGTAAGTATCGAACCCCGTATAGATGGATTGTGTTTATCTATATTTGATATTATGCAAGATGATTGGTGTATAGACTCATGTGTTTCTTATCATTGTACATTCATGAGGGATGCTTTTGAGGATTACAGGAAAGGTAATTTTGGTGTAGTCACAATTGACAATGGGCAAATATGTCATGTTGTACGTAGAGGCACGGTGAGAGTGAAGGCTTGCAATGACGATCAATTGGTTTTGAATGACACAAGACACATTTCAGGCTTGAGGAAGAATTTAATCTCGACTAGTAAACTAGACAAAGAATGATTCACGACAATTTCTGGACATAGAGAATGAAAGGTTACTACAGGTGTCAGATTGATGGTAAAAAGAAAGTGTGGGACACGTTGTACCTACTCAGAAGAGGCGATTCAGGTGATATCATCGCTACAGCATCGGCAAGTAGTTATTCTTCAATTCTATGACATGTTAGGTTGGGGCACCTTGGTGAGATTAGTGTCATGGAGCTTTATTCTAGAGATCTTGTGTCCGGGCTTAAGAAATTTGAGATGAATTTATGTGAGAATTGCGTGATGGGCAAACAGAAGACAATTAGCTTTAAGTTGAATATGGGTGAGAAGAAGCTTATGAAGCTAGAGTTGGTACATACATATGTGTGGGGTCCAACTCATGAATTCTCTTATGGTGGTAAGAGATACTTTGTCACATTCATCGACGATGCTACAAGAAAAGTTTGGGTTCATACAATTCGCGAGATATCAAAGGTGTTTGATGCATTCAAAACTTGGAAGGTCAGAGTTGAGAATGAGACGGATTACAAGGTGAAAGTATTAAAGTCAAACAGTGGTTGTGAGTACGCAGGTGAAGAGTTTGTTGACTATCTGGCAAAGATATGTATCCAAGAAATCAAGGCAGTTTCTAGGACTCAATAGAAAAATGGGGTAGCAGAAAAAATGAACTGCACGATACTTGAAAAGGGAGATGCACGAAACTTCATGTGGGTCTTCTGGTCCATCTTTGGGCAACTACGGTGGATACAACAGTATACTTGATTAACCGTTGCTCGTCCAGTACTCTTGATTGGGCCATTTTGCAAGAACTATGGTCAGGCAAACTTGTCAATTATTCGCATTTGAAAGTTTTTGGTTGTATTGCATATTCACTAATTGACAGAGAAAAAAGAATGAAACTGTATTCTGAATTCAGAAAGTGTGTATTCATTGGCTACAACGGCGATCAGTATGGTTACAGACTTTGGGATTTTGAGGATAACAAGGTCATTTGCAGCAAGAATGTAGTGTTCAATGAATAAGCCTTGTACAAGGACAGACACATAGGTCAAGGTAGTACAACTAGTACAGAGTCAGATTCAGGTTCAGACTCATATTCGAATTCAGATTATGAAGGCAACCTAGTGGTGAGGCCCTACAGTGCAGCAGCAGGTACAAGTACCACATGCAGCATAGGAGGCTCATGATGCTTATGTTGGGAATGAGAATGATATCCAAGGCGAACAAGTACATCCATAGAAGTTTGGGAATCCCGAACCGGTCAGTGAACCAGCACTCACATTGAGGAGATCGACACGAGAGAGAAGGCCAACCAAGATATTTGATCCATCAGCTAGTCTTTTTAGGAGTATGTTTTGTACACGGATTCCGGAAAGCCAGAGACTCCTCAGGCTCAATTCAGTGGGAGTTAGCTATGAGGGACGAGATGAACTCCTTGGAACAGAACCAAACTTGGGAGTTGACAAAGTTACCTGCAGGGAAACGCGCTCTTATAAACAAATTAATTTTTAGAGTCAAGGATGAAGTAAATGGCAGTAAGAGGTATAAGATGAGACTTGTTGTGAAATGGTTTTCACAAAGGGAAGCTGTCAACTACAGTGAAATCTTTGCACCAGTAGTGAAGATTGTTTCAATCAGAGTTCTGCTTAGTATTGTAGCAGTTGAAGACTTGCACTTACAACAGTTGGATGTGAAAACAATATTTCTCCATGGTGATGTCGAAGAAGAGCTATACATGAGGCAACCCACAAGTTTTTAAGCAAAAGGGAAAGAAGACATGGTGTGTCGACTGAAGAAGAATATTTACGGGCTAAAAAAAGCACCACGACAATGGTACTTGAAGTTTGACTACTTTATGAGAGAAAAATATTTCGAGAGATGCGAAACGGATAATTGCATATATGTTCATCGATATGAAGACAATGATATAGTTACTTTGGCATTGTATGTGGACAACATGTTGTTTGCATGTTCATGTATGGAGAAGATCAAGGATGTGAAAAATGCACTAGCTTCCGAGTTTTCAATGAAAGGCTTGGGATGAAGTGAAGCAAATATTCGGCATGAAGATCTGTAACCCCCATTCCCGACAATATGTATTTTCCGTGTATTTTCTGCAATTTGATTTTTATAAAGTTATTTTGTGCTAAAATTGTTTTGAATATTTTATTGAAGTGTTTTCTAATTGAAAATTTTATTCATTTCGAATAACGGGGTATTTTGATCTTACTTTCTATTTCCTATTGATCGGCTATTTATTTTGAGCCTAAAAAAATATATTATTATTATTGAATTATTTTAATAATAATTTTCAAACCCGAATACTATTTTATTATATTATTTTATAATTTTTATGATTATGGCTATTAACTGTTATTTCTTAATTATTCAATTAAAATTTATTTATCGAATTATTTTATTTTCGTACTTAATCTAATTTTCTTGGCGAATTCCAATTTATTTTCCCGCCCAATTTATATTTTAATTCAGTTGTATTATTTATTTATTTATTTATTTGGATTTAAATTTTCGTTCATGGAATCTCCGTTCTTTTTGCTGGGCTATTCTTGTTGATTCTTATTATCTCTTTTTAATTGTGGGTATTTTTATTTGAACTCTATTTATTTTGATCTATCTCCTAATTGAACCCTAAACCCAATTTCATTGTTCTTGACCCAAAATCGCTGTTATTAGACCCTAAACCACTAATCCAGTACCCTAATTGTACCCTATAAATACAATCCTAATGCAAACCCTAATTTTTGCACACAAATCGAAACCCTAGCCATGTAATCTCTCTCCTACTCTCTCCCCCCTACCGTTCTCTCTCTCCCCGAAGTTTTCCGCCTGTGCTACTGTAGCGCCCCGAATTTCCAATATGATATCTTAGAAATACGTGGCACAATTCCCAGCATCAACTTCAATTGTAATAGTAAACAAAGCCAAAAAAAACACAGATAATTTTTCTTTCAACTTTTATTACAATAATTGTTCACAAAATATAGCGGAATACAAAACACCATGAGTTACAATCTTTCTTTACAACACTTTCTTTTACAATTTTTACATAAACTCTTTTAACATTCTAGCATAAACATCCAAATCCCAAGCTATAAGAACCTACCTGTAAAACATGATGCTAGAGATAACCCTAACCCCCAAAACTACAGGGGTCATCCATAACGGTGTGAGTGACATAAAAAGAAAACAACATAAATAAAACATAAAGCATAGAGTCATAAGCAATATGTATTAACAGCAAGAACAAATGAAATGAGAAGTAACAATAAGTAAAGCATGAAAACTTCAAAGAATATAAGATAGTACGTTGTAGAGCATGAAAACAACAATTGAATCTAGACTAAGTGTCAAGTGTAGGAAAAACAGGAAAACACAAGCATAAAACCAAGTCAAGAAAACATCAATGCTATATGCTGACTCTCTGATGCATACTTGTCGGATTCTATGCATTCCAAAGTACATAGGTCTGGTGCAAGCCCTTAACGTTTTCCACTTTATAGAGTTAAACCCCTCATTATGCAACTAATTCTACTACAGTGATGGAAACAAGATTCAGAATACTCTGCAAATAGGCACCACAGCCCTCGACGTGCAAGCATCATGTAAGAACAGCTAAAAAACCGGAGAATCACCCCCCAACCGTGTACCCCACGAATAGGCTTGCGAGGCCCTCGACGTGCAGATACACCGAGTACATCCCGTGAATAGGCCCGCCGACCCTTGACACGCGAATGCACCCTGCATGCTCCATGAATAGGCATGCAGACCCTCGACACGCGAACATACAAATGTCCTCTCAAGACAGGACAACAAACAGTCCTAGAACGCATCCGTTGGACTAACAAAACTAAGAGCATTTACTTACATTTCCCAAGTACCATCACATCTCCACTAGTGTCTGTCCTTAAGTTGGTTATTATTAAAATACAAAATCTCCATCTCTAGTGTTAGTGTATTCTGCTGGACTTAAATACTCAACAACAACCTCAAGACCTAACTGGTCTAAATCAACAAATCTCAACTGCCGGTTCACAGGACTCCCACTCAACTCTTAGTGATATCATCAAGACCAAAACTCACAAATCCATCATCAAAACGATCATATGAAGTAACTTCTCAAATCAACAAAATCCAAATTTTTTTGTAAAATTCCAGAATCCAAACCCAACAATAAAACAGCTTGAAAACATATGTTCTTTAGAAAGGATAATATTTAGAATAGTAAGTTATAGATCCAAAAACTTTTAAAGAATCAATCGTTTAAAGAACATCAGGATAACTCAAGAAAACATCAATAACAGTCGACTGTAAACCGAAGTCGTTCGACTGTCCAGAGCGAAAAACCAGCACCTCAAGAAATAAAAATCTAAGTAGTAGCAGTCGACTGTAAAAAAGTCATCGGTCGACTGTCCAGAGTGAAAATCCAAAACTTCAAGAAAACACCAAAACAGAGCAGAGCCAGTTGACTGTAAAAATGGGTCAGTCGACTGTTCCGCGCGAAATTTCACGAAAACGAGAAAACACAGCAGCCAGGTAGCGATGGTTAACTATCGATAGTGATCGGTCGACTGTTACTCCTACAGACTGTGGTTTTAGTTTGTGCACATTTCAACCGATACGGAGTTTTACTTTATAAAAACCAAATCTGTAAAGGGTATAATTCTGATATGTTCAAATACGACTTATAGAGTATATAAGAGTCCACAAAAGCAATCAAAACCACTTTGAATTGATAAAAATAGCTTTTTGATGAATTCCTTCAAATTGAAAAATGAATATGTGCATATATCAAAATAATGTTTTTTAAGAATCAATCATACATCAAAAGACCTTCGTATTATGTTCCAAACCATATTAATACCAAAATATGTTGAGATATAGTCAAATCCTTCGAAAACACAAAGTCTCAATTTCTTCAAAAACAATGAAATACAATATTCATGTAAATTGATTGTGTATGTTTCTTCAAAAACAATGAAATACGATATTCATGTAAATTGATTGTGTATGTTCGTGCACCTAAAAAAACTTCACAAATCCATCGATTAGAAATAACAACATATTCAGATTTAATTTGAGTATTTGATAAATCCAATTTCAAATAAAATCTTTCACAAATCACAAAATCCCCAATTTAGTTGTATTACACCAATCCAATTCAATTTATCCCAAATTCAATTCTCAAGACATGATCTTTTAATTCATTAGTCCTCCTCAAAACTTCCTCAACTAAATCACCATTATTAACTCATGAATCATAAACAAATTTAACATTAACATGACCAAGTTGCATTCATCCAACTCACCAATAGTCAAAAATCTCATCTTTAATCTATTTATGCATAACATTTACCATATCCAATCAAATCAGCAATAATCCAAAAGAAATAGCATACTCATTATTTATATTAGGTCCTCTATCAATTTTGAATCATCCACATGCAATTCCAAACATAAATAACTAGGTTTTCATGAAAGATCCAATTTTAACTCATCAATTTATTCAATCCATCATATAAATTCATACCCAAACCCTAGCATGTTTTCTAGTAGATGAAACACCACATACAACATTTTCAAAACAAAACAAAACAATTATATCACTCACCTTGTTGAAGAAATCGAACGAATATGATAAAGCAATAGGAAAAATCCCTCATTCACAAGAAATCCAAGATCTCCTCTTTAAAACTTCAAGAAAATAATAATAATAGAACATTTGTGTTGTGCAGCGAAATACGGCTACACTCCACCTTTTTAAATAGGCTGGAAATCAAGAGAATTAGGGTTTTGAACATATTTGCAAAATACTCCTTTTAAAAAGTACCTTTACATAAATAGATCCTCATACTAGAAAATTAGTTAAAACTAATTTAATCCAGTTCAAAAATCAAAAAGACCCCCACTAGCATCAGCCGGCACTATTTGAGAAACCCAGAAAATGATTTTGCATTTTCACGCCCTTCAAATAGCAATTTTGTAAAAAAATTCCTTTTTTATCAAAACTTGTAAAATAAATCAAATTCATCAAGACAAAAAGTAAACTTTTTAACCCTGAGTTGATTAGGCATTATACCCAATCCAAAAATCCAAAAATCTAGAGTTTTCACTCAAATTGGTAATTTTGCACAAAAGTCATTGTTTTTGTAATATTTGCAAATAGGTCCAATAAATATCAGAAAAATCCAGAAAATTCACAAATAATATTTAATAATAAATAATGATTTTACAAAAAATAATTTTTGACTTTGAACTTTCCAAGAAAATATTTGCACGTGTTTTGTACGTGTAAAAAGATAAATTTTCAGATAAATATTTATTAAATCACCAAAAACCATTTTAATTCATTTATAAATCTTTAAAATAATATTTAAAAATACAGGGTACTACATCTACAGTAGCTGATACTGTACTCAACTCCCTCGGCCACTCCGGCCACCCCCTTGCGCCGCCGACCCCCCGTCGACGCCGCCAGTGACCCAGGAACCACACCCCCGACCCTCCTTTTCCCTGCCATCGACATTAACAGAGCACAAAACCCGAAACCGTGCTTCCTTCCCTCTCTGTTTCGATCGACGACGCGGCCATCGCCGCCCCCATGCGCCTCCGTCATCGATGTCAACCCCGTCGCCGCCTCTGGTCGCCAGCAATGCCGTCGCCCATGACTGCCCGTTGTTGATGTTGTCTCTTTGCTGGTGTTGCTGCAATCCCTTTGTGTGTTGGGTTCTTTGAGTGCACGTATATTCCACGTATTATTGGTGGGTTGAACTAGTTCGTGAGTTCGTTGCTTCGGGATTCTTATCCCAGTATTCTTGGTATTTGTTTTCACCGTCTAACAGGCAAGTCACCGTCCTCTTGAAATTGCTAATTGTATCAAATTCAAGTTTTGTTGAAATTCTTGTAAGTAGACTTCTTTGTTATCATATTATCCATTGTTCATCTATTCGTTGGGTCTATTGAGAGTTTACACGAGCTAACCCCAATATTCTTGATATCATGCCACTTTTGACTCTAAAGTTTGGATTTTTCATGAGTGCATATAGAATTGATACTAGGGTTGTTCATATAATTGATACACAAATAAACTATTGTAGAGACAATTGCTAGATTGTATATTGTTTGATCGATTGATGATAAATTGATGTATGAGTGTATTCTAGTTTTATTTATCATGTTTTGACACCCATCATGTTGATTACACTATTTATGGACTAGAGAATCGATACACCTATTGTTTAATTAATTTATTTTCATGAAAAATACCCTAAAAACTGTATATGCTTGCTGACCTGAATATTGACCGCTGTTTTCGAACCAGTAAACGACCTTAAAATGAAATACTTCCTGAATATGAATTGTAGCCTTATCTTTCTAGTTTTCAGATCATCTTGAATTTTTAAATTCCGAGTTTTGTAGCAAAAGTTATGCCCGTTTTACTACAGCTATATTTTTACTTTCAGATTTTAAGATTCTCGTACCTTTTATGTTTAAACAGTAAAAAGGCTGATCAATTGATAAAATTTTGCTATGAAAATTTCCAGATTGTTGCTTAACATGTTTAGGAGTCTAGATTATATTTTTACTGAATTTAACATTTAGTTTTTGCTGATTCAAAAATTAAAACAACAATATGTCGAATTTTTGCCTGAACATAAAACCTATAAAGAACAGTGTGTTTGACCTAGCTACTGTTGTTAGAATTTGAACTTTAAATATGCGTTGGAACCGTGTGGAAATTTAGTTTACATATTTTCTGATGGATTCAACTTTCGATTTTAGAGTCAGCGGGAAACTGCATTTTTGTACAGACTGCGCTTGATGTCCAGAATTTTAGACTCCACTTTTTAATAGATTAATTATTCCTATGTCGTATTATTGCATGAGTTAATGTATGTATATTGTATTGCATGATCCTAATGAGTAATTGTCACTATTCTAACCGTCCTATCCATGTTATCAACCTATTGTTCCCCAATGATACTATCATTCATCTTATGTCTCATATTTGCATATTGTATTGTTGCATTAATGAAATAATTAATAAGCCGGGGTTTAAGAAATTCACTGGAGTAGTTGATGACATAGTGACTGTACACCGTAGTGTAGACCTTGTTTTCCAAAATATTATGTGTTGGCAAAAATTATTGTTATCGGTTTATTGTTGGACTATTGACACAGTATCCCCAATTGACCGTGTATTGTTTTTATTGAGCCAATCAATGTGCAGCAATGCTGCAAATACCATTATCGTGCCATGTACATGATCTATAGAATCTTCCACTTAAGTCTAAAACCAAATTGATTATATGCATCGAACCTGTGGTACGGAACACATGGGATGCAGTAGTACATGCATTAGTTAGGATTAAAATGAATAATAGAGTTAAGGATTGACACAACATCGACACTGCATATTGTTCCTCATTCTTTCTATTGATATCGAATATTGGCTAAGTGTTATTCATATTAATCATTGATTATTGTTACCGATTATTGAACCATTGTTTATAGCCAATTGCATCGATTATCATGATTTTTGTCCCATGTTATTGATTCTTATTGTTCCATTAATTCATTGTTATATCGTTATTCCATTGTTCCCTGCTTTCTCTACTTGCTGTCCATGACTTGCTCTAAGGACAAATTTTCTCCTCTTTTTAGATGAAGTATTTACAGGTGTTGATAGAGAATTGCCCGATTGATTGGGAGAACAACTGTAACATCCTGCAAAATTGGAAATGACAATTTTGTCCTTGCGTGTTACGCACATGTATTTTGTAACATATTTTCACCACGTATTTTGATTACCGACTATTTATGCATTTTCCGTATTGATTTTATACTATTTTGAGTCAACAAAAATATTCAATTTCAAACTCTGCATTTTAAGTGTTTTTACGTGTTTTGATGCACGTATCGATTATGTATTTTCACCGCTACGTGCAATATTTTCTATGGTTAAATTATTTATTTTATGTATTCAAAATCTATTTTTTTTATAAAACGGAAATTCATTTCTCGCATTTTGATCTAAATACTTTGTACGTGTAATGCACGTGTTTTATACGTATGTAGTGATTACGTCGTGAAATTTATGAAATTAGTAAATATAATTTTCTTATGTTGTTTTCGATTATATTTTAATAATTTTTCGTTGATAAAATCAATTTCGCATTTTTGATATTTTACGTGCGACGCACGTGTTTTCGATAAAAGTACTTAAGCACATTTGTTTTCAAAATAAATTTTGGAGTGCATGTATTTATTTGTGCATAATACATTTTAGATTTTTAAAAGTAAACTATTTACATGACTGTATATATATGTATAGTACATATACATATGTGATATCTATGCATATATTTATTTGTGTTGACTTGTCGTGGATGGGGGCCTACACGGTAAACAACCAGTTGGTTGTGCTGTGTGAGATGGGCTGTTTGTATAAATGGCATGGTGTAATTAATTTGGTAAAATGAATATAATGTGAAGTGGAATAGTATGGTAGGTGGGGGCCCATGTTGAATGGAACAGCAAGTATGTGTTGTGGTAATTAGCTACTGACGTCAACACCCTGGGGGCCGGTTTTGAATAGGAGGAGAGAGAGAGGTGGGAGTTAGAGAATTAGAGAGGTGGAGATGTGAAGGGTTGGGGGGTTTTGAGAGTTAAGAAAATGAAAAGTCAAAAATTAATTTGAGTAATTTATTAGTTGTGTAATTTTGCAAATTGAACCCTAAACTTGTCCTATAAATAACCCCCTTCTCTTCTCATTTCACACACCAAAAAAATAAAAGAAATAAGAGAAAGAAAAAGAAAGAGAGAATGAGTGTTCTTGTGCTTTGGAGAAGGTCTTGCTAGGAGGAGAAGGAATTACTAGGAGCTAGGAGTTGTTCCAATTTTCTATAGAGGTGGGTGTTCTCTTACTTTCTAAATATAGACACTTGCATGCTAATATTAATAAAATGAGTAGTTTTGATATGATAAAGTAGAACCAAATATATTATGGATGCGGTGAGAATAATAGCGAATCATGTTTGATAAATTAAAATTTACATCATGTAGTAGTTAATGAGAAAAGAAGTAATTAAGTATTTTGCCATGAATGATGAAATTGTTAATTGCATGAACAATGGTTGGAAAGTTCTCTTTTGATGAGCAAACAAATATATATATATATATATATATATATATATATATATATATATATGTTTTTTGTAAAATTGATATTATTGAATTTCTTTGACACGACATATAATTGTGTTACTTTGATGAAATTGAAATCTATGCTCATTAGTAAGAAGAAACAATTTGAAAGTTAATTCTATTTTCAAAATTACAAATTTGAAACCTTTGAATTACTTTTGGAAAGTGAACTCAGTTTTTATAAGATAATTTCAGTCTAGTAAGAGATTAGATCAATGAAGAATCAAATTTTTATGAAAAATGAAATAACAGAGAACTCGAACAAAAGCATAGAAGGATCCTTTGAATGTAGCACCCCGTATTTTTAAATATTATTTTTATAGATTTATAAATGAATTAAAATATTTTTTGGGGATTTAATAAATATTTTCTGAAAATTTATATTTACACGTGCAAAACACGTGCAAATATTTTCTTGGAAAGTTCAAGGCAAAATCATTTTGTGGAAAATCATTATTTATTATTTGAGATTATTTATAATTTTTCTAGATTTTTCTGATATTTATTAAACCTATTTGCAAATATTACGAAAAGAAGAATCTTTTTGCAAAAGTTGTTATTTTAAAGGATGAAAGTGCAAAACTAATTTCTGGATTTTCCAAACAGTGCCGGCTGGAAATAAGGTTCTTATTTTGCCTTTAAATATCAATTTAATTGGTTTTATCAAATTTCCAAGTATAGGGATCTATTTATGTAAAGTTACTTTAAAAGGGTTATTTTGCAAATGTGTTTAAAACCCTAATTCTCCTATTCCGGCCTATATATACATATAAGAGTGGAGTGCAGCCGTCTTCGGCTGCACAACACAAAAGTTTTATTATTTCTTGAAGATTTAAGGATGAGATCTTAGATTTCGCGAAAGAAAGACTTTTCTTGTTAGATTTTGTCATTTGAGGTGAGTGACTTATTTGTTTTCTTTTGTTTTGTGAGTGCGAGTGATATAATTGCTTTGATTGTTCTTAGATGTTGAATTTCATCTACTAGAAAGCATGTTTATGGTTTGGGTATGAATATGTACATGATGGATTGGGTGGATGGATAAAAAAAATTGGATCTTGTGAAACTCTAGTGGTTTATGAATTAAATTGTATGTGGGTAGGCTATTTCTTTTGGATTAATGTTGGATTGATTGAATATGATGGATTTTATGCATAAACCTAATAAAGATGAGACTTTTATCACTTTTGAGTATTTGTTGAACGAAACATGATATGGTGATGTTATAAATTGATTATGGTTGTGAGTTATAATGGCGATTTAGTTTTGAGAATTTTGGAAGAAAAGTGTGAATTCAATAGAGCATGTCTTGAGAATCGAAATTTGGGAATTTATTTGAGTTTGAAGAAATATATCCAAATTGGGGATTTTCTTGAGATTTCTGATATTTATATGGTTGGGATCTGAATACGAAACTATTTCAATGAATAATTGATTTTAAGAAACTCTATTTTTGACTATATGCACAAACCATGTTTTAATCGGAAGAAATCAACAAATCACTACTTTTATAAATTCAAGTAACTTTGAATAAGTTTAGTGGGTTATTATAAATCCTACAAGTCGTAATTGATCATATAAGAAATATGTTTTTAGTAGAAACCGTTTTTATAAAGTAAAACTACGTATCGGTTGAAATGTGCACAACCAAAAGTCTGCAGTCTGTAGGTCGACAGTCGACCGACGCCACCTGACTGCTGTATACTATAGTTTTTCTTGAAATTTCTTTCTGGACAGTCGACCTATGGCTTTACCAGTCGACTTATGATACTTAGAATTATTTTCTTAAGAATATTCGATTTTCTTTCTGGATAGTCGACCTATGACCTTTACCAGTCAACTTATAATACTTAGAATTATTTTCTTAAAGTTATTGAATTTTTCTCTCTGGACAGTCGACCTATGCCTGTCCATAGTCGACTGATACTGATGTATCTTTATATCTTTGAATGTTCTTTTAAATAATTTATTCTCTAAATGATCTTAATCTACAACTTACTACCTATACTTTATCTTCTACTGAACATATGTTTTCAAATGGTTTAGCAGAGCAATTTATGTTGGAAGATTAGTTTGGATATTGGGTGTGAGTCTCTAGAGGGTGTGTGTGACCCTAGCATACCAGCAGTTGAGATAGTTATGTTTGGGCTTGTCAAGGTATTTTAGTTGATCAGTTGTTGAGTTAAGTCCGGTAGGGTACACCAACTCTAGGAGATTCGTATATTAATTAAATAACCTAAATGATAAGGACAGACACTAGTGGTGATATGATGAACGAGAACATGGGTTATGGACCTCGGTATGGCTTGCGGTGTGAGATAATCCCCGGAATTATCCAGGTGTGAGTGAAATATTCTCCGGAATTACCTATGGTGTGGGATTGATCTCCGGAATTATCGGGGTTGATGAGACGCACATGTGGTATTCGTGTGATGAGGTGCCATCGCTTGCGGTGTGGGGTATTCACAAAGATTCCCAGGTGTGAGTGAAATAGTCTCCGGAATTATCTGTGGATAGAGATTGACCTCCGGAATTATCGGAGCATGGGCTAATACTCACAGTTTATCTTTATCTCGTAGTAGTCATCGTGTTAGGATTAGTTGCATAGCGGGGGATTAAACCCTATAATGTGGAGACATTAAGGGCTTGCACCGGACCTATGTTGGGTGGGATGCATAGACTCCGACAAGTACGCATTAGAGAGTCAGCATATAGAATTGTGTTTTCTTGACTTGGTTTCATGTATGTGGTTTCCTGTTTTCTACACTTGACACTTAGTCTAGCTACACTCGATGTTTTCATGTTTCCTTGTTATTTCGAATTTCTTTTATTCTGGTCTCTAGTACGCATTGTTTATGATTCCAGATTTCATGTTTATTTATGTTGCTTGTTTTTTTTATGTCACTCACACCTTTATGGCTGACCCCTTTAGTTTTGGGGGTTAGAGTTATCTCTAGCCTCTTATTTTACAGGTGATTACTTGTAGCTTGGGATTTGGATGCTTGAGTTAAAGAGATGTAATGATTTAAGTATTGTTGTAAAAGAAATTGTTGTAAGAAAGAAATTTGTAATTCAAGGTGTATTATATTCCGCTGTGTTATGTAAAGATTAATGTAATGAAAGTTGAAAATTTTATTGGCATTTGCCTGTGTTTAATATTACATTTGAAGTTGATGCTGGGAATTGTGCCACGTATTTCTAAGATATCATATTAGGAATTCGGGGCGCTACATTGAACCGTTGGGCGCAATCAGCCTGGTGGTCAGATGTTGCGCTGGCTTCCTTGTTGGCCTAGGTTCGAATCCTGTGAAGTCCAAAACTTTTCTGTTTTTTTTAAAAATCACTCAGACCCGATAGTGAGTACAAGAGACTTCGAAACAGAATTTGAATACCAAGTCCCTATGGACTTAGTGGTGTTCGGGGGTGTCCTTGGGCGTTGTCTAGGAACTCACAGGTTCGAAACCCAGGGTGGTTTTTTTTATATATTTTTATGTTTTAGTTGAATTAATGAGTTTTAGAGCAAATTAAATTTGGGGGAAAATCCTAGTATTCATATAATAAGATGGAGGAGTTATAGAAAAAATAATTTTTTAAAAAGATTTTCATGTACATTTGGAAAGATAAAAATGACTTGAGATGGAATGAGATTTGTCTTCAAAGTAAATCATTTGAGAGCATGATTTAGATTTTTAGAAGAAAAATAAAGTGTTGGTATGAGAATAAATTGTCTTAAGGGGATTATTCCTTTTAAATTGAATACTTGATTATCATATGTGCTCAAATTTGATAATGATATTTTGACTTAAGATTTAATTATTAAAGAGTATGAGATTTATTGTTGTGTGAAATGATTTCCTTTGAAAAGGTTATACTCTTAATTTTGTTTAAGAAAGGTTGATGTGGTTGAGATATATTATATGTGCTTAAGTTGCTAAATAGACTTAAAGTGATGAATTTATGTTCATGAAAAGAATTATTGTTTATGAATGAATGAATCATGAATGATGCTAAATGAGACATTGATCAAAAGTTAGAGATGAGATTATTTAAGTTTAAGACATGATTATTGAAGAGTATGAATACCCATTATTCTTGTACATGAAAAATTATGATTTAGTGTTAGTAAGACCTTGGTTACCGGCACTATTGAAAGAAAAGATTTGAGATATAATTCTGAGATATTGCTGTGTAGCTATCTCGTATTTTGTGAGTAAGTCCGGTAGGGGGTAAAACTAATTCTAGGAATGATAACTCATTCATGTCTTGAACTTAAGAATTAGGCACTTAAGAGAAGTGTAGTAAACCTGGACAAACATAAGTGGGGCACTCTATATAGTCGGGCGGTGTACTTCGGGACTAGAGACCCAGTTGGGCGGTGTACTTCGAGACTGAGGTTGCTCCGATGGAGATGAGTTTTTAAATCCGGGACTATGCATATTCGGGCGGATAGTTTATCGTACTCCTGTATATATATGTATAGCAGAGCTAAAGGGGCACTTGCGGGGTATTCGCATGACGAGGAGTCTATATAACAGTCGGGCGGTGTACTCCGGGGTTGGGATCCATACTCGTGGAATATCTGAACCTTGTTCTTACTACTGGGTAGTATCATGGCAAGGGATTGAACCCTTTATTGTGGAGTACGTAGGTGCTTGCCCTCGGACCTATGTAGTATGGGATGCATAGAATCCGAACAAGTATGCATTAGTGTCATCCTAGTATAAATTTGTGTGCATTAGGCATTAAGGCATGTCATACACTTGTTTAGCGTAGTCACAATTTAACACTTTATTATTCATTCAAACTTTTTGTGGTTGTTAAAGTAATGAGATCGTTATATGTACGGCATAGAGAGAATAGCCGAGTATAACATTTTTATCGGTTGTAAGTGACTGACGTGCCCACAGCTTAACATGCAGGTAATGGACTTTTCCCTGAAGATGTTGTGATGCAGTTGATGATTTACATTGTTATAGGTATACAAGTTGTATTTTATTTCATTGTTGTATTCTTCCGCTGTGTAAACAAAGATGTAATGAACTCTAATGTATTATTGAAAAAGTTTTAATTTCCTTGTAAAATTGTACAAAGTGAAGTAAAGATCATGTGAAAATCTCGAATTCAGTCTTATTTGGAATTCGGGGCGTTACAACAACATTGGTGAAGAAATTGATTGTATCGCTGCTTAATAATTATTGCTTTATTATGAAGACTTAATTATTGGATTATTGTTTGTTGCCGCTGAATTCGGGTGTGGGGGCAATAAACAAGATTTGTAGGTTCGTGGGGAACTCAAACAGGCAGAACCTTTCTTCTTCCTTGATGATGTGCTGTCTCCTTAGTGCTCCCGCTGACCTGCACAACCGTTCGAAACACCGGGATGGATCCCGACGACGAACCCTCCGACGCTCAAGTCAATACACAGAAAAAGTCAAGGGAAAAGAGCTCAAGTGTGCAAAGTGTGATCACCTTTTACAGTAGGAGGTAGGGGGTTTTTATAGTCGCCATGGAGATCCTTTTCAGGATAAGGGTGAATCCCTACTTCCCGGTGTGGCTGGTTGGGGTTGGTTACAACCATCCCCTTAAGATAGGGACAGAGTAGGATTTGCTCCTATCCTATTTGATTGGTCCCTAACGAGTTGAAACCCGTTCTCTGTCTACCAGATCCGTTTGCAGGCTAGCGGGTCTAAGGGAAGAGGCCCGGTACCCGACAGACCCGTCTGCAGATGAAATTACCATCCTGCCCCTGCGACTTCAAGATTCGTGCCCACTTTGAACGGTTCCGAATTAACCCTATTTTTAGCCATATCATTGTTATTTCATTGTATTGGGCTTATGACCTGAATATTGCTATTTGTTTCCAGACGTTGGATTATTATTGTATTTGGATATTTTTATTGCTTCATTCCAAGTATTATTGTTCATGAGATTATTATTATTGCCTGCACAATTGTTCTGTATTGGTTATATTGTTGAGTTAATCGAATAAACAACTTATGGGTGACGTTAGTCATTCGCTGGGCCAGTGTTACGTGCTCGTATTCCGCATTTTTGGGAAGCGGGGCGTGACAAAATCAGTAGAGACTAGAAATGCAAGAAGCTTTGGTTATCACAAGCGGATTACGTGAAGAGGGTGCTGAAAAGTTTCAATATGGATGGCATGATGCCAGTCACTTTTCCCTTGGTCGCTCAATTGAAGTTATCCATGGACTCGTGTCCAACAACGGAGGCAGAGATGGAGGAAATGACTGATATTCCTTATGCCTCACATGTTGGGAGTTTGATGTATGCGACGGTGTCTACAAGACCAGACATCGCACAAGCAGTGGGAGTTGTCAGCCGTTACATGAAGAATACAGTTAAACATCATTGGGATGCAGTGAAGTGGATTCTGAAGTATCTTGCAGGTACTTCAGATGACTCTCTTTGTTTTGGGAGAGATTCTTTGCATATACATGGTTATGTGGATGCGAATTTATTGGGCATTCGTGATGGTTGCATAAGTACAATTAATGTCACGCCCCGCTTCCCAAAATACGGGAATACGAGTCCGTGACGAAGGCCCAGCGAATGATATTAACATCATCCATAAGCTGTACCAGTCTTAACTCAACAACATGAAAAGAAATAATTACATCCACGCAGAAAAATATAATCATATAAACAGAATAAAATCCAATAACCAAATCTGGGATACAAAAACTTACCAAATAGCTCGAGAATATGCAATGCAATAATAGTTCAACGAGTTACTTTCAGTTACCCATCACTATACTTGTATAACATAATTCAAAAGAAAGAGGAAGAGAATCCGTTAGAGCAAGCTTCGAGCGACAAGTAGTAGGAAGCAGTAAAATAGGAAATAAAGGAATATATAACAAGAGCAGAAAATGGAACGATGTCGTAGTCAATAAATGATAAATAGTAACAAAATCAAAAGTTGATATTCAATAATTCAGAATCAGGAATCAATGTTTAATAACCAGTATTCAGTATTAGTGTCAATATTCAGTGTTCATTTATGTCTATAAGTCTATTATTTATTTTAATCATAACTAATGCACATACTACTGCATCCCATACTACAGGTTCCATGCATACAATCAATTTCGTTTAGACTAAGGTGGTAGATTCTATAGGTCATGTACTCGCACCATAACAATAGCAATTTCTTGCACAATAACGATAACAATAGTCGGCACGATAATCCTAAAACAATACACGATGAATGGGGAGTAATCCAACAATAAATCGATAGCACTAGCCGACACGATATTTTGGGAACAAAGCCCACAAATTCCGAATACAGTTACTATATTATCAACTACCATGGTCAACCCTTAACCCCGGCTTGTTATCATTTTATTAACAATCATTTATGAACATGCATGCGGTCAATGTGGACAATGGTATTAATACTCATGCAACAGGTACAATTGATGAGACCGGTAGCACTAGTACAATTTCAAGATGATATCAAGACTATACAATACATGAAATATACATGGTCCAATTCATTAAATCTGGAAAACACGGTTTATGTGCAACACATAACAATACATGGACTAAGTATACTATGATTTCTATGTGCAAGATTTTAAGTTTCTGTGTCAGGAACCGGGTCGAAACCTCAGTACAAAGTCAAGCAAATGACAAAACAGTATATATGAATGTTCACTAGTACAATAAATTTACGGTTTGGGATTGAAGTAACAACAATAGCACGATGAGATGACTATGAATCAATAACATGGTACAATACATAAACAATGGAGTTCAATTGGATATGATAATAAATAAACAATGGAGTTCAATTGGATATGATATTCAATTTGATTACTACTTGTCAGATTTCAAAGAGTGTTTTCTTGAACTAGAAACAAAAAAAAATAAGTTCAAGAGACGCTTGCCTGTCAGGAGACGATTCTGAACATGAAAGAATAACGGGATTAGGATCCCGGGCGATGATCCAAAACACGGACGAGTCACGTGCAAAACCAAACATCACACAACTCCACAAAACAGCAAATCACTGGATCGCCTACTCCACAACAACAAACACAACACAATACCCAATCCCTACTCCTCCACACAAACACCAAACGGCAAATATCGGATCCCCAAAAACCAACACAGCAAACACCAAAATTGCTACTGTACTTCTCCTCGACTTCGATAGAGTGAGAAAGAGGACGGGAGATGGGACAACGACCACGGTGGTGGGGGGCAACGGCAGCGGCGACCACGGTAAAGGTGGCAACGACGTCGCTGCGGTCGGGAAGCGACGGCAACGGTGAGAGCGAGCGACTCTGTTTCGCTCCGAAAACAAAGGAGGTGAAGACAGCGGGGTGCTCGGCTCGACGACGATGTGACAGGAGGCCATCGACGACGAGGCTTGAGCGGGATGCAGTGGCGAGGCATCGACGATGGTTGGGATGCATTCAGAGGGGAGCTATGATGGGGTGAGGGCTAGGGAGAGATGGAGATAAGCGGGAGGTGATAAGTTCTCCGATGGAGGTGGTGCAGCAATGCGAGGAGCAGTCGATGGAGCTTCGTGCTGAGGAGGAGCAAGCGACACTCAACAATGGCGGAAGGCCATGGAGAGGAGGCGGTGGCGAGGAGAAACGGGGCCCAAGTGGTCAAAGACATGAAGGAGCTTTGGTGGGTTCTCGGAGGTTGGTGATGGCGAGGCAGGGGATTCGCGACTGGGGGTGGAAGGCGGAGTCGCGAGCAGGAGAGGGATGAGGTAGGGCGGTGGCGATGACGGGAGGCGAGGCGACTCGCGAGGTGGAGCGCGAGGACGAAGGTCGAGCTCGAAGGAGGAAGACGACGGGTTCTCTGTTTCGGTTGGGGAAAAACATAAAGGAGAGAGAGGAAGGGGAAAGAGAGAGTCAGGAGGGGGTTATTTAAAATAATAATGATATGATAATGGAGGAGAGATTATAGGGCTGATTATTAGGGATTTTAATTTTGGGGTTACGGATGTGATGGGTGAGAGAGTGATTGTGGGGATTATGGGGGAGAAGATCTGGGATTGATTGGTCAATAACAGATTAGAGGGAGAATTGGGTTAATGGTTATTGGGTTTAGGGTAGGCTAGGATCTAATAAGAGATGTGCATGGGTCGGGCTCAAAACAAATTTAATAAATTAGTTATAGGATTGGGCTTATGATAAATAATTAAACAATTGGGCTTGGGCTATGTGTAAACGGGTAAGATAGTTTATTGGGTAGTTAGGTTTTAGGATCCAATAAGAATAAGGTTTAATTAAAAAGATCCAATAGAATGAATAAAATAATCAATAGAAAGTAGAATTATATAACAAAATATATTTGTACTACAATATGGAAATTATTCGAAATAACTACAAGTACAATTATCAATAGAAATAGATTTTTAAATTAACAATCGAAGGTAATAATAATAATAATAGTAAAAATACTAATAATAGTACTGATAATAATAATAATAATAATAATAATAATAATGATGATGATATACATATCAAAATAGGATTTGAGATAAACAAGTTTATTAAAATCCAAATAGTAATAAAATAAGATATAAATAGCCGATCACTTAGAAAATAAACAATACAATTATAATATACTATTATTCGAAGAAAATATAATTTTCGGCTAGAAAAGATTTTAATAGAAGGCCCAAATCGAGTTTAAAACAAAAATAAATTTATAAATAATCAAAATACGGAAATATTCAAAAAATACGTATTTACGGGAACGAGGGTTACAATTAACCTCTGTATATTTACAGTCGGAGGCACAAGTGTTAGTTGGGCTTCACAGGTTCAAAATGTTGTAGCACAGTCATCCACGGAATCAGAGTATATGACACTTACAAAAACAACGAAAGACATGTTGTGGATTTCGGAGCTTATGAAACAGTTGTGCAGAAAACTATACATGGGAGAGCTATGGTGTGACAATCAAAGTACAGTTTTCTTGGCGAAAAACTCGGCATATTACTCTAGAACTAGACACATTCAGCTGAGGAATCATTTTATTAGAATGGTGGTTAAAAAGAAATCTTTGAAGCTATCAAAGATTCTCAACACTAAAAATCTGGTGGACATGCTCACAAACGTAGTGTACAGCAGGAAACAATTCTGCTATACCACTATTGAATTGTCTCCAGGTTAATATATGAGGAGACTTGCAGAGACACAAACCTAGACTAGGCCGATGGAAGAATGAAGAACAGGTTAGAAACTTCGTGTATATGTGTCCAAGTGAGAGATTGTAGGGGTTTGTGGATCCAATACACGATAATAGGTTGAAGAGGATTGACGAGAAGAAGAGTCGAAGTGGAAGCAAGTATCTCAACAGCAGCCAGCAGCTGCAGGCAAAAGTTGCAATCGACTGTCCAAGGTTGTGGTCGACTGCACGCCCGACCGCACACCCGACCGACTATACAGGCTCTCAAGCCGAGAGCTGTACAGTCGATCGTCTCACTCATTGTTGAAACTCTGTACACTTGAAGGAATGATCAGTAGACCGCACAATATATGGTCGCTAGTGTGGCTTTATCTTTGTAAATAAAAACGTAAGTTTCCAGACACAACTCAATATTCTTACAAAATTTTAATAGTTAACAATACCAAGAAAAGTCATACAAACTATCAACTGTACTGGTAAAATGCATCTAACCGCTAAGACCATTGTGCATCTGCCCTGATGTGTACCAAGCAATACTGACTTCGTTGTTTGGGTAAAAGATTTTTATGATCACAGCCACAGGTAGCCGAACAAGAGCACGATCGGTGAGTTAAAGAACAATAGAGTTTATGGAGAATTTCCAATAACGGCTCTGTATGATCTATAAGACAGTATATCTATATAATAAAACACAAAGAAAGCTATCAGGTGGCTCTCCTTCAATCCCCCCCAAAATCAAAGGCTCAGATCTAACCTCACAAAACACATTTCCCCCCAAAGTTTTCCCCCAAAACTCAAATTCAAATCCCCTCAAAACAACTCATTTATTTATTTAATTATTTCTCTCTCTCTCTCTCTCTCTCTCTCTCTCTCTCTCTCTCTCTCTCTCTCTCTCTCTCTCTGTATATATATATACACGAAAACATGGACTTTTATACCCGAATTTATAATTTTCACCATATACTAATGGAAACATGGACTTTTATTTACAATTAATTATTGTCATACTATTCAAACTTTACCTACATAATTGTTGATTTACTGTTTACAAGATTTTTTATATGCTGTATCGTTCTGAAGACGTGCCGTAGGCATGTGGCCATGGGCAAATCTAGTATCTTTATAAAACCACTGGGACTGAAAAACTAGATTTCAAGTTTAGCAGTAATTAAATTTGTGGGTACGTATAAGTTGTTTTTTCATCTAACATTAGTCTATATTTGGGACACTTGATTGGCAAGACTTCTGTTGTCTAGCATTTAAAAAAATTCTTGTACTGGTTGACATTTAGTTGAATACTAGATTTGCCCGTGGGCACATGCCTACGGCACGTCTTCGAAACGATATAGCATATGAAAGTCTTGTAAACAGTAAAACAACAATTATGTAGCTCAAGTTTGAATAGTAAAACAATAATTAGTTGTAAATAAAAGTCCATGTTTCCATTAGTATATGTTGAAAAATAATTATAAATGGTGGTGTAAAATCCAACCTCTTAGAACTTTGAGTGTGGAAAATGATGAAATTTAACTGTTGATGAGATATTTGCTATTTTCAATGTAACATGAGCAATAAAAAAATGCACAAAAAATCTAAAAATTACAAACCTGAAATCTGAAATATTATAAATTTCTAAGTAAATAGAGAGAGAATGAGAGAGAGAAAGAGAGAGAGAAAGAGAGGGAGAAATAAATAAATAAATAAAGGAGTTGTTTTGGGAAATTTGAATTTGAGTTTTGGGGGGAACTTTTGGGTGGGAAAATATGTTTTGTGAGGTTAGATATAGACCATTGATTTCAACCCAATTGAATTAGAGCCACTGATAGCTTTCTTTGTGTTTTGTTATATATATATATATATATATATATATATATATATATATATATAGTTAGTCTATTATGAGATGGTGAGATGGGCTCTTTATCGTGAGCAGGAGCTAACAGCCATCTGATCTAGTTTGATTCAGATCGAATGGCTGAGATCAGATCCCGTTCTCAGCCTGTTTTGTTGAGGGTAAAATGGTCATCTCCTTCTCACGCTCTCCTTCTTCGTTCATCTCCTTCTCACGCTCTCTCACTTTCAGACTACCGAACCCAAAAGAACTGATCTCTCGTCTCTCTCTCCCCCTTCGACCTTCAAAACCCTAGACTCATTGGAGATCCCCTGAAGCCCCCTTCGACCTTCAACCAACGAAACCCCCCTTCGACCTTCAAAATACCCTGCTGCCTCGTCTCTCTCTCCCCCTTCGACCTTCGAAACCCTAGACATTACCACCTTCGAAAACCCCACCGATCTCCATCTCCATCTCTAACTTGGATTGAGGTAAAATTTCAATGTTACGTATTTTTTAAAATTGTTTATATACATTCAAAATCAGTAAAGTTTACATCTTGATGAGTATTACTCCATTATCAAATAGCAGTTGATTTAGGGTTCTTCAATCATGATGTTGATTTAATTAATTTTGGGTTGATTTAGTTAATTTTGGGTTGAGTTGATTAATTTTGGCCAATTCAGATTGCAAATGGTTAATAGATATTTTAATACCAACAAAGGACTTTGGAAATCCTCAAATATACTACAAAAACCAGAAACATGCCTACTTGTGTCTTAATTTATGTAATTGGATACAAATTTCAAATTATATAAATTAACATTTTTGAGATGTTATGAATACTACAGTTTTCTTGAACAAATTGAGTACATTTTATAAGTTATTCAAAACTTTCCAAACAGTTAAGTGAAATAATTATTATCCATATTTTGTTTGCAGGCAACTGCAAGAGGGGAATAAGGAATGGTACTGTTCTTTGTCTGTTGTAATCCGAGTTGTGATCATAGATGGAGAGATTAAATAGGAACTCTTTTCTATTGTAGCTAATTGCAGCCCAAACTTGAATTAGCTTTTCATTTTCGGTTCCACTAGCTTAGTTAACTTGAAACTTTTGTTATTTGGATGATAGTTTTGAATAGCTATGTGACTTTGATTTCGATGATATATAGAATGTTAGCTGATTTGGATGATGATTCGTGAATAGTTGTTCTGTTGTGGGCATGTGACGTTGTTTTGGAAGCAACATCTTTGACGTTGTTTCATACTGGATACTCTGATGCTCAGTTATTGTATGTTCCTCACCTTTGATTTTTAACATGTCCATTATTGGTAATAAGTTGGTTCATTTGAATATGATGATCATTTTCAGGGAATGTGCTGAATTCTGGTGAAGTGTCATGAAGGTGCACCTCAGGCTAAGCAGAAATTTGTTTACAAGAAGTATTCCAGTGAACAATTTGGAGCTGTGGCACTGCAGCCACCAGCAACAAGGGTGGTCGGGGAGTTGAAGGCCAAGTAGCCTGCCTGTTTGTCTTGTTCGTTGGAAAGCTGAGTGATACTAGTCATCCTATTGATGATGAAAAAAATTCTAATTTGTTTTCTTTTTTTAGAGGGGTAATTAGTGTTGAATGTTTTGGAGGAACTTACTGGTTCTGTGTCTGCCTAATGGGTTGATGCAGCTAGAATTAATTGCAACTTTCTGCAAAATATGTATGTGTAAAATCTTATCTGTTTCCGTTCTTGTGTATCACTGGTTTGGTTTGACTCAATAACATATTTCCTAATTGCTATTGCGTAAATTTGTGTCAGCAGCAAAACAACGGAATTGCTCAATTTACCAATAGGTCTGTCACAGAGTATCCATATGCCAAGTCAAAAAGATAAACTCTCACATATTGCTTAGTATCAAGATAGCAAATTTACTGTGAAAATTGATCTGTATCAACAAATGTACATTGACTTCCCCGCTTAACAGAAAAGATTGAATAAAACATTGTATAAAAGCTAAACAAAATATGGTTGCAATTACAGAACTATGAAGGCAAACAAAAGGATGCTGATAATTAATACACAATGCTACATTAGCTTGAAGTACAGCTGAACTATATACCTCCACAGAGGGGAAATGAAAAGGACAAAGAATTCAAGCCTCAACTACATCGCTACACTGAACAATATACCTTACAGATTTATACACCTCTGAACCCTTTCCAAATGACTTATTCCACGCATTAAGATCTACGACATTGTTATTAAGCCACTCTTCCATCTCATCACTACAAAAATCTTCAACAGCATAATGCACATTTTGTCTGATTTTCATCCACAGGAACAGCAAACAAATTTTCTTCCATCTTTTCTACAGCCACTTTAGTAAGCAAAAATCTAGGGAAGATGTCGATCAGTTTCTAATGCTTCTGCACAGGGTTGCCATGATGAGACGATAATCTTCGGTCTCAAAATAAGGAATACCAATGTACAATATATACCAAGCATGTATCATGATATTTAGTTTACTATTAAAACATTAAGGGGCTAATCTCCTTGCTTGTCTTATAGGCGGCACCATATTTGCTCTGCTATAACATCTACTGTTAAAAATATATAGCAGTTTCCTCGTGCTCACCCTTGCCTACATAAGAGTGAATCATATATTAAATTATGTTTACTTCATAGCTTATATCTAATCATTAAGCATATGAAAAGAGATTAAAAAGAACATTTATTTTTATGACATAATTAAAGGTGAACACGAATCAGCCTTGTTCCATTAACGAGTTCATAAAAACAAGTTACCTCAAGCTAGTTTCTTGCCATCTATAGACTTGAATCGACTCTAACGGATGATGATGTCCATTCATTTGCTGAGGCTAGGTTATTTAATTTTTTAAAATGACAGAAATAAGCCTATGAAATATCCAACAGCTGCAAACAGATATGTCCATCCTAAGTCCTATCTGAAGATTAAAAAAAATTGAGGAGAAATAAGTATATGAAATATTACACCTCAATTTCAAACATATATATCAAGATGTCACAGTTTACTGGAGTAAAATAGATATAAGATAATTAGAAGTGCTGAAGGATAAGTCAAAGCCTTACATTGAACTCATTGTCTTCAATTCGAAGAAGTGACTCCTCGAAGGATCCCAATCCTGCAGCTGTTTTGAAGAAATAAAAATAAAGGTAATCTAATTTCATGAAAATAAATTTATTCGCATGAGATGCATATTCATGAAGTAGGATTTTTGGTCTTCAATTAACTTTGATACCGCTGTCATCATTGCTAGATTTCCCAACAAAGCAAGTTCATGGATGAAGCGCATAGCATCATCAAAGATGTGGCAAATATGAATTGATAAATTCCTCCCAATTCTCTTGAAAGATGAATGCATTCTGCTGAAAGGAAACTACATTCAAACTCTTCAGGTAAACATAGAGTACTACATATAAATCTTTGGACCAAGTCAATGTAAAAATTAATTAAATCAACATCATGATTGAAGAACCCTAAATTAACTGCTATTTGATAATGGAGTAATACTCATCAAGATCTAAACTTTACTGATTTTGAATGTATATAAACAATTTAAAAAAATACGTAACATTGAAATTTTACCTCAATCCAA
The DNA here is from genome assembly GCA_017893485.1 of Hemerocallis citrina. NCBI lineage: Eukaryota > Viridiplantae > Streptophyta > Magnoliopsida > Asparagales > Asphodelaceae > Hemerocallis > Hemerocallis citrina. The sequence continues at coordinate 181,250,071 of CM030360.1, forward strand.
GTTAGAGATGGAGATGGAGATCTGTGGGGTTTTCGAAGGTGGTAATGTCTAGGGTTTCGAAGGTCGAAGGGGGAGAGAGAGACGAGGCAGCAGGGTATTTTGAAGGTCGAAGGGGGGTTTCGTTGGTCGAAGGTCGAAGGGGGCTTCAGGGGATCTCGAATGAGTCTAGGGTTTTGAAGGTCGAAGGGGGAGAGGGAGACGAGAGATCAGTTCTTTTGGGTTCGGTAGTCTGAAAGTGAGAGAGAGCGTGAGAAGGAGATGAACGAAGAAGGAGAGCGTGAGAAGGAGATGACCATTTTACCCTCAACAAAACAGGCTGAGAACGGGATCTGATCTCAGCCATTCGATCTGAATCAAACTAGATCAGATGGCTGTTAGCTCCCGCTCACGATAAAGAGCCCATCTCACCATCTCATAATAGTGTCTCTCTCTCTCAAGAGAGAGAGAGAGAGAGATATATTAATAATTAAATAAATAAATGAGTTGTTTTGGGGGGGAATTTGAATTTGAGTTTTGGAGGGAAACTTTTGAGAGGAAAATGTGTTTTGTGAGGTTAGATCTGAGCCTTTGATTTTGGAGAGATTAAAGGAGAGCCACTTGATAGCTTTCTTTGTATTTTATATATATATATATATATATATATATAGAGAGAGAGAGAGAGAGAGAGAGAGAGAGAGAGAGAGAGAGAGACTTAAATAAATAAATGAGTTGTTTTGGGGAAAACTTTTGGGGGGAAAATGTGTTTTGTAAGGTTAGATATGAGCCTTTGATTTTGGGGAGATTGAAGGAGAGCCACTTGATAGCTTTCTTTGTGTTTTATTATATAGACTAGATTTGCCCGTGGGCATGTGCGTACGGCACGTCTTCGGAACGATACATCATATGAAAGTCTTGTAAACAGTAAAACAATAATTATGTAGGTCAAGTTTGAATAGTATATTTGTAAATAAAAGTCCATGTTTACATTAGTTTATGTTGAAAAATAATTATAAATGAGGGTGTAAAATCTAACTTCTTATAACTTTGAGTGTGGAAAATGATGACATTTAACTGTTGATGCAATATTTGTTATTTTCAATGTAACATGAGCAATAAAAAATGCATAAAAAATATGAAAATTTATAAACCTGAAATATGAAAATATAAATTTCTGAGTAAATAGAGAGAGAGAAAGAGAGAGTGAGAGAGAAATAAATAAATAAATAAATGAGTTGTTTTGGGAGATTTGAATTTGAGTTTTGGGGGAAAACTTTTGAACGGGAAAATATGTTTTGTGAGGTTAGATCTGGACCATTGATTTCAAACCTATTGAATGAGAGCCACTTGATAGCTTTTTTTGTGTTTTATTATATAGACTAGGTTTGCCCGTTGACACGTGCCTACGGCACGTCTTCGGAACGGTGCACCTTGTTTGTTCATAGAATATAGTTTTGGAGGTCCAGCAAATTAATTGAAGTAGCAAACATATTATATGAGAAACTTTTGGGGGTCCAACAAAAAATATATTATATGATTTTTTAATTTTTTAAAAATTATTTTAGAAGTTTTTAAATTTTTAATTTTTTTAGTTTTTTAGTTTTTAATTTTTTTAAAACATTCAAAAATTTTATTTTCTTAATTTTTTGAATAGAAGAGGGATGGAGAGAGAGAGAGAAATAATTAAATAAATATAGAAGTTGTTTTGGGTGGGGATTTGAATTTGACTTTTGGGGGAAAACTTTTGGGAGGGAAAATATGTTTTGTGAAGTTAGATCTGAGCCTTTGATTTTTGGGGGGATTGAAGGAGAACCACTTGATAGCTTTCTTTGTGTTTTATTATATAGATTATCAACACGACTTAGTTGAACAAGTGCCCTTTTTAGGTTTTAAATTATGTAATTTATTACCGATATTCTCTTATATTTTTAATAACGAATCTCAAGAATTTGTAACAGATTTTTTTCTGATTCCTAGAATATGTACAGACTCCATCTATTTGTTTGTATAGTTTCATGTCAATATGAAGTAAAGTTTCTAGATTTTTCCTACGAAATACCCAAACCCAACTTAACCCAACTTAAACTACCCATTAACCCATTCTAATAACTAATACCTATTATTTTCCTATTATATCCTAATCTGTTAACTCCAAACCATTCCTAACTCCATATTTCTTTCTTTCCTTATACTAACCTACTACTAATCCTACCACCCATTACTTTCCTAAACTACACCCATTGCTTTGAATCCTACCTGTTGCCATCACCAAAATCAACACCGTAGCATCATTTTCCTCCTACCCGGATTGCACCAAAAACCCATACCCGACCCATTCTTTTTCCTTGGAGCCGTCAGCTTGTGTGTGCACCCTTCCCTTTATTCAAACCAAATTCATATGTACCCTTATATATATATTCAACCTCATACAGCCTTTTATTTTTCCCAAACCATTGCACCCTATTTTCATGCTACATCTCTCCCGTTTCTCTCCATCCGTCATCTCGCGCACTCTTGCTCTTGGGTTTTTATTGCGCGTGCTCGAGTGCGCGTGTGGATCGTTCGTGAGATTGTGGATTTTCGTTCGTTGGTTTTGCTCATACTTTTGAGTTCGTCGTTCTTTATCCCGATTTAAGGCAAGTAACTTGTACTCCAATTCATTTGTTTGATACAGGTCTCAAAGTTCACCTATAGTGTAGATGGGTCTAGAGACAACTCTTGATTGTGTTTTCCTTGATGGGTTTTGTCTCTATTGTGATATTTTGGCCTTAGATGACTCACGACATCATATGGACATGATTAACCTAGGATTTGTCCAATTCTTGATTTTTGAATATGTATGTGAGACTTGTGTGCAAATTTGTGTTTTGATTGAGACCCATATGATATATTTGGTGTGGACATGTTAATAACCCTAACTCATGATGTTGAGACACTTGGTAGGTTGTATTTCAAGTTTAGATGTGTTTGGATCAATATTCTTGAATCTATGATGTTTTTGTTCTTAAGGGTGAAATCTGTATTTTGGCACTGTTCTGTTTTGTTTGCTGTTTTTGTCTGTGTTACAGTCAGTATCTTGATTTCGGTATAAAATATGAGTTTTAGATAATTTCGTCTATTTTCAAACCCCTCTAATCTTGCTTGATTTTGATTTCGCATGACTGTGTTATGGCTGTTTTAGTACAGAGGTGTCGATCTTTACCAGATTATATTTTTCAGTAATTTTGATAACAAACTATTTTCAAGAACCATGCTATACATACTATTTTGATTTGAGACTTTGGTCAGTGTTTCTTTATTAAGTTAGGGATTACCCAGAATTTTGGTGAATTTTATTGATAAGTTTTATGTGATATTTCATGCTCGTTTCAAAAATCTATTCGTGCTGTATTTTGCTCGCTGTTTTATAAAGAACCCTATTTTCACTACGTTTCCTTATACTGTATGGAAAATGTTTGTGAAATGTAAAAGTTAGTATATTCTATCTATTTTCATATCCCTTTGGCGGATTTGGATTTCGTTTCACTGGTTACGAGATATCTTAGTTTTCGTACAGCAGTGTTGGGATTTCCAGATTTGCTAAACTATGTTTTCTTGATGCTTTCGTATTTTTGATGACTGATCTATTCTTACTAGAAAATTTTGAAACTTTATATTTTGATTCTAGACATATAGGGGAATACCCCAGATTTTTCCTGAATTTATTTGATAGGTTTTGACATGGTTTTTCTGACTGAGAATTTGTTTTTCCTGATTTCTGACTGAACATGTTTTCTGTTTTCGAACCTGTTTTGAGTTATGATGTTGTGAAGTACTATGTGACTTATTTGTATTCGCTGGATTCGTGTGGATGTCTATTTTCCAGATCCTTTGACGGATCTAGATTTACATTTCTGTAGCGATAAGAATCACTGTTTTAGTACTGTACTGTCATACTATCCTGAATATGAACATACACTGTGTTGTTCGTTTATGTGACTGTATCTTATCTATGATTGTTTATTTGTTTCCCTGAACCTAATACTGATTTCACCATGTTATTTTGACACTATTTCGTACACATTCATGTCTGTTTGATGACCACAATAAAAGTAACCAAGCCGGGGTTTAAGGAAAAGATCTAGTAGTGGGAAAGCATAGAAATGTGTACTTAGAAGGGGGCCCGTGTTTCCCATCTGATTATCTGTTATCTGTTATCTGTATGAGATCATGTTACATGATCGTCTGTTATCTGTATGAGATCATGTTACATGGTCGTCTGATATCTGTCTGAACCCTGAGTACACGGCCCTATATGATTCCCTACGAAATCTAAAGCAAAATTTTTTGTTTTAGCGACCATGTGTTATGTTTTTGGGGCGCATGAAGTGCTACCTAGATAGTAATCACACAAGACTTATAAGAACATGACATTTGAATATGAATCTGAATCTGTTATATGTATCTGACTATCTGTTATCTGATTATCTGATTATCTGTTATCAGTCTGACACTACCATGTGACACCATTCCTTGACACTATCTGTATATCTGTTTGCATACTATCCGACACTTGACACTTAACACTTGACACATGTTAGTATACCATGCTAGTTGATTCTGCCATACCATGCTAGGTCTGTTTCTACTATTAATAAGATCTGTTTAGTTTTTCCCATGTACTTGTATCCTACATTATAAGTGGCCCGTAACTTGCAATTGACGGGTACTTGTGTTTTCTCTTTTACTTTTTTCTGTATTCGTTGAATTGCAGATTTTGGAGAACAGGTTCCACATGGTATTGGTGACATGATGTACTAGATGCTGGAATTTTGCTGTTATTATTTCTTGTAGTTTGCTTGAACAAATATGGTATTCATGTATTTGGATTTATTCTTGTATTTGGGCAATGTGACCCAGGATATTTGTGTATTTCAGATCATGACTATTTGAGATTAATATATTTTATTTCGAGTATTTCTTGTTGGTATTTGGTTCATATGTGCATGTGGTTGAATTTTCTGGCTTCCGACTCTGATTATACTGTGATATGTTGTAAAGATTCTTGAACAGCTTATGGATAATGAAAATCATTTGCTGGGCTTTTGTCGCGTATCCGTATTCCGTATTCTTTTGGGAAGCGGGGCGTGACAAATAATATTTTTCTTATTCATGTTTATTTATCTACTGTATACATATATATATATAAGAATTACATTCTTTGAGAAGAAGTAAGGAGATTGAGAGAAGATTGGGGAGATGAGAGATTTGGGGAATCTGTTTTCTATAAATTAGGAAACATAATATACAATTACTATATTTCAACACCCCCCCTCAAGTTGGTGCATAGATATTGAACATGTCCAACTTGTCAACAAATTTCAATAAGAGCCGATTCAAAACTGCCTTGGTTAGGATATCTGCGAGCTGATCTCCTGACTTCACTTTAGATATCTCAATGACTTTCTCATCTAACATTTCTTTGATGAAGAATCTGTCCACCTCTACATATTTCTTCTTATCATGCTGAACTGGATTAGCAGCAATATCACACGCCGCTTGACTATCACAATACACTTTCATAGGTTCATTTGGACCATAGCCTAAGTCCTGCAACAAGAGTTTCAGCCATAAAACTTCTGTTATACTTAAAGCTACTTCGCGTTACTCAGCCTCTGCACTAGAGCGTGCAACAATATTTTGCTTCTTGCTCCTCCGTGTAACTAAGATTCCTCCAACAAAGGTAAAGTATCCTGAAGTGGACCGCCTATTAATTATAGATCCTACCCAATCAGCATCTGTATATGTCTCAACCTTCAAGTGACCATGTTTCGCAAATAAGATCCATTTTTCTGGAGCAGACTTAATATATCTCATAATTCTCATCACCGTATCCATATGTTGTTCCCGAGGCGCATGCATAAACTGACTTACCATACTTAAAGCATATGACAAATCTGGCCGTGTATGTGCAAGATACATCAGCCGTCCAACCAATCTCTGATAACTTTCCTTATCACAAGGCACTTGATCAGCTTCGTTGCACAGTTTCTGTCCTTCTTCTAACGGTGTACCAATTGGCTGACAAGCGGACATTTCAGTTTTCTTCAATAAATCAAGAGCATACTTTCTTTGAGACAAAAATATCTCCTTTTTTTAGTGAGGCACTTCAATACCAAAGAAGTATATTGTTACCGCTGAATCTGGTGTGGGGACAAACAGATAGTATTTGTGGATTCTTGGGGAAACTGAAGAGTCAAACCTTAACTTCTTCTGCCGGAGTTTGACCACTGACTCCCGCCGTTCCCCTGCAAAAAGTGCGAAACACCGGGGTTGATCCCGGCGACGCACCCTCCGACGCTCAAGTCAGTAATCAGGAAAGATTATGAGAGAGCGTAAATTGGCAAAAGATTGATTACCTCTTAATGGTGGTGGATGGGGGGTATTTATAGCCGCCTTTGGGATCAGATTATGAATGTAATCCCTATGACCAGATAAGGAATGTAATCCCTAATTCCCAGTGAAAGGATAGATGTGAATCAGGGCCGTTGATTAGGATTAATCAGAAACCCTAATTCTATCATGCTGGACCGGGTTTGCTGCGGGTTGAAACCCGCACCCAGTCGAGATGGATCGGTTCGTGGGTTATTGGGTCTTTGGGGGGAAGACCCAGTACCCACTTCAGACCCGTTTGTCAAGTGAAATTACCATTTTAACCCCTAGGCTTTAAGATTCGCGTTCGATTTGGACGGTTCTGATTTAACCCCATTTTTAGCCATATCACGAGCCCCCACTCCCGAAGACTGAGTTTGATCAGCCTTCGAGGAGTAGTTTCACTGTTTTAATGGCTTGCGGAGTTGTATCGGAGTCCAAATGAGGAGTGTCGAATCTTTATATGGAGTATTGTAGTAATTTTTGAGTTAGTAGCGTGCTCTAGATTGTTCTTGAGCTCTTTTGGCCACTTGGGGATTTTTCTTACTTTTTATCTATTTTTTTCGGATCATTTATTTAATCTTGCGAAGTGTCGATTCGTTGTTCGGGGGTCTTAATCGACTTTTCTAAGTAATAATCACTTACCCAGGGGTCCAAAAATGCTTCCCTAAATTTATAATTATTTTTTAGAATTTTTAATTAATTTTCTGGAATTTTTAATCATTTTTCACAATTTTTAAATAAATAAAATAATTTTAATAAATAAAAATTAAATTTAACTACCGAATTATGACGTGGTGCGATTTGGACCCTTCATCATCGTCGAGCGCGATTTTCTGGAGGATCGGACGATCTGGGTAGCTCGGCGAGTACTTTCTTCGTATGTGAGGGTTGGCACCTCGGCACTTCGGCACTTCGGCTCAGCACGTAGAGATCTGCCGAACTACGTGGCGCGATCCTGAGCGTCCACTATGGTGCAAATTCCAAAAAAAATGCTATCTTGTCATTTTGTGGACGTGGCATGATCTGGGCCGTCCATCATGTTCTAGCACGTTTTTTGACAAGATCCAACGGTTGAGGTGGGTCAGCTTCATTTTTCTCCATATGTGGAGGTCAGTACCTCGTCACTTTGGCTCGGTAACTCGGTGAGGCACTCTGGTGGCTTAGCAGCTCGCCCTCTCTCCAAGTAGCTTGGTTGCTCAGCCAAGCTGTTCGGTAGCTCGGCTATGCACTCCGGTGGCTGGCAGCTCGGGAGGAACACGTGGCTTAATCTGGAGCGTTCATCACAGCGCGAATCACGAGGACGGGGTTCAGATCATGAGAAAATGCTATCTTGTCGTTTTGTGGGCGTGGCGTGATCTGAGCCGTCCATCATGTTTTAGCATGTTTTTTGGGACGATCTGACGGTGACACTGGTTCGGCTGAATTTTTCTCCATATATGGAGGTCGGTACCTCGTCACTTCGGCTCGATAGCTCGGTGAGGCACTCTGGTGGCTTGGCAGCTCGCCCTCTCCCCCAGTAGCTCGGTTGCTCAGCCAAGCTGTTCGGTAGCTCGGCTATGCACTCCGGTGGCTGCCAGCTCGGGAGGAACACGTGGCTTAATCTGGAGCGTTCATCACGGCGCGAATCACGAGGGTGGGTTTCAGATCACGAGAAAACATTATCTTGTCGTTTTGTGGGCATGGTGTGATCTGAGCCATCCATCAAGTTTTGACACGAATTTTGGGGCGATCCGACGGTGAAACTGGCTCGGCGGTATTTTTCTCCATATGTGGAGGTCAGTACCTCGTCACCTCGGCTCGTTAGGATGGTGGCTCGGTGGTTTCGACGAACGCTCCGGGGAATCAAGAGCTCGGATTGAGTCTTCGAACCACTTGATGAGATTTGAGACGTTCATCGTGGCGCACATCACGAAGTTGGAGGTTCAGATCACGAGAAAACGTTATCTTGTTGTTTTGTGGGCGTGGCGTGATCTGAGCCGTCCATCATGTTTTGACGCGAGTTCTGAGGTGATCCGACGGTGAAGCTGGCTCGGCGGTATTTTTCTCCATATGTGGAGGTCGGTACCTCGTCACCTCGGCTCGGTGGCTCAGCGTTCGCTGTTTGGTAGCTTGGCTAAGCACTCCGGTGGTTCGGCTCATCGTCCTCTGCAATTAGTGGCTCGGTGCCTCGTGGTTCGGCGGGCCACGAGTCGTTGAGGGGTGATGTTTAAGCAAAACAACGAGCCTTTTCCCTGAAACGTCGTAGTTTTGCGTTTTGTCGTTTTACCTTCCCTTAGTGGGCCCTCAGACGTTTCGAAAGCCCAACAGTCGCTTTTTGGCTATAAGTTCTCACCCCCCCTCACCCCTTGGCTCATTTCTCACTTTTACTCCCAAGTGTTTACTTTCGCTCTGAGTTTGCTCTGCTAACGGCAATTTTGTTCCAAGGTGGTTGCGCTAGCTGTCGCGAGGGCCAGCTATTTTCGGCGAACTATTTCCGACCGTGAACGTCACTTCAAGGTTACGTCACATCAAGGTCAGTCCTCTTTGCCTTAGATTATTTATTCGAGATGTCAAGAGTGAGCTCGAAAAGTGAGGCATCATCCTCGGGAGATAGAAGCGCCGAGGAGGCGAGGGAAGTAGTGAGCCGTAGGAAGGGGAAGGGGGTAGTAGGGTCGTCCGCGGCCGAGAGGAAGAAGAAGAGAGTAGTGGCCCGGTCCTCGATAGTCGAAGAGATCGTGGAGCCTAAGAGGCGAGCCTCCGAGTCGGGTCGGTACCCTGGCATGCTGTCCGGTCACGCCGGGATTAGGCAGTACAGTGGCGATTTGCTGGAGAAGGCGATCGTTGGTCGCTCGGCGACTTACAAGGAGAACGCCCCGAGGGAGGTCACCGAGGTGGATGATCTTGCTTCGGTATTATCCGAGCGGGATCTTCTCCGGATCAGAAAGGGGTTCGCCATCCTTCTGGAGTATAGGCTGATCCTCCCCGGCCCAGGTATGCAAGCAAACACCGATCTGTCACCGGATATGTGCGTCTTCGACTTCGACTCCTTAAATGCTGGTCTGCGCTTCCCTCTCCACCCTTTCGTCATGAAGGTCCTTCATTGGTACTGTCTTGCTCCGGTGCAGTTCATGCCGAATACTTGGCACCACGTGCTCGCCTTATTGCTTCAGTGCCATATTGCCGAGGTCGAGCTGGACATCGTCATCCTCCGGAGTTTGTATCGAATTAACCGGATGACGAAGCTCGAGCCTTGCTATTACTTGTCACCCCAGCGCGGCGTTAAGTTAATTGAAAATTCGGATTCGATAAAGAATTGGAAGGAGAAGTTCTTTCTGTTAAAGGGGCCCTCGCCGTTTGGCATCCCGACTCGGTGGAAGGCAGAGGTGCCGAAGTTCGCGAGGGTCGACCCGGTGTTGACGACTGCTGAAGAGGAGGTGGCGTCCAAACTAATCGCTCTCCCGATGTTGAGCTGGAGAGAGATGACCGAGGAGATGCTACACGGGTCGGGCCTTAGTCCGATCGACCCGAGTACGTTCCTGACATCTCACTGTAAATTATTTCCTTCAAATGCCTTGTACATTCTTTCAACTTTTTCTTTTGTCGCTCTGAACAGAGGCGCCAAAGATGGATTTCATGGGCATGATGACCGAGCGAAGCAAGGTCGCCGACGGCAGGAAAAGGAAGAAGCCGAGCACTGGTCTCACGTCTGGCCGACTCACCAAGGCCCCCTCGGTAGCTGCCGAGCCAACTCAGGCACCGTCTCCGTCGGTGGTCGTCCTCCCCGACCCTTCTGCCCCTGCCCCATCTGCCACGGAAAGTGAGGCCATCTCTATTTCGGCGGCTTTGGTGCTGCAGGCTCTGCCCTTGACGCCTCAGGCCGAGCAGATCCTGACCGAGGCCCACAAGAAGCTGTTCGTCCCCGACTGGCGGGTGAAGAACCACGACGGCTTTTTGGGAGACTCGTGATGTGCATGCAGGTCATTAAACATCTTGCAACCCCAAAGGACCGAGCCGCCCTGAAGGCGGGGATGACCGACGACGATACCTACGAAATCGCTTGGTCGCTTATGTCGGTAAGTCTTGATTCCTCCTGAAGATTTCTTAAGTCCACAACTCGGCTTTCGTTGCGATATAACTCAACTTTTTGCAGGCCACCTGTCACTCCGGCTACTTCGTCCAAGAATTCGCCGAGCAGGAGAGAGAGTTGAAGGCCCTCTGTGACAAGGACCAGGCAGAAAGGGCGAGGGCTGTGAATCAGCTCGATGCGGAACAGCGCCGCTCGGCGGCCCTGGAGGCTCGAGTTGCCAATTTCGAGGCGGCCCTAGAGCGAGCGAAGGAGGAGCTCGCTGCGGAGGTCGCCAAGGCTGACGAGGAGAGGGCTGCAGTTGCGAAGGCCTTGGAAGCGGCAAAGGCAGGACAGGCCGAGGCGGTGGAGAAGGCGAGGAAAGAGATCGATGCCGAAGCGAAGAGCCACATGGCCAAGAATATGGAGCTTTCTTACGCGAGAGCGCTCGACCATGTAGAGACTCGGGTCCCTGGCTTCGAGAGGGTGGGGTACCGGCTGTGGCCCGGCAGCGAGGTAGAAGGAGACGAGGAGGCGAGCGAAGAGGAGGAAGGAGAAGAGGAGGGCGAGCAGTGTTGTGGCGAGGTGCCTGACATTTCGGAGACCGTGGCAGCCGACCCTCAAGCAGGGGCGACGGGGGGCGAAGGGCCATCTGCCGTGACGCCTGTGTCCGAGCTGCCGCCCCAGGTGGACCTTTGATCCCCTCGCCTTTGTAAAAACAATTTTCTTTTTCTTTCATTGTAATGCCTTATAGCGGAATGGCCACCGCTTTTTTGCCATGAATGAAATTTCGTCCGAACTCGAGTTTTGACCAAGTGTGGGACAACTTTTTTTTTTTTTTTGGAATTTGGCCAATTGTTGGGCTCGGAATTTCTATGAAGTTCGGCAAGTGTTGAGTACTGCCTTTAGTCTTTTTTCTTTATGTGTTGATATGCTTCGTTCTTTCAGATCGTCGAGCTTAGTTCGGACTCTGAGGCAGCCCGCCTTCGTGAAGAACGACGGAAGCGGTCTCGCGAAGCTCATCTGGAGGGCGAGGTGGAGTTGCTCAGGAGGGTGCTGTTCGTCGTCGAGAGAGAGAAAAGCGAGCTGCTGGCGGAGGTTCGCCATTTGCAAATAACCGAAGAAGAGCTCTCGGCGAAGGAGGATGAGTTAAATGAGCTAACTTCAGCAATGCGGAAACTGACGGCCGAGCGTGACGAGCTTACGGCGAAGGTCGAGCAATTAAGGAGGGTTACGGTCGACAAAAGCATTGAAGTGACCAACCTTCGCCGCATCATAGCTGACAGTGCTGGTGACGCAGGCTTGGCTAAGCTTCCTCGGTTTAAGATATCTGTGAAGGACGATGCTTTGAAGGATAGGATCGTCGAACTCGAGGAGGAAGTCGTCTGCCTTAAACCTCAGCCTTTGAGGGTTAACGTCCGAAGCACTTTGTGTACCCGCGAGGAGAGTGAGAGGGGGATCTCCTTCTACGAGCTCGTGACTCGTCCACCTATCGTTCGGCGGAGCCCGGCAGACGCTCAGAGTGGCATGGCCATCTCGTCTAGCGGAGCCTCGATCGGGGCCACAGTCATAGGCAGCACCGAAGAGGCATCTCGGTTCGTTGGGGTAGAGACGAGCTCGGAGGTTAAGCGGCGCCGCCCACGTGTTTCTCTAAACCGAAACGTCCCCGTCCCGAAGAAGCGTTGAAAGATTTGTATTATGCTTTTGAATTTTTGTAGCACCTCATTGTAGTAGCTTGGTCTTGTAACTTGAATGTTTTCGTTTGTTGTGCTCTTTAATAAAAGTTTGTTTTTCTTTTTGATGCTCGTGTGTTAGAGTTTGTTTCAACGGTTGTGGGAGCAATTCCGAATGGCGAACCGCTTCTAGCTTGCTTAAGAGCGAGCTTGCGAAGCAGAGTCGAGCCAAGTGTTGGACTCCAAACTCGTCGTTATAGTTTGTTTCAACGGTTGTGGGAGCAATTCCGAATGGCGAAACGCTTCTAGCTTGCTTAAGAGCGAGCTTGCGAAGCAGAGTCGAGCCAAGTGTTGGACTCCGAACTCGTCGTTAGAGTTTGTTTCAACGGTTGTGGGAGCAATTCCGAATGGCGAACCGCTTCTAGGTTGCTTAAGAGCGAGCTTGCGAAGTAGAGTCGAGCCAAGTGTTAGACTCCGAACTCGTCGTTAGAGTTTGTTTCAACGGTTGTGGGAGCAATTCCGAATGGCGAACCACTTCTAGCTTGCTTAAGAGCGAGCTTGCAAAGCAGAGTCGAGCCAAGTGTTGGACTCCGAACTCGTCGTTAGAGTTTGTTTCAACGGTTGTGGGAGCAATTCCGAATGGCGAACCGCTTCTAGCTCGCTTAAGAGCGAGCTTGCGAAGCAGAGTCGAGCCAAGTGTTGGACTCCGAACTCGTTGTTAGAGTATAAAGAAGGTAAAAAAAGAGAGATACAAGCAATTCACAAGTAAGACATGAGAAAAAATGTTCTTTATTGAAAACTAATACTCGGCTGCTTCTAAGTTGCGAGCCGTTATTACATTGGAGAAATAAAGAAGCAAAAGTAAAATACAAGTGAAGGGAAAGGAACGGTTCGACATCTGACAGTACTCGGAGAGGCATTCATACGCTCTCTTGGTACTTCAAGAGATGGTCGGCATTCCAAGTCCTGGGAATCTCTCTTCCTTCAAGGTCTTCCAGACGGTATGTCCCGGGCCGAACCACTTTGGTGATCTTGTAGGGTCCTTCCCAATTTGGGGCCAGCTTGTTCTTCTGACTGGGGAATGATATACCTAACTTTCTGAGGACCAAGTCCCCTTCTTTGAGGTTGGTGGGACGGACCCTCTTGTTGTAGGCCAGCTCGATCCTCCTTCGGTAGCTTTGTTGGCGAATCGAGGCTCTTTCCCGGAGCTCATCAATCAGATCCAGATTCACCCGAAGTTCTCTGCCATTCTGCTCTTCTTCATAGGCAATGAGGCGAGGAGAGGGTAAACCGACTTCCAAGGGGATCACAGCTTCTGACCCATAGGTGAGATTAAATGGCGACTCTCCTGTAGGGGTCCGTTTGGTAGTGCGGTAATTTCACAGTACATTTGGGAGCTGATCGACCCATAAGCCTTTAGCGGACTTATCTAGCCTCTTCTTAATACCGGAGAGGATTTGTTGGTTGGCATTTTCTACTTGACCATTTGACTGTGGGTGGGAGACGGAGGAGAAGCATTGTTGGATGGCGAGGTCTTCACATAGAGCTCGGAATGCGGCCCCTATAAATTGTGTTCCATTGTCGATTATGAGGACCCGAGGGACACCGAACCTGCAGATGACGCTCTTCCAGAAGAACTGAAGGACTTTGTTCTCGGTGATTGTAGATAAGGGCTCGGCCTTTATCCCCTTTGAAAAGCAGTCGATCGCCACGACTAAGAATTTGAGCTGGCCGGGAGCTGGGGGAAACGGCCCTAGTAAATCCATTCCCCACATTGCAAAGGGGATCGGACTTGATAAGGAGATGAGCTGAGCTTGAGGTAGGCGACGAATGTTGGAATGCTTTTGACAAGAGCTGCATTGCCGAACGTGTCGTTCGGCGTCTTGGAGGAGGGTAGGCCAGAAGTATCCATAATTCAACACCTTTCGGGCAAGTGATCTGGAACCTGAATGTGCTCCGCCTATGCCTTTGTGAAGTTCTTGCAAGGCGTATGTGGCTTGTTCGGGGGAGAGGCACCTCAGATAAGGTCTACCGTCAACTTGTGTGAAGGAGCGTTTGTACAAGATCCCCTCAACAAGGGTATACCGCTCCGCTCTGGTTCTAACTCGGCGAGCTTCCTTAGGGTCTTCGGGGAGGAGCCCATCCCTTAGGAATTCTACCAGGGGTTTCATCCAATTATCTTGAAGTTGAACAGTCAGTGACTCCATGGAGTCGGGAGTTTCTTCTTCTATGCTCGGCTTCAGGAGCACTTCAATCAAGACGGTCTGCTCGAGACCTTGGAGGGAGGAAGAGGCTAACTTGGAGAGAGCATCTGCTTGGGCATTTTCCTCCCTGGGGATTCGCCGAATAAGTGCCTATTCGAAGAGAGCCATGAGATTTTGGACCTTGGCTAGATACTTAGCCATTCGGTCATCTCGCGCTTCATACTCGCCCAAGACTTGATTCACGACCAGCTGAGAGTCACTAAATATGCGGAGGCATTGTGCCCCTGCCTTGCAAGCCATTCTGAGACCGGCTATTAGAGCTTCATATTCCGCTTCATTGTTGGAGGCCTTGAAGTTGATGCGGAGGGAGTATTGGAGGACGAAGTCATCGGGGCCTACCAGAATGACCCCAACTCCGCTCCCTTCGGTGCAAGAGGATCCATCAACATATACCGTCCAAATAGGAGGTCCGTTTGCCGCTTGACTGACCTCGGGAATGGTGCTTTCAACTATGAATTCAACTAAGGCCTGAGCCTTGATCGCGGTCCGAGGTTGGTAGGATATATCATGCTGGCTCAGCTCGATCGACCACTTCATGAGGCGGCCAGAGGTCTCCGGCTTGTGAAGAACTTGCTTCAGCGGTTGGTCGATAAGAACGACCACCGAGTGAGACTGGAAATACCGGCGAAGCTTCCTAGCTGCCATAACCAAGGCGTATGCCATCTTCTCTAGCCTTGGATAACGAAGCTCGGCATCCCGAAGTACCTTGCTTACGTAATAGATGGGCTTCTGAGCCTTGTCTTCTTCCCTCACCAAGACAGCGCTGAGGGTTTGCTCAGAGGCAGCTAAGTAGAGGTAGAGTGTTTCCCCAGGAATAGGCTTGCTGAGGAGAGGGGGGTTGACTAGGTAGGCTTTAAGCTGATCGAACGACTCCTGCTGTTGCTGACCCCATTCGAAGCCCTTAGCTCCCCTGAGAGCCTTGAAGAAGGGAAGACACTTCCCCCCTGACTTGGAAAGGAAGCGCCCTATAGCTGCGAGGTGCCCGGTTAGCTTCTGAACTTCTTTTATATTTTTGGGAGGAGCCATATCCAGTATGGCTTTAATCTTCTCGGGATTGGCTTCGATCCCTCTTTGGCTGACCATGAAGCCTAGGAATTTTCTCGACGTGACTCCGAACGCACACTTGTTCGGATTGAGCCTCATATCATGTTTTCTTAACACATCGAACGCCTCCTATAGATCGGTGACATGGTCGGCCCCACGAATGCGCTTCACAAGCATATCATCAACATACACCTCCATGTTACGGCCGATCTGATTTTGGAAGACCTTGTTAACAAGGCGTTGATAGGCGGCGCCTGCATTCTTCAACCCGAAAGGCATCACCCTATAGCAGTAGAGGCCCTGATCGGTAATAAAGGAGGTCTTCAGGATATCTCGGGGGAACATGCAGATTTGATTGTATCCGGAGAAAGCGTCCATGAAGCTGAGAAGCTCATGGCCCGAAGTGGTGTCAATCAGGGTGTCGATGCTTGGAAGTGGGAATGGATCTTTGGGGCATGCTTTATTCAGGTCGGTAAAGTCGATGCAGATTCTCCAGCTCTCGTTGGCCTTCTTTACCATCACAACATTTGAGAGCCATTCAGGATAAATGACCTCCGGTATGAACCGAGCCTTAAGGAGCTTGTCCACCTCTTCTTTTATAGCTTGTTGGCGCTCGGGAGCAAATTTGTGCCTCTTCTGTTGAACCGGTTTGGACCCCGGTGCAACATTCAGGTGGTGGACGAGGAGCTTTTCGGAGATTCCTGGCATGTCGGCAGCCGACCATGCGAAGATGTCACAGTTCTTTCTAATACATTGGACTATGTCCGAGCTTAGGGCAGAGGGGAGGGTCTTGCTGATAAAGAACTTGCAGTTCGGATCTTGCACGGAGAAGAGCACTTCTTCCAATTCATCCACTGGCTCGGACATTAGTCGAACATCATCCTGGGGGATTTCAAGAGTTTCGAGGGAGAGGACTGGACCCCCGGTAGAGGTCATGTAGCATTTGTGGGCCATTTCCTGACTGCCTCTGACTTCCCCTACTCCTGCCCGGGTGGGGAACTTCATCTTGAGGTGATAAGCGGAAGGGACGGCTTCGAGAGCAGCTAGGCCGGGCCGGCCAAGGATGACATTATAAGCTGCGGGGACATCAACGACCATGAAGTCCATCGGCTCCATTTGGGTAGTAGGAGTTTTGCCAGCGGTTACGTCGAGGGTGATCACCCCTTCGATAGTCACTGGCACTCCCGTGAACCCATGGAGCGTGTAGCCGGTGGGCTTAAGCCTGTCCCGGGGTAGCTTGAGTCCTTTGAAAGCATCGAGGAAGAGGATGTTAACGGAGCTGCCATTGTCCACTAGGATCCTCTCCACTTTAAAATTCACCATATGGAGGTTAATGACTAGTGCGTCACAATGGGGGGTTTGGACGCCTACCAGGTCTTCATCTGAGAATGTGACGGGTACTCCGAGGCCTTTAGGGGGAGGCATGCCATGTACTGAATTGACTTCCCTTATGAAAGCCTTTCGAGAGGAGTTGGAGGAGCCCCCCATTGGGCCCCCATGAATGAGGTGTAGGACACGCTCCTCTTCGAATTCGGGTGTCTCACCGCGTCGTTCAGGATGCTTGTTAGCCCCCCGAGGAGGAGGAGGAAGGTCGATTTGGTCTTTTCTCACGAATTTGGCCAGCTGCCCCCTCTGGATGAGGGCCTCGATCTCGTTCTTCAGGGCCTGACAATCACTGGTGTCGTGGCCATGGTCCCGGTGATAGCGGCACTGATGTGTCGGATTTATATATATATATTTGTACTCATTTACCTATTAAAATGACTTGTTTTCGCTGATATTGTCTATACTTCATCTTATTTCTATATGATTTTATTTAATTAATTATTTTTGAAGAAATAATATTTTTGATGCAAAAAGTAAAGAATTGTGGAAAAAATCAACAAACAAAGTAAAATAATTGATTTATCGATTTTATTGTTTTGTTGAGTTAAATTTGCGACAAATAAATTTTAAAAGGATTTTTATACGCTAATATGATTTGTAGTTAGTTTAATTTATTTTAAACTAATTAATTTTATTTTATTTAAAAATCCTAATTTCTGGTATTATTGTGTATATGCAGCAGCACGTGGTTGACAGAAAAGGCAGAAAAGAAAGAAAGAGAAATAAATAAATTCAGATCAATTAAAGGAAGGAAATAAAGAAAGAGTGTGGACTTTTATGCAAAAGAGCAAACCCTAATTGTTCTTCCCGTTCTCTATAAATGCAATCCAAAGAAGAGAGAAGAGGGTGAGAGGTGACGGCTGTACAATAACACAAAAGAAGAAAAAGAAAAAGTAAGGGAGAGAGAAGGCGTGTGCGAGTTCCAAGGCGAAACAGCAGCGTGTGGGCAGTAGGGTTGCTGTCTTCTTTGGCGCAGTATTCGAAGTGCACCCAACGAAGCTGTGTGACTTGGCGACTCCGACGTCTGGCGATTTCTTCTCTCTGTTTTGACGCACAGCACAAGAACAGAAGAGCAACCAAAGGGGCCCACGTGAGCACAGGGGATTTTCCTCTTTTCCTGAAGTGGCACGCACGCACTCCAATGCATCAGTTCGGCTGACTGGGCGACTGCTTCTTCGTTTTTTTGCGTGAGAGATTGAAACGAAGGAGAAGACAGCAGCAGGGCAACATCAGCTGGGCCCCACACGGTGACAGGCGACAACTGCTGAGTTGACCCGGTCAGCTGACGTGGCACTCTGACCGGCGCAGCACAGGCGTCGACAGCTCAGTCCTGGCGTGGTTTGCGAGGCAGCATTGGTTCGGCTTTTTACAGGGGTTTGGATTATTGGTTTTTTTTATATTATTATTTTGTGTATCTCATCTTCTCCTCTATATTAATTTTTAGATGCAATCCAAACAATTCTATTAATTGCAAATTTGATATGGACTGAATTTAAATGTTCTAGAGGCTAAGATGTAGCCAAGTTTCGAACACAGATTTTTATTCCTTGTTATTCCTCTATTTTTCCTGATTGTGTTTTAATTTTTATTATCTATGTATACAACATGGTGGATAGACATTTGTATGACTTCTCAAATCATAAAGAGACCGAACAGGTTATTTGTGATTAATAAAGATTAACACCGTATATTGGAGGACGTGACCGTTAAGAAATCCAATTTCTCAATTAATAATTTGGTGGATAGACGAATGATTAATTGAGAATACTTTTTAGACTACGTTGATAGAGTGGTTAATATCTTTAGGATTTTGGTCGACAATTGGGAAAGATAATATTTTTATTTATAAGGAATTATAATTTGTGTGTGTGATAAACGAGGTGAACCAAGAGCCCTAGAACTAATTTTACCATTAAAAACTTACAAGAGCTTCACTGTTTCATAGCCCTCTCCCTCTTCACCAATTTAGTTAGATTTAGTTAGATTAATTTAATTTAGTTATTTTATCCTTATAAAATTCGATCTTCCAAATAGTGATTCATCTAGCAATATCGGTACTCAGTAAAATATCTAGTCCCTGTGGGTTCGACACTCTACTCATCTATCTATATTACTTGTGCGATTTTGTACACTTGCAAATATCAACATCAAGTTTTTGGCGCCGTTGCCGGGGACTAGTTATTCTTTTATTGATATTGAAAATTGCTAGATTATTGCTAAT
The DNA here is from genome assembly GCA_017893485.1 of Hemerocallis citrina. Lineage (NCBI taxonomy): Eukaryota > Viridiplantae > Streptophyta > Magnoliopsida > Asparagales > Asphodelaceae > Hemerocallis > Hemerocallis citrina. Next base: position 181,269,091 of record CM030360.1, read on the forward strand.
TTGGATATTTTTTGTAATTATTTTTATTTTATTATTATTTTACATCTTTATTTTCTTTTGACTAACTTTTAATTTTTTTATTTTTATTATTTTAGTTTTTTTAGTTTTTCTATTTTTTTTCTTTTTTCTTTTTCGATACTTATATTTCAGGACATACACGTACATTATCATGGGGAACGATGAGAATAGGCCTTTGAGAGACTATGCTATGCCCTCGATTTATGAATCAAGCATAAAAAAGCCTGTTATTGAAGCTGACGATTTTGAAATTAAACCGGCGATGATTCTAATGCTTCAACAGACTGTTCAATTTTGGGGACTACCACATGAGGATCCTTACGCTCACATTGCAGATTTTTTAGAAATTTGTGACACTTTCAAGCACAACGGTGTATCAGACGATGCAATTAGACTGAGACTCTTTTCTTTTTCCCTACGAGATAAGGCGAAGGCTTGGCTACATTATCTACCACCCGGTAGTATTACTACTTGGGAGGGACTTGCACAAAAGTTTCTAGCCAAGTATTTTCCACCAGCAAAGACCGCTAGGCTAAGAAATGACATTTGCACATTTACTCAATTTAAGACCGAGTCTTTGTATGATGCATGGGAAAGGTTTAAAGAGTTATTGAGAAAGTGTCCTAATCATGAACTACCAAAATGGCTGCAAATGCAAACATTCTATAATGGTTTGGGAGTTACACATAGATCTATGGTTGACGCAGCAGCTGGTGGTGCACTAATGAGCAAAACTTACACAGCAGCCTATGATCTTTTAGAGGAGATGGCATCAAATCATTACCAGTGGTCTTCAGAGAGAACGATGCCAAGAAAAGTGGCTGGAGTTTTTGAACTTGATCCTTTTTCTACTTTAAATGCAAAAAATGATATTTTATATAAACAAGTAGAAAATATAAATTTTAATGTTATGCAATCTAATATGATTTGTGATCATTGTGCAGGAAATCATGCAAGTTCAGATTGTCAAGTGGGGAACCCTTTTGCTCCATCAAATGCCAAACATAAAAATTTTGTGTCAAACTTTCAAATGCAAAACAATCAATATGGAAACACATACAATTTAGGATGGAGATACACTCCCAATTATCCATGGAACAACAATCAAAGAGCAGTTATACAACCTCAAAATTTTTCACAGCAAGAAAAGAATCCGACACTTGAAGACATGTTTATGCACTACATGGAAAGGGCAGAACAATACATACAAAAGATAGATTTGGCAATCCAAAATGTTGCAAATTCAACTTCGGCTTCCATTCACAATCTTGAGGTATAAATTAGTCAATTTTCAAATATTCTTAACGACAAAACTGCAGGAACATTGCAAAGCAACACAGTTGTCAATCCCAAGGAGCACGTCGAGGTTATAACACTAGGAAGCGGGAGGACAATTGAGCAACCACAAGAAAAAAATGGCGAACAGAGTGTGGTTGAAAGGCAAAGTGAGATTGAACAAATTGTGGAGGAACAAATTCAGCATGAGCAAGTAACTTTTAATGTTTTTAATTCCATAAATTTTCCTCCTGAAGAACAGTCATCGATTCAAGTAAGTGAAACTCATTTAAATGTGGGCGAGAAAGATAAGGCTAAATTTGAAAAATCACCAATTGAAGTATGTCCAACAAATTCAACAAATTTTGTACTTGAAAAAGAAAATATTTTTGAACTTGTAATGTACTTGGATGCTGAACCTTCAATTTATTCATTTTTGCAGCAAAAATTCAAAGAGGTGGGAGAATCAATGACATCATCATCACGAAGAAAACGCCTCAAATTGGAGCTTGAACCAGATCCACATCTGAAGAGAAAAATTAGAAAGGATGTGTTAATGTTGTTGGATCTTGGCGTTACTTAACCATCTCACCCCCATGTCTGGCTGAAGACTTAAAACTTAGCACTTCTTGGGAGGCAACCCATGTTTTATTTTATTGCATTTAGTTTTGATTTATCTTTTAGTTTATTTTATTTTGATTTTTGATTTTATCTTGTAGGATTGCACAAATTTTGAAAGTCGCCGGGCGGAGCTGTTTTGAACACCTGCATTGATGGCTGTTTTTGAGCAGTATGGAGTCAGAATCTGGAAAAGTGATTCAAAGAGAAGTTGTAGAAAATTGTCTTAGCTTTCCAGAAAAAAAAAATTCAGCCCATTTGGACATCTACAGCTCGAGATATCGCCAAAATACTGAATGCTGCGCGTGCAGAAAATTAAAGACGAATCAGGGGAGATATTCTAAACTTTTTGCATTCTTTTTGTTTTTCTTTTTCCTTCCCATTGAGGACAATGTGATATTCAAGTTTGGGGGGAAGGTTTACAAATTTATTATTTATTTTTGAAAAGAAAAACAAAAAAAAAAAATCAAAAGGATTACAATTAGGCTCACCATTACACATTTTGAGTTCTTTATTGTGATAAGCATTGAAACAATTTTTTTGGATAAACAATTTTTTTTAAAGCAATATTAAGCATACTTATTTACTTTTGGATTATTGAGTTTCAAAATTCCTTACAAAATTGTGTGGGTCATGCTATTATACATAAAAGACAAATGTGATGCTTTCTCTTGTGATTATCCCCTTTGATCTAGTCCTAAACAGAGTTTAAGTAAATAGAGTAATAATGAAAAAAATAAAAAATAAATAAAAAATTTGAATAAAGTCAATCTACTCCAATGTTTTGAGTTGCTTAGTAACTAGGGGTATTCATCACAAATGTCTACACTTACGTAGAACGGCAACTTGAAATATGAGTATGCAAAGCACTTTAAGTTTGTGACTTGTTGAGTAACCGGGTGAATTCATCACAAATGATTTGCATTCGCGTAAAAAGGCAAGTGACAACTTAAAGAAGAGACCTAAAAAAAAAAAAAAAAAAACTCTAGTTTGCTACTCGGTTTGTAGTAGAGAGAAGGAATAATCAAAGATTGAGTTGTTGCATAATATAATTACATTAATTGCATGACAAATGCGATTGGGTTGGGCATTATGAATAAATAATTGCACTGGAGAAAGTGGGTATGCTTAGTTTTACTTTATTTGCAATTGTTTATATTTTTAATTGCAATGCTTACATGATAAGATCTCTTGGTGTGATGGGTTGAGTCTACTATTATTATTCCCTTGTTCATGATTCTACTTTTTGCTCAAGGACAAGCAAAATCTTAAGTTTGGGGGTATTTGATGTGTCGGATTTATATATATATATATTTGTACTCATTTACCTATTAAAATGACTTGTTTTCGCTGATATTGTCTATACTTCATCTTATTTCTATATGATTTCATTTAATTAATTATTTTTGAAGAAATAATATTTTTGATGCAAAAAGTAAAGAATTGTGGAAAAAATCAACAAACAAAGTAAAATAATTGATTTATCGATTTTATTGTTTTGTTGAGTTAAATTTGCGACAAATAAATTTTAAAAGGATTTTTATACGCTAATATGATTTGTAGTTAGTTTAATTTATTTTAAACTAATTAATTTTATTTTATTTAAAAATCCTAATTTCTGGTATTATTGTGTATATGCAGCAGCACGTGGTTGGCAGAAAAGGCAGAAAAGAAAGAAAGAGAAATAAATAAATTCAGATCAATTAAAGGAAGGAAATAAAGAAAGAGTGTGGACTTTTATGCAAAAGAGCAAACCCTAATTGTTCTTCCCGTTCTCTATAAATGCAATCCAAAGAAGAGAGAAGAGGGTGAGAGGTGACGGCTGTACAATAACACAAAAGAAGAAAAAGAAAAAGTAAGGGAGAGAGAAGGCGTGTGCGAGTTCCAAGGCGAAACAGCAGCGTGTGGGCAGTAGGGTTGCTGTCTTCTTTGGCGCAGTATTCGAAGTGCACCCAACGAAGCTGTGTGACTTGGCGACTCCGACGTCTGGCGATTTCTTCTCTCTGTTTTGACACACAGCACAAGAACAGAAGAGCAACCAAAGGGGCCCACGTGAGCACAGGGGATTTTCCTCTTTTCCTGAAGTGGCACGCACGCACTCCAATGCATCCGTTCGGCTGACTGGGCGACTGCTTCTTCGTTTTTTTGCGTGAGAGATTGAAACGAAGGAGAAGACAGCAGCAGGGCGACATCAGCTGGGCCCCACACGGTGACAGGCGACAACTGCTGAGTTGACCCGGTCGGCTGACGTGGCACTCTGACCGGCGCAGCACAGGCGTCGACAGCTCAGTCCTGGCGTGGTTTGCGAGGCAGCATTGGTTCGGCTTTTTACAGGGGTTTGGATTATTGGTTTTTTTTTATATTATTATTTTGTGTATCTCATCTTCTCCTCTATATTAATTTTTAGATGCAATCCAAACAATTCTATTAATTGCAAATTTGATATGGACTGAATTTAAATGTTCTAGAGGCTAAGATGTAGCCAAGTTTTGAACACAGATTTTTATTCCTTGTTATTCCTCTATTTTTCCTGATTGTGTTTTAATTTTTATTATCTATGCATACAACATGGTGGATAGACATTTGTATGACTTCTCAAATCATAAAGAGACCGAACAGGTTATTTGTGATTAATAAAGATTAACACCGTATATTGGAGGACGTGACCGTTAAGAAATCCAATTTCTCAATTAATAATTTGGTGGATAGACGAATGATTAATTGAGAATACTTTTTAGACTACGTTGATAGTGTGGTTAATATCTTTAGGATTTTGGTCGACAATTGGGAAAGATAATATTTTATTTATAAGGAATTATAATTTGTGTGTGTGATAAACGAGGTGAACCAAGAGCCCTAGAACTAATTTTACCATTAAAAACTTACAAGAGCTTCACTGTTTCATAGCCCTCTCCCTCTTCACCAATTTAGTTAGATTTAGTTAGATTAATTTAATTTAGTTATTTTATCCTTATAAAATTCGATCTTCCAAATAGTGATTCATCTAGCGATATCGGTACTCAGTAAAATATCTAGTCCCTGTGGGTTCGACACTCTACTCATCTATCTATATTACTTGTGCGATTTTGTACACTTGCAAATATCAACATCAGGCACCATTTCTCTTTGTCCCTTTTTTTGCCAGGGGTGTTCATCTTCGGGGCAGGAGGTATCACCCCTTCCTTCGAAAATGTTGGCGTTAAGAGGAGTGAATTTCTCGAATCTGGGGGGAGGGCGGCGCTGACCGCCATTATCCTTTTGGAGCTTCTTGGCTCCTTCTTCTTCTGTTCCCTTTCTCTTGGACCCGGAGGAAGGCCCCTCAAATTTGGGGTGGTGCTCAGCTTCCTCGGCCCGAATATACTTCTCGCTTCGGAGAAGGAGATCGGAGAAGTTCTGCGGGGGCTTCTTGGCAAGGGAGGAGCGGAGGTTGGAATTAAGGACGTTTGATTGGAACGCTGCTGCAGTGACCGACTGGTTGAGGGAAGCGATAGACCTAGCTTCCGTGGTGAACCTTTTCACATAGTCTCTCAGCTTCTCACCCTTCTTCTGGTTGAGGTAGAGTAGCGAAATGCCGGTCTTCTAAGTTCGGCGGCTACTCACGAAGTGGGTGACGAAAAGGGTCTCGAATTGCTCGAAGGAAAATATCGAAGATAGGGTGAGGTGAGAGTACCATTCCCGGACCGGACCCTTGAGGGTAGCGGGGAAGGTCTTACACAGCAGAGCATCGGAAGCTTGGTGGATGAGCATGAGGGTCTTAAAGCTTTCGATGTGGTCGACGGTGTCGGACTCCCTGGAATAAGTCTCGAATTGGGGAGGCTTGAAGCCTATTGGAATGGGCGCCTCCATGATGGTTCGAGAGAAAGGAGGTCGACTTGGGCGGAGGGTCCTTCCTCTAAGTTCTTCTTCTCTGTCTAGTTGACCCAAGCACCTCTCCATTTCGTGGAGACGATGGTAGACAATGTCATCCCTTCGACGGTAATCAAACGAGCCTCTGGGCTCATCTTCGTACGAGGGAGAGCGGGGGCTACGACGACGGTAGCTCCTGGAGTGGCGAGGACTAGGAATGTGCTGGGGGTTGCTAGGAGCTGGGGGAGGAGTTAGGGACCGTTGGCGAGGACTTCGGACCGGAGGAGTGGGGACCCTCTGAGCATTGTTGTTGTTAGGTCAGAGATTGAGGGCTTGTAAGATAGTTGCTTGGAATTGCTGGAACTCGGCACGAGTGATGGGTGAGTCATCGTTCCTGGGAGGTCGCCGATCGTCAGGAGAGTGAGGTCTTCTCCTATGGTGGTCGGGGGACTCTCTTCGCCCTCTGCGAGGAGGGAACCTTCTGTATTCTCAGCAATGAGGAGATCGCTCATTTGGACGGTGTTGGCGGGAGGCTCCCTCTCGGGCCCGCCTTTCATCTAAACGGCGGCGAAGATCCTCTTCTTTGCGCCGATTTTTGAGAGTGTTGCGGAGGTCATCTGATGCTCGGGGATTGTGAGAGGCCATGGAATCAGTAGAGGGGTTGTGCACGGAGACGTGATCATGTTGAAGAAGTTGTTTCTGAGGATTGGGACGGGAGCCCCCCGCACCGGCATTCTGGGGCCCGGTCTGACCCCGAGGGGGTTGAAGATTCTGAGGAGGAGGTTGGTCATGCTGCGGGGCCTGATCAGGTTAAGGGGGAAGTCCTGCCGGCTGGACGGTTTGGAGAGGGATCTCCTGTTGTGGTTGAGGAGGAGTGGGTCCACGGTTGGACCCTCTAGATCTTAGTTTTCTTGGAGCCATGGCTGGAGGAGTTTTGACCGACGGGAAGAGGATGGATCGCTATTCGTGGGTTCCCACAGACGGCGCCAATCTGTTACCGCTGAATCTGGTGTGGGGGCAAATATATAGTATATGTGGATTCTTGGGAAAACTGAATTGTCAAACCTTAACTTCTTCCGCCGGAGTTTGACCACTGACTCCCGCCGTTCACCTGCAAAAAGTGCAAAACACCAGGGTTGATCCCGGCGACGCACCCTCCGATGCTAAAGTCAGTAATCAGGAAAGATTATGAGAGAGCGTAAATCGGCAAAAGATTGATTACCTCTTAATGGTGGTGGATGGGGGGTATTTATAGCCGCCTTTGGGATCAAATTAGGAATGTAATCCCTATGACCAGATAAGGAATGTAATCCCTAATTCCCAGTGAAAGGATAGATGTGAATCAGGGCAGTTGATTAGGATTAATCAGAAACCCTAATTCTATCATGCTGGACCGGGTTAGCTGCGGGTTGGAACCCGCACCCAGTCGAGATGGATCCGTTCGTGGGTTATTGGGTCTTCGGGGGGAAGACCCAGTACCCACTTCAGACCCGTTTGTCAAGTGAAATTTTACCCCTAGGCTTTAAGATTCGCGCTCGATTTGGACGGTTCCGATTTAACCCCATTTTTAGCCATATCATATATCAAAGGGCCAAGATCTTTCGTTTCGAACTCTTGTGACAAGTAGTTCTTTAATGCCTTCATCTCCTCAGGATCATCTCCAATTACTATCATATCATCCACATAAATAATGGGAGCAGTAATTTTACCTTCTTTCCTTTTTAGGAACAGAGTATATTTTGAATTACTCTGATGGTATCCGAATGTCCTCATTGATTTTGTAAATCTTCCAAACCAAGTTCTTGGTGACTGTTTAAGCCCATACAATGCTTTCTTCAACCGACATACTTTATTACTGTGTTGGATTGGTTTGTTCGACCCTGGTGGAAGATCCATATAAACCTATTCTGTCAATTATTCATGCAAAAATGCATTCTTCACATCAAATTGCTCCAACGGCCAGTCAAGATTTGCAACAAGTGATAGTAAAACTCGAACAATGTTGAACTTTGCCACAGGTGCAAATGTTTCATCATAATCAATTCCATAAGTTTGAGTGTACCCTTTGGCAACTAGCCTTGCCTTGTACCGCTCTATCGTACCACCAGACTTATATTTCACCATATAAATCCATCTGCATTTTACCGGCTTCTTCCCTGCTGGCAGCTCGACTACCTCTCAAGTCTCATTCTTCTTCAAGGACTTCATCTCCTTATCCATAACTGCTTTCCACCTTGGATCAGTAAGGGCTTCCTGCACACTGTTAGGAATAGATACAACAAATATATGATTTACAAATGACTTATTTGATTCAGACAATCGGTGAGTGGACACATAATGACTCATGGGATACTTGATATTACTAGTGGGATCAGGCTCATAAGTAGGTTTTGGGATACCTTTAGTAGTACAATTTGGGAGTTCTCTTCTTGGAGCTTCGGACAACGATGACTATTAGTTTTGGGGTTCTGACGATGCTGGTGGTAGAGATGATTCTGACGGTGCTGGTTGTGGAGACAACTCATCTTCGTGGAGGTTCGGTACTGATTGCAGTTCTTCGTGGAGATCTCCTTCCTCAACCAATTCTTCATTCGAGTGATTGTCATTGCTTACATCCAGGTTTTCACCCCTTATATCTGATTGTTCAGTTTGAATCGTAATCACTTCATCATAGGCAAGAGTTTGAACTTCACTTCGGTACTCCCCCTGAAGTTCAACCGCGAGGAAAAATACATCCCATCTTCATGGAACACAACATTCATAGTCACAAACATCCTTTGAGTTGGTGGGTGATAGCACCTATACCCTTTCTTATCTTGGGCATATCCCACGAAAACACATCGAACAGCTCGATCAGTTAATTTATTACGCTCATGTTGATGAAAATGGACAAATGCAACACACCCAGACACACGAGGAGGCAAGTTGACGATTTTTGGTGCATTCACAGCTTCAGTTAATGCTTGAAATGGCATGAGAAAGTTTAGGATACTAAAGGGAACTCGGTTGATTAGGTATGCAGCAGAAGCAAGGGCTTTCTCCCAATAAATGAGTGACATATTACCATGGATAAGAGAAACACAGACCACCTCAAGCAAGTGTCTGTTTATTTTCTGCCCCTTATATCTGATTGTTCAGTCTGAATCGAAATCACTTCATCATAGGCAAGAGTTTGAACTTCACTTCGGTACTCCCCCTGAAGTTCAACCGCAAGGAAAAATACATCCCATCAACACAACATTCATAGTCACAAACATCCTTTGAGTTGGTGGGTGATAGCACCTCTACCCTTTCTTATCTTGGGCATATCCCATGAAAACACATCGGACAGCTCGATGAGTTAACTTATTACGCTCATATTGATGAAGATGGACAAATGCAACACACCCAGACACATGAGGTGGCAAGTTGACAATTTTTGGTGCATTCATAGCTTCAGTTAATGCTTAAAATGGCATGAGAAAGTTTAGGATACTAGAGGGAACTCGGTTGATTAGGTATGCAGCAGAAGCAAGGGATTCCCCCCAATAAATGAGTGGCATATTACCATGGATAAGAGAAACACGGACCACCTCGAGCAAGTATCTGTTTATTTTCTTTCTGCGACTCCATTCTGTTGAGGTGTATACGAGCATGTAGTCTGGTGAACAATCCCATGTTCCACCAAATATTGTTGCAGATTCGAACTCAGGTACTCGCCGCCATTATCACTCCTAAGAACCTGAATCTGTGCTTTATATTGAGTCATAACCCGTTTGTGAAATTTCTGAAATAAGTTACTAACTTCACTTTTAGACTTCATCAAACAAATCCAAGTCATACGAGTACAATCATCGATAAATGTGGCAAACCATTTTGCTCCTCCAAAAGTAGTGTTCTTAGATGGACCCCAAACATCAGAATGGATAATCATAAATGGAAGATAGCTTCTACTTGGACTTGGAGGAAAAGAGACACGGTGACCTTTTGCGAGTTCACACACATCGCACCGAAAAGCAGAAATATCCAACTTCAAAAATAAACTTGGAAATAATTTCTTCAAATAACCAAAAGAAGCATGCCCTAGACGTCAATGTCATAGCCAAATATCTGATTTATTCTTCTCACCTTTGGATCATTCCACACTTAGAACTTGAGTCAATTTGCTTGAAATTTCATATTCTAAATCCAGGTAATAGAGCTTCCCGTGTCTAACCCCATAACCAATCGTCTTGCGAGTCCGAATATGCTTAAACACACAATGTGAAGGCCAAAAAACTACAATACATTGTAAGACGGTAGTTGTAAGGCGGTAGTTATTTGAGCAACAGATAACATATCAAAATTCAAGGATGGCACAACTAGGGCAGTATCTAAGGTTAGGTTATTTGTGAGAGGTATGGAACCCTCGCAAGTAACAGTGGCAGAATCACCACTAGCAGTGGACACAGTTAATTTGGTGAATGGTTGAAAATTTTGGACTTATCTAGAATCAAAGGTCATATGGTCGGTAGCACCCGAATCAATTATCCATGCATTATTCATAACAGAAGCAGAAATATTAAAAACCTTACTATCATTACCTGCAGCTGTAGATGCGAGTGTAGAACCCCGTATTTTCAAATATTATTTTAATTATTTGAAAATGAATTTAAATAATTTTTGAGGATTTAAATTGATGTTTTCCAAGAAATTTATCTTTTGTACACGTGCAAAACACGTGCAAATGACTTTTCAGAAGTTTGAAAAATTAAGTTTTCTTTATGAAAGATCATTATTTATTATTTGAGAATTATTTAGTATTTTTCCAATTTTTTCAGAAATTAATTATGCCTATTTGCAATTTTTGAGAAAAGAAGGACTTATTTGCAAAATTGACAATTTTGAGGGTTGAAGTGCAAAACGTATTTACTGGACATTCCGATCAGTATTGTTGAGGTTTAGAAATATATTTTCTATTAGATCCTAATTTAAAAGATATTTGATTCAGTTTTCAAGAATACAATTATATATGTGAGATGTACTTTTAAAAGGATTATTTTGCAAAGTGGGAATATAACCCTAATATTTTACTCCGGCATATTTAAGGGAAATTCTTCCCAGCCGTCATTGAGTATATTCAGATTTATTGAGAATTCTTTGAGGAGCACAAAGGAGGATTCTTGGATCTAGCAAGGAGAAGCTTTTGTGGATTTTCTTCAAGAACAATGTGAGTTGGTTTGTTTTGTTTTGTTTGCTTTGTTTGATTTGAATGATGAATGAAGTAAGATCTTTGTTATGCCTTGTTTGTGATCGTTACACTATTGATTTGTTAGTCTCATTGTATGTATGGCATGGATCTATTATTTAATATGGAGGATGAGAACTTTATTGATATTTGGATCATGTGTGAGAAATGTTAAGATTTGTTGAGGAATTGTTGATCTATGAGATCGTATTGTTGGGAGACATATTAAGGACTGATTATGTTGTGATCAGATATTAAACATCTGGATCTAGTGATTACAAACCAATCTTAATTATATGTTGAGGAAGACATTTAGTTTTGTTGAGAAAAACCCTAATGGGAGGATTGAGAGTTTAGATCATGAGGATATGAAATTTGAGTATTTGTTTGATTGAGAAATGTATCCAGGATGGAGATTATTGAGAGTTGTTTATTTGCCTGGATACAAGTTAATTTTATGATCAGTGAATCTTTAGAAAACTTCAGTATGATTTTTTGTGTTCAGATCTGTAGCCGACAGTCAACTGGTCTACAGAGCAGTCGACTGGTACGAGCCTACTGCGTATCTTCAGTCTTTGAGTTTTGTTCGGGACAGTCGACCTAGACTGAGGTCAGTCGACTGATCCTCTGTTTGTGATTTTGTTCGGTCCTTTCGGGACAGTTGATCTATGAACCATTTCAGTCGACTTAAATACTTAGAATATTTTGATGAGAATTATTTGTCTTTGTCTCGGGGCAGTCGACTGACTCCTTGGTAAGTCGACTGACCATGCCTTAATTTATTTTGAGAAATGTTGGATTATGTCCTCTGGACAGTCGACTGGTAAGATATGCAGTCGACTGGTCCTGAAGGATATTGATATTTTGTTCAGTGTTTGATTTTGAGACATTTTGTTCAGCATATAATTTTGAGATCTTCAGTTCAGTATTTGTTTTAAGATGTTCAGTTCAGTATTTATTTTGAGATGTTCAGTTAAGAACATGATTTTGAGATATTTTGTTGAGCCACTTGTTTAGTGGGAATTTGTTCAGTTATTTGTTTTTGAGTCTCTAGAAGTAAGTGACCCTAGTATACCGGTGTTGAGATATTTGTTTAGTTATTTGTTGAGGCCCATTGAGGCGAATTTTCAGTTATTCAGATTTTTAGTCCGATAGGGTACACTACTCTAGGAGATTTGTTCAGTAACCCAAATTAATAAGGACAGGCATTAGTAGTGTCATGACGAATGAGAACTTGAGTTATGCACCTCAGTATGGCTTTTGATGTAGGATTAGTCTCCTGAATTATCCAAGTAGTTAACTTGAGATGTGTGATTTATCTCCGGGATTATCCAGGTAGTTAACCTGAGATGTGAGGTATTTCTCCGGAATTATCCGAGTAATTATCTTGAGATGTGGGATTGAACTACGGAATGATCGGAGTCGAGGCGACGCTTTTGGGGTATTATTGTGATGATGAGTCTATGTTTAGATGTGGGATGATCTCCTGAATTATCCAGGAAAAATACCTGTGATGTGGGATCAATCTCCGGAATGATCAAGCATGGACAAATTATCATAGTTTATCTTCATCTCTTAGTAGTCATCGTTGTCAGCATGTAGTCATGATGTTTTCTTGAATCACTTTTATGCATTCGGATTTCCTGTTTTTACACACTTGGCTTTTGGTTTTGGTATCACCCATTATTCTTTTGTCGTACTTCATACTTCAGTGTTTGATTATTATTTGTTGGATATTATGTTTTAAGTTCATTTATGTTATTTGTTGATTTTTTGCCACTCACACCATTTTTATGGCTGACCCCTTTAGTTTGGGGGTTAGGGTTCAACTCTAGCCTCACATGTTGCAGGTTATTGCTTAGATTGGAGGTTGGAAGCTTGAGTGGGCATTTTGAGATAATTTAAATTATTTAGTGATTGGTGTAAAACTGTAAAGGATATTTGAGATCTTTTGAGTCGTATATAAAAGATTAAATTGAGTTGAGATGATTAGACTTCCGCTGTGATATGTAATAATTGTTGTAATAGAAGAAGAAAAATTTTAGTGGTGTTGTTGGTGTTTATTGTTCTATTGAAGTGGATTGCTGGGATTTCGCCACTTATTTTCTAAGCTCTTATATTAGAAATTTGGGGCGCTACAGCGAGTCCAATACTCTTCCCAGCTCCATCAGCACCTCCAACAGCGAAAGTGAATTGGTTACAATTCTTCTCACGAGGATCTCTTCTATGATCCCAGTTCTCCGGGTAGCCAATAATCTCATAACAGCGGGTTTTTGTATGACTGATTTTGCCATAATGAGTACACTTCCTTGACTCATACGATACTTTTGGTCCCATGGTGAAGATCAGCAAATACCAACACAACAAGCACTACTAACGGCAACACAACAAGCAGCACAACAGGTCGGCACAAGAACAGCAAACAACAAAACGAATAAATTTAGCAACTCAGCAAACAACAAACACCAGCAAACAGCAAGGAACACACAGCAATCGACAAATCAAATCAGATCTGATACAATATAGAAATCGTCGGATTTTCGACTACGCCAGCAAAGTTCGACGGCAGCGACTACGGGAGGCGGCGACGGGAGTCAACGGAAAGCAACATGACGACAATGGCTTTGGGCTGCAACAACGACGAGGCAGCAAAGTAGTCAATAAGTTTGGGGTTTCGGATGGGTTGACGAAGGAGAACGGCAGCAACGATGAGAGTCAACGGAAGCGCAACACAGCAATGGACGGGATCGATGAAGGAGAATGGGATCGACGAGGATCGAGGTCGACATTGGTTTTAGGGATCGAAGATTGGGGTTGACGAGGAATTTTGGGGATTTGGGTTGATGAGAATCGGCAACTACAGTGAGGATCGACGACGACAAAGAATAGCAACGGGATGAGCTTTCGAGGGCGACAGGATTTTCAATGGCGACGGCCTTGACAGTGTCAGAGTTGCCGTTGCGGTTAGTTCTAGATCTGGCCATTAATGGTGAAATTTAAGAATAGAGGTAGAGGAAGAAGATGAGATTTGGGGAGAAGAATCTATATATATTGATTAGCTGTCCAAATCCTATTACAATGGCTTATATAGGTTGATGGGGGGAGGAAACGGTTACAGATATTTTACATTTGAAAGAGAAATACGTGCAAAACGCACTATCCGCTCTCCCGCCCACTTCCTGCCAATTTTGAATACGAAAATTTAAAAGGTGCACATAGCACGTAAAACACTGATACATCAGATACACCTATTCCTCTTGTTGCCTTCCTATGTCTTCCACTTCCTTGCCCTTCGATGTATTCCCCCTGGTCCTCGACGGTGCTTGATGGTACTCAGGTGTCCCTGACAACTCCCCTCCGCTTAAGTTTGAACTTGTCCCAAGTTTGAAAGCTGGGAATCGTTGTCGCAGTTTGTCAATGTCGACCCATTCAGCTTCATTGAGTCCTGAGCCCTTCCACTTCACTAATAGCTGAATGCCTACCTTGTTTTGCTTCTTAAAAATGTGCTGATCTAGAACCAACTCAGGTTCTTCTGCCAACCCACTAAGAGGGAATTTCAGAAGAGATAGCAGGTAGGTGATCCCCATGGCAGTGCTTCAACTTGGACACATGAAATACATGGTGGATGGACGCTGCAGTCAGAAGATCTAGCTTGTAAGCTACAGAACCAATTCTTTCAACTATCTTGTAAGGACCAAAGTACCTTGAAGAGAGATTTTGGGGCATGGGGTTTCGCAAGGTAGCCTGTTTATAGGATTGTAACTTGAGGAGAACCAAATCTCCCACTTCAAAAACTCGTTCGATCCTCTTTCTATCCGCAAACAATTTCATTCTACTTTGCGCTACTGCAATATTATTCTTCAAAAGGGGAATAATGGCGTCTCTAGACAATAATTCCTCCTCCACCGCGGCCAAAGTAGCTATACCCAATGTATAGCGCAATAATGAAGGGGGTGGTCTACCATAAACACCTTCAAAAGGAGTTAGCCCAGTCGAGACGTGCCAGTTAGTATCATACCAAAACTCCGCCCATCCAAGCCACTTACTCCATTCCGCAGGTTTTTGGCCACATAAACATCTCAAATACATTTCCAATGCCTTGTTAACTACTTCCGTTTGTTCGTCGCTTTGGGGGTGATAGGCTATGGTTTGCTGCAGTTTGCACCCTTGTTGCGCAAAGAATTCCTTCCAAAACTTGCTAATAAAGATTGGATCGCGATCACTTACAATGCTAAGAGGCATGTCATGAAGTTTATAGATGTTGTCGACGAACACTTGGACAACCGATTGAGCTGTATAGGGATGTGCAATTTCTATGAAGTGTGCATATTTGGTTAAGCGATCCACCACCACCATAATAGTGCTCTTTCTGTAACTTTAGGGTAATCCTTCTATAAAGTCCAGTGAGATATCTTCCCATACGTGATCAGGAATTGGGAGAGGATTCAACAGCCCTACAGGTGAGAGGGTCTCACTTTTGTTGTGCTGACATACTAAGCATTCCCCGACCATAATTTTCACATCTCGACTAATGCCTTCCCATGTGAATGCTCTTTTGATCCTCTGAAGGGTTTTATGGAAACCTGAGTGTCCCCCGACACTGGATGTATGATGGTCTAGGAAGATTGATTTCTTCACACTTGCCCCTGGACTTATTAGAATTTTTCCTTGTTAGTACCAAATTCCCTTAAAGAATTTGTAATGTTCAGGGTTGAGGGTGCCACTTTGCAACTTTTCTGTTAGTTTTTGGAAATAAAGATCTTCTTCAACCATGACTTTGAGCTCTTCTAACCATTGTGGTACCACAAATGTAACTTCACAACATGTATTTTGTTCTCCTTGCCTCCTCGACAGGCCATCTGCCACTTTATTGTCGACCCCTCTTTTGTATTCTACGGTAAAGGAGAACCCCAAGAGTTTCCACAACCACTTCTCTTGGATCTCAGTATTGATCCTTTGCTCTAGGATGTGTTTAATACTCCTTTGATCTGTTTTTATCACAAATGCAGTCCCAATCAGGTACTGTCTCCATTGCTTAATAGCTTGGAGTATGGCAAGTACCTCCTTCTCATAGGTGGATAAAGCTAAAGCCCTCCCCTTCATTGCTTTACTCAGATACGCTATTGGGTGCAATTCTTGCATAAGCACAGCTCCAATCCCTTCTTTTGAGGCATCAGTTTCTACAATGAAGATCTTAAAGAAATCAGGAGCTCGGAGCACAGGTGTGGTTGTCATAGCTGATTTGAGAGTTGTGAAAGCCTTAGCAGCCAATCTAGACCACTGGAATGAGTTCTTCTTCAGAAGTTGTGTGAGTGGAGCTGCAATGCTTCCATAGCTCTTGACAAACCTCCTATAGTATCCTGTCAAGCCAAGAAAACCTCTTAATTCCTTCACATTGGTGGGTTCTGGCCAATCCACGACAGCTCTAATTTTGTGAGAGTCAACTAATATGCCATCTGCACTGATGATATGACCAAGATACCCAATCTTCTTTTGCCCAAATTTGCACTTGTTAGCTTTAGCAAGCAGCTGATGAGAACTCAAGACCCTAAGATTTTGAGTAAGGTGAGTGAGGTGACTCTCCCACGTTGGACTATAAACCAAGATATCATCGAAGAAGACTAGCACAAATTTTCGCAGGTAGTCTTTGAAGATGTCATTCATGAGACTCTGGAAGGTGGCAGGAGCATTCGTTAGCCCAAAGGGCATTACAACAAACTCAAAGTGGCCATGATGAGTTCTAAATACAGTCTTTGGAATATCAGCTTCATGTACCCTGATTTGATGGTACCCAGACCTCAAGTCAATCTTGGAAAAGTACTTCACACCATTCAATTCATCTAAGAGTTCATCGATCAAGGGAATAGGGAATTTGGCTTTGATTGTCTGTGAATTCAAGACCCTGTAGTCGATGCACATTCGCCAACTTCCATATGATTTTCTCACCAGAATTACGGGGGATGCATAGGGACACAACTTGGACGAATAAATCCAGATGTTAGCATTTCCTTAACCTGTTTCTCAATCTCCCTTTTGTAATAATGAGGATGCCTATATGGTCGAATGCAGACAGCTTTATGCCCTTCAATCAAGGGGATCTTATGATCAACCTCTCTTGGTGGAGGCAACTTCATATCTTCAGTGAAGACCTCAGGGAAAGTTTGGAGTACTTGCTGGATTTTTGTAGCTGCCTGTGCAGGAAGTGTATTCCTATCTTCCTCACTCATTTCTCCACCTTTAGATATTCCTTGCATTTGGATGATGTAAGCCTGGCACACACAATTCCCCATCCTAGCAAGTTCCTCTGCCTCCATGCATTGCAACTATGAGTGTACTATACCTTGCAATCTCTTCCAAGCTCCTGCAATCTTACAGGCCATTGTCATTTCATTGAAATCCATGGTCACGGGACCTAAGGATCTGAGCCAATGTGCCCCCAAGACCATTTGAGCATGTCCTAGAGGTAGCAATAGCAGCTCAGCTTGTAGTCCAACCCCCTGTACTGAGAAGTTAACTTGATCAATTTTGCCTTCACTGTACATAGCTTGCCCATTGGCGACAGTTACTTTGTATCGGGGTTCTCTCTTGATCTGTAGGTTGGTTTTAATGGCAGTTTGGGGATCTAGATAGTTGCGAGTGGAGCCTGTGTCGATTAGGATATTAACTTCCTTCCCATTAATGGTTCCTTTGATGCGCATAGTTTGAGGGTACACTTGGGAGCCAACTAATGCATGAAAAGAGATTTCAGGTTGAAGAGTGTTTTAGGTGGTTGTTTTTATATGCGTAGTTATGTTTCCATCTACAATATGTTCTTCAATTGCCTTCCCTTCCTCTTCTTAACCTTCCAGACATTCAAGGAAATAAAATTTTTGAGATTTGCAATGGTGCCCAGATGTGAATTTCTCATCGCAACTGAAACACAGTCCCTTGGCTCTTCTCTCTCTCATTTCTGGGATGCTAAGCCTTCGGGGAACAAAAGTGGATGCTAGATTTGGGTCAGGATTTCTTGTAGGTTGTGCAGGTGTATATGTAGTAGAGGCAGGTGCTCTTGGTACAAACTGTGGCTTGTAGTTCTTCTTCAAGCAAGAGAATTTCTCCTCATACCCCCTAGCCTCATTCATGCTCTGTGGTCTCTGCGACTTCACATCCCATCGAATTTCATCTCTGAGGCCACTCACGAAGGTGTTGAGGAAGTGAGCTTCAGACCAGTCTTCCACGAAATTTGAGAGTCTGTCGAACTCCTGTATATAGATCTCGATATCGCCCTTCTGCTGGAGTTTGGAGAGACGACCCCCGTAGTCTTGGAAGATCGTTGGTCCAAACCTGGTCACCAACTCCTCCAAAAAAGTTGCCCAAGAGATTTCATGCACTCTTGGTTTGATATACTTCTGAAACCATTGAGCAGACCTCCCTTGCAGGTTGAGTGATGCATACTCCAGCTTCTGAGAGTCAGGAATCTTGTAGAAATCAAGGAACTGCTCTACTTCGCAAATCCATTCAGTAGGATCCCCGTCGTGGAAGATTGGGAACTCCACCTTAAATGGGGTTCTAAACAAATTTTCGCCATTGCTATGCCCTGTGGAGTTAATAGAAATGGAATTAGGATTAGTTACCTCCCTGGGGTACTTGATGAAAAGGGTTTGGAAGTATTGAGGGATTTAGAGGATTGGAAGGGGGTTACTGCGTTCGTGCTATCATTGCTTCTAATCTGGAGAATCGCTCTCCGATGCTTGCCGCAATCGCTTCCACCCTTTCGGTGAGGTACCCATTATGGAGTTGGGCCTCTGCCATCTGGCTTTTGAGCGCCGCTACGTCTCCTTCCATCGAAGTGCTTCCTTCGTCTCATCCATCTTCGTTGAGGTTATCTGGCTCTGATACCAGATTGTCAGAGTTGCCGTTGCGGTTAGTTCTGGATCTAGCCATTAATGGTGAAATTTGAGAATAGAGGTAGAGGAAGAAGATGAGATTTGGGGAGAAGAATCTAGATATATTGATTAGCTATCCAAATCCTATTTCAATGGCTTATATAGGTTGATCGGGGGAGCAAACGTTTACAATTATTTTACATTTGAAAGAGAAATACGTGCAAAATGAACTATCCGCTCTCCCGCCCACTTCCTGCCAATTTTGAATACGAAAATTAAAAAGGTGCGCATAGCGCGTAAAACACTGATACATCATATACGCCTATTCCTCTTGTTGCCTGCCTGTATCTTCCACTTCCTTGCCCTTCGATGTACTCCCCCTGGTCCTCGACGGTGCTCGATGGTACTCCGGTGTCCCTGACAGACAGCATCGATCGACGATGATGGCGATCGAAAGTTTGAAGATCGAGGTTCGGTGGAGATGAGATTGACGACAAGATCAATGAGGAAGAAGAAGGGATGGATTGGGATCTTCTTCTTCTTCTTCAACCAGCCCATGATATTTTAGGCTCTCATACCATATTGAAAATTGAGTTCAGATTGATTTGGAAAAAATAATCTTTTTCTTATTCATGTTTATTTCTCTACTATGTACATCTATATATAAGAATTACTTTTTTGGAGAAAAAGAAAGGAGATAGAGAGAAGATTGGGAATATAAGAGATTTGAAGAATCTGTTTCCTATAGATTAGGAAACAAAATATACAATTACTATATTTCAACACCAAATTAGTTGCTTACTTGCTTGAGTCGACTATTGATTTCATGTGTTTGATCAAGTGGAAGCAAATTTACTCGATCTTGATGAATTAGTTAGTGATTGGAAGAACAGTGCCGAGATACTGGCCGGTTAGATCTATCAATAAATGGGATAAACTTTTTATTATTATCAATTGAGTCGACTATTGATTTCATGTGTTTGATCAAGTGGAAGCAAATTTTCTCGATCTCGATGAATTAGTTATCAAGAATCGAATGAAAATCGGAAGAATAAGGTAACAAGTGTAATGTCTGAAATGCGTGTTTGACATGCTTGTCACACCATATAACATGCAAAAATGTTGGGGAAACCCCCTTTTAGTATCATCCAGCAGGTTAAGAATAAAAACCAAGTGTTTGAATGGATGCAGTCTCACATATCAATGGTTATATAAATTGTAATATTTTTTTGCTGATTGCGAGGATTTTTTTTTCTTCTTCACTAGGATCATTAGAAATAGGATATTAAGTTGTGGTAAGACATGGGGGTTGTTTATTGTAAATCCATATGGATGTACTTAATTTGGTATACATGAGCTATAATTAGTGAGAGGTTGAAATTTGAAACTTTGGAATTACTAACTGAGTTAGCTACTTAGCTCTTTGTATAAAAGAGAGGCTGATGAATCATGGAAGGAAAGTGTTGTTTATTTGTTTGCTTATTTATGAGTAGAAACCCTTAACGGAACAGTGTCCCACTGTTTCGTGTTAATACGTAGTCAAGGAGACAACCCACATTGAAAATATGCAATATATGAGGTTCTATACTCACACTAGTAAAGAAAAAGCAAGATTTAGTAGACAAAAAGACAAAGAAGGAATGTTCGCATCTTGCTATTTACTTACTGTTAAATTTTTTTTGATCATAAAAGGTTGGCATACGTCCCTCCGTTGTTTCATTAAAAAGCCTTTAATAAAACAGAACAAAAACTCCCAAAACGGACAATGATGCTCATGTGTCCTACATACAGGCCATGATACTCATTGTCCGCCAAAATGTAAGTCCCCCTTTACATTATAGAAGACCCGTAAGAACAATTAAAAAAACAAAAGAGGAAAAAGAAAGCTACATGGACCCAAAATACAACGAACCACTGTCCCCAAACATGAAACCAAAATCTCCCAAAAGTATCCTTGGTGACAGTTCTTCCCTCCTCCGTTCTCACCCGACGCAATCAACCATCTTCTGCTGTGTCTTCCTTTTCCTGTGACTGAGCTTGATTGGTGGCAATGTCCTTGTACATGTCTTTGATTTTCTTCGTCTGTTCTTCACCTGCCGTTGTAGACCAGAATATGATATTAGCAATGATCTTGAAGAACAATTGTTGATGCATGATGTGTCTGTGTGTGCTTCTAAAAATTCTGTTGTTCCGTTCAAGCCATATGCCCCAACATATAGCAGCCATCCCGATCTCCCACGCGCAGGAGCTGTTGCTACGAATGTGGACATCTCTCCATTCTCCTTCCCCCCCAAGCTTCTAGAATCGTACTTGGGCCTGGCCCTAAAATACCTATTCTATTTCGAAAATCTCCCCATATCGGCTGCACGAAGCTGCATGTTAGTAGAAGATGATCCACCGTTTCGTTATCCCGGTTGCACATAACGCAGTTAATCGGTCCTTGCCAGTGTCTCCTACCAGGTTATCCCGTGTAAGGATGGCGTTTCTGCAAACGAGCCAGTTGAAGGCCTTCACCTTCAGTGGTGCATGTGCCTTCCATTCAGGGTCATTTACTCGGATCCCTCCATCATTTAACCTTTTATAAGCAGACTTCACCGAAAAGACCCCCCCTTTTTCCGCCTCCCATTTTACTTTATCCTCATTATCATTACCAGTTGGCTTCCAATCCTGCAGGAATGCAATGAGCTCCTGTTTTTGTCTTCTAGCCTCGCTTGTAAGACCCCTCGTAAGTCTCGGTCTCCATTCCTCATTCCGCCAACTTCTTGCAACCCGATCATATTTATCACTAGCAAACTTGTATGCCTCCGGAAATCTCCTCTTAAGATTTATCGGTCCACACCACTTATCCTTCCAGAAACATGTCGTTGCACCATTACCGATCGAAAAAGTCACCCCTGAGATGAAGATGTCTCTCGTTTTGGTGACCCCTCTCCAAAATCCGGAAGCTGAGACCTTGTTTTTCTGTTGTTGGTGCATGCACCCATTCTTAAAGTAGGCCGCCTTTATAAGTGTACCCCATTTTGTCTTCGTTTTGTTTTTTAGTTTCCACCACCATTTACAGAGAAGAGCTTGGTTCATTTGGCGAATATTGACCACACCTAGACCACCATGCTCTTTGCGTCTGCACACAATACCCCATTTGATAAGAGCATACCCTCTCCCTTCCCCCGCCCCATGCCATAAGAACCGTCGCCTCAGTCTGTCAATTTTTTTGATCACCCACACTGGAATTTGATAAAAGGACATAAAGTATAAAGGTATAGAGCTAATAACCGAGTTTAGCAAAATGAGACGTCCTCCGAAAGACAGCATTTTTCCTTTCCCTCTCATTTGAGATAAGAGAAGATAAGACAATGTTCTTTGTGTAGGATAATGGCTCGATTCTGGTTCAGATTGTTTTGGAGTATCTGCAGCAAAAGAAAGTTACAGCATAAGTCGACTGATAGAAGGATCAGGCGACTGTCCAGAGAGTTTTCGAAGGCTAAAGATACAAGCAGCAGCAGAGGATCAGTCGACTGATCGGTCGACTGCCAGATGGATTGCCAGTCGACTGGTAAGTCGACCAGTCGACTGTCGACGAGATTTTGAACTAGATCAGGCCCAATTCGAAAAGGCCCAATAGTTTCCCTATAAATACACTTGTTAGGGTTTTGTAATCTGAGACGAAAATTAGAGATCCCTATTTCGGTTTTGCAGCCGTCATTATTTGTAAGGGTTTGTTTTCGCCCATTGGTGATAATTTGAAGAAGAAGAAACCCCAACCGCCCCGTGGATGTAGGCATGTATTTTGCCGAACCACATTAAATCTGTGCGTCCTTTTGTGTTGGTTTGTTTTGTGTTTTCTCGCTGGTTCTCTCTTTGTATTCCGCATTGATTCTTGTTGGTTTGATTTGTATCGCGCACAACAAGTGGTATCAGAGCTGTTGGTTCGACCTAGAGGGAGATGGCGGGTGATGCAGATGCAACCAAGGAAGTTGTGGGATCAAGTTCATCAAGAACAACGATTCACAACGCAAAATTTGAAGTTGAAAAATTTGATGGGACAAACAATTTCGGGATGTGGCAATGTGAGGTTTTGGATGTTCTTGTTCAACAAGAACAAGATGTTGCTTTGGAAGTTGAAAAACCTAAGGATATGTCCGAAGCAGATTGGAAGAAGTTGAATCGAGTTGCGTGTGGGACTATTCGGCTCTTTATTGAGAAGGCTCAGAAGTACGATTTGATGAGGGATACCATTGCTGCGGTGTTGTGGAAGAAACTCGAAGACAAATACATGAGGAAAAGTTTGGAGAATCGGCTGTATTTGAAGAAGAGACTTTTTCGCTTCACCTATACGGAAGGTATGTCTATGAATGCTCATGTGGAATCATTTAATAAATTATTGGCTGATTTGTTAAATTTGGATGAGCAAATTAAGGATGAAGATAAAGCCCTAATTCTGTTGAATTCATTACCTGAAAGTTATGATCATTTAGCAACTACTTTATTATATGGAAAAGATACTGTGAAATATGAAGATGTTGCAAATGCTTTGTTGAATAATGAAACTAGAAGAAGGGATAAGATGGTTGATAGAGAAACTTCTGAAGCGTTGATTGTAAGGGCCAGGACTGAGACTAGATCTGAGTCCAAATCTGGGAAAAAGGGAAACAAATCTCGTTCCAAATCGAGAGGAGTTTCAAAGGACAGGAAAATACCGGCCAAAGATGAATGTGCTTTCTGTCATGAAAGGGGGCATTGGAAAAAGGATTGTCCAAAGCTACGAAATAAGGGAAATTCGACTGCAAATGTGACTGTTGATAATTTAGAAAGTGGCGAGGATGTTTCTTTTGCACTTGCTTCTAGTCCCTCACTTTATCAAGAAGTATGGTTTCTTGATACAGCAACCTCCTATCATATGTCTTGGAAAAAGGAGTGGTTTACTTCTTTGGAGTATATGGATGGTGGTGTAGTTTTGATGGGAAATGATGTACCTTGTAAGAAGGTAGGAATCGGGAAGATTGAATTGCTAATGCACGATGGTCTTATTAGGGAGCTTTCAGATGTATGGTATGTACCAGATTTGAAAAAGAATCTGATTTCACTAGGTGCTTTGGAGGCCAGTGGATTGAAATTTGCTAGTGAAGGTGGCATTCTGAAGGTGACTAGCGGATCACTCGTGGTGATGAAAGGGCAAAGAAAGAGGAACTTGTTTTTCTTGCAGGGAAAAACATATTTGGGTCAGGCTGCCAGTGTAACTGAGAAGCCTAAACAGGTTGTTCCCGACTCTACTAGGTTGTGGCATATGCGACTCGGGCATGCAGGAGAAAAGGCCTTGCAGGGGCTTGTGAAGCAAGGGTTGCTTAAAGATGCTAAAGGGTGCAAGTTGGAATTTTGTGAACATTGTGTTTTGGGTAAGCAAACTAGGGTGAAATTTGGTACAGCTGTACATCAGACAAAGGGTATCCTCGATTATGTGCACACAGATGTTTGGGGCCCTACTCAGACACCTTCTATGAGTGGTAGACACTGGTTTGTTACTTTTGTTGATGATTACTCCAGACGAGTTTGGGTATATACCATGAAGCACAAAGATGAAGTTTTGACATTGTTCACAAGTTGGAAGAAGAAAGTTGAAAATCAGACTGGTAGGAAGATTAAGGTTCTGAGGTCAGATAATGGAGGGGAATATAAGAATGATCCGTTTCTGAAGTTGTGTGAAGATGAAGGGATCCAGAGGCACTTCACAGTTAGGAAGACTCCACAGCAAAATGGGGTTGCAGAAAGGATGAACAGAACCTTACTTGAGAAGGTAAGATGTATGTTAGCACAGTCTGGGTTGAAGAAGACATTTTGGGCAGAAGCTGTTATATATGCAAGCCACATCGTCAACCGTTTACCATCAGCAGCACTTGAAGGCAAAACGCCTATTGAGGTATGGAGTGGTAAACCTGCATCTGATTATAATTTTTTGCATATATTTGGTTGTCCTGCTTATTTTCATGTAACTGAAACTAAACTTGATGCAAGAGCCAAGAAGGCTATATTTGTTGGTTTTAGTACTGGTGTCAAAGGTTACAGGTTGTGGTGTCCAGAACAGAAGAAGTTAGTAATCAGCAGAGATGTGACTTTTGATGAGACCAGCATGATTAGCTCGGGACAGTCGACTGGTGGTATATGTCAGTCGACTGGTGAGCAGCAGAAGAGTGGGACAGTTCTTCAACAGGTGAGTAGAAGAAGTTCGGGACAGTCGACTGATGAACAGGAGCAGTCGACTGATGGTCCAAAACAGCAGAATTGTGGGAGCTCGGGACAGTCGACTGGTGGCAATAACCAGTCGACTGGTAGGAGAGTTTTTCAACAGGTGGAGTTAGAAAAGTTGTCAGTTGAAAATCCTGTTCCTGTCCAAGATGATGATGATGTGGTTGATAGTGAGAATGATGAAGAAGTTCCTATCCAGCAGGAAGAATCAATTGCAGTAAGAAGGCAAAGAAGAGATATCAAACGACCGTCTCGTTTTACAGATACAGTTGCATTTGCTCTTCCCGTTGTGGATGATGAAGTTCCCTCCAACTTCAAAGAAGCCACTAGGAGTTCAGAAAATGCAGATTGGAAAGTTGCTATGGATGAAGAGATGAACTCTCTTCATAAGAATAAGACTTGGGATCTAGTGCAACTACCAAAGGGGAAGAAAGCAATCGGTTGCAAGTGGGTGTATACGAAGAAAGAAGGTCCAAAAGGCAGTGTTCGGTTCAAGGCTAGACTAGTTGCAAAGGGGTATGCTCAACAGGAAGGTATTGACTATAATGAAGTGTTCTCTCCGGTTGTGAAGCATCCTTCTATTCGGATTTTGTTGGCATTGGTAGCACAGTTTGACCTTGAGTTGACACAGATGGATGTGAAGACTGCGTTCTTACATGGGGATTTAGATGAAGAAATTTATATGTTACAGCCAGATGGGTTCAAGACAGCTGGGAAGGAAAATTGTGTTTGTAGATTGAAGAAGTCTCTCTATGGGTTGAAGCAATCTCCAAGGCAGTGGTATTTGAGGTTTGATAAGTTTATGAAGGTGCAAAGATATTCCAGAAGTGAGTTTGATCATTGTGTTTACTTCAGGAAGTTGCAGGATGGCTCTTTCATATATCTGTTACTATATGTGGATGACATGTTGATTGCCTCTAAGAATGCTAAGGAGATTCAAAATTTGAAGAATCAGTTGAGTTCTGAGTTCGAGATGAAGGATCTTGGTGAAGCCAAGAAGATACTTGGGATGGAGATAGCTAGAGACAGGGCAAAGGGCATAGTGAGTTTGACTCAGAAGCAATATCTTTTGAAGGTGCTGAAACGGTTTGGTATAGATGAGAAGACTAAACCAGTAAGTACACCCTTAGCCAGTCATTTCAGAATTAGTGCTTCTCAGTCTCCAAGTTCAGAGGAGGAGAGACAGTATATGGCAAATGTACCTTACACTAGTGTGGTTGGCAGTTTGATGTATGCCATGGTTTGTACTCGACCAGACATCTCTCAGGCGGTGAGTATGGTTAGTCGATATATGCATGATCCAGGCAAAGAGCATTGGCAAGCAGCTAAATGGATTCTAAGGTACATAAGTGGCACCACAGATGTGGGTTTGAAATTTGAAAGGGATGACAATATTAGCAGGTTATTGGTTGGATATGTTGATTCAGACTATGCAGGTGATCTAGATAAGAGGCGGTCTACTACAGGCTATTTGTTTACGATGGCTAGAGCACCTATAAGTTGGAGGTCAAATTTGCAGTCCACTGTAGCGTTGTCTACTACTGAGGCTGAATACATGGCGGTTGCTGAGGCCATGAAGGAAGCCATTTGGATACATGGACTTTTGAAGAGCTTGGGGATTCATCGGGAGAAGGTGGAGGTACACTGTGACAGTCAGAGTGCTATTCATTTAGCGAAGAACCAAGTTCATCATTCGAGGACCAAACATATTGATGTCCGTTATCACTTTGTGCGTGATTTGATAAAGGATGGTGATATTCATTTGGTGAAGATTGGGACAGCTGATAATCCTGCTGATATGTTGACCAAAGTTGTTGGAGTAGCCAAGTTCAAGCATTGCATGAACCTGGCTAATATTTTGCATGTTTGATGATTTGGAATGGGGGGTTGGAATAGTGCTTCGCTATTTGTTCGCCTAGTATGTGATATCATACTAAGGTGGAGTTTGGATTTGTTGTTACATTTGATGATGAGCATTTGGAGTATTTGTGGAGATTGCTTGGGCTACTTGGAAGATCTTGCCAAGGTGGAGATTGTTGGTTGGTGGAAGATCTCGCCAAGGTGGAGATTGTAGGATAATGGCTCGATTCTGGTTCAGATTGTTTTGGAGTATCTGCAGCAAAAGAAAGTTACAGCATAAGTCGACTGATAGAAGGATCAGGCGACTGTCCAGAGAGTTTTCGAAGGCTAAAGATACAAGCAGCAGCAGAGGATCAGTCGACTGATCGGTCGACTGCCAGATGGATTGCCAGTCGACTGGTAAGTCGACCAGTCGACTGTCGACGAGATTTTGAACTAGATCAGGCCCAATTCGAAAAGGCCCAATAGTTTCCCTATAAATACACTTGTTAGGGTTTTGTAATCTGAGACGAAAATTAGAGATCCCTATTTCGGTTTTGCAGCCGTCATTATTTGTAAGGGTTTGTTTTCGCCCATTGGTGATAATTTGAAGAAGAAGAAACCCCAACCGCCCCGTGGATGTAGGCATGTATTTTGCCGAACCACATTAAATCTGTGCGTCCTTTTGTGTTGGTTTGTTTTGTGTTTTCTCGCTGGTTCTCTCTTTGTATTCCGCATTGATTCTTGTTGATTTGATTTGTATCGCGCACAACACTTTGATCTAGAAGTGCAGTTTGCAATGTCTTGAGGTTTAAAAAAAAAGATGATGCTATTAGTTCTTTGTCAATGGCTATACTTCTATCCGGCAAAGAGTGCCCAGGGAGGGAATTATGCAGCCTATAAACTGGCATGATGGGTAAGCTGTCTGAAGAAGAAAAATATTGTTTTAGAGAGAGCAAACTTCCCATATATCATACAGAAAAGAAGCATATTATTTTATTGTGTTCTTGTATTTTCTCATGATAAGTTGAGAAGTAAGATTCATTATGCATCCCTACCTTCCTCTCATGCCAAATTAAGGCACCTTTTGTCTTCAATACTGGGCATGCCATGCTATTTTCTTCTGTCTTATGAGATAGCAAGCAGAATTGTTTTTAAAATGATAGTTTTTACTGGGTTATGTGCTCTTGAGGGTCTTCTCTATCTACCAGCATTTCATTAAAAAACGAACGAAAATAAAAAGTTCAAAATATCTTGTCATTTTAAAGGGAAGTTATGTCATACTTTAGCATTTTTGTGCCACTAATTGTCTAAATTATTTGAACATTTATCATCGGAAGAAGAACACACAGCTCAAATGAACTATTAATATTCCTCAACTGACTTTAGATTGCTTTGTGCAATTAAAATGCATAGCCTTTCGGGTACAACAATGTAGATTTTTGTACTCGTATTTGATGCTTAAGTAATTTTGCTCATCACTATAGACTCAAACAAAAATATGGCTTGGAGAAATTCTGCACATAAGATTCGACGAGGAAACAGCCGTTGCTGACTACTTGCTGACGGGGAATTGTTGTAAGTCTAACTTCCATCCCATTTCGGAATTCTGAGTGCATACACATAGAGGTTAACTAATTTCCCTGTCTGTACTAAATTACTATCATGAAAATAAATAAGCACACTTTAGGCTAAAGCCTTGAATGTTGACTATAGAGTGTTTGATGATTATCATTATCACCTCATTTTGTTCATGAGATAAAACCTCAATTTTTTTTACATATATGGCTATTTAAAAAATTCGGCCTTTTTTCATACTTTCTGCACTGCATCTGCCATATTTTGATTCATTTTAAAAATAATTATGTAAAAGGGGCTGGCACCACCCTTTCCATTAGCTTGCATATGTATTTAGTTAATTTAATTTTTCTAAAGAATGAAGCAGTGAAGCTTGGTTAGAGATTAGAGTCTAATTCAAAGCTAGCTCTTTTAGTGTATGAACGGTGAACTATATATAATGCTAGACTCTGCAAACAGTTATCACAGTAAAAATGATTGCATAACTGTTCGTGTTTTACTGTTTCCACATAATCTTGAAGCGATGTGTTAAATGGATTTCTTTTCAACCTTACTAGGTTCCTAGTATCAAAAACAGTGTGGAAAATGCTCCTGAAAAAACGCGCAGAATGAAGCATTCAAAAGTCTATATCTACGAGCGAACTTCATTTGGTAAGGGTGATGGGAGATACATGCCTTACCCTAAGGTTGACTCATTTTTGAAACCGACTTCATTATCCAATGTATACATTTTCTGTACCTACATATGTAACCTACTAATCCTTTTATTTGTTGAATATATCTGCCAGATCCTAGGGTTTACAGGGATTGACTTATTTTCTCCTTCTGATGGTGGTTGAGAGAAGAGATACTCGAAGAGTTTGTATGTGTATACGTACCCTTTCAAAAAAAGCCAGGTCAAAGAATCTAAAATGTATGCAATATAGAATATATTATAGTATGTTCTCATTTTTTTATATTTGTACACGGTTTTAATAGGTTAGCCAGGTAAAGTTTAACTGATATAGAATCATATTGTTTCTGTCGTACGTAGGTTCCAGATTTTGATATAGTAACGTGCACTATTGCAATGCCCACTGATTGGGTTGAGGGTATCCGTAAAATCCTGGAACAATCGCCGTATAGTTCATCAAGTCCCAATGGTTTTGGTAGCCCATCTATGGACTAGAGAGAATTGTATGGACAGGTAAGCTCCATTATTTTCCATTTATCATCATACAGTTATCACCTATAGGTAGCATGGACACTTTTATGAATTTTTTACCAAACTATCCCACTTTTTCTAAGTATGTACGAATCTGTCCCTGTTTGAAATTGTAATACCAAAATATCCCTATCGCTAATGGGGTTAACGAGTCTAGTAGTTTTCCTAGCGTTAACCCCGTTAGCGTACTGATGGGGATACAACTTATCTCCTTGAGTGGGGATTTGCAAGAAAACTCATCCAATATAGACTCGTTAACCCCGTTAGCGGTAGTATTTAAACCACTCGCATTAATGGGGTTAACATTTGTAGTTGGAACAGAGGGGGACTTTTTCAAAGAGTGGTTTCACTTGAAAATAACTTAGTAGACACACGCTAACCCCGTTAGCGCGCCTATTTATACCTGGCGTGCTAACCGGGTTAGCGTGTGTCGTTTGAGTAAGTTTTAAATAAGACACTCTGATAGGTAACATCATTATACTCTTAGTGTCTCTCTCGCTTCTCTTTCTCCCCCAATTTCGGAACCCAACTCCAAAACCCTAGCATCCCAATTGTAGATCTTAGTCCAAAATTACTCTACAAAATCTTAAAGGGATATTCTTTTTCTTCTCTCACATTCATCTTCTTCTTCTGACACTCATATATCCTCCTACTTTGAAAACCCTAAATCCATGTTTGGGGTAGTGTTTGTTTGGGGATTTATATAGCGGATTTTTTATCAACCCATTCACTACCCCGTCTTCTTCAAGCTCGAAATTCCTCATCTTTTCTGATCATCCATTTGAAGGTATGATTTTTATATCATTTTATCGAATACATTTTGTTTAGTAGATATTGAATTTTTTTAAAAAAATATGTATAGGTATGGATTATGATATTCCTATTTGGCTTTATTTTGGTGACGAGATTATCCGTGACCCAAAAATAGGTTATTCTTATAGTGCCGTTGATCCCGAAATAATTTGTGTACCTCGTACAATCACAATGGAAGAACTTGTAGAGAAGGTTTATGAGGTCACTAATTGGGATAGAGAACGATGGAAGATTAAAATTTTAGCCCGTTATGCAGCTGAAAAAGGTGATGGTCAATATTTTATGACTGTGCCCGTAGGAAACGACAACTCTCTGAAGTCCATGATTGGTAGAACACTTGATCCGAATTTTAGTTGGTTTGCACTAGAGCTATATATTCAGCAAATTGAAAAGATTAATGCCCAACCACATGCTAACCCTGGTTCAAGCTCCGCTCGTGAATTGCCGATCTGTAAGATCGTTTCGAATCCAGTTCAAACATCCCAAGAAATTCCTCTGTACTCACAAAAACACACCTTTACAAATACTACAAGTCTGGATCATACTGAATTTGAATTACCAGGTCAACCAAATTTGGATAATGATTATATTCCGAATACCAATTTTTTCGGGATATTTGAAAATTCTACCGTTAATAATATGGAAACTGGTCCATTGGCATGCCTATTTTGTCATCTACCTTAGCCTGTCCAAAGGATTCTAACTGTTATTAATGATGATATGTATTTCAGTTTTATTAGATATTAATCATACAGTTTAAATGCCCATGCATGTTCTTGATACCATTGCACTTTTGGTGAGAATTCATATATGATCTGGATACATATGGTCCTTGCTCGTGATATTTCTTTTCATATCCTAGGTTACATCATATTTTTTAAATAAGATGAACTATTAATCTCATATTCACTGGTATCAGATTACCCATGGTTCATTGAAAATATTATAATCATGAGTGAATAGTTGGCAATGAGTTCTCAATATTTTTCTCATTTTGTTTGAGCAGTATGTTCTGAAGGTTGGTGACGGGCCTGCAGCTCAGTGCACACTGCCTTGGATGTGCCACCTCCTCGCAGTCCTCTCTAGTATGTTATTACTCTCCTAAT
This sequence comes from Hemerocallis citrina, assembly GCA_017893485.1. Taxonomy (NCBI): domain Eukaryota; kingdom Viridiplantae; phylum Streptophyta; class Magnoliopsida; order Asparagales; family Asphodelaceae; genus Hemerocallis; species Hemerocallis citrina. The sequence goes on from CM030360.1 coordinate 181,300,699, forward strand.
TTTAGCCATTTATTCTTCTCACTTTTGGGGTTAATTTCTGATTGAAATTATGGTGCAGGATATTGCGCGATGTTTTTATGGGAGTTTATCACACTGTGTTAATTCTAGTTCTTTTTTTAGAGGAAGTTAGTTCTAGTTCTTTTGATGCAATGGTTTATCCATTTGATTGATTGGTTTGCTCTTATGCAGATTTAAGGAGAGGCAGTATGGAAGTAGCCATCATTGTACACATAGAGCTTCAGCTTCTTTTGTTTGCAAAGAATGAATTTATGTTCCATTTAGAATATTTCTTTTGTACATATATGTAATTATTGGAATCGATTGAATTTGTGGATAATTTGAACTTAATTGTTTAATTATTGGAATTAATTTGTGTTCTAAAGTACTTTTAAATTATTTATAAAGTTTGATTCATGAAATTGCAGAAGATTGTGAATTGAATTGTAGGTATTTAGATTTGATAAAATCAACAATAACAACCTACCTATTAAAACCACCCTCCCCTAAAAAAATTAAAAAAAGCACTAGCCCGGTGTTTTCAAACGCCGGAATAGGATTTTTAATGAAAAAAATTTTTAAAATGAAATTTATTCTATCCCGGCATTTCAAAACACCGGAATAGCGAAAAAGACAACCCGAAATTGTTTCGCATCCTCGGCAGCGCTTGCGGTGGCGTTTCGCGAAGCGCCGGGGCCATCAATCCCGACGTTTAAAAACGCCGGGAATGCTAAAAATAAACGCCGGGAATTTTGTTTTTGTTTATAGTGCAAGTTACAAATGTGGGAAGCCTCATAGTCATGGCAAAAGTAATAAGATTTACTAGTGTAAAAGAAAAAGAAAAAGAAAAAGTGCGTGAAAGTTCCGATAAGTATTCAAGAAGTGTCTAACAAGATTTAATAAATATATGATACATATAAAATTTATGGTGCACATGAGAAGGATTGGAGACACAATCATGGATTTGCTAATGAAGATTGAAGAGACAGTGTTCAACAAGTGTACAGGCTCCACGATAAAAGTGGAATTTTTTTATCAAACTATCCCACTTTTTCTAAGTATGTACGAAACTGTCCCTATTTGAAATTTTAATACCAAAATCCCTATCGCTAACGGGGTTAACGAACCCTAGCGTTAACCCCGTTAGCGTGGTGCAGGTAATACAAATTTTCTTCTCGAGTGGGGGTGTGCAAAAAAACTCATCCAATATACTAACGCTAACCCCGTTAGCGTTAGTATTTAAACTACTCGCGTTAACGGGGTTAACGTTTGTAGTTGGGACAGTAGGGGAGACTTTTTCAAAGAGGGGTGTTGGTAAAAAAATCTTTAAGTATAGACTTGTTAACCCCGTTAACTCGCCTCATTATACCAGGCGCGCTAACGGGGTTAACGAGTGTCGATTGGGTTCATTTTTAAGTAACACACGCTATCTCACTCTCTTTTCACCTCTCCTCTATCCGAAACCCAACTTAGGAGATTTTTAACCCAAAACCCCCAAACCCTAGTCTTCGATTTCGTCATCTACCCATCTCAATCTCTTGTAATTTTAGGTGGAATCTCTTCATCACTCCCAAAAGACTAATTTGTTTCATCAAATCTCCTAAAACACGCCATTTTAACCCATTTACCCGTTTTCCCAAATTATCGAAAGGAGAGGATCGTGGTGCCGACTTGTTACTTGCACCCTACAATAGTTTGTAAGTGTTCCTTATTTATGCTTTATTTTTATTTTTTTGTGATTTTGGGGTCTAGGTTTGTGGTCTCGGTTAGAGTATTAAGTTGAAAAAGTTTCAAATTGCAGGTGATTTTCTGTCTACTATTATCATACTACTGGCATTAGAACAATTATGAATTGAAAAGGTTAGAAGAACATGTAATTAACAACATCTAAATGCATTAGTATGATAATAGTATATGTACCTTTATAGCGATTGTAAGTTAATTTTGTTAACATATCTTTAATATTTTAATGGGAGAAGACATTAGTGTCATTTGTCATTTTGTCATTCTACCAACATGTGCACCACACGTACATAACTAAAATAAAGAATGTTTCCGGTTCGAATCCTCCCTACGTCAGAGTTTTTATTTTTATTTTTTGAAATTATTAAAACGAGCATCGCACGTGTAAATTACTAGTATTATCTAACCGTACAATGGATTTAGGATTAGTATATTTAGGATATAATTTGCATTAGTAGATGAAGGACTAGTTTGCATTGGTAGATTTTGGATTAGTTCACATTATGAGATTTTGGATTTTCATTTAGGGTTATGGTTGCATGAGGTCTTGTTGTAGGGTTATATATGATTATATTTGATATCAAACTTGGAGGATTATATTTGTTATAATATATGGCACAGACAATGGGTAATCCCGAAGAAGGGAGTGGTAGTAGATCTCCAACAACCCGGAAAGGTCCACGTACTTGTCAAGGACAACCTCCCAAAAAAACAAAGCGTGGTAGACGTACTAATGTAAGATGATTTGACTTTAATTTTTTACGTTCAATTTTGATATCAATAAAAATATAAATATGTATGTTGAATTTCATTTTTTATTTGTGTAGGATGAGGCCAGTATGTCTTCTCCTCCGGCCAATCAAACGGCCCCGTTTCCTCCTCGAAATGAACATCAACCTACTTCTCCGTCTACAGATCCGGGCTCATCTTCTTCCTCATATGTTTCTCCGGTGGTTCCCGATCCAATCGACCCTAAGTTGTTGACTTTGCAAAGTCAACATCGATCTAAAGACGTATGGGAAGGAAACTCTTCGGAGTGCGTATTTAGGGGGCACGGCATGTTAGAAATGCATCACCGTATACATGGGTTGTTACAAATATGTGGATTATATGGCATAGGATTGATGAGCTCCATTAAGGCGGATCGACCGTTATTAACAGCTCTTCTCGAGAGATTGCATCCCGAGACTCATAGTTTTCACCTTCCAGTCGGCGAGACTACAGTAACGCTGCAAGATGTTTCTGTGATTACGGGTCTGCCAATTGATGGAAAGGCCGTAACTGGCTCAATGGACTTCGAACCGGAGTACATTATTCAAGAGTATCTCGGTGTCGAGGTGGATCGGTCTGCCCTTGTAGGAAAATCTTTGAGACTGAAATGGTTGAAGGAAAAGTTCACCGGTACGTTGACAAATAACTCCACGGACAACCAAGTACACTGTTATTGCCGGGCGTACATAATGACACTATTCGGAGGTGTCATCTTTCCAAATTCCTCCGGAGATTCCGTTCCATTAATGTATCTACCACTAATAGCCGATCTTGGAGGAGGTGGTGGGTATAGTTGGGGGAGTGTTGCGTTGGTCACCTTGTATCGAGCCTTGTGCAATTGCTCTCTTGGTGCCAAGCAAATGAATGGACCAATGTTGATGCTGCAGGTTTGGAGTTAGGAACGACTGCACATCGGCCGTCCTGTTGTGGCAAAGCAGTCACCAAAGTGGTCGAACCTTCCCGAGGACGAGAATATGAGGCCACCTCAAGGTGTGTATTGGACGGGTTCGTTAACGTCGAAGGCTAGCCCAAGTAGATGCTTATCATATTATCGGGACGAGCTTGACCACTTGCAAGATGATTGTGTTAAGTGGCAACCATATATCGAGGAACGTTTAGCTCGATTGCCTCCAGTTTGTACCTCGGCTCGTCGGTTGTGGTTGACAAAAGCGTCGTTGATCCACTTCGGTACAGTTGAGGCATATTTCCCAGACATAGTTCTTCGTCAATTTGGGTTGCGCTAGAACATTCCAGTCCATCAACCGAACAATGCTGATCTACACAGTGTCACCGGTATGGGTAGACAAGCAGCTCATTTGTGTATTCGTTAACTTTCAAAATAACATATATTATACAAAAATGACAACAACTTCAAATTCATGATTCCATACAAAGTTCCAACTTAAATATTACATAATCAAGAAAATTCAACTAACAAAACTTTAAAACAGCTCAATGTTGGCTTTGAGTAGATTGACTTGAGTTTTTCTGATATTGGCGTTTATTGTGACCCCTCAAACCACATTTTAAACACGTCATTCCGGAAGCCTTGCTAGACTCGTCTTGTACATCCATATCATTACGTACTCTCGTACTCTTCGACTGACCTTTCCGAGAACGTCGAAGGCTCACATCAGGTACAAGTTTATTTCCAGTATTAACTGGCCAATATGCAGGATCTAGTGTTGGATGAAAATTGGGAGCCCATGTTTGTGCTAATGAAATAGTTGAGTAGTATGTATCAACATATGGTTTGTAATCAATAGTGCGATATGCACAAGCTGCTAGAACATGAGAACATGGTATATGATATAACTGAAATTTTTGACAAGTACATATTTTATTGCCCAAGTTAACGGTGTGCAAGTTACCACCCTTTTGATTCCCACCTACTCTTCGTATACCTGTTTTAACTGCAAAAACTCCAGGTTGATGGGTAAACAATATCACCTCATGCATGTTGGCTCTTTCACGCCGAGATCTATCAAATCATGTACTCTTTGTGCAAAAAATTTACCCTCAGTAATTAGCTTGTTGGCTAACTGACGCCGTGTGGCAAAGTACGAATTAAGACGGTAAAAGATCATGTCCACAATAGCAGTTACTGGTAAAATACACACACCTTTCAAAACCGAGTTGAAAACTTCTGATAGGTTGGTAGTCATTATCCCATATCATCGTCCTCCATCTTCAAAAAGTGCCCATTTCTCAATTATTTTCTCTTTCAACCAATTTGCCCCTTCCGCATTTACTGTTTCTAATTCTGCGAGTTTCCTTTGAAATTTTTTGGGTTGGTTTTGACATGCTATAATTTTGACTTTCGTCCCCATTGCTTTGCTACCAAATTTTGTAAAAAAATTGGTAGCAAAATGTCGCATACAATAACGATGATAAGCATTGGGTTCGTTCCATGCACCATTTTGCGATTCCATGGCGGCCAAAATACCTGCGTGGCGATCAGATATAACACATAAACCAAGCCGATCTGTGACATAGAAACGAATACAGCTCATAAACCATGTCCATGTATAAACACTCTTTCCATCAACTATTGCAAAAGCAAATGGAAACAAACAATAATTTGAAACTGGTGCGACTGCTATTAACAAACAACCCTTATATTTACCATACAAGTGTGTTCCATCAACACTTATAACAGGTCTGTAGGACTTAAACCCTTCAATTGAAGCACCAAATGCCCAAAACACACCCCTGAATGTTTCTTCGCCAGGACCGGATTCATACTTATCCCAATGGACAACAGTTCCTGGATTTGCTGCTTATATTGCTGATAGAAGTGAAGACAACTTAGTGTACGCCTCTTCAAATGACCCGTACAACTTCTCAGTAGATTTCTGTTTTGCAATCCAAGCCTTCCTATAAGATATCTGATAATTCATTTTAAGTTTGACTATCTCAATAATTGCACGTCATGTAATTCCTATTTGAGCCTTCACAACATTCATAATCAAACTGCATACAAGTTTAGCATCAACTTTGCAATGGTCTTGACTCAATGCGGGATTCACACATGTATGCGGCCCTACTAGTTTTTTTAACCACAAAATTTGTCCGATCCTTGGAAACAATTGCACGTAATCGCCACGGACAACCACCCTCACTTGTAACCAGTGGGATTTGTACCAACTCCTTAAGTGAACATTTTCTCGGAGTCAATTTACATTTTACAACAAAGATGGTAGGTGAAGATTTTATTGTGATAAATTCCCGATGTTTGTTGATGGAGTACAACTTTACCACATGTTAAATCGATTCTTTACTTTGAAACTCTTGCCTAAGGTAGAACTCATCTACGGTAGATGAACCGGACGATTCTTGTGGACCATGATTTACTCTCGCACTTTTTGCCATTTCCTCGGTAACATGAGCGTTGACATTATTGAAGCCATTAGTAAAGTTCACATCGACATCAATACTCTCATTTATATTAATATTCAAATATCCGTCTACTTCTTCCTCATCTTCATTATGTAATCCCGCTTCAGCTTCATCATCTGTTTCTTCGTCTTCTTCTTCATCATCAACTAAATCATTCATTTTACAAAGAACCATCTAACTCAAATGAGGTTTTATAAATGCAACAAAACTGGCAGTTTTGTGCCCATTTACAAATCAACCTGATTATTAGATCTCAACCCGATTATTAGATCTCTTACATATTTCATTATTAATACAATGCTAAGAATGAGTTATGAATCATACGCCCAATAGATTAAATCAATTGTCCTCATTCATCTAAAATCTCAAAACAGAAGTCCATTCTAATATGAGCAGTTTTTAGCTGCACTAATAAGCCAATGAATTTTGAGATATTAAAAAAACCATGCTCCCACTGCAGAAGACAGTCTCCAGATCGTTAAAAGGCTAGTAACCATTAATAATCCGCCAAAAAATCACAAGAAGCACTGTTCAGTGGCAATTTCATTTGAACAAGGAGAATGAAAAGCAATTCATATCTTTAAACTTCGAAGATATATTCATGAGGTGATGAATACATGTAACATCAACAAATGTTTACAGAAAAATTCAATGCTAGTCTATATATGAAAGAGGGGTTTAAGAAAACTACTCGCTAATATTTTAACGATTCGGCTTCAACTTCACTCCTACACAAGAAGCTACTACCAGTAACATTTTCTTATCAACAGCAAGAACTACCAGCAATTGATATATAATTAACTATAAACTTCACCCCCACACACAAAAGAAGCTACTATCGGTAGCATTTTCACATTTTCACAGTTTCGCTTCAACAAGGAGAACCAAAAGCAATTGATATCTTTAAACTTCAAAAAAAAAAATCTCAGGTGACGGATCCACTAACATCAACAAATGCTTTGTAGACTTTACGCAGGTGCGCAAATAAACCCAAACAGACAAATCTAATGTTGTTTATATTTATATATAAAGAGAAGTTTAAAAAAACCACTAACTAATATTTTCATGATTCAGTTTTCTACTTCACATAAAGATAAAGATCTTAATCTATATACAAAAGAGGAGTTAAAAAAACAAACAAACAAAAACAAGTAGCCAATATTTTCACGATTCCGTATTCACCAATTTTCTTCCCTCATTTTTGGACATTAGAGTGTGAATTCATTAGTTTGAAAACTTTAAATTTACCACAACATATAGGCCAACGAGGGAGGGAGTTTGAACAGAAAACATTACAACTTACCTCATGAACTAATTAATTAAGCTTTACTAACTAAAGTAAGTTAGTTAATGTTTAATATTTGCCTCCTTTATTTGAGGTTCCTTTGAAATGTGAAGTCACCTTTCTTAATATATCAGTGAAAACTTAAATGACTACAGGCAGTAAGCTAAGATTGCCAGCGGTCGAGGGGAAAAGAACTATATGTACTTCCTAAATGGTAAATATAACGAAACAATGAAGTTTATAAAAAAAACTACAACGACAAGATTAGAGGCCTAAAAAAATAATGACTTAGCAGACTCTAAACAAGTGCTTGCGATAGTCAACAAGTTTTAACATAAATCCTAACCACACATCTTGTGAACACAATCCTAACACACATAATAAAGTTACCAAACAGCATTACAAACAAGTAAAATTGAATGGAAAAAAAAAAACACAGACTCCTTGGATCCTCTTGCTAGTCACAAGACATCTCGGCCCCTTCGCCACCTTTTTTGCAGTCTAATAAAGTAAGCTTCCCACATATATTCACACATTAAAGCCAAAACCAATCAACAACAACACAAACAGCAATTACTATACATAAACATCAAAAAAATAGCAAGAAACCTATACTGATTCTTTGTTTCACATTAAGCACTACCTTGTTCCCCTACAGTAGACAGTAGAAACCAAAAAATAGCTTCTCTCTCTAAAATTTCTAGAGAGCGAAGCTCTCCCAAAAACTAAAAAACCCAACAACAACTAAACCCTAGACCTGATTTGGGGGGGGGGGGGGGGGCTCGTGGATGCTCCCTGCTTCCCATCTTCTTCTTTCTTCCAGATCTCATCACCTCTAACCTTCTTCATTTCTTCTCTCCAAACCCACTCAGTTGTTGCCGAGGTGATTCGCCGAATTATAGCCTTCTCCCACGAGGCGGGATGGAGGAGGAGGGGTGGTTGCGGCAACCTCTCGGGGTTAACTCTGTGATCGGAGTGGGGCGCGACCAGGGCATCGAGGTTAGTGGCTCGAGCACGCGATTAGGGCTTCAGGGCACCGGGGTGCGGCCATGGCTTCAGGGACAGTGGCTCGAGCTGCATGGTGGCTTCAGGGACAGTGGCTCAAGCGCGCTATTAGGGCTTCAGGGTTTTGGGGCTAGACTGAGGTGCGACCATGTGTCACGTCCTGCTTTCCGAAATACAAAAATACGAGCACGTGACTGAGGCCCAGCGAATGATGCGAATACACCATTCATAAGCTGTACAAGTAACTCAACAATAAGATAGTAAAACAAACCACGCAGGCATATAAAATCACAATAGGATAACAAAATATATGACATAGTTCATAACATAACCAACAACTGGAAAAACAAAGTAGTTACGGTTCAAACAAGTCCGGAATACAATAAAGAGTAGCATGAAATAAAACATGAATTAAAGCAACATGAACATAAACAAAACTAAAAAACTTGATCAGCAACACCTTCTAGTAATTCTCCATCCGGATCTGCAAGTACATTAATACAAAAAAATAAACAAGAAGACGCCCGTTAATACAAGTCATGGGCCACAAGTGGTACAAGCTAAGGGGCCAAGTATAAAAACAAAACAAGAAGCAGTAAAAAGAGCAAGGAATCAAGAATCACGTGATAGGAGAATTACAACATGTACACAGGATCATGAACAAGGCATGCATGTAAACAAGTGACATGTAACAAGTAATCAAGTAAACAAGTCAGTAGAAATATGTACATGTAATTGGGTCATGCAAGTGCACATGTTAATCTTCTGACTTTTATTAATTCTATCTAATGTAGCACTTCATGCATCCATACTTTTACTATATGGTTGCTACATATAAGCAGTTACGTTTAGGTCTAGTGGTGGATTTTATAGGGCGGTGTAATAAGATATCAAGTATCAAGCAAGCATGGTTCATGAATACAAAAATAAAATATCAAGTTCACGAAACAAGTCTGTGAATACCATCAAGTTCAAGAACCACACAGTGGGTTCATGAATATAACAAGTTCATGAGCCAAATAAAGGCTTCATGAATAAATCAAGTACAACAAGTTCATGAACTATGTACTGGAAAACACGGGCCCCCTTTCGAGTACACTTACCTATATTGTCCACTACTATGGTCCTTACCCTTATACCCCGGCTTGTTTCTTTTATTAATTCTATCAACAATAAAAAAATAAGATATCATGTTTAAATTACTACCACGGGCCAAACAATCCTGCACATAACATGTATAAACCTAAGGTACATATATGTGTATTAATCGTGTTCAAATAATACATGTGGCAACAAGGTATTCGCGATCATGTGCGAATACGGGATCAACGGATCATGTATAACAACAGACTTCGATTCGACCGAAGAATACGAATTAGGATCAAGAATTAGGATCAAGAAATATACTTGCGGTGCTTGTACGAGAACAAACGAGTTGTACAAGAGAATACTTGCCTGATAACCGAAGACGATGATATCAAATACTAGAATAACGGGATCAAATTCCCGAGCAGCAAAGTAAAATACGGGCGAGACACCAAACAACAAAAGTTACAACAGCAAGTAGCAAATCCTCCACACAAAATACCACACAATGGATCAGATCTCTCCACACATGTACCAAACACCAATTCTCCCAGAACACCAAACACAGATCTCGATCCCCTCTTTCCTGAAAAGCAAACACCACACCCAATCTTCCTCAAACAGCACACAAAAATTACACGTGCAATGCACGTATAACCAAACACCCAACAGCCTTCTTCTCCCTTTTGACAGAGAGAGAGAGAGAGCGGCGACAACTGCGGGCGACGACTGGCGGGGCACAGGGGCTGCAGGCGGCGGCGCGCTCAGGGAGAGGCGACGCGCAGCGACGGGACGGCAGCTTGTCGCGAGGTGGCGCGCTGCAGGCGCGACGACAGGAGGCCAGAGAGGGAGAGATGAGAGGGTGGTGCATTTGCGGAGGAGGTCGGCGACTGCAGTGGATGAGCGGGAGGAGGGAGGCAGGCTGCGAGACGACGCTCGACGAGGAAGTGGATGAAGATGAGCGAGCTCGAGCGGCAATGGCGGCTGCTCTGCTTCGCGGCGAAACAGGGGAGAGCGAGAAGAGGTGGGGATGAGAGGGAGCAGGATGATGGGGTGCACACAGGGGCGCAACTAGAGATCGAGGTGACGGCGGGGGGTGGTCGAGGAGGGCGGAGCAACGGGGTGAAGTCGAAGGTGGGTTCTGACGATGGAGGTGTTGGGTTCTCGGAGGTTGCAGGGACAGCGGAGAGGGGTGCTCGACGGGGTTCGGAGGTGGTTGAGTGGCGAAGATGGAGGGCGACGGAGCTTTGGGGGGTTCTCGGAGGTGGAGGACGGAGGGAAGCTCGAGCAGGAGATGGCGAGGTTCGAGGAGGATGGAGCAAGGGGTTAGAGGTGAACGGGCGAAGATGGAGAGCAAAGGCGAGGGGAAGAGGTGCAGTGAGAGATGAGCGGAAGAGAGAGGGAGCTCCGTTGGGTTTTATAACGAAGGAGGGGGAAGAGAGGAAGACGAAGTGGGTGGGTCTGTTTCGGTTACGAAACAGAGCGGGCGTGGGAGATGGAAGAGACGGGAGAGAGAGAGAGGAGTTAGAATTTTTTCCCAAACTGCCCACTTTTTGAAAGTTTTTTCCAAACTGCCCTACTTTTGTTTTTAATTTCCAAACCATTTCACTCGGTTTAGTTAAAAGTAACTCGGTCTTTCAAAGACCGAGATTTCGACTTGGATTTTTCGAATTCTAACACTCGGTCTTTGAAAAACCGAGTTATTTTTAACTAAACTCGTCTTTCAAAGACCGCATGGTTATTTTGTTAAATACTTTCGAAAGTGGGTCAGTTTGGTAAATATTTTTAAAAAGTGGGTCATTTTGGTAACAAGTTCGGTATTTAACATTGTTTACTTAAGAGTTCGATAGTTGGTTTTTTTTCTTCTTATTTTAGTGCCTCATATATGATTTATATTTACTTTATTTGTTCTCTTCTTGTCAACTTTTTGATCGTAGTTCAGGGAGAAACTTCAGATTCATAGCCTCACAGCTTGTCAAAATTTAAACTATATGAATAAATTTTGAGAAACTACCTAAGACACAGGGAAAAAATCTAAAAATACTAAGATTAGTAGATGTGGTGTCCTTAAGTACAATATTTTGTGTTTCTAACCTTCCATATACTTCTAATCTTTACTCCAATAAAGGTGTGTTTGGTTCCCTCAAGTATAGAACTTGATAGATTAGTTCTATACCTCCATTTCTATGTAAGATGAATAACTGCTGGATTTTTTTCCTATTCTTCTTTTGCATGATGTGGCTTCAGAATAGAGATATTTATGCTATGAAGCTATCAATTTTCTTTCTAGGTTTCTGAGAATTACCTGATGGGGCATTAAGTCGGTCAGTGACAACCTAGCATGAATAACTCGTGCCGCCTATGCTTTATGCAACGCTTGTTCGCAAGACCATTTAGTTGTCTTGTGGTGTCACTAATGTCAGATTTTTTAAGATAACATGGCCCATGCCCAATGTACTTGGGGCTGTGCTCTGCCAACACGATTGCGTAACTTTCGTTAAAAAGAAAAAAAAAATTGTGTTTGATTTGTCTTAAAAAATATAGACCTGAAATATAGTTTGTTTATAATCCTAGTTTGTCTAATTATTGCTTAACTTTAATTTGTTAAGGTAAACTTTTTATAAAAATATTTATGGCATTTGAATTATAAAGCATGAAGTCTTGAATACTTTGTTAATAAATTATTTAAAAATTTTATTCCTTCCTTCGTAGAACTGGTTTAGGAAAACATTTTGAATCGTCACTCAAATTCGGCCTTAATGTGGTTGGAGTGATAACTGGTTTAGTGATTTTCCTTCCTCCGGAGATGCTCTCTTGTGTTTTGCTCTGTTCGGAGTGTCTTGCTCGTTGCTCTGTTAGCTTTCTCTTACTCTATCTTTTTTACTTTACGCATTTCATTTAATTTTTTAATTTCCACACAATCACCCTATTCACCCCCCTCTAGGATGATTTACACAATACTTGTAGGAGCAACGATAAGAGCAGGGGCTCACTTGGTTCGGAACAAAAAATTGAAAACATTTTTAAAATAATTTATTAATAAAGTATTCTAGACTTCATGCTTTATAATTCAAATGCCATAAATATTTTTATAAAAAGTTTACCTTAACAAATTAAAGTTGAGCAATAATTAGACAGACTAGGATTATAAACAAACTATATTTCAGGTCTAAATTTTTAAAGACAAATCAAACAGAATTTTTTTTTAATTTTTAATGAAAGTTACGCAATCGTGTTGGCAGAGCACGGCCCCAAATACATTGGGCATGAGCCATGTTATCTTAAAAAATCTGACATTAGTGGCACCACAAGACAGTTAAATGGTCTTGCGAACAAGCGCTGCATAAAGCATAGGCGGTACGAGTTATTCTTGCTAGGTTGTCACTGACCGACTTAATGTCCCATCAGGTAATTCTCAGAAACCTAGAAAGGAAAATGATAGCTTCATAGCATAAATATCTCTATTTTGAAGCCACATCATGCAAAAGAAGAATATGAAAAAAATCCAGCAGTTATTCATCTTACATAGAAATGGAAGGATAGAACTAATCTATCAAGTTCTATACTTGATGGAACCAAACACATCTTCAATGGAGTAAAGATTAGAAGTATATGGAAGGTTAGAAACACAAAATATAGTACTTAAGGACACCACAGCTACTAATCTTAGTATTTTTAGATTTTTCCCCTGTGTCTTAGGTAGTTTCTCAAAATTTATTCATATATTTTAAATTTTGGCAAGCCGTGAGGCTATGAATCTGAAGTTTCTCCCTGAACTACGATCAAAATGTTAACAAGAAGAGGACAAATAAAGTAAATATAAATCATATATGAGGCACTAAAATAAGAAGAAAAAAAGCCAACTATCGAATGCGAATGCTTAAGTAAACAATATTAAATACCGAACTATTTACCAAAATGACCCACCTTTAGAAAGTATTTACCAAACTGACCCACTTTCGAAAGTATTTACCAAAATGACCATGCGGTCTTTGAATGACCGAATTTAGTTAAAAATAATTCGGTTTTTCAAAGACCGAGTGTTAGAATTCGAAAAAACAAAGTCTAAGACTCGGTCTTTGAAAGACCGAGTTAGTTTTAACTAAACTCGGTCTTTCGAAGACCGAGTGGGATGGTTTGGAAATTAAAAACAAAAGTAGGACAGTTTGGGAAAAACTTTCAAAAAGTGGGGCAGTTTGGGAAAAAATTCAAGGAGTTACAGAGGGGGGATTTAATAATAATAACAAATATAGTAATTAAATCTAAAGGGGGTTTTACTGAATTAGTAGTTAAATGTTGGGGTTTCAGTTTTGGAAATGAAGAGTTGGGGTCATACTGGTTGTTTCGGGTTGGGTTTGATTGGGCTTCAAAACAAATACAATTAGGAGAAAAGTAAGGACCAGAAATTTACATAATCCAAATAAGTATAAGATGGGCTTAAAATCCAATAAGGAAATCAATAAAATAAATTCGGGCTTTCGTTAAAAATATGAAATTGAGAATAAAATAGATTAATTAACAGAAATTTAATTTTGGTTAAAATATAAATAACTAATAAAATAAGAATAAGAAATAAACTTCTAAATCAGAATAATATCAATTAAAAGTATAATTGTTGAATTCAAAACCAAAAAAGATGAATTTAAAAGCGAGAAGAAAATTTTAAAGAATTGAAATACTGAATATACGGAAATACATTTATATACGGGATTAGGGGTTACACCATGGCTCGAGCGCTCAATTAGGGCTTCAGGACACAGGAGTACGACCATGGCTTCAGGTGGCTCAAGCGCGCGGCATTGGGGCTTGCAGTGGGAGTGCTGCCAAGCAAAGGTATCGGGTGGCGTTCGGTAAATTTGGGGTAGTCAGCCCTGCCGTAGGGGAGGCCGGGGAGAGAGTAGGGGGATAGAGATTTTTGAATTTCAAAATTGGTTTTGAAATTCGATTCTGATCTGGGAAGTGATGTCGCAGGGGGGGAGATTTGAATTTCATATCGAGTTTTGAAATTCGAGTGAACGGTGAGGAGCTCATAACATCCAAACTCGTCCCTAATATCCAAATTATAACCGATTCACAATTAGCAGAGAAAGGTGCCCTAGTTGGTGTGGGCGACTGTTGTGAGGCAAATTTATAGTTTCGGTTCTACTTTGACCTTGGTTGGTCAAAATAAGGGGTGTCTTTGGTTTCTTTCATGTCAGGGGGCTCGCAGGGGTCAGGTGCAACGTCTATCATCGTTGTGAAAATACGGTGAGAGTCATCGAGGGTGAAGCGAGGGGATGAGAACGAGGAGTCAGTCTAGACATGGAGTTGTCAGATTGGTGGAGTGCCTGCGGTGTCTCTCATATGGTGCTTACACTTGTCGTTCGAGCCACTGCGGGGGGCGACGAGGGAGAGCGTACGATAGTTGGAGGGGATAAACGTTGTACACGCGAGGGAATGAGTGAGAGAATGAGTCCAAATTGGCACGAAAAATTTGCTCTGGCGGAGGCGACCGATCAGTAGGACTAGATTTCGCTGTATTTTTTGTTTGTTAGTTTGGGTGTATGAGTTCCAGAACCCAGTCTGTTGGGATCTGAACTTCATAAGCCTTATTTTTTATTGTATGTTTTGTTAAATTCTCTTTAATGAAACGCAGGGGATTTCTACCCACCGTTTAACGATAAAAAAAACCATATCAATTCAGTATATTGGATGAATCTAAATCAGTTCAAAAATCACAAAAACAAAATAATTCGGGATATAAGATAGATCACCAAAAGAGAAGAATGTGAAAAGAGATTGAAGAAGAAACAAATTACGCTACAAGCGATGATGAGACGTTGGAGATTGACCATGTGCTTCTTGTTCTCCTCCTTCCTCCTCTTCGCCCTTGATTCGCCATTCGCTGATGAGGAGAGAGTGGAGATGGCGGGGGAGAGGGACAGCGGCGAGAGAGGGAGAGAGAGAGCGGGGCTGAGAGGGAAATAGAAATAGTTGGGGATTACGATTTGGGATTGGGGTCAGCGGCGGCGGAGGGGAGGGGTGACAACGGGGGAGGGAGAGAGAGAGAGAGAGAGCAGGACTGAGAGGGAAATAGGAATAGTTGGGGATTACGGTCAGCGGCGGCGTAGGGGATGGGCGACGACGGGGGAGGGAGAGAGAGAGAGAACAGGACTGAGAGGGAATAGGAATAGTTAGGGATTAGGGTTTGGGATTGGGGTTTTCATGCCCTACCCCTACCCCGGCGTTTTTCAAAAAAATGCTGGGGATTCCCCGGCGCAACTACCAAACACCGCGGTAGTTTCGCCGGGTTAGACCCTTTTGTTTGTAGTGTTGGTATGAACTATGAGATTGTTAGTTCTCTTCAATGCATTATATCTCTTATTTTGTTTACTTAAACTGAAAATTATATTGTTGAAACACTCAAAAGAAATTTATATTGTTGGATGTCATTTGGACAAATTTTACGCACAATTGTGATAATTTATACTCTAATATATTATGGTCATTCCCCCAGTGTCGTATTAACATTCCAGTGTCCCATGCCCATACCTGTGTCGAGTCCCGCACTCGTTCCAGTAATCATTCATGCTAGGTTATCACAAATTCTAAAACTCATTAATGCTTTACTTCATCTTGCATTTTGGCCAAGTTTGCTAATTGAAATATTTCATCTAATGTAGGGAAGCTCTGGTGGACAAAACCGACTGCATTATGATTTACATTCTGATTCTGATGTGGCAGATGATGCAGAAAGCAAATTTACTGAATTTGAATTTCAGAGTCCATTTGATGCTGTCAAGTTTTCCAACATTATTTGGCAGGACTCACATGAAGGAAATTCAATAGCTGATGGGGAAATAGATACCACTCATAATAAGATGAGCACACAGAATGGTAACAATGAGCTCAAAGTTATAGGAGCTAATTTTGCTAATCTGGGACAGGTAATGAGGCCATTAAGAAACCTTGATGACAGTATTGAGATCGACAGTGTTGATACTCGTGCTTATCAAAAAAATTCATCAACTTACGAAAGTCATGTTTATGAATTGGATGAACCAATTGCAGCTGAGGCAGAAGAAACTTGTGGACAGTCTAGTTCACAATTTGGAGCAAGGATCTTGAAAATAGTTTGCCTGAATATTTGTTGTCTGATAATGAGCCGAGCACTGACCATCCGTCCATCCTAATGAGGAATTGGTTAAGGCTCTTCTAGGCCCTTCAACTAAGCCTGAGACAATTATCTACAGACCTGAAGATGACGCCATGAAATGTGAATACATGCATGGAAAGCTCAAATGAGGAAAACATTTTTGAGATTCAAGGTATAGAACATGTGAATACTCCTTCAAAAGCAAGTGAATTAAATGCTGAAGGAAACAACGAAAAGAGTATCATTACAACCATTCAAATGGATGATAACTATTTTTCTGTAGATTTAGATCAGAAAATCATGATAAGTACGCTTGAAAGAAAGGCTGATGATGAGGATGAAGTAGCTCCAATAAGCCAGTCTTTTTCTAGATCGACATCATGGAAAATAAATATTCCAGTAATGACTGTTCTGCTAATATATTCTCCTTTCCGCAGGTACATGGTACTAATAAGAAACTTTCTCATTCCATAACTGTTATTTCTAACCAAGCTAATCCACTTGACAAGGAAGCTGTGGACATACATGAGGATGGTGATATTGTAGAAGATGAAAAATACCTTTTAAATGACAGTTCCAATACAGATCAAATTACTGATTTTGATAGTGAGGTTCAGAATATAAGCTCTACTACTATAACTTCTTCTTCAGTTATGGGTATGGAGCTATCTGCACAAGTAACTCCGGAAAAACCTCTATTAGACACAGATTGGCATGCTGTATGCTCTTCAGATTCAGTTTTTGTAAAGAATGATCAGGTTGCATCAACCCACTGGGATAACCTCCCTGATTCCTTGAACACGCAGGGTGAAAGTTTTAATGATATCCCAACATCATATTATAATGGACAAGATCCCATATATACTTCTTCACCCACCGTTTGTTGTAGCAAAGATAGTGGAACCATAAAGGAGAGAAATGACCTTGATGATTCTACTTGTTATCGTGAGATGGTTGTTGACCAAGTGAAGGATCCAATCATCTCTACTATTATAATGGGAGAAGGCCTTAGTGGTATTTGTCATTGATTTTTTTTTTTTTTTTTTTTTTTTGTCATTTTGAAGCCAGGTGACCCATTTTGGTAAATATTTTCGAAAGTGGACTAGTTTGGTAAATATTTTCGGCAGTTGATCAATTTGGAAATTATTTTCCTTTTCTCGTCCTTTTCCTTCTTCCCCGCGTGCACGTGCGAAAGTGGCCCAGTTTGGTACATATTTTCGTCAGTGGATCAGTTTGGGAATTATTTTCCTTTTTTTTTTTGTCTTTTCCCTTCTTCCTCCACGTGCATCGCACGTGCATGATACTAGTGTCAATAATGAATGAGGGTACTTATTAATGAAACATGGTGACCTTATTCTACCTTTTCCCTCAAAAAAAAATAATAATAATGAATGAGGGTATGGAAGTTAGCAGTCCATCAATTGGAGAGAACAAAATGTGTCAAAGCATCACCTCCACTGTTTCTGAAAATTTTATACCGGGACGCTCAGTTCAGAGCGATTGCTCTCATGTAGAAGGCTCAAGTGTTCCCCAGATAGAACTTCCACTTACCGATCCGCCCATGGGAAATGTTATTTTCGAGAAACAAGTACAATTGAGCCTCAAGACTTGTGTGGAAGACAAAATTAAGATACATGGATTGAAGACTGAAGAGATAAATTCATCTGATGGATCCACAGATATTTACAGTGCTGAATTCAGGACACCAAAGGTGAGTTGTTTAGAGTTTGTTTACATAAACCACGAAGTTTCAGACCTGCTTCATCACTTGGATGGCATACAAAAATTATCTGTATCAATCAATCCTTTCTAAATGGGAATTATTTGTTGGCGTAGGAACCAGAAGAATTCGATAACAAACTGCAGCTTCCAAAGCTCAATCCAAATATGAAATCAAAAGAGAGGACTAGAGGGAAGAAAGTGCTGAAATCTGTAGCTGGAGCAATGACATTGCTTGGTGTTGTTGTTAGATATTATATTAGATTAGATATTGGTTTAGTCCCATATTGTTTATGTATCACTTTAGTCTTTCATTCTCTCCTATATATAGGAGCCAATTGTATTTAGTTTAATCAATCAATAAAAGAATATTCCTATTCCTAATTCTAACATGGTATCAGAGCATATCGTCCTATAAGGCCTATACTAATTTGATCCTCGGCGAGGTGGGGTGGTTCTCATCTTCATTAGAATCACTCCACCTCTCGACATTCCTCTCCCGATCTTGATCAAAACCCTAATCTCCCCCAAAACCTCAAATCCCAAAACCCTAGCCGTCATCAAACAACAAGATCCAAAAATCCTAACCGCCATCTCCGCAGTCGACTGCTGCAACCTTCCCCGCTGCCTTGACCACCGTCGTTTCCCCACCAGTTCCCGCACACGGTGGAGAGGATGTGGTCGATGTCGGCGTCAATTCCAGTCCATTCTCTTCTTCAACCTCCTACAAATCCAACTCCGGCGAAACAGACCCCTTCAACACCTCCGGTGTCTCTCTCCACCGCCAATCCCCATCCCCTACCTTCTTCTTCACACCCAAATCAATGGGCACCTCCGGCGACCTCCTCCCTGTTGCCACTCTATCCCGGCACTGCACCTCCTAGCGCTGCCAGCCAACCCCCCCTGTCCTCCTTCTCCTCTTCTGTTTCGCTTGACAGAGCGCTAGAACCCAAATCCCGATCCTCCCCCCTTCATGTCCTCGTTTCGACGGCAGCGACTAAACCCAGTTGCCCTCTTCCCCTGAGCGCCTCCGCGATCCCATCGACGTCGCCCCCGCTCGCCGTCAGCCCTGCCGTCGAGCAGACCCCCCCCCCACCGATGCTGCAGCCCATTGCTGGTAGTGCTGCTCTCTCTCTGTTGCTCTGTTGATGTTATCTCTTTGTTTTGTTTGGGTACTCTTTTGCACGTATTGTGCACGTGCGATCTTGCGTTGGTTCGTGTGTTGCTATTTTCCACCCCAAAAAAAAAAATCTTGCAGGTTCTTGTGCTTCTACATCCAGATCGTCAACTCACTTCGCTTGATCGATCGTGATCGTCAACTCACTCTGGTTGATCGATCGTTTCTTGTGCTTCTACATTCAGATCGTCAACTCACTCCGGTTGATCGATCGTGAGTTTGAGAGGGGTGTTATCAGCATCCAGTTCTCAGTTCAGGGATGAGATCCCAATATCGACAATTCTCAAGTTTGGGTGAGATCCTATTATCGACTATGTCTCAAGTTAGGGGTAAGATCCCATCAGTCTATTTCTCAGTTCGGGGGTGAGATCCCATCATCGACTATGTCTCAAGTCAGGGGTGAGATCCCATTACAGATCGGGATATGGAGATCCCGCCACTGTTCGGGGTGAGATCTCAACAGTCGCCACCACTACTTCCTTCCGCAACACTCTACTTCTACATCACAGTTTGTCGTTCCTTCCATATGAACATCGTCAATATTCCAAACTCTTGTTGTTTGAACCAACTTGAGTTTGAAAGGGGGTGTTAGATATTGGTTTAGTCCCATATTGGTTATGTTTCAGTTTAGTCTTCCATTCTCTCCTATATATAGGAGCCAATTATATTCAGTTTAATCAATCAATAAAAGAATATTTTCCTATTCCTAATTCTAACAGTTGTCTTTCTTGTTAATCATGTCAGGTGTATGTCGATACTCCACAGAAGATTCTGATCATATGTTTATGTTGCGGTACTAATCAAAATTATGGGCTTACTCTTATGGCAGGCAATAGAGAGGGAAAGAGAAAGATGCTGAACCCAATCCACCACAACAAACTCACAATCCATCTAAGGAAAATGCTATACCTATCATGCTAGAAATAACTCGCAATTCAAGATAGGAACATCCTACACAACAGAGAGTACATGTTTGATGCGGTTTGTTTTTGGGGGGGTGGTTGCACAAGGTGTGAGTTCTCTCAATTTGAAATTTTGCGAAAGCTTCGGTACTGACGGTACTCCCAACCCTTAGCTGAGGGAACGACTCGGGAGTAAGCGGGAGTGAGGTGGAGGTCAGATGCTCGGCTCGGATATGGAGGCTCGGCTCGGATCTGGAAGCTCAGATTCGGAAGTCTCGTGTACCTGCACTCGGCCTAGGAACACCGGGGTTAATTTCGGTGGCAGGCCCTCCGACGGTCTAGTCAGTCACTGAAGAGTAACAGCAACTAGGATTTTTAGAGGGGAGAGATTTATTATCTTTTGAAGGGGTAGAGGGCCTGGTATTTCTTGGCAGTGCCAACCGGGTCTGGACCCGTTTGGGGCTGGGTCTGGACCTGGTTGCCCATGGGCCTGACATGGCGGAAGCCCAGGAGGCTTACAGCTGACCTGGCAGATCTGATGATCGGGGGTGAATGGCTTTTGAGGGGATCCTGTGGCCGAGGAGGGGCCACGTCATCTGACCCATATCAGGAGCCCCCCACTCCTAGAGGGCTGGGTAATCCAGCCGTGTAGGAGTGATTTTTTGCCTCTGTAGCAAGAGCGGGGTGGTGTGTACGGCGAAGAACGAGATCTGTATCTTCCTGAAGAGGTCAGTTGGGTAGGATAAAGGAGATCCCCTCTTGGAGACACGAGGGGTGCCGGGTGCAGAAGAGTCGGAGCTCGGATTGCCGAGCGTCAAGGGTCGGTGGACGAGTCCTCTCACTTGTTGGAAAAGCAAGGGGACATCGAGATCCGTCGAGTAAGAGATCTTCTTACCGGGCATCTAGGGTCGGCAGGCGAGCCCCCTCACTGGTTGGGGGATAATTTGGGGCTCACGGTGACATCCGAGCGTCTACCCCAAGGTCACTTGGCCGAGCGTAGGGAGGTCGGTAGACGAGTCCTCTCGCTTGTTGGAAAAGCAAGGGGACGTCGAGATCCGTGGAGTAAGAGGTCTTCTTGCCGAGCGTCTAGGGTCGGCAGGCGAGCCCCCTCACTGTTTGGAGGATAATTTGGGGCTTACGGTGACATCCGAGCGTCGACCCCGAGGTCGCTTGGCCAGGCGTAGAGGGGTCGGTAGATGAGTCCTCTTGCTTGTTGGAAAAGTAAGGGGACGTTGAGATCCATGGAGTAGGAGGTCTTCTTGCCGAGCGTCTAGGGTCGGCAGGCGAGCCCCCTCACTGGTTGGGGGATAATTTGGGGCTCATGGTGACATCCGAGCGTCGACCCCGAGGTCGCTTGGCTGAGCGTAGGGGGTCGCTAGATGAGCCCCCTCACTTGTTGGAAAAGTAAGGGGACGTAGGAGTCTATGGAGTAGGGGTCCTTCTTGACAAGCGTCTAGGGTCGACAGGCGAGCCCCCTCACTTGTTGAGGGATAATTTGGGGCTCGCGGTGACATCCGAGCACCGAGCCCCAAGCCATTGAGAGAAACTTTTTAGGGCTCGTGGTGATATCCGAGCGTCGAGCCCCAAGCCGTCGAGAGAAACTTTTTGGGGCTCGCGGTGACATCCGAGCGTCGACCCTGAAGTCGTTGGGAGAAATTTTTTCTAGCTCACGGTGACATCCAAGCGTCAAGGCCCAAGCAGTTTAGGGGAAACTTTTTGGGGCTCGCGGTGACATCTGAGCGTCGACCCTGAAGCCGTTGAGAGAAACTTTTTCTGGCTCGCGGTGACATCCGAGCGTCGAGATCCAAGCAGTTTAGGAGAAACTTTTTAGGGCTCGCGGAGACATCCGAGTGTCGACCCTGAAGCTGTTGAGAGGAACTTTTGTGGCTCGCGGTGACATTCGAGTGTCAAGGCCCAAGCAGTTTAGGAGAAACTTTTTGGGGTTCGCGGTGAAATCCGAAAGTCGACCCTGAAGCCGTTGAGAGAAACCTTTTCTGGCTCGCGGTGACATCCGAGCGTCGAGGTCCAAGTAGTTTAGGAAAAACTTTTTGGGGCTCGCGGTAACATCCGAGCGTCGACCCTGAAGCCGTTGAAAGAAAATTTTTCTGGCTCGGGGTGACATCCGAGCGTCGAGGTCCAAACAGTTTAGGAGAAACTTTTTGGGACTCGTGGTAACATCCGAGCGTCGACCCTGAAGCCGTTGAGAGAAACTTTTTGTGGCTCATGGTGACATCCGAGTGTCGAGGCCCAAGCAGTTTAGGAGAAACTTTTTAGGGCTCGCGGTGACATCCGAGCGTCGAGGCCCAAGCAGTTTAGGAGAAACTTTTTGTGTAGGAGGAACTTGGGTGAATAAAAGTGAAGTACCCGAGGAGTTGACCCTGCGCGCCGAGCCGCCACATTGGTCGACAAAGCCAAGGGTAAGAAGGTATTTTTGCGCTCTAGGTTGGCGTCATCAAGATCTTAGTGGCCGTTAGATCTTGATGATGAAGATCAAACGGCCAGATCTCTTAGCGAAATTCGAGGAGTCCCGTCTGTGCTTATAAATTCCCCTCCCCTCACCCCACTTCTTCACTTTGCTTTCATCCTCTTCATAACAAAAATTTCCTTGCACACTGTCGGCGACCACTTTTTGTTGACCTTTGCGTTCTCTGGTGAAACAGGTTAGTATTTTTGCTTTAAAATGTCACGGTCTTAGTCCGGCTCCGAGGCAGGCACTCCAGGTCATGCCGAGGAGGAAGTTCATTCATCTTCAATATCTTGGTCATCGGGTGACTTGCGCCCGGCAAAGGAGAAGATTCTATTAGTTGGAGGGCCGGATAGCGAAGGCGACGTAGCTTTCATCGTAAAGCCCTTGCAATCCTGTAGGCCGGGTAAGGAGCCTGCAGAGGAGGAGCACGAAGAGAGAGACCCCAAGAGAGAGGGGTTTGTGGAGGAGAAGAATGAGTCCGGGGAAGGAGGCCCAGAAGAAGAGGAGCAGGTTGAGGAGGGCGATGGTCGGGAGGGGTCCGAGCGAGGGAATGAAGGTGGTAGTGATCATGGCGAGGTCGGAGGGACCGCAGAAGACGTAGAGGAAGAAGAGACAGACCTCCCACCGTTGCCTCCCCTAGCGACCCCTTCCCCCGATAGGAAGGATCGCCCCCGAAGGAGGAAGAGGAAGTGGATACGGCCCGACAGTCCGGCCGAGATGGACAAGTATGAGTATGGCTCCGGGTTTAAGTACCCCTATCTCTCCAGCAAAAATCCAGGGTCAATCAGGATGTACCCTGATGACGTGGAGGATCTTCTGGTGTACACCTCGATGCTGAGGGAAGAGGGTCCATCCATGATCAAGATGGACAGCGTAAAGTGCACCTTGCATAGGGACTACTTGCCCATCTTGAGGGCGGCTTACTTCATTCCGTGGGAGTTCGAGATTCTTGTGCCGAACCCAGGAATCCACCCGACCACCGTGCTTGAGTCGAGCTTCTACATGTTCCCTGAAGACGCTTTTGTCTCGGGGTTGAAACTTCCACTGCATCCGTTCATTAAGAGGGTGCTAAACTGCAGGGAGCTGAGCCCCATACAGTATGGTCCCAACTCTTGGAAACACTTGGTGTGTTTCATTTTGAAGTGTCAGGAGAAAGGGATTAAGCCGAGGCTGACTTACTTCCGAGCCATCCTGGGAATGAGCTCGCTTGGGGACCATGAGGGTATTTTCTATCTTTCGCCCTGCCCTCACAAGAAGGTGATGCACAGACATACGGACTCCATCAAGGGGTGGAAAGAAAAGTACTTCATAGTCCGGAGCGAGAAGCCTTGGGACATCCCCACAGTTTAGAATTTTGGAAAGTCGAACCACAAGCTGCCGAAGCAAAGAGATTTGACTGAGAAGGAGTGGGCAAAGGTCGATAAGATCGTGGAGGGGGCACAGCATCGGGTGGCCTCGCGTCACGGAGCTACACCTCATCCGAGCCGGACTGAGCCCGGCCAACCCTAGTATGTTTTCGTTTCCATTCTGTCTTTCTTTCTGCCTTCGCGTTAACATGTTTACTTTTCTTTTTGTAGAAATGTCTGCCAAGGAGCTCGACAATCGAAATGTTGTAGTAGCCCTGGCCGCCAAGAGGAGGGCCGGCATGGCTAAGAAGGCCGCCTCGGGAGCAGGGACCAGCCAGGCCACGACTCTAAGGCCCGAGGAGTCGACCCCGAAGAGGGTGAAGAAGCACCACCACCATTCGTCGAAGTTGACGAGAGATCCAGGGACGAGCTCCGGCAGCAAAAAGGTTGCCGAGGTCACGAGGGGGCCTCTCCCGCCACTTCGCCCGACCGCCGAGCAGATGGTGGGTCGGCAGGGAATGAGGCCGTATGCCCCCGACTAGGGGGGTCAAATCAGGGGATACGCCCCTCGAGGGCTCGGTTGCGGTGGAGGTGGTGGAGCACCTCGCCACCGAGCGGGATTGTATGAACCTGGTGGTGAAGACGGCTGATACGTCCTACATGAGGTTCGCTCAGGCCCACCTCGCGGTAAGTCATCCTTTTGCATTTGGGTTTAGCTTTGTGAAGAATTCTTCTAACTTGATCCTCCTCGACCAGGCGATGCAGCATGCGCAGCACTTCCACAAGTGTCTTGAGAAGGAGATCGTCATCGAGAGGAAGAACGCCGAGCACTATCTTCAGGAAGCCACTCAGCTGAAGGACGAGCTGACGGCGGTGGAGACTGCCCTTGCGGTTGCCCAAGCCTAGCTGGTCTCCATCATGAAGCATCATGCAAACGAGCTGGCACAGTTCAAGGCGAAGGCCAAGAAGGATAGCGAGGAGGCGGCAATCGCCATGGTGGACACCTTGATCGCCTCGCAGGACGAGGCTTATAACAAGGCCAGGGAGCACATCCTGCAGATCTATCCAGACTTTCGGATCGGACATCTCCACTATGGGTGGCAGTTCCCCGAGCTTCAGCTGACGCCCTGCGGCGAGGAGGATGAGGAGCAGGGGGACGCTCAATTGGAGGCCAGGGGTGACCAAGGTGTCCCCCTCCTAAACAGTGGTCTAGGAATTTCCTTCTCTTTTTTTTGTAATTGCCGAACGCGGACTGGCCACCGCTTTTTTGTAACTAGAAAACTTTTGAATTTATAAACGGAGAATTTTTTGGTCAATGCTCTATGACTTGTGTTTTTTCGTCTCTTTTGTGACCTGTTGTTTTTCCCGTCTTTTTGATAGACGCATGAGGTCCTCGGCGCCAACCTTGGTTCTGCCAAGGTCTCCTGGGTCCGAGCTGGGCTGGGGGCCATGGAGAGTGTTCTGGCTCGCCAACGTAAGCAGGCTCGGGATCGAGAGCCCGCAGTGAATTACTTTATGAACAAGTCTAGAAAGCTCAGCCTGGAGGTCACTCGTCTGAAGAAGGCCATAGCCGACCAGAACTGGTGGGCAGTTGAGACGAACTGGTCGATCTCGGATGCCTCGAGTGGGCGATCAGCTTCAGAGTCTTTTTCTTTGTGAGGTCGTTGTAGAGAAAGAGTTGGAGATCCATAGGCTGAAGCTCATGCTAGGCGCGGGTCTGGTCGAGGAGGTGAGCAATTCCGTATTGGGACCTTCTCCGACCTTTTTCTGGGAGGCGGCCCAGCCTGCCGATGCAAAAAATTTCGTTGCCTGGGTACCATCGATGGTCGGACTGGCCGAGTGCACGAAGGATCCCGTGGGAAGCACCGAGTTTGAGTTTTAAGCCGAGCGATGAGCGATTTGTAACCTTTCCATTGTATTGTGTGGCCGTTTTTGGCACTCTATGGGTAATAAAAACTTCAACTTCTTTTCTTTGACGATTTTTTGAGTGAGGAGGGCAGGAGTGTAGCTCGAGGTCATTGCTGAGCCTGGCCTGGCTCGAGGTCACCGCTAAGGCAAAAGGGGCGATCGGTATGCGGTTTGCTCGGGATCCGAACCGTAGTTTCTCGCAGGCAACGCCCAATGAGTGATATTTCGCCTTCCGATAAACATTAATGGTGATGTTTCGCCTTCTGCGGTTTGAACTTCCCGATGTAATAAATGCACTGCTCAGGGGGCTATATAATCCTCATCTCCTCATTGTTTTTCATCAGGAATTGAGATTGACTCCTCTGTCTCCCTCTGACAATTCGAGTGCCTGCCGAGGGTGGGCACCCACAAGTGGAATCTTTGGTCGAGTTTCGGATTGGAGTTTCCCCTGCCACCCTCTGACAATTGGGGGTAAACGGCTCCGAGGGCTGTTTACCCCGACTTGCCAGTGGGTGAGAGGTGGGCCGACCCAAGGTTCGGGACTTGGGGTGAAAGTCTGGGGTCGGTGGCTCCCCTGCCACCCTCGAACAATTTGGGGTTTTTGGCTTTGAAGGCCGTTAAACCCCGAGTTGTTTGCGGGTGAGAGGTGGGTCAACAAACGGTCTGGGGCTTGGAGCGATAGTCCGAGGTCGGTGGCTCCCCTGCTGCCCTCGAATAATTTAGGGTTTTTGGCTTTGAAGGCCGTTAAACCCCGAGTTGTTCATGAGTGAGAGGTGGGTCAACAAACGGTCCAGGGCTCAGAGCGAGAGTCCGGGGTCGGTGGCTCCCCTGCCGCCCTCGAACAATTCAGGGTTTTTGGCTTTGAAGGCCGTTAAACCCCAAGTTGTTCGCCGGTGAGAGGTGGGTCAACCAACGGTCCGGGGCTCGGGGCATTTGCCGAAGGCGAGCGCCCTAACTCAAATGAAATTTTTTTGGGATGGGCATGGTTGAAGGTCGTCACTGAGCATAAAGGTCGCATGGCTTGAAAAAGCCAAGGCCTTGCTCGAGGTCGACACCAAGCCCTTAGGTGAGCTCCATGGTAGATAGTATGGGTGTAGCTGGAGGTCATCATCGAGCGCATAGGCTGTGAGGCTTGAAAAATCCCAGGCCATGCTCGAGGTCGATGCCGAGCTCCCATACCTTAAAGAAGCCAGTGATGAGCGTAGCTGCAAGTCATTGCTGAGCGCAAAGGTCGCATGGCTTTGAAAAAAGCTAAGGCCTTGCTTGAGGTCGATGTCGAGCCCTCACACTTGTTCTCGGGCAGGTAGCACGGGTGTAGTTGGCGGTTATCGCCGAGCGCATAGGCTGCTGGACTTGAACAAGCCCAAGTCATGTTCGAGGTCGATGCCGAGCCCCCATACCTAGAGAAGCTGGTTATGGGCGTAGCTGAAGGTCGTCGCCGAGCGTAAAGGTCGCGTGGCTTTGAAAAAAGCCAAGGCCTTACTTGAGGTCGACGCTGAGCCCCCACACCTATTCTCGAAAAGAAAGCACGGGTGTAGCTGGCGGTCATCGCCGAGCGCATGGGTTGATGGGCTTGAACAAGCCCAAGCCATGCTCGAGGTCGATGCCGAGTCCCCATACCTAGAGAAGCTGGTTATGGGCGTAGCTGAAGGTCATCGCCGAGTGTGAAGGTCGCTTGGCTTTGAAAAAAGCCAAGTCCTTGCTCGAGGTCGACGCCGAGTCCCCACACCTGTTCTCGGAAAGATAGCACAGGTGTAGCTGGCGGTCATCACCGAGCGCATAAGTTGATGGGCTTGAACAAGCCCAAGCCATGCTCGAGGTCGATGCCGAGCCCCCATTCCTCAGGAGTGACTTTTTGCGGCTCGTGATTTCTTCTGGAAGCCGAGTCCCAAGCTTGTAAGGGAAGCTTTTTGTGGCTCGCGGTTTCTTCCGAATGCCAAGCCCCAAGCTTGTAAGGGAAGTTTTTTTGTGGCTTGGGGTTTCTTTCAATCGCCGAGCCCCAAGCTTGTAAGGGAAGCTTTTTGTGGCTCGCGGTTTCTTCCGAATGCTGAGCCCTAAGCTTATAAGGGAAGCTTTTTGTGGCTCACGGTTTCTTCCAAACGCTGAGCCTCAAGATTGTAAGGGAAGATTTTTGTGGCTCGCGGTTTCTTCCGAACGCCGAGCCCTAAGCTTGTAAGTAAAGCTTTTTGTGGCTCGCAGTTTCTTCCGAACGCCAAGCCCCAAGCTTGTAAGGGAAGCTTTTGTGGCTCGCAGTTTCTTCCGAAGGTCGCGCCCGAGACATGTTTTTTAAAAGAGCTAATACGAAGCCAAAGCTTGTTTTAAGAAAGCTGGCATAATTACAACATATTTTGACTTTACAAAACAAGACACGACGTACTGATTACATTTTTATAATTTACATGGGGGCATCTGCAGAGGCTAATCCTTCTCTTCGAGGAATTTGATGAGGTGTTCCGCGTTCTAGGACCTCTTGACAGCCTTGCCCTCCGGATCGGTAAGGCGGTACGTGCCCAGGCGTACAACCTCCGAAACCTTGTACAGGCCTTCCCGGTTTGGGGCCAATTTCCCTTTTTTGGCCGGGGTTAGATACCGCCAACTTTTGGAGGACGAGGTCCCCTAGCTTGATGTCAGTGGGATGCACCTTTTTTGTTGTAGAACCTTTCGATCCTCTGCTGGTAGGTGTTTCTTCTGATGGAAGACTTCTCCCTGACCTCGTCTATGAGATCCAGGTTGGCATGTAGCTGTGCCGAGTTGCTTGCTTCGTCGAAGGCCATGATCCGGAGTGAAGGGAGCCCGATTTCCAGGGGAATTACGGCCTCCGTGCTATATGTCAGGTTGAATGGCAACTCTCCCATGGGGATTCTCTTCATCGTTCGATGGGCCCAGAGAACGCTTGGCAACTCGTCAACCCATAACTCCTTGGAAGTGTAATGCCCTGATTTTTTAATTTATGAAAAATTATTTATTTTGCACGTAGTGTGCACGTGCAATATTTTTGGTAAATATTTTCTTCAAAGATGAGTATAGATATTTAAATATGTGCCTTTAATTATTTTTCTATAAGCCTTCTTTCAATTAGACAAAAAGCCTTTTCTTTTTAAAAGCTCAAAGTTAATTTAATTTATTATTTTATAATAATTATTTTGGCCCATTAAACTAAAGCCCATTAGTTAATTTATTTTTTAAAATATGACTTGTAATGTAGAATACAAATTAAAGTTTATTTTATAAATAAAATGTACAATTTTTGGACCTAGTTGCATGCACGTGCACTACACGTACACGTGCAATATGCATTCCTATGATGGCTGGTTGTGATCTTTTTGGAGGGAAACCAAAATTTGAGTGGGATCATGGTGTGGTGGTTACTTGGTTGTGGGTAGTTAATACAACTCCTATTTTCATCCTAACCCTTCATCTTACAACCAACTACTTGATCATAGCCCTCCATTCTCTTTGATTTTTAGTATAAATACCCCCCTCCCATGGCTAGTTATTCTTGTGCAAAATTATTCTCTTCCAAACCTATAGTTCAATTATATTATCTAGTAGTGTTTTTGTGAGTTAAAAGATTGAGAGAGTGTGGGGTTGTGCTTGCAACATCAAGGGGAGGCCGGCTACATCAAGGAAGAAGGAGCTCTCGGTGAGGTGTGCTTGGAGGCTTGTGTGCGCGTCGTCTAGGAGGAGGTGCACTCGTGTTGCAAGGACTTTTGTTGCTAATTGTGTTTGTCTCTCCATTTGAGGTGGGTAAATTTTTCCTATTTCTAACATAGGAATGCATGCTAGATTTAATTAGCAAAATAATGCATGAAAATGATTAATAAGAATGCACATTTAATTGAAAAGATGATCTCTAATTGATTGAATTGTTGATATGCAAATTATGTGTGTTGCTATTAGTAAAATTCAAGATTGTGTGCAATACGAATATGGCTATAAATTGTGTGAAGAAACCTTTGTTAGTAGCATGAAAAGTTATGTGCAAGATCAGTATATTGACTATGTCACTTTATGTGCTAAATAGAAAATTTTGTTATGATGTCGTAACGAATAAAATTACGATATAATTGTTATGTTCGTGGAATAAATAAGAGTAGAAAATTGGTATAGAGATTAATGAAATTATAATCTCGGAAAAGAATGTATTAGTGGATTGATAGGATAAAAGTTATGTTGAAATGCTCTGTGCTATACATAATGAGGAAAATATGAATGAATGAAAAAGAACTAAAGACGTTTAGAGAACTGGAAATTGCCTGTACAGTCGATCGATCATGTGAACAGCCGACTGATATGAACGACAGTCGACTTCCCCATAAATGATATTCAGATTCCGAACCCTGCGGAACAGTCGACTGGCCGTGTGCAGCAGTCGACTCTTCCGAGCGGTTATTGAAGAACTTTCTTTGGCTGAACAAGTCGACTGGATGAGTTCTAAGTCGACTGTTCAGAGCACCTTTTGTCATCTCAGAAATTCTATGAATTGTTTTATGATAAAAATTGTGAATCTTATGTTGAATATTGGTTGTGACAGTAAACTCTATTTGTCTTTGCATGAATTAATATGGAGTGAATCATTTATTTGGATTTATGAAAGTTATAATTGTGGAACTATGAACATGAAAAAGAAAATCCATGGTGATCATGAAGAAAATGAACTCATGAGTGGAAATGCTCAAATTGGAAATTGTGAATTTGAAATTGAAACAAAAGAGTAGCTAAGTCTCCCTCGGCAATTGGAAAGAAATGAAATGAAATATTAAAATGAAAAACCAAGGTTGGTCATGTGTGAATAAATGAATAAGTCCGGTTTAGTGGAGAGGCTAACTCTAGAGCTTTGATTTTGTTCATGATTTTAATAAGAACTAAGGATTAGTACATAGTGGAGACGTGATGAAAGTAGGAGAAAAACACGAGTATGAGGGCCATCGGATTAGCAGTGTGAGAGTGATCCATAGGCTGCCTGCTTGATGCGTCAAGACATGGCGTGGGCACTACTCTAGAATTATCGTCCTGGTGGCGACGCTTGTGGGATGTTTGAGTGGCTATGGGTGGTGCCATTGTTCCATGGCGGAGGCTGAATTGTCCATAGATTGCCTGCTCGATGCGTCGTGTCAGTGCGTGGGATTCCTCTCCAGGCTGCCTGGACATGGGCTCATAGATCATAGAATATCTAAGATACCTACCGTAATTACAGTAGTAGATTAAGTCATAACGAGGGATTGAACCCTACAAAGATGAAGAACGATTAAGGGCTTGCCCTCGGACCTATGTAGTATGGGATGCATAGAATCCGAACAAGTGCGCATTAGTGTCATCTAACATAATTAACTGCATTAAGGATTAAGTACACATTCACAACACGACATCAATAGGGTAGTCCCTTTAGTTTGATATGTGACAAGTTTGTGTTTGCTAAATATGGAAAATAAGTTATACTATTTCCGGCATAGAGAGGATGGCCATGTATAATGATCGTCGGTTGAATAAACTGACGTACCCACAGTCTTATATGCAGGTAAATGGCATGATAATGATTAAATAAGAACAGATGCTTAAAATTATTCAATGTTGTTGTACATTTGTTTCATTGTTGTAAAGTTTACTTCCGCTGTGCAGTGTAAATTGTAATGTATTCATGTAAACTCTGATGTAAAGTGAAAAGTTTAAATTTCCTTGTAAAATTGTACTAAAGGAAGCGAAAAGTTCCTGTAGAACATCTCGAATTCAGTGTATTTGGGATTCGGGGCGTTACAGGAAGAGTTATCAAGTCGTTTCTTGAAACCGTCAAGGATTTGGTGGTTCGCATTCTCGGCCTGACCGTTCGACTGCGGGTGGCACACCAAAGAGAAGCGCTACTGGATCCCGAGATCCTCGCAGAACTTTCGAAAATTCATGCCCACGAAAGTCCCATTATCTGTGATGAGTACGTATGGAATCCCGAATCGGCAGACGATGTGTTTTCAGAAAAATTGTTGGGTCTGCTGCTCGGTGATCG
Source organism: Hemerocallis citrina (assembly GCA_017893485.1). Classification (NCBI taxonomy): domain Eukaryota; kingdom Viridiplantae; phylum Streptophyta; class Magnoliopsida; order Asparagales; family Asphodelaceae; genus Hemerocallis; species Hemerocallis citrina. The sequence goes on from CM030360.1 coordinate 181,332,637, forward strand.
TGGCCAGGGGCTCGGCCTCAATCTGCTTTGTGAAGTAGACGATTGCCACTATAAGAAACTTTCTTTGGCCCGTTTCTTTCGGAAATAGGCCTACCAGATCCATCCCCCACATAGCAAAGGGGGTAGGACTGGTCAGGGAGCGGAGGTTTGCTTGCGGAGCTCTTTTCACCGAGGAGAACCTTTGACAAGGGCCACACTTTTTTACCAGGGCCAGGGCATCTTGCAGCATTATGAACCAGTAGTACCCGTGATTCAGAGCCTTTCACGCAAGTGATCGACTTCCCATATGGCACCCGCCGATTCCTTCATGGATCTCTTTAAGAGCGTACTTTGCCTCGTCGAGGGTTAAGCAGCGGAGGTAGGGCCTTCCGTCCATCGTGGTGTACGACCATTTGAAAAGGGTCTCGCTGATCATGACGAACCTCTCTGAATGGACCCTGATCCGCCTTGCCTCGGCTCGGTCTTCGGGAAGCTCTCCTTTGATTAGAAACTTTCTGAGGGGAGTGGTCCAATCGTCAGGTTGAGCCCCGTCTTCTATGCAGAGGGTCTAGGGGAGGTCGGTACTCGGCTTCAGGAGTACTTCGATCAGGACGGTGCGGTCGAGACCTTCGAAAGACGAGGAGGCTAACTTCGACAGAGCGTCAGCCTGGGTATTCTGCTCCCTGGGGATCCTTAAGACTGCAGATTCATCAAAGGATGCCAAGAGCTGCTGGAGCACGGCCAAGTACCGGATCATCTGATCGTCACGGGCCTCTTACTCTCCGGTGATCTGATTGACCACGAGCTGAGAGTCGTTGAAGGCCCTGATCAATCTGGTGCCTACCTGATGTGCCAGGGTGAGCCCGACAATCATGGCCTCATATTTAGCCTCGTTGTTGGAGGCTGCAAAGTTGAGGCGGAGGCAATATTGAAGAAGGAAATTATCAGGTCCTCGCAAAATGATGCCCGCACCACTCCATGCTTCGCAGGAGGAGCCGTCGATGTAAACTTCTCACGTCTGGTCGGCCTCCCCACTTTCGGGTTGCTCGGAGATGGTGCATTCCGTGATGAACTCGGTGAGGGCCTGCCCCTTGATGGCCGTTCTTGGCTGATAGTCGATGTCGTATTGACTGAGCTCGATCGACCACTTGACCAGTCATTCGAAGCTCTCAAGCTTGTAGAGTACGGCCTTTAAAGGCTGGTTCGTGAGTACCTGAATTGAATGCGCTTGGAAATAGAGACGGAGCTTCCGTGCGGCCATGACTAGGGCATATGCCACCTTTTCCATTTTTGAGTATCTGGTCTCGGTGGCGAGCAGAACCTTGCTCACGTAGTATAGCGGCTTTTGGTCTCCGTCTTCTTCTCAAATGAGAACAACACTGAGCACATTTTCCGAAGCCGAAAGATAAAGCCAGGGGGGCATGCCTGGTTCGGGCTTGCTGAGGAGAGGAGGGTTGGCGAGGTACTCTTTCAATTGGGCGAATGCCTCTTGCTGCTGAGTACCCCACTCGAAGCCTCCGGTTCTGCGCAAAGCTTTGAAGAACTGGAGGGACTTCTCTCCGGACTTGGAGAGGAAACGGCCGATGGCTGCCAGTCTTCCCGTGAGCCTCTGGACTTCTTTGATATTTCTAGGAGGGGCCATGCCTACTATGGCCTGGATCTTCTCGGGGTTTGCCTCGATGCCGCACTGGCTGATGAAGAACTCGAGGAATTTCCCTGAGGAGACGCCGAATGCACACATTGCCGGATTGAGTCTCATATTGTGGGTCCGAAGGACCCCAAAGGCTTCCTCCAGGTCGGCGACGTGGTCCTGTCCCCGCTGGCTCTTGACGAGCATGTCGTCGACGTACACCTCCATGTTGTGATCGATCTGATCCTTGAAGACTCGGTTGACGAGCCTCTGATAAGTAGCACCGGCATTCTTCAGCCCGAAGGGCATAACCCGGTAGCAATAAAGACTTTGGTCCATGACGAAGGACGTCTTGGCTATATCAGGGGGAACATTCGGATCTGGTTGTAGCCTGAGAAGGCATCCATGAAAGAAAGGAGCTCGTGACCTGACGTTGCATTGATCAGAGCGTCGATACTGGGGAGAGGGAACGGATCTTTGGGGTATGCCTTGTTGAGGTCAGTAAAGTCTATGTAGATCCTCCAGCTCCCACTCCCCTTTTTGACCATTACGACGTTCGCCAGCCACTCAGGGTAGCTGACCTCCTGTATTAAACGGATGGACAAGAGTTTGCCCACCTTCGCTTTCAATGCCTGCTGCCTCTTCGGGGCTACTTACGTCGCTTCTGGACGATCGGCTTCGAGCCGGGGATTACGCTGAGTTTGTGCATGATCAGGTCTTCGGAAATTCTGGACATATCGGAGGGTTTCCAGGCAAAGAGGTAGACATTGCGACGAATGCAATCGATCAGGTCGGGCACGAGAGAGCAGCTCACGCGGAACCACTTTGACATGTCCCCTATCGCGAATGAGACTTCTTCTAGTTCGTCTGCCGGCTCAGGCTCGGGCTGGCTTCTTCCGGCCTGCAGCTCGACGGCGTCCAGGAGAAACACACCACCCCCGACCGCCGTCATATAGCACAACTGTGCTGCTTCTTGGTTCCTTCAGACGACTCCGACACTTGACTTGGTGGGGAATTTCAGCTTTTGGTGGTAGGCCGAGGGAACAGCCTGGAGGGAGCAAAGCCCTGGTCGGCCGAGGATGGCGTTGTAAGCCGCCTTGACGTTTACCACCATGAAGTCCATCGACTTGGTCCATCTGAGGGGTCGTACCGGCGGTGACGTCTAAGGTCACAATCCTCTCTATTGGCACCAGGACGCTGGAAAACTCGTGCAGGGTGTACCCAGCTGGCTTCAGCTTATCCCGGGAGAGCTTGAGGTTCTCAAATGCTTCAACAAAGAGGATGTTTACCGAGCTCCCGTTGTCCACAAGGATCCGACGGGCCTCGTAGTTCGCCATGCTGAGGCTGATGACGAGTGCATCACAGTCCGGGAGCCGGACTCCCACCAGGTCTTTCCCTAAGAAGGAGACAGGGAGCTGCTGGACCTGGGGGGAAGGGAAACCCCGAACGGCATTTACCTCTCGGATGAACACCTTGCGAGAAGTGCTGGACTCTCCTCCCATGGGCCCCCTATGGACGCAATGCAGGGACCCTCGGTTTCTTCAGGCCCGGGGTTCCGCTCAGCACGTGGTTTGGGGGCGCGAGGAGGAGGGAAGGCCTCCGGTTCCTCGTGTCTCTTCGGTCCCGGGCGTATTCCCATGTGAATTCCCGGAGGTACCCTTGTTGGATGAGGGCCTCGATTTCGTCCTTTAGGGCCTGACAGTAGTCGGTGTCGTTCCCGTTGTCCCGGTGGAAGTGACAGTTGAACCGCTGATCTCTTTTCTTGTTGTTGGTCGGCCGAGGCGGCATCTAGATGAGGTCCCTGTCCTTGATCGCTAAGAGGATAGCTGACACGTTCTGTGTTAGTGGCGTGTACCTCTCTAAGCGCGGGATCGCAGGGACCTTCTTCATGATGGTTCCGTGACCTTCTTTGCTGGCTCCACCTCATCGGTCTTGCGCTTCCCCTTTCCCTGAATCTCCTTGGTGTCCTCGGGATTTAGGGCCTCTTCGGCCCGGATGTACTTTTCGACCCGATTGAGCAGGTCAGGGAAATCGATGGGAGGTTTCTTGGCCAGGGAAGCCTTCAGCTGGCTGTGTTGGACGTTATACCTGAACGCAGCCGAGGCTACCCCGGCGTCGAGGGAGGAGACCGACCTCGCCTCCGTGGTGAACCTCCAGACAAACTGCCGGAGTGACTCCCCTTCCTTCTGTCGGAGGTCCAGTAGGGACACGCTCGTCTTCTCGACCTTCCTGCTGGTCAAAAGTGGGCCAGGAAATTGGCCTCCAGCTGGTCGAACGAGTAGATCGAACTGGGGACGAGCTTGGAGAACCATTCCCAAGCCGGACCTCGGAGGGTGGCAGGGAAGGCACGACATAGGAAGGGATCCGAAGCGCTGTGAATCATCATGAGGGTCTTGAAACCCTCCATGTGATCAGCAGGATCACCCTCGCCGTCATAGGTCTCGAATTGGGGAGGTCGGAAATTCCAAGGTATTTCCGCTTGTAGGATTGCAGCGGAGAAAGGAGGTTGGGTCGACCTATGACCCTGAGTCAGCCTCGCGCTGCCGTCTCCGAAGTGGTCGAGGCGATTCTCCATTTCTTGGAGGCATCTGAGGACGTCCTCGTCATACTCTGGTGGGACCGTCAGTCCGCGAGACGCGCTGGCTCCGACATCCGACCGCGAGTGAGAGCGGTGGAGTGTCTCATTGACAGAGGTCCCTTGGATAGCCTCCAGGATCTCGTTCCGGAAGTCTTGGAACTCACGGTGGGTGACCGGAGCCCATTCGGCCGGGTCGCATTGGGGTGGCAGCCTCCGGTCGATGCGGCTGAGCGCCAGCTCCCGCCTTCGGGGCGGAGGCTTGGGGCGGTTCGGGACCGAGTTGGAAGCGGCCCCTCCCCTAGTTCGACTGGCCTGTCGGTTCTAGATGACCCGACGTAGGTCGGGTACGATCGAGCAAGAGGCGCCCGACTCGGGTCCGAGACTGACCCTCGGATTGTTCGATCCAGGAGTGTCGGTGGGGAGTCCTGAGGAGGAGCGTCCTGACGACGTGTAGAGGTGACAGCTCTCCTGGGCTTGGGTGTCATGTGAGCTCGGATTGATGGAATGTCGTAAATGGATGGGTTCGGACTGGTGTCCGTACCGAGGTTTCCCACAGACGGCGCCAACCTGAAGTGGTTTGTTTTGGGGGGGGGGGGGGTGGCTGCACCAGGTGTGAGTTCTTTCAATTTGTAATTTTGTGGAAGCTTCGGTACTGACGGTATGCCCGACCCTCAGCTGAGGGAAAGGCTCGGGAGTAGGCGGGAGTGAGCTGGAGGTCGGATGCTTGGCTCGGATCTGGAGGCCGGCTCGGATCTGGAAGCTCGGATCCGAAAGTCTCGTGTACCTGCACTCGGCCTAGGAACACCGGGGTTGATCCCGGTGGCAGGCCCTCCGACGGTCTAGTCAGTCACTGAAGAGTAACAGTAACTAGGATTTTTAGAGGGGAGAGATTGATTACCTTTTGAAAGGGTAGAGGGCCTGGTAGTTATAGGCAGTGCCAACCGGGTCTGGATCTGTTTGGGGCCAGGTCTGGACCTGGTTGCCCGTGGGCCTGATGTGGTGGAAGCCCAGAGGCTTAGGGCTGACCTAGCAGATCTGATGATCGGAGGTGAACGGCTTTTGAGGGGATCATGTGGCCCAGAAGGGGCCACGTCATCTGACCCATATCAATGTTGTTAAACCTGCTATGCTTTACCCTGGCGAAAGGCTCAAGTTTTAGGAGCAGAATTTAGATTTAGTATACTTCTTTACGTGAGAGAGGAACCTTATGTCTATTTAACTGGTCGATGTAGGTTGTTGCAACAGATAGAGTGCATATATATATATATATATATATATATATATATATATATATATATATATATATATATATATATATATATATAGTTGTCAGTAATTGAAAAATTCTAAAAATAATTAGTTGTCCAATATATCACATAAATATCACTTCATCAATTACTCATTTACTCATATATTTAATAGGTTATTAGGTTGAGTATTTAAACAACAATGCAATATAAGATGCCCAAAGTAAAATGTATTTTAGCAATAAAAAAAATTTGCAATTAAAACAGTTTTGTTGTTTAGAAACCAGAGTAAAGAAAGTTTCAGGATCAATAGTCCCTACCATTAATTGTTGAGATCAAAGCTGAAGCAGGCTATATTATCCTACCTAACTTGTGATTTCTCAAGAAGAAAACAATTGAAACTCATTGATATCTTTGGCTTGTAATGTACTTAAATGGTGCCCGAGTTTATGATTGCTGATATGGGCTATGAATGACGTGGCCCATCCTGGGCCACAGGATCCCCTCCGGATGCACGCACCTCCTGATTCTTCAGATTCGCCACGTCAGCATCGGAAAACCGTCCGGACCGCTGCCACGTCAGCCCGGAAACTGCCCGGGCATCTGCCACGTCAGCCCTAAACCGCCCGGGTTTCCACCGCTTCAGCCACACGGGCAACCGGGTCCAGACCCGGCCCCAAACGGGTCCAGACCCGGTTGGCATCTTCTATAAATACCAAACCCCTACTCCTTCTCCAGGTAATCAATCTTTTCCCACCAAAATCCTAGTTACTGTTACTTTCACTCAGTGACTGACTAGATCGTCGGAGGGTCTGCCACCGGGACCAACCCCGGTGTTTCGAGACCGTCTGCAGGTACACAAGACCCTCGGATCCGAGCCTCGAAGATCCGAGCCGAGCATCAGCCTCCACCTCAATACCGCCTACCTCAGTACCGTTCGCCCAGCCAAGGGTCGTCTGCATAGGTGTCTCCTCCTTCAATACAAATCGAGTAAGAACTCACGCCTGGTGCATCCACACGTTCCCCAAAAACAAACCGCATCAGGATGGCGCCGTCTGTGGGAAATTACCTATCGTAGACGCCGATCCGAGCCTCGCTTCCAATGGTACCCTCGTAGACGCCAACCCGAGTTCCACCCCCGTCGGCATCCCCGTCGACCCGAGCTCACATGGTGCCCAAAGCCACAAAAGCTGTTACCTCCGCACGCCGACATGACGTGCCTCCGCAAGGCATCGATGCCGATGCTCAGGGACCAAACAACAAAAGGGTTAGCCAAGGGCCCCAACCGAACGCCTCCCGACCGGTCCAGGTCGACCTACGGGGGGTAATCTCAAACCGCCAGGCCAGCCATGGCAGGGGAGGAGCCGCTTCCAACTCGGCTCCGAACCATCCCAGACCCCCGTCCAAAGGGGCTCCGAACCATCCAAGACCCCCGTCCCAAGGGCGGGAGCCTGCACTCAGCCGGGTCGGTCGGCAACCGTCTGCCCAACCGAACCGGGCCGAAGGAGCCCCGGTTACCCACCAGGAATTTCAGGACTTCTGAAAGGAAATCTTGGGTGCCCTCCGAGGAGTCCCCGTCAACGAGAACGCCCGCCGTTCCCACACACGGTCGCAGGCCGAGGCTATCGTGTCTCGACACTCAACAATCCCCCCAGAGTATGATGGCGACGTTTTGAAGCACCTCCAAGAAATGGAGGAGCGCCTCGACCAAGTTGGTAACGGCGACCCTAGAGTAGCTCAGGGGTACAGGCCGGTTCGTCCTCCTTTCTCTGCCCTCATCCTGCAGGCGGAGATACCCCGCCACTTTCGTCCGCCTCAATTCGAAACATATGACGGCGAGGGCGATCCTGCTGATCACATGGAGGGCTTCAAAACCCTCATGATGATTCACAGCGCATCGGATCCCCTCCTATGCCGAGCCTTCCCCGCAACACTCCTAGGTCCGGCTCGGGAATGGTTTTCCAAACTCACCCCCGGCTCCATCTATTCTTTCGACCAGCTAGAGGGCAGTTTTCTCACCCACTTCGTAACCAGCCGAAAGGCCGAAAGAACGAGTGCGTCACTACTCGGACTCCGGCAAAAGGAGGGGGAGCCCCTCCGAGTGTATGTCCGAAGGTTCACCGCCGAGGCGAGGTCAGTCTCATCCCTCGACCCCGGCGTTGCCTCGGCAGCCTTCCGCCACAACGTCCGACATGGACAGCTGAAGGCCTCCTTGGCAAAGAAGCCGCCGATAGACTTCCCCGACCTCCTCAACCGGGTCGAAAAATATATCCGAGCCGAGGAGGCCCTCAATCCCGAGGACCAGAAGGAAGCTCCCGGGAAGGGGAAGCGCAAGGCCGACGAGATTGAGCCGGCGAAAAAAGCTCCAAGAGACGGGGGCTCCACAAAAAAGGTCCCGCCGATCCCTCGCTTCGAGAGGTACACCCCACTGACGCAGAACGTGTCGACAATCCTCCTAGCGATTGAAGACAGCGACCTCGTCCAGTACCCCCATCGACCATCCAACAACACCAGCAAGAAGAGAGATCAGCGGTTCTACTGCCGTTTTCACCGGGACAACGGGCACGACACAGATCACTGCCGCGCCCTGAAGGACGAAATTGAGGCCCTCAACCAACGAGGGTACCTCCGAGAGTTCAGACGAGAAGGCGCCCGGGAACCGAGGGACAACAGAAACAGGAGGGATTCCCCTCCTCCTCGAGGGCAACGATAGTGTCCCGAGCGGGATCCGGATCCCGAGGAGCCTGAGGGTCAGATGATCCTGCATTGCGTCCACGGAGGGCCTATGGGGGAAAATCCAACAGTTCCCGCAAGGCCTTCATCCGGGATGTCAATACCGTCCAGGGCCCTCTCTCCCCACCGGTCCAGCAACTCCCCGTCTCTTTCTCAGGAGAGGATCTGGAGGGGGTCCGGCTCCCTCACTGTGACGCTCTCGTCATCAACCTCAGCATGGCAAACTTCGACGCCCGAAGAATCCTCATAGACAACAGGAGCTCGGTCAACATTCTGTTCCTCGAAGCATTCGAGAACCTAAAGCTTTCCCGTGAGAAACTAAAGCCTGCCGGGTATACCCTACACGGATTCTCCGGCGTCCCCGTGACTATAGAGGGGATCGTCACCCTGGACGTCACGGCAGGCACGAAGCCCAACAGAAGGACCGAGTCCATGGACTTCATGGTTGTGAATGTAAGGGCAGCTTACAATGCCAACCTCGGCCGCCAGGGACTCTGCTCCCTCCAGGCGGTTCCCTCCGCCTACCACCAGAAGATGAAATTCCCTACCAATACTGGCGTCGGAGTTGTCCGAGGGAACCAAGAAGCAGCACGTTCGTGCTACATGACGGTAATCGGAAGCGGGGTGTTTCCCCTCGATGTCGTCGAGCTGGAGCTCAAAGAACCCAGCCAGAACCAGAACCGGTGGACGAGCTACAAGAAGTCTCATTCGAGACAGGGGATGCATCGAAGCACTTTCGAGTAAGCTGCTCCCTCACCCCCGACCTCAAGACCGCCCTAATCGCCTGCATTCGGCGCAATATCGACCTCTTTGCCTGGAAGCCCTCTGACATGCCCGGTATCTCCGAAGACCTCATCATGCACAAACTCAGCATGATTCCCGGGTCAAAGCCAGTCATCCAAAAGCGGCGCAAGTTCGCTCCTGAGCGACAACAGGCAGTAAACGCAGAAGTGGACAAGCTCTTGTCCGCGCATTTTGTATAAGAGGTCAGCTACCCAGAGTGGCTGGCGAACGTCGTCATGGTGAAGAAGGCAAGCGGGAGTTGGAGGATCTGCATAGATTTTACCGACCTCAACAAGGCATGCCCCAAGGATCTGTTTCCTCTCCCCAGCATTGATGCCCTTATCGATGCTACCTCGGGTCACGAGCTCCTCTCCTTCATGGATGCCTTCTTAGGCTATAACCAAATCCGGATGTTCCCTCCGGACATCGCCAAGACGTCATTCGTCACAGACCAGGGGCTATACTGCTACCGGGTCATGCCCTTCGGGCTAAAGAACGCCGGTGCCACCTACCAGAGGCTCGTCAACCGAGTCTTTAAAGATCAGATCGGGCGTAACATGGAGGTATACGTCGACGACATGCTCGTCAAAAGTCAACATGGACAGCACCACGTTGCCGACCTGGAAGAAGCCTTTGGGGTCCTTCGAACCCACAACATGAGGCTCAATCCGGTGAAGTGCACCTTCGGCGTCTCCTCGAGAAAGTTCTTAGGGTTCATCGTCAGCCAGCGTGGCATCGAGGCAAACCCCGAAAAAATCCAGGCCATAATAGACATGGCCCCTCCCAGGAATGTTAAAGAAGTCCAGAGGCTAACGGGGCGACTGGCAGCCATCGGCAGTTTCCTCTCCAAATTCGGAGAAAAGTCCCTCCCGTTCTTCAAGGCGCTACGCGGCACTGGAAAGTTCAAGTGGGGTACTCAACAGCAAGAGACCTTCGCATAGTTGAAGGAGTACCTCGCCAACCCTCCTCTCCTCAGCAAGCCCGAACCAGGGGAGCCACTCTGGTTCGGACTTCTCCAAATCCAGAGAGAAGTCCCTCCCGTTCTTCAAGGCACTACGCGGCACTGGAAAGTTCGAGTGGGGTACTCAACAGCAAGAGTCCTTCGCACAGTTGAAGGAGTACCTCGCCAACCCTCCTCTCCTCAGCAAGCCCGAACCAGGGGAGCCACTCTGGCTCTACCTATCTACTTCGGAGAGTGTACTCAGCGCCGTCCTCGTCCGGGAAGAGGAGGGGGTTCAAAAGTCCCTCTACTATGTGAGCAAGATCCTGCTCGATGCCGAGACCTGGTATTCCAGGATGGAGAAAGTGGCGTACGCCTTGGTCATAGCCGCACGGAAGCTCCGTCCTTACTTCCAGGCGCATTCGATCCAGGTGCTCACCGATCAACCCTTGAAGGCCATACTCTACAAACCTGAGAGCTCCGGTTGACTCGTCAAATGGTCGATCGAACTCAGCCAGTATGACATCGGCTATCAACCCCGAACGTCCATCAAAGGGCAGGCCCTCGCCGAATTCATTACAGAGTGCACCATCTCCGAGCAACCCGCGAGCAAAGAAGCCGACCAGACATGGGAAGTTTACGTCGACGGCTCCTCTTGCGAAACGGGGAGCGGTGCTGGCATCATCCTTCAGGGCCCAGATGGTTTCCTCCTCTACTATTGTCTCCGCCTCAACTTCTCGGCCTCCAACAATGAGGCTGAGTACGAGGCAATGATCGCCGGGCTCAACCTGTCTCGTCAAGCCAGTGTTAGACAGATCAGGGCCTTCAGCGGCTCTCAGCTAGTGGTCAACCAGATCACCGGGGACTACGAAGCCCGTGACGATCGCATGGTCAGGTACCGAGCCATAGTCCAGCGCCTATTATCGTCCTTCGACGAATCGGCTGTCTTAAGGATCCCCCGGGAGCAGAATGCTCAGGCCGATGCCTTGTCAAAATTGGCTTCCTCATCATTTGAAGGCCTCGACCGCACGGTCCTGATTGAAGTCCTGCTGAAGCCAAGTACAGACTCCCCGGATATTCTGTGCATTGAAGACAGGGCTCCTCCCGACGACTGGACCACCCTTATCAAAAAATTCCTAGTCAACGGAGAGCTCCCCGAAGATCGAGCTGAAGCACGGAGGATTAGGGTCCGGTCTGAAAGATTCGCAATCATCAATGCCACTCTCTTCACAAGATCCTATACAACAACCGATGGCAGACCCTACCTCCGCTGCCTAAGCCCAGACGAAGCTAAGTACGCCCTCAAGGAGCTGCACGAGGGGATCGGCGGATGTCACATGGGAAGCCGTTCACTAGCACGGAAGGCGCTCAATCACGGGTACTACTGGCCCACTATGCTGCAAGATGCCCTCGCCCTAGTGAAGAAGTGTGGCCCTTGCCAAAGGTTCTCCCCCGTGAAGATGGCTCCTCAGGCGAACCTCCAGTCCATGGCCAGTCCGACCCCCTTTGCGATGTGGGGAATGGATCTGGTAGGCCCATTTTCAAAAGCAACGGGCCAGCGGAAGTTTCTCATTGTGGCGATCGACTATTTCACCAAGTGGATCGAGGCTGAGCCATTAGCAACGATCACCGAGCGACAGACTCAGCAGTTTTTCTGGAAACACATCGTCTGTCGGTTCGGGATTCCGCAGGTGCTCATAACAGACAATGGGACTCAGTTCGCGGGTAAGAATTTCTGCAAGTTCTGCGAAGATCTCGGGATCCAGCAGTGCTTTTCTTCAATATGCCATCCCCAGTATAACGGTCAAGATGAGAACGCGAACCGCCAAATCCTTGACGGCCTCAAGAAACGACTCGATAACTCTTCGAAATGGTTATGGGTCGACGAATTACCGAGCGTTCTCTGGGCCCACCGAACGACCAAGAGAATCCCCACGGGAGAATCCCTTTTAATCTGACGTACGGCACAGAGGCCGTCATTCCCGTGGAGATTGGGATCCCTTCACCCCGTATAATGGCTTTCGACGAGGCCGAAAACTCCCAACAGCTGCGAGCCGACCTGGACCTCATGGACGAGGTCAGGGAAAAGTCCGCCATTATAAGAAGCATCTACCAGCAAAGAATCGAAAAATTCTACAACAAGAAGGTGCGCCCAACTGACATCAAACTCAGAGATCTTGTCCTCCGAAAACTGGCGATTTCCAACCCTGGCCAGAAGAGAAAGTTGGCACCAAATTGGGAGGGCCCCTACAAAGTATCCGAAGTTGTGCGCCCTGGCACGTACCGTCTGACCAGTGCCGAAGGCAAGCCCATCAAAAGGCCCTGGAACGCGGAGCACCTAATCAAGTTCTTAGGAGGAGAGTAGCCTCATAATTGTAATCGGCACTTTGTGCCTAGTCTTTTGTAAAAGTTCAAATGTATTGTAAGTATGCCAGCTTTCTTAAAACAAGCCCATGGCTTCGTATTTTGTACATATAAAGAACATATCTCGGGTTCGGCGCTCGGATAACAGCGCAATACCAAAAAGCTTCCCTTACAAGCTTGGGGTTCGGCGCTCGGATAACAGCGCGAGCCCAAAAAGCTTCCCTTACAAAGCTGAGGTTCGGCGCTCGGATAACAGCGCGAGTCCAAAAAGCTTCCCTTACAAAGCTGAGGTTCGGCGCTCGGATAAACAGCGCGAGCCCAAAAAGCTTCCCTTACAAGCTTGAGATTCGGCGCTCGAATAACAGCGCGAGCCCAAAAAGCTTCCCTTACAAAGCTGAGGTTTGGCGCTCGGATAACAGCACGAGTCCAAAGAGCTTCTCTTACAAGCTTGGGGCTCGGCACTCGGATAACATCGCGGCCCACGGAGCTTCTCATACAAGCTTGGGGCACCGTCTCTCCCCGAGAACATGTGCAGGAGCTCGGCGTCGACCCCGAGCAAGGCGGGTGCCTTTCCCAAGGCACCACGACCTTGACGCTCGGCGGCGACCCTCTGCTACGCCCGCAATTGTCTTTCTCACCGGTATGGGGGCTCGGCATCCGTCCCTCGCTCGGTTTGGGCTTCTTGAAGCTCATCAACCTATGTACGAGGCGACATCTGCCAGCCACGCCCGCACCGTCTCTCCCCGAGAACAAATGCAGGAGCTCGGCGTCGACCCCGAGCAAGGCGGGTGCCTTTTCCAAGGCACCGCGACCTTGACGCTCGGCGGCGACCTTCTGCTACGCCCGTAGTTGTCTCTCACCGGTATGGGGACTCGGCACCCGTCCCTCGCTCGGTTTGGACTTCTTCAAGCTCATCAACCTATGTACGAGGCGACATCCGCCAGCCACGCCCGCACCGTCTCTCCCCGAGAACATGTGCAGGAGCTCGGCGTCGACCCCGAGCAAGGCGGGTGCCTTTTCCAAGGCACCGTGACTTTGACGTTCGGTGGCGACCCTCTGCTACGCCCGCAGTTGTCTTTCTCACCGATATGGGGGCTCGGCACCCGTCCCTCGCTCGGTTTGGGCTTCTTCAAGCTCATCAACCTATGTACGAGGTGACATCCGCCAGCCACGCCCGCACCGTCTCTCCCCGAGAACATGTGCAGGAGCTCGGCGTCGACCCCGAGCAAGGCGGGTGCCTTTTCCAAGGCACCGCGACCTTGACGTTCGGCGGCGACCCTCTGCTACGCCCGTAGTTGTCTTTCTCACCGGTATGGGGGCTCGGCACCCATCCCTCGCTCGGTTTGGGCTTCTTCAAGCTCATCAACCTATGTACGAGGTGACATCCGCCAGCCATGCCCGCACCGTCTCTCCCCGAGAACATGTGCAGGAGCTCGGCGTCGACCCCGAACAAGGCGGGTGCCTTTCCCAAGGCACCGCGACCTTGACGCTCGGCGGCGACCCTCTGCTACGCCTGTAACACCCCAATTTTTTTTTTTTTTTTTTTTCAAAACTAAGTCTCCAAATTCAATTCTTTCAATTTCTATATCACTTTAATCATAAACTAAGAAAGTTATATTTCAGGGAAAATTTTGGCAGAGTCTCCCCTGTAAATTTTGCCCCGAAACACAAAAAGCTTACGGAATTCTGCTCAAAATTCCGTAGCTCACAAAATATACAATAAATTTACGGGCTCCCCAGGCCAAAATGAGCAGAAACATACAGGCAATAATATATAATGCTCTGGGGGCCAAACTCATAACGAATTATTAAATATCAAATAAAAACCATAAATTTCTTTGAAAACAAGGTAAAATTTTTATAAAAGTCTTTGTAAAACTTACCACAGAGTCCGGTACTCCACAACGACATGGGTACGGGTCACAAACATACCACACCACCCCACACTACACTCATCATCATCATATACCTGCTTATACATCCATAATACAATTTAAATCATAAATTTCACTATTCCTATAACTAAATAATACAAATTTTTAAAATAAAAAGTTATACTATCACTCCACGCCTCACCTCTGCACTGATGAGAACCTGCAACAGTGGGGGATCTAGGGTAGTCCTCAGACTCCCCTAACCCCCCAAAACACTAAGGGGTTAGCCATTTCTGGTGTGAGTATAATTACTAATCTAACGACAAATTAAAATAGTATAAAGAAAATACTTAAACTTACAAATACCAAATTAAAATAATGCCACCTGAATCCTGAACACAACAACATCGTCAATACAGTGATAAATCACATACTTTGCCAATCCTGCATTCAATTATTTAATTATCCATACTTCCCACATTTCATAATACACTTCACATCAACCTCGTATAGATATATAAATATACTTATCTTACATTCGCATAATACGAATATTCATCTTTCCACACTTATCATCATATCAGCATTTCACTATTTATATTAACATAACTACATGATGTTATTACATCATTTCTCCAACTCTATTTAGCCATGCATTTTATTTACTTATATTATGTCATCAACACACACATTCATCCTGGAAGTTGTGCCGAGGCAGGTAGTTCCCACAATTTCCACGGAAATAGCAGGCGAGTAGTTCCCCGACACACTTCCAAGGTACACAAACTCCTATCACAACATACTTTCTTTACTAACCATTGTCATATCCAATCTCATAAAACAGGTATTTATTTTATTATGTTATAAAAGTATCACATCATAAACATATGTATCTATTCTCATACTACCACATTCCTTCATTTCTCATGACATAATTACCACATCTCATTGCCCATGGGAGTTACTCACATTTCATCACATCATTAACACCTCATTAATTAGAATACTTATACTCATTGCATCAAAACCATGTTTTATAGCTCATTCACATCTTATTATATCACTTTAGTAATTACTTTTTCTTATAACAATACATCTTATTATCATTCTCACTTAATCCCCCAAACACACTCTGGGGCCACCACATATCACATCCCATAGCGGGTAGCTTGGGTAATAATCACTGTACCTCAAACACACAGTTTGGGTAATATCACATCACATCTCAAGCCGATAGCTTGATTATTAATTTCACTTCAATCACTTATCATCTTTACTTCACTTTATTTCTCATTTCTATTAATCATTACCACTATTATATCCATTCACCCTGCGAATTATGCCAAGGCAGGTAGTTCTCACAATTTCCACTGACATTGCGGGCAGGTAGTTCCTTGACACAATTCCAAGGTACAACTCATATCAACTGTATTTTACTTAAATGATCACACACATAATACAATTACTCCATATTATTCATGATAACACATCTCTTTTATTATTGCCATCTTAAATTAATCACAAGCGGCATTTATCACTTCTTTTCATATATTAACTCATAGCACGTTCACTTTTACATTTACTTCATTCACACAATTTTCTTTTCCACACACAGTTCACATTTCACTATCCACTTTCTTTTTCACGCACAATTCACAATTTACTATCCACTTCCTCTTACTACCACATCTATTATTAACACTTATTTATTTTATTAGTTTGTCGACCAGTGAGCCACAGTATCCCAACATACTGAAAGCCGACAGCCCAGTAAACACGCGGTCCGATGCTCACACAGAGTCTTACTCGTCCGAGGCTACGTCTTCCTCCTAGCCGAACTAGCGAGGGAAAAACCACGCCCCAGGTAAACTGGGTACTTCCTCGCGACGTCTGTCATCGAGGGAAAAACCACGCCCCAGGTAAACTGGGTACTTCCTCCCAGCCGATAGCCAGGAGGGAAAAACCACGCCCCAGATAAACTGGGTTCTTCCTCGCGACGGCTGTCATCGAGGGAAACCGGGCCTCAAGCCGATAGCTTGGGCGATAAAATCCACTTACCCCAAACATAGTTTGGGTCCACTTACCCCAAGCCGGTCCTTGGGTATTAGGAGGTCTAGCCCAAACCCCTAGGATTGCTGTAGGTACTGGTCAACAAAGCCATTTGTTATATCATCTTTTCATCTTATTAAATAAACACAAAGCATCACAGCTTTTATTTGCACAATAGCCACATTCTTGACTTTAATCATGTGAATAAAAACACATTTTATTAACACTTACCATCTCACCTTTTATCTTGCATTTGATGCACATATGATATTCACGATATAATTAACATCTCAGTATATCACAGATATACACACCATGTTATTTATTTTGCCATAACATCACCCATTATAAATACCATACTATTTACTACTTCATTAAATCACCCATAAACATACACCAAGTTATATCGTAAATAAAAGAATTATAAGACGTTAGTCTGTATCGTAAGCATATCAAAATATATAAATCATCACAGAATAATATCATATTGTTGCCCATTATTTCACTTCGAACACATTTAAAATGTAAACACGTATCCAATTATTAATTTCATTCACTATTGTATCACACGTCATAATCATCTATCTATATATTACAAATATACCCCACACATGCGGGTGTCCCAGACAAAGAGGCCAAAATTAATTATTTCCTCTAATTAAATCTCATAATATCCAATTATAGCATACTAGGTCATACACCTTATTTCATGCAAGTAAAATCACCTATAAGGGTTTATATGTCCCAAAACATGCCCAAAACATGCATTATAAATACACGAATTTCCAACACATGATCACAATCACTAATTTCGTCCAATTACATCATATAACCTCCATCCATAACATGCTAGCCCATACACAAGGCTCCGCATATGCCAAAATTACCTATATCGGCCTAGATACCCAAAAACATGCACGAAACATGCACGGGGCGAAAATATGCATAAACAATTCAATATATTTAGTTTTTATACTTCAACACGTCACATTAACCTATAATATAGGTTTTATATACTTAGAATAGTTAATTTCATCAAATATCTCAAAATTCTATTTTCGGGCCTTAAAAATCCGTATTTTTCGGAAAATTGAATTTTTAGCATAACTTCTATCAAATATATCGAAATGCCACGAAATTTGGCCACAATATAGAATATACCTAATTACAACATACTCACCTGACGGCTCGAGCAAATGATGTCCCACGTCCGTCCTGTAGCCAGTCGAAGTTCGACTTTTTCCTCCTAATTGAAAAATTATAGAACCGATTAGTTTAAAACTCAAAACTCAACTTACGGATCTCCAAATTTGAATTCGTCTTCACCCACACGTCACAAATGACATATGTAGGTGTGCTACATCGATAGATTTCGAATTCGGGTTCTAATACAAATACTCCCTTATTGATCGGAGGCTTTCTACTAAGAAAAATTCACATTTTCTAAATTCCTTAATCCCCTTCGTCCTAATCTCACATATTAGGGTTAATAATAATAATAAGACTCAACTACACCTCCGAACCCATCAAATTCTCACTAAATCTCGCTCGGGCATTTCATCGAACACCCGGCGTGCACTTTTCACCTATAGTCTATTTCACTCAATTTAATTGAGCTTAAGCCTATAAAAATCATCCTAAATTTATATTAATACTTCCATAATACTCTACACCCTCATATGCATTTTCTATAATTATTTGGATCGAGTTTTCTACCCGATTTCATAAACTCCATAATTTGAGTTTATGCCAAAATCACTACTTCCCATTTTATTCTAATGGCTCACTAAAATTTTTTACCACCATCTAAAGGATATTTCTAATATATATATATCTCTATTTTACAAATCCAAAATCCTAATCTACTAACAACTTGTAATTTTTCTAACAATCCACTAATTCCCTAAATCTTCCACTTCCAACACCTCTAAATCTCTCTACCATCATAATCCTATTCAATAAAACTAATCACACTAAATTTTATACGAATAAATAAATTAGGGTATACCTTTTCGGAATCCTTTTGAAAATCTGACACTTCCACGATGTAGAGAACCCCTCAATTAGCATACTCCTCAATTTAATTCGAATTTGGTGGAGAAACGAAGTGGATTGGAGGAGAAGGGAGAGACCGAAGTGGGGTTCGGTTGGCTTCGATCGGATCAGAAAAGAAAGAAAGAAGAAGGAAGAAGGAGAGAAAAGTGAGGGGTTTTAAGAAAATAATTTCCAAACTGATCCACTATGGAAAATAATTACCAAACTGTGCATGGAAAAGAAAGTTGCTAGTAAAATGTGAATTGCGTGTGGAAAAGAAAGTGGTTAGTAAAATCATCTGTAACGCCCCGCACTCAGTCCGTACGCACACAATTAACTAAATTCTAGCAACGCCCACCACAGGCTGCCTCAAAAGGGTGTCCGGACGTTGGGTACTCCTTTATCCTTGGCTTCCTAATATATGTATACTTCTTTCCCTATTCATGGCCGATATGGGATGATATTTCCCATGGTCAACCCGGGGGTCAAAGCACACCCATACACATTCATTCATTCATTCCTTCCTTCTTTCATTTTATGCCATATATATATATGGTCAACCTAGTCAAAGCACTCATCCACACTCACTTCCATTCTTTCTTTCTTTTCTTTCTATCCACATGCCACGTCAACTTCCACTTCCATCCATCCATTCTTTCCTTTCTTTATTATTTAGTATATATATACACTATATATACTATATACTACTATATATCTATATATAAACTAGTATATATACTTTTCTAGAAATACGGGGTCTCACATTCACCCCCTCTTAAGAATTCAGCGTCCTCGCTGAATACGGGACGTACAATCTAGTACAGGATCGCCTTTCTAGTCGAATGTAGACTTGTCTCCTAATCGCTGCCCACACAGGGTCTTACGCATCTCATACACACATATTGCGTCCCACGCACTTCCTATATACAAGTCCTACATTCTCATACACACATATTGCGTCCCACGCACTTCCTATATACAAGTCCTACATTCTCATACACACATATTGCGTCCCACGCACTTCCTATATACAAGTCCTACATTCGATGTCGAAACCTGGCTCTGATACCATCTGTAACGCCCCGCACTCAGTCCGTACGCACACAATTAACTAAATTCTAGCAACGCCCACCACAGGCTGCCTCAAAAGGGTGTCCGGACGTTGGGTACTCCTTTATCCTTGGCTTCCTAATATATGTATACTTCTTTCCCTATTCATGGCCGATATGGGATGATATTTCCCATGGTCAACCCGGGGGTCAAAGCACACCCATACACATTCATTCATTCATTCCTTCCTTCTTTCATTTTATGCCATATATATATATGGTCAACCTAGTCAAAGCACTCATCCACACACACTTCCATTCTTTCTTTCTTTTCTTTCTATCCACATGCCACGTCAACTTCCACTTCCATCCATCCATTCTTTCCTTTCTTTATTATTTAGTATATATATACACTATATATACTATATACTACTATATATCTATATATATACTAGTATATATACTTTTCTAGAAATACGGGGTCTCACAACGCCCGCAGTTGTCTTTCTCACCGGTATGGGGGCTCGGCATCCGTCCCTCGCTCGGTTTGGGCTTCTTGAAGCTCATCAACCTATGTACGAGGCGACATCCGCCAGCCACGCCCGCACCGTCTCTCCCCGAGAACATGTGCAGGAGCTCGGCGTCGACCCCGAGCAAGGCGGGTGCCTTTTCCAAGGCATCGCGACCTTGACGTTCGGCGGCGATCCTCTGCTACGCCCGCAGTTGTCTTTCTCACTGGTATGGGAGCTCGGCACCCGTCCCTCGCTCGGTTTGGGCTTCTTCAAGCTCATCAACCTATGTACGAGGCGACATCCGCCAGCCACGCCCGCACCGTCTCTCCCTGAGAACATGTGCAGGAGCTCGGTGTCGACCCCGAGCAAGGCTGGTGCCTTCTCTAAGGCACCGCGACCTTGACACTCGGCGGCGACCCTCTGCTACGTCCGCATTTGTCTTTCTCACCGGTATGGGGGCTCGGCATCCGTCCATCGCTCGGTTTGGGCTCCTTCAAGCTCATCAACCTATGTACGAGGCGACATCCGCCAGCCACGCCCGCACTGTCTCTCCCCGAGAACATGTGCAGGAGCTCGGCGTCGACTCCGAGCAAGGCGGGTGCCTTTCCCAAGGCACCGCGATCTTCACGCTCGGCGGCGACCCTCTGCTACTCTTGCAACTGGTTTTCTCGCAAACATGGGGGCTCAACAAACCGGAGCAAGGCCGCAGCTTTCCTCAAAGCCGCTCGACCACTACACTTGGTTACGACCTACAACCATGTGTTGACAAAATTTTATTAAGGTTTAGAGCGTCTGCCTTCGGCAGACGCCCCGAGCCTTGGGTCGAGTTACTGACCACCCTCTCACCCGCGAACGACTCGGGGTTTACGGCTTTTACAAACCTAAACCCCGAACTGTTCGAGGATGGCAGGGGGCCATCGACCCACGGCTCTCTCCGTCCCGGAACAAACGCTCCGAGCCTTCGAGCCGTTCAGCTGACCCTTCTCTCGCCCCCGAACAACTCGAGGTTTACGGCTCTTAAGAGCCCAAAACCCCGAACTGTTCGAGGACGGCAGAAGAGCCACCACGCTTCAGCTCTCTCGGAACCCCCGAAATGATCGTAGGCCCACCGCTCACCAACAAACAACCCGGGGTCTCATAGCTCAACGGCCTGTACCCCGAATAGTCCGAGGGTGATCGGTGTGCCTCCAATCCGGAGCATGCGGAAAAATTGTGTTCTCTGGGCGCCTGCCTTCCGCAGGCACCCTAATCAAGCAACTAACTGCCTGACAACCAACAAGGGGATTGGGGATTATATAGCCCCCTAAGGCCCCCATTTATTGCATCTGGGAATACTAAACGGCGGAAGGTGAAACGTCGCCATAAATGCTCATGGGAATGTGAAACGTCGCAATTAATGACGTAGTCGCGTCAGCGGCGACCCTTTGTAGCAGTCACATCGACCACCCTCGGCAGCCGAGGTAATCAAGGTTCAGGAAAACGAATGTTCTTATTGATTACTCATTGCTTACAACTCAATGAACGTCGGTACAAATACAAGGAAAAAGCTCACAACTCACTCACACTCGGCTGGAAACTCGAATTCGGGGCTCCTCTCACGCTCGGCCAAACCGGCCCGGGAAGGTACTCCCGCCACCGAGCTTCCCGCATCTTCGGGCTGCGTCCCATCCGGTAGAAATATCGGAGACCACTCCGGGGTCACGTTGCTGGCCCCTTCTATCAGACAAGCACCTAACAACAGCTTCAGTCTAGGGATCTCCAGCTCCTTTTCGACTACGGCCTCACGAAGGACAGACTCCGAAGCCGAACTCCCGCTCGAAGCATCCGAGAGGGACCATCCTGTCTCGATAACCCACCAGTCCCGGTCGGCTACGGCCTTTTTCAGACGCGCCAACTCCAAGCCGAGCTCCCTGGACCTGTTCAGAAAATAGTTAACGGCGGCGGCTCGGTCCCGAGCTTGCTTCTGTTGACGACACACTCGGCTGGAAACTCGAATTTGGGGCTCCTCTCACGCTCGGCCGAACCGGCCTGGGAAGGTACTCCCGCCACCGAGCTTTCCGCATCTTCGGGCTGCGTCCCATCCGGTAGAAATATCGGAGACCGCCCCGAGGTCGCGTTGCTGGCCCCTTCTATCAGACCAGCGCCTAACAACAGCTTCAATCTACGGATCTCCAGCTCCTCTTCGACTACGGCCTCACGAAGGACAGACTCCGAAGCCGAACTCCCGCTCGAAGCATCCGAGAGGGACCAGCCTGTCTCGATAACCCACTAGTCCCGGTCGGCTACGGCCTTTTTCAGACGCGCCAACTCCAAGCCGAGCTCCCTGGACCTGTTCAGAAAATAGTTAACGGCGACGGCTCGGTCCTGAGCTTGCTTCTGTTGACGACACACTCGGCTGGAAACTCGAATTCGGGGCTCCTCTCACGCTCGGCCGAACCGGCCCGGGAAGGTACTCCCGCCACCGAGCTTCCCGCATCTTCGGGCTACGTCCCATCCGGTAGAAATATCGGAGACCGCCCCGGGGTCGCGTTGCTAGCCCCTTCTATCTGACCAGCGCCTAACAACAGCTTCAGTCTACGGATCTCCAGCTCCTTTTCGACTACGGCCTCACGAAGGACAGACTCCGAAGCCGAACTCCCGCTCGAAGCATCCGAGAGGGACCAGCCTGTCTCGATAACCCACCAGTCCCGGTCGGCTACGGCCTTTTTCAGACGCGCCAACTCCAAGCCGAGCTCCCTGGACCTGTTCAGAAAATAGTTAACGGCGGCGGCTCGATCCCGAGCTTGCTTCTGCTGACGAAGCAAAGCTGCCTCCGTGGCCTCCTCCCCCACTTGATCTAGAGGCACCTCGGCAACAACGGGGAAGGTGACATAGGTCTCGTGCGTCTATGAAAAGACGAGAACAAACATCACAAAAAACACAAGTATGGAAGAATCGGCCCAAAAAATATATTTCATTTCTTTCAAAAAGTCCGATACAAAAGCCGCGGTGGCCAGTCCGCCCAAGGCATTTACATCAAAACAAAAAAAAAGAAAAAGATCTATTCTTGAGGGGGGTTTGGCACCTCTTCATCGACCTGATTGCCCCCAGCATCGTCGCCCCCCGGGGTGGGAGGAAGGTTCGGCGCCCATCCGTAGTAGAGATGGTCCACGTTCTGCTCGGGGTAGATATGTTTAAAATGGGACTTGGCTTGTTCGTACGCCTCGTCCTGCGCCACCATGACGGTCTCCCCCAACGCCGACTCCATCTCCTGCAGTGCCTTCTTCCCCTTCGCCGCCTCGGAACGTAGAAAGTTACGATCACCGGAAAATCTACCGACGGCAAGTAAAATTCCCGCTCTTGTTAAAAATTGGAAAGTGAGTAATAAAGTGAAAAGGAAGAAATGAGGGAGGGGATGGGGTTTTAAAGAGAAAAAGCGACTCCTCGATTCTCGCAAAAAAGATCTAGCCGTTGGATCTTATCTGACAAGATCCAGCGGCCACCAAGATCTGAAAATGCTTTGATCTTTGCGCCCATGACGTCAGCAATATGCATGAAATTACCCCCACTATCCCTTCACCTTTTTTATCCAAAAAAGGCTTTTTACGCCAAGTCAGAAGGGTCGACGCTCGGATGGAAGCGCGAGCCAGCAATTCCCCTTCTATTTTCACAGAAGGGTCGACACTCGGATAGAAGCGCGAGCCAGTAATTCCCCTTCTATTTTCACAGAAGGGTCGACGCACGGATGGAAGCGCGAGCCAATAATTCTCCTTCTATTTTTCACAGAATGGTCGACGCTCGGATGGAAGCGCGAGCCAGTAATTCTCCTTCTATTTTCACAGAAGGGTCGACACTCGGATAGAAGCGCGAGCCAATAATTCCCCTTCTATTTTCACAGAAGGGTCGACGCTCGGATGGAAGCGCGAGCCAGTAATTCCCCTTCTATTTTCACAGAAGGGTCGACACTCGGATAGAAGCGCGAGCCAGTAATTTTCCTTCTATTTTCACAGAAGGGTCGACGCTCGGATGGAAGCGCGAGCCAGTAATTCCCCTTCTATTTTCACAGAAGGATCGACACTCGGATAGAAGCGCGAGCCAGTAATTCCCCTTCTATTTCACAGAAGGGTCGACGCATGGATGGAAGCGCGAGCCAGTAATTTCCCTTCTATTTTCACAGAAGGGTCGACGCTCGGATGGAAGCGCGAGCCAGTAATTCCCCTTCTATTTTCACAGAAGGGTCGACACTCGGATAGAGGCGCGAGCCAGTAATTCCCCTTCTATTTCACAGAAGGGTCGACGCTCGGATAGAATCCCGAGCAGCAACTATCCTCCTTTGATATAGTAGGACTCGGCGCTCGGATAGAATCCCGAGCACCAACTGTCCTCCTTTGATATAGAGGGACTCGGCGCTCGGATGGAATCCCGAGTCCCAACTACTCTCCTTTGATATAGCAGGTCTCGGCGCTCGGATAGAATCCCGAGCCCCAACTGCCCTCCTCTGATATAGAGGGGCTCGTCTGCCGACCTCTAATGCTCGACGAATCGAGCCTCAGAAGAAAACCTCGCCTCCTCCTCGCTCTTCCAACTAGCGAGGAGATCGTCCACCGACCCAAGGAGCTTATCTGCCGACCCCCAAGCACTCGGCAAGCCGACCTCCCACAAGAACCAATCTCCTATAAAATCGACCTCAGCGCCCCCCTCGCTCTTCCAACTAGCGAAGTGGTCGTTTGCCGACCCTTGGGGCTCGTCTACCGACCCTTGGGCTCGCCTGCCGACCCCATGGGCTCATCTGCCGACCCTTGGGGCTCGTCAAGCCCCAACAGAAGGCCTCGACGTCCCCTCGCTCTTCCAACTAGCGAGGTGGCCGTCTGCCGACCCTTGGGCTCGTCTGCCGACACCATGGGCTCGTCCGCCGACCCCCAAGCCTCGGCGAGCGTCACTCTGGCTCTCCTACTCTACACAGCCGCCCGCGCAAACTCCAATGAGGGATCCATTCCTCCTACCCCCCTGGCCTCCTCGGAAGATAGCAGATCCTACTTTCTCACCCCAACATCCACCCTGCTCTTCCTACGGAGGCGAAGAATCACTCCTAGATGGCTGGTTCACCCAGCCCTACAGGAGTGTAGGGCTTGTGATATGGGCTAGGAATGACATGGCCCATCCTGGGCCACAGGATCCCCTCCGGATGCGCGCACCTCCAGATTCTCCAGATTCGCCACGTCAGCGTTGGAAAACTGCCCGGACCGCTACCACGTCAGCCCGAAAATTGTCCGGGCATCTGCCACGTCAGCCCTAAACCGTCCGGATTTCCACCGCTTCAACCACACGGGCAACCGGGTCCAGACCCGGCCCCAAACGGATCCAGACCCGATTGGCATCTTCTATAAATACCAAACCCCTACTCCTTCTCCAGGTAATCAATCTTTTCCCACCAAAAACCTAGTTACTGTTACTTTCACTCAGTGACTGACTAGATCGTCGGAGGATCTGCCACCGGGACCAACCCCGGTGTTTCGAGACCGTCTGCTAGTACACAAGACCCTCGGATCCGAGCCTCGAAGATCCGAGCCGAGCATCAGCCTCCACCTCAATACCGCCTACCTCAGTACCATTCGCCCAGCCAAGCGCCGTCTGCATAGGTGTCTCTTCCTTCAATACAAATCGAGTAGGAACTCACGCCTGGTGCATCCACACGTTCCCCAAAAACAAACCGCATCAATTACCATTACCTGTTCTAATCTCCTCAAACAAAAGTTCTCATTATCTCCACAAAACACAATCAATCTTACAAAAATTTGAGGTGTGAAGGTACAAGAATAATACAGACACAATTACAATCCACACGAGAAATTGAAAAGGGGGTAAAGACTAAAGTAGTGATGCACACACCTACAATAATGGTACAACCCCTACATTGCCCTAAAAGTGAACATACACCTTGGTGATTACACTGAGACATGGACACATATATATACATAGAAAGGTATGGTTCCTCTATCCTAAAATAAATCTGGGTGGTCCAATCTACATCTGCACTCTGAAGCATAAATACACTTGTGCCTTTTTTCGCCGATTGCAGCGAAAGCTTGTCATGAAACAATGGAGTTCACAACAACATTGGCATTGTAAATTGAAGGGAAAGGGAGTTGCATTCTCACTTTATAGGCAAGCAAGTAATTATCTGCATGCCACCCAAGCTGCTGCTACAAAAACAACCGAATCCCACTTCTTTTGTGGCTTTACTGCATGATTTGCAGTACATAAATAATGCTAATCTGCAAACAAAATAAGATCAGTTGTTAGGTAAAACCTAAAAGGAAGAACAATCCAGCATAAAACCCCACAATTATGTAAAAAATAATAATGTTGCCTTATTTTGAAAAATACTAATTTGGTAACCACTACAGTTTTAAAACTTGAATTTGACATATCATAGAAACATTTAAAAACCGGGCGAACTCTTTTCATTAGCATCTTCCTCCATTTCAACAAACATGAAGTCCACGACTATTTCAGCATCTACAGAAAAAATCTTATGTGCAATAGGACAAATGATTTCATTTAACATGGGAAAGGGGCCTTTCGATTGCACCCAAGGAGCTCTTATGTGCCTCCTATATGAGCTTGAAAATTAAGGAGATCATATAGGAGAAGCACAAGTCTCCAGGAGATCGAATGAACCACATACCATTTCATATGATTTTTTTCCTAAATAAGCCCCCTTTTCAAAATATATCTCATAGGGGGCTTTTCACCAAAATAATTCCATGCCTGCTGTTTTTTTGGCTTTTTGCCATGTCAGCACAGCCCGCAGATCCCAACTGCAGCCTTAGCTTATATGAGGCATCAGTTCATTTTGTGCATCAGTTCATTTTGTTCATAACCACTGTTACAAATTGCGGCATTGTCTATATGTAGACTGCGGTTTGACACTGTGGCAACTCATCTTCGAGATTATCTTGCCATGTTGGAATTGTGAACAAGTCTTGAGTTCGCAGTTCCAACTTACGACCTACATATAGAAACAGCTGCAATTCGTAATTCGTAAGAGCGGTCTTGGTTATGAACAAAATGAACTATAGCAGCTGTTACCAATAGCGGCAACCAAAAAAAAAAAAATCGAAGTTCCCATATGCGACATCATATAAGCTAGTCTCTGCTGACGTGGCAAAAAAGGACCAGGCATAGAATTATTTTGGTGAAAGACCCCATATGGGATATATTTTGAAAGGGAGCTTATTTAGGGAAAAAATTCAAATCATTTGTCCAGGTGGACCCACCATCTTTTCCCCCTGAATTGTAGTTCTGGAATAAGGAACTTAGTTGGCTTTGCGGTTGGGCTTTCAAGTAAGATATTTCGATAAAACTAGTGGCAATACCTGATTAAGGTTAAGTGCCAGTCCTTCAATTGTTACTGCAAATCAACTCCATCTATCTTTCCCGGGGGAAGAAGCGTAGTCAGATCCTGACCCAACAGATGAAAGCGGCCTCAGAAATGGGTGGTCCAACAGCTGAGATGCAGCGGGCCTGTCATCTGGATTGACCTGTACGCATTGGGTGATGAAGTCACGAGCATCATCAGAGAGGTTGCTGGGAATGGGAGGTTGGTCACCTCGCCCAATCTTGAACAAAACATGTTGCTGCAATCATTGAAGGAACATTTAGTACTTTGAGCTTACTTGTGCATTGACCCTCAGAAATTCTTTGAACTACTCAGTTTCCATAAAGAACATACGTAGCCCATTCTAAAATTTGACCTTTTGCAACCTATTTAGGATGTAGTAGTTTCATCATACTTCAAACATTACAGTAATAGAAGAACAATTCAATAAATAGCAAAATGGTGCATACACTATGAGACACCCGGAACAGGAGGTCAGCAGCTACAGGAGGAAATCTCCTCCTTCGTCACTCTAAAACTCCAATATTTACATCTCAAATGCATAAAGAACATATCAAGAGCCTTAGAATAGAGAAGTTTCGTTCTAGTCAACCATCAGATTAAGGGGGGGAAAATTCAACAAATAGCTCAAAATGCCATCTTTTGTGCACGGGTTTTGGCTTGAATATTGAACAAATTTACATGTGACAATATATGGATTTATAGTTAAATTTATGTAAATCATGTGGTAAAAATATGACCTGTACAAACAGTAATATAATCCTAACCAATGCGCAGAATCAACCAAACATTAAGACATATGCCAACTTTCCTCCTGAAATCCTGAACAGTATAACCTTCTGCCATGGTAGTGTCAGCGGGATGCAAAATTTATTTATTCTTCAGATTTACATCGTGGTAATCAGCTAAGGTGTTCTATACTTATTGCATGACAGGATTACCTAACAAGTTCTGATCATGCCTATGGAGCATTGTCCAGAATAGTTGTTTTACCGAATATGGCTATCAAGACTGGTTGTTGTTAAGAAGGTAAGTCATGTTTTTCTTTCCTTTTCTTTTCAGGATGAGCACAAACACATAAATGAAGCAAGGCAACAGCGGATACAGGTTTATAAAGAAGAAATACATTCTCCTTGTTCCAAGGTTCAAAAATACAGCTTCTGAGCATTCCATTAATAAACAGTGCAAAAACAGTTTTCCGAAAATGTAGACCACCTGCTCTACTAAAAGCATTAGATTGTACTGAAGAAGATAGTTACTACATCTGCATGCAGTTGGTTTGAGCCCTTATAAATAGTAGGTTTATCGCAACTCGCCCCCTTCAACCGTGCCCTGAGTAGCACTTCTCACTGTGAACTTGATCACTGGGTTCCATGTACCCTTTGCTTTCAGCCATGCAGGTGTTACAGAAGTGTTCCAAAACAGAGAAAAGAGTGCCATTTGCAACTAACCAAGGGTGCTATGTACTGATAATTTACTTCAATGTATACAAGTCATAACCATTGAACTAATAAGTACTGCCCCAAAAATTCTTGAAAGGGATACTTGAAATTATCCCTAGAACAGTATTATCATAAAATCAAAAGAGCTATGAGCCCTTCTAGACAAATTTGATATCAGTCAGCCATTTTTGGCACTCAAACTAAGAAGCACAGAGACAAACACTGAAATGGGCACAACCCGACATGCCAACATGAAGAAAATTTTTATAATACTACATAGAAATATCAATTTAGCTATGAATTCCTTCAAAAAAATTAGTAAAGTGTCATGTCTTGTTCATGGTCAACGACCGTCCCTTGAACATGACTTCAAAATACAAGTGTATAACAACAATAAGCCCTCAACCCAGCCTCTAGCTAATGGCGTGTTTACAATGCATTTAAATATAGTTTTGGCATTTTTGGTGAAAGAAATTAAGCTTTTCTTGTAGAAATACGTCCTTTAATAATGTGTTAAATGAATGGATTCCAGGTTTTAAATAAACTTGATAAAAAGATATGCTGATACCATGCATGACATGCACTTCCAAGCTAAAAAATTGTTTCATCATTCTAACAAGACTTAATTATTTCATGCAGAATTGTGTTACTTTTGAAGATTCATAGATTATAGTGGTACTATCAACATCTTTAGTTTAGCACATCTATGGAAAGAATAAGTCAAGCCATGGCGACTAAGATATAATTAATTATTTCATGAAGAATTGTGTTACTTTTGAAGATTCTTAGATTATAGTGGTACTATCAACATCTTTAATTAGCACATCTATGGAAAGAATAAGTCAAGCCATGGCGACTAAGATATAATTAATTACTTCATGAAGAATTGTGTTACTTTTTAAGATTTTAGATTATAGTGGTACTATCAACATCTTTAGTTAGCACATCTATGGAAAGAATAAGTCAAGCCATGGCAACTAAGATAGTTCTGCTATCAAAAGAATGTGATTGTGGCCTTAACAAAGACAAGATTGGCATGGTAATCTTAGAAAAGAATGTCATGGTGATCTTAGACACTATGATTACCAGAATGCTAACTGTAAGACAAACTCTAGCTGATTAGTTATCAACATTTGTGGTCTAGTAGAACTATAGTTGTGGTAGAGGAAGGGCCAGAATGTTATTGTTGTATCAATGTTAATCAATATAGTAAATGAAAACTTAAATTGACTTATAAGATATAAATTAGAGCACAACTATATTGAAAAATTAGATTACTCACCCACTCCTGATTAGGATAAGGAATCTGGCGAGTTAACATCTCAAGAACAGTGCAGCCTAGACTCCATATATCAGCTGGAGGTCCATAGGTCTTTCTAGGCCTAACAACCTAAAAGCAAGAACTTCAGTGAGAAATATACACAAATTCTGTTGCATGACCCACACTGCCAATTCCTCAGCAAATTGCTAGCATTAAAGTAAACATACTTTGCAGTATACAAATACAGAACAAAAGTGAAGAGTTTCACCTCTGGAGCCATCCAGTATACACTTCCTTTGCAAGATTTCAGCATGTTGATTTTCGTCATCTAAATTTATTCAGTCAGTAATGGAAGACACAAAATAAAAGTAAACCAATTCAACAGCAAAACAACTAACCTCTTTAGCCAGTCCAAAATCTGCTAGCTTCACAGATCCATCTGCATGGACTAATATGTTGGCACATTTTATATCTCTGGAAGAAGAAAAAAAAGGAGCTACATTATTTTATGAAACAGTGGGGACTATCTTTCAAACTAGAACAAGAAGATTTTGAAGCAGAATAATATCAAATCATGTATTCTACAACAATTTATGAATGCTCTACCCCGTAAATAATAGAACTGGATTGCATTCAGTATTTCCATAATTTCAGATAGCATGTTTTTAGCTCCAGATCTCATTTTATTTATTCTTCCAGTTTTTGAACATATCCATTAATTTTATCTGGTTGCAACAAACATTGTTCCGCATCATATGGGTAATGACCACTATTAAAGTAATGTGAAATTGTGAAATTACAGTTTGAGATAAAAGTATAAGAAACTTAATGAAACTTCTGAAAACTCTAAAAAAATGTTATAAGAAAAAATGTAAAGGGCTGTATGTGGAGAAATTGTTGAAATCCACCAAAGAAGATTGAAACCAGTTTATGAATACTTCTAATTACAATTCTTACTGCATAATAAATAGTCATATCGTGTAGATCCTTTTTTGTTTACAAGGTCAATAGTCTCTGACACACTATTTAAAGGTAAATTTGGATGAGAAACCAATGGAAAATGTATTTAGGAATTCTCGGCAATGTTCCAACTTCCAAAGAGCATTAAGTATACAACAACAACAACAACAACAACAACAACAACAACAAAGCCTTTTTTCCAACTAGTTGGGGTCGGCTTTCCAAAGAGTGTAGGTATGCATTTCAATATTTGCAGATAGCAGAAAGTTAGAGAACCATTTGAAATCCCTTTTAGTGTACCATTCCAGCACGGACTGCTCAATTATCAGGAGAAATCCCCAGGTAACCCCCATGGAGATGAAGTAAATCTAAGTTACGGGAAACTAGTGGAAAAAAGCAATGCCTACACAAAGTCCCTAGTTAATGTTGCAAAAAAAAGTATATGGGGGCAAAGCGGTAGCAAACCATTAGGACACTGTTTAATTAGGGATTAATGAAGGGAGAAACGACAAGCCTTTTTACAATATTAAAAAAAAAATAAAACTGAAAATAATAGGAAAAGTGAAGACAAAATACAAAAGATAATAACAAAAAAAGAGATGTGGTTTGTGAAGGCTAAAATGAGAATTAAAAATTCATTTTCATGAACAAAAAAAATAATCATATGTAAATAAATTGCTTGAAAGAAAAAGGACAGTCTAAACTGGTTATAAATGGCCCTGATTAAACGGATATTGAAACAGGTTTTTTAATTCATTTTTTTAAGAACACTGGTCCTTGACACGTTGTTGAGTCCAATTATAATAGTTGTATTTTAAACCAAAAAACATTTAGCCTTCCATATTCAGTTTTGTGGGAGATTGGATACTCAGAGAGACTAGAACTCCAGGAATGTGATATTGTCCTATTCCTTCATGTCTGAGGGTGCCATCAAATTGTCATCCGGTCCCTTCTGTTTTAGTTGATTCATGTTTATCTTAGAAGCATGAACACACTTACATATCAGGTAAGTGTGTCTGACACAAGTCTCAGACATGTCTTCCAGTTAGAAAGTGGTTCTGCTTCATAGGGGCGTTTTCAAGCTTTAGTGTATCATCTCTACTCACACACAAACTTACTTCAATGAATTTTTTCCTGTGATTCAATCAACAATAATGCAGTAGAGGACTTCATCTATACTTCATTTTGATCATTGGTTTTACAGTATAGCTTTTACAGAAGGCATCTGGTATGGCTTCCAATCAATGTCACTAAAGAAACCAATAAAAAGCAGAATGATCACTGCAAGCACGTGGAATCATAAGCACTAATTCGCAAAAAGGTAGAGCATAGACAGGAAATTTAAGTAAATACAGACATGAAATCAAGACATGTTGTCAAATATCAAGCAAGAACTTGGGAAACATAAAGTTCAACTATGAACAGAAATTTATCATAACTTAGGATGCATTACCTGTGCACTACATTGCGCTCATGTAGATAATTTAAACCTTTTAAAATCTGTCTGGTGTATGCAGAAACATGACCATCTCGAAGACGATACTTTTGATACAGAGATGCTAGGGAACCTTGTGTAACGAGCTCAAGAAAAATGAACAGTTTTGCATCTTCCTGCAGAATAAGCCTTTCAGATGTTTTCAGAGTTTTAAGGAAAAGATTACATGGAGAAGTACAAAAGCATAACTCTCAAAACAGTTAGAGAAATGATAATCATAATCAATAACATCAAAGTACTGTAGAATCTTCATACAAAGGTCCTCTAGGTCAATTGATGTAACAAAATAGAGATTTCATCTTGTTTCAGCAAAAAAAACCTGAGCATAGTTTCCAAACTCATAGTTCACAAAAAGCAGAAATGAAGTTTTCAAATTTTTAATTCAAAATAGGCATAAAATACCTCAATGAGATATTTCTAACTCTATAACGGCATATTACCTATACTAAATACTAAATACCTACTCACAATTTAGTCTCTTGTTAGTCTAACATGTGCAGTTTCAAATTTTAAAAAAAAATCAAGTTAAGAGTGGGTGTAACTATGTTACACACATACATGGTAAAATAAAGAGAAAAAAACGTAACAATATTTGTATGGATAAAATCACAAGGTAAAATAACTCATGGAGAGATGTGAGCATCTGTATTATGTGGGGGGGGGGGGGGGGGGGGGGGGGGGGGGGGAATAGGAAACTCAAAAACCATTTGGTTCAATTTAAATGCTCGCGTACAGTTGTATCTTATTACGTTTATGAAGGTCTTCGATTAACTTTATTATTCTTTTTCAGTTACGGACAAATTTGATGGACAAACTATTTAGAATATTCCAAAACTCATAACTTATATAGTAATATAGTAAAAGGGTGAACAGTTAGCCGATTGTAAGCTTATTCCAGTCATAATATATAAAGTTTTGACCACAAATACAATATCTTTTGTCAGATTTTTATAGATACTGTCCTTTATCCCAAAACAGCTCGATTGACTAAATAAACCAAAATTGGATCAGTTTACCCAACAATGGATTCCAGTTTAAAGTTCTTATATAATTTAGAATGGGGGAAAGTGACTAAATATCAATCATGATTGAAGTACAATCAATTTGAAGTTAGAAAAATCAAGTTAATAGTTGAAAAGCTCTCAAACCATGAAATTATGATTGAAGTAAATATTAAACAAAAGTTTAAAATAATAGACTAAGCGAGATACCTTATCGGTTCCATAATATCGGACAATGTTTTCATGTTCAAACTGACTTAATAGTGCAATCTCCTGGAAGGAAAAGATAAGATGTCAGTCTATAGTGAGATGAACTGTGAAAAGAAACTAATTTAAATAGATAAATAGTCAATTGAGGAGGCCAAGTAGATGCCATTTCAGTAAAACTAGCAAAGGGGAAAATAAAAAGTTTCAGAACTGCAACAACAAAACACGCGTTTCTAATGGTTTACATAATAAAGGGATAGTATGATACCTGCTCAAGTTGGACAATGCATTGTTGGGCATCGCTCCCTTTGTCGAGTAACGATACTTCTTTAACAGCAAAGAAAACACCTTCGCTGCACACCCAAACAAAAAAGCTAATTGCTGGTATAGCAAGATGGCCTAAAGTCTATGTAATAGGTTTTCTTTTCCGATATAATCTTTGTAGCATGATGGCCTAAGTTAGACAAATAGCACTTCTTCAGATCTAGTGCAATTACCCATTTCGTCATACGTTAGATTTGCACGCTTTGAATTGCCGCTCTTTATGTGTGATTGTATCTCTCTTGTGCATATGTGGCTACCAACTAGTAAAAGTTTGAGTATGATATCAATGCAGGTGAGTAATTTTCAGAGTTCTGAACTACAGAAATCCACAAATATAAAGAGTTCGAGAATATATCAAGTAACAAAAACAAACGTCAAAACAATGCAAGGGCAATAAAACTAGATGAAGACATGTCATGAACAAACTCTAAGGGACTACATTTTCTGCATTTACTTTAATGCAAATATGTGAAACAATAGTACCAACGAAATACTAATACTTTGCTAAAGACCTAGCATATTATTTTATGCCAAATGATATGCTAAATTTACCAGAATGATAGTTGTTCCTTACTCATAATAGACATTGTAAATTATTAACTCCTACACGAAGAGATGTTAATCCTGCCAAATTAATTGACACCCGCATTTCCATCTCCTGGGACATGTACCGCACTGAATCACCATAAAACTTTTCCAAATTATGCAGACATCTTCAACCTTCTCCTACCAACATTCTCATATTTATGGTTTTTTATAACACCAATTAGTCTAAGGATTGTGTGATACACAGGAACATATTTAGAGGAGAAAGAAGGGAATTAGAGAAGTTATAATATCACAGATAAACAAAGATTATAAATTCCTTATTGAGTTCTATGTTTGACATATCTATTTCTAAATTAGGGAAATTGAGTTTTTTTTTTTTAACTGGGTGAGGTTACCTGCTTTTTTGCATAAATGCCCCCCATTAATTAACAGTCATAAATTTGACAACCTAATAGCAAAGGTACACTAGATGATAAATGAAAATAGTCAAGACAGCATCTTATTTGTCATAAATTTCCTCCTCTAAAGTCGAAATACACTCACTGAACCTCACTACTTAGCATGTGGCAGCACCGAAAAAATTAGGAAACTCAAATTGTCTAGGTTCAACTCTTCATTTTCCAGATCCAAAACATAAGATCTCAGTGGAATTTGATTTAAGATTCCATTCTCCATCCCTTTCAAATTATACTTGCCAAACACACGCTATTTTGTATGATTAGAAATAACTTATTGCCATCATTTAGACAAGCTCCATTTCATGCTACTTCTTTTATCTATATATAGCAAACATTCCTTTCTATCAATGACAAAGACTCCGAAACTAACACAATAGTTGACATACCTAAAGCAATCTCCTACTTCGACGAATATATGAAATAAGGTATAATGAATAGAAAATTGACAGTATCAAACTCCTAATGCACTTACTTCATGCACGTTCACTCAAAAACTTTCAAACTCATTAGCCAGCACAAAATTAAACAATCAAAACAAAGAAGAACAATCTTCGACTTACTCGCTGATCCCTTCATACACCGTCCCAAACGACCCACTCCCAAGAAGCTGCCCTCTCATCCACGACTTAATATTCCCCTTGAACCTCCCATTTGGCGAAATCACGAACATCACCTCCGTCGTGCTCGATGAATCATCGTCATTCGATGTCGAAGTTACATCCTCCCCTTCCGTAACCTCCCTTCCCAATCCCACTCCCTCCCTCACCTCCTCTTTGTTATCCTCCTCCTCCTCCGAAGAATCCTCAAACCTTGTCCTCGTCGCCACTTCTCCTCCCCCCTGCCCTTCCTCCGGCGCAAACGCCATCACCAAATCCCAAGTGGACCCAACCTTCTCGATCTCCGGCAGAGAAATCGACGGCGGCGGATTCAGCACCGACGACGGCGACGGATTCAGCTTCATCGCCGACTTCACCGAAACCGTAGGCGGCGCGGATCTCGTCGAGATCGAATCCATCGTCGGCGGCGTGGCCAGCGTCGGAGGCCTCACCCCCTTGATTCCGCCGCCGCCGCCATCGCTAACCCTAACCTCCTTCCTAATTTCAACAGCACTATTACTTTCTGGAGCCTGCGAATCCTGAAGTGGATAATTATTATTTGAGGAGTAGGGTTTCGGGGAGAGTCGAGATTTGGGGAGAAGATCGGTAGAGAAGCGGCGGTGGGATTCCCAAGCGGCGGCGGGGATGGCGAAGTCTTCGGGGCCGGAGAGGCCGAGGGAGCGGCAAATGAGGTCGACCTCGCCCTCGATGGAGCCGCCGATACGGAAGCTAGTCAGGTTGGAATAATTGGGGGAGAGATCGAGGGAGCGAGTTGCGCGGAGCTGTTCATCAGGGGAGGAAGGGGAGAGGGGACGGGGGAGAGAGGCAGAGGTGGAGGCGGTGATGGCGTCGTAGTCGATGTTTTTGTTGGCGTTGCGGCGCTCGAGTTTGGGGCGAGGGCGGCGACTGGATTCGTCGGAGGTGGTGGTGGTGTGTTTTTTGTGATTTCTCATTTTGTTAGTGAAGGAGAACATGAGGAGGTTGCGTTGCGCTCATCAAAAATTGTGTGAGAGATTGGGGGAAAATATGGGTTGTATAGAGAGAAAGAGAGAGAGAGAGAGAGAGATATTTGAAGGGTTGACTGGTAAAGAGGTGGGAAAGAAAGAGATAGGAACGCGGGGGGTGAAAGACCGACTATACTTTGTATAGTAGTAGTAATAGATGGATTTGTTGCGTTGGGAAGATGATTCGATACGACTTAGCCGGCTTTTGGATGGAGAGGGTGGGTGCCACTGAAGGGATGGGATGGGATGGTCGTGCGAGAAAATTGAAGGAACTGGGAGATTTGAGTCAAGTGTTAACGCGAAATTAAAAAATTTAGGACCCTTTCTTTTCCCTTTTTTTTTTTTTTTCTGTGGTTGGGTGCCGTGCTGCACAACTGGGAGGCTCTGGGTCTGGGAATGAATGTGTGCACTGTGCAGCTCACAGCTGTACTTTGGAAAAAAACAAAGAAAAAAAATGCAAAAACAAAAGACAGCTGTGAACAGAAGTTTCTCATGGTAAAGCAGTAAAGATATTTGGTTGATTTTATTTTGTGATCAGTAATAAGTGTTGTGCCGAAGATGCTTGGCTGATTTTGTTTTGTTAATACGTAAGCATGGTTTTAGTGTAATGGTGAGATCTTATCGCAATAAACAATAATATTAGAGGCCTTCATATGATATTTGCATTGCGGTTCTTGATAGGCGTTGATGATGGTAAAAATCGCAGCAGATCAGAGTCGTACGATCCCTGCCCGGATCTCAAAGCATCTACAGGCAGATTAGTCATCACAGGTCTATTTCATAGGCCTGGGCCCACTCCAAAACATGGGTTTCTCTCAGGCCCATAAAAAGTGACAGGTTAGACCCACTAAGAGAGACACCCAGCCCATGTTGACTAGGAGTTAAACCTCTTATCTCCTAGCAGGGATATCTTATCTCTTCAGGGGGGGAGACATGAAAGATCCAACGGTCACGATTCGATCTCTAGAATGTCTCTCAGGCCTATAAATACCCCTCCTTCAGTCACCAGGTAATCAACAATTTACCTGTTTTCACTCTCATACTCTCTCTCTCTTTCTCTTTTTGGTTCTGACTTGAGTGTTGTAGGGTCTGTCGCCGGGGGCCACCCCCCGGTGTTTCAGGCATTTTGCAGGTCCATCGGCCGCATCACCAACCGTCGAATTCAGATCACAGGAGGTCAATCAACGATCCAGATTCAATCTCAAGAGCTCTAACCTCTTTTAACGACCAAGCACAGGTTTGACTTTTAGTAGTTTCCATCAATTATTAACTCACTATCTGTTTGCTCCCACACCGAAATAAGCAGCAACAAATTGGCGTCGTCTGTGGGAAACCACTGCACAAGTCGAACTTCTCTCCATGCCACCAAAACTAAGAAGGGCGGCCTCCAGCCGTCGCACCAACTCTCTTCGTCAGCCAACTCAGGTTCCTCCTATGGAAGATCAAATTCCTCCTCAACAGCAGCCCCTGGAGCCTAATCACGCTCCTGTCAATGGAGAGGCACCGGGGAGCTCCCGACAGAACCGTCCTGAACAGCATCCTCACAACGACCGCATCTCGGTCCACAACGCCTCGACTGATTCAATGGCTACACGAGGTCCATGGAGATCTAGAAATCTCCACCAGATCAAAGGCAACCTGCAAATAAGGCTGAACGAGAGGCGTGCCCGATCTGAGGCCTCCCGTTCAGGACATCAAGCAAGGCAGATAGCCCAGCCTTCTAGACAAATATCAAGGCAATCCTCCTCTCACAGGGGGCAACCAGCTAGGGGAAACCCGACGCGGGATGATTAAAGGCAACCTAGGCAGAACAGAGATCAAAATGCACCGGTCACCAGGGCCGAGCTTGATCAATTCAAACGTGACATTCTCCAAGCTCTCCAAGGAAGTCAAACTCAGAGCCTTCCTCTGAACGAAGGATCTGCCAACTCAACTGGATCCCAAAAGAAGGATGATCAAGTCCTCTGCCGAAACCAAGAGGTAGAGAAACGTCTCGAACAAATGAAGAATTAGGGGAGCCACTCCAACAGGGCCTACCGCCCTAGTCGACCTCCATTCAGTCGAACTATTCTCGATGCACCTATTCCAAGGGGTTTCAAGGCTCCTCAATTCAAATCTTATGACGGAGAATCAGACCCGACAGACCATATCGAGAGCTTTAAAACGCTCATGATGGTCTATAATGCCACCGTTGCACTCATGTGTCAGACATTTCCTGCTACACTGAAAGGATCAGCTAGGAAATGGTATTCACATCTGAAACCCGAGTCCATATTTTCCTTCAATCAGTTTGAAGAACTCTTCATCGCACACTTCGTTACTAACTGGAGAACTGAAAAGACCAGCATCTCTCTGTTAGAACTGAAGCAAAATGATGGAGAGTTGCTAAAGGACTTTGTCAAGCGATTCACAGCGGAAGCGAGATCAATTTCCTCTCTAGACTCCTCAGTGGCGACTACTGCCTTCCACCACAACGTCAGGCATAGAGAGCTAAATGCATCCCTCGCCAAGAGGCCACCTCGCGATTTCACAGAGCTCCTAGAATGGAGTGAGAAGTACATCAGAGTGGAGGAAGCTCTCAACCCTCCAGACAAGACAGAATCACTCTTCGGGAACAAACGGAAGAGCCCAACTGAGAAAATGCCAAAAAAGTTTCAGAAAAACGGTGCATGGCAGCAAGCGAGCTACAATGGGCAGCCAAATCGGGAATTTTCGAAGTTGTCAAATAACTTCCTCCCAGCTCCAACCACGTCCTCGCCAGAACCCAACAGTTCTCTCAACTCCCTCACCCGAAGCTGCTCCACTCAGTCATGTTAAACAATCAATCTTTCCTAAGCACGTCAGTCCATCAAAACATTCTGTTGTCTCTAAGCAGGAAAATGCGAGGGCCCCCCCAGAAACAAGCAAGTCCAGACAAGGTTTACCAAGTTATTCGCTTGACAGCTCACCAACTTGAAGACCCGGAGGGCAGGGATGTGTCAATAGGGACTTCAAGTGAGCGACACTCTATGGAGTACAACGAGAGTGTTTGAAACACACACGCTCTCCTAATTTCTGTAGAATTTTTAAGATTTTGTAATAAAGGCCAGCCACTAGAGCAGCCATTTAGTTTTTCTTTCAATAAGAACCGCCATTACTAAAGCGGCCAAGCATGTAATAAGGGCCAGCCGTTAGAGCAGCCCCTCTAGTTTATTCTTTAATAAAGATTACCCAATTTATTTCATTACATCTTGGTCGATTGAGCAAATCAAACAATGAGCTAAAAAACGCCCAACTCATATTCAAAAGTGGTGCTAAATACTCGTTACAAGCTTTCTACAATGCAAGTTCGGAATCGAGAACTCAGGAGTATGCAGCGTGCAATCATGCACGCTTATAACACAACTCACCGATCGATCTGTTCCTGCAACTAGTTGAACTTCCTTGGAGGCTCTGAAACAACGAGTTGAGTGCCACACTTATACACTTAAGCAGCACCAAACACTCGTTGCGAGTCTCCACGTAAGACGGATTCGGAGTCCATACCCATGGCTCGTCAGAGACTCTAACAATTTGCAATAATGCAAATTCACAGTGCACTTCACTATTCGATCTGCTCCTGCAATCCGTTAATGCCGGGACGACCGGTTTGGAGTCCATGTTCATGGTTCAAAAGAGACTGTCAATTTGCAAAGAAGCAAGTTCAGAGTGCGCTTTGCCATTCGAGCTGCTCTTGCAACCTGTTAATACTTAAACTAACAAGTTCGGAATCAATGTTCATGGTTCAGAGTTACTCTCGCAACGTGTAATCACACGCATTCAGAGTTCAACTTGCCATTCGATCTGTTCCTGCAACTAGTTAAATTCCCTCAACAACAGATTAGGAGGTCCAAAATCATGGATCGAAGTTACTCTAGAAATACTTGTAAAAAGTCACGCTTGGAGTTTAACTCTCCATTCGATGTGATTCTACCAATCTGTTAGAGGACCCATACAGCAAGTTTAGAAAACAATTCTTCTTTAGAATTGTCCCTATAACTAGCTGGGTACAGGACGAAAAAATTTCCAACTCCGTCATGCACCATCGACAGCTTTTTAAGCTATACGCAACAAACTTGAGGCCCTGTTATTTAGCGACAAAGAACCCGTCGATAACACCTCAACCACGACAACAAGGACTAAGCACGTAAAAAGAGTTGTAGAATTATTACAAGTCCACAATTTCATATTCAGCGATACTATAAATATTTAGAAGTAAGGAGTCATCAATCATACAACTTGATTTACAAGCCATCCCTGCGACTTACTGGGCGAGGAACGTTGTTCCTGAGAGACATGAGCCTCCTTGTAGAATGCCTGACAGCCACCTCCTTTCCTTGGTTGCCAACACCTTGCACAGCAAACGTCGATCGCAGCGACTGTGACTACTGACCGGCACACGAGGCGCGTGACTCTCCACCAACCAAATTCAAACTCAACAAAGCCGACGCACCTCTCGGGGCACCTCTGGGGAGTTGAAAGGGCACCAATGCTGTTTGCCCAGCTCCCCGACACTCGACCCAGATCCTCCTATCGTCGCATTATCCTTCGCAAAAGTTGTGTTGCCTTTCTTCGCTCCAACCGCTGATCCTCCCTAGAACCAACAACATGTGAGGTGCTTGCCGTCCGCAACCCACCAAGCCTCGCTTAGAGGCGATATAGCTCCAAGTCCTTCTCAACAATTATCTCCCTGAGTAAGGCCGACTTAAGGCGAACGGACTCCAACCATTCCTCATCCGACTGAACACGCAAACGGTCGACCGCCAACTCCGTTATGCGCAGTCGCTTGCGGAGGCGCTCCACCTCGTCACTACGAGGATATTTATCAGATCCCACGGTCATCTGTCTGCAAGCCCAAAAGTATAATCAGATATAGGATCAAAGTACAAAGTGTCACAAGCGAACACCGCTCCAAGACACATCAACACAACATGACAAGCAATAACAAGTCTAGAAGATAGTTCTTTAAGCACTAAAAGGAAGATGCAGGGATGCGGTGGCCAGTTCGCAATTAGGCATCACAGAAGCAAACTACAAGTCTCAGACGAAACAACCCAATAATAGACTGGAAATACAAAAAGTATATCAAGGTGAATCAAGCATCCACCTGCTTCGGTATCATCTCAGACAAGAAACTTCTGGCCGTGCCTTTCCCCTTGTCCTTCTTCCCAAAACCGCTCCTCGCGCCACCCGTAGGAGTACCAGCCTCAACATCGTCCTTCCTGTCGGGATCTAGAGGCTCACCTGATCGAAGCATCACATGGTAGCCCTTCTCTTCAAAACCGGGAATGCGCTCCACCACATGTGAGATCGCCAAAGCATAGGACCTCAACATCACCCCCCGAAGCTTCGATTTACACTCTGCATGGACCTTGGCCACTTCCACCTTCACATCCGAGACCGCGTCAGCGCAGGCCTTCTCTAGCTCCAACAGAAGATCGGCGTTCTTCTTCTCTAATGCCAACTCTCTATCATTGGATGCCTCTAGCTCGAGGCGCATCCCCTCCACCTTCACGGCCAACGCCTCCAACTCAAGGCGCGCCTCCTGCTCCTTCTTCTTCATCCTTTCCAACTCTGCCTTGGACTCCTTGACGGCTTTTTTCTTGTCTTTTTCGGCACGGGCAATGTGAACCCTCATGTTCTTCTCTTCGGCCGCGTAGAATTCTACCAAGTGCCCAAAGTGGCTCATCGCCTGGAACAAGGAAAAAACTGTTAAAAGTATAACGATGCAAGAAAAGGGAGCACATCATAAATAACTAAGGAAACTGGGTCATACCGTCACATGCGCCCTCGCAATCTCTAAGACCGATCTCTCGAGGGGCTCCATCTTCAACCTCTCCATGTCAGAAGGAGTAGGGATGTGGTGACGAGCCTCAAGGCAAGCAGTGGAGTTCCCCAAATAGTTCTCCTGAGCCTTCACATTCCAGTCGAAAGTGTAGACCACGTCTCCCTGACTAACAAGCACTGCGATATCCATAGCAGTCAGTGGGGCTGACGCAGCACTAGCCACGACCGCAGCTAAAGAAGAACCTGTCCCAATGGCAGGTGGCGCCCCTTCAGGGGACTCAGTCTGGGCAACAGGAACCAAGGGCGGTAAGCTCGGGGAAGAAGAAGGACGCAACGCCATCCTCTTCCACTTCTTCAGCTCCTTCCTCTTGTTCTGTACCGCATCCAGCTTCGCAAAGATATCCTCAAAATCCATGTCTGTCCTGCCTGCAAGATGAAACACAGAATAGTCAAAAACCGTAAAATCAAAGGAAAGCAGTAGAGGCATGATATGGCTAAAAATGGGGTTAAATCGGGGCCGTCCAGATTGGGCACGAATCTTGATGCTCGGGGGTAAAATGGTAATTTCACATTCAAGTGGATCCCAGGCAGGTACTGAATCTTCTTCTCACAGATCCAACAACCCGCAAACGGATCCACACCTGTTGGGTTCGGGTCCCGACCCAAGGCGAACCCAAATCAACAAGGGGCAAATCAGGATCCCTGATTTAGCCAAATCAACAGCCCTGATTTGCTCCCACCGGGAATCATGGGCTAATTTCCCAAAACAGAATGGGAGGATTTTCCTCCTTGATGTTAAGCAGGAAATCAGGCCCCTAACCGTTCCAAAGGCGACTATAAATATCACCCCTCTACCACCATGACCAGGTCCACTTAAGCTCTTTCTTAATCTTTTT
This sequence comes from Hemerocallis citrina, assembly GCA_017893485.1. Classification (NCBI taxonomy): domain Eukaryota; kingdom Viridiplantae; phylum Streptophyta; class Magnoliopsida; order Asparagales; family Asphodelaceae; genus Hemerocallis; species Hemerocallis citrina. Next base: position 181,375,788 of record CM030360.1, read on the forward strand.
CTGATTACTGACAAGAGCGTCGGAGGGTGCGTCGCCGGAATCAACCCCGGTGTCTCGCACTTCCTTGCAGGTTGCAACGGGAGCAAGAAGGCTGAGTCAACTGTTCAGGTTTTTCTCGGACTTACAAATTCTATCTGTTTACCCCCACACCGAAATCAGCGGTAACATATTGGCGCCGTCTGTGGGAAAAACCACACGAACAGCCTCAGCCCACTCCCCGCCGTCCTCTGCAGTCATGCCGCCAAAGAAGATCAGATCCAGAGGGTCGAACCATGTGGGCAACCTCACCGACCCGGCGAATGAAGTCCCAGTCAATCTTATTCCTCAGTCCGACCTCCCTCCGCCGACCCAGCAGGTCCCACCTCCTCCTTCCAAGCGCAGTCCAACAATGGTCCGTCCGGTCATAACGGTCGGAAGGAGAAGCAGCCCCTCAATCCGGGCCATGTCTCGGTCCATAATGGGTCCTCGGACTCGATGGCTTCTCATCATCCCGACCTCCACATCACACTTCTGAACCGCCAGAAGGACGACGACCTCCGAACCCATCTCGACGAGAGGCGGGCCCGAGAGGGAGCCTCCCGCCAGCGTCAAGGTGAACGGTCCCCACGTCGCCGGGACGGCAGAAGGTCTCCGGACCGCAGAGGCCGAGCGGCGTCCCTCGAGCGCCGAAGGAGGAGGTCCCGTTCCCCCGGGGGTCGGTGCCATCCGAGGGACCGAGATGTACCTATCAGTCGAGCCGAATTCCTCCAGTTTCAGGAGACCGTTCTGCAGGCTCTCAATCTTCGGCAGAACGTCCAGAATGCTCAGAGGGCTCCGACGCCCCCCAGGGATCCCAGTCCTCGGCGCCGAACCCGGAGCCCTTCCCCGGCTCCCAGCCGCCAGCAGCGGGAACAAAGCCCTCGCCGGTCCCAGGACTACCGGCGCCGCAGTCCACGCTCCCCCTCCTATGAAGAGGAGTCCGGGGGGTCATACGATCACCAGCGGAGGGACGACGCCCTCATCCGCCGTCTCCATGAGGTGGAAAGGCGTATCGGCCGCATGGACAGGGAGGAAGAGTCCCGAGCAGGAACCTTCCGTCCCAGCCGACCCCCCTTCTCACGGTCGATCATGGAGGCCCACATACCGAGGAATTTCAAACCGCCACAGTTTGAAACATACTCAGGGGAATCCGATCCGGTCGATCACGTCGAAAGCTTCAAGACCCTGATGCTGATCCATCAAGCTTCCGACGCGGTGCTCTGCAGGACCTTCCCTGCCACCCTTAGGGGGTCGGCTCGGGAATGGTATTCTAGGCTCGCCCCCTCATCCATCTTCTCATTCGAGCAGTTCGAGACGCTGTTCATAACTCACTTCGTGAGTAGCCGGCGAGCCGAGAAGACAAGTCTTTCCCTACTGAACCTGCGGCAGGAGAGGGAAGAGAAGTTGCGGGACTATGTGAAAAGGTTCACCGCAGAGGTCAGGTCTATCGCCTCCTTGGACCAGTCCGTGGCCACCGTGGCGTTCCAGTCGAACGTCCTCAACGCCAACCTCCGATCGTCCCTAGCCAAGAAACCGCCGCATGACTTCGCCGACCTCCTCCTGAGGTGCGAGAAGTACATCCGAGCCGAGGAGGCTGAAGCCCTTCCGAGCTTCGGAGGGCCCTCCGCGGGTTCGAAGAGGAAGGCGATGGGGGAAGAAGGGTCCAAGAAAGCTCAAAAGGACATTGGCGGCCAGCGCCGCCCTCCCCCCAGGTTCGAAAAGTTCACTCCCCTCACCACTAATGTCTCTACTATCCTAATGGAGGTGGAGAAGGAGGGAGTCATCCCTCCAGCTCTGAGGATGCACACCCCGGCGAAGAGGAGGAACAAAGATAAGTGGTGTCGTTACCACCGAGACCACGGGCACGACACAAATGACTGCCGAGCTTTGAGAGATGAGATTGAAGCCCTCATTCGGAGGGGGCAGTTGGCCAAGTTCGTGAAGGCTAACGATCGGACCGATCGCAACTCCCCTCCGCCTCGGGGGGCTAACAAGCGCTCCGAGCGGCGCCAAGAGACACCCGAGTTCGAGGAGGAACGGGTTCTGCACTTGATCCACGGAGGCCCCATGGGGGGCTCCTCTAATTCCTCCCGGAAGGCCTTCGTCTGAGAGGTCAACTCGGTCCATAGTGCCCCTCCCCCGAAAGGTCTCGGCGTCCCTGTGTCTTTCTCCGATGCCGACCTCGAAGGGGTCCGAACCCCACACTGCAATGCCCTCGTCATCGACCTCCGCATGGCCAACTTCAAGGTGCAGAGGATTTTGGTGGACAACGGGAGTTCGGTCAATATCCTTTTCCACTCGGCCTTCCGAGGCCTGCAGCTGTCCCGAGACCGTCTCAAGCCGGCCGGTTACACTCTCCACGGGTTCACGGGGGTCCCGGTAACCGTCGAGGGGGTGATAACCCTAGACGTTACTGCGGGAAGCACCCCTACTACCCAGACCGAGCCGATGGACTTCATGGTCGTCGACGTCCCGGCAGCATATAATGTCATCCTAGGCCGCCCCGGCCTAGCCGCCCTGGAGGCTGTCCCCTTGGCATACCATTTGAAAATGAAGTTCCCCACTCGGTCGGGAGTAGGGGAAGTCAGGGGAAGCCAGGAAACAGCCCGGAAGTGCTACATGACTTCCACCGGGGGACCAGTGCTCTCGCTCGAGATGCTGGAAATCCCCGAGCCGAAGGCCCGCCAGACGTCCGAGCCGGCGGACGAATTGGAAGAAGTGCTCTTCTCGGACGAGGATCCGAGCCGGAAATTTCTCATCAGCAAATCCTTACCGACCGCACTGTGTTCGGACCTGATTAAATGCATCCGGGACAACCGTGACCTGTTTGCATGGTCAGCCGCGGACATGCCCGGCATTTCCGGGGAGCTCCTTGTCTATCGCTTAAGTGTCGAACCGGGGTGCAAACCGGTCCAGCAGAAGAGGCGAAAGTTCGCTCTCGAGCGACAGCAGGCCATCAAGGAGGAGGTTGATAAACTTCTAAAGGCCAAGTTCATACAGGAGGTAAATTATCCCGAGTGGCTGTCGAACGTTGTAATGGTCAAGAAGTCCAATGGCTCGTGGAGGATATGCATTGACTTCACCGACCTGAACAAGGCGTGTCCGAAGGATCCCTTCCCGCTCCCGAACATCGACACCCTTATCGACGCCACCTCGGGCCATGAGCTCCTCAGCTTCATGGATGCCTTCTCGGGGTACAATCAAATCCGAATGTTCCCTCCGGACATTCCGAAGACTTCCTTCGTCACCGACCAAGGCCTCTACTGCTACCGGGTAATGCCGTTCGGCCTGAAGAACGCGGGCGCCACCTACTAGCGCCTCGTCAACAAGGTCTTCCAGAGCCAGATCGGCCGAAACATGGAAGTGTACGTTGACGACATGCTCGTCAAGAGCATCCGCGGCACCGATCATGTAGCCGACCTCCAGGAGGCCTTCGGCGTGTTGAAGAAGCACAGCATGCGGCTGAACCCGAACAAGTGTGCGTTCGGGGTCTCCTCGGGAAAATTCCTCGGCTTCATGGTAAGCCAGCGAGGAATCGAAGCTAATCCCGAAAAGATTAAGGCCATATTAGACATGGCTCCGCCTCGGAACGTCAAGGAGGTGCAAAAGCTCACTGGCCGGCTCGCTGCTATCGGCCGGTTCCTTTCGAAGTCGGGGGAAAAGTGCCTTCCCTTCTTCAAAGCACTCAGGGGGGCCAAAGGTTTTGAATGGGGCCAACCACAACAGGAATCATTCGACCAGCTGAAGGCCTATTTGGTGAACCCCCCCTGCTCAGTAAACCGGTCCCGGGCGAGACTCTCTTCGTCTACTTGGCTGCCTCCGAGCAGACCTTAAGTGCTGTCTTAGTGAGAGAGGAGGACAGGGCCCAGAGGCCTATCTACTACGTAAGCAAGGTGCTCCGGGACGCCGAGCTCCGCTATCCGAGGATAGAGAAGATAGCCTACGCTCTGGTCATGGCAGCGAGAAAGCTTCGGCCGTACTTTCAATCCCACTCGGTCGTTGTCCTCACCGACCAACCCCTCAAGCAGATCCTCCACAAGTCTGAGACCTCGGGCCTGCTGATGAAGTGGTCCATTGAGCTAAGTCAGCATGACATCTCTTATCAGCCTCGGACGGCAATTAAGGCACAGGCTCTCGCCGACTTCATCGTAGAGTCCAGTATCCCCGAGGTCGGCCACGTCCCGAATGGGCCCCCCATTTGGACAGTTTTCGTGGACGGATCCTCTTGTAATGAAGGAAGCGGCGCCGGAATCATACTGAACGGCCCTGACAACTTCGTCCTCCAGTACGCCATCCGCATGAACTTCAAGGCCTCGAACAACGAGGCGGAGTACGAAGCACTCATCGCCGGGCTTGGACTCGCCCGAAGTGCTGGAGCCCAACGCCTTCGGATTCACAGTGACTCCCAACTAGTCGTGAACCAGGTCTCGGGCGAATATGAGGCCCGAGACGAGCGAATGGCGAAGTACCTCGCCAAGGTCCGGGACCTCCTGAGCCGGTTCGAAGAGGCCACCATCGAACGAGTCCCTCGGGAAGAAAACTCACAGGCTGATGCCCTCTCCAAATTGGCTTCGTCCTCACTTCAAGGTCTCGAACAGACCGTGCTGATTGAAGTCCTCTCTAAGCCGAGCATCGAAGACGAGTCGCCCGCCTCGGCGGAGTCGTTGCCAGTCATGTTACAAGACAATTGGATGAAGCCATTGATAGAATTCTTAAGGGATGGAGTTCTGCCCTCGGATCCCAAAGAGGCTCGCCGAGTCAGGACCCGGGCCGAGCGGTTTGTCCTGATCAAGGGTATCCTATACAAATGCTCTTTCTCTCAGATAGACGGACGACCGTACCTCAGGTGCCTCTCTCCGGATCAGGCCAAATATGCCCTGCAAGAGCTCCACGAAGGCAACGGAGGGGCACACTCAGGATTTAGGTCCTTGCCCGAAAAGCTTTGAATTATGGGTACTTCTGGCCGACCCTCCTTCAAGACGCCGAACGACACGTTCGGCAATGCAGTTCCTGTCAGAGACACTCTAGCATCCGACGCCTCCCTCAAGCCAACCTCGCCTCCCTATCAAGTCCCATCCCCTTCGCAATGTGGGGCATGGACTTATTAGGGCCCTTCCCTCCGGTTCCGTGTCAGTTCAAGTTCTTGGTCGTAGCCATCGACTACTTCTCCAAGTGGGTCGAGGCCGAGCCCCTCGCCGCTATAACCGAGAACAAGGTGGTTCAGTTCTTCTGGAAGAGCATCATCTGCAGGTTCGGCGTCCCCCGTGTTCTCGTGACGGACAACGGGACTCAGTTCACTGGCACGGCATTCCGAGCTCTATGCGATGACCTCGTCATTCAGCAGCGCTTCTCGTCCGTCTCACACCCCCAGTCGAACGGACAGGCCGAGAATGCTAATAAGCAGATCCTCGCAGGCATCAAGAAAAGGTTGGACAAGTGTTCGAAAGGTTTGTGGGTGGACCAACTCCCTAATGTGTTGTGGAACTACCGCACAAGCAAGCGGATGCCCACCGGAGAGTCCCCTTTCAATCTTACTTATGGGGCCGAGGCCGTGATACCCCTCGAGGTCGGAATACCTTCCCTCGGCTCACAGCCTACGACGAAGCACAGAATGCCAGGGACCTCAGAGGAAACTTGGACCTGATAGATGAACTGAGGGAAAGGGCATCGATTCGGCAGCAGAATTACCGAAGAAGGGTCGAGCTAGCGTACAACAAAAAGGTCCGACCCGCCGACCTTAAGCAAGGAGATTTGGTCTTGAGAAAGCTAGCCATATCCCTCCCCAGTCAGAAGAGCAAGCTAGCTCCGAACTGGGAAGGGCCGTACCGGATCACAAAAGTTGTTCGGCCTGGGGCATACCGTCTCGAAGACATGGAAGGCAGAGAGCTTCCGAGGACCTGGAATGCCGACCACCTCCTAAAATACCAAGAGAGCACTCCGGCGCCACTCTAAGTAACAAGGAGTGTCGAGCCATTCCAGTCCTCCGACTTGTAACCCATTGTTTTTTCATAAATTGTACTATGTAAAACGGTTCGCCGTCGAATATCAATAAAGAAAGCTCTATTATGTTTGTGAATTCGTATGTTTCTCTCCCCTCTTATCACCTACTTTTTAAATTGTAAACCAATGGTTCGGAGTCCACGTTCGGCTCGACCACACCCCCTTGGCTTGTCCCCGGACGAACCAGGGGTAGTTCGCCGTTCGGAACTGCTCCCACAGCCGTTGTACCACACCGATGGTTCCGGAGTCCAACACTCGGCTCGACTCTACCTCCTCGGCTCGCCTCCGGACGAACCAGGGGTAGATCGCCGTTCGGAATTGCTCCCACAGCCGTTGAACTACACCGATGGTTCCGGAGTCCAACACTCGGCTCGACTCTACCTCCTCGGCTCGCCTCCGGACGAGCCAGGGGTAGATCGCCGTTCGGAATTGCTCCTACAGCCGTTGAACAAACGCAGATGGTTCGGAGTCCAACACTCGGCTCGACTCTACCTCCTTAGCTCGCCTCCGGACGAGCCAGCGGTAGATCGCCGTTCGGAATTGCTCCCACAACCGTCGAGCTCCAACGATGGTCCCGGGAGCCAACACTTGGTTCCTAGTCCATCCAAACTACTCCGGTAGATCGAGGCCAGACCTTCGTTCGGCCACGTAATCCGAGCGATCATGCACATCTTCGGTCGGCAACCGAGCAAGTGCCTTCCCGAGCTTGTAAACGGAGAAAACACACTTTCCCCTCAACTTTCGTGCATGATCTTGATCAGACGGCTCAGATCTTGCCACCTGCGCTAAATGACAAGATAACGTTTTCTTGGGGACTGAGCCGCCTCGAGATTCGCGCCTGCATTTGACGGCTCAGATCTTGCCACCTGCTCTAAACGACAAAATAGCACTTTCTTGGGCGCAGAGCCGCCTAGGAATTCGTACTGTACCGCGTCAGAGTCGCTAAACGACAAAATACCGTACTCATGGGGACCCGTTCGGTTAAACAAACACGCTCGGTTCAAAGATCTCGGCACGACCGACACAGTTATAAGCAAAGACAAATATGCAAAGCAATGAAAGGGAATTTTATTAATGGTCGGTGCATAATACAAAACATTCCATTACAAAGTGTTGGCAAACAAAACACACTACGCCCGACCTACTACACTTGACTCTCATATAGAAACATCCTCACTAGACTGTTCGTCCTCCTCAGCTGGCAGTTCCCCTGCGCCCCCCCGGAGCTTCGCCATCACAGCCTGCAAGTGCCGAATCTCCGAGAGCAAGTCATCCCGCTCGGCTATAATCTTCGACTGGTTGTGCCGAATGCATTTAACCCGAAGAGCGTTGCTGAATGCGGTTTGCGAGTCTTCATCCCCTCCCACGGGGCTCAGCTCGACGATCCTATTCTCCAACCGTTGAATCTCGGCTTCCCAGAGATCGAGGACAGACGAAAGGTGGGCCCGCTCACTCTCAGCCCGGCGTAACTTCAGATCGGCGCTCCTAGGGCTCAGAACCACCGTCCCAGAAGTGGCCTCGGATTCTGAGTCATCATTCGAACGCTCGGAATCCGAGTCATGGATCGTCACCACGAGCTGAAAAGAAGGGAAAACGAATAACACAATTTCAATACACTGCCGAAGTCTGACACTTGGAAACTTTTTGAAGGAACTTTCAGATTGGCATTCATATATACATATAGTGGCTTCGCATACAATAGAACCGACTCTACTACAACATTTTACAACAAGTCAAAAAGGATGAAAAACAACGTGATTAGGGCCTCTTCGGAAGGGGAATGCTTCGGTTTAGGGAAACGCGAGGACGACGAGGCCTGCCCTCCGAGCTCGATCCTAAACCAACGAAGCGCGACCCCCCTTCGCTGCTGGCTCTAACTGCGACGCCGGCCGAGGCTCCGCTCGAAGAGACAGCCGCGCTGCTCTGAGCATCGGCTGGACTCCGCCTGGTCAAAGGCGAACGCGTCGCAAGTTTGTAAAATGTAATCCCCCTCTCGCTCTCCTCGCGAGTGCACGACGTGCTGCGAACATTAGCTCTCTCCGGCACGGGCTTGAGCGACGCGATCTCCTCCTCCAGTTCGATGATTCTATCCCTCAAGACGTCGTCCTTCGCCAACTTCTTCGGTCGAGGGGCCCTCAACGAGCCCGAGGCGTTGGCACTATCGGTCGCAAGCCGTCGGTAATGGGTAACCTCGATCCCCCTATCTATCGTGATCCTTCGGAGCCTGTCGACTTTGGCCGATAGCCTCTTGCGCTCGGTTGACGCTTTCTCCAGTTCGGAAGTCAGCTTCTCTCCCTCCGCCGAACGTTCTTTCTCCGCTAACTCCAAGTATTGGACCTCAACCAAAAGGTCGTCATTCTTCTGCTCGGCGGCAGTGAGCTCTCTACGGAGACTCTCGACTTCGCCTTCGGGACAAGGAGCTGGAGGGTACTTCCGCAGTTGCCACAGCTCGCGACAGTACCTCCGCAGAGCTGCCTTCGTCTCCTCCAGCCTGCCGAGCAGGAGAAATCGATTATGCCGGCTCTGAAAGAGCTCGCCCTTCGTTTTTGCCAGCACCTTCCGAAGGTATGCAACCTCCGTGATCGGACCGAATCTCACCTGAAAAGCAGAGATAAATCCGAGGCCCAGCACTTGAAGAAATTTACGCCAAATCAAACACTAAATCCGAGGCTCAACACTTGGATAAATTTTGGCCAAACACATTTTTCATTCAAGTTCAAAGAGAAAGTTCTACAACAGCGGTGGCCAGTCCGCAGTTAGGCTTACAAAAAAAAAGAGAAGAGACAACCGAGTCAGGGGTCGACCTTTTTGTCGTTCGGGTCCGTCGACCCCCTGGCCTTGTCCTCGCCATCGCCCCCAACTCCGCCTTCGCTCCTGCTCTCCTCCTCGGAGTCGTCCTCCTCTTCCTCCTCGGCCTCGGCCTTCCATGGGTCCTCGACGGGTTCCGTCTCCCCCTCAGGGTCGAGCAACCCCTCGGGGACACCCTCCTCCCCTTCCACGAGGTCGTAAAAATTGTAGGAGGACGTGTCGAAGCCCGGGTTCTTGGCGGCTACATGTTGCAAGGCTCAACCATAGGCATCCATCATGTTTTGGAGCATGTGCTGCGCAGCCTCCTCCTGCACGGCCTTCTTCACCTTCTTCACCTTCCTGAGGTGTTTGGCCTTCATCTTCTCGGCCCTCTTCCGAGCCTCCTCCGCTTCCGACCGAGCCTTGGCCAGCTCCTCCTTCAGCTCGGCTGCCTCCTTCACCGACGCCTCGAGCTTGGCCGTCGTATCTTTCAGCTCAGCCGCCTCCTTCTCCGAGACCTCAAGCTTGGCCGACGTGTCCTTTGACAGCTAAATGGCGTCGGCCAGCTGCTTCTCCAACCCACCTACTTCGCCAGCCCTCTTCGTCGAGAGAAGCAGCTCGGCATCAAGCTGCTTCGCGACCTTGACGCGCTCCGCCCTCTCCCGCTCCTTCTCCTGCTCCTTGTTCGCCAACTCCTCGACCAGGAAATTGAAGTGGCAGAGGGTCTGAAAGAGAACAACACGTTAATCCAAGAACTTAGAGAAATTCCAAGGAAGAAATGTGGACGACGAAGAGCTCGGCCTACTTACCGACATGGTATTCCGGGCAATCTGCATCACGGCGTCCCCTGCCATCCCGGCCTTCAGGGTCGCTCGATCCTTCGGGGTCGGCAGGTGCCTCACCGCCTCCATGCAGATGTTCCCGTCGCCCAAGAAGCCATCGACGTTCATCACCTGCCAGTTGGGGACGAAGATCTGCTTATGACGCTCGGTCAAGATCTTCTCCTCATCGGCGGTAAGGGGCGGAACTGGGAGAGACAGCGCATCCTTCACCCCGAACACGCTGCTCGACGAACCGGGAGCATCCGCCTTCGGGGTCTGTGCAGGTGCATCCGAGGCGAGGGGATCGGAGACCACGACCCCCCTGCTCAGGGACCGCGACCTTCGTCGGAGAGACAAGGACCTCGATCTCCCCCTCCTTGAGGACCGCGACCTTCGGTTGGTCGGCAGCCTTCACAACCGAGGGCTTCTTCGAAGCTCGGCTGTCCTGAGGCACTGCCGACGGCCTCTTCTTCTTCTCCTGCTCTGCCCTGCCCTTCGCCACCAGAGCCTTGTAATCAAGCTTCATCGTCTCTGCAAAGGCCGAATGAAAAAACTTAGAAAAATTTTCATGAACTTTAAACAAAGAGTACAAATACCAGAAGCATACGAGGGTCGATCGGACTGAGACCCCCACGGAACAGATGCTCCTCCGTAATATCTTTCCAGCTTAGCGCTGGCAGGGCGAGGAGCTTCTTCTGGACCTCCTTGTCCTCATCACTCAGCGGCAACTCTCTCTTGGTCCGCTTGGGCAGACCTTCCTTCGCCCAAACCGTCGGTATCACCCATGGCGTCAGAGCTCGGACGAGGAAGTACTTCTCCTTCCAATGTTTGATCGAGTCCGGGTTCTCGATCAACTTAACTCCCGTCCGAGGAGAAAGGAAAAACCTCTGCTCGTCCCGCCTCGGCTGGTAAGGTCGGAAGAGACTCCGAAACAGGAACATAGTCGGCTTGGCGCCGACCTCTTGGCATCGAAGGACGAACGCCACGACGTGCCTCCATGTGTTCGGCATCAGTTGGGCGGGACTCAAACCGTACCAGACCAGGACTTCAACCACGAACGGGTGGAGGGGAAAGCGGAGTCCGGAAATGAGGGAGTCGACCGGAAAGACACATACGTTCGACGAGGACTTTGTGTTGGCTCGGAATCCCGGCCCAGGAAGGAGCAGTACATACTCAAGCGGGATCCGGAAACCCTCTCGGATCAGACGAAGATCGGTCTCGGTAAGAGTCGAGATCCTATGGTCCACCTCGGACAGCTCCCTAGGCTCGTTCTCCTCCACCAGCTTAGCCGTACCTTGAGTGACTCTCTCCAAGGTATCCTCGGCGTAATCCTGGACGCCTCCCACGCTCGACAGGGCGATGGGCTGCCGACCAAACGCCCCCGCTCTCTTCGGTGTTTCCACTATCGTGACCACGGCTTTACCCTTTCGGGACTCCGCCACGACTTCCTCGGGCACTTCAGCCACTTCACCCTCTTTATCCGGACGAACGACGTCTTGCTCGCTCGGCTCCACTACTCCCTTCCCTTTATCCCCTCGGCCAACGGCTTGCTCCGAGGCGGGGGTCTCAGCCGAAATCTTAACCATTTTTCCTAAAAGAGAAGGGAAAGAGACTGACCTTGAAGTGACAGGTGCGGTCGGAAAGTTCGCCGGAAACAAGGAACGCTACCGCGACAGCTAGCAACGCCACCAGAGAGCTAAAAACTTCGAAGCGAAGTAAAAACTGAAGAGAGAGAGTAAAAGTGAAAAGTGAGACTTGGTCTAAGGGGGGGGTGAAAATTTATAGTAAAAATGGGACGTCCCTTGGACTTCCAAATGAAAGTTTGCGACTTTTGGGCTGCTCTCGAAACGTCGCGAAGGCCCATCACCACTGTCTCCATCACCAAGTCAACTAGCTCGGCTCCAGGGGATCTGAATCCGAGCTACAAGCAATCCGAACATGCCGGCAATAGGGTCCGGTCGGAATCCGAGCAAGTGCCTTTCCGAGCGTGTAAACGGGGAAAACTCACTTTCCCCTCAACTTTCGCGCCTGATCTCGATCAGACGGCCCAGATCTTGCCGAGAACACTAAACGACAAGATAGTGTTTTCTTGGGAGCTGCGCCCGTCTCGAGATGCGCACCATCATCCAACGGCTCAAGGTGCGCCACGTCGCTCGGACGATTGAACCCTCGGACGCTCCACCTATGTCTAGAGGTACCAGGAAAAATTCTGATTCAAAGTTTTAAGGCACCGCCCTCGGCGAGCACCCCCCAGGTCCCGTGTCTCAGTCGGTATTCCGCCGACCCACGGGCCCCGGTCAAAAACAGATCGGCACTCCCCCCATCTCTAACTCCTCAGGGCTGACATCCATCAGAAGCCATCAGCCCGGAAGGAAGACAGAGATGGGAGGGGGCCCATCAACACTCAGAGATCAGGAGAAGCGCACCATTCCGAGCTAGTTGGTAGCAACTGGAAGGCTCGGCTCGTCAAAGGACTCTGACAACAGCGCCTTCACAGTTGCTAACAACGGGCTCGGACGGTCCGGAAGCCCGAGCCACGACTCATGGTGGAAAAGCGCACCATTCCGAGTTAGTTGGTTGCAACTGGAAGGCTCGGCTTGTCAGAGGACTCTGGCAACAGCGCCTTCACAGTTGCAACAAACGGACTCAGATGGTCTGGAAATCGGCATTGGACATGGATCATCACCTCTTCCACCAAGATCTCCGCCTACCTAGACACCCACTTCGGAGCGACCAAAGAAAGCAGAAGATCTTGGTGGAAGAACGACCACCCGTCCTTCCGAAGTAGCCCACACCCCGGGTCCGGACTATGATCGTCGCCACTACTGCCTTATTCCCTCCCGCTCCTGACATCCCCTTCGGAGCAGTGAGGAACGGGAAAAGAACAAGACAACAGGGCGACCACCCGTCCTTCTGAAGTAACTCATCCCTCGGGTCCGGACTACGGTCGTCACCACTACTACCTCGTTCCCCCCTCGCTCCTGACATCCACTTTGGGGCCGTCAGGAACAAAGGGAGAACCAGGCAGAAGAGCAACCACCTCTCCGGACCTCAAGAGAGAAGCTACCCAAGGCAGATACCTCCGAGGTCTGAAACTCTATGTTGATTGCGACTGAAATGACAAAGGGAGTGGAGTACTTATAGCCTGCCTCCAAGAACCAGCCATTATGACCCTCGGAAGTTGAAACGCCGCGTATTAATTAAGGGAATTATCCTTAATGACATTAGGAAGGCGGAACGCCGCACGAACCCCAAAGCACCATTAATACCATTGGGAACAAAGTCATCTCGGATTGCCAAAACCATAGGCCCTCGGTCGGCCACCGAGCAAGTGCCCTCCCGAGCGTGTAAACGGGGAAAACTCACTTTCTCCTCAACTTTCGTGCCTGATCTCGATCAGACGGCCCAGATCTCGCCGAGAGCACTAAACGACAAGATAGTGTTTTCTTGGGAGCTGCGCCCGTCTCGAGATGCGTGCCAACATCCAACAGCTCAGATAGCGCCACGTCGCTCGGACGACCGAGGCCACACTTCCTCGGCCGGCGTCCGAGCAAGTGCCTTCCCGAGCTGGTAAATGGAGAAAAAAGACACCGCGCTACTTGGACCGTCGGATCTCTCAGAAATTCGCGCTCCCAATGATGAACGGCCCAGATTGCACCACGTGCGCAAAAAGACAAGATAGCATTTTCTTGGGAACCGCGCCGGTCTCGAGATGCGCACCAGCATCCGACAGCTCAAATAGCGCCACGTCGCTCGGCCTGCCGAACCCCCTACCTCCGGTCGGCAGCCAAGCAAGCACCTTTCCGAGCTCGTAAACGGAGAAAAATGCTGCCGAGCGGTAAACAACCGTCAGATCTTTCCGAAATTCGTGCTCGCCATGATCAACGGCTCAGATCGAGCCACGTCATCAATCGGTATTTAAACCGTTTTTTATTTATTTAAATCGTTTTATTTATTTAAAAATTGCGAAAAAATTGCTAAAAATTCGGGAAAATTAACTAAAAATTCTGGAAAATAATTGGAAATTTGGGGGCGCATTTTCGAATCCCTGAACGAACAATTATTACCTAGAATGTACTGCTAAAGGCCGCCGAACGATTAGTGAACACGTCGCAAAATTAAATAAATAGTCCGAAAAAAATAGATAAAAACCCTCAAATACCCGATGTGACCAGAGAACAGCAAGCGGCGTCGAAAAATTACCTCACTACCCCCTTTCTAGATTCAAGATCCCACATTTGGACTCCGATACAACTCGACCAGCCACTAAAACAGTTAGACTACTCCTCAAAGTCTGATCACTCTCAGTCTTTAGGAGTGGGGGGCTCGTGATATGGCTAAAAATGGGGTTAAATCGGGGTCGTCCAGATTGGGCACGAATCTTGATGCTCGGGGGTAAAATGGTAATTTCACATTCAAGTGGATCCCAGGCGGGTACTGAATCTTCTTCTCACAGATCCAACAACCCGCGAACGGATCCACACCTGTTGGGTTCGGGTCCCGACCCAAGGCGAACCCAAATCAACAAGGGGCAAATCAGGATCCCTGATTTAGCCAAATCAACAGCCCTGATTTGCTTCCACCGGGAATCATGGGCTAATTTCCCAAAACAGAATGGGAGGATTTTCCTCCTTGCTGTTAAGCAGGAAATCAGGCCCCTAACCGTTCCAAAGGCGACTATAAATATCACTCCTCTACCACCATGACCAGGTTAATCACTTCTTCACCACTTAAGCTCTTTCTTAATCTTTTTCTGATTACTGACAAGAGCGTCGGAGGGTGCGTCGCCGGAATCAACCCCGGTGTCTCGCACTTCCTTGCAGGTTGCAACGGGAGCAAGAAGGCTGAGTCAACTGTTCAGGTTTTTCTCGGACTTACAAATTCTATCTGTTTACCCCCACACCGAAATCAGCGGTAACAAGGCATAAATCAAAAGGCTAGAAATCGACAAAAGCATGGATAACAAGCCATGAAAACAGCAACAACAAAATCATACTAGGAATAGCCGGTCCAAGGCCGCCTTTAAAGAGCACTTCGTTGGTAATATCTTGCCACGACAACACCTTTAGCCCCAGAATCGCCTCGTTAAGGCTCTTCTCTTCTATGGTCATTATCGGCTCCGTTCACACCGCCGAGGGAACCGTTTCCCTCCAAGTAGTGGGAATCCCCCATGGCTCAGCACTGCGAACATTGAAGAACTTCACCTTCCAGCATCTTACTGATCGAGGAGTATCAACCAGCCCCCTATTCCTGCGAGGGCTGAGATACCAACATTCCTCCATTTGGCTGAGTCAGATAAGCTTGAAATATCTTCTAAACACCGCGAGACTCGGCACAGCTCCGAGCTGGTAGCACTGCAAGACGAAGCCAGTAACGTGCCTCCATGTGTTCTGCATCTGTAATACCCTCATTTTTCAAATATATGAAAGATTATTTATTTTTATATATGGTGTGCACGTGTAGTACTTTGACTATTATTTTTAACATAATGAGTAAGAGCATTGTTTTTATAAAGTATTTTTTTTCCTAAAGCCCAAATGTTAATTTACTTATTTACTTCTAAAATAATTATTTTGGCCCAATTAATTTTAGCCCATGAAATTAAATCCTTTTATTATTTTCTACAACTTGTAATGTGTAGCATCTTTTTAAGACTTATTTTTTTTATGTACAAGTTCTTGTAGGGGGGTGATTTGTGCATGCACGTGCATTTCGCATACACGTGCACAAAGCACAAATCTTGGCCGGTTGGGTGGAGAAGTGGACTTTGATTGTGGGTGGTTATTTTAGAATGTGGGTGGTTATCACAACTCCCTAGTCCATCCTAGCCCTTGATCCCATAACTATCTACTAAATCCTGGCCTTCCATCTCACTCCTATTGGTGTATAAATACCCCCCTCTCATTCATTATTTCTCTTACACTAGAATCATTATTGTAAGAGAGGTATTTTGTGAGAGAGTTGTGTGTGTTTTTCTGTGGAGGCCGAGTAGCATTTCTGAAGGCTTCGGTGTGGAGCAAGGAGCAAGGAGCGAGGAGTCGTCCACTACATTAAGGAGCTTTTGCTGGATTTCGATTATTTCGTCAAATAAGGTGGGTGTTTCTCAGGACTTCTAATGTAGATAATATGACATGATTTTAATGATCGTTACATGTTTATGAAAAGTGAATTCGAACATATTAGAATTTGCCTGAGTATGACTATAATGATGATTATGAAAGATAAATAGGGTAATAACGACACTGTGAAATAAGAATGATTTGGGTCTGTACAGTCGACTGACATTCTGATGAGTCGACTGATACGAGACGTATATTCTCATATTTAGATAGGAAGTTTCATGATGCATATGTGTAAAAGCTAAAAAGAAACAGAAATGTCAATGTTGTATCTTCCATGTCGCATATGACTGAGAGGACATGAACATGTGGAAAGAAACTAGTGATATTAGAAAATTGAGATTGGGTCGGTACAGTCGACTGTCGATGGATAAGTCGACTGGTTCGAGACATCCGTTACATATTTGGTTAGAAGGTTTTCGTTGACATACATGTGTACAATTAAAATGAAATAGTAAGGCTAAACTCATACTCTTCATGGTATACATGACTGAGGAGCCACGAGCCTGTGGAAAAAGAACTAGTGATGAGTAACAAAACTAAGAATGATCTAGGCAGTCGACTGGTGTTATGAACAGTCGACCGATGCTTTGCTTAAACTATGAATAATCCAGTAGTTTCATGAAATGAAGTATTTTTCCATTGTGTTCTTCTAGTGTAATGGGTTGAGATTAATATTTTCATCTCTGCAAGAAAGTTATGAACAAGTGTAAATGCATATTTAAAGCACTTCCTTGAAGAAAAGACAATATTAGTGATTTGAAATTCCATGTTGCGATGTTACTGAACAGTAAGAAACCTTGTATTTTATGAGACAGGAACGTATGTATACTGTAAATTGACATCATGATGCAAGTGCATGTAAGAACTATAAGGAAGATAATCCCTTAATTTGAAATATGAATCTGTCCAGTCAACTAATGCGAGTAGCAAGTCGACTGAGCTGAACACAGAAATGTACTGTTAAAAACCCCCTGGACAGACGACTGATGGAATAACAGTCGACTGTCACATGAATGATTTTTTGAACATAGAAAGCTGCGGAACAGCCGACTGGCCATGTGCAGCAGTCGACTCTCCCGAGTGTTTATGAAGAACTTGTATTGACTGTATAAGTCGACTGGTGCTTTCCAAGTCGACTGTACAGAGTAGATTTTGATATGTCAGAGATTTCATTTTGATTACTGCTAAGAGTTGTGAACTTTATGATTGATGTTGATGAACTCTTTCTATTGCTGTATGAATTTATATGAAATGAATCATAGTTTGAATTGAGAAATTCACATGAATTGAGTCATACTTTGAATGAAGAATTATATGAATATAAAAATTTAGAACATGATATGCTGAGGCAATGAAAATGAATTATGAGTTGGAATTGCTCAAATTGGAAGTTGTGAATTGGAAATTGAACAAAGGAGTAGCTAAGTCTCCCCTGGCAATGGAAATGAAATGAAAAATGAGAATTCAAAGACCAAGGTTGGTCATGTATTGAAATGAATGAATAAGTCCGGTTGAGTGGAGAGGCTAACTCCAGAACTTTGATTTTTATTCATGATTCTATTAAAATAAGGACTAGTACATGGTGGAGATGTGATGAAAGTAAGAGAAAAACATTGAGTATGAGGGCTATTGGGTAGCGACGAGAGCGTATCCCAGGAATTCCCATGATGAGTCTGGGTGAGGATACTACTCCAGAGTACCATCCTAGTGGCGACGCTCGTGGGATGTTTGAAGACTACGGGTGGTGTCATGTCTATGGTGAGAGCTGAATTACCACAGGATGTCTGCATGATGAGTCATGTCAGCGATGGGATTCCCTCCAGAGTGCCTAGACATGAGTTCGTAGGTCGGAAAATATCTAGGATACTTACCGTAATTACAGTAGTAGATTAAATCATGGCGAGGGATTGAACCCTATAAAAATGAAGAACGATTAAGAGGCTTGCCCTCAGACCTATGTAGTATGGGATGCATAGAATCCGAACAAGTGTGCATTAGTGTCATGTAAATTAAATAATTGCATTAAGGATTAAGTGCACAATCACCACACGACATCATTAAGATTTTCCCCCTTACTTTATTTATTATGTGAACAAGTTTGTGACCTGTCAAGAAATGAGAATCGTTATACTGTTACTGGCATAGAGAGGATGGCCATGTATAATTATCGTCGGTTGAATAAACTGACGTACCCACAGTTTGTATGCAGGATAAATTACATGTTAAAGAGGAATGGATGCATAAAGATTTTACCATGTTGTTGTACATTTATTTAAATGTTGTAAATTTTTACTTCCGCTGTGCAAATGAAAAGTGTAATATATGATGTAAACTCTGATGTAAAATGAAAAGTTTAAATTCCTTGTAAAGTTGTACTAAAGAAAGTGAAAAGATCCTGTAGAACATCTCGAATTCAGTGTATTTGGGATTCGGGGCGTTACAACATCAGCTGCACCGGGCACAGCTGATACCAACTAAGCACCTCTTTAACAAAAGGATGGAGGGGCAGACGAAGTCCCGCGAGGAAAGCGTTGCAAGGAAAGAAGCAATACTCCTCTAACATGGCATAACACACCCTGACACCAGGCCCTGGCAGTAGTAGGCTATACTCACTAGGAATGCCAAAACATGCTCTTATCACGGTCAACTCATTGCATGTAAGAATGGTGGCAGTATGATTAGCCTCAGTAGTATGAACAAGCTCCGGGTCATCGTATTCCACGCCGCTCCTCAGGAACTGTTGATTTACTACCGAGTACTCCCTAATCAACTCTGGAACAAGGAACAACGGGGTCTGGTACCTACATCCCCTATCTCTCTCAGGTTTGATGACCGTTTCCACAACGGTGGAACGATCAGCCTCACCACGAATGCTCTTCACTCTAGGAAAGTGATCAAGCATAACACCCTCTTCTCTATTTAGACCAGCTGATCTAGTAGAGGCACAGATCGACGGAATACTAGACATGGCAAACAACAATCGCAGGAAAGTTATCTAGTCCGAGCAGAAGAAACTCCGAACCAACAACTAGAGCTAGCACCACCAAATGCAACGCCATGATTTCTATAGAGAGAAGCTCTCAAAAAAAAATTAGGAAAGGGAAAGGGAATGTGGTGAATGAGGAAGGGGAGGTAGAATCAACCCCTATTTATAAGGCCAGAGAGGGTAAAATTGCCACATGGCGACATCTAAGCTCTTCTCAACGAATCGACGATCGAATCACACCGATTCGGGTCCAACAACAGCAGTAACTTAACAACCAAACAGTCAGTTGACAACACAAACGGTCATCGCAATGTTCGGTCAACAGAAGAAACAACACCAAGGAGCAATCTCACAAACACCTTGTGAATGTCTTGGAAGAAGCAATCTCACAAACACCTTATGAACGTCTTGGAAGATGCAATCTCACAAACACCTTGTGAACGTCTTGGAAGAGGTAATCTCACAAACACTGTAAGTATGGTGGGGTGAGCAAAATCACAAACACTTGGTGGGCGCTATGTACACCACCAACAAAAACCCATTACTCATCAAGCTCCATTTGAGACAAAGCCTATTATCCCGTGAAAACTCCAAGGTTGATCAAAACTCTCTTGATTAAAACCAACTCCAACAATCCAAGCACAATATTACTCCTACCTCAACAAGAAGACACCACAACGGAGACGATCCAACTCCGAGCAAAAACGAGACTTTTTTTTGGAAGACTAGAAGATGGGTACACTCACATTAAGATGCACATATATGTATTTGTTGCCTATACACGAAACATATATGAATATTTTTGTGTGAACCCAATCCCTAGTTCAAACTCCAAAATACTCCCAAAAAATCTCCCAAAAGACGCTCGCAGATCAAAAGAGATAGGAAAATAAGATTTCGGGTTCGGTTCGGGCGTAAATCCACAAACCAAAACCCAAAAATAGGGTCAAAGAGTAACAAGGGGAATTAACGGGTCGGATCCAAAACCCGGCTCCACTACCAAACCCGCTCCACCTCAACTCTATTCTTCTTCTTCTCCGAGTTTTCCCGCCAAAAGCTCTGCTTCGAAAACCCCAGGAACAGGTCTCGACAGAGAGCTCTTCTCCTCCTTCGCAACGCCGACCTCGACGCTCTCCCCTCCTTCAAAACCCTCCGGCGTCAAGCTCCACCACACCGAGGTCACGAGCTCCCACTTCGACGAAAGTTTTGCCGAAAGCAGAGCTCATCAATCTCCAAAAAACCCAAAACATAGTTTAAGTCCATAGCTCCGAAACGAAGCTTGAGTACATAGCTCGGCGAAAGACCTCCATAGCTCGACAGGTTGACATCTCCATAGCTCGGCGAGAGCTCGAGCTCCATATCTCGGCAAAGATCACTACTCCATAACTCGACGAGAGCTCGATCTCCATAACTCGGCGAGATCCCCATAGCTCAGCGAACCCATAGCTCAATAGCTCAGCCAAAGCAAACTCTCATAGTTTCAGTGATAGAGCTTGAAGGGCTCCATAGCTCGGCGAAGATCACTACTCCATAGCTTGGCGAGAGCTCGAGCTCTATAGCTCGGCGAGATCCCCATAGCTCGGCGAACCTATAGCTCAATAGCTCGGCCAAAGCAAACTCTCATAGTTTGGCGAGAGAGCTTGAAAGGCTCTGTAGCTCGGTGAAGATCACTACTCCATAGCTCGGCAAGAGCTCGAGCTCCATAGCTCGGTGAGACCTCCATAGCTCGGTGAAGATCACTACTCCATAGCTCGGCGATGATAGCGCCATAGCTCGGCGATGAAGCTCGAGCTTGATAACTCGGTGAGCTACTCTCTCGACCAACACTCCACCACACCGAGAGCACTGACGAGTTCGAACCCATCAATGAACTCGCTATCATCGACAGACCTCGCCATACGAGCACAATGCCATAACTCGAGCTCGATAGTTCAACGGAGCTCCGAATCCCCATAGCCCGACCATGTGGAGCTAGCTTAACACTTCCAGAGGTCGACAAGGGCGTGGCAGCTCGGCGAGATCCCCAAGATTCAATGGCACAAGCGGTAGCTCGGCGAGCTGGTTCGCCGAGCTGAGGAGTTGATGAAGAAGAGATACAACTGTTAGATCCCCCTGAAATTAACGCTGGCCCGTGATCAACGCTCAAGAATTATTCAGCCCTTGATCAAGCTCTCCACGCCATTTGATTTTCCTCAATGCGTGAACTGGGCACGATCTCCGCCTCAGATCGCTTCAAAACGCGAATCAGGTCTAATAAATTAATTAAAAATCAATTAAAAATCATTTTTAATTCGAAAAATTAATTAAAAATTCAAAAATAATTATTTTAATTTGGAAAAATAATTAAAATCCGAAAAAATAATTAAAATTGAATTTATTAATTATAAAATTCAAAAGAGTGATTTTGAGATTGTAGAACATTCCATAAAATTCGGAGAAATTCGAAGAACTATGGAAAAATTCCAGAAAAATTCCAGAAAATTCGGAAAAATATCCGAAAAAATATGGAAAAATTCAGGAATATATTCACTGCCTTCAGAAGCCACATATCAGTTCCAAGTATCTTCGAACACTTCGACTGCTAAGATTATTCGCTAGATTCTAAAAATAAGACGTACTACTTTTCGAAAGCCATGAAAATCGCCTTCTGGAAGTGGAGGGCTTATGATGATGGTAAAAACCGTAGCAAATCAGAGTCGTACGATCCCTGCACGGATCTCAAAGCATCTCCAGGCAGATTAGCCATCACAGGCCTGAACCCACACCAAAATATGGGCTTCTCTCAAGCCCATAAAAAGTGACAGGCTAGGCCCACTAAGAGAGACACCCAGCCCATGTTGGCTAGGAGTCGAACCTCTTATGCCCTAATAGGGATATCTCATCTCTTCAGGGGGGGAGACATGAAAGATCCAACGGTCACAATTCGATCTCTAGAATGTCTCTCAGGCATATAAATACCCCTCCCCCTCTTCAGTCACCAGGTAATCAACAATTCACTAGTTTTCACTCTCATACTCTCTCTCTTTCTTTCTTGTTCTGACTTGAGCATCGGAGGGTCTGTCGTCGGGGACCACCCCCCGGTGTTTCAGGCGTTTTGCAGGTCCATCGACCGCATCACCAACCGTTGAATTCAGATCACAAAAGGTCAATCAACGATCCAGATTCAATCTCAGGAGCTCTAACCTCTTTTAACAGCCAAGGCACATGTTTGACTTTTAGTAGTTTCCATCAATTATTAACCCACTATATGTTTGCTCCCACACCGAAATAAGCAGCAACAGGTGTATCAAGAAATGAAATACTACATGTTTTTTTTCCATTCAATAGTTACATATAGTGGAAGTAAATAGCAAATTTACTATATTCTCGCTTAGTTTTTTTTCTTTCTCTTTATAGCTTTATCCGGCTTGTTTTGGTGGTAGGATCAACAAGTGTGAGTTATTGTAATTTGTAGAGGAAGAGTCTCAGCTGCAGATCTGATCTGAGTGTAGGATCTCCTGGGAAGTTGGAGAGGAGGCGCTACCGGAAGATGGCCCACCAGAACACCTGCAAGAGGCATATAAACACTAGGAGAGATCCCGGCGACAGGCCTTCTGACGATCTAGTCAGTCACTGGAAAGTGAAAATGAGAGCTAGGGTTCAGGTGGAGAAAGAGTCATTACCTGCTGAAAGAGTGAGGGGATCTGGTATTTATAGGCTAAGACAGAGGGAAGAAATCCAACCTTAATGGGCCGGGTGACCCGCTTCTATGGGCCTGGAATAGTAAAATGCCCATAGGAGCTGTAGGCCTGTTTCTGTAAGAGTCTGCTGTAGCGCCCCGATTTCCATATACTGGGAAACCGAGACACGAGCCAGGACCTTTTCTTCAATTCTTCACAATACACAAAAATAGGAGAATTTAAAACTTTTTATTCAACACCCAATGTATTACAAGTCTGGATGTTGTACAACTACAATACATTACACTAGTGTTACAATAATGCCTTTACATTCCCAAGTATTACAACCTTCAACATCTTACATCAGAGTACAAGGAATGAAGAACAACACTTGGTAACTCTCACACGAGTACCTCTCAACTAATAGATAATCCATATACATGTTACAGCGGAACTAAACATGACACTGACTCCTCGCTTTCCTTGCCTTGAGTCCTCCTGAATCTCACACCTGTACTTCTGCGATCCAGTACCTATTGAAGTGGGGACGTCAGTATTCACTGACGCTTTAAGGCTGATAACATAGCAGCGAATCTCCCAAAACAACATACAGAAACATGGCAATTGTGTCGGTGTAGTTTAAGTGTTCATGAGTGCTATGAATAGAATCTAACGCAATATTAACTAAAACTAGGATGCTCCTATTCTAATGCCAGCAAGTCTCCGAAGCAACATGCAGCCCATACTACATGCGCCCCATCTCAAGCCGTTTCTCCAAATATAGGGATTTGAACCCGCGTTATGAATTCTAATTGTACACAACATGTTCCTGACAGATACAACATGACTGATGAGGTTGCAGACGTGGTCAAGTCCTACCAAGGCAGTACGCTCATGGTGTCTATGTCCCACTAATGCAGTCCGCTCGTGGTGTCTATGTTTGCCACTACTACCCGGCTAACTGGACCTCACTCAAAAACCAGACGAACCCTCGGGGTTTCTGCCGACAGGAGAGCCCCCTGCCGCCCCCTAGCCAGACCGTAGTCCATGGCCTGTTCGTATCCGCAGCATAGGACCCGACGGAGTTCCGGGGTGCATCCCCCTAGCTCTGCCCGCCTTATTATGGCACTTCAAGAATCAACAGTGTGAGATACGCAACCCGTGCTCCCAACTCGTGAGAAGCCACCGTACGTATCCCTTTGACAGGAAGGTACAACCCAATAACACCACCTAAGGTCTGCCCCAAGGGACAAGTTGGTCGTAAGGGGCCCCCTACAACCGACTCCTCTCTTTCCGGCAAAAAGTTTAAGTAAATGATCTTTATAAGTCACTACCCTAATGATGTTCCTAACCCTGAACACTCCTAGGGATGACAATATTATAAACATAACATGCTAGGCCTTAAATTAGACTTCGCAAGACAACTCTACTAGGCTGCTCAACCTAGACTTACCAGAATCCCTCAGGATCCGGTTCCTGGCCTATCGATCCAAGACCCCGGCAATGCAAACATACATGCATGCCACTACCCTGAACTTGGATTCCGTCTATACTCCGGTCCTCGATCAACCTACACCGGTTAAGATTTGACGGTACACAAGGAGTGACTCCTCCACAGTTCCTTAGGAGTAAGAAAACATATGTCTTGATGATCGATAGCCCCTAGGGTAATAATATCACCTTAGACGAGCACAACGAACTGTGTACTAGCTAACAAGCTATATACGAGTAACTAACCACATACGAGCTAATAAGCTACGCATGAACCAACAATTACCTACGAGCCAGGCGGGCCTCGTAGGAGATAACAACGTACATACCAGAAAAATAAGCCGTGTATAAGACCAACAGCCACGCACGGGCCGGTCGAGCCGCGTACGAGACAACGACCTACATACGAGCCAAATAAACTACGTATGAGACCCACAGCTATATACGGGCCAGTCGAGCCACGTACGAGCACAACCATATGCAAACAACCATACAGTTAATCGACTTATAAGCAACCAAATGTGCTTACTAACAACTCGATCTTCTATAATTAGAAGCAACAGAGAAATCTACTAATAGTCTATGATAGGCATTCTACCAATGAAAAGCCCGAAGGCGACATAACAACCTTTATCAACTAACTATTACTAGTGATCTTTCCAATCCTTATTACCCATAAGGATGAGGAATGCCCCCATGATAGGGTCCAATTCCAATTTGAACCTCACACACTAGAATCCACGGTTTCCTTTCAAAACGAACTATAACGACATAGAACATACGTTTGCTTCAATATTCAACTAGGATGCTACACTATACCTGTTACC